>JBAMCH010000005.1:23521668-25921668 GCA_037075245.1 Drosophila mimetica | reverse complement strand
CAATCGACCGCCGAAACGGAAGAGGAGGACGACATGGTCGGCTTGGAGGAGTTGAAAATGGAAGGCGAGGAGGATGAGGAGTTCCTTTACATGAAGTAGCCGCAGAGAATTAGCCCCGGCCTCGAGACTCTCCACATATTCGCTTGTCGAAAACCAACATTTGATTATTTGATTTATTTTTAACACGAGTGCAAGTGGAAGGTGGACAGTTTCGACGAACGCGTTGCAATAACCAAGTGTAACCATTTAGACCACAAAAATCATTGGGTCCTTCTCGTGTTTTTTTTTTAATGTATAGCACCGACTTTGTAAGAAAGTGTATTTACCAATTCAAAGAAAGCCTTTAATAAAAAGAAGATTAAAAATAGCTGAAATTATTTATTGGAAGGGTTTTCTCCTGGGCACGATTTTCCTCATTTCCGAATGAAGAACTTTAAGTCTCAAAAGTATTTACAAATAATTTACTTGGGCTCTTCTTATTTTTATTTTGAACCATGGTTCCGTTCAACAAAGATTACAAAAGGAAAGGCTTAGAAAAACAGTCAATAAAGAGGCGGCCAAGTCTGTTCTTAGTCCTCTTCCTCCTCATCGTCGTCGTCGTCCTCCTCGCTGGACTGATCCAGCCAGGCCACGAGTTTCGCCAGGCTCTGGCGCAGGTGTCCATGCTCGTCCTCGTCCAACTGCTCGAACCAGCCCTGGATGGCATCCTCGGACACGAAGTCCTTGTCGTAAAGGTAGTGCACTATCTGCGAGATCTTCTCCCGCACCAGAGGGTTCTCCTCGTACACATCCTGCAGCACATTGTTTTAACGGGAAAGTTAAGTGGCTTTTTACGCAATAAAATCATGATAGGGACAACTGACCTCCAGAGCCTTGAGGCAATCCATCATGGCATCCTCGCTCTTAATGTAGTTGGAGACCACAGGCCCCAGTTGCTTGAAGGCGGCGTTTATGGCAACCAGTACGTTGTTGTTCGCCGGCTCCACAATGCTCTGCATGCCAAAGACAGCCTTCACCACGTTAAAGTTGACCTCCTTGAGTGACATGTTGTAAGCATAGCGCGAAGAGTTGATTTCGAGGATGAGGAAGTCGGGATTGGACTTTTCACGGAAGCCCCGCGTCAGGGAATCGATCACTTCGCCCAGGAAAACTAAGGGTAAAGCAAGAGCAGAGGGTAAACAAGAAAGATTTGCATGCCTTTCATTGCACTCACTGTTTGTGTCATCCGGCAGCGGTGTCACCGCTCGCGAGGCATCCTCGTCGTCCTCGCTCAGATCGCTGTAGTCGCTGATCTCGTCCAGCGGCGCCAGGAGGTCTCCCATCTTGGGTATGCTCAGCGGTTGCTGTGGCAAGAAATCCTCGCCATCGGAGTCCTCCGGGTCACCGGTGGTCAGGTCGCTGACAATGAAGGCGTGCGGACCGATGGACTCCAGTTCAACGGCAGCCACCTCCTCCTCGCTGCGCTGTGTGCTAGGTGTGCTGGTGATGAGCGTCTTGGCCAGCGTTGTCTTCGCCGGCAGCACGCTCTTAGCACCCAGCACACAGCCGGCGCTCACGTCGCAGTTCTCGTTGATGGTGGCACCTGCACCCACGACGCAATGCTCCAGCTGGCAGTTGTCCTTGACGATGACGTCGGCCATGAGGTAGACATGGGTTAACCGACAGTTCTTGCCAATTCGACAGTTGGCGCCAATTACACTGTCGCTGATCACCGACCCCGTGTCCACATGACTCCCATCCTGGATGACCACGTTCTGGTGCAGCGCCACCTTCGAGACCTGCGCCCCGGGACTCTTGTAGATGTTGTCCTTGTGGAAGACGTACTGCTGCTGCAGCTTGTAGACGCCCATGTCCGGAACGAGTGGGTAGGCCCACCTGTTGATGATGTCGCGGCTGACCAGCTGGTAGGCCGGCCAGCTATTCACCTTGTGCGCATACTGGGCGGCCGGCAGCAAGGCCACATATATCCGGCTGTCCAGCAGCTCCTCGTTGATCAGCAGGCCGCGCACAAAGTCATCGCGCGTCTGGAAGTCAAAGTTGTCGCTGAACAGGGACAACATGGACGGGGAGCCGATGGCAATCTGCGGATCCAGAAGCTTGTGATGCAGCGCCACACACGAGTTGCCCAAAAAGACATCGAGGGGTATTTGGTAGCGCGGCTCCTTCTGGTGCATCCTCAGACGCTGGTGGTAGTGCAGTCGATCGTTGCGCCGGTCCACGGCGATCAGGAGCTCGTTGCCGGTGCGCCCGTTGTTCGAGCACTCCTTGAAGACCAGCGTGGCGGCGGTGCCCTTGTCGAACTTGGCCTGCCGCTTGTGCTGCTCCAGCACCGGGCGCAGGTCGGCATTGGTCACCGTGTCGGCGCCCATGAGAATGAAGTTGCCGCGTATCAGCGCCTTAGCGTCCAGATCACGCATGGCATCGCCGAAGCAGCGACAGCCCTCTCCGCCAATCACATGGACAGTCATCTTAAAGGACCAGGAGGCGTACGTGGCAATGCCGGCCCTGCAAAAAATGAATGTCGTGAGTGAACTCTACAATTGCATCATCTTGGTGGCGGTAACCCACTTGATGTGATCCCGGATGTCCTGCAGGTACAGGCTGGCGTACACGAACACCTCCTCCACGCCGCTGCGGTTCAGGGCGATGAGTGCGTAATCCAGCATCCTCACGTTGACCAGCGGCAGCAGAGCCTGTCGAGAAATGGGCGATTAGATCGGGCAGAGATTCCTGAGAAGATCACTCACCGTGGAGCCCTCGTCGGAGAGGGGCTTGAAGTTCCACACATTGTTGTCGGCTATCAGCACCGCCTGCACGATTTCCTTCTCGAACTGGGCCATTTCCTTGGCTTTCTACTTGGTTTTTGGGGAGTTGGAGCAGTTTCCCGTCCCCACGCGATTGCGATAACTTGCAGTTGAACACAAAAACAAAAGTGTTATCGACTTAACTATCGAATGTACGGCGTATCCAAGTCAACAACCACTAAAGAGAACATGGGTTAGCCAAGACCCCCTCCTTGTGATGGTCACCCTATTAGCCAGGACGCAAACCATTCGCGGTATTTTCCGGCATTCGCAAACTGGTCACCGCGCAAATCGCCCGGAAAATAAATCGAAACAAATAATAAGCCAGTAATTAGCTCGAGTTCCCAGTTTGTCTGGTCTTGGTGGTCTTCGTGCCCCGTGTTGTGTGTGATCCCTCGCCACCCCCGCACCCGATCAGCCGGTGGAAATTCGCAAGCAAACTAATATTGGGCAATTATTATTATTGTCATCGCATTACTACCGATGAATAAGAGCCCCTGTGTGCGCGTGTGTGTGTGCGTGCGATACACCCACCTTGAGGGAGCACGACAACAACAATAAATCAAGCGAGAAAACAAACACGGGGCTGCAATTACCTACATTCCGGTTATTCCACGGTTACGCAGCCCAAGAGCAGGGTCACCACCACTCCAGTGCCAGTGGGTCACCCTGGCGAAAAGAAACCAGAAACCCAGCAAAGAACCCACGAGAGAGCAGCCAATTCCGATTCCAATCCGACCCCGTAATACACCATACACCGTACACCCCGTACGAATACCACTTTGCTGGGCGTTCGCGCCAACTATAAATAGAAAAAGCAACAACGCAGCGCCAACAGCACAGCAAACAACTGTCCATATCCATATCTACATACGTTTATCGACTCGACGCAGAAGAACAAACCCTCAAGTATTATTACATTCTTCATTCCGAGATTAAGGGAGCGAGCAGGAGGCGGAGGCGGCGGCGGCGGAGGAGGAACCACACGCATATCAGTAGGAAAGTCCCCCCGGAGAAATGGACACGGCGGGCTTAGGGGACAATGTGTCCAATGGAACCGCTCCTGCGGCCTCCAGGACGCTCAAGGATATCGTCAAGGAGCGATTCAAGGAGGACGAGACCATAGAATTCGTAAGCCCTCAGTAGTTTAGCAGTGACAAAGTGGTTTATAGACACCTCTATGATATTCGGTACCATTCATCCAAAAAAAAGGCTTAAAATATAATCAACCAGCTTTACTTTAATTACATTGAAGGACTCCTAATATGGGGCCAAAAAAATCCACATAAGTATATAAATGATGACGAATTTTTACCACTATGAATATGATTAATTTCATTGCTGGCTGTTTCAATCGATATGAATTAAGTTTATTTTTACAAAGAGAGGTCTATGACTTCTTACTTCTTTGATATGAATCAAAACAAGCCACGGTGTTTCTCAGATTTATTTTGAATTACCCATATACCCATATTTTAATTTTCAAGTTGTGACCCCATAGTTGAGGTCTAAAAATACTATAATTTCGGATATGCATACGTATGTAATTGCTTTATAACAATATTACATGTTGTTCTAAATTTCCCACGTTTTTCCATCATTTGGACTATGACTAACTGTTTAAACACAATGCCAAAGCATTTCTTGTACATTTTGATAACAAGCCAAGCCTATTGCTTTCTTTATAAACATGTATATTATTATCAACTAAATGGAACAATCCTTTCTTTTTGCAGTTATTCGAGGCTTATCAGATCAAGGGTCCAGAGTACACCAATCGGCTCTTGGCGCTGGTCTCCTCACAATCGGGCGGAACCTTCGCCATCATCGCCTTCTCCTACCTGCGCACTCCGCTGACCTCCGTGAACGAGCTGATCATCAACAAGGTGTTCGCCATCGACCACAATTTTCAGCTGAGGCAGGGTGAGCAGATCCTAAGAGCTGCAACCAGATTCCACAACGCCAAGACCAACGAAATCTAATTTCAATATTCATTGATTAGCTCTAGCTTTGCTGGCTAAACTAATTGCATATTTAAGCTTTAAGTTTAAACGCCTGTTATTTGTCATTTTAAATGATTGACAAATATTTAACTCACAACATCGCACTGAACAGAAGCTATTTGTAAAGTAGACACCTAATCAATAATAGTTCGTTCTTAATTGTAGGCAAATAGCAGAATATTTTCATTTACATTTACGTAAAGAAAGTATCAGTCGTCTGTCGTTGGCAACTGCGAACTGGTATTTGTGGAAAGTTAAAGTTGTAGTACTTAATAGTTAATCTGTTCCATTGGTTGTATTTCCAGATAGCAAGAGCTCCATCACCACTCAGCAGTTTGACCTGTGCACAACCGAAGATGGGCCCATCAAGTACTACTACTACGCCACGGAGGGCGACCACTACGAGGAGTTTGTGGCCAAGGTGATCTCCTTCAAGAGCACCATGACCCAGTACGATCCGGAAACAGTGCTCAACTTCAGGTGGCTCAACGACTACCGGCAAATCGGAGAGGTGAAGCAGGAGCTGAAGAAGCGGGAGAGCGAGTACATTGTCTACAAGGATATCATGTGAGTTGAAACACCAACATCCCCCTGATGGTCCCCACTCACTGGCTTATGTTCTTTGCCCTGCAGCATCTACTGCGCCACTTGGAATGTGAACAACAAGACCTGCAGCGACAGCCAGAATCCACTGCGATCCTGGCTGGCATGTAGTGAACAGCCGCCGGACATCTATGCCATTGGACTGCAGGAGCTGGACACTCCCACCAAGGCCATGCTTAACTCCACCCAAGTGCAGGCCCTCGAGAAGCACTGGATGTAAGTGTTACCTGTGGCTTTTATGTAGCCCCCACTTTATAATTTACAATTCTGTTTGCCCTGGCAGCGATATGATGATGGACAGCGTCCACCCGGACGTGGAGTACGAAATTCTGATGTCGCACCGCCTGGTGGCCACCATGCTGACTGTCATCGTACGCAAGCAGCTGCGGCAGCACATCATCCGCTGCCGACCGAAGTCGTTGGCCCGCGGCATCTTCAATACGCTGGGCAACAAGGGCGGCGTGGCCATTAGCCTGCAGCTGAACGAGGGAAACATCTGCTTTGTCAATTCCCACCTGGCCGCCCACATGGGCTACGTGGAGGAGCGAAATCAGGACTACAATGCCATCGTGGAGGGCATTCGCTTTGACGACGGACGCACCATCAACGATCACGAGTGAGTGAGGGGAAAACAGGTTCAAATGGTGTCTGAAACCCTAAATTACAATCTTTATTGAAAAAAGTCAACTTCAAAAACAGTTTTTCAACTTCAAATTGAATTCTAACGCATTCAAAAAATGTATTCTCTTTAAAAATTAATTAAAAAGTGCTATTTATTTAAATCAATAGGTCAAATTAATGAAAAAATACTTTTAGTAGTTTAAAATAATCAGTAGTAAACAGCATATTAACCATTCTCCACGTATCCCTCTTTCTAGTCACATCTTCTGGCTGGGCGACTTGAACTACCGCATCCAGGAGCCACCTGGCCAGCAGCGACCAGGACCGCTGAGCGATGCCCAGACCTACGAGATACTCCTGCAGTACGACCAGTTGCGCCAGGAGATGCGGCGTGGCAAGTGCTTCGAGGGCTATACCGAAGGCGACATCAAGTTCCGGCCCACGTACAAGTACGATCCGGGCACCGACAACTACGACAGCAGCGAAAAGCAGCGGGCGCCGGCCTACTGTGACCGGGTGCTCTGGAAGGGAACGCGCATCGAGCAGCTGGCCTACAACAGCATCATGGAGATACGCCAGAGCGATCACAAGCCGGTGTACGCGGTGTTTCGGGTGAAGATTAAGACGC
Source organism: Drosophila mimetica (assembly GCA_037075245.1). Taxonomy (NCBI): domain Eukaryota; kingdom Metazoa; phylum Arthropoda; class Insecta; order Diptera; family Drosophilidae; genus Drosophila; species Drosophila mimetica. Next base: position 25,915,009 of record JBAMCH010000005.1, on the reverse strand, counting down.
GTGACGAGGTCAAGTACAAGCGGGTTCAGGAGGAGGTGCTGAAGGCGGTGGACAAGCGGGAGAACGACAACCAGCCGCAGATTAATGTGGAGAAGACGGTAATTGACTTTGGAACGGTGCGATTCAACGAGCCGACCACGCGGGACTTCAACGTCTACAACAATTGCCCCCTGCCGGTGGACTTTAGTTTCAAGGAGAAGGACATCCACGCCATTTGCGAGCCTTGGCTGCATGTAGATCCGCGCCAGGACTCGCTGCTTATCGACTCCGCCCGCAGCATCCGCCTGAAGATGCACGCCAATGTGCGCACCATTGCCGGTTTGCTGCGCAAGATTCGCGCCAGCGATAACTTCGATATACTCATCCTGCATGTGGAGAACGGACGGGACATCTTCATCACGGTCACAGGCGACTATCAGCCCAGCTGCTTTGGCCTCTCCATGGAGACGATGTGCCGCACCGATCGACCCTTGAGCGAGTTCTCCCAGGACCAGATCAAGCAGCTGGTAAGTCATTCAATTGGTAAATTAATTGACCTTTCAAGGTATAATTGCTAAAGCTAAAATACTTTAATCTAAAGTTGGATTTATATAAATTAAGTAAATCAATTTCTACTCGATTTGCCTTGCAGATGAATGACGAGTCGCCGGAATACCGCGTGACCATGCCGCGAGAGTTCTTCCTGCTGATCGATTACCTGTACAGGCAGGGCTCCAAGCAGGTGGGCGCCTTTCCGTCCTACGATTCGCGCCTCTCCCTCGGCGCCCAGTTTAACTCGGTGCGCGACTGGCTGGACACGTGGTCGGATGAGCCGTTCCGTAAGTGGACTCTGCGGGATGGCCATCATACAAGCTCTAATTATTTACCCGCTCCATTTGCAGCTGCCAATGCGGAGACTGCTGCGCAGGCGCTGCTGCTTTTGCTAGATCTGCCGGAGCAGGCGCTCCTGGAGCCGGTGGTCGAGAATCTGCTGGAGTGCAGCAACAAGTCGCAGGCCATGGACTACATCTCGCTGTTGAGTCCTCCCAAACGAAATGTGTTTATGCACCTGTGTATGTTCCTGCGTGCGGGCATCGAGAGCCAGTACTACGATCTTCATCAAGTCGGTGGGTATAGATTCGGTCCGCTGCCCAAGCTGTGAATTATCAATGTACCCCTTGGTATCGCCTGACAGCCTCCACCTTTGGTCGCATCTTGCTGCGCAGCACCGAGCGTGCCGCCTGGATGGACTACCACAGCCGCTGTATCCAGTTTATGCGGCTCTTCATAGACTCTGACGTCGAATCAATGGGCAACGGCAATGAGAGCGCCGGAACGGGAGCAGGATCCGGATCCGGGGCGAGGGCCGGACTGCAGGCATAGTCCTCGGAGGCACGCATCCCCAGAGTCGAGCGGTAGTTGTAGTAGTCTGTTAATAGTTAGTGTTAGGCTATTTATTTTACTTGTTGGTACTTTGTTGGCAATTAGCATTTATATTTCTTTTGTTTTACCTGTTAATTGTTTGTGCCCGCCTTCCGTTCATTCCAACTTGGTTGCCCCCGCCTCACATCCCGGACTCCGGAAACACCTGGTCATAATGCAATCATCACATAAAAGCTCGAAGCATACATGTAACTGGTTTGACACCGATGTCTTAGGATGCATTTGCAGAGGCTCGTGGAGCAGGAGGCCAACGTAAAATTTAAATGAATTGTGTAAATAAGTTAAACGAAATGTGCTGCACACCCGTTAAATCAATGTTTAGTTGAGCACAATTGCTTGTTAGTTTAGATTAATAATGAATTCCGCAGGGAATCTCGTGACCCCGTACATCCCGGTTTCAGTTGCAACTGAAAATAAATAACACAGTTAACAAATAATCTGTGGCGCTACCTTAGCTTAGTACATTTTTAATGAAAATTGAATTGTTAAAATTTTGCGCAGGAACGATTAGCACGTGTAAAACAATCAGCTGATAAATGTAAACAGCTCAAGCTTAGAGATGGGCTATTTTAGGCACGCCCCATACAAACTCGTGCCTGTCGTGCCAAATTCGTAGCACGAACACAAAAACAGCGTGGTTGCCCATCTCTAGTTTTCTCGTTGCCTTCAACTAACGGTTCTTCTCGAGCAAGCTCGACTCCTATTGGTCAATAAGGGGAGGGGAACATGCAAAGGGCAGCCATCTTGGAAATATGATCAGCTGTTTGAGTTAAGTCAGAGCTACCAGCTGATACTTGCTATTATTTCTGTTCGCCTGGTATCTGAGATCCGTAAATTGGTATTTTATCGAGGAATAATGGGCCGTGGGGGGTGAATATGGTTTATTAGGGATGTGCCACCCTCAGGAAATGCATGGACTCTTGTTTCTAACAAGTGATTGCACATCTCTAGTTTCTGGTTGCTGAAACCCAGCATCCACCTCCTACTATTTCTGTTCGCCTGGTGTCAAAAATCAAGAAATTTGTCTTGAAAAATGCCAAGTTGAGTATTACGGTAAATTTGGTGCCATTTGTGGCCAATTTGGACGATCAAATCGACCAAATCTCTCGAATTTCCAATTTCGAAGTACCAGGCGAACAGAAATTTTAGCAGGTGGATTCGCAACTTGGCAGCGCCTTAAAGCACGCAACACAATATTAAATTCGGCAGCCCAAAAGTATGCTACAATTTGTTCGGGTGGCTGGGCAATTTCCTCCAACGCCTTGATGCAGGCAATGAAAAATTCAGTAAGCCGCTCTCAATTATAAAAATGTATTTTTTATCGTTCTTTTGGGTTTTTCCAAGATACGGTCTGAGAACCGTTATAATTGGATAATTTTGTTAGCAATAGCGAACATTATTTCCCATTCATATAAATAGAACATAGTCCGCCGTTAAACCCAGAAAATTTAACACACGAAATTGGCAAATGTTTACTTTTATTATTTATTTAAAGATTTATTTTGTAGAAGTTTCTATTCTCGAAATGAAATAATTAAAAAATGTTTTTATATAAAATAATAACTTTTAAATTTCAATATATATGATGTATCGTAACAGGTTGTGAAATGTGCTAAGCTAAGACTCGCCCCACCGATGTTTTTATATTGGGATTTATTTTGCAATAAGTTGGCAGCCCTCAGTTGCGATTTGTCAAAAGTAAACAAAACGAATAATGTTTGCCGGTCGTTTGCTCGCCCGTCTGAGCCGCCAGCAGGCACGTTTGGCCGCAACTGGAAGCTGGCCACGGCCCCGAGAGTTCTCCGGCCGTGTGATTTTGAACAGGACAGCGGCGACAGGCCCCACATTGGTTCAAATTGCGGAGCCCTGTGCAAACCGGCGGGCTTTCAGCAGCCAAATTGAGACGGAATCCACGTTGGACAGTGCCACCTACGAGCGGGTGTGCTCAGACACCCTGGATGCACTGTGCGACTACTTCGAGGAGCTGACCGAGAACGCCTCCGAGCTCCAGGGCACCGATGTGGCATACGGCGTAAGTACAAGTGCCGCAGCACCCGCTGTGTTACATCATTCCTTGCTCTAATCGCCTCGGGGTTCCATTTCCGCAGGACGGCGTGCTTACCGTGAATCTGGGACACAAACACGGCACCTATGTAATCAACCGGCAGACGCCCAACAAGCAGATCTGGCTCAGTTCGCCCACCAGCGGCCCCAAGCGATTTGACTTTGTCGGCACCGTGGCTGCCGGCAGATGGATCTACAAGCACAGTGGTCAGTCGCTGCACGAGCTGCTGCAGGCGGAGATACCCGGCATACTGAAGGCCCAGTCCGTGGACTTTCTGCACTTACCCTACTGTAGTTGAACCGGGAGCAGCTCCCTCCGTTAGCACCATAAAGTCTGTTGGAACCTTTGATCTGAAATGAGTTGATATTTATTGCATGCAAGTACGGTGGTCACTGGTTCAAAATCCCTAAACAACCAGCTTGGAGGCGTTTTGCTATACCGCATGTTAAACCAAAAGTTTAGGTTTAATATGCGGACAAGAAAATAACCTTAAGTAAGCAGCCATATCCCCAAATAAGCCTCATAGCAACTATAAAAAGTCCAAGTCGATTTTATTATATTATTTATGAGGTGTTGTTATTAGATCTGATGAGGTTCTACAAGAATATTATGCAATAGTGCTGTGATAATTTGAATTAAAGTGGGTAGTTTAGTTAATTCATTTATTTTCAACATTTACATACATAGTTTTAAAAATTACTTGGTTAATAGGGGTTTCCTTTAGGAGAGTTAATTTAGGCGGGGATTTTATTTTGTTAAATGTTTAAACCATTAAATCAAAATTTACCTCTGTTTTTCAAGGGACTTCAAAACATCACGCTGAATATCCGCAGTTTTTAATTTTTTGTAGATTTACAAAACTTGTTCTTATTTGTCACTTTTTTTTTTAACCACTTACTAGAAAGCATCCTTCCGTTCACGAAATTTTCGTCTGATAGAAAATTCGAGGTTTTCTCTATTTCAAATGTATAATTTAAGTTGATATCTATATGAAGAACTAAAGGCTCCCAATTAATAAATTGAATTTGAAATTCAGCTAGGGAATAGGGGCCATTGCCTAAACAAAAGTCGTTAAAAGTAACATTGTATCTCTTTATTCTTTTGCTGTTCAGATATAAATACCTTCTGATTTGTATGATTCAGTTGTAAAGGGGAAAAAATGGTGACAAAAAAAAAAGGCGTATGTATAAATCACTTGTAAAGCAGCAGATACGCGCACTCACGAGCACTTCAAGGGATTCTCTTCTGTTTCAATCTTTGCGATTTAATATTCTAGGACTTATTAACTCTAGTGACGACCCCCAAACATGTTGTTGTAATGCGGCGGCGGCTGCTGCTGCTGGGCGCCCAAAAAGTTCTGGGGCATCTGATTGTAGGGCGGCTGGGGCGGTCCATTGTTGGCCCAAGGATTTATGGGACCACCATAGCCTCCGCCTCCTCCTCCGCCGTGCCCAGGTGCTGGTCCATGTCCGGGTCCGGGTCCCATGCCCGCATAGTTCTGCTGCACACCATTGCCCCCCGCGTACGGATGATATCCCCCGCCGTAGGACTGCTGATTCGGATACTGGCTGGGATCGGGTCCGCCGCTCAAGCTGCTCATCAGGGGCTGGGGTTCCTGGCCAAAGTTCCGGCCCTGCTGCTGCTGCGCCGGATAGCCCGAGTTGGAATAGCCTCCTCCTCCCGACGACTGCTGTTGGCCATGACTCTGGTTCTGCCCCGGCTTCTGGCTCATACTCTGCTGGTTGGGCGGTGCGTGTTGCTGCTGCTGTTGCTGGTTCATAAAGTTGCGGTTACCCCCCGAGGAGCCACTCGGTCCTCCGGAATTGCCGCCCTTGCTCAAAGTGCCCATCAGGTTGGCTATAATGCTTTCGGTGTCCTTCAGAGAGATCTTTGAAGCAGCTGCTGGCTTAAAGGTAAGGGCGTTCGGTGAGGATTCCACGGGTATAATGGGCGCACCTCCTGCCTTCTTGGAGCCGCCGCCACCACCACCGCCATTCGAATCGCACGCCTTCATCACCAAATCGTCGAAGTTGTAATCGTCTTCGTCGTCATCATCGTCATCGATCATGAAACTGGGTGTGTTTCGGCCGCGTCGCTGTTTGTTGATGGGCAGACTGGAAATGTCGCGATCGCGATCGCGCTCACGGTCCGTGCTGGGACGGCGCGTGGTCAGCGAGGAGAGAGCTATCATCGCGGCAGAGGTGGAGGAAGGGCCGATGGCGGCACCCCCCGAGGAGGAGGAGCCCATGCCTCCCGATGCCAAGGCCATAGACTTGGATTTCTCCATCGTCTTGGTTGTAACACCACCAATGTTCACCACGCGCGACAGGAAATCACTGCAGGACTCGCCATCGCCACTCAGCTCCGCCAGGTTTACGTACTTGCGCAGGCGCTCCACGCGCGACGGCTCCTGGACCTCCAGCTTGCGCAGATGCCCAATAAGGTGCACCTGCTCCTCGTTCGACAGAAACTTGAAGTTCTGCAGCAGGGTCTGTAGGTCCGAGTCGGTCAGCGACTCCATGCCATTGCTGCCACTACCACCACCACCGATAGCAGCATCCGGTTGAGCCTTTGCACTGACTGCCACCGGACCGCCGGCAGCGGTGGCCACATCCAAGGACTCCTTGTTCAGCTGGTTCTCAACCTCCTTCATCAGCTCGTCCAGATCGATGCCCATGTTGTCGGCAGGCGGCTCCTTTTGCAGGCCGAGCTTCACCTGAATCTCCTCGAATGTCAGGCCGTTATTCTTATCCACGTGGCGGCGTTGCTTGTCCTCCGCCGCCAGCAGCGTTAGCAGGTGCAGCAGGTTGTTCATGTCGCCGGTGGTCACGTCGTAGTATCCCTTGAGCACCAGGGCGTTGGCCAGCTTGGGAGCCACCACGTTGCGGTCGAAGGGCAGCTGAATGGGCGCCGGGTTGGCATTCGCCTTGACCTTGGCCTCGGCGACATCGGGTTTACCTAGATCATCCAGTTATCCGGGCGGACGGTGGGGGAGGAACAACACAAAAGAAAACAATCAGTTAGGATTGGCAGGTGTGCTTGTATTCAGATGGAGCTGCAAATGGAGCTTCGGCTTTCGTATCGCACGGAACTACGCAAATTACATTTATACTTATGGATGGTGTGGATTGACTGGCTTGGCGACTGGTTTTGGGCTGCTCACGGATCGTTGGCGCACTTTGTTCACACACCCACCAAAAACAAGGGAAAGCTGACCGGAAAACGAATATACCGAATATGTACTTGGGTTTTCTTTGGTGAAAACCACACCGATTTGCCAATGTTTTCAATCGAAAACTTGGAAATGGATGTATAAGCCCCAGGTTTTATATAAATAAGACCGGCCCAATCAAAACGCGGAATTTATTTATTTTATTTTCAGCAGGTCTGTTGGAAATAACCTTCTATGACCCTGATTAAAGTAAGAGTTTTGGGGAACATTGCAAAAAAAAAAGTTCGATACGGAAATATTTCCAGAAAGTCCAGAGAATGTTCGAAACCAAGCAACGTTCAAAACTTTTTAAACGGTTTACGATTCAAATACCCGTCCCATAACCCACAGAAAGCCTTATTTATTAGGAATTCTCGTTTAGCAGCTGAATCGTTTATGATTTAGTGCGTAGAAAGAACAATTTGTAGCACAGCAGCCAACATCATTTATTTCGTAAACGCTATAACTAAGAGAAATTATTGCAAAACTTTGCGCTGCAAACACAACTTATGTTATTTAGTGTTAAACCTCAGAGGTTAGTAGATGAAAGCAAGGAAATTCTATATTTATCACAGACACATAAACGCAGGTTTTGGATATTTCGAAGCTAGAGTATTCAACCGATGGCACCGAACTCACAAAACGGACTTAAACTTTGGAACTTCACTAATAAGAGGGACTAAAAAACAAAAACCGATATTTGCGCGGATAAAGCTCCTGTGGCAAGGCGATCCGGATGGCCTCTGTACGTTTCTACACTCATACTTACCTTCTGAACTCTGACTTCTGCCTTCTAACCGCGACCGCGAAAAAGAGAGAGATAGAAGTACGGCTGGGCTAAAATAAAGAAGGCGGATAAAAGGGCGCACTTACCTCTGTCGTTCGCCTGGAAGATGATGGCCGCAATGTTGGTGATCAGTTTTTTAACCACGCGCACCTTTTGCGGATCGTCCAGGACCTCGGCGATGAGGATGCCCTTTAGCTTCTCCTTAGTGGTCTCCAGGAACACACAGTTGTCGTCGTTCAGCAGCAAATCGTCAGCGGCATTCGGCTTGGCCATCTCCATGGCCAGCGCCTTGCTGAGCAGATTGAGGGCCTTGGGCCCCAGGCTGCCTAGGTGCTCCTCGACGGCAGAGAGCATGCGCAGCACACTGACCACGGTCAGTGGGCCTTCCTCGACCGTCTCCAAGGACTCCTTGTCCTTGATGGACGAGACGGCTGGCGAAATCGAGCGCACCTTGGGCATATTGTACTCGGGATAGACGCGAGAGTCTAGTACTCGGAATGTTTCTACATGGTCGTAGTTGCGCGGCGGCCCACGGCCATAGCCCTCGTTGCGGGGATAATAGTCGGCAGAGCGTTCCCGCTCCAAGCTGCGACCACGGTCCGTGAAATCCCTGGGACCGGGCGACAGAGCTCGCTCCCTGGAGGCGTGGCCATGACGATCACGCTGCCGATAGTAGGGCGGCGAGCGGGATCTGCGCCGCAGGCTGCGGGAACGCGACCGGGAGCGTGAGGAGCCTCGCCGGTAGCTGCGACGCGGCGAACGGCTGCGGGAACGCCTCATAGGACGACGTCCTCCGCCCCTTTTAGGGGACAAGGAGCGGGAGAGGGAGCGCCGACTATAGGGACCACGGCCTCGTGACGGCGGACTGGAGCCCTCATCATCGCTGATATCAATCACAGCTTCGGGACCCGCTGCCTGTGCTGCTCCACCCGCTGCACGATTATTGCGGAAGTTCTGCTTGCGACGATTAACAGCGGTGGCGCTAGCCGGCGCCTCCCGCGGACTGGCCACGCGGATCTTATAGCGTTCCATCAGCTCCTTGGTCTTCTCCTCGTCCTCGTCGCCCAGCTTAAACTTCTCCTTGAGATCCTTTTTGATTTTATTGACCGCTATGTTGAAGAGCTCGATGCGGCGATCCTTCCAGTAGCTAATCCACTCCGGCTTGTAGTCGTACTGATTCGGATCGCACTTCTTCTCCTCCTGCAGCTGCTTGTACCGGCGATTCCAGAACTGCTTCCACTCATCCGGATAATCAGGATGCTTCTCGGGATTCGATTCGTACGTCTCCGTTTCGTCGCGCAGCTGCTTGAGCTGAAGTTCCAGCATGCAGCGGAACTTCTCCCATTTATACCGCTCCTGGGCGATCAGGGAGGCCTGTATGGACAGTTCCTTGGGCGTGGGCAGCTGCTGGGGCTTGGCCACTCCGCCGGGAGGCGGTGGCGAGCGGTTCACGCCACGACCGCTGGCATCTTCGCCCACGTTCTTCTTGCGCAGCGTCACTTTCGGCACCTGAATCGATGGACCGCCAAAGTTCTCATCATCACTGGAGATGGCGTCCAAGGAGATTATGTTATGGCTGTCGGTGCCGGTGGCTCCACCTTCGTTCATCTTCAAGCTGATCTTGATGGACTCGTCCGGTTTCAGTTCGCGCAGCAGGCGTTGGGCCTCTTCGACGAAATCCGGGCCGGAACACTCATCGAAGTGGAGGGAATCCCGCACCTGACTGAAGATTTTAGCCCGAAAGCGGCGAAAATCCTCACCGGATGAGGTAATCAGCTGGCGGGATCGGCCGAAGTGCTTCTCAATCAACTGGACCAAATTGCCGGTGGCGATCACCAGGTCCCCGGAGCTGTTGGGCGTGCGCTTCAGTTGCTGCAGCACCTCGTGGGCCTTCTGAAAGTGGGTCTTCAGGTATTTGATGCGATGCGCCTGCGATGTCCAGTGGACAAAGACACTGCGGCCATCGGTGCAGCTCTGGCACAGCACGCAGAAGTAATCCGGACGCAGTTGCGCCGGCTCGTGCAGCTCGATGGTGTACTCGGTGCCGATGAGCGGGCCGCCGTTGTAGCTGTCGACCGCCTTCAGGATGACCGCCGTTCGGGTCACGTCGTCCTCCTCGAAGCCGGGCGGAACCGGTTCCCCCGGCAGAAAGCTCATGGCGATTAAAACGTAATCGGAATCGGAATCGGAGTCCGTAACCAAATCCCCACCTGCGAATGGGAATCACACGAAAAAGAACGCCAGTGAACGGAAATTGCCCAGGGTCAGCACTTACCTTTGTATCCGGTTCCGTATCCTGGAAATCCTACGCTTCTTTTCTTCTCTTTCTTTTTTAGTTTGCTTTTACCAACCGAAGCCCCGATTTTCTTCTTCTTTACACTTTTGCACTACGGTGTTTAACTTCACGCTTTTCACACGTTTTTTAAAAGGAGGCGATATTTGCCAGCGGAGTTACCATTACTTACTATGCCAGTGGATCACTATAGTCGGTATTTGCCAGTTGCAGCATATAACTATACGTTTTTAAGCCGCCCTTCCTTGTTTTTTCGTTTTAATTGCTGTGAAAATGTATTCCTTTTTTTTGTTAGCTTTCCAGTGTGACTGTGCGAGACGAGGGCAGTAAAACCTCGATATAGTGGAGACACCAACCTGACATAGTGGAGACACCAAACTGACATAGCGGATACACAAATTTGTGCAAAAAAAATTTAAAATTAATAATTATAATTATTATAAATACAGAGAATTTAACTACGAGTTCAGGAAGGTATGCCATTCCATATTTGGAAAATTATTTCCATTATTATGCCCAAACTACTGATTTTTTTATTGGCGGAAAATTAAGATTTAGATTTTTGGCCAAAATCTGATTTTTCGTATAATTTGTTTTGCTCTAATTTTTGCAAAAATGCTCCGATTTTAAAACGGCGAACTGTTTTGAGCAGATAACAACCTGATAATTAATATTAGTGCACTCTCCGGCTGATTTGGGAAAATTAAAATTTTTTTCAAATTTTCGATTTTTTTGTAAGGGGTAGCATCACAATTTTTTGAAAAAAATTTCAAGAAAATAAAATTTTTTCTGGAAACGCCAAGTTTTAGAGAATTTGACTACGAGTTTAGGAAGGTATCCCATTCCATATTCGGACAATAAGTTCCATTTTTATAGCAAAAAGGACTTTTTTATTGGCGGAAAATTAAGATTTAGATTTTTGGCCAAAATCTGATTTTTCGCATAATTTGTTTTTGCTCTAATTTTTGCAAAAATACTCCGATATTAACACGGCGAACTGTTCTGAGCAGATAACAACCTGATAATTAATATTAGTGCACTCTTCGGCTGATTTGGGAAAATTAAAATTTTTTCAAATTTTCTATTTTTTTGTAAGGGGTTGCATCACAATTTTTTGAAAAAAATTTCAAAAAAATAAAAAATTTTTCTGGAAACGCCAAGTTTTAGAGAATTTGACTACGAGTTCAGGAAGGTATCCCATTCCATATTCGGACAATTAGTTCCATTTTTATAGCAAAAAGGACTTTTTTATTGGCGGAAAATTAAGATTTAGATTTTTGGCCAAAATCTGATTTTTCGCATAATTTGTTTTTGCTCTAATTTTTGCAAAAATACTCCGATATTAACACGGCGAACTGTTCTGAGCAGATAACAACCTGATAATTAATATTAGTGCACTCTTCGGCTGATTTGGGAAAATTAAAATTTTTTCAAATTTTCTATTTTTTTGTAAGGGGTAGCATCACAATTTTTTGAAAAAAATTTCAAAAAAATAAATTTTTTTCTGGAAACGCCAAGTTTTAGAGAATTTGACTACGAGTTCAGGAAGGTATCCCATTCCATATTCGGACAATTAGTTCCATTTTTATAGCAAAAAGGACTTTTTTATTGGCGGAAAATTAAGATTTAGATTTTTGGCCAAAATCTGATTTTTCGCATAATTTGTTTTTGCTCTAATTTTTGCAAAAATACTCCGATATTAACACGGCGAACTGTTCTGAGCAGATAACAACCTGATAATTAATATTAGTGCACTCTTCGGCTGATTTGGGAAAATTAAAATTTTTTCAAATTTTCTATTTTTTTGTAAGGGGTTGCATCACAATTTTTTGAAAAAAATTTCAAAAAAATAAAAAATTTTTCTGGAAACGCCAAGTTTTAGAGAATTTGACTACGAGTTCAGGAAGGTATCCCATTCCATATTCGGACAATTAGTTCCATTTTTATAGCAAAAAGGACTTTTTTATTGGCGGAAAATTAAGATTTAGATTTTTGGCCAAAATCTGATTTTTCGCATAATTTGTTTTTGCTCTAATTTTTGCAAAAATACTCCGATATTAACACGGCGAACTGTTCTGAGCAGATAACAACCTGATAATTAATATTAGTGCACTCTTCGGCTGATTTGGGAAAATTAAAATTTTTTCAAATTTTCTATTTTTTTGTAAGGGGTAGCATCACAATTTTTTGAAAAAAATTTCAAAAAAATAAAAAATTTTTCTGGAAACGCCAAGTTTTAGAGAATTTGACTACGAGTTCAGGAAGGTATCCCATTCCATATTCGGACAATTAGTTCTATTTTTATAGCAAAAAGGACTTTTTTATTGGCGGAAAATTAAGATTTAGATTTTTGGCCAAAATCTGATTTTTCGCATAATTTGTTTTTGCTCTAATTTTTGCAAAAATACTCCGATATTAACACGGCGAACTGTTCTGAGCAGATAACAACCTGATAATTAATATTAGTGCACTCTTCGGCTGATTTGGGAAAATTAAAATTTTTTCAAATTTTATATTTTTTTGTAAGGGGTTGTATCACAATTTTTTGAAAAAAATTTCAAAAAAATAAAATTTTTTCTGGAAACGCCAAGTTTTAGAGAATTTGACTACGAGTTCAGGAAGGTATCCCATTCCATATTCGGACAATTAGTTCCATTTTTATAGCAAAAAATGACTTTTTTATTGGCGGAAAATTAAGATTTCGATTTTTGGCCAAAATCTGATTTTTCGTATAATTTGTTTTTGCTCTAATTTTTGCAAAAATGCTCCGATATTAACACGGCGAACTGTTCTGAGCAGATAACAACCTGATAATTAATATTAGTGCACTCTCCGGCTAATTTGGGAAAATTAAAATTTTTTCAAATTTTCGATTTTTTTGTAAGGGGTTGTATCACAATTTTTTGAAAAAAATTTCAAAAAAATTAAATTTTTTTCTGGAAACGCCAAGTTTTAGAGAATTTAACTACGAGTTCAGCAATGTATCCCATTCCATATTCGGACAATTAGTTCCATTTTTATAGCAAAAAATGACTTTTTTATTGGCGGAAAATTAAGATTTCGATTTTTGGCCAAAATCTGATTTTTCGTATAATTTGTTTTTGCTCTAATTTTTGCAAAAATGCTCCGATATTAACACGGCGAACTGTTCTGAGCAGATAACAACCTGATAATTAATATTAGTGCACTCTCCGGCTAATTTGGGAAAATTAAAATTTTTTCAAATTTTCGATTTTTTTGTAAGGGGTTGTATCACAATTTTTTGAAAAAAAAATTTCAAAAAAATAAAATTTTTTTCTGGAAACGCCAAGTTTTAGAGAATTTAACTACGAGTTCAGGAAGGTATCCCATTCCATATTCGGACAATTAGTTCCATTTTTATAGCAAAAAATTACTTTTTTATTGGCGGAAAATTAAGATTTCGATTTTTGGCCAAAATCTGATTTTTCGTATAATTTGTTTTTGCTCTCATTTTTGCAAAAATGCTCCGATATTAACACGGCGAACTGTTCTGAGCAGATAACAACCTGATAATTAATATTAGTGCACTCTTCGGCTGATTTGGGAAAATTAAAATTTTTTCAAATTTTATATTTTTTTGTAAGGGGTTGTATCACAATTTTTTGAAAAAAATTTCAAAAAAATAAAATTTTTTCTGGAAACGCCAAGTTTTAGAGAATTTAACTACGAGTTCAGCAATGTATCCCATTCCATATTCGGACAATTAGTTCCATTTTTATAGCAAAAAATGACTTTTTTATTGGCGGAAAATTAAGATTTCGATTTTTGGCCAAAATCTGATTTTTCGTATAATTTGTTTTTGCTCTAATTTTTGCAAAAATGCTCCGATATTAACACGGCGAACTGTTCTGAGCAGATAACAACCTGATAATTAATATTAGTGCACTCTCCGGCTAATTTGGGAAAATTAAAATTTTTTCAAATTTTCGATTTTTTTGTAAGGGGTTGTATCACAATTTTTTGAAAAAAATTTCAAAAAAATTAAATTTTTTTCTGGAAACGCCAAGTTTTAGAGAATTTAACTACGAGTTCAGCAATGTATCCCATTCCATATTCGGACAATTAGTTCCATTTTTATAGCAAAAAATGACTTTTTTATTGGCGGAAAATTAAGATTTCGATTTTTGGCCAAAATCTGATTTTTCGTATAATTTGTTTTTGCTCTAATTTTTGCAAAAATGCTCCGATATTAACACGGCGAACTGTTCTGAGCAGATAACAACCTGATAATTAATATTAGTGCACTCTCCGGCTAATTTGGGAAAATTAAAATTTTTTCAAATTTTCGATTTTTTTGTAAGGGGTTGTATCACAATTTTTTGAAAAAAAATTTCAAAAAAATAAAATTTTTTTCTGGAAACGCCAAGTTTTAGAGAATTTAACTACGAGTTCAGGAAGGTATCCCATTCCATATTCGGACAATTAGTTCCATTTTTATAGCAAAAAATTACTTTTTTATTGGCGGAAAATTAAGATTTCGATTTTTGGCCAAAATCTGATTTTTCGTATAATTTGTTTTTGCTCTCATTTTTGCAAAAATGCTCCGATATTAACACGGCGAACTGTTCTGAGCAGATAACAACCTGATAATTAATATTAGTGCACTCTCCGGCTGATTTACAAATTTTTTAAAATTTTCGATTTTTTTGTGCACTCTCCGGCCGATTTGGGAGAATTACAATTTTTTCAAATTTTCGATTTTTTTGTAAGGGGTTGTATCACAATTTTTTGAAAAAAATTTCAAAAAAATAAAATTTTTTTCTGGAAACGCCAAGTTTTAGAGAATTTAACTACGAGTTCAGGAAGGTATCCCATTCCATATTTGGACAATTAGTTCCATTTTTATTGCAAAAAAAATGACTTTTTTTATTGGCGAAAAATAAGGATTTCGAATATATGAACGTATTTTTTTTGCCCAAGCAAGAGCTACTACTGTGCCTACTTTTGTTTCTCCGAGTGAGCCCATAAATGTTTACATATGTATGCATAGTGGAGTCATTATCTTTCACCCGAAACATAATCCGGCCGAGTGCAAATTGTTCTCGCCTCTGCACAAGAATCGAGTGTTGTACGGATTGGACGGAACGGATGTTGGATATGTTTTTGATGCAGTCTCCGCAGCTGGCTTAAATCAATCCCAGCTTTTTTGATTTCTTTTTTGTTCGCTGTAGGTATTTTCCAGCAGCAGCATTAATATCATTGGGTCCCGAGGGCCCGGCCACATGTGCAGTTTGCTGGCCGCCGAGGACAAATGTCAGCGAACGGGACGCGGTTTTCCACATTTTCAACATTTCCACGAACCGAGCCAACATCCCACACCCACCCCAGGGCTGTACAGTCAAACTTCTCTAAAGGGGCTACTTTGAACTTTTACTAAATTCTTGTTACCCATGCTTTTTACCTTAAAGTCAATGCCACAGTTATATACAGACATACTATATCACTTGCCTTTCGGAATACTTCTTATATTTTTCAAAATCCTTATAAGTTACTAGCTTTTTGGGGCACTACCACAATCCAAAATACCGTTCTTTTGTAAGTTGTAAATATATTCAACACCCCTCTTTGAAATTAATGTAAAAATGCTCTCAACTTGTTTTTTAGCAGAGTGCGGTTCGTGGTAACTGGGGATGACTGTACATGATATGTGATAGATGTAACACGTATCTGCGACTGGATGAAGGGCGCATTAATCGCCGCACGATGAGCACTGATGGCTGTCGCAGATGATAATGGCAATACAACTGACTGCACAATGAGCTGACCATATGCGCAGATAGACAATAAAATACGAGTACGAGTACGAGTACGAATACGAATACGCCACCCCCTTTTGAAGGCCGCTCCGGTGCATTTGACAGTGGGCGCAAAGGCAGTGGCAGTTACAGTGGGTGTGGTGAGTAGGCAGTAGGCAGTAGGCACTGCCATTTACTGGACAAACGTAGCACATTTAATGAACATGCCGACATGAGTTATGGCCCGTTTGTTCGCTTTTCTTTTTGGAGTTACCCTTGAAGTGGGCATACGACATAATTCAGACAACCAGGGCAGCGTTTTTGATTTTATTCACCAGATCGAATTACCAGACACAGAGGGGTGCCGTTGAAAGTTTCAGTGAATGAAGTTTGATTTTTGGATAAGCAGAATGTGCTTGATTTTGGAAAGTCAACTGAAATGGTTTATGAATTAATTTTAGAAGATCATACGCGATCTTCTAACCGAGAAGTATTACAACTTTCATACTTCATTTGAAACCACATAGGATTGAAAACCACCAAAATGGGTGCCTAAAAGTAGAATTTAAAAATTAAAATAGTGTATATTTAGTCGAAATTAACGGGTATACTGCTACCTTAGAGGCAGCTGAGGAGGTAGTAAATTACAGGGGATAGCTAGATGTTGGTATAGATAATTATACATTATTATTATTATTTTTTTTAGTTTCCAAAACGAGTGTAAACTACTTCCTATGGAAGGGCATTCAACATTTCAAACCATTGTGCTTCATTTTTCCCTTGTTCTTTTTGACATCGAAATATGGCGAATCAGACACACAGCTGTTGGTTGGTTTTTCATTTGACGATCTGCATGGACCGAATGCAAATGATATTTTGCATTAACTTTGATGGAGATGAGCGAATTCCGATTGCGGGGACACAGAACAGAAGCAGACACCCCAGTCCCAGTCCCAGTCGCAGTCTCAGTTCCAATTCCAATCCGAATATCAGACATCGGGGAACTGGGAACTGGGATCTCTGGGGCAGGCGATAGAGAACGAGAACGAGAACGAGGCTACTACGTGTGCATCCCATCCCAATCCACAATCCACCATCCCCTGTCCCCTGTAGACAAAGTGCCAAGTCAGACAGATGTAGACGTATCTCATTTACCATACCGTACTTTGTGCTCATCTTTATTTCTTGGCAAGTTGTGTGCAATTCATTAAAGCGAAATCTGCTCGAATGCGAATAATGCAAATTGCTCTATTTTCATTCACAACGCCCGGCATTTTTTGGGGGGCTGGGGCTTCGAGTTTTAAGGGGCAGTTGCAAGAATCTGCACAGAGAGTCGAGATTCGAGAGTCGAGAGTCGACGACAAATTTATTTGTGGCGCATGCAGCCAGGAGCATATAGCATCAATGAAAATGCTGTTCAAGCAGTTGTCTCGCCGGCATTTTGCACTAAAAGTTCAAAAATTCCATTAATTATTCTCGGCGAAGAGTTCGCCTGGTTTCGCTTTCTTCTCCGCTTCGCTTCGGTTTCTTCTTCATTTCTTGTTCCTTCTCTTGCACTGCTAATTTTTCAAGAATTTCAAATTTCTTAATGGCTTACGATGGGTGGGGGGTTCCTTGCAGCCCGTTTGTCTGGCCCATCTAACCCACAGCTGCACTGGCATAAAATCCTCAGCTGGCTGTAACAAATTGCCGGCAATATGTGCTTTTCAAAATCCAGAAATGATTGAAGTGCATTTATTTTCGGAAACCATTTCTTAAATTCGTAAAGGTATTGCTGTTTCTAAAACATTTTTTAAGGCATCTAAAAGTATGCTGCAGAAATCGTATCTTCTAAAAAAGTTATGTTCGGAAGAAATTAGGGAATATTTCTTAATGTAGCAAGGTAAAAATATTATTCAAATTATAAATAGGCAACGAATAACAGGTTTTGCGAAGTGTACGCTTACCCCTATCGCTATTTACCACCCCCTCCCCCATAACAAGGCCGGATGTGCTCATTGTGCTTCGTTTTCATGTCTACTTACATGGCTCCGCCGCCCCCTTTCCCTCCCCGCCTCCACCCCCTCATTAATGCTGCGCCGGAAGCGCCCAGATGCTGCCGGACTTTGGATTTATCGGGCTGAGAAAAGGGGGGAATCTATGGAAGGGGCGACAGGGGATGGGGGGATGGTCAAAGATGGTTCGGAAAAGTTTTACCCATTCCCCAGACATTGGTCGTGATTTCAAAAATGCGTTACGCAGTGCGTAAATCAAAACTCGGACTGGAAGTAAAACTAAAGCAAGTGCAATGCGGGATTGTTTGAAACATTGCTCTTACACTGAGAGAACATTGAGTATTTAAAACAATTTTAGAATTGTAATTTCTGTTATTCAACATACAAATATTTAATAACTTTGGATAAGCATCTAAGATAAATATCTTAGGGTTAAAACATATTTTAATGTAGAATTTGAAATTCCAAAAGAAAGACCTGGGTTCAAGTTCGACACCGGCAAGTGAATTTGTTCTACTTATTTAAAAAAAAATATACAAATTAATCTTTATGAATTATTTAAATTGATGTATACTCCTATTTAGTAGCTCTCTCAAGAAGGGAGGGGGGTGGGGGTTTCTGCCTCATTCTCTTGCGATCGTTTCGACAGTTAACCGTTATGTTGCGACAAGGCTAACGGTTTTTCCACGTTCGCTTTGCGGCCCTTTTATTTATTGGATGGCCGCCACACGCAACAACAAAAACCGCAAAATGAAAATGGAAATTCAAAGGGCGGCGGAATGAAATGGAAAAGGGGGTGTGGGCACGTCGAAAGGGGGTGGTGAGGGGGTTGGGTCCAAAGTAAACGGGAGTTTGTACCAAAAAGTTGAGCACTGCAAATGGCTCGCCATGGGCGCATAAATTTCGAAGCCACCTTGTCTATTTTTGTACTTTTTGTTCCTCCTGTCGCTATGGTTTGTTACTATTTTCTTTGCGGGCATTTCTTTTCATATTTTGTTTTTTGGCAATTTCCAACATGCAACATGTTGCAATGGAGTCATAAGCCGAGTCCCAAAACTTTTCCCGGGACTCCCCCAAAAAAATAAGTCGGGGAAAAAATGTTTTTTCGCCTCGCTTCCACTTCCACTTCCTCTTCAAACAGTCCGACTTCTATAATTCGAATGGAAAGCCAATTTTTTTTAATGATTATCCTATAATTTGTGACAAATTATAGACAGGAGCTCAGGATTTTTAAAATATATTTAGTCAATCACATAATAATATAAATAATGGTAAGAACATCAGAAGTTTTTTGTACCCAAAAACTACATTAGTTAGTAGTTCTAACTTTTCAATTTCAAGTACGAACCCGAAAATTTGGGTCTTTCAAAAGTTGGTTTCTTCTTTAACTGTTCAATACCCGAAGTTTGACTGTGTTTAAGTTTTTTTTTTTTTTGAACGCGGGCTCTTCTCTAGCTTTATTAACGTTTTTGGTGTTGTTGGGGATGATGGAGGGGTGGGGCTAAAAGGGGGTGAAGGGTCTCTGATATTGTTTGCTGGCAGCGCAGTCTGTAATATTTTTGCCGCATAAAAGTCAAAATATGCAAATAAACTTGAAGTAGGGGCGAGGATGGGGATAGAGGATGATGTAGGGGTAGGGGTAGGGGTAAAATGGAAACGGGTGCTTTACTTTATGCATGGGGCGGCTAATACGGTAAAGCAGACATAGGAAAACAGACTAAAACAATGGGGCAGAACTGAACAGAGGAGAACAGCACAGAAGAGGCAGAGGCAGCGTGGCTTAAATAATAAATGTAGTACACGCTTTGAAAGAATTTACTATACTTTGGCAAATGGAGGTTATAAAAACCTCCTCGCATTTACTGGGCATACAGCATACATGTACTGGGTATAAATAAACAATGCCCCTATGAGGTGGGCAATAGGGGGTTAAGGGTAGCGGCATTTCCATATTGTTGCTATAATCAGCGGCCGCTTTGATTCATCTGTATGTCCGCAGTGGCGGGGGGACTGGATTGGAGGGGGATTGGCCAGAAACAGAAAGAGAGAGTGAGAGGGGCAGAACCAGAACCTTTTGGTTTTGGCTTTCTGCTTGCCACCCCAGAATCATCAAAGAGCTAACCCGGGAGCTAACCCAACGCAACCCAATCCAATCCAATCCAACCCAAGAGGCCGAGCCCAAGGCAACCCAGTGCAACCTTAGCCCCCAACCCCACCATCCCGCTCTGCCCCACCAATAGTACAAAGCACTGGGCACAGACTCACAGACTCCGCTGCTTGCAACTTGCCAACTCCTCGCAACTGCGTTCGATGCCAACGTGTTCGCAGCCCGTGGTTATGCTCTCAGAGATGCTCGAACACTAACAACAAAACTAGCTAGTAATAATAAATTACTTGAATAAATATTTTTAAAAAAAGGCAAGTTTTATTCAAGCCACTAGAACACCCTACTTAGGCAGAATGCTTATTGTAGAATATTTGTTCCACCTTCCTCGGTACGCCTATGAAAGCATCTATGGTTCAAAACTTTGCAATGCCTTGAATTTTCTTCAAAAAAATATACAAAATCGAAAAATGTTTCCTCAAAACTTAGAAGAATTGTTTTTACCAGGTCAAATATTATAATTTCTTACAATTTTCAACTTCCAAGATAGTAGAAATAAAGGTTATGAATAAAACAAAAACCAAGCATCAAGTATTTAGAAATTTTTTTTTGTTTCAGGACCCTTCCTCATCACTGTTTTCTAGCCAAATCTAGCTATAGCTGGAGTCGCAGCGGCTGCAGTGCTCGATTTTGGGTTCGGTTTTTGTGCTGTCTGTTTTCGTTGCGTCCATCCATTCCGTTTTTAACCCTCGACGGATTTGGTTGTTCCCCGGAATTGAAATTGAAATAGCCATTTCGCACAGCTCGCGTATATGTACATTGTATTTTCGTTCCTCGTCTTCCGTGTGTGTGGTGTGTGCTTTTTGTTATTGCCGTCGTCTTTTTTCGGGTGTATATTTAACAAACGTTACAATTACATATTTTTTTTCACGTGTCTTACTGTTATACTGCCAGTGTGTGTACTCACGGTACTTGGTACTTGGTACTCAAATAACAAAGTCAAACAAATAAAAGCAAGTTAAAGAGGACACCGAAAAAGAGAAACAAAAACAAAAATAAATAAAAGAGGCAAGCCGTTTTGTTGTTGTCGCGCAGCATGTGGAGCTACAGTTAACTGTAACGGTTAAAGGGGAGCACAAGGAGGAGGAGTGGGCGAAAGAGAAGGAGGAGCAGAAGCAAAAGAGAGGATTCACTGCTCCGCTTGACTAAATGCAGTCGACGCTGCGATTATTATGTGCCAGCCCCAACAGCAATAACAACAACAACAACAACAACACCACTTGATACGAAAATAAACAAACAAAATCAATCAATTAATCAATCTGCTGAGCACACCGCTCTCCACGCCCACACACACCGACAAACACACGCGCAAAAACACACAACAAAACACACACGAGTCAACGCCCACGCCCATTGGAAAAGGAGAAAAGGAGGGAGTGGCAGGACAACAACAAGAAAGGAGGAGAAAGGAGCAGAGGCAGCGGCAGAGGCAGAGAGCACAAGAACAACCAGGCGAAAAGAGGACGAAAACGAAGACAACATGTTCCACTCACTTGTTTTGATGGCCTGCGCCCTTGCCGCCCTCTCCTTCGCCCAGGAGGCGGTGCCCCCGCGATCCAAATCGCTATCGTTATCGCTCTCGCTATCGGCATCGGTATCGAGTCCTGGAGCGGACCCAACATCCCCCGCCCCCGCCCTCACAGCCGCCCCCTTTGCCAGCAAACAGCTGAACAGATGCCGTCAAAGTTGCTATCAGCAGGTAAGAATACGTATGAGAATAAGAGTAAGAGTAAGAGACCCCAGCAGACTCATAAACCCAGAAACCAGACTCAACCCAAGATAAGACCCCGGATCGGATCCGTTTCGATCCCAGTCGTTTGATGGACAGTTGTATGCCCAGTTGAGCGGCAATATCACCGATAGGAAATTCGGTGGGTACACCGGGAGAAACAGTGCAAGACAGCCACCTGCAGTTAGAAAACCATATCTACAAATATTCTACAAAAATCATTGAACGATTTAGCATTTGAAAACGCTTACTTTGAATACGGGCAGCTGTTTAAAAATATGTTGTGAACCCTTGGTTAACTTTTCCATGTATACATGCATGCATTTTGAAATTCTCACAATAATTAACATTGGTACATTTGCATCTTTTTGTTATTCTTCATTTTTTTAACAATGAATTCAAGTTCTAAGGGTACTGGATCATTTGTTTTCCTAATTTATTCATACTTCCGAAACCGCACTTCTTAAGTTGGCCCAGGGTTGAAAAGAATATGAAGGGGATTCAGGTTTGGAGTAAGCTAATGAAACCATTATTATAACAAAGGTTTAACAATATTATTTAAAAATTCGAGAGTTTCTAACCTTCAGGGTATTTGCAGTAAAGTTTCTCAGTTTTTAACAAACAAATTAGGAACGTATCTCAGATCAAGGGTTTAAGATTAAAAAACTATTTCCCAAGAAGCCGACTTTTCCCGTCACTCTAAGTGCATCGGTCTCTTCCGCCCGGTATTACCTAATGCGATTAAGATTGCCATAATTGAGGTCATTCCGAATTGGTCTCGAACCCACCCCTTTCTTTCTCCGTGTGTAGGGACAGTTGTGCCCTGTGAGACAGAGACACCGACCTTCAAGGTTACGGGACAGAGACAGGAGACTTCGACGACATCGATGACAATGACAATGGTTCCATGTTCCAAGTTCCAGGTCCCCAGCTCGAGTTCCTAAAGGCGACGTCATTTTTTATGCCCGCTCGCTGCGTCTTTTATCTTTTATCTACGGGTTGACATCGCAGCTATTGCCGCTGCTGCTTCTGTTGCCGGTTATTATTATTGTTGTTACCGCTCAGGTAGTCCGTCGGTCGCTAGAAAGATGTCAACTGGGTGGTCGAGCGTCGCTAATAGAGATCGGGAATTCAATTTGAGCCGGCTACAGACAATGGCTAAGAAGCAACGCAGGAGCAAAGCTCTCGGATCGAATTTGTACAAAGCTGTCACAGATGG
This sequence comes from Drosophila mimetica, assembly GCA_037075245.1. Taxonomy (NCBI): domain Eukaryota; kingdom Metazoa; phylum Arthropoda; class Insecta; order Diptera; family Drosophilidae; genus Drosophila; species Drosophila mimetica. The sequence goes on along the minus strand of JBAMCH010000005.1, from coordinate 25,892,366 downwards.
ATGGACGACGCTGTCGAAGAATCTTCAGTTGAGGGGCCCCAGATACCTTTTCGAAATAGAGCAGGTGGGGAGAACAATGCGATCTGAGGATCTGAGAGCCGAAGAATAGCTTTGAAAAATGACCGCGAAAAATCAGACACAATGGGCAACAACGTAAAAAGGGTAACGTTCAGAAATGTTAGTATAACAGCCAGCAATAAACTAAGGGAACCCCAAAACCCAATGGAAAGCCCCATTTAATTGAACTCACCGCAAATTCCAGGTTGACACTCGTACTTTCCTAAGTAAAAGAACCGACAGCCAAGCAGCAAATAAGTGCACAAACTAATACCCAACTAATCAATATGAATAGCAAACTTTTCAACCAAACAAATCCAAGTTGAAAATGCCACTACAATCACTACTACGAACTGAAAACAGAAACTGAACTCACCCCCTATTTTGGGAACGCTGAATTGACACTTTCTTGTGTTTTCCCCTAAAAACAAACTTCGAAACCCCCGGGGACTCAGTTTCCCCTCCATTCCATGTAACCGATCCGATCCCCAACGAAATAATTTTGAATACGTCCCCAATGGATTGAAATCAAGACGGCGAGTCGTTTCCCAAAGATTTTACCACAGTATACGAGTTGATTTCTAAATGCGTGACTTCCTGGAACCGCGATGATCTGTCAGCGATATCGGAAACAGAGGGTGGAGTTGCTCGGTTGACAACTATGGATTGTTAATAAATTTCAATCAAATGAAATCAAATCAAATTTTCATATCAATTCGATTCAAACGAACCTCTCTACAAGCTGGCAATCCAAAAGTACACAATAAATCAAGTGGGAAAAACACGAGAGTATAAATATCATCTCCGATTTCCAAGTAAGCCGAGCTCTCTGTGGCGACGAGGTGTACGGGATTGGATTTGGTTTTTGTTTCGAGTGCTGATGGTGGTGATGGTGGGGAACTGGGCAACTGAGGAACTTAGGAACTGAGAAACTCAGGAACACAGAACTGAACTGAACAGAACAGAGCAGAAGAGTCAACCCAATTGACTTGAGGAGTGCTCATGAGTGCTGTGGCGACACTTACAAAGAAACATGGGATGAAACTCGAGAGGCCAAGACACTCGGACAGTCTACGACACTCGAAATCGTTCCAAGTCTCATCCAAATATAGACCCTAGACCCAGAGTTTATTGATTTAACTCGAGGGAAAGGCGGCAATTTGTCCAAATATAGTTCGGTAGCACTTATAATCTCATAAGATTGCACAACTACTTGCCATAGGTATACCAATATGCATTGTAAAATAGTTTTTTTTACATATATCACATGTTCCTCAATTAATAGTGACCTGTGAAGCCAGATAAAAATGTCTTCTGCACTTTGGCTTTATTTATGTCAATCTCTACTGATTATTCGGATGGAAATGGCAGATGTTCGCCATAAATTTCCTCCACTCAAATGTTCTGTTCTGTTCCTTTAAATGGGTTTGGCTTTTCGGCTTTAGTTATGCCAATCTTTGTTGATTATTTAGTCCGAAATTGCAGATTTTAGGCACGAAATACTTAAGCTTTCGCCAGTGTGCTGTCTGCATTCCTGATCACCGTCATCATCTCCATCGGATTTCCTATGCCCTTTGAAGTTCGCCCAAGAGTTCTGGATGGGTGGGTGAGGATGCTGGATGCGGTATGGTGGATGGGTGGATTTTGAGTGGTGGTAATGCAGGAGGCCTCACTGAAAGTCAAAAGTTCTTAGGGGTTGCAGGCAGGGCTAATTTCATGCTCGGTTCGCAGGACTAACTGGAACTAATCCACCCATCCATCCATCCTTTCGTACAACCCCCAAAAAACTGAGAATTCGGAACTGAGACCCCAGAACGGGGAATGCGAATGCGAATACGAATGCGTTGCTCAATCAGCGCCAAATTAACACCATGAAAGACTTTTCCTCCTTCGGATGTTGGATGTTGAACGTGGAACGTTGGACATTGGGTGGGTGTGGGTGTGGATGGGGATGGCTCGATATTTGGGTGCTCCAGTGGGTCGGGTGTATTTTTCCGGGTGGTTCCGGGCGTCGGAAGATTCGATCTTGATGTATATGCGAGGCACGTAGTTCGGCCGCTGCTGGTGGTGGAATCATCGAATATATCTACGTATGCGTACGTGTCTCATAAAAGCCGCTCAAAAACTGACTGACTGACCCAACTTTGGTAATTTATGTGGCCTACGGAGTCATGTGCCTTGCCTGGGTTCCCACACTTGCAAAAAATGAAAGCAAAAAGCTAGTTCAATAACTCTTCAAAGTCAAGTATCTCTGGGAACATTTGTATACCACCCATTGGAATTACTTTTTATTTGCCGAAATAATTAGTATTTTCAACCATATTAGCATGTATTTTGCATTATTGCGAAACTATACAATAACTGGTTTTAATTTTTGGAAACAAAAAAAAAAGAAACAAATGGGGGGATTTACTGAATGTCGTATATTCATCTACCTGCGGTGTGGAAGTATTTTTCACCCACATCAAAGGTGATTTTCACATTTTAGGTGGGAGTTTTGACACTTTTCTTCAAGTGCATTTGTTCAGGGGTGTGAAATACCAGGGCAATTGCATGTAAAAGTCGTCGCTGCCTGCGTTTAATTTATATGGCCCAGACACATTTTGGGCCAGGTAGTATAATATTCTGTAGTCTCTTTCGAAAGCGAGGGAAATGGAAAGGGAAAATCAGGGGGAAGATTTGCCAGTTCAGCGTTTTCATTCAGTCAGACGGTCATTCATTCATTCGTTTATTCATTCATTCCGAACGCCTTATTGTTGTTACTTATCGCCCAAGTTGTTTCAGGTTCAGACCCCGTCCATATACCCATACTTATACTCATTCTCCGACCCAGTCCCAATCCTCCCCTCATCAACTACATGGTCGTCTACATCTTCAGAGGCCAAAAATTCAATTGAGCGGAAAATATGTTGTCTTTGCGATTTTCCTTTTGGCATTCGTCGTTTTTATCTGCCACAACTGCTTGGTTTTCTCCTTCTCCTTCTGCTTCTGCTCCTGCTCATTTTCCCTTTCCGTTTCCCCGATTTTACTGATTTTCCTGCCTTATTGTGTAATGATGACAAAGTGCCGCCGTCAAAGTTGGCCCAAAAGGTGATGGCAGCCATTGTCCAGCGGGTTTTTTCTTTTGCCTCGCCAGCGTGATGGATGATCGATCCAAATGCAAGTAGCAGCTACATTTGCAGAAAGTGCGGATGCATTTAAGGGCTTAGTGCGTCTGGATAGCATCAGAGTGGCTTAGGGTGCCAAGGAACGATTGAGCAGGCAGATAATATCGAAATAGTTTAAGTTCTAAACAAAAAAAAAAACGATTAGCTGCACAGAAAGAAGTTAAGATGCTCCTACACAGATAGCTAGAAGGTTTCAAAACTGATAAATAGTCTAAACTTCATATTATTGGCTTAAATAATAATTCATTAAATATAAGATTTCTGTTTTAATACGAGTGCAATAAAACAAAAGATCAAATTAAGTAATGAAGAATTGGGTATATATAAACCATAGGTTTAAAAGCACTGGTAATATAACCCTTGAAACTTGTTGGCCAGAAGTCAATTAAATGATTATAGCTCGCTGCTAGTTATTTTGATAGGGTTTAATTTCATGCTATGTACACATGTTCATGTTAAACAAACATTAGGGTCTAAGTGTTGGCAGCTATTATTATTATTGATTTTAGTTTTGGTTGTTGTTAGGATGCCTTAAATACTTGCATATACAACCAAATTAAAGATCCCACACTTAGTACAAAGCTGCGTGAATAATTTCTTTAAAAAATTCGGGTATACAATTCAATCAATTCGATCCGAAATAAACTAGTATAACCAATCGAGTGAGATTGTAGATAAAGATTTCATAAATTCGATGCCGGCAAATGCAATAACCATAAATCTGGCTTCCACCAACATTAGGGTTAACTTAACCCTCCCCGAAAAACGAAAAACGAGAATCGAAAATGAATGCCTAAAGAATTGAGATTTGAGTCTGAGGCCCGCCTCGTTTGATTTTTTTAATATTGTAAATTCCGAGTCATAACAATTTGTCACGCACCCATCTCTAATCGCTGTCGACCCATTCCCATTGCCTCATTCATCTGTCTGTCTGTCTGTCTGTCTGTTTCTCTGCCTGCTCATTCATAAAAGGACTGCGGACAGGAACCGAAATGAGGATGGCTGCGGGGTTACTGGTCCTATGTGTATCCTGGTACTGCTCCGTACTGCCCGCTGTTCTATTTTGTTCCGTTCAGTTCAGCTGTTTTGAGACTAAGGCGACAGTTGACAAAGGCTAAGCAGGCAGTCGGGTTTGATCCCGATCCTCCTGCCATGTCCATGCCCATGCCCATCGCCCATCGCCCATCCCCCTTCCATCATCCTCATCCTGTCACGGCAATCCTCCTCATTATCCTCATTGCCAGGAGCGTGAAATTTTCAATTCGCCATAGATGAACACAAACGTTTGTGGTCATTTACTTGTGTACAGAAACGGTCAAAAGAATAGCAAAGGGATTAGGAGAATTGCTGAAAACAACAAGCAATTAACCAATAGTCCATTGATTTTAATATGGGGATTAGTACATATCCTAGAAAAGGACATATTTTAAAAATGCCTTTCCATAGTCCTAAATTATTATATGGTAATAGTACTTAACTGCTACAAAAATGGACAAAACCTAGAGTTCCAAAAGTGTGAAAGCTATCTAAGGATAATATCTTACCCTGCCTTGCATCATACTAGAACATGATGATGCCCGAACTAATCGTATTTTTCTGACCGCTGCTGTACTTTTACATAGACTTTCTTTTTTGCCTGCTTTGCCTTTTATTACAAGTTACAAATTTGCGTCTATTGTTGAGGCCATGAGACGGAGGATGGGCGCATGGGAGGCTGCTGATGACTCCTTGTTGTTTGTCCTGGCAGCCCGGGGTCTTGGTCCTGATTACTTTTTCCTGGCTTACTTAAAATTCGATTAGGCCACGCCCACTAACTAACTTTATCCTCTCTCTCTTTGCAGCTTTCCAAGGACTGGCATTATTGTAAGGATTCCGTTGATTGCACAAACGTAAGTATCTCCATTCATGTTTGTCTTTGTGCGAAAGCCTAACGATGTCATTAACCCATTAATGTTGGCTTAAAACTGCTCAAAAAAAAAGAATAAATTCTCGAGACCTTGGCCATATACTATATAGTGCGCTATTATCATCAGAGTGTTTAGTGCTATAGGGAAAAGCGTAAAAATAGAAAAGAGAATAGACCCTTTCTCCAGTTTATGAGAATGCAAAACTTAAAAGCTCCATTTGTTTTCTTTAAAAAAAAAGTTGAATTTAAATTATTTTAATTTAATTGCAATCGCACAGCTTTGTCTGCCATTTCGGCATTAATTTTACTTCTAATAATAAAGTTGGCAATTTTAAAATTCCCCCGAAGAAATGCCTTTTTAAATGCTCGAAATGAAATCTACATTTATTATCGCAAGCCGGCTGGAAAAGGGTTTCCTTTCCGTCGGCACCGAATTGCCAACCGTAAACATTTTTAGGCACTTACCCGTGTAAGGACATGAATTATTCCAAATGAAACAGCCAGGCCCTAATGGGTTAAACGATGTCGCTGGGGGGCGAAAAGTGGCAACCGAAGGATGAACAAATTTCATTGCCTACCTGCGGGCGCGCCACATAATTACAAGAAATAATTGACAAATAGCCAACTTTCCCTGTCTTGCCTTTCCTTACCTTAACGCTTCGTGCTTCGTGCTTCGTGCTCCGTGCTCCGCCTGGGGCGTTGTCCTTGCTGCCACTTGGCATTCTCCTTAATATCTAAATACTGAATACTGAGTACTGAAACGCTTCCATCACATCGTTACAGTGCTGCCAGAAGCTGACTGCGCCCTTTGAACTGAGGATCCTGAAGGCCCAGCGCCAGGAATCGCTTGTCCTCACGGACATCGGCTGGGACGAGAAGATAGCCAACGCCTCGCGCCAATGCCTTATCACCTGGGAGGTCTCCGGCGGCGGCCTGATCGGCAACCTACTAACGGACACCGCGCGGGCGGAGCTGTCCTTGTGGCCGGACACCGTCTACAACATCCAGGTCAAGTGCAAGCACAAGGTGAGTCTGCATTTCTAGATATATTGGGGTTTAGAGAGGGAGGTATTCATTACTTTTAGGAAGTTAAAATGTATACTGTGATATATAAAGTATTAAGATATAAAGTATTGCCTATGGATTACGAATTAGGGGTTTTTACTGTCGAAATAGATACATATAACATTTTAGAGTGAAATTTAATCTTAAAGTTAATATCATAACATACTATCTAGGACCTAATACTTAGATGTTGTAGCCAACAGAAAATAAATGGTTCATGCGAACGATAAACAGAATGTAGTCCAACGTATTTATCATCTATCTTTTGACTGTCATCACCCATTGACATTGCCACACTCTATATAATTGCTCCCATTTCCATCCAACAGCTCTCGGGCCTGATGCGGCGTTCGATCAAACTGAACGTGGACACCACCCAGTTGGTGGGCACAACCACAACCACCACTACCACCACAACGAGCCGAGCTCCGAGCACTCTAAGGGGCCAGGAGCAGACACCGCCATCCGTGGAGCATCCAGATGCCTTGGAGCACTTGCAGCGCGTTCGCGTCCGACCCACGGATCGGGTGTACATAATCAGTGCCCTGCCCACGCCCAGCGAACTGGGCGGAGTGGTCTATCCGGCCTTCGGGGCGCTGGCCTTCTTCCTGGCCCTCCTGGTCATGTTCCTCTTCCTGCGTCCGCAGCGCAAGCGCTTTCCCCTGGATGCGGACAGTGCGGACACGGCCACGTTGATAGGTCGGAATTCGTGCTCCAGGAACTCACTCGACGCCTCCACGTTGCATGTCTAAGTGTCTGAGGAGGCGAAACTTGTAGTCGTATATATATAGATGTCTGACTATGTGATATTCTGCACCCCAAAAAAAGGATCCCCAAAAGGACGCGAAGACAACTGTGTACATACCCCATCCCATCAACGCGTTAGTTAGCCCCCAAGCCCATTCCCAAGATGAGAAGCCCAGATTCTGTGTGGTTCGATGCAATGATAGATTCATCGAATCGATCGGATCTCGGAGAAAGTCAAGCAACGTTCGCTCAACTAAGTTTAAGTTTTATCCTCTGCCATTCGTAGATCCCAATGCCAAACCAGCGCAGTCATATATACACGCATGATTAACATACATAGCTCTATATACATATACCAACTATATTATACACTTAACGCATTTACTATATACATAATATATATCATAGTTATACAAGCAGACGCAGCTAAAGATACAAGTGCAGATCAAGATACAGATACGTTTACGGTTACGGTTACGGATATAAATATATATATATATATTATATATTATATTATTGCATTATATTATATTATATATATTATATTATAGACTAGGGGCCAGCGGCCAACCAACTACATACACCAAACTAAATGCAACAAATTGCTACAAATTTTTTGTCAATCGTCGTCGCTCGCTTGCAAACATACAAACAAACAAAAAAAAACATTTGTTCTTAACTCGGGTTAAAAACAAATGAAAACCAATTAATACAAATAAAAAATATCATGCATCTCTTTTCCATTTTTTGTCGTCTTTAAACTTAAACGAAACATAGTTCATAAAAGAAAAACCAAATAAATCGAAAAAGGAATAACAACCACTAAAATCAAAAGTAAATATTTTTCAAAATTTTTAAATGTTTATACCTAGACAAACTCAATTGAATTAACAACAAAGTAAACTATTATAACTGACTTACTGTACTTGAGAATGTAAAAACAAAGTAACAAAGTAACTAATTAAACTAAACTATGGTTAATACGGTTAATTACAAATCTAAGCTGAGAAAACTTCGCTACGCAAAATGCCTGTAAATATTTTAGCCCTATTTTATTTATACTTAAAGGTTTAAAGATGGATTGTTTTGTTAACCTATGATTTTAAGGAGGCCTCAGAAGAACGAAGGGATTTCCAGGGGGAAGGAGAGGGTTTCCTAGCTTCAAAAATGTATTTTTTTTTGTTTTAGAAAATAAAGAACAACTTAATATGATTAATGGAGTGTTCTTAGTTTTAGTGTTTCTAATATGAAATAACATGTATGTTTTGAATGTCTGCTCCAATGGTTGTAGTATGAATTAGTGTCTTTCGATGTACTTCCCCATCCTTTTGTAATGAAACCCATTCGATCCTTTCCCAAATGGAATCTCTGGAGTGAGAACTTTGTGGAGTCTGAACCGATTGCCATATAATACAGTCCTAGTTTAATTTTAGTTTATAGATCCAATTGTGTTACCTCTTTTTTTTTGTGGCAGAGACTCGTTAAGACTAAGTACGAAATATGCCAATCACATTTTAGATATATATATACTATGTATGAATAAATTCGGACGAGAAGGATGGAAGCGGAAGTGCGGTGCCCTTTCAACATTTATCCTTTATTCGTTTATTATGTAAATATAATTTGATTTGTTATTGCAGCTCATTTTTGGCTACTTTTATTTGTTACGGGTTGGCATGGGAATACATGTACGTACCTCCTCTGCATAATCAAAAACTAAGGCATCGATTTTTGTGCTCCCCGCTCCTGTCTTCTCCTCCTCTGCTTTTCAGTTTTCCCCGATTTCTCCCCTGTCGCAGTCCTCCCACTTATCATATAAATTAGAGTTGGGATATGCAAATGCATTCAAGACAAGGGGGTTGATGGGTTGATTGTGTAAAAAGGGGTCGTGTCGATTATGAGAAACTTCTTTTGGCTAGATGAAATGGAAAAATGCCTTTGCATTTGCCGCAGCCGGAAAAGTATTCTCTGAAGAATTTCCGATTAAACTTTTCCTTTCCTCGCTTCTTTGGCGCAAAAAACTCACTTTTTGGGCTGCAAAACTTTTTCGTTCCTCTCTCGTCCTATTTTTTGTTTTAATTTCTTGATGTTTTTTTTAATTTAATTTTTGTTTTTTGTTGGCTTATTCTTTTTTTGGATTAGCAAAGGGGGTTGGCTTTGGTGGCCACTTGGCTGCCATTAGATCCCAATCCCAATCCCCTTAACCCTCTGCTGCGCCATCCACCCCGTTTTTGTTCAGCTGTTGTTCGCTCGGCCACTTCAGCATTTCCCCCCACTCTACATTCTCAAGCACTTTTTATAAACCAAATTAAATTTATATGCCCCTACAGCTCCTCAGCCCCCCTCCCCATACTCCACACCCCTCTTAACCCCTGCCCGTCGATGTCTGTGTTGTTTTTTTGTAGGCCAAGCCAATCCCAGGCTCTCGACGCTGTCAACTGCCAATTAGCTGAGCATTTTTCAACATTTTAAATTGTCTTCCCAGAGTGCGTGGTGCCCCTCCCCTTTTCCATGGCACAGGGCGGGGAGGGGGCATTAGGTCTGGGCGACACTTGAGTGAGACGTCCAAGCGATTTTGCTTTTATAACCCCAATACCCATTAGGGACAAGGGCATGTCCACTGAAAATACCCTTGGGAGAACCAGTGTTTGTGCATGCTGTAATAGGGCCTTCATCCTACAACGTAGGTGTTCAAATCCAGTCAAAGTCCATTCATTTTTTATTTAATTATTATTTATGTGCTTTTAAAAAATATTTGGTCAGGGTTTGCTGCACTCGTGCTCCATACCTTTATTTCCAACTACTCAACAAACATCTTCCAAATAAATACATATATATATAGAATATTCTTAAAGAAAAAAGAAAATAAGAATACAACTAAGTGTGGACTGAATATCGCGTTAAACTTCGATTCCTTTAAATGTACATTTCAATCTTTTCCTATTTTTTATATCACTTATTTCTGAATGTTTTCAAATAAATGTAAAAAGAAATATCAAATTAGGTGTATGTATTTATATCCAATACAAATGTTAATTAAAAAAAAGAAAAACATTTTGAACTTAGAAACAAATTTAACCAAATAAACTTCTTCCTGATAAGCTAAGCATATTTATAAAATTACCAGATATATAAAATAATTATAAAAGTGTAATAATTTTGTTATTCTTTTCCTTTTTCTTATTATTTAAAAAGTCTTAATTTTAAATTAAGTAAACGGAAAATAAAGATTGGGTAAATTCTCTCCCATATTTGCAATTAAAAAAAATGTTTAAATGCTTTAATTTAATTTCAAAATTGCTAGCCTTAAAAAATGGAATCTATTTTTATTTCCTGATCAAATGTAATGTTAACAATTAGTGATTAAGAGTTTTCGTCAAATTATGTAAGTTAGCCATTTCATAATTATTTTTTTGTAATATTGTAATACGTGAGAATTGATTTAAGTGTAATGCACTTCCAGCTGCGAATCCACTTGAAAGCCACTTGTTCCCAATTAGGAGTCCACCTGGACCTGGAATCCAGTTGGATTTCCAATTGCTTTTGATCTTGGAAGAATGAGAAAGAGAGGGTACTTTTGGTGCGAGACCCTCTGATTTGTTCGCTTGCTATTCTGTTTGTTTTAGTTGTTGCTTTTGTTGTTCGGCTGTCAGTTGTGCAGCGCGTGCTTCATTTATCAAAAAGCAATTACAATGTTATTTCGATAAAGATGCTCCGATGCTCCCAATGGACACGCCCACACTCACGCCCCCGCCCACACACACACACACCACACCCAGTCAAACACAAAAGAAATGAATTTCAGCGGGCGAGAGGAAAAAAGAGAAAAGAGGGGCCCACCTGCCAAATCCAAATCATTTGCCAAATTCCACCTCCTCCCCTCCCTCCCCTTAACCCTTAGCCGTGCCCCAAACGCCCACACCCACCCCCTCCCAGGTCTCTAAACTGGTCGCACCCCGTTTGGCTTTTTGATTTTTATTTTGTAATATAAATTATCAAACAAACAAAAGTAAAAAAAAAAGTAAAGAACCCAAAAACGCTAAGAAAACAAAAGCAGCTACAGTTGTTGTCAAAATAATAGTAGTGGGGTTTTCAAAATTGTATCTATTTAGGACTTCACTATTTATTTTCGAGAATGTTAAAAATCTTCAGTTTTATTTTGTATACCGACTTTGTTCTCGTAATCGTAAAATCTAACTCTTGTTCAACGGGTTACTATCAAAATTTTCCAAAATATTTGAGCCATGTTTTTGAAGGACCACCCTATGATTTTGACCCCATCTGTACATATATAGAGTACCTACAACCATATTGTATTGTAATACACGAGGAGATGAAAAAAAGAAGTAAAAACAACAAAAATTATTAATTCTAAGTAGACAAAAGAAGAAGTGGACGAAGATGGAGGAGATGGAGAAGCAGATGAAGCGCAAAGCAAACCAAATAAAATTAGACTACGACTAAAAGGCAAACGAAAAGAGAACAGAAGAGATAACTTGGCTTTTGGGTGGTTTTGTGGGGCAGGAGAGGGGGGGTGGGGAATGGGAAAGCGGGGTGGGGGTGGCGGTGGGTGGAAAATCGAGCATGTGTTTGTGCCATAAAAGGTTTCTCATTACAATTTTGTTGTTGTTCCCGCTGTTGTTTTTCCTCTTCTGTTTTGTGTCTTTTTTTTTGGCCAAGGGTCGTCGCATCGTTGCACAAAATTACTTTTTTCCTTTCCTCCTAAAAATGCCAGCGGGCAATGGAGGGCGGGGGCGGGGAAGGGGAGCTTTGGTGGCAAGGAGATTGGCCAAGGGAATAAAACAACTACAACAGCAGCAGCCAGCACCAAACACTGCGACGAAATACGACCTCCTACTATACAAATCATCTTATATTCACTGGGGCTCCAAAAATATCTTTTTTTTTAATTTACCAACCAGAAGATCAAATATCCCTAAAAAGTCTTCGAAAATTGAAATCACAGTCATCACAAATAAAATACAATAAAACCAACTAGAATGTTACCTATGTTTATCCCGCAGTTTGTCAAAAAAGTAACACACAATGTAATGAAATATACACATTTCTGAATAATTACAACAATTAAAAAAGTAATTGGTCAATAATTTCAGTTTTCAACAAACTTTGACAGAGAATTTAAGTGTGCGCGAAATGTCCTCATTATATAATCCGGCGAACTTGTCATGAAAGGATATTTAAAACTTTGCCTTCCCTCTGGTAATTTACCTTTTTCTTAATTGGCATCAGATTCACCGCCCTTTGGCCCCAATTGTTTTTTCAGTGCAGCGGCAGCGGCAGCAGCAGCCCGAAGGGCGATTGCTGTTCAAGGCAGTTTGTAGTTCCCGGGGGGAGTAAGAGAAAATGGGTGGATGGGTGGATGGGTCGCCGGGCGGAAAAGTGGGCGCCAAGGCGGCCAAGGCTGGGCTGGAAAATTGATAAATTTCTGTGGCAAATTTCCACAAATATCAAAAGATTAGAGCAACTTTTCAATTAAGAAATGGAAACTAATCTCAATCATTGCAGCGACAGACGGCTTTAGAGCTTCTCTAGCCCCACAATTGCCCCCTTTTTTTGAAAACCCAGTGGGGTCACAGTTCAACTTTCCTAATCCGAAAAGGAACTTTAGAATTTCGATTTTTGAATTTAAAAACAAAATAAATTGGAAAACTTCTAAAAAAAACTGTACATATTTTGAAAACACAACAATTTTAGTTAAAATGTAAATATATTTTAAATGCAACAAAACTTTAAGAATGTTTTTAATCCGTTAAATATTGTATTTATATCTCATTAACTTTTGTAAATTATTTGAAAATTTTTCAAATTCCAATTAAAACACTTGTTTACCGTAATGACCATTAAGAGTTCAAATGGAGTTAGTAAGGCTCCACTGTATTTGGCAGCGGCAGCGACGTCGACTGCGGCAGAGGCTAAAGCAGAACGTTTGCTGCTGATACTAATACTGATGGAGATGCTGAATCAGTTTGATTTTGATACGGAGATATGTATGCCACACAAACGCACATACAGATGCTCGTGCTGTTTATAGCCACGCACACCCACGTGGAAGAGCGAGTGGGTGGGAGTGGGAGTGGGAGCCAATGGGGAGAGGGGGGTTGGGGAGTAGGAGGGACGACGAAACGAGCAGGTTGGACGCAACACGTTCGAGTTGGCTTCGAGGGATAACGGTATCCTGATATCCTTATATCCCATTTTCCTGCTGGCAGCCAAAGCCAATGCGTCGGCGCCTCGCCCCCTCTCTGCTTCCTCCCCCTCCCTTTTCACCTTCCCACTCAACACGCCTCTTTTGGCGTGGCACAATTCGCGGGTTCACATTTAACCTTACCAAAGGTTACAATACGTCACAGGAGAGGAGAGTGCGCCAGTTGGAGAGAAGAGAGCAGGACCAGAGAAGCACCCAAAAGAGCGCAACAATAACAACAAAGCGGACGACAGCTGCACCAGTGATGCCCAAAAAAATCTAATCAGAGGCTGAGGATCTAAAAAGCTAAACTGCACATGCACTAAAAAAAAATATCTAATTGATATTTTAACAAACATTGCGAGAATATGGCCTTTTATGTACATATGTATGTACATATGTATATGTGTACACAAGTTGAGTTTAGCACGTGTTTTTATGCGTTTGTATATATGTATGTTTATGTACGGTTATATCTATAAGTACATATATATGTACATATAAACTTAATGGGGTTCTAATAAAGCAATTTACTGCTTACATTGTACACATACATATATAATTGCACTTTATTATTAAATCTACTTACATATATACATATGTACGTACATACATACATGCAATTACGAATGATCTCTTTTTTATAAATGTATGCACATATCCATGTTTTTAAGCAACAATTTTAATTGGGAAACTTACCGGCGAGGTACGGAAACACTGATACAATGTTTAATTCACTTAAAACGTTGTTTAACTCCGCAGCAACCACGCACGTGCTGACTTTGCTAAAACGAACGACAAAATGGCTGATAATTCGCAAGGTGTTGCCACTCTTCGCGAGGATCAGTAAGAGAGCGGAGAGAGAGAGCCATGCTCTCAAGCTCTCACGAAATAACGGTTCATCTTTCGTCTCTGCCGAAGGAGTGATTTCGAACTCATAAGATTATAATATACGCCATTTATAAACAAAAAAAATCATTGTTTGTTATTAAATTACAAATTTTTAAATTTTAATAAAGTTAAAAATGGTGTTTAGTTTGCTTTTCGATCCAGGGCCTGAACTCAGCTACATTGGTATAGACTCCTGGCTCACCACCACATCTATAATTGTAGGAAACAATGCCAACAAGCTTACCATCGGAGACCAGAGGACCTCCAGAATCTCCCCCACAGGAATTCTTCCCGGGAGCAGCGGCACATATCCTATTTCTACGAATACGCTTATATATCTTGACGCAATCATGTGGATGTACTATCTTTACTGAGGCCTTGAGTAGGGTATTTGATCGCATCTTGTTAAATCCTAATCTACCCCATCCGGAAACCAATGCGGGGGATCCTCCTTTAGGAGTTTTAGTTGCCAAAGGAATGGGTTTCACATTGTCACCCAACTGGAGTCTGGTCCTTAGTCTGATCAAGGCTATGTCATTCCCGTAGCCTCTTCGGTGTTTCTCGTGAATAAGGATGCTCGCCACTTTCACCTTCTGACCTCCTATGTCCGCATTCGATGAGCCCACTCTCACGGAGTAAATTCTTGGATTTTTGAATCTCACACAGTGAGCTGCCGTTATAACGTTCCGGTCACTATAAATGACACCACCGCATACAAAATTGTTTTCTAAATGTAGAGAAGCTTGCCAGGGAACTTCCGAAATGTTCACCGGCTGTCCTCCCACAATCCTTTCCGAAATCCCTTCGACGAATACCACGGTAACGCTGGAGACCAGAAAAGCCAAGTGGATGAGCATTTTGAGCAGAGTTCGATTTGAAAGTAAATTTAACCCAGACGAACTCACTCTTTTATAGCTATTGAGTTAACTATTCCACCAATCTAACACAAGAATATTAGCGAATAGCGGGGAATTCATATACGTAATAGAAACCCCTCAACAATGGAACTGAATTCTTAAAATAGGAACCAATTAACATTTTTAAAGAATACCTGAAAAATGTATAACGTTTTTCAGAATGTTGGTAGAAAACCAACTAAACTTAATTGGAGAATGACTGATTTATTAGCTCATTTATTTTCAAACAAAATTGGCTGGAATAAAAGTTAAATTGCCATCACTGAGCTACAAGGACATCCGGAATGAGAATGGAAGGAAACAGCAGGCACAGCTGACAGCCGTGAGACATCTTGATTCCGAGTATTATCCATGATGATTTCCATTATTCGTCTGCACTTGTTTGCGGAGATTCGTCAAGGATTAGGATTACGACGATTGCAGGATGACGGAGAGTTTACGAAACAGAATGCCTGTCAGCTCTGTGATTTTATCCAGTCACGTGTATTGATAAGATTTTCACAGGGGGAGGTAGAATTTTTCGTAGTCTAATTTTATGGGCAGGATTTTGTTTGGGGTAATTCTTGTAGTTTTATCCCAATTTAAATTTTAGTTGGAACCCATTTTTCTATATATTTTTTTTAAACTTCTTCCCGAATCCCAATTCGGAAATTAAAGTTGTTCTTCAGTAGGTTGTCCTTCGATAAAACGAAATCGTTTGTTTATTTCGGCTCAAAAGGTTTGTGGAATATAAGTAGATATAAAAGGAAATGATAATAATACAAAAATAATAATATATTGTACAATATGTTAATGTTATTATTTTCTTATCTCTCTCTCTTTCCTTCTCATACAGCTGCGTAATTCATTTATAATCATAATAATAATAATAATAGTTAATGGATTTTCTTTGCTTCTCGATGCCCCTCATCTCATCATTATCATTATCCTGATCATCATCGGCGACGGCAACTAATCAGTTTATATAGTTCTAAGCTGCGTCCTTCTCCGTTACAATTATATTTATCATAGATATTATCTAGTTTTCCACAGTGCTATCTGGTTTATGTTTCTTTTTATTTTTTAGACTTTCTCTGGTTGCTGCTGATCTCCGCTTTAAGTACGTGCGCACAGGAAATAACAATACATAATATAATATATATCCGCGTGGTCGTGTGTGAGTGTTTTGTATATATTTATATATAATTTGAATGTGTTCAGCGGGGTAAATAAGAAGGAATATCAGGGGAGTGTCCAACAAAAGCCGGAACCGATCAATAAGACTCAGGACTGGGGAAAACAAACACTCATTACATATAGAAATAACAAATAAACTGCGCGAAATGGCCTCAAACATCATTCACATTCAACTCGCTCCATTTCGATTCCTTTAAAATGCTAAGCTTTTTTAAATGCTTTTGCTACATAATTTCACAATCGGTTTTAATACATTTCTGTTCTTTCTTTTTTTTCTTTTGTTAGTTGCCATTCTTTAATGGGGGATTTGACTTTTATTGTCTTAAATTAAAACTGAAAGTTGTCTTTTACACACAAAAGTTTACACACCATTTAAAATGAGAAAATTATTTATAATAAAACAAGATAAACATAAAGAATTTGATTTGACAAGTAGTGTGTTTATATATATGTATAGAGATATAAATTAGAAAAAATATATAAGTTAACTGCTTGGATACATCCCTTATCTCGTCTGCCACCGAGCGCCGACAGTCGACTATCCCGGTTAAAAAACAGTCTGAGTCTGACAACGCTGTGCGCCGATCTGGAAAATGCTCTGATCTAGAGATGCGATTGCGTGTGTTCTGTTTTACTGTGTGTGATAACTTATTTTACAATAAATGTGTGACAACCACAGTGTGTGTTTCTTAGTGTTGCTGGTGTTGCTGCTGCTGCTGCGCAAGTTGCTCGTGTTGAATTGTTTCCGATATTAGGCTAATCTGGTTTGCTTTAATACAGTTGCAGTGGTTCTACTCCTCGTCCGCCGCCGGCTGCTGCTCGGGGAATCCGCTGACCTCCGTCTGCTCCACCTGCTGCTGGCCATCGAGCACGTACTGGATGCGCAGTCGCATCCTCAGTGTCGCCTGTAAGTAAAGGGACAATGTTGAAGCGAACTGAAGTGGTTCTTAGCCCAGAGACAGACTACTCACATTCGACGTGGCCACCACTCGCATCTCCTGCGTAATCACTCCTCCAGGAGGCAGCACCGAACCGGATGGCGTCAGCATCTGCAGCTGGAAACTCCTTTGCACCGCCGCCTGAAAATATGGAACATGGGGTGGCAAAAGCATTATATTTAATTTACAATGTCCCTCCCCATCCACATCAAAATCCATTCATATACTTATTCGCACCTTCAGCAAGTACTGCTCGAGCGTATTGTCTGAGTTATTCGTGGTCGTCATATAGATGCGCATGCAGTCGTTGCCCCTGACCGAAACCAGTTGCACCAGCAACCCATCCCTGTCCAGCGCCGTCAGCCTGGGACCCTGTGGAGGCTGCAGAAACAAACATAGATTAACAAATGGGATGTCAGAAGAAGTGAGAAGGAAGTACCAAACCCACCACTGCTACATTGTTGGGATTCAAATCGCCTAGCAGGCCGCCGCCAAGGCCATCGACGATGAGGTTGCCGACTGGAGCAGCTGGAGCCGCCAAGGGCGCTGGTACAACCGGAGCCGCTCCTGCCAGTCCGCCCAGCATGCTCGCCAGATCGTTGCCGTTCGTGGGTATGCTCACCGAGCTGTCCAGACCAGATCCGAAGCCACCCAAGTCCAGGCCACCCAGCATGTTATTCATGTTCGCCGCACTGCTCTGATTATTATCACCGGCCAAGGCCAGAATACCGCCGCCGCCGCCTCCTCCTCCTACACCCGTCGGCGCACCGCCCGTCGTCGTGGACGAGGGCGTGGTCAGATCCAAGTCGAGCAGATCCAACAGATCCTGATTATTGGAAACGGGCGCCACCACATCGTTGGCATTGCGCGAGTTCTTTTTATGCACGGCATTCGAAAGATCCGTGGCTGCCACCAAATCACCAGCGCCGCCCGCCGACAGATCCGTGCTGCCCAGCAGATCCAGCAGAATATTCTGAAAGGGATTAGATTAGGGGGAAACATATAAGACCAGCTCAATAGGGGGAACATGTAGATAAACCTGGCATACCGTATTGTCGCCCAGAGTGTTCATATTGCTTTCGATTAGTGAGTGTCCGCCACCGCCGCCCTCAACGCCATTTTCAATGACATCCGGGCTGTTGTCGTCGAAGGAGCCACCGCCGCTCTCGCCGTTCTGTGAGCTAATCCTGCTGATCTGCATGGCCGGCATCTTCTCTAGGAGTGGTGGACGCAGATGCTTGTAGTGGCCAAATAGCTGCGTGAACTCCACGCCCCGCTGCTGCAGATCCACATTCAAATGGCTGCCGAAGGACGTGATCAGCGCCTGGATTTCCCTGTGATAAGAGATAACAATAAATTACACTGCCATTACGCATAGCTTGAGATGCACTTACTCTACGCACTGTTGCAGACGTGTGCTTAGCTTGGCTAGGGAGACAAGAGCATATTGCTTGCTTGTGGTCGAGACTTGAGCAGAGGTTAAAAACTTATGATAAACAGCGATCAGATCGCTCTCAGTGGGCCGTTCAAACTCTGTAAATTTTGGAAATATTTTCATCACAACGAGTTCCTGCTGGAGATTAACGTATCCACTCACCATCCTCGTTGGCGCCGTACATGAAGAGGTCGCCGTACTCGCCTATGGCCCAGACGGCGACCTGCAGCAGCGGCTGCTTGTCCTCGCAGTGATTGGCCACCTGCAGCGACTCCCAGAAACGGTTCGTGATGTACGTCTGCTCCGGGACGGGACTGCTGGACACCAGCTGGATGGTGGAGGAGACGACGTCGTCGCGCACATAATTCCCGGCCGCAATCAGGACGCTCAGCTGCGTGTCCAGGTGCCAGCGCGTGGTCGGCGAGTAGCGTTCGGCCGCAAGGATCATGCCCGAGCTGCACTGCGCCTTGAACTCGGCATCGGCCTTCTCGAGGAAGAGCAGCAGCTCCTTGGTCATTGTACGTATGTTTTGTGCATTGATCAGCGCGAACGACAGCTCCATCGCCCGCCGGCGAATGGAGACATCGGGATCCTTGAGGCACTCCAGAATGGTGGTGCGATGCCGCTGCACCGCCGACGTGTCCGCGTGCACTGTCCGCAGCAGCGTGTTCAGCGCCACATACCGTATGTTCTTGTCCGAGTTGAGCAGGAATCGTCCCAGGATATTGACGGCCAGGACGCGCAGTCCACCCTCCGAGCTGAAAGCAAATGCACTCTGATTAAGCGATCCAAGTCAAGTGATCCACCACTTAAATACTCACCGTATATCCATAATGGAGAGCACCGTCTCGTAAAGGATCGTGTTGCCCACATTCTTGCTCGTCTCCGTGTTGGTGGCCACCTGGGCCAGGATGTCGTTCATCGCCTCGGAGGCGTCCGGATCGTTGTGGCCCAGGATGCGCAGCAGTCGCAGGATCTTCACCTGCAGGAAGGGATCGCTCACCCCGCTGACGTCGTGCTCCGGCGAATAGCCGCCCAGGATCAGGTTCTTCAGGATGCGCACCAGATTCGGCACAATCTGCGGGGTTATTTGTACAGCACAATATTGCATTACAAGTACAAGTCATAGCCATTACTTTTTGCGGGAAGTACGGAAAGTTGTGTGACAGTGAGAGCGTATAAACAGGTGTGCTGTCGTATGTGTGTTGTGTGAAAGACAAAGAACTTTAAGAGCTTGAAGAGTGCGAATGAAACGAAACGAAGAACTAAGGAGCCTGGCTCAAAAACGCTTGAGACCATCGGCCATCTACGAAAAACTCTATATGTGTACTTAGGTCGTGTGTGAGGAGCGAGTCCTACCAAAAATCGAAAACTCTCGGCCAAAAGTGAATTTCTGCTGGTTATGTATATGTCTGTGCGGGCAAAATGGTTGTATGGATCACAAAGTTGATACGATAGCATAATATTATATATACGATCAGATGGATCTGATCAAAGCGGTAAAGCAGGGGATAAATACAAGCTATTGAAGCACTTACGTAAGCAGTTGTGACCAAAATTACACTATATCATATTTTAATGTTACTAGCACTTATAATTCTTTAAGTTTAAAAATTGGAAAACAAAAGTATTCTGTGTTTTGTATACTATTGGCATTTTGGTAAATGGAAGACCGATAAGATAAATATATTATCATCTTGTTATCACAAATAGTTGGCATGAATGATAACAAATCGTGTAGTCTAGTCTCCAAGGTATTCCAAATTAATATGTCATTTTACGAATATTTAACCGACAGATTACTTTAATGAAATAATGAAGGTCTAATTTCAACCACAACTGCTTAAATGCTATAGATACCGCTGCTTTGAGACATACACATAGGCGACAGCAAGAAACTCTTACAAAATAATACTTTTGACACAAATTTGTATATATAACATAGATGTGTGGGATAAGGTAGGTAGAAGGCGTTACAGTTTTATTTCTAGTTCTAGTTAGGCACAACAATCATACCTCTCGATTTCCGCTATCCTGGCAAGCAAATTACAACAAATTTCATTTTGTGTTTGCGCGGTATTCGAATTCGATCAAAAACAAACAAGCGTTAAAAAATCGTAAGTATACAGGTTGATCGAAACGAAAAGGAGTGTGTGGGGTGTGAAAAAGTCGGCAAAGTAAAGGTATACATATGGGCAAAATGGGTGATAGCGGGTAAGTAAATAAATAAATTATACATATCGGCTACGTCTAGTTAAATGGACGCGATAATTGTACACAAAAATCTTGAAACCCGCTTTTTGGGGGCGTTTCTTGTTCATTCTCGAGCGCCACATTAATGAGGAGGAGGAAACCAAATGCAGCAGGAGCAGCAGCAGTGGCAGTTGATGAAGTAGGATGCGCCTCTGCCGCCAACTGGTTCCGCGGACTTGGACTTGATTCCGCCGCTGGCCACGTCAACTTACCTTCTTGAAATGCATCAGCGTGTCCGAACTGTTTTCGCACATCTCAGTGATGAGCGTTACGCCAGTGATCAAAATTCCTGCAAAGAAAAAGGGTAAAAATTGTAGTTAATGCTCATTCCCGCAAAGTATGTTAGTTAATAGTATGATAGTAAATATTTTCAAAGTTTTATGAGCTCATCACATACTAATTTGCAGTCCGTGACTCACAAGCTCAGGGTAAACTCATAAATATACTAAGAATTTGAATATTTTGTTTAAATTATTTCATAAGTTGAGGGATTCCCAAAGTAATACCATGAACTCACCATGATTCTTCTCGCTGAGCAGGGAACGCGTGGCCGGCAAGAAGATCTCCATCAGCTCGGGCACACGTCGGATGACGCGGAAGGCGCACAGTGTCGCCTTCTTGCGAATGTACGTGTTCGGGGACTTCATCAGACGCTCCACCTCGCTGGCCAGATCCCGGGCCATTTCCGGTGAGGCGATCGCGCCCAGGGTGCACAGGGCAAGGCCCACGACGAACTGCGTCGAGCTGTTCAAGTCGCTGCAGAAGAGATTTAAAATAGATCAGTACTTGACAGATGTAGACTTCAAGAAGGATGTTCTATAGCTTTAGAGTGCATCCTCATGTAAGATTTGGTCAGTATTAAGCCCTATATTATTTTACTGCTGGCCGAAAAGCTTACTTTTTCAAGCAGTTGGTGATGAGCAGGTGGACATCCTGCCGCTCATCCAGCAGCAGCATGGCGCCCAGGTATCCGATCCTCTTGTCTGTGAACCGCGTGCTGGCCGTCAGCTTAAGGCACTCCAGTTGGCCAAAGTGAGCCGGATAGCCGAGCATGTGTATGTACAGCAGCTTGGCAATGTTGCGACAGCTGTGGGCGAATAATGGCAAACGTTAGCTTTCGATTTAACAGGGGAATCAAGCACATGACTCACCGCCAGACGGAGTCCTCCTCGCGGAAAGTGCTCCGTATGTAGGCGCACTCTTTGTTGACCACCGCCCGCTCCTCGGCGGCGGTTCTGGCGGCGCGAATCTGTCGGATGAGGTCTCGCAGGCGTGTGGGCGTAGGCATTCTGACTGTGGGCGAGCAAAATGTTAATTAAAAACCGGGACTGGCAGTTGATCTCTTATAACCCTAGCTCGTCCTTCGTTCAAATACCTTTTCATAGTTTCATTGTACAAGTTTGTCAATAATATTATTAAGACTATTTTCTTAGATTATTTTTAAATGAATTTACATTTTCATCATGATATTAACTACAAGTGCGTTTTACTAGTATTAAAAAATATTATTTTATATTATAATTATTTTGCAAAATGAATTTCAGGAACTGTTTATCGGTAAACTTATAAAAACAGCAATAATCTTCCTTAGATTTTTGGGATGAACATAAAGAAGATAATAAAATCCAATAGGATTTAAATTAAAATGATTAATTTTAATTAGTCTTTTCATTGGATTTTCAATTTTTATGAGTTTTGGACTTTTTCCGACCATAGTTGATTAATTCTTTTTTTTACAAAAGGTATTTAAACTTAGGAATTTTGTTGTTTTAAAGACTTTGCCTGAAAAATCGGTGGGTTTAAAAGTATTGAGTTGGTTTTAAACCTCCGATTTTGATCAGTTGGCACCGAATTTCCCCCACAGTGCATTGACCTTTAGAAAGCTTACCTCTCTCCACCGCCTCTGTGAATGCTTGCCGTATGGTGGCCATATTGAAGGCTGGATTGAATCTGTGGGGAAGAGATATGGGGTTATAGGAAAACTCTGGAGGGGGGACTTTGTTTTAGGATCCTACCCATGCTCGGAGTTCATTGTGGCGGCGCGAAACGTTGAATCACTTGTGTTTGTGGGGCAGCCTTTTTCCGCTCTTTACTCGCCTCTCTCTTTTCTTGTTTAATATTTTTTATTCTTTTCCTCTTTTTGCCGGCCTACGCGCTGCGCTCTTGTGTTTTCTTTTTGTTGCTGGGCGGCGATGCAACAACACAAATTAGCGAAACGAACCAACGGTTTTTCCTCTGCAGATCTTCACACACACACGATTAAACACTCCCACACACATACGGACTAACAGCCGGCCGCTATTTTGATGCACTCTCTCTCTCAATTGCACTCTTTTTACAAAACTAATAGGAAAAATAGTTTAGTAAGTGGATTAAATAAAAGCAGTAACAATAACCGCGATATAAAGTAGATCGCTGTTGTTATGAAACTGACATCTACTACGGGTGCGTGTGTGCGTGAGTTGGCTTAAAAACAAATACACATGATCTCGATCTCTTTCTCTCTCTCGCTGGCCAAGGCAACAACAAATTAGTGTTTTTTTGACGAGGCGAGAGCGCAATGCAAATTGATTAAATGATTAATGCACACTCACACACGCACACACACTCATTTGTGCGAAGGGCTTCCAATGTACAATTGGAAAGGGAGAAACGAAACGGTTTATCCGAAATACAACTTGTTTACTTGTTTCCACTTAATAAAAGGTGCCTAAAGCCTGGCCAAAAACGAAAACAGCTGCCGTCATCGATAGCATAAGCACCTATGTACATATGTACATATCGATTGCATTAAAAAATCATGAAACAACAACGAACGTCACTTCCATATATAATATAGAATATAATATAGGTTTTGCATGCGCGTAGGGTTATTTTTCAGCGCTTTCCTCGTTTGTTTTCAATGTGATTTTTCGCCTGCTAGTTTATGCGATTCACTGGAAAAGGGCCCACACACACACACGCACACACTTGCATGCCTTTTGGGCCAACAAGAAAAGGGCAGGAAAATCTATGGCACACTTTTTAACGGGCTTTTCCGCTTTATCGGATCCGCTGGCACAATCATTAGCGCTACGTTTATAATGACCACCTGCCAGAAAAAACGCGTCAGCTTCGAAATGCAAAAAATTTACAACGCGACAAAATATAAAAAAACTTAATTTCAACACATACGGCCCGTCGTCGTCGCAAGTACACGCACACACACACCTTAGCTTCTGGCTGGAATGTTTCAGCAAGTTTATTAATTTCTACTCGACCACTATATTTACGCTTTAGCACATGTTCGCACGGCCAACTTTGCGCTGGTTATTCGCAATTTTAAACGCCACAAAATCAACGTAACAAGTAAAAAAAAATGTTTCGTCGAGAATATGTTGATGATGAGCGCAACAGTAGTAGTGGGTGCGAGCGAGAGGGCGCTATTTACAAGCAGTTCGCAGAAAGGGACTAACGCGTCTTGCAGAAAGGCACTAGCGCGTTTTGCGTACAGTGGGAGCCCGCGAGAAAGAACCACAGTGACGTGTACAGGACCACAACGTGTGCAGGAATACCTGGATATTTTTTAATCTAATCTATTTAAATCAATTAAGGAATGCCACCTAATTAACTGGGCTATTAGGATATTCGCGTTGTTGGTCGCAGTGTTTTTAATAAGTATATTTATTTAAGTAAATCAAAACAAATAGAATTTAAGGAAGTTAAACTGCCTAGTCAAAAGTATTTTAACCAGACATTTTACCACTATTTTTTTTAATAATATACACAGTTGCATTTAAATTAGCAATTGCAAGCACGGGGTGATTCAACGCTTTTTTGCCACACAACGTACGGTCACACTGCGCCATAATAACGTCAGTTTTTGAAACCGTTTTTCAAACGATTCCCTACAAAATCTTGACTTGAGAATCTTATTGGCAATCCGCCAAATCCGAGGGATACAATCTCACCTGCGATTGTTCTCCGGCGGCAGAACACTCCAGTCCTGCTCGTAATACGGATACATGGTCGCTTCTCACTGGAGCACGGAACTAAACCGACTGGAATGGAAATGTCAGCGATACGATAAGCACCGAGTGCTCCACATAGGCCTTATCTAATGTACACTAATAGTTAACAGGTAACGCTCTGCTTTTCCGACTCTCTAGCTCTAGCTAGCCGATCATTTCCAGCCCGAGCGGTGGAAACTCCTGCGGAAGACTGACGATTCCAGTGCCACTCACCAGGTGTTGTTTTTGGTGGCAACGCACTTATCTATTAGCTGATAATGGTAATAACACAAACCCACAAATAACACAATCCCGGCTGGTTGTTTCTTTTTACGGTTCGGTTCGGATAAGCGGAGGGAGGGAGCCCCATTGACAACCGCCATATCGAGGTGTACGAACGCCGGGGCTGTGAGATAAAGCTAATTCTCCCACAGTCACCGATTTACCAGAGCCCTTGGAAGACTGGCTATGGGATTCCAAATACTGAATAAATAAATAAAATATTATAAATAACTTCTTTCTAACATACTAAATAATTATTACTCAACGCACCCAAAATAAATATTTTAAACAATGTTATTGTATAATAGGAAGTGCTTACAAAATACACATAAATTTTCGAAATTATTGAGCTACATTTATCTTCATATTTGTTAGAATTTTATTTCTTTGAAGGAACTAAATATACGAAAGGCGAGCTATGTACAAACTTCTATGCTTCATTTAGGAAGGGAACCCTAGCCTATTTAATTTAATGAACTGTACGTTTTCCGTCATCGCCACAATATTATTTGTAATCCGCTGTCATATTCTGAGATCTCTTTATCAAGACAAAAATAGCGTTTAAAATGGGTTTCTTCATTTAAAAGCTGTTTTGGGCCCAACAGAAAGATACGAGTCTATGGAAAACAAATCTTGTTAAGGCCGTTGCAAGGCTGTTGTTAGATAAAGCGGGCACCTCCCGCCATTTCAACAATGTACAATTGGTATCTCACAATCTCCCTGGCTAATTACAAATAAGCGTAGTCCCAAGCCCTAAAGTTACAAAAATACATGTCTAGTTAAAGCCAGTGGAGAGCCCGTGATGGGCTCGTGTCCTCCCTGATCTTCTAATCGTTTTCCCGTGGCGGCCTCACCACCGCATGTCGTTTGATGGCCTCCACCAGCCACTTGATGCCCTCGTCGACGCCCTCGCCATGGAGGGCGGATACGGGAATGGTGAGGCAGTCCCTCCGCCCAATCAGGGCGCCTGCCTGCTGAAACACGGGCTTAATCTCTCGCACTCCCATCACATCCGGCAGATCCTGTTTGTTGGCCAGGATGAGCAAAGGCACTCCGGACAGTAGCTCGTTCTTGATCATCTTGTCTAAAGGAGGGAGCATTTTAAATATATTGTGGTATACTGAGAGTTTTCCGTAAGATAATCAAAAGTTTCTGCACAATTAATGGTTTTCCAAGGATCTGGGTATAGACCATAATTACCAAATATCGCCTTGGACTCGTCCATGCGCTCACGGTCGTTGGAGTCGATCACGTAGATGACGCCGTGGGACTCCTGGTAGTACTTGTCCCACAGCGACTGCAGCTCCTGCTGACCACCGAGATCCCAGAAATTAAGGCGCACGCCCTGCACGTCGATGGTGCCGATGTTGAGGCCCACTGTTGTCGTGATCTTGCTGGGATTCAGACCCTTGTAGTTCCGCGTGAAGGTGGTTTTGGCGGCCTCCAGGTAAGTCTACGTGGGCACAGACACAGGTGTTAATATGCGATTGGATTGGGAACTCGTGTTTTTGCGGCATATTCTGCCACCTACCGTTTTGCCAGCATTGTCCAGGCCCAGGATCACCACGCAGTAGTCGTCCTTCTGAGTCATGTATTTGTAGAAGCCGTGCATTAACGTGTACATCGTATTAAGGATTTGGCCAAATAATAAAAACAAATTTTGTTGACTGCACTGCTAGCGATGGCACTCTGGGCGTCTAGGCGCGATGCGATAGTTTTTAGCGGGAAAGTAGCTATATTTTAATTGTCATTTTTAACTATGAAATCAACAGGGGGATTCCCTAAACTGTTGAATTGCTGAATTGTTGAATATTGGTCAGCTGTTAATCAGCTGTTCCATACAAAGTCAACTTTCAGAAATTTCAGCAATTCAACAGCCTCGGGGCTGCTGAAAATTTTGTTGAATTGCTGAAAGGCCAGAGTTGCCACCATTTTTAATGAAAGTCATGGCAACTCTGTAGAATTTTGGTATTACCAGTACGAATTATTTACTTTAAAATATAATTAGAATTTATATAAGTAGTTACTTATTCCTCGGTACCAATTTTAGAGAGTAACTAGCTATAAAAAGACAATCTTTACATATTTTAAGATCCGTAAACATTTTCAACAAATAACAGCTGTTTAAGAATTCAACAGGATTCATTTAGGGTCGTTCCCTTAATTGCTGAAATTTTCTGATGAATTTTCAACAATTCAGCAATTCAGCAGTTTAGGGAATCCCCCTAACTTCTAGTTAAAAACATATTACAGTCTTGGAATGACAGGTGTCATTTGTGTTTTTCGTTCTAAAATATATAAAAATTAAATAAAATAAAATAAAAATAGTGTAGTACTTAAGAGAGACCGTACTCTGTGGCATTAGAGTGGAGCACAGTCTGGCAACGCCACCGCCGTACGCTTGTGTGTGTCTGTCCGTGTGCGTGCGTGTTTTTTTCCCCACTTTTCCATTGTATTTTGTGCTTGCAAATCGAGGGAACGCAAAAAGGTGGTTTCACATAGGAATTAAGTCCCCTCGTCAAAAGTAAGACAACCGATCCGACATGTCGCTATCGAGCCTGCTGCCTACGCCGACAAACGCGGTCTGGGATCGGGAGGACGAGCGTCGCCTGGCCGCCCGCGGAGCCCCAAAGATCGGAGCCCTGGTCTCCGCTAAAATCGCAGCTCCGCCGTACGGACAGCGCAAGGACTGGATTCCACGCACGGAGGCCGACTTCGGCGACGGCGGCGCATTCCCGGAGATCCATGTGGCACAGTATCCACTCGGTGGGTTCCCACTTTTCAATTCCACCAACTTTCTCTTTGGTTTCAGAGGATTCTTCAGAGATCCCATCCCAGGCTTCAGTTTTAACCAAAGAGTTCCTTGGCCCTATCCAATTATACACTGTAAAACCCTAGCTTTACATTAACATTAGGCAAAAAATGCTACCGTTTTCAGGATCTCTGGTTAAAGTTGAAGTAATAACGATGGATAGTATCTTCCTGGTTTCTGCAAAGACCTTTGGCCTTTTGAAGCATTTTACTATGCCAACAAACCAAAGAGATCTTGCCATAAGAGATTGCAATAAGAAAAACTCCATACATTAACTATATCCCTATTTTGTTCCTATTAGGTCTGGGAGCGCCCGGAAATGTGGGCAAGAAGTCGGATGCCCTGGCCGTTCGTCTGGACGACAAAGGAAAGGTCAAATACGATGCCATAGCGCGCCAAGGACATGGCAAGGACAAGGTTGTGTACTCGTCCAT
Source organism: Drosophila mimetica (assembly GCA_037075245.1). Lineage (NCBI taxonomy): Eukaryota > Metazoa > Arthropoda > Insecta > Diptera > Drosophilidae > Drosophila > Drosophila mimetica. The sequence continues at coordinate 25,864,092 of JBAMCH010000005.1, read as the reverse complement.
TTCGCAACTGCTGCCGGCTGAAGTTCTGGCCGAAGATGCGGAGGAACTGCAGCGGCCGGACGAGGAAACTGTGCTGGAGACCACGGAGGAGACTCGCCTGGCGCTGGAGAAGCTGACCAACCAGAAGATCACCTCGGCACTGCCCGTACGGCATGCCCAAAAGGCGGGTCCCGCCCAGTACATCCGATACACACCCTCGCAGCAGGGCGATGCCTTCAATTCGGGCGCCAAGCAGCGGGTCATCCGGATGGTGGAGGCGCAGCTGGACCCCATGGAGCCGCCCAAGTTCCGCATCAACAAGAAGATTCCACGTGGACCTCCGTCGCCGCCGGCTCCTGTCCTCCACTCGCCGTCGCGCAAGGTGACAGTCAAGGAACAGAAGGAGTGGAAGATCCCGCCATGCATATCCAACTGGAAGAACGCCAAAGGTACTGAGTGGTTAAGGCCAGTTATATCTTATTTATTTCCACTAATTCGCTCCTTGTGTTGAACCCAGGTTACACCATTCCCCTGGACAAGCGCCTGGCAGCCGATGGACGTGGCCTGCAGCAGGTGCACATCAACGAGAAGTTCGCCAAGATGGCGGAGGCGCTGTACATAGCCGATCGAAAGGCCCGCGAGGCGGTGGAGGCCCGCGCCCAGCTGGAGAAGAAGCTGGCCCAGAAGGAGAAGGAGAAGAAGGAGGACATGCTGCGCATGATGGCGCAGCGGGCTCGCGAAGAGCGAGCGGGTCTACGCAATCCAGAGGCAGCTGAGGCATTGTCATCGGGTCCGTCGGGCGCTGGAGGAGGTGCCGAGGCGCGTGAACGCAACGATTTGCGGGCGGAAAGGCAAAGGGAGCGTCAGCGGGACAGGAATCTACAGCGGGCGGCCCCGGAAAAGCGGTCGAAGCTGCAAAGGGAGCGGGAGCGCGACATCTCCGAGCAGATCGCTCTCGGTTTGCCCGCCAAGAGTGCCGGCAATGGCGAAACCCTATTCGATCAACGTCTTTTCAACACCACCAAGGGTATGGACTCCGGCTACGGGGATGACGAGGCGTACAATGTGTACGACAAGCCCTGGCGCGATTCCAACACTCTTGGAGCCCACATCTACCGACCCAGCAAGCAGGCAGATAGCGATAACTACGGAGGTGATCTAGATGCCATTGTAAGTACCAAGCGTTTCGTGCCGGACAAGCAATTCTCTGGCGCTTCCAGGGATGCGGCCGCCGGTCAGAGGAGTGGACCCGTTGAGTTCGAGAAGGAGGAGGATCCCTTCGGTCTGGATCAGTTCTTGAACATGGCCAAAAAGGCGCCCAAGCGAGCCGAGGAGAAGAACAACGAGCGAAGCAGCCATTCGGATCGCAAGCGCAGCAGGCGCGATTAGATAAAAGCTTTAGCGTGAGGATCACCAATCATCGTTGCATCATCATCACCGAACACACTATCATCATCATCCACCAACCAAACAACTTTTTTTAACTACTCAAAAAACTTGGCGAGAATTTTAATAATAATCACAGGATCTTGACATAACATAATTCGTATTATTGCCTTCGTCGAGGTTAGTGAAAAGATTTATTTTATGTTTTGTTAGAGCGATTTTACAGTGAGAACTGCATGTGCTGCGCCAGCCAGTTCAAAAAGGTGTCCACCCGCGTGACGACCATCGGTGTGCTATCGGATCCGCAGTCAGAGCCACCCAGCGAGATAATGCCCACCAGCTGGTTGTCGTCCATCACCGGGCCGCCGGAGTCGCCAAAGCAGCTGCCCTTCTTGGAGGCACCGCCTCCGGCGCACATCTGACCACCACTCACGCCCCAGTAGAGCTTTTTACAGTCCTCCATGGACCAGCCACTAACGTTGGCCTTGATCTTCACAGGGCTGGTGGCAATCGATGAGCCACTGGTGCGACCCCACCCAGCGATGGTCAGGTTGTAGTCCACATAGACATCTCTGCGGGACGGATTGTACATCGGCGGCAGGCAGATGGGCTGTATGAACTGCGTGTACACGACAGACCGGGCCAGTAGCAGCGCGGCAATGTCGTTGGAGTACTTCTCCAAGTTGGTCCCCGTCTTCTCGGTGGGGCGGTACATCTCGTGAACAATGGTTCTCTCGATGGGAAAGTCCTCTGGAGGCGGTGTGCAGTTCGTGCCCCGGCAATCCTCCGTCTGCCGAACATCCCACACTCCCAGGCGAACGAGTCGCAATTTCTCCTTGTGATTCTCGCTTGGCACACAATGGGCGGCGGTAAGGACCCACTTCCTGCCCACCAGGGAGCCCCCGCACTTGGGCAGCAGCCGATCTCCGTACAGCAACATGGCCATCCAGGGGAATTCCCGGATCTCAGACTCCTGGCCATTGGAAATGTGGGGCCTCAGGTCGTGGTAGCAGTAATTCCTCCCCGATTGCGGGGACGCCGTCCGATTCGTCAGGCAACAAACCGTACTGAAGCACTCGGCCGAATCCTTGGCCTGGAGAAAGCCCCGCTCCTCCTGGCACTCCTCGACGGGTAGGCACTTGCCTCTTTCGGGTCCATGGCAGACGCCAAAGTGCAGCCGGGGTTCTGCAATTGTAAAAAGAATATATTAAAAGTAATATTTTAGTGGGGATTCATTGGGAATGATTACTGTAGCAGCTTTGTAACCAATAACCTTGTTTAAATGCACGATGTACGATCAGGTCCGTATTATAGCGCTCCCTGATAACCCCAATATAAGTTCGATTGGAACTTACTTGCCCAACAGCTGGCCAAAAACACTCCGCAGAGGTACAAGGCAAAGGTAGAGGTTCCGGATCGGAGAACCATAGCTTTGAATCTAAATCAATGGATGCGGAGAGCATTTCCCAAGTGCAAGATTCAATCTCTCAAGTTACGTAGTTCCTAGCAAAACCTGATTAGTTGGTGAGAGAAATTGTCATAAATTAATAATAAATCTATCGGGAAAGTCGTAGTCCATACTTGCACAAGGGGGCATGACTTAAATCAACCTATTTTTGGCATTAAAAAATTAAATTTCATGTTTTTTAAAAAAAAATTTATTTAAGAATATTACCTGTTTCATATTTAATTTATGCAAATATTTTATTTATTTTTCAAAAAAAAATTTACCAAATGCTAAAATCCATTAAAAATTTGTTTATGTACATTTAAATTTAATCTTTTTTTAAATTTAAATACAGTATATTTCCCTATACAATTTTAGACTACACCCTTGCTTTTGAATATGTTAATCTAACGGGTAAAAGCCCGGCAATGCATTGGGGTTTTTTTTTTAATGTGCCCCTCTCTAGCATTTTTTTTAATTTTTCTTTTTTTAAGTTTAGAGTTTTGGTAAGTCTCAGAAAGTACAAAACTTGCTTAGATTCTTGTTTCCCAAATATATAACGGTTCCTTAGAAATATGTTTATGTTTAAAATAGTACCTATTAAAATAAAGGTTGTTTTGAACAAAAAGTAAAAAAAATAATTGTAACGGTGAATTTTTAATTAAAAATATTTTAAAATAAAAATAATATTACAAGTACCGTTAATTTAAAAAGTGAGCCAGTCAGTGTTGAACAACGTCACAAGATATGCACGTGCACGAAATGTAAACAAACAAAGCCAGCCAGCAAATATTAGAAAAGAATGCCAGGGAAACCGAGTGCCAGCGACTCCGATTCGGAGGATGACGCACAGATGCGTCAGTTCCTGGAGGCGGCAGATACCACCTTGCTCACGAATGCCATGTTTCAAGCGGCCAAGGAGGAGCAACCGGCTGCCACCGAGAAACAGGTTAGGCCACCGGCCAAAAGCGAACGCTATGTGGAGGAGCAGGAGGCGCCCGCCAGCGACCTCCAGATCACGCAGGAAATGCAGGCACACATCTGGAGTCGGCTCAGTGGCATCATCCAGGGGCAAATAGAGTTCTGCCTGGACAAACCCAATTGCGTGGGGAAACATAAGCCCCCACCCGACAGAGTGAGGCTGGTGTCCAATGCTGATTGCTATTTAATCGCTGATTTGGTGGAGGAAGGTCCTCCGGGTCCTAAAAGGAAGCCCACCATCAAGAGACGCACCTCCAACGAAGACCAATCCTCGCCAGCAGCCCTAGCCGCTGTGGCAGTCTCTGGCGAGTCCATACTCGAGGGCAAGGATCTTCTCGCCTGGGCTCAGAAGAAACCTCGCCAGAACAAGACCTTTCAGTACAGAGCCAGCGATCCAAAGGCAACTAAACTCCTGGCCATTGAACCCACAAACGAGTTCACCAAGCGGCGGCGTCAAAACAATTGGAACGAGTCCAAAATTGGCAAGAAGAAAACGAAGAAATAATTACAATATAGTAAATGAAATGATTTAATTAATAAAAATGGAGATCCTAGTCTAGATTTGTAAAGAGAATTTATAGGTTTCATTTTAAAAAATATCTCCTTTTGAGATACCTGTTTTTGCTCCAATATAGGGGAACTTTAACTTAAGAAACTAGCCAAGAAATGGATTTGGGACTACGATTTTCGATGCATATTAGATAACAAAATTAAGCTACTAAACTTACATATGTTTCTTGCGGTTTATAAAGGGGTTCCCTAGAGTATTTACGATTCGAATGTGGCGTGAAAGTTGGTGACCGTGACCCCATTGCCATTTCCGTTGCCACTTGTGCTGCCATTGCCACTGGTTCCCGTCATATTGGAGGTATTGGACGATATCTGGCCATCGAGCAGACCGTAGAGCATCTGCTGGGAGCTGACGGTGCCACTGGAGCCCGTACTTCCGCCCAGATCCTGCAGCATATCGCCCATCGCCATGTTGCCACCGATGCTCTGACTGCTGCCGGTGGCACTGTTGTCCAGGATGTTGAGGAAGTCGTGGCCATTGAACTCGTTGTGCTGCTTCTGCATGCTGCTCTGGCTCTCCTTCATCAGCTTGTCGTACTCCTGCAGCACGCTGTTGAACTCCCCGATCTCCACGCGATTCCTGGCCAGCACCTTGTGTTTGTAGTAGTTGTGCACCTGGGTGAGTGAGGTGCCCGTGAGCGCAGTGTGGGCACGTTCCAAAGGGACCAGCTGAAGCGCCGTTGACTTTTCCAGCCGCGGCTGAGTGTCGTAATTTCCACGATACTCGCCGATGAAGCTGCGCAGGAACTCCTCGGTGGCATCCGTCAGCAGCTGCACCGCCGACTCTGAACAGTCAGTGAATCCGGCCAGTCGGAGCATGCCGCACATAACCTTGCGCACCGCCTGGCGGCAGGCAGTGCCGGAGATCTCCGGATACGACTGCGGATCCCCTCGGGAGTACGCCGTGTCCACGGTGGGCGTGAACCAGATGGGCTTCTGGAACTTCTGGCTGCCCACCAGCTCGGCGGCGTTCTCCGGGGGAAAGTCCACTTCCGGTATCATCAGGCAGGGATTCAGCAGGTAGTTCGAACTTCCCTGCGATTGAAAATGATATTTATTGATAACGCACTTGAATACTTTTAATTGCCCGGGACTTACATTTTTGTTGGAGTACGTTTCGATGAGGGATTGAAGAACCTCGGTTTGTTTCATCACCTCGATGGTCTGGGTGACCAGGGCGCTCCTCAGCTCCACCGTGTGCCTAAATTAAATTAAAATATCAGTTTCCCAGTCGTAGTTTTCCTACATTTACCTATACTTACTGCTTTTCATCCGGCTGCAGATCCCCGCGCAAGCGAATCTCGTCCAGTTTGGGTTTCTTGGCCGCCGTGGGCACATATTTGTCCGGCGTCATTTGAACACCATCGTCTTCCGTAGGCATCGAGCCCCAATGCTCCACTTGCATGGTTATATTCTCTTAAATTCTGCTTAAATTCATTTAAGTTACGTTAAAAAATAAATTTGTTTTCGCCTGGTCTATCGGATATCGATAATAAACGCAGAACAGCTGATTGGCATAAACATCGGGTGCATCTGGCAACGCTGGCCTCTGTTTCACTTATCAGAAAACGTCGTCGTCGCCTAATTTAATCAAGGTTAGGATTAAGGAAAAACAAATATAAAAACGCCAACTGGTTTTGGAGTTTGGCTAAGCTAGCTTGTGCGCTCTGTGTAGGTCGTCACACACATACGTATTATTTATTTGTCATTTCTCATGCCCGCTGTGACAAATGGCAACGCCGCGGCAGCTGAACACGCACACAATCACAACATGTAATTACTTGTTTTCGTTTCAAGAATTTTAGAGCTAAAAGCCGAGCGCTCTACGTGGTGGCAAGATTACCCAGCGACGCAGACGACGAGTGGGACTGTCCGGCGGATTGGCGGCTGCAGGTTACAACGGCAACAAGATGCACCAGCAGCACATGGACCTCCATGCGCCCGTGGACCTGAACAAGGTGAGTCTTTTTCCGTGGGGATTGTAACTGAAACTGGACTAAAAGTGCTCTATTCCATGCGATCTGATTCCCTGGTGATGCCCCCGCATTGTCCTTCAGTCCCTGGACGAGATGACGCCGGAGGAGCGCATGCGGTGAGTGTGGAGGAGTTGCCTCTCCAGTAACCCCCTTTTTGAAGGCTAATCCCAACCCCATCCTCCAGAGCGGAGCACCAACTGATGGTGGAGAAGCATCGCGGCCATGACGCCATGCACTCCGAGATGGTGATTATCCTGTTCGTCACCCTGGTCATTGCCCAAATCATCCTGGTCGAGTGGAAGAAGCGCCACTACAGCTCCTACGCCTTCGTCACCCTGCTGGCCATGTGGCTCATCCCGCTGATCATCTCCTGCAGCTTCGGCTGGCTGCGCTTCATCCTCATCTGGCTGGTCTTCACCTGCATCACGGCCCTCGTGATGCGCCGGGCCATTAGCAAGCCCATCCAGGGCACAACACCCAGGTGACTCACTGGCTCACGGCCCAGATAAGGGCTACTACGGCCTGTGGAATCCAGATAACAGCAAATCTAATCCGTTTCGCAGGCTGGTCTACAAGTGGTTCTACTTCATCTACAAGCTCAGCTACGGCCTCGGTCTGTTGGGTTACCTAGTGATCATTGCCGCCTTCCTGGGCATGAACTACGTTTTCTCGCAGCCCCCGAACACCTGGATGGATGTGGGCCTGATGTTCTGTTTTTACGGCCTCTACATCGGCGTGCTGGGGCGGGATGTATCCGAGATATGTTCGGATAAGATGGCGGCAGCCATAGGCGTACGTCTGAAATTGGAGTTGGTTTGGTCCTGATCAGCAACTTGCTAATCCGACTTATTTCCCGGCAGTACTATACACCTCAGGGCATTCCCACCCGGCATCTGGATCAGAATGTCTGCGCCGTTTGTGGCAATCAGCTGCTGGTCTCCGAGAAGGAAGAGGGCCTCATTGAGAACACGTACAAGCTGTCTTGCAATCATGTGTTCCACGAGTTCTGCATACGTGGCTGGTGTATTGTGGGCAAGAAGCAGACGTGTCCCTACTGCAAGGAGAAGGTCGACCTCCAGAAGATGTTCCGCAATCCGTAGGTTTAGCTTAGGGGAACGTTGATTACTACTACTAATTGATTCTCCTTCTCCGGCAGCTGGGAGAAGCCGCATGTGTTATACGGACGCCTGCTGGACTGGATCCGCTGGCTGGTGGCCTGGCAACCGCTCATCTTCTTCATAGTACAAGGCATCAACTGGATGCTGGGACTGGAGTAGATCCGGCTCCTGCCCCCGGTACAAGCTTTCCTCGGCGTCTAGTCAAGCACACACACCTCGGTTTAAGTCCTGCACATGTAACCACACAGACGACACGACGACTTCAACAACGACAGACCAATTGGAGGGGTGGCGAGTCACCCGCACCATCAGCACCGTCGCCATTCATTCCCCCGCCGCTCCCCTCCAGAACTCTCCAGAAGGATGATGACGATGACGGATGATCGAGCTGCATGTAGACGAAGCCATCCAGATGCTTTTGCCATCCAGCCTGTTTCCGGGTTTCCAGTTCTGTGTGTGTTTAGCTTTTCGGGCACCCAAATTTTCCATTGTTCAGTCTTTAATCGAAACGTAAATGCAATTTTGGATATATGTATCTATATCTATATATTATACATAGCTATGTATTTATGTACATATGTGTGCCTGTGTGTATGTCTCCTAGGTATTATTACCAATTTTATTTTCTTGATTTTATTTAATTGCACTGGAGCTGGTTAGGAATATACATATACCAAAAAAATCTATTGATAAATACTCCAACTCTCTTTCATTTTCACAATGGGAATGCTCACTTATTCTATTCGCTTATACATATGATCCAAAGAGCGCCAGCATTGCTGTCTCTTTCGTATTCACTGGGCACTGGGCTCTGGTCTCTAGACTCTAGACTCATCTTAAAAAAGTAAGCACTCTTTGAAATAACAAGTTTCTCGCTTTATTGTATGGTTTTTGATTTTCTTAAGGCAACAACAATAACAAAAGATAGGAGTAAGAAACCCGAAAGATCTGAGTTGGGGAAAACCCTCTGGCATAACAGATTAAAAGTGGACAGAGTGTATGCTAAGCTTCGCCACTGCATCCTGGCATTAAGGTATTCAGGCACGGAAAAGGGGATTGCGATTGGGACCGACTTTGAGGCGGGATAATTGAACAAACTGCATTATACACGTGTACACCTGCCTGTATGTACATCTAGACCTAAACATAGATTGAGCGACCGTTTAGTAGCCAGAGGCGCCGATCATCTTGCGGATCTGTTCGAAGGACAGCCAGAAGGTGAGCGACCAAGGTGCCATTCGTATCCAGCAGGGCAGGAAGCCCTTGTACAGCGCCACAAAGCCCTCCTTGGCCACCGTTTGGCGCAGGCAGTCCACGGATCCGCGGTACAGCAGGCCCCTTTGAGGATACACACAATAGATGGGATGGTTAGGATTTTACTGCTGGATAAACGTACACCAGGGCTAACTTACCGCCCCTTCTCGTCAGTGGGCTGGTTCATAATGCGAGTCTTCACCACATCCGCTGGCGTGCCCATGATCGCCGCCACGAATCCGGCGCATATGGAGGCCAGCACATGGACCGTGTGGCAGTCGGGCATCTGCAGGCGGTCCATGATCAGGTGCTTGATGGTGTCATATGTGGTTAAGTCGCCCAGGTTGACCAGAGCCGCACGCTGCACATTCGGTATGCTGCCCTTCCACAGGCCCTTCACGCCGCCCCGGTGCACGATCTCCCGGAAGGCGTGGCCGGCGGAGTGGACCCTTGGCGGCTCGCCCATCAGTCGCCGACGGCCCTCCATCTGGATTTGCACCTTGACCAGGTCAGCGGGCGAGGCCAGCCACTGGGCCACGGCTCCGGCGGTGACGCCACACAGCGCCGACTTCCAAACGGGCAGCGCCTGGCTGCCGTTCTGGGTGAACTCCTTGCGCATCAGGTCGTAGCTGCAGATCCTCACCCCGCTGCGGATGGACATGGACAGGGAGAACTCGGGTTAGAACTGGCAGAGTGACAGGCGTTGATAGTTGATAGCTGATGGCTAACTGCTGCTGGGCTGGCAGAGTGGCTGTGGCGATGATCTAGATGCTAGAAGGGGAGTTTTTGTTTTGGGAATGCCCACCTATAGACGACGTGTCGGTAGAGCGCCGGCGTCACGCCCTGCCACAGCTTCAGGGCGCCCTCCTCGCGCGCAATCCCGAAGGCGGTGGCCACCATGCCGCGGTATTGCATCTGGTAATGGTAATCGTGGGGATAATCGGTAATTGTGGGTGGTTCATTGTAGTATCTGTATCTGTTGCAGGCCAAAAAACACAAGATTCACATGGAACAGGCACACACAAACGGGAAAAGGTTGAAGGTGGGATGGTTTGATCTAAGGAGTCCTAGGTCGCTATGCTATTCGTGTTAGTGATAATCTCTAGTCCATGGGAAAAGCTTACAAAATAATAATACTCCAAAAGATAACGCGAAAGTTCTTGTTCAACGTAATATTCAACTTGTGTATCTTTACGTTTAAATGCTATTAATTCCTACAAGTGGGTAAGTGGAACATACTTTTATTAAGACTTAAATAAGATCTGGTACAATCCGTACCCCCACACTAGTCATATTGTATATGGTTATATGTACAATTGCTTTCAAATCAATCCACACACAAATGGGAATGGAAAACAGGATGGGTCTACGATTACGACTACGGATGTGGTGGTGGTGGATGAGCAAGCCGAGGTGGGGAGATGGGGGTCTGATCTGGGCGTGAGGCTGTGACTGATACCGGAATACCTCGCATTGCCTTATCAACATGGCCGTGCCCACTCCGATTGGCCATATCTCTCGCTCGAAATACTCGCAAAACATTGGAAATTCGGGGCTGTTATCGCGCTCAAGTGGAGCAGATAAATCGGAGGGGCAGTTCCATGTTTGGATTATTCTGTTAGCCAGGGGATATGTGACTGGGATTGCGATTAGCTTCGGGATTAGGTGCGGGATTAGGAGCAACCAAAAGCCGGTGAGGACGAGAACAACAAGCGGGCAGTTAGTGGAGTGCCACTCACATTGGACTTTATGGCGGACTGGGCGGCTCCCTCGCCCTGGATCTGCAGACGCGTCTTGGTCAGGTCCAGGGGATAGGTGGCCAGCTCGGCGATGGAGGCGGCCACCACGGAGACGATGTAGGTGCAGGCAAAGGAGTCCGCATAGTCGAACTTTACGGGTCGCAGCTGGTGGCGTCCACTGGAGGGCACTGGACTACTACTGCTGCCGGAGACAGGAGCCACTGCCGGCGAGGATTCATCCGTTTTGGCCGCCATCGAAGAGCCGGACTATCTGAAATTTGGGAGGGGTAACACATCAGTAACTCCACAAGCCGAAGGTAAACAAGCGCTAAACAAACTCTGGGCAGGTGAAACTTTCACACAGTCGCGTGATGCTCGCGGGTTCTCCGACCTTTCCCAGCGGCGATGGGGACTGGGATTCCGGATGGGGATGCGGATGCGGATGGGATGGTGCCTTTGTGTCCGTGTCCAACGTTCTGCTTCCGTGCATTTACATAACAACAACGTTTTGGCAACACAATGCTTTCTTGCTTTTCTTTTCTTTGGTTTGGCCGCAATAACAATAACAATGGCAATCCAATGGCAAATCAAAATCAGAATCGCGCTCTTATAAAACACTCGCTGGCACGCGCTGGGCGGCTAATCATGTTTGTCCACCCCGCCTGCGAAAGCCGCTCTATTTATATCCTGCCAGATATCGGGGGCTATATGTCTGAGGCTATTGTATAAAACCTGTAGTTATCAGCGCAATAAAACAAAAAAGCCACAAAAACAAAAGCGATGCAGGCCAGGGTTGCCAGATGCACGGGCTCCTTACACTGAGAGAAGTTACGCTAAATTTGTATAATACAACTTCTTAATGTATTCTTTTTTAAATTTAGTCTTTTTGTATTGCTTTTAATAATGATTGTGTCACATTAAATAAAGTTAATACGCATTCTTCTTAGAGCTTTCATGGTGGAAAGTAAAATTTTTGGTGATTAAATATTCTTAAAATTTTCACCTAATAAGTCTAATCTTTTATCTGACTTTTTTAAAACAACTTACTTCTTATAATATATATATTGTATGTACTTTAAAAAAAATCCTTTTTTGCAAGTGTACATTTTCAGATCTGGCAACCCTGCAGCCGGTAGCTTGCAACTCTCGATTACTTGTTATCGAAAGACGCGCGGCAAACTTTTGCATTTTGCCTCTGCACCTATTATTTGTTAATTATTTTGTTAACTTACGTGGATAGCGCGATGCAGGCTTTTTTGAAGACGGGTAAATCGACGGCGGGATCTGGGGAGAAGAGCCAGGGAGCTGCTGTGGCACGACGCAAACCGCCAGCTCCTTGGGTGGAGAAATAGTGAGTTTCTGGTGACACCTAGCTGGTGCACATGTGGTTAATAGTGGCTTATACCCTTTCAACCCACCAATTTAGTCGGCCCCGCAACGTGGAGGATGTGGTGGAGCAGTCCGAGGTGGTTGCCGTGCTGCGCAAGTGTGTCGAGGGCGGGGACCTGCCCAACATGCTGCTCTACGGACCTCCCGGCACGGGCAAAACCAGTACGATCCTGGCAGCCGGCCGGCAGATCTTCGGCGATATGTTCAAGGATCGCATCCTCGAGCTGAACGCCTCCGACGAGCGAGGCATCAATGTGGTGCGCACCAAGATCAAGAACTTTTCCCAGCTCTCGGCGAGCAGTGTGCGTCCGGATGGCAGGCCGTGCCCGCCCTTTAAGATCATCATTCTCGATGAGGCCGACTCGATGACCCACGCAGCCCAGTCCGCGCTGCGCCGCACCATGGAAAAGGAGAGCCGAAGCACCCGCTTCTGCCTGATCTGCAACTATGTCTCGCGGATCATTGTGCCCATCACCTCGCGTTGCTCCAAATTTCGATTCAAGGCGCTGGGTGACGACAAGGTGATTGCCCGGCTGAAGCACATATGCGAGATGGAGGGCGTCAAGATCGAGGAGGAGGCATACAGGTCCATTGTCAAGATCTCTGGCGGAGATCTACGAAGGGCCATCACCACCCTGCAGTCCTGTTACCGCCTGAAGGGCCCCGAACACTTGATCAACACGGCCGATCTGTTCGAGATGTCGGGCGTTATTCCCGAGTACTATCTGGAGGACTACCTCGAGGTCTGCCGCTCGGGAAACTACGAGCGCCTTCAGCAGTTCGTGCGCGAGATTGGCTTTTCCGCCTACAGCGTTGGCCAGATGATGGAGCAGTTCGTCGAGTTCATCGTCCACCATCCCGGACTGAATGATCCGCAAAAGGCTACCATCTGCGATAAGTTGGGTGTAGGTTTCTGCTTTACATAGCTCTGATTTGTCCTTTTCTCAATCTTTTATGTGTCTTAGGAATGCTGCTTTCGCCTGCAGGACGGCGGTTCCGAGTACCTACAGATCATGGACCTCGGCTGCTGCATCATCCTAGCTCTAAAGTGATGACCTCTTTCCACTCCACACTTTCATTATATGTATGTACTATCTTGCGACTGAAGTCTAAAATATATTTTCATATTTAATTTCGTTTCTCTCAATGTTTTAAAGTGATTCCTTGAGAGTAAAACCAGTTTTTATGCCTGAATATAAATATATAACTTTTGAACTGATTTTCCTTTAAGTTAATATTTATAAACTTAAATTGATAAATGCAATTGTTTGAAATTCCAACTTTTGGGACTATTTTTAGACCTCTTACTTAGTTTACTCCCCCGATTCACAAAATAAAAAAGGCTTTAGTTTAGGTCTGACTTTGAAAATATATTTTAGGTTACTCTGTTCGATTTGCTAGTTGGCCACAAACTCAAACTCCTCCTCCTCGCGCTCCCGCTTGACGGCCACTCCCACGCCGGAGGAGGATCCTCCTGCCCCGCTGGCATTTCCCGCTCCAGATCCCGATCCGCTGGCGATGCTGCCCACGGCCGCCGCATCGCTGTCCACCTCCATCTTGAGGTCTCCTCCAGCGGTGCCACTGGGCTCGCTCTTCACCTCCAGACCTGATGCGCTGGAGCTGGTCACCGTTTTTGTGGTCGTCGTTGTGGTGAACTTAATCACTGGCTTCGGAATGGACACCACCTGCTGCTTGGCCACCACGGAGTGGGCTCTCTTCGGGCCATTGGCACTGGAGACGGGCTTGACGACGGTCTTCAGGGGTCGTCCCTCCACCGCCGACTTGGTCATCTTCTTGGGCTGATTGGTGGCCCGCAGCTTGTAGTTGACCCCAGTGAGGCAGTAGCGATCTGGGGGCAGGCGCAAACCGCAGTGGGGCTTGATGGGCGGCAGGGGCATGGCGTTCCGCACGTCGGCTACTTTGGCCAGAACATGACGCGCCGGCGGACCGGTGAAGCTCTTATCCAGCGTCATCTCGGTGGCCAGACGCACGTCGTCCATGTCGATGGTCTTCTTGCGCGCATGGTTGGCATACACCTTGGCGTCGTCGAGAATACAGGTGACGTAGCCTGTATAATCGAGAATGCTTATTATTAGGTGGATTCATTTAAAGGACAGTAAATAATTCTCACGGAAAGTGAACTCCAGCATCTGGTTGACCACGCGCGGCTCGTACTCCTGGATGTTCAGCTCCTTCAGGATGGACATGATCACCTGCGCATCCTTCGGCACGTGCTTAATTTGGGCACTGATCTTGGCCTTTTCGGCCTTCTCGCCGCTCATTCTGGTATGTATTGTTTTGTTGAATTGAAAAAAGATTGTTTATAAAAACAGTGTTGTTACGCTATCTTATTTTAGTACGTTTCACAACCTACTATCGATTGTAGTAGCAAAGTGATATCGATATTAGCGGTGTATCGAATTAGCGTTGCCAGACTGTTTTTATTTCATTTAGCGAGTACACAAACCAAATATCGACTTTTGTTCCATCCCTAGAGATAATATGTAATCGATACTTGATATCGACTTTGGTTCACCCCTAGTTAATATGTGTAAATAATCCCGCGCTCGTTATCACGTCGTGTTTTTAGTTTGGAAAAAAATTGGAGCTGGGACAAAAATCACGGACTTGGACAACGAAAAGAAGGAAGACAAGGACAATGGACAAGGAAAAGTCACAAATCACAGGGTGTTCTGACGATAGGAACACTTCCATTTTAAGCGAATCCAAGTAAGACCCCTCTTTATCCCGTTATATTAACACCTGTAAATTAAACTAGCATTGGCATTAATTGTAGAAACAGTAGCTTTATTACGGACTTTGATGTGATGCTCCTGAGAAAGAAGGGAGACAAGCGGGCGGTGGGCGCAGTGGAGCCCTGGAGCGAATCAGCGTTGAATCCAGGTTGTGAGTGAACCCCTTGAGGCCAATCTGCTGCTGATGCGCAACCAGGTCTACGGATGCCTGACTGCCAACTCTGGCGAGAATTGGCTACCCTCCGATTCGGATCAGCAGGCAGAAAGCAAGAACCTCCGCCAGCAGCAGGCCAAGGTGAGGATTTCCGCCTGAAGAGCGCTGACCCTCCGGTAGTCGTTTCTGCTTTGATGGTCATGGAAATGCTGGTGGGCGCGGCTAAACTTATGCCGGAAATTGCCAGCTCCGTGGGACTTACTCCCAGCCAAAGGAACCTTTAATTGGAGCAAACGAACCCGGCCGAGGTCCACCAGGAGCTGTGCGACTCGGAGGCGGAGGTGGAACTCGAAGAGGAGAAAGAAGAGGAGCATTAGTCCGGGAAAAATGCTGTAAAATCCGCCCACACCGTGCCGCCATCCATTCCGCACAATTTCTGGTTGCCAAGGCAGGTCTTTCGCTACTTGAAGGGTCCCGGAGCTCCGACCGCCGTTCGCTTGGAGTGTTATCGGTGCTCCAGGCCATGGCCACGCACATTGGCCCGTTTGGCCAGGGTAATTTCCGGCGGATTGTGCGATCCCGTTTCGGATGTGAAGCTCTACGCCGCCCGCTGCCTGGACTCAGTGGGCTACCAGCTTTGAAGACAGGTCCCGGATACGGTCGAGAGGGAGCTACAGATATTTTTCTGGCTAACCCTGCTGCCCGCAACCTATGGCGCCTACGCTGCCGCCGGATTCTCCCTGAAAGGCGCTCTCTGCGACGCCCTGACCAGCATGGGAGCTTTCAGCTTTGAGAGAATGTTGGATGGATAGCGGCTGCGCCAGCGACGACCACGAGGAGACGCTGGTCCGGGAAGAAGCCCTGCGGGCAAAGGCCTTGTACGTGCTGCATCTTTCGTTGAAGGCGGATCTGGGATTTCTTGAGAATGGCGAAGCTGACCTTGCGGAGAACAGTGAGCAGATGCAGCTGGCCAAGTCCAAGCTGTTGGATCGCGTACAATCCTCGGGCAACGTCAAAGTGAAGTGCAACGCCTGCCACGCCATCGGGAATCTAGTGAGGCACAGGGCCTGCTTTGCCAGCAGCTGGGATCCTGTCAACTAGTGGTGCACAACGCCAACTTTAAGGTGCGAACCAATGCCGCCGGAGTGCTGGTGCAGGTGGAGCAGCGTCAGAATCTGGGACCCCACTTTATGGAGCGCTCCAACGAGGAATTGGTTCGCACTTTAAAGTTTCCGCTAGTCATGGCGTCGCGTTGCATTCCGCATTGTTCTGTTCACCTGGAGTCCTCTGCTGGAGCAGCGTCTACAGGCGGAGGTTATCACCCAGCAGAGCTGCGCCTTGGCCTTCATCACGAGCACACTCCGGCTGTAGAAACTCACCACTTGACAACCCGAAGGTTCCACAAATAAAAACATTCATATTTCTATGATTTTTTCCCATCCAATTGCAGGTTTCCGGGCAGCAGATACCAGGCGAACAGCAACGATTAGCCCGTGTAAAACGATCAGCTGATCAGTTTAATCAACGCGTGCATAGGGATGGCCTTCCTTGGGCACGCCCCATACAAACGCGTGACTGTCGTGCCAAATTCGTAGCACGAACACAAAAACAGCGTGGTTGCCCATCTCTAGTTTTCTCTTTGCCTTCAACTAACGGTTCTTCTCGAGTAAGCTCGACTCCTATTAGTCAATAAGGGGAGGGGAACATGCAAAGGGCAGCCATCTTGGAAATAGGATCAGCTGTTTGAGTTAAGTCAGAGCTACCAGCTGATACTTGCTATTATTTCTGTTCGCCTGGTATCTGAGATCCGTAAATTGGTGTTTTATAAAGGAATTATGGGCCGTGGTGGGTGAATATGGTTTAGTAGGGATGTGCCACCCTCAGGAAATTCATGGACTCCTCTTTTTAACAAGCGGTTGCACATCTCTAGTGCTGAAACCCAGCAGCCACCTTCTATTATTTCTGTTCGCCTAGTGTCAAAAGTCAAGAAATTTAGTTTTGAAAATGCCAAGTTGAGTATTACGGTAAATTTGGTGCCATTTGTGGCCAATTTGGACGGTCAAATCGACCAAATCTCTCGAATTTCCAATTTCGAAGTACCAGGCGAACAGAAATTTCAGTAGGTGGATTTCCAACTTGGCAGCGCCTTAAAGCACGCAACACAAAATATTAAATTCGGCAGCCCAAAAGTATGCTACATTTTTTTCAGCAATATTTTTGGCAGCACCCAAAAGCACGCAACGCAAAAAATTGCCAGCTCATAAATTAAAATTAAAATTCTTTTGCCAATTAGTGGTATTATTGTAACCTTTTCCAAGCCAATAAAAAAATAAAAACTCGTAATTTAACGTAAGAAACTTTTATTCATTAAACGTACAGCTCTACATACAATATGCACTATACTTGGAAGACAATTTGAAGCTTGTCGCGCATTATTACGTTCATATACATTGTACAATGAAACTTTTAGCTTAGATACATACATATTTGTTTTATTATTATTTTAGATACGCTACATGTACGTTACGTGCTACAATAAATTAACTCTTTATTGTTCCGTCTTTTCTCGCCGTGGTCATATATATATATATACCCATCCATCCATCGATCCGTCTTCGTAAGATATTACGCAAAATTACGCGCAAACAATTCGCGCACCAAAAACTTGGACGCAACTTTGACTCAAGTCCCACCGATCAGTTATACATACAAGCATATTTATATAGCTCTATATAGACTACAAACTAAATTCTTGTCAAAAAAAAAATGATGGTTTATATTATTGTCCTTGTCAGAATGTGTATGAAATTTAAGATTTCGTTATTTGATCGCCAAGTTTTTTGATTACTGGGGAGGGGGAGGGGGGTTGGGTTGTGTTGGAGAACCAGGAGAACCCCTCTGGTCATTTGTGATTTCTATGCTGATATTGCTCGTGGAGTTTTCTCGATTGAAGCTGGTTTTCCTCGGCTATCCCTAGTAGTTGTAGGGGCCGTACTGCGAGCCATGGTAATAGGGTCCTGGGTAAATCTGGGGCTGGGCGTAGTTGGGGTAGGGCGGATAGGGTGGCTGCTTCTGCGAGTAAACTGGAATGGAAGGTGAACATTAGTTGGTATTGAAGTTTCCAGTGGAGAAGAGACTCCTCACCTGGCATCAGGTACTGCAGGTTCAACTGCTCCTCCTTCTCCCGCTCGTTGCGCAGACAAACGGCCGCTCCCGAGAGCAGGATGGCGGCCAGGAGACAGGTTCCGATTCCAGCCCAGGCCACGATGTACGACCAGTCGTAGGCGATCTTCGTGTTGTCGCGCAGGACCTACAATGACACACAAGTGAAAATTTCAACGTAAGTCGCAGTTTTCAACTTTCCCTCTTCTTCGAGAAGAAACATTCTTGAAATCGAGTTGAAGCAATCACAAAATTGAGTCGATTTTGGATCATGAGACTAAGTAGTACTATGCATACCGTATTCCACTGCTGGAAGTAGTCCTCGCCGACGACCTTCTCCTTCTCAAAGAACTCGACGGTGTGCCAGAGTCCCATGGCGCCGGCAGCCAGGAGACAGGTGACTAGCAGCAGGATCGAGGTGGCCGTGATGGCGCCCGAGGAGCGCTTCCAGCAGCCGGAGAGGCCGGTCCAGAAGGCGCAGAAGATGGTCACGAAGCTGATGATGAACAGGGCGATGCAGGAGCGGGCCAGGTGGAGGCGCGAGGTGGCGTCCTCGTTGGCGATCTTCTCGTCCTCCGCCTGCGGGAAGTAGTCGATGTTCGAGCAGTGCGTCTCGATCGGTGACAAGTAGGTGGGCACTGCGCGATTGGAAGTCGGGAATTAGGTATCGTATATATCCCAAAGAGCATGCAGATGATTACTTACCCGCCGACACCGGTGGCCGCTCCTTGGGATAACAGATCCTGAACAATCCTCGTGTCCTCGTGTAGTAATAGTACTTCACGTTCATGTTGTGTAAGAGTGACTCCGCATCCGAATGCTTGGCGGCAAATGACTGAAAATGAGTACGGGAAAAATGCAACTATGAGATAAATATTCACAGTATTATAATAATAGATCTTAGGTATCTTAGGGACCTATGTTTACTTTTAAAGTTTCCCAAGACTGATAAGTATACTTCATTTGCTCTTGAATTTACAGGTTTACCTTCTTAAGGGATTAACGCCCAGGGTAAATGCCAAAATTCAAGCTCACCGATTGTTATTCAATCGAAATCTTCACACCACCCCTCCCGCTGTCCGCATATACTCGATATGTACTCGTTAACAAACCCGTTTCCGCCCCTCGTGGGCGTCTCTTGATAATTTGTTCAACTACCTCGCCTCAGACTCCAATCACAATCGCAATCAAAATAAAATCACAGTCGTAGTGAGAAATACACACAGTCAGTCAGTCAGCATTGAACCACACTGAAACGCCGATGTCGATCACCATCATCCGGTCATCTTAACGATATACGGATGTTCGGATGGTGTGGGCTGCATGGGAATCTATATGCTATATGCTATATGCTATGTGGTATATAGGTGCTTATGTGCTGTATGAGCCCTGGTATCAGATCGAGTGGCATTTCGAACACGTTCCGCGGTTTCCCATTGTTTTTTTTTGTTTTTGGTTTATCGCTGCTGGGTTAAGCAATTCCCCAGAGCGAGTTTACGACCCAAGGTTTTTAGGCCCAAGTGTGCAAGTGCATAATACAGTGCGTTTCTTGGCTGTAAGGCAGTTTGGCTTTGCCGATCTTTAAACTGATCATTGTCACTAGGGTCGCATCTCAGTAAAAATTGTGTGGTAACTCTGTTTTCGCGGAGACCTTGAGCCTAATGGGTTTTGGGTGAGGTGTGGTAATACCTTAATTAAGACATCTGTCTTTAATGTACTATAAATATGATCGTCAACTCATGTAAGAACTTTTATAAGGGTTTTAAATAAAGATTATTCATTATTCCAAAAAAAAATCATAGAAATTATTATATAATCGCATTAATCATGATCTTAAGTCATCTTTATTTGAACCTTTGCTCAGAGATGTGATCTTCAAATGACGCATTTGATTAAATCACCGTACTCTTTGAATTTTTAACCGTGTTCTGGACATTCTAGAACTCCACGTAGTGCTGTCTAATATTTCCATTCCTGAACGCCACCTCCCCCATCAATTTCTCTGCGTGAAACCTGAGTGAAATCCAACTATTCCGAGTGATATCACGTCCCTCACGTTTTGGCAGTTGGCCAGAAATTCTACGATTTCAGTTTACGCGCATGATCGTTGGCTTTTCCACCTTCCCAATCCCAGATGCCAGCTGCCAGATCGCAGACCCAAGTGCCGGGGAAATCGCACAGAGACGAGCTTTTCACCATCGGTGGTACTACTGCCATGCATTTTCATGAGGGGAAAAGAAATGCGGAGTCGAAAAACGTGTTTTACTTTACGGTATGTCCGGTACTTAAACAACAATGGAAAATACAAAAAAAAAAGAAATAAGAAACGCGGGGCAGCTGAAGGGGGTTGGGGTTCAATGCCCAGCTCATATCGAAAACATTTTTCCGTTTCCAGTCGATCGTTTATTTTTCGGTTTTTCTCGGGTCCTTATTATAGAGAAATATGTATATATACGAGCTTTTGTAAATTGGCGGCTGGCTGGAAAATGAAAATGATTTTCGCTTGCGTAACCCTCGTCTGGAGACGCTGGTTAGGGCACCGTGAACTGGTAACTGGTAACTGGTTAGGGCGTTCCACCTTCCATTTCTTTACACATTTCTCCCCACTTATCCGCACTCTTGAGAAATGTTTTCGCTTGGCTCGGCCCCCAAAAAAAAAAGAGACCATCTGAGACGCCTCTTTATTAGCGCCTCTTCAGCGGATTAGTTTTGTAACTTTCTTATGAAAGTCTTGGGCCATTAAGGGCCCGGACCCCCGACCCCCGATGGGTAAATCAAATACACATGTACATTGTACACCCAAGAAATTGTCCAGCATTCAATCGATCAATCAGGAAGGCGGCTGCTGAGCTGGATTAGAAATGCATTCGGCTGTGAACGAAAACCGGGGAGATAATGCCGAGAAATGTGAAGAAATCGGCGGATGGGATGGGATGGGAGATGGAAAACGAGAGCGAATCAAATTATCGCTTGGCTAGCTGGATTAATGCGGCATGGGCATACCACTTATATGGATACGTCCATGTGGTTAAAGGGTTACGCATGGCGGAATATCGATTGCGGGCAAAACTGTAATGCGAAAAGTGCTTCAAGGTTGATCAGCGATCGATTGTCCAGGCGAAATGCCAGTTATCTTTACAAACTGGAGATCTTAAAGCCACCTAAACGTGCTGCCCCCGGGAAAGTTTATCAGATCGATGGTACAATGCATTTTATGGGTAACCCAAATCAATACGATCTCAGCTCAAAACTTTCTTCAATGAAATTACCCGTCAAACAGATGAAAGAAAGTCTCTCGAAATGCGATGTCAAAAAGTTTTAATTTGTTGCTGATAAGATAATCCCACGAAGGCGACGTTAAACCATTATTTATCGCTAAACGATTGGGAATGGAGGAAAATGGATAATACTTTATTTTATAATATCTCTATTATAATATCTCTAGTATTCACCTTAACCTAACTAACTGAAACCTATTTAATCTCCAAAAACTTGCATCGCATTCCCAGAAACGATTTGTTCATAATGTTGGTAAAGTACTATATGTTTCCGATCCCAGGATTCAAGTTCTCAATGTGAAGAAATTGCAATCGATCGGTGGAGCTGCGGAACCGCCATTAGCAACCACTTGGCAATCGGTTGGTAGTTTGGTGGTTCAGTGGCTTAGTGGTTCGGCGGTTGCCTCAGTTTCCCGAGCTCAGTGGCTCAGTTGGACAGTTGGAAGTTGGTAAGTTGGCAAGGCACAAATATTTTTATGACACCCGGGCCGGAGCACATGCGAAACTAGTTTGGGGCCTACTACTGCAGAGCAGCCCCCCCTCCCCACGTTTTGTGCCGACGACGGATGTCGGTGATTAGCCAATCGGACAACATGTGTAAGGCGGGCTGTGGTGGGGCTGGGATTGGATAAAACCAGACACCATACACCAGATACCAGATAAAGCTCCCCAGCGAGTGGACCCGCAAACTGGATCGGTTCTTGAGAGCAGGATGCCGGCAGCTGTGCCTCGAGTGCCTCCACCGCCCCCCTTTTTCCCCTTCCCTCGTCGAAAAAGCCATTGGCAAAATGCAAAATGCTCAAGTCAAGGCCGAACCAACACTGCTCGTTTGGGTTTCCACCTTCGACACAGGCGAAAACGGGACAGAATACTATAGTCGAGTGCCTCGACTATGAAATACCTGTTAATCATCTAAAGCAAGCAGTTGCAAGCAGTTGCAAGCAGTTGCAAGCAGGGCAAACCAAGCAGTTGCTTGAATGTGGCGCCACCTATGTGGCAGACAAATTCATTATTTGCTTATAACTTTTTACTGAGTCGTCCGATTTAAAAAATGTCTTCTACGTTTCAAACCGGCATGATAAACTTGGGCTGCGTAGGAACCCCTAGAATCTGTATTTCCAGTCGCAATGGATGGAAATGGTTAGATCAACTTGGGTAGTGAGATCCTGAT
The DNA here is from genome assembly GCA_037075245.1 of Drosophila mimetica. Taxonomy (NCBI): domain Eukaryota; kingdom Metazoa; phylum Arthropoda; class Insecta; order Diptera; family Drosophilidae; genus Drosophila; species Drosophila mimetica. The sequence continues at coordinate 25,841,732 of JBAMCH010000005.1, read as the reverse complement.
CCAGAAACGCTTCCTTCTACCTGTTACATACTTTTGCACGAATTTAATATCCCCTAAATACGAGAAACAGGTATAAATACCACCCAAATTAGTCATCTACTTCGAATTTCGCGACAGGAAAGAACATAGTACTCAAATTGAAATGAAATTATCCGCATTGTTTATAAAATCCGCTTGTATAGAAACACCTGCACATTAAGATAAATGAAATGAGATCCACTGATTTATATTTGGCCTTGTTTTTTTCGCGGTGCAGCCTTTAATGAATAATTTATAACACACTGCACCCAAGACAATGCGACGCAAACAAACAGTTTGCAGCCATTCCGATGCACAGACATCAATTTTAGCCGTCGAGCAACTGGTTTCTCTATTTCTGTGACTGTTTCTGGTCTCTCGATTTGTCAAAAACACAAATACCTAACGAAAAAAAGGTCGTGGGAGCACGACATTGAGGGAAGATCGCCGAGATATTTCAATTCCACATTCTTGACACTCGTATGCGTAGTACTTTGGCCCACACAGACGGAAAGATCGCAATTACGGCCCCCAAAGAGGCCCCATCATACAGATTCTATGATATTTTTATGGATCACGGAAGTCGTCGCCACATTGGTGGAAAAAAAGTGATAATGAAAAAAGTAATAATAGTGGCAGTGGCGAGAAACCAGAAACCTGAAACCTGAGACCGATTGAAATCGAATGATTTGTTTATTGAGTGGAGTAGCGAATAAAAAAACGCACACGATTATCGCTTGAAACGCTGTTGGCTTCTACCAATTTTTATCTATTTTTATTTTGATTTTTCGGTGGGAAGCGAAAGCGTTTTGAATCGCACGCTCAAGCAGTCCCCATAATGAGAGACCTCGGATGCAGAGATCTTCGAGGCGAGGAGACGGAGACCCAAGAATCTCGCATGCGGATAATTGCGAAGAAATTAAGTTTCGTATAGCCTTAATTTTCAATTGCCGGGACCTGATTTTGTTCGACATGGAAAATGGAAGATTTGTGCGGTAAAATGTTAGGTGATAAGTGGAATTAGGGTGACTTTTTTTGTTTTCTTTAGATAAAGAACTCTTTTTTATACGATTTCCCTTAAAAGGTTCGATAAAATCACCTTTCTATGAATTTCATTAAACAATTTCGACTTCTTGCGCTGGCAAAAAAAAAAAAAACAAAACAGTTCTAAGCCGGAAACATCAACCAGTTTCCAATCTCCAGCTTTCTTCCCAGAATTCTTCAATCGGTTTCCAGACGCCCCGAGCCAAGTGCAATTCACTTTATGCTAATTTGGCTCAAATCGCGGCAATATGGCCAAGTGCTGATTAATCAATTGGGAATTTCACATGATGTCAGCAGTAAAATAATAAACTAAGCACCCCGATCCGATGATGGCGTCAATAATATCGAGAGAGAGAAAAACTCGGTTCCACTTCAGTTAAAGCGGCACGAGAAAGAAAAAAAAGGTTGGAGAAAAGAAATCTTCTGTCACACACGGCGTATGCGCAACACCAGCTGAAAATCAAAATAATTAATTTCACATCGCAAATTAACATGTGTTTCGTATTTCGTATTTCGTACTTCGCATTTCGTCTCTCTGCCGACAAAAAGCTTACTAAGCGTAAAGACCCAACACGAAATTCATTCATCGCCAAATGGCAGGGAAAAGCAGGGAAAACGGCCAACTGGAAAGAGCCAACTGAGCAACAGCAACAGCAGCTTTTCATTTGATATTCGATTGGGCTTCGGTTTGGGGCTCGCTTTTTGTTTTTTGTCATCGCATTGCATTTGCCCAAAGAGTGAGACGGGTGCAAAATGAAATCGCAGAATGGTGAGTCCCCATACATCCACAGGGAGAAATATATATCACCACAAAGATACAACATTTTGTAAGGTTTCGTAATAATAATTACCATTAAAATAATTGAAATGATATGTTGTCAAACTATACAAATAAAATCATTTAAAAGTTTTTTTTTTTTTTTTTTGCTTTGGTTTTATATGTATGAGAATCTTATATTGGTAAATATATATATAACAAAAAAAAGATGATATTTTACTATACAAATAAAACAAATTATAAATCAAAGAAATATTTTTTTTTTATTCTGGTTTTATATGTATGAGAATCTTATATTGGTAAATAGATATATAACAAAAAAAAGATGATATTTTAATAACAATTACCATTAAAATCATTGAAATTATATATTGTCTTACTATACAAATAAAACAATTTATAAAGCAAAAAAAAATATATTTTTTTACTTTGGTTTTGTTTTTTTTTGTAGAATACTTTAATATCTAGCATCCTTTTTTGTTTTGTAGTTTTGTAGAGAGTACAAAGAAGGGTTTTCTCTTTTCACCGATAGCACAACGAACCCCGTATCGAGTTAAAGACGAGGCCAAAACGCAGTTTTATCAATTGGGTTTGGGTGCCCGGGGATCCCAGTGCCGCCCCCCCCCACTCCCACCCCCTTTTGCCCCCCATCTCAACTGCGAGTTAGGGCCAAAAAGCGAAGTGGCAAAGCAAACCGGCCAACTAGCCGCATACCAATTTTGAGTCGTCGTCGTTGTCTCGAAAACGTGAAACGAGTGAAAACTCAACTTGAAAACCAGTTTGCTGGGGATCTTGGGGGGTGATGACAGGGGGTAGGGGGTGGGGGTAGGAACGGCGATGGCAATATAGGCGTGTGCACGATCCAAAGCCTCATAGCCAGGCCAAATGGTTTGGCCAAAGACAAAACAAAAAACGATATGGCTTTGGTATGCCAGCCAAGTAAGAGTACTTCAACTTCAAAAGATAATGAACAAGAAGGAGAAGCAGCCGGATCGGCGGGGAAAGCCCGAGCCACATAGATAGGGATACTGGTAGTGTCCAGGTGCATGAACTTTGTTTAACCACAAGATCTAGGAAGGGACTTGAAAGTACAAGGGGTGTATTTCAAGTTAAATGCCCTTTATAAGGAATAAAGCCGATGAGAACGAATCAATAAATCTAAAGAAATAAATGAACAAATTATAAAGTAGCTCATTTATATCTTTCTTGAAATAATAATAGTAAGCTTCCTCCATAAGTAAGTGGAGATCCTTAATGTTATATTTCAAGTATAAATGCAACATAGAGCTCCTATACGATACAATATGATATCTTGCATACAAAATCAGTTGTTATTCTTCTAAAATCGAAATCAAACATCATCATGATACGGATTCCCCTTCTGAGGACCGTTCATAATCGATCTACGTACTTCATTTTCCACTCCCCGGGATGCACTTTGTAATGGGAAGGTTTCCTGTCCCATCCAGGTAGCCCATCTCAAATTACCTGTTGCACCTGAGCGGTTTTTTCAAAGCCTCCTCTAAGGGCGGAAATTGAAGAAGAAGAGGAACCGAAGTGGGGGAAGAAAGGTAACTGAAGAGAAGGGGACGATGACCCAAAACGGGGGAGGTCAAGGCAAACAAATTCCAATTCCCTTCTGCGTCAATCACTTCTAATGGCTTTATAAATGCCCTGAAGATTTCGACGCAGGGAGAGTTCCAAGCGATCCAAGCGATCTCACCGTAATTATCGCTCCCTCGATTCCATTGGAACTGTCGTATTATTTCGGATTAGGCGACAAAGTCAAAAACGTGCAAATATTTTCAGCACACTCTGAGTTGCTTTTTTCTTCTTCTCCAGCTGTTTTTTTATTGTTTCTTTTTTTTTAAGGTAACTTGTTTTGGTATGAATGGTATGCGCACTCACACTCAAGCGATCCTCGTACTACCTCTATATTTGTAACTCTCTCACATCTAATGTTCTCTCTCAGTCTCTCTCGATTGCATCTCCAAGTCGGAGATGGGGATTCTACAGTGGTACTTCATTAAAAGCAACTCTACTTTTTTCCAGGAAAGGTTGTAAATAAATATGTAATATAAATATATATGTTTTAAAAGGAAAGCTAAGCTAAAAGTAAGTCTTTTGAATCTTCAATATTTTCCAGGCATATGAAACATGAATTGAAGTTTGACTGTATTTGCAATGTACAATGTGTTATTGTGCTGGTGTTAGTGATGGTGCCTGTTACTCCTTCTCTCCTCTTCCAGCTCCTCCACCCCCTCCTCTCCCTCTTCAATTGCTTCTTCTTCTTCTGACTGGGCTCTTCCTCTTTTCTCGCTTCTCATTCATCGCGTTTGGCTTGGCTAAGCGCTCGCGTAGAAAGTTTGAATGTTAACGGTTGCCCACCCTCCACTCCCCCTGTACCCTCCGGCTCCCGCTCCCCCTCCCGCTCCCACTGCCCCTCCCCTCTCGACAATGCCAGTTGTTGGTATGTTTGCTTTCGACCTTTCTTCTTCTCCGCCTTGCCCTTATTTTCTTTTGGCCAAGCACAAAACGAGCAACTGTTACTGTTACCACCGTTTGTTGCTGTTGCCTTTGTTGCTGCCTCTTCTCTTCCCCTCCTCCTCTCCTCCTCTCCACCTCCGCCGCACAGTGGGCCACACACACACCTGTTTGCAGTGCATCTCAGTTATCTTGTTTATCTAAGCATCGCTAAAGATATGATTCTTGAAGGAGGGGGATCCTGATTAAACAAGAAGTTATAACAGTTACAAGAATTTCATAAAGTATATAAGAATATATATATGTATATTCAGATAATAAGAATCACATTTGATATAAACCGAATTTTACTAAAACATTGACTGCACAAAATACCTAAACCCTATCAATTCGATGAGTTTAAACCCGATCTTTTCAGATCTCTTAGCCCCTTGCCTAATCACCCGTTGGCCCTGCTTTTGCCATATCTCTCGCCCCAATGTGCGGAGTTCGTAACCGGAGTTTAAGCTCCGTTTTAAGCGTCAGAGTCTTCGTCTTCGGCTTCTTTGGCTGTAACTTCTGCCACGCAGTCGCAGATGCACCGTATATTTTGGTGGCTCTTTCTGATTATGTATTCCAAGTGAATGGGCCTTGGGTTAATTCGATTCGTAGCCCCCACTTCTTCTGGTCGGGGGCCTTGGCTGCAGAAGACTCAAGACTGAAGACTGAAGACTCACCTGTATCTGGTTGCGCCAGACATCGTAGTGCAGCCAATTATCCGTGGAGAAGGCGATCGCCAGCAGGGCGGTGGCGATGATCGCACAGATCGTCGCTATAGATAGGGTTACGGCCGAGCAGGGCATTGTGTGTGCTTCTATTCCGGAACTGCTTGCTTTGAAATCGGATGTATTTCGGTTATATCTCGAGATTTATCCACCGAAAATCCCCGAAAAACCACTATGTATTTACAACCGACTGCGGTTGCTATTCCTCGTCGATTTGTGATATTCTGCTTCTTCTTCTGCTTCTTCTTCTTCCGCAGCTAGATTCTTCTGCTGCCGCTTCTTCTTCTTCAAGTGCTACTGCTGCTGCACAAATACACAGTTAAAAGAGCAGCAACCAGTTTCGAAGGCACAGTAAAAAAAAAAGCAACGTTCGTTCAAAAAAATAATAATTTTAGCAACGGGCCAGCACACTAACACACCGACACGGCCTCCAGCACACGCACACAGCACACACACACACGCGAGCGCCGGCGAAGAATCTGAATCTGAGCTTGAAGAATTGAGAACTAAGAACGGAGAATCTCTGAGCAGCGAGCAACTGGCGGCTGGCAACTGAGACGTTGTGATCGCAACAACGTTCGCTAGCGGACTGAAAATCGTCGGCAACTGAGCCCGACTTCAGGTAATACCAAATACCCATACCCATATACCCATACCCATACCTATACCAATACCCACATCCATAGTCTCAAGCCGCAGTCGGCGTTTCATTTGAGCGCTTTGCAATGCAACCGAATAAGGGGGAACGAGAGATAAGAGAAGGAGGCAAGGAGACGGTGCCTCTACCTGCTGGATAAAGTAAAGACAAGAAATGAGCAACGGATTCGGAATCCGACCCTTGAAATGCCCTAACAAATCGTTTATATCCATGCCAATCCCATGCAAACTATCCATGATCCTCTAAAAAGCCATAGTACAGCCATATACAAAGTTTCATATTATTATATTGATATTTATATAACCTCATATGAAAACTATCGTATTTACAGGATGTTGGATCTATAGGCACTCCAATCAGATTGTACACTTTGGGTTGCGCTCAAAACTAGAAGATTATAAAACAAAAATGATAAAAATATGAAAACCCAGCAAGTTTCTTAAATGTAGAATACCCTTTGATAGGGTATCAAGCCAAGCCAAACAACAACAGAGCAGCAGCCTGTTGATATTTTCGTGTTTTCGTTTGGTATTTGGTATGTGGTGCTGTGGTGCCAGTGGTTTCGGGGTGGAGTGGAGTCCCAGTGGGCAGGAAAGGTGGAAGGTAGAAGACAGAGGCGTAGGCGGTGGGCTGGAACTCGCATTGAAGGGGAGTGCTGCCATATCTTAACCGTATCAGAGTCATTTCGCGCCAGATCGTAACTCTGTCAAATCTGAACAACATATTTTATTGGCAACACATTGGGATCACCCTCCTCAAAACAAATAATACACTAAAATAAATCGAAGGATCTGTGGTCACCCAATAACAAAGTTATGATCTATCACCGTTTAAACATCTATCGAAACAGCTTTGCTTTCAGGTCTGCCTCACCATCTGTGGCAGTGATTATTCCGATTTGTAAGACAATATCTTTTTAATGTTTCATTTGAATATGGATAGTGGTTTCCTGAAATCGACTGTTGAAACAATACCCCCAGCTGAATGGAGAACAATTAGCTTCTGGGACGCGAGTCCATGGCATCCAGATAATCCAGATATAATGAAAAACCGCCCATATGAGCTGCGAGCTCCGCGATTAGTTCGGCTAAAATGGGATGTAAACGGCTTCTTCCACCGCCCGCTGTTAATCAGGGCGCAGCCGATGCCTGATTTCTCGCAGTGTGAGATTGACCCAAAGATGCTGCGACTGCGCAGGTAAGAAAATATATATATATATCCTTATACAGATATAAATGTCTGTGTGCGGCATTGGTATCTCGCTGCGTCTACTTGTTGTTGTTGTTGATTTTCATCGGCTTTAATGCCTTTGTCTATTTTGGGTTTCTGTTTACGGCGTGGGTTTTTCTCAATTGCATTTTTGGGCGCGCTCTCGACTGCAGCAGCAGCTCAAAAACGCAATGGCGGGCAAAAAAATAGGAGCTCTCTAAAGTATGAAAAAATAAAATGGTACCTACCTAGGCAACTGAATGAAGAATTATATATAAAATACATTTATGATCATTTATTCCAAATATCTAGAGCAATCTTCAAGCCTTAAGAGCAATATCTTAAATGGTTTATTTTAAGGATCAATAGTACCAATATGTGATGAATTTTAGACAGCATTGAGAATACCTTTCGATTTTTATCGAAGATTTTGGTTCATTCAATAACACCCATGTTTAGTTTCATTGAATTTCATTCGTAAGTTGTTTCAAAGTTTTTGAGTAATATATTCCAAATATTCTGTAAACTTACAAAAGTCCAGAATAGATTATATTAGATTATTAGTTTCAAGAAATTATAAACAAAATTTATTTTTTCAGTTAATCGCCCAATTTGGTAAGTTAAATATGGTTTATTTTCAAAAAACGTTTGAAAAACCACGAAGCTACGATTTCGACTGCAGTTGTGAGTGTGGAAATACCAGAATTACCTAAATAACAACAAGAATAGCCATGCACTTATATAGCAATGCTTGTAATCGGATCGGATCGGCATGTTGGCCAGTTCAGTTGGGTTCTCGATCTCAATTGCTGGCCAAAAGTTTCAGGCCTCGAGTGTCTGTCTGTCAATCTGTCTGTCTCTCTCTGCGCCCCAGCACCCCTCTCTTTCTGCACATATAATTCGTTTTCTTTTCGCATTCCACTGAAATTCCACGGCGTCGCATTTATTTTGTTGCCGTCCCCGTCCCGACTTGTTGTCACTTTTTTAGTTTTCAGTTTTCAGCTTTTTTCCTTCAGTTTCAGTTACCCGAGAGGTGGTAACACCAGCATTATGCGTTATGGCACTTAATTCACATTTTAGCACAAATTATTAAATATTTGACGGCAAACGAAAGTGAGAGCGGTGGTGAAAAGGCCAGAAGAGACGAATTCGAATACGAATGCGACGACACTTCCGCCACTGCACACAGAATGGCTAATTTATGCGATTATTGGTAAGGCGGCAGCCATTCGCGGTCGTATTTCTGTCATTTTAATAACTCTTGCATTGTGGCGGGGCAAGCAAATATCACAAAGCCCAGCGAAACGTGTTCGTCGGCAGTGAAAGTAAGTGCCAAGCCAAAGTCAACAGTCACTAGGTAACAGGCGAAAAGGCATCAGGCAGCAGGTAGCAACAGGTGGCGACCGCGACGGTCAGAAGCCAAAAATGGCAACGGTTCCCATCCCAGAAACATCCCCACAAGATCTGCAATCGTGAAAATTGAAAAGATAAATGGGAACAGCTAACATTTTTCTATACCATCACACTTTAAGATACGGAAATGTTTTATAAAAGGTATGATGAGATATTTTTGGGTAAATATTTCCCATTTTTTAGCCAAAATATAGTAGGGATTTCGTAGAAATTGTTTTTTCTTGGCCTGCCAAAAATATTCTCAAATATAAACCAATCCCTGTAACAATTGTAAATTGCGGTTTAAATCGACCGCCTAAATTTAAACGTATGCACTGCTTACTTGGCGCTCTGAGTCCATGCTATTCCGGAGTCATCAACCATGGTTTGTGTTCGCGGTGGTTCGGAGCTTCGCTTAACCGCTTTCAGTGCTTGAAAACACCAACTTTTGCGGTATTGAAATACTACTGTAATCGTGAAAATACTGGCCAAAATATACTAAACAATATATCGATAGATCATGTACCATCTCCAAAAACTTGTTTTTTTTAGTTTCGAAAAAAAAATGCGCAGCGGTGCAGCAATTGCAATGCGTGCAATCAATCCCGTTAACAATCAAGTGCTGAGCGCGCAGAGCAGCCACTAGGAATCAGATCGGAATTGCAATTGGAATCAGGATCGGGAGTCGCGAATCTAATCGGAGGAAGGCAAGTGCGACTGCGAATGCAACTGCAACTGGAATTGTATTTGTAATGAATGCAAACGCCACTGTGTATGTGTGCGTGTGTGCGAGTCTGGCCTGTGTATAGGTGTGTGTGTGTGTGTACGCGAGAGCCAGGAGAGCAATAATTAAATTAAGCAAAGGTGTTAAATTAAGCCAGAGTGTGTGTGTGTGTGTGTGTGTGTACGTGCGTAGGTGTCGTGGCTCTCTCGCAAACGCAAAGTGTGTGGTGTGCCTGTGTGTGCGTGTGCGAGTTGTGTATATATGCAGGAGTGACAAAATTCTAATAAAAATTCTTGTTATCGCTGCTGCACTCCCCCCCACTCCCTGCGCCACCACCCGTCGACCCTCCTCACCCACTGGCGGCACCCACATATATAAAATGGCTTAAAAAAATACTAGCAAACGTCGTACTACGAAAACGACGACGCACGACGTCGGTGGGCGGTGGGCGGTTTTCCGGGGGGCGGCTGCCTTTTCCGGCTACTCTTTGCCTCTGCTTCTGCCGCTGCCTCTGCCTCTGCCTCTGCTCATGTGTGTGTACTACAGCGGTACTTTTTACGCACTTCAGAATCCGATTCCCCCATCAAATCTCCCATCCCGACGATATCCTTCTGAAACGTCTCCCTTTTCCTTTTCCTTTTCCTGCCAATTCTCCAACAACTAAATCTCTACGCCCAAAAAAAAAAAAAAGGAAAATCTCGTCTGCTTTTTGGCTTCAATTTCTGCGCACAAGCACGAGCGTAGGTGCAAAGGGGGCGGTGGCGGTGGGTGGCAGGAGTGGCAGGGGAGAGGGGCGGCCAGGACGACTGGACGAAAAACGGCGCACGCAACTGTCATTGACCTTCAATTGCATTCGTTGCAAGCTGCAGCCGCCGCACCCAAAGGTCATAGTCATAGGTTGGGATGTGTGTCATCCAATTAATCAAAATCGAACCTCAAAAATGATAGCTAACGGTATATCTATCCGTTTCGAATATCGCTTGTACGCTGAGATATCCCCATCGGTGCAGAAAAGCGCCTAAAAGCGGCGTTATTAAGAGAATACGCGAGTACTATATGGATATTTCGGAACTATTATAATCGTAAAGTCCCAATTTGAATGGTTTAGCCTAATATATATATATGTTATTGAAAAGATCTTAATTTAATATCTAAAAATTTGAGAAATATTTCACTCTTTTTTTAATCAAAATGTATAAATTAGTATCAAATCATTTTAGATCCGAGTTCCCTGTTATCTATTCAATTTATACAATATTTACCTATTTTATTAATATCCCAACACCTTCTTTCATCTCTTTCTCTAGCTGTTGCCTCTCACCTGAGTCTCTTGCCCCGAAAATGGAGTCGTCCATTAAGCTGAAGGACAGCAACTCCAACTGCAGCTCCAACTCAAATGGCAATGTGGGCGGTGGCGGCGGTGCAGGGGTGGCAGGAGTGGCAGGAGGCGGAGGAGGAGGAGGAGGAGGCGGCGGCGGCGTATGCGTGTCCAGCATCTGCAGCAGCGACAGCTTCAGCATCATGCCACCGCCGCATCACGAGCTGGTCAGTGCCAACAGCATCGAGCTGAATGCGGCGGCCTCCTTGAGCGACGACAGCGGGGTTCCCCTGACCACCAACAGCTCCATCTCCAGCGGCGACTCCTACCGCCTGGGCATGTGCAAGTTCGAGATTGAGGTGAGCACGACCCAACAACCACCCTTTAAATATCCCCCTAATCCTCCATCTCCCCGATCTCTTGCAGATGGTGGAGAGCGATGGCGAGGTGTCGCAGTTCGATTCCCTGGACAATTGCTCGGAGGGCGGGATGAGCGCCGAGAACTTCAATACGCTGAAGAAGGGCCCCCTGGCGCCCATTGATCCGCCGCCGGAGTTCCAGGACTCGCCACAAACCACCTTGGTGCGCTCCATCTCCAAGAATATTGTCAACAGCCTGCGCCGCTGGACCTCCTCGCAATCGTCGTTCGAGCACCTCAAAGACGACGCCGCCACCATGGTGAGCGGCGGCGGCCTGGCCTGCACGGCTGTCCTGCCCGAGGAACCGCATCCCCATCCGCATCCGCTTCCGCCCAGCCAGGAGCTGGTCCTGCTGCTGGCCGCCAAGGCCGAGTGCAAGCAGCTGGACGCCCTGGACGGCCAGGCTCTCGGCCAGATGAGCCTCAAGGAGTCGTATGCGATCAACAAGCACCTGTACTCGAGCGACTCCATACTGAACAGCCATACGGATAACATCTACGACGAGCCCAACAACATTGTGAGCAGCTCGCTGGGCAACAGCGTCGATCTGCTGGAGGAGGAGCAGTCGGAGGCCAGCAGCTGCTCGCCGCTGCCATCGCCGCCGCCGCCCGTGTCCATAGTTAAGATCAAGCAGACGCTGTGTCCGTACTACCAGGACCACACGCGCTACTTCAAGGCCATTCCCACGGAGCAGGACAACATAGCCAGCGCCAAGGCGGCGGCGGCCCAGCAGCGATTCAACAGCGCCGGCCTGTCGGAGATCCACGACTACGACCTGTACTACGGCGCCCGGCGACAGCCGGTGGACAACAGCAGTCTGCAGCGACGCCAGGCCTCGCTGTACAGTCCGCTGGGGCACACCAGCCACTGTCACTACCACCACAGCCACGGGCACGGGCACGGGCACGGGCATGGCTCCCACCACCATCATCACCATCACCACCACCAGCCGGCGTACGGCTACAGCCATGGCCAGCGGCCCAACTCGCGCAACTCGCTGAACAGCCGCCTGAGCAGCTCGCACAACTCGCTGAATGTGTCGTCGGCCAACAAGCCGGACGACTCCATCTTCATCACCCAGGCCATGTCCCACGATGCGCTCTTCACGCGCGAGATCTCGGACTTTTACAACGTGCCCATCGACTCGGACATCTACGCCTTTCCCGTGGACATGATCGAGCAGCAGCAGCAGCAACAGCAGTTGGTGGATCAGCAGCAGCAGCAGCAGCAGAAGCCCACTGCGCCCACTTACCACAAGGCGAGCAGGCGAAACAAGAGGAACAAGCGCAAGCAGCGCTACGGAGGATCGGGCACGGGTGCCGGGACAGAGACCAGCGACGGGGATGGGGAGAAGAGCAAGCACGGCAAGTACCGCACGCCCGTGGGCATAACCCAGGTCAGCGAGTCGGAGCCACTGCACATGACCCTCGACGAGGTGAAGCAGTTCTACCACACCCTCTACTCGGATGCCGGCGGCGGCGGCGGCGGGAAGCCGACGGCCACGGCCAAGCCGATGGTCAAGTCGAGCAACGAGACCATTTGGAGTGTGTCGACCAATACCACCACCACCACGGCGAGGACGCGGAGCAGTGTGGGCACCACCCGGGCGGGAGGTGGTCCGCCCGGAGCGGCCAATGGGGCTGGTGGGGCCAGCAGTGATGGAGGCGTGCCGGGCGGCAATGGCGGTGGCGGTGGTGGCAAGTACTTGAGCAAGCAGAACAAGCACAACCTGGACAGCGATAAGCTCAACAACAACAATAACAACAACAACCACCAGCCATCGCAACAGCAGCTGGAGAAGCCGCCAACGGAGCACCACAATCCGAATCACAACCAGCAGCAGCACCAACCGCCGAACAACAAGCACGTCCTGCACTCGGAGAAGAAGTCGCAGTTCACGCTGAACCTGAAGCAGCGCTTCTGCAGCATCTTCCGCTTCCGTCGGAGCAACCACAGCCGCTGCCGGGGATCGGGCGGCGCCTCAGCCGGCGGCAACCATGTCAGCGCGAACGCAGGCGCGGCCACGGTGCCCCTGATCCCGCCAGCTGCCGTGATAACCAGCGCTCCGGGGGCGGCGGGCCAAACCCAGCTGGGTTTGCTGGCCACCGAACTGAATGGCGGCGGAGGAGGAGTTGCGTTACTCGCGGCGGAAACGGACGAACCGAATGCCGATCTGCGCAAGAAGTTCCAGTCGCGTGCCCTGCCACCACTACCAAAGAAGGGTGAGCAGCAGAAGGTCCCGGCCAGCGGATCGGAGTCTCTAAAGCAGCACTTTTTCCCCTTGCCATCCCCAGCTGCAGCCTATGCCATTGAAGCCGTTAAGTCGGAACCGGAGGAGCTGAAGGCGAACGTGGTCCAGGAGCCCCGGGCCCTGCAGTTCACCTCCAGCATTGAGAAAGTCAAAGACGTAGGTTTCAAAAGGGGTTTCGGTTTCTTCTCTCTCTGGAACGAGCTAATTCTCTGATCTTGTCGTGTCTAGTATGGCTGGTACTGGGGTCCCCTGTCCAGCGAGGCGGCCGAGAAGGTGCTCTCCAGCGAACCGGACGGCTCCTTCATAGTGCGCGACAGCTCCGACGACCACTACATCTTCTCGCTGAGCTTCAAGCTGAACAACTGCGTGCGACATGTGCGCATCGAGCAGGATCAGGGTGAGTGCCAAGTAGCCTAGCCAGCCCAAAACCAGCTGAGGGACACTCTTAAAGATCTCTAGCATTCAGTTCTAATGTGAATATCAATCTACTTCCTTTCCAGGAACCTTCTCCTTCGGCTCGTATGCCAAATTCAAGTCGCAAACCATCACCGAGTTCATTGAGAAGGCCGTCGAGCATTCGCGGAGCGGCAGGTGAGCACAAAACCCTACATCTATGGGTAGTCTCGCCTATTAACTGAACCCCCTTTTGTATTAACAGATATCTATTCTTTCTGCATCGTCGCCCAGAGCACGGACCAATGCGTGTGCAATTAACCAATCCAGTATCTAGGTTTAAGCATGTACAAAGCTTGCAGCACATGTGCAGGTGAGTGTTCCGGTTTCGGTCTATAAGAAAGGGTTTCGAACCCAGCCCCATTTCATACCCATTTCTAATGAAACTTTTCCATCGACTCGGCAGATTTGTTATACTAAAGGCGGTTATACGAAAGGATCTAATACAGACATTGCCATTACCGAGAAGACTTCTAGACTATCTTAACTATAAGCACTGCTACTCCGAGCAGGTGGAGAGCGACAGTTCGCACTCGCAGGTGAGCTCCCAACTGAGTAAAATGACTACTATTATCCGGGTTTTAACTACAAGATACAGAACTATCTCTAACATATTCTTTTCGATCGTATATCCCATAGATATCTGGCGATGGAACGATGTAAGAGGAGGAACTGAAGAACAGAGACGAACAGATTCGCTTGTGACAACAAAACGTAAACGAAAGCAACAGAAATTATTACCTTAAATAAGTAGTAGAATTTAACGAAACATTAAACAGCAGTAACAAAGCAAACAAACAACCCGTTAAACGTTCTGTATAACAAGAACAGCAAAAAAAAAAGATGAAAAAAAAAAACACCAAACATAAAACAAAAGTTAAATGAATAAGCAAAGCGAGGAAATTGTTAGTTTTGCTAAAAAAAAAACGAAAAAACGAAAAACCAAGGAAACAAAATTCAAAACTCTGTTTATTGATCATTTTTTTGTACTCGGTGCTATACTATAAATATGAACTATTTAATGAAAGGAACGCAGAAACAGAATATGGCGATTATATAAATTAATTATGCGTAGTCAAGTAAACGAATAACAGAATTGTACATAAATATGTTTGAGAGCCAGTAATCCAAGTAATCCCACCCACAAAACCACCCCCCACCCACACCCCCTCCCCTTTGGGCACGAATCAGAAGGAGAAGGAGAATGTTTTGTGTAATCAATTAATTACTTTTATGCTTGCCTTTTAGCTGTGATTTAAATAGGTCGTCGAATGTTAATTGGAAGACGATTTGCAGTTTGATATTTGATATTTAATATTTAATAGATTTGATATAGCCTAGCCCCCATATAGTTGAGGTTCTGTTATGCACACTCGATCTGAAACTGATTTCGAAGCTGCTCAATCATTACAACGCCCGTGCCCAAAGGACCTTCTAAGCGAAAAAGGGATCCCCACAAGCGGAGATCGCGTATGAAATAACCATTATTGTACTTAGTTTAATACCAATCGATGGCAAACAACACACAGATGAACTTGAACGGGAGACCAACAACCAATAATTGTATTTAGATTTATTTGAATTGTTAACTAATTTTTGTTTTCGGCTTTGTTATTTATGTTTTAAGCTCAACTCCTTTGTACACTATTGCGTATGGTTTGTTTTTAGTTTGTATTTATTTTTTGTATTCTAACTTTACGCGAGAGAACCTCCTCCAATCCAATCCAATCCAATTCTAATCCAATTCCAATCCAAGCCAAGCCAAAATCGAGTCCGTCGCGGACTCTGCTCCTCTTTGAACATTAAACAAACAATATTTGTCTATGGAAATTAAAATAAACGAATGAAACACGACGATAGATATACAAAGCAATGCGGATAGAGATGATGCGAGAGCGGGGGGAGGAGAACGAACGGTCACAGCAAATGAGCAAAACAACAAAGGCAATATAAAGAACATTTTTAATAATAAAAATTAAACAAAGGAACTTTGTGGCATATCGCTTGTCTTAATTTGGGCATACATTTGGGGATGCTTACATATTAGTTTTACATTATTCTAAGTCGTTTTTGGGGCGGTAATTTAAAAATATAAAGATATACGGGTACCCCTTTCCTAAATTAAGTCATTTCCTATCTTTTAGATTAATTTTTAATTCAATTTTTGAAGTCTTAAAACTCAGGATTTGTGTTTCAAGAAACCGATTTTTTGCTTTCCTGGACGAGATCTAATTATTTTACTTACATTTCATCAGTTAAAGGAATTCATCACTTTAAAACCAACAAAAAAAAGGGAAAAAACTGTTAGTTTTTAGTTAATTTTATTATTTTTCAACTTCGATGGTTCTCTAGAAGTAAAGAGTGAATTTGTATGAAATGGTTGGATACAATCTTCTGGAATACCAATTCAATATTAGCATCGTCAACTTTAAAACCAATCATTTTTGGAAATTTGCTTGAGTAATTTTGTTTTCATATGACTCAAAGTTAATGATTATTTTCGAAAATATTACAAAACAGTTTAATTTTTAGGCGTTCTTATCTCAAGCGAATTTTGCCTATATAAGCGACGCATTTACCCCAAGTTCAGTTAAGTTTAGTTCAGAGTTCGAGGGTGCTGCAACACAATGAATTTTGACTGGTTGCCCTATTGTCTGTCCTTGTGGCTCCTAAGTTCACTATCCTTTGCTGGCGCAGATCCAGTGAATCCGCAGTGCCATGGCAAGTGTGTGGAGCTCCTGTCGCCCCTGATGAATCATCTGACCCAGCTGCGGGAATTATCCGACACCAACGCAGGGCTAAAGGACGAGGTGAATACCTTGAAGAGCCAGTTAACCATTGCTAAGAGAGAACTGGCATCCCAAGAGAAGGTATTGGCTGGCAAAACTGATGAAGTCCAGTATCAATCCCAAGTGCTCGAACTTGCGGATGATAAGATACAAACTATGACCCAAAATTTCAATGAAATAAAGGGCAAATTGGAGATCGCCAGCCGTCAGCTGACAAGCAAGGCTGCCACAATCGATGATCTGACCAAACAGTTGAACAATCAAGTTGAACAAGTCAAGGACCAGAAGAAACTAATCAACGAAGTAAACAGTTTGACGAAAAGGGAGAGAGATCTGGAGAGCAAGTTGGCCAGTGCTGTGTCCACAAACATCCTCAAGGACGATGTTATAGGCAGAAAGGATGGCCAAATCAAGAAGCAAAGTGAACACATTGCGATCAAGGAAAACGAAATCAGCGGCTTGAGGAGGGAGATCAAGTCGGTCGCCGAGCAACTCGATGAAGTGACCGACGAACTCCTGAAGGCGAACGGAACAGACAGATGTCCCAGTGGCAAACCAAGCGGCATTTACAGGATCAAGCCCCGTGGACTGAAGAACTTTGCGGTTCCGTGCAATACCACCGGCTGGATGACGATCCAGAGACGATTCAACGGTTCCGTGGACTTCAATAGATCCTGGAAGGACTACAGGAACGGGTTCGGCCATGTAGATGGCGAGTTCTTCCTGGGGCTCGAGAAAATCCATCAGATGACCTCAGCTGTGCCACACGAACTGTACATCAAACTGGGCACCGTCTATGGAGCCACTGGCTTCGTACACTACGATAACTTCAGGATCGGAAGCGAATCCGAATGGTACATGCTGAAGTCGTTGGGAAATCACTATGGACCAGCTGGCGACTCTCTGAAGTACCATTTGAACGATAGGTTCAGCACTTACGATCGCGATAACGACAAGTCGAGGGTCAACTGCGCCGTGGACCACGCCGGCGGATGGTGGTACAAGGCCTGTTGCGTTAGGTAGGTT
This sequence comes from Drosophila mimetica, assembly GCA_037075245.1. NCBI lineage: Eukaryota > Metazoa > Arthropoda > Insecta > Diptera > Drosophilidae > Drosophila > Drosophila mimetica. Next base: position 25,824,405 of record JBAMCH010000005.1, on the reverse strand, counting down.
ACTCTAAAACGAGCTCTGAACTAAACTAACCAACTGACTGCTCAATTTCAGCACCCTGAATGGCAAGTACTACAGTTCGGGCGTCAAGGAGAGCGGTCCCCATGGAATCCAATGGGCCTCGTGGCAAAACTACAACTACGATCTGTCGCTCACTCTTTCAGAAATGATGATTAGGCCGAAAAATGGTGGCCACTAATTGAATGTAATATCCTCCTCTTTTTTTTTCTATAATATTCTAATAATCTTAGTAACTTTTTTTTTGAAAATATGTATATCTATGTATTTTATTTGCACATTTTAAATATAAATAAATTGGATTTTTTTCCTTTATCATAAAAAATAAATCATTGTCTTATTAATCAAAGTTTTTTTTCGCTGTAAGTATTAACACTTACAAAAAAAATTTATTTAAAATAAATATCCTGGATAAAAGGTATAACAAAAATGAAATTAAAAAAATTTAAATAATACCTATGCAAAAGATTTGAAAGGATTTGTTTCAGTGTGCGGCATAAGTTAGCCAATGCAACAACCAAAGCCAGCAATTACACACTCCTAAGTGGAGAAAACTTTCAAACATAGAGGGCGCTAGTGTGAAGGGCTCTAAAAGTAGATGGCGCCAGTTAAAGCTAAAACTAATTCCATATTTTTAAAAATTAAGAAAATAAATATAAAACACTCAATTAATATCCAAACAAAATATTTAAAAATTAACTCTTTCAACTTGTTCTTACCTATAGAAATAAATTGCCTCAAAATACCAATAGAAACCTTATCAATTGGGAGAACAACAAAGTACGGAGATGCTAAATATCGGCCTAATAAAGCAAAGTGAATTTTACAAATCACATATTTAAACCGATCTTCGCCACAGGGAGCCAAAGATATGGGTTTCCGATGAGTAACAATTGGTAATCAGGTTCAAATGCGATCGGCCTGCTTTGTCAACGGTTTTATAGTTATAGGTGCCGAGGAAACCATATCATTTTTCTTCCCAAAAGAGGGGCTATAAATTGTAACGGAAATCTGGTTAACTCCTGGGGGTGGGGGGATCCCGATCCCGATCCCCCCAAAAAGGGGGGCGCCTCTGCGACTGCTGATGGACTGACTGGCCAGTCGACTTTTGACGCCTCCTTTGTTTTCCTTCGGTTCTTTGTTGCCCGGCTGCCTCGTTGGCTGCGCGGCTTTTCATTTTCCCAACCGTCTTGTGATTAATTACATTCTCCTTTGCCGCTTTTCTCTCTGTGCCCGCTTTTCAATTCAATTTTTTGGCCTCATCGTCAGCTTCATCGTCAGCGTCACTTTTTGGAATTAAATTTTGATTAATTGCAGTCGGCACCTTTTTTTGTTGTGTTTTCGAGTGCGGCGCTACGGGAAAAGTGGAAAAGTGTTTTGCAGCCTGCAACTCCGCAATCGGAATTCGCTGCACTTGCCCCAACCACCGAACCACCGAGCCATTGGCCTGTCACCCCCCCGCTGGTTGTCGGGGAAAGAGGAAAACCTTCTCGAGACGAAATAATTTTCAGGTGTGAAAAATTTTGAAATGCGCTTTCAATTTGCGCTGCCGACGCGAGAAAACGAGAAGATGGGAAATGGAAATGGAGATGTAGAAGCCGAGTGCGCCCCATTAACGCAGCAACCAAATAAAGTCATTACCAATGCGCAGGTTCCGAAAAGGAAAGGGGCTAGGGGAAGGATGCACTGCGAGAAATGTTGTGAAATTTCTTAAAGTTGGTTGCAATCCATAAAATTATGTGTAGCGCCAAAGAGGGGTTTGAAAATGCAAGCAAAAGAGAGCGCTTTAGTCGAGTGCCTCGACTCAGCTAAAGCAAGCAGTGGCAAGCAGGGCAAATTAAGCAGTCACTTGAAAGTGGCGCCATCTATGTGGCGGACAATTCATTGATTTGCTTACAGCTTTTTACTGAGTGGTCCGATTTAAAAAATTTCTTCTACGTTTCAGTTGATATTAATAGGCCAAACAAAATTATTTTAGAAAATGTTGGTATATAAATTTTAAAATGTTCCATTATTACGAAGAAAGGAAACTTTTTGCGCAGTGCAAAGGCGCAGGTAAGCTGCCATCTAATGCGCCCCAAACAATTTGCAACGTAGGCCGTGGCCACACCTACCTGCTGCCAATGGCCAACATGCAATGTGCCGTCCAAAACCCCCGCCTCCTGGTAACCCCACTCATAGAACCCCCCGCCGTAGTCCCCGTAACCCCTTTTTATAGACCTAGCTCGTTTGCAGGCACCAAGTATCCAAGCATTCAAGCATCCAAGCATCCGAGCAACTTTTCGTGTCTTGTGGCTAGCTGCAGGTCCAACTGGAGGACCGAGATCAGATAACTCAATTATTCGCGGCGTAAACAAATGCTGCCTTTCAGGGTTTTTAGCCAACATCCCGTCCATCTGAGCCACCCAGCACCACCCCCCGCCACCCTTCGCCGCCCCTCGAAGGGCAATGTGGAATGGAGTCGAATGGGATGGGTTATTATCCCAGGCATAAATGGATTGTAAACGTGATTTTTATAGTCATTTAGCATAATAATGCATTTTATGGTTTTGGCCAGTCCCAGCACTCGCTCTATCTCGCTCCTCCCCTCCTCCGTCTCACTCGTCTCACTCTCTTCCTGCCGTCGTCCAGTTTTCTTTCTTTTTTTCCTGCTTTTCCGTTTCGGTTTTCGCGTAAATTAAACCCGACTTGGTGGCTTTTCTTGCTGATTAGTGTTCAGATTTCAACTGTGCCAAAGTGGCTGGAAAAAATATGGCCACTATTTTTAATAAATTTCCATCTGTATTTCATTGTCTCGCAGAAAAAGTTCATTTTTTTACAAATTAAATAAAAATAAATCTAATCAAATTCATAACATGTTAAGTAATTGCCATTTAAGATTACAAATAAAGTATTTGAAATTAATATTATATTAAAAAAAAAATTCTAAAAAAATATTATTCCCCAAAGAAAATAAAAGCATGACCATTAATAGTTCTAGCGAATATACTTTTTAAGTATATGCTGAAAATATTCGCTTTGTTAAATTAACAGGATGGAACACTCACTTTCCCACTGATCACAAAGACTTTGCCGCCGCATAAACGCAAATCTCTCAAGCCAGTTGAACAGTCTTCAACTTCGCCATCGACTCTTTTAACCAATTTGCGCCCCGTTCACGTTTGTTATTCACGCTTTTCAATTGAGAACACGCCGCCAGATGTGCTCCTTTCCCCCCCCTGGCCACCCTTCCATCCTGTCAGTCCCTCGCCGCCCCTGGCAGCCCCTTTTCGGGGGGGATCACGGCTGGGGCCTCGTTTTATTGTTTGTCTTCTTTATTACAAGTTAAAGCGTAATTACTCAACAAATATGCGGCAATTTGCAAGCGAACAGCAAGTTGAGACTGAGCCACAAACTTAAAGATTCGGGAGACGGTGGGGGGGGGGGGGGGGGGGGGGACTTGACCAGAAGAAGGGGCCCGAAGAACCCAAGGGAAGACTCCGCCCGAGTGCGGCTCCGTGAGCTGCAGAAATCAATCGACCAAATGTCCGACTGCAAATTTGTTTTTATTTATTTCCTACTCGGCCTGTAAAGCCGAAACCGAAGATGTGCACAGAAAAAAAATATATATATAGGGTATATGAACCTAAAAAATATTCGTACTGAATTCTAAAAATCAAAACGATTTTTTTAAATTTAAAAGATAAGAAAAAATAATATAGTAAATTAAAAAAAAAAATCAAAAAAATTAAAAAAAGTCGCTTTGAACTCCATACCAAAATAGAATTTCGGTTTGGTTATATTGCTAGTAATCCATATCCATAAAATTTGTAATAACAGTATTTTAATAACTTTTTTTAAGGCACCGTAGCTATAGCTAAATTTAAGTTCGTCTGTAAATTTCACATTTAAAAAAAAAAATTTTTTTTTTAGGTTTTCAACATATTTTATTTCTGTGGAGCTTAAACTGAGGCAGAGACTGGCGGATGGATGGATGATTCCTTCGTGTGCTTGATGTTAGCCGACACCAGAAATGAAATGAAGTAATCCAATTTGCTCACCGGTTGTCCAACGCCAGTGCCCAAGGTGCTTATTAGTGCCCCGGACCCTGAATTCTGAATTCCCGACTCTGGCCTTGTCTTTGACTGACTGCTGCTGCCTGATTTTGGATTCCGATTTAAGGATCCCCATAAAACGCTGTTAACTCCTGCATAAATCTCCATTTGATGGCGACCCCCTGATTCGCATTCCCATTCCCATTCCGATTCAGATTCCGATTCCGATCCCAATTGCAATTCCAATCTGTTGCGGAGGGTGTTAAGCGCTCGTCCCAGTGTCCCCGGAATTATTATCGAAATACTTATCAAACAATAAAGTAAACTCTCGGGTGCATGCAGATTTATATGATTTATATGGCAGGGGGCTTATCTGGCACCGATCACAAAACCGCACGCGACCTTCATAAAATCCGAAACAGGAGAGTAATTTTCAAATTATTTCCAGCAGCCTTAGTCTTTTATCCGGCAGGGGGAGCGTTAAAGCACAAAGGACTGTCTCCGGGTGTCGTTTGACTGTCAGAAATGTCGAATGTTTATCAAAACAAGTAAATCGCATAAAAATAGAGCCATTGTCAAGGGTTCGTGGTTCGTGGTTCGGGGTTCGGGGTTCGGGGTTCGGGGTTTTGGGACCCCCGGGGTCGTGCGTCCCTGCTTGAAGGGAGGGTTCTTGTCCTCAACTGATGCTGGTCGTCCGATTAGCCGCATATAAATCGTACTTAAGCCATTATAAATTGTTATCCTATCATCCCATTGGACACAACTAACAATTTATCGGGCATTCTAGTATCTCTCAGTTGGGAAACAAGAAAAATAAGTCCAGAACTTTGTGGTTCTTTACTTTTCAATAGGAAAATTTAAGATGGGATTTAGTGATACAACAAGAAATCAAGAATAAAAAAATATTTGGGTACTTTGAAAAACTTTGTTTTCCATTTTTAGTGGTATTAAGTATGATTCCTAACCAAATGATATATAATTTTTGTGATTTGGTATACTATATAGTACTTGATAATAATTTCCAAGTGCTTGATGGTGTTACAAATATTAAAATTATAAATTCTGGATCTGTTTAGCCGATATTTTCTAAAAAAAAAAAAAAAAAAAAGCCGATATGTGCAACCCCAAAGTTGTATCTCTCTGATTTTTGCCGGCATTTTGGCGTCGGTTTGCAGTGGTAATCCCGCCCGCTGGTAACCCCGTCATCCAGCGTCATCTTCTCACGCTCCAAACAACTATTAGCGGGCCACTTTACAGGCAATACCCGCTAAGCCCGACCGCGGCGAACGACTGCCTGGGAAGTCGCTAATCCTCGTCGATTGCTCACTTTAATGCCGGCCACCCTCCATTCAAGACTTCCGATTTGTATTCCCATTTTCCTTCCTTCCACCTTCCACCCGCCGTCCCACTCCCACTCCATTTTCCATTTGCCACTTCCCACTTCCCAGCTCTTTGTTTACGTCATGTTGTACATGTTAAGCCGACAAATCGGTTGCGATTGATTAAAGTGCGAGCCGCACGGGTTCCAGTTCCAGTTCCATCCCCCCGATTGCTATCTTGACTTCATTTTCGGAATTGGTCTCTCCGGTTTTCGGTTTTTGGATTTTGGTTTCGGATTTGGGTTTCTGATTTTTTGCTCTTTGGGAATCCGACAAAAGCCGCTACGCGACTCGAAAGGTAAGCCGCTGACGGCGTCCACCTTGAATTGTCAGTCACCTTCTAGTGCACAGAGAGAAAATAGGTACCCCTTTCTGGACTTTAAAGTAAAATGTAATGTTTTGAAAATGGGGGGAAAAAATGATATCTTGCTATTTGAAAAAAATATTTTTTTTATCAAGTAATGATATTTATACCAAAATCGGACTTCAAAATTGACATTATTTTCCTAGAATGTTTTAGGGGTTACAACTTTTGAAGCAGTATTAAATTTACGAGATTTTTTTCGATAAGCATAACCATAAGTTTATAAGTATACAAAAAATATATTTTCTGTCATGGCTCTTTAAATATTTTTTGTCAGTGTGCCTGTAGTGTCCTTTTTGCGCTGAGCGCGTGAAATTTGTCATATCCTTATCGGCACTCGGCCTCCGTTCCCCCGATTCTGGTGGTTAGTTTTGCATGAGGCACGTCCGCCAAGGAGGCGTGAAATATGCCCGGAGTAACCATGTACCCCAGATCCCCGGAGAACGGGATACGGAATCTGGAATGCGGAATATGGAGGGAAATCTCGGACCGGAGGCGGAGCTCAGCTGAGTCCTCTGTGGTTTCTACAGCTAGCCGTGAAATCGCTGCGTGTGTCGGGGATTTGCGACTTACTTGCCTAGATGCACATCGAATTGTCCCCGGGCGGATTGCGCCCTCCACCCCAAGGTACGGGGTCACCACGGCACACTTGTGGGGTCACCAGGGTGCTATATATGCATTACTTGTTGGGGGTTGTGGTATTTGCTAAGAATCAGACAGTTCTTGTAGGTAAAAACCATGTTTATGTAATATTTTTTCATATTCGGGGTCACCACTTGATCGAGGCACTTATGAGTATCGCAATTTCAAGTGTTATTGTGCCTTGATTAGGGTCACCATTTTAGTGGCTCCAAATTCGAAATATAATGATAAATACATTGAATTAAAAATGGAGTTCATCTTGCTGGCTTCCCATCCACAAACGGTGGTGACCCCACGTTTGAATGGGGATGAAAGAAGCGAAATGTTCGTCTGTGGGAACCCGCCATTGTTGGATGTACAGTTGCAGCTTCTGTTGGGGAGGAGAGGGGTCTTGAAGGGGGGCTTGAAGCGGTTACAGGTTGCGAGTATCGCAATTGAACGCTTTGCACTAATTACTTTCGCAATTACGCGCGTAACGAACGACGCCACTCGTCTTCTGCTTGGGAGCCAAAATGCGTTCGCACTTCCCATCATTAGGCCCCCATTTTGTGCACCCCCCCCCCCCTGCCCTGGCGTATTAATCAAATTAGCTCCAATTTTTTGTTGTTGTTTCACCACCGCCTCTGGCTTACTGTTAGGCGTTTAATTTGCCTTTTTTCGACCGTTTTTGTTTCAGTTTTTCTGCGCTGTTTTCCTGATCGCTGGAATCATTTTAATTGATGTCGCTGGTGATGAGCACTCAGCCCCCCCTGCGCCCTAAGCCCCTGTGTCCCCATCCACTTCTTCCACTGCACGGTGAGAAAATATTACCACACAAGTTCCCAGAGTGTGTAAAATGTTCTTAGAATAGGAACAGCATGTTTTGAGTACAAAATGTTCTAAATGTGCTAGAATCAAGTTCAATTGGTTCTAAAAATATGGTTTACTTAAAAATGTTCTCAATTTAAGTACAAAACCCACTTAAATTAAGTTGCTATTGAACTCAAAATTAGGATGTTCTTAAAGTCAGCACTAAATGTGCTATGAAAATGTACAAAATTCGTTCCTGGAGGATAGATGAAGCAGCTACAGGCTTCTTTCCGATTTTTTATAGTCCTGTATAGCCTAGAGGTTAGACCATCCGTCTTCGGTTCCATAGAATGTGAGTTCAAGTCCCAGTGAAATTGGAAAATATTTTTAATGTAAAGTTCCTCAGTAAATCAAGGTTTTGTATTCAAGTTGGCATTTCTATGGACTCTTCATAATCCCTCTACTTAATTCATAGGCTCTCTCTGGTTTTTTTTTCGAGTGTACCAACGATTGAGTTGTCAACTCGACTTTGCCCCACTGCGGATGAGGAGGCGAGGCCGGGGGCGGGGTGGCCAAGATGAGGCTTTAGCTGGGGCGTTGATGACATTAATAAACGCAATGTGCATATGCAAAAAAGCGGCGTGGAATGCGCGGCGGCAACCACAAGAAACCACAATGTTAATTACCGCAGGGAGCAGGGGGAAAAACAGAGGGAGCCGCAAAATTGTAACAGTGGCAAATGCCCCCCAAGCCCCCCGACGACAAGAAGGGGGCGTGGCCAGCAGCTGGACCCAGTGCCGGGAAAAAGGGAAGAATGGGGATCGTAACTGGATCGCAGAAGAGCAGAAAACGCAGCCCAAGGCCGATCAGGTGGCGCATTTAATTGCCCAAGAATGGTAGCTCCCCTTTTTTCTCCCTTTTTGGGTGACGGATATGGTCAAGAGACTGTGGGATGTGGGCATCTGGAGGATTACATCCCTAGCCCTTCTGGGTTTCTTATACAAAGTAAGACCCGATTTACAGGCCGTAGGATGTAGCCCGAATTATAACTAACATTAATTATAATTAATAATACATTTACATTAGATATACGTTACTTTGGCATTATCAAACATTCAACACGTTTTTGATGGTAAGTTGCAAGTGCGATAATTTTATCAAAGTTATGACTCAATTTTCCTAGGGGCTTGAAATGACCCATGTGCGGTAAATCAGATGACCGTTTGGGTGTTAATTCTATGGAAAATATAGGTTTTAAAAATATGATACGCAGTATGGAAAAAACCCCCTCAACTAAATCCTGGCTACGCCACTGACTGTGTTGGTATTTGTGAAGTGATTAGTGGAGATATGTGGGGATGTCCTCATAAGGAAACTGGAGTAAGGGCTATGTAAGGGTATGTAAGGGTATGTAAGTTCCTTACTTAGATATTGTATTACGAAATGATCTCCTTGCTGAAGTTATAATGACAACATTTTATATTCATCCCTAAAGAAATGTCTTGATATTGTTACTTATTGTGTGTTGTATTACATCGCTGATCTCGCTAAAGATACTGCCTCCTGAGGTAGAAGTACATGCATGCTTATGGGTATAACCTCGGCTATATGAACGAAACCCTTCCGCTCTGGCCACGCCCACGCCCCTGCCCACTCAGGGGCGGAGGTGGAGGTGGAGGAGTGGAAGTGGTGGAATAACAGAGAAAAAAGGCCGCACCATTTGCGGCTAATTTTGTAAATCATGATATCGTAATTAATTTTTGCAGCCTTCGCGCAGCAAACACAAAGATGTGGAGAAGGGATCCGCGTCGGCGTAGCCCCTCCTCCACCTCCTCCTCCTCCTTCAGACCCCCCTCCGCCCCTGACTTTTAGCCGTTTTCTTTAACCAGAAATCCTCGGAGTCAGCATAAATCGGAGGAGTCGCTGCCTCCGCACACAGAGAGAAAAAACCAATTAATATTTGAGCAATGCTCCTGCGGCAACAATTAAAGTCAATGGCAGCACTACACTGAGCGAAAAGGATGTGTTAGGAAGTGTGAGTGGTTGGATTGAGAGATTTAAATGTCTTTAGCTCACTGAGTCTTTATTTGAAACCTTTCAAAAGTACGTTCAAGTTTTTTTTTCTATTTTTCCTAAAATTCTTTTTATTTATTTTTATTATGTTACAAAATTAATCTAGAAATCTTTATAGATATTTTCCTGGAATCGGAATGTTAATGAAAAACCTGGTTTACCACTATTTGCGATACTTTTCCGGGAATATATCGCAAGGGTCTAAGCTTATTTTACAGATTTCCCTCCAGTTACCCGCAATTTTCGCCAGTGTACGATCGCAAGCAGGGAGAAAAGATTTTTATTGAGATCTCAAAGATGCAAAGTGATTTGAATTTGATTGCACCGCGCGTGCGCTGTTCAAGCGCTCCTCCTTGGTCCTCCCAAAATCCCCTCCTATCCCTCTTCCCCTCCTCTCCCTCTGTATCCTCTCGGTTCCCTCCTTTGTCTTTGCCTTTGCGCCTTTGGAACCCATTCGTTTGTCGGCTTGCAGCGGCGCAGTGGGGCGTCGGAGGTGTGAAAACCCTGCTGGGTCTTAAATGCAAGCTAATAAGAAGCGGACTGCAAGACTGCTTCGTGTTCCTGGCCTTCTGCTTCCCCTTCTCCTTTGCAGGGGAGGGGGAGATCTAGGGGTTCCTGATCGGTTACATGCAACCGAAATGGGAATTACGAGGAGCGGGGGCAGAGTGGTCGGAGTCAGCAGTGGATTGGCATGACCAATGTGATGGACAGTAACCAATGATCGGCATGAAGATCACTTCATCAGGGGAATTATGCACCTCATAAGTGGGTGGTGAACTTTAAGGCATTATCCGTGGGATGTACAATGCGATATTATGGGAAAAATCTAGCAATAAAGTAATATTAATATCGAAAGTAGAAGAATTTGAGATAAATTCAATCCAAATAATATAATATCATGTAATCTTTAGAACTTTCAACGAGAACGTTACCTACAGAACCTGATCAGTAAAATGAAATCAGAAAAAATGCCGCAAATGGAAATTTAATGAACCTACAACAGCAGAGGGTTCAAAACCAGGCACCAATTAATGGGATGAGTTAATAATAGTTTTCATCGGGATTCCGATTCAGATTCAGTCATCATCACCAAAATTACTAGTTCGGTCGGTTGGGGATGATGGTCGGCATTCAATATCTCTCTCTCCCCTACAAAAGGGATCGAACAGATTGCGCTAATTACGCTACATAAAATCAATGATGCCGATCCCTGACCAGTTCGGCCCTCTGAAATGGGCTATACACACACACATATCCATATCCATTCCCTGTGCAATGGCAAACTAACCACACAACTTGGCCTCATCGACCGCAAATCGGTCAACTGAAGCAGTCCTTTTCCTCTTTTCCGAACCACCCCCCACCCCCCTGTTCGTGATAGGGCAAGTAGCCCGCCGGGGGGAAAATGCGGGAGGGAAAACCCAACAGCCAGACGGAAAATAAAGGAGAGCCAAAGGAAATAAGAATCAAATCAAGCGACAAATAAATGTAACAAAATGCGACAAAACAGTCAAGGGCGTGGGGGTGGTGGGTGGTGGGCGGCAGAGGGGGTGAAGTGTGCTGGCAGGATGAAAGGACATCCCAAGGAGGCGACCACCACAAAAGGCGACCTCAAAACGGCTGCCTAAAAACTCAATTACATAACAATCTGTTCACATTTTTTCACACACCATCAACTTTAAATGAGCCAGAGGCTGCGGGGCAAGGGGGTTGAAGCAGGGGCGTTGATGAGGGGTGGCCCGAGTGGGCGTGGCGCGAGGCAATGCCAAAACGGTAGGCGGTGGGCCAAAGGCACTCGAAATGAAATTACGAGCCCACACGAACCAACTACAAATGCACTGTGCAAAATTAGGAAACAAAAAAAATTTGTTTTAATTTTTTAAAATATTTTCAATTTTAAAATTACGCAATAAGTTTTATACTTAAATACCCATTTAATTACAACTTATTTACAGTTGAATTGTTTTTAAGATTTTTTTTAAGTGCCAGAGAGACAGAAATGGCGCTAGCGACAAGTTGAGGGTTGAAGGAGCCAGTCTGGTCAGAAGGCAGAGGCGGGGGACCGCAATAACAACGGGGGACACAAATTACAATGTAATTTATTTGTCGCCAGCCAAGAGGGGGAACCTGGGGGGAACTGACGCTGGAGAGAAAATCAATCGCGGCGGACAAAGGAGCAGGGACCAAGCCAAGGATCCAAGCCGGAACGGAGGAAGGGGGTTGAGTTAGGACTTTCAGGACATCTAGGACATCCAGTGGCGAGGGGAAGCGACCATCCAACTAGCCAATGAATGTCAATTGTTGTTGTCGCTGATGGCGTTGATGTTCTCTCGTCCTCAGAAAGTCCCCAAAAAACCCGCCCCTTGACACCCCGATATCCAGCAGGAAGAATGGCACATCGGCAGTGTTGAACAATGCCAAAGTGCATTATTAAAAGCTGTTCTACAGGGTTTACTAATATATAATACGATAATACAATAAAATAGATATATCTTGCTATATCCTAATATACACAAAGTCATTTTATATTCTCTTTCTTTATATTGTATTAGAAAATTTCATGGGTAAACCAGTGTTGTGTAACGTAAAATGATGCATAAATATAACCAGAAATGTCTGCGCAATTAGATTTAATACCCTAAAATGTTAAGAAACAAAGAAAGACATTCTCAGAATACAAAGGGTAATCCCACTTCCATCACATCTATAGAGCAATAGACTTTAGCTTGGTTGTTTGTCATTTGTCAAGATTGCTGGTTGTCTCGCTGTGTGAATATACGAGTGTATGCGTGTCTGTGTGTGTGTGTTGGCCAAGTCATTGCAATTTTATGAGCCTAATGACGAATCCACACACCCTGTAAGGGGGGTGTTATTTGTGTGTGTGCTATGTGTGGGAGGGTCTGGAGATTGGCTTCGATCCGTGATGGAATCGCCGAGGAAACTGCCGGCATGCGAATGCGGTTTTTCATTATGTCAGCGCTGAATGTCAAAATGGATTTTCGAACATGTCTGCTAACGATGGGGCACCCCAACCCCCTCCTTCTCCGCCTCCCCTTCTGGTTTTGTTTTCTTTTGGTCGTCTCTCACGTTTAGTTTGTGTGTTTGCTTCACTTGCAATTATTCATAATTCGTGGGCTCATAAAAATAAATGGCCTGCTTAGCGTAATTGCCATAATTTTGTGTGACTTGACTTTTGCCAGCCCAGAAAGAGAGAGGGAGGTTTTCCCATTCATGGCCTGACTTTTCCGAGGGGGTTGCCCGTGTTCATTGTTTTGATTTCGTTTGTTTTTTTTTCGGAGGAAAAGTGGGCGTGTCGGCAGGTCGCTTGAAATTAGCGACACATGTGCGCCCCGTGATCCTGAATCCGGAATTCAGTATTCTGTTTTCGAATTTGTGGTCTCGCTGCATCTGTTGATCGGTTGGGAAAATTCGGAAATCAGGTTCGGCGATTGGGCGTGGCTGCAGCAATTTAACCACTTTTGATGGCCACAATATGATGTGCGGTTGACACGCTGGTTATGCTCTATCTGTCCCAATGACGGCCAATTAACACGCTCGTTAATTGGCCAACTCAAATCGAACTCACAACTGTCACAATTCAGACTGCACTTCTTTGGGGTGGCCCAAAATGGATTTTACGGCTAAAGTTTTCTGAATCAGGAGACCTATTAATAATATCAAGTTTTATTGCAGGTACATTTGTTGAATTTGAATTAGGTAAACTTCAATATTTAAGAATTACATAGTTTTAAAAGATGTGTTCTAAAAATTCCCCATGATCCAAACCAGAATTACTAAGAAATTTTAACTTTATTGTCAATTTAAAATGATTTATGTTAGTTTAAATTTTTATTTTTCAAAAAAAAAAAAAACAAAACATGTTTCGTTATTCCCCTTGTACTTAAAGTTTTATAGCCATTAAGTTGGCTAATCAACTAAAATACTAAAACAATACTAAATACAAAAAAAATAATTTTTTTTTTGTTTAAATTTGCATTGTTTGATAAGTTACATTACGATATTATCAATGTAGTATATTTTAAAAGCAACCATTTTCATTTCTTTAACACTATTAATTGGTTAATAGCTTGTATTGAATATGGCGATGATATTTAAGATTTTTACTGAACGAGAATATCCAAAGGAGATGCAAAGTACGCACTTTTCACAGTATACCATCCCGCGTCAATTTGGGATCCCCACTTATCATTACTTATTTGCAAATGGCATGGAGCAGTTCTTCAATTTCCTGCCTGTCATTCCCTTAGTTTTCATATCCGTCCATCGCCATGCTACCCCATTACCCCTCCCCCCTTTTTCTTTGCCATTTTCCGCCCACGCCAGTGCAGCCATTTGACAGACAAATCAAAGAGACATTTTGAGCGGAAAATTTCCCCCAAAGCATCCCACATTTCACATCCAATCCGAGTTGTTGGCGGCCACATAGCTTATTTCCCTTCCTCGTCGGCGAATTTCCCACTATTTCCCTGATTTCCCTGTCTTACTGCTTTTCGTTTAGCTTTGATTTTGGGCTATTCAAAGTGAATTTCTATCTGACTTCGGAAAAAATACTGGCCATTATTAATACGATTTAATAAAGGCTAAATGTAAATGTTAAATAAAGGAAATTAATAAATATTTTTTTTTATTTTGTTGAACAACAAATTTGAGGTTCTTGATGCTCTGGGTGAACCTGTAACCTGTAACATGGCCTCGATAAATTGTTTTTATATACAATTTTTCGAAATTACAATATCCCAATGTCCATACAATATTTATGGCAATACCACATCTTAAAAAAAACCCAATTCATTTTCAAATCCTAGCGGTTTCCACTTCGATTTTCATCACATTCACTCGAATAATTTCTGATTAGCAAAACCTTGAGAATAACATAAAAAATATACCCCAATTCCCTTATGTTTCACTCTTATTACTCGCTCATCACTCCCCTCTCCTACACTCAAAAAATTATTCCCTCTGACTTTTAGAAATTTGCTTCATTGGCGATTTTTTACTAAAAATTAGATCAATTTTCTAAAAATAAATCAATTTTACTAAATGGAATATATTTTTTCTGATAAATAACACACAAAATAGCCAGCAAAGCAAATTTCTCAAATTCAGGACGACTATTTTTTTGAGTGTAAATTCCGTTTTCTCTTGGAGCTGAGGAAAAAAACTTTTTCCTGAAACCTGAGAGCGGAAAACTTTTTGCTAGCACAAAAAATAATTAAAATTCATTCGTTTGATTTGCAAGGTTTGTTGTGGGGGGAGAGGGGGTGGGGGGAAGGGAGGGGGTGGCGTTGGCCCAAGGACATGGGCGCCGTTGGGGCAAACTTTTGCAACAAACTGTGGCAGAATTAATTAAGTTTCGGTACGCATGGAAATTTTATTAACAAACTGATAGCACAAAGGGGCGGGCGAGGGGGGTTTTGGGGTTTCTTGGGGCGTAGGGATTTTCTGGGTGTTTTTTTGGGGGTGTGTGTGTGTGCCTGTCGCTTTTCGGCCACTGGCGCTGTAAGTCATTAATAAAGCGAACACCAACCGACAGCGTCAACGTTGCACATGTGACAGGCGGAGTGGGGAAAGCGGAATAAAAGTACCAGAGCAAAAGGCAAAGGGATACACTGTGAGAAAATGTATATGTGTGTTGTTACCATACGGTTACTGATGAAAGGTGTGTGAACCATTCCTTAAACTTAAAAATGTCGGAAGTAAACAGAATATTTAAAATATTCAATCTAACATAAAGTCGTCTAAAACAGAAAAACCTTGGGTAGGTTGAATATTGAGCCTCAAGAATAATCTATGTACTTTTTACAGTTTAAATGAAATATTTTAAACCTAACCCCAAAGAATACGTTCCGAAAAATCCTCGAAATCAAAAATTTGCTTCACTGGCAACTTTTTTTATTATCAGAAAATGTTTTTTTTATTTAGTAAAATTGATTTATTTTTCGAAAATAAATTTTTGCAGTAGAAAATTAATTGAATTTTAAGTAAAAAATCGCCAGGGAAGAAACTCTTCTAAAATTCAGGGCAAATAATTTTTAGAGTGTAGTAGTTACTCAATGACGTTTCTTGCAGTGCACGAATAGGGAAGTGGGGCGGTAGAAGAGCAATTAAGTAACCTGCCAACAAAACATCTGACAGATGAGGGGGTTGCGGGGGCTTATAGGGGTATTGCGGGAACACCGAAGGATACTTTTCGAGGGGGTTTTCCGTACAATGTCATTGATTGCCAGGCCAGAGTTTTTCCATGGGGTGCTACGGCGGGCAAATGGGTTAAGTGGCACTGCTCTCCTGGCGCTCGATAAAATGAAAATGAATGATTCATGCGCAGCAGCAGGAAAATATCCCAAAAAAAATAGGGAGATGCTTTTCTGAGTCGAAAAATGGCAGCGACGCGTTTATGTCAACAAATTAAGGGAAAATGTTCAGCGTACGTGCTGCTGAAGTTGTGAAAAACAGATAGTATTCCGCCTTTTAATTGATAACATAAATACATTTAAATTAAAAAAAAAAACCAAACACATATTCAAAGAAAAAATTGACATTACTATTCGATTTTAGAATTTTCCTGAAGAATATTCAGTATTTCCAAAAGGAAATCACAAATTCGTAATTTGTTTACTTAATTTATTGATTGCAATTTAAATTTTTGTATATGAAGAGCAATGTGATAAAGTGTTTATGGAAAATTCCTAGAGCATCTGGAGCTTTAAATTGAGTATATCTGTTGGTTTCCGGGAAAATGGCCAACAAAGTGCTAACAAATCGCCCAGAAAACGGCTTGCAATCGCTTTTGGGCTAAGCAGCCTCTCCCTTTTGGCTAATTAATTGTTAACGAATTTTCATTTTCTATTTGTCGCAAGGAAAATTGCCATTTATGGTTATGGCGGAGCTCGCAGTTGGCACTTTCCAGTTGGCAGCGCGGCGGCAGAGCGGCGACGCCGGCAGTGGCAGTGTGGCAGCATAATAATTTGATGTGCGGCAAATTGAAAAAATGCCGCATAACTCCGCCCTGGAAAACTCGGGACACACAGTTGAAGAAAATTGAAAACTCTTCAAGTCGTTTTTGGCAATGGCGACGCAGCGCCTTCGCCCCGGCAGCGACGTCGGCAGAGCCGTTTACCGGAATTCCCCCTATTTTCCAGCCGGCCAATGGAAGTCGCTTTTGGGGCATACAGTTGTCCCGCTCTGGCGGCAAAATGGCCACGCCGAGAGAAAGGAGAGGAGAGCAGCAGGGAGAGAGGGAAAGTGCGAGGAGAGAGCGACAGCAGTTGATCAAAATTGAAACGGCACATATAAAAATTAAGTGGTTGTTGCTGGCGCTGATGAATTTCCCTCTCGCTCGCACACTATGGCACACCAAACATGGCAACAATCTACCCTCGCCGCCTCTCTTTCGCTCACGCTCTCCGGCTCCAAAGTGTGTGTGCCTCTCGCTCGCTCCCCGACGACGACGCCGCCGCTGCTTTTCTGGGTTTCCTCGCTGGTTTCCTCGATTGCGCTGCTCAGTTCAAATTGAATTTTCATTGCGAGCGCGTCTGCCGCTCTTTCTCGCTCGCCCACTCGCTCTCCCACTCCCAAGCGCTCTCCCGGAAAGCCTGATAAACGGAGGACAAAAGCAAGCCGAACTTTTGCCCAAGTGCAGTTTTATTTAATCAGTGTGCAGAGACGCGTCGCTTAACGCCGGCCGACGGCTCTTCGAAATAATAAAAAAAAAAAACCAAAAAAAAAAATAAATAAAAAAGAAACACCTTTTTTTTCAAGTCCTACGCGAGTGAAGAGAACCCCCCCCTTTAAGAATTAGTGCACAAATAGACCTACTTGATGGCCTAAACGACAGACCATAATGGTTCTGGAGACCTCCGAGGGCGATAGCAAAAAGTTCCTGACCAACAACAATAACAACTCTAGTGCCAGCCGAAACAACAACAATCACAGTCCCAAGGAGAATCCGGAAGAGACGACTCCCGGCAGGAGTAACAACAATAGGAGTTCCAACCACCATTCGTTGGGGGGATCCAGCTCCAGCTCCACCTCCACTTCCGTTTCCGGTTGCGGCATGCCCTCCGAGGGCCTCCACCCGACGGCCGCCCTCCAGCTGTATGCCGCCGCCGCCCAACTGGCGCCCGGCGGCGTCCGCGTACCGCCCTGGGGTCCCTTCCTGCAGTTCGGCGTTCCCGGCGTTTTCGGACCCAATGGACCCTTTTTGGGGCGCCCCCGATTCGATGCCGCCGCCGGTGGCGGTGGCCATCCGAATTCCGCCGCCGCCGCTGCCGCCGCCACCCAAATGGCGGCGGTGAATGCCAGCAATGCATTTGCCAACCTAACGGGACTGAGTGCGGCGGCACTGCGCAATGTGAGTGCCGCCCAAACGACCGCCGTGGCAGCCGTCGCCAGTACAGTGGCCACCATCCAGCACCGACTTATGATCGGCAACCGGCAGAGTTTGCCGCCGGCGGGGCCGCCCAGCGAAGGATCGAATGAGGATGGCGGTAAGTGCGCAAGGTTTTTGGACACCAAAACCTTTTTTTAAATCAAAAACTTGATTTGAATACGGTTGTATTCACAATAAATCGAGCACCTGGGTCCCAAGAAAAGAGATTGTTCTCACCCTAATCCACTTTATGGACAATTTTAGATCAAAATACCCGATTCAAATACAAAGTGTGAAACGGGAATCACCCTAATCCACGTTATGGAAAGCCTCAGAAAAAATACCCGATTTAAATTCTTAGTTCGAAATGGGAACTATGTAGGGGAGTGGTTTTTAGGGTTAAAACTAGATCAGAACAGAACAAATTCAACCCACAAATTCTTTAATTATTTATAATTAAACTTACCTGCGCTTATGTTCCTTCCATTTGACGCTTAAATTCGTTGGACTCATAGACATCTTGGATTTAGCGGAGTTCGAAGAGTCAGGCGACTTTGGCTGGGTTGAAAATGTTGAAAGACTTTCGTAACTAGAATCCTTAACCTGCAAAAATAAGAGATTAGTTCAATTTATGATCCTTTGTCGGTAGTTTAAAAATGCGGGTTTCATGTGTTATGCACCTCATCTATAACATTTTTATAGGAACATATATCATTTAATATTTCTGGGAGAAAAATAAATTTGGGTGAAAAAAAATCATGTTTTGGAATTATGTTTCACTGGTTTTAAAAGAACACTTTAACTGTGTTAATGGTGGCCGAAAACAGGGAAACTTTTGCTAATAAACGTTCCATAAAGCGTTTGAAGTGGGCAGGTGTCTTAGGTAATCTTTCCTTTATAAAAGCTTAAGCTTGGTAAATAAGGTTTATTCGATCCATTTGCCTAAATTAAATGAACTAATGAAGCAATGCAAACAAAGTCAGCTTTATATGATTTATACCACCCACTCCATTTGGTATTCAAAAGTGAATGAAAGTTTCAAAATAGTTCCATTGGGCTAATACACAATACGCTATATTGTTGAGTAATGTGACTCAATGTGAGATCCCTATGGTCATCAATTAAGTAATACCGAGTACTGGATGACGGAGCCGAAAGCTAATCACCGACACGTGTCCATGCTAACCTGGAATTCGCGTCACAATTTGCATTCCTCAGTCTTTCCCATGAAATCAATTTCCAACGCCGACTTTCGCCGAGCATTAGCTATAGAGCTTTCAAAGGGGAGATGGGAGATCGGAGATCGGGGATCTCAGATCGCAGATCGGCTAATGAATTATCAAGTCCCACGGAACACGCGCCTCCCCATCGAGAGTGGAGGTCAGCGCCGCCTGATCGATCCATTTGGCCACATCGGATCGAATTTCTATTTCTATTTCCATCTGAATGCGCGAACTATTAATGCCATAGAAGCTATACAAGCTATGGCACTCATCCTGCTCGTTATCGATGCCCGGACAATATGCTAATTCATTCAATTAGCCCTGCTAAATGCCTTCTGACTGTCAGCCAGTCACTCATATTCAAGCTGTTTTATTTTCGCCCCAATCTATATCAGCTGTAGCTGTATCAGTCGGGCCAGTTGTGCTTGACTTTTGCTACCTGCAAAACACATTTATTGATTTAGCTAATCAGCGATCGATTATTATGTAAAGTTCGATTGATTTCGTTGATTCGAATTTAGCATACAAAGTAGTATGCGAACAACCGGCGATTGTCGCCTGCTGTGCGCCCCCGGAAAAGGTCGCAGACTCCAAATTGGGTAAGCATCCATATCATAAACAGTAAATAAACTAACCGAAAACCGTGTTAAAACTGAGGCAACAGACGTTTAATTGGGTTCGATCCCATGTGTTTTTTGATTTTTAGCTTCAAGCAACAACGAATAGAAGGTTAAAATAGTTTGAATCCTCCTTTGGAATATTAATTATATGATTGTGAAACATAACCTCAATGTAGTACATTATCCAATTAATATATCTCCCATTTGATCAGCTTAAATTGTACTACTCCTTTGGTATTGATTCTTAGTTTTAAACAACACCGAATAAAAAATTTAAATAGATTGAATCCTCTTTTGAAATACATATCAGTTATATGATTGTGAAACATAACCTCAATGTAGCAAAAAAAGATCCAATTAATATACCCCTTATTTGATCAACTTAAATTACTTCATGGGTAATCAAACAATTGTCTATCCTATTCCGTAATCGCAATAATTCCGGGAAACTCTTGTTAGCCAAGAAAGATCTCGGTTTCCCATTGTTGATGAATTAACTGAATCTTGTTTGCTGTCGGTAACCGCGACTTACTTTCTTTCTGCCTTCTCCATTTGTTTGGCCGGACAATTGCCGGTGGAGAGCAATCACTATCTCTAGACCCGAAATTGATGGGACGCCATTTGCTCTGATCGCCCAGTTGGCCATTAAGTGGTCGGTTACGAGAACTGGGAGCAAAAAAACCGGACTGGAGACCATACTGTTACTGGAGATCAGGCCCCGCCGTGGCTCATTGACCAATTAGCATTAACAAATGATGGCTAGTTGGTGTAATTATGGCCATAATGCATATATCCCAAGTCGGGGCGTTAGCAGAGGGCGTGTTCGCCCGCTTGTTGTAATTAACTGCACTTGGCTGGGTTTTAGTATGGGTTTATGTACACGATGGTTCCGAGCTCCGAAGTTCTGTCCCCAGATCGGGGGCCAAATTAATTGCCAGCCAACGCAGAGGCACTTTTAGGGGCACTTCCTCCTTGGAAAAGTAATTATTAATTTGATTTGATTCAATTTGATTAGGCCGGCGATTGTGCAGATTGTGGATATGAGGAGTGGGTGTTTTCCTTAGTGGGAGAAGCCAGAGCCGGAGCCAGAGCCAGGGTTGCCATCGCACTCGACGTTGCTCATTAATCATTTTGCGGCAGAGAGTTGACATGCAACCTAAAAGTCTGGGATTTTGATGGGTGTGGGTGCGGGTGTGGGTGGTGATGGTGGTGGAACGTCATCATCATCATCATGACGTTTGCTGTTGCCGTTGCTCATTTCACGCCGGAAATGAAGAAACTGTCATAAGGCGATCGAAATCATTTATCATGCGATTTTCAGTTTCACATTGCGACGCCATTTTGTTTTCTCCTTGTCTTGTTTTCTGGTCCTAATGAATTCCGTCTTTGGTCTAACCAAAACTCGAAGGGGTTTTTGCGGGGAGGGAGTTCACATACACATAGTTGTAGAGCACTTCCGTTCCGCCCCTCCAAAAAAGCGGAAGTCAGCCCATTGATGGAACGGCGGAATGATGGCTTGAATATGAAGGTTCCATCATTCCAGCGGAATAGCTGACAGACTGAGTGATAAATCGTTTCCCAACTTGATTTTGCCGCAGTCTCAGTTTTCTTATCAAAAATTGTTGAACCCCTTTGGCTATTTTTAAGTATTTCCGCTTTTTAATGATCTTTTTTCGTCAGTCCTAGAATTTTTTGGGATGACTGAAATTGAGGCGATTCACTTGATTATGATTATCACCGAGCCTTTTTGTTTTGAATTGATGCTCTTCTGCTGTTTTAAAGATCAGCAATTGTGATTTTCTAAAGGCACAAACACAATGTCTTTTCTCATTAAAATACTCTCTATTAGATATATGTAAAGTTTTTCACCGTTTTCATGAACAAACTTGTAATTTTTGTAATTTATTTTTCCCTTTTGATAAAATTTAATACTTTAATAGAGCTTTCATAGTGGGTATCAAATATTTTTGTACCATGTATAGAATGCAATGTCTTGAAAGGTTTTTGAAAACACAAAAAGACGATACCTTTTCTACCCTCTCCGAATACCCCACACGTACCCCTCTGGCATAAACCCCCTTTTTAACACCCCCCTCTTAACTTTTTAAAAGTTCCCTTCTTCACAATTTCTCCAGTTCCTTTTCTGGCTTACCTTTTTTTTATATTTTCGCTTTAATTTTTATGACTTAAGTGGCTCACCCGCGAGGATCGGGGGGCGCGGAAAAGGGGGAATGTGGGTAGGGGTTGCGGGTGTGGTGTAGTGGTGGTGATTGGTGTATGTAGATGGTGTGTGCGTCTGGGTAACTGTTATATTGCCTGGCTGACGCGCGCTGTAAACGAAAATAGCATGCCACGGAATGTGACTGGGGCATGCAACAACATACACACACACACGCTCCTTCTGATTTCGCCGCCTTCTCTTTATACCCTTATCGAGAGTATTATAATTGTGGCCAAATGTTCGCCACTCACTGAGGGAAATATTTTAAGGTGTATATTCCACGCATTTTTTATATTTTAATATGAAGGTTTTAATAAAGTAGTGGTAGTTGGTCTTTGAAATATCAGCGCACCCACTTTTTCTAAACTTTTTTTTTTTTTTTAAATTAAACAAAGAGGGTCTCTTACGTATTATGCATCTGCCAGGGTATTTTGATTTAATTTTGGGATAATGTGGATATTTAAACGTAACTTGTTAGTTAATCGTGATATTTTGATCGACGTACTTGTGGGGCGTAATACTATTTAAAATGATGATTTAGATAAGGGTATTTCGATTGGTCTTTCAGTCTGTTTGTGTTTCATTTTCGGGATCCTTTCCGTTTCATTTCGTTCTCGTTCCCCTTTCTCGTTCCTCTTTCTCGTTCCCGCCGCTTTCAAAGATTTTTGGTGAAACGATGCAACGTTGCCAAATTGCAGTCTGCACATTGCACATTGCATATTGCACATTGCAAACTGCACACGACGGGTGTGCAATAATCATAATAAATTTCAATTATCGTTTGCATTTGCTCCCACACTCGCTTTCGATCTCGTTTTTGGTGGCACAAATCGCAAAGAGCCAAAAACATGAATTATGTTTCAGTCGACGGGCCACCTTTCAACCTCCCCCCTTCCCCTTCCCCCTCCACCGCCTACACCTCTCGCCGCCCCTGGAAACTTGGCCTGTTATTATTAAGTCATTTGAATGCACTTTGTGCAGGCCATCTCGCTCGCTCCCTGGGCGCTTTCCACATTCCGCCTGTTTGTCTGTTTGTCGCTTTGTGCCTTTAATGTCTCTATTATTGTTGTGTATTTGGCGTGTTGCTATTGAGTTATTAGCTTCTCTTTCGCACACCAAGCACCAGCACCAGCAGCAGCAGCAGCAGCAAACGCTTAAAACAAACGAGTTTTTCCAGGCGCGAAAGAGACGGCCATAAGGAGAGTGGCCGAAGCGTTACAGTGCGGCACGCATAATTAGGTACACTTAACAGCAGAATGCAAGCCATTCATTAGGGGCGTCCTCTTGTTATTGCGCTTTAATGTCGGGTGTGTGCGGTGTGTGTACTGAGCGGTGCGTACGGTGGTAGTCGGCAATTGTGGCAAGGCCGCCAAAGGGGCGGTAAAAGGCAGTAGTGAGCGGGCAAAGGGAGGGAGTGGTGTCCGTCTAAAAACCGAAATTAATGCGATTACAAAGTCAGCTGAGTGGCGGCGCTTTGGATGGTGTCTTCATCACTCAACGAAACATTGTAGAGCCACTAAATGGCCGATTGTATTGTCTATACATACATATGAACACGTTCATTTCCCCGAAAGAGAGTCGAATGGATAATTGCAGTAGTCGAATCATCATCACCAGGGGTGTATTTAGTGCTCATCGATGCTCAATGTATCGATTATTTCGATTAGCAAGCGTTGAGTGGATGATTCAATGAGGTCAGTCAAAATGCTTCAATTGTTTTTGTAAGTGAACACCAGATGATCATAGGTTTTTCTTAAATTTAGTGATTCATCCTCCAAATCCACGAATATATTTCTTATATTTTATAACATCTTATACCCTATCTTACTGTCCAGCACTGTGCTTCCGCTCAGTATTGGTGGCCATCATCTAATACCCAAAACACCTTGGGTCCCATCGTCCCTGTACCTTCCCCCATCTCTCAATCTCCTCCGAAGTTTCTCTTTTGGCCAGATCCGAGTTAATTTGATAAATTGCGCGGCCTTTTGCATGCATTCACTGTGTGAATGTGAGTGTTGGACACGCCCCCTTTCGGGGTATAATCTAAATATAGAAAACTATCCTGGGACAGGGATAGGATCAGATCGGATGGGATGGGATGGGATCGCATCGGGTAGGAACGTTGTAATGGAACGGAAGGAGCGGGGCGGTCCGGCATAGAAACGTAATTAAATTGTTTCGTTTTTATTGCGGGCCGGCGGCTGGGAATTATGAGTTATACCATAATACCATACACCATATAGAGGGGGACACTCGTTCGCTCGTTTGTGGCCCCTTTGGCGGTGTAATTGAAATATATGATTATGAATATTTATGCATTCTGTGTGTGCCCCTGTGTGTCTCGGCTAATTTAAATAATTTTCCAACACTTAATTATAGGGTTTTTAGTGTCGGGAACAAAGTGTTTTGCGCCCATGTTTTCTATTATTATTTCTGGCCTTTTTCGGTTATTTCGGGTTCCCATATTACTATGTTTAGTTTGGGGTTGTGGTTGGGGTTCGGGGGTTAGTTTTTGGCTTTGGCTTTGGCTTTGGCACCACCCTAATTAGTTTTAATAAGCCAACACCCCCTCGTCCGGCGGGCGCTGATATTAATGACTCTATTCTTGTGTTTTTCGAATTTTATTTATATTTTCCCATTTTCCGTTTGTTTTCCCTAGGCTTCCCCGGCGACGGCGACGACGACAGCAGTGCGGCCAAGCGGCGAAGGTCGCGGACCAACTTCAACTCCTGGCAACTGGAGGAGCTGGAGAGGGCCTTCTCCGCCAGCCACTACCCGGATATCTTCATGCGGGAGGCCCTGGCCATGCGGCTGGACCTCAAGGAGTCGCGAGTTGCGGTGAGTTTAGTTCCGATCGGTAGCAGTTCCTATACACACACCTAGTACAGTTCCTACACAGAGAGAATAATCCAAGAGCTTTACACTGAAATGTATCACTTTTTACTTAAAATATAAGCAAGTACTCACTTTAAGTGCCAAATACTCGCTTTCAGTACCAATTCTTCAAGTAATACACCTTGGAATTGCGTTTTTATAGAGATTGTTTTCTCCAAAAAACAGGAACAAATAAGGGGGAAACAGCAAGGGTTAAATTTAGTGAAAGTATTAGGCTTTTTTCCAAAATTTGTCCTCCAAATCTCTACATCCTCAAATTGAGAATACAAATATTTCATTTGAGAACGTCATCTTCTTGAATTAAGTTTTTTAGAGATTGTTTTTCCAAAAACGGGAACAAATAAGGGGGCAACAACAAGGTTTAAATTTAGTGAAAGTATTAGGCTTTTTTCCAAAATTTGTGCTCAAAATCACTACATCTTTAAATTGAGAATACAAATACTTAATTTGAGAACGACATTCTTCTTGAATAATTCTCTCTGTGTTTCAAGTATTAATGGGGGAACGTTAGTTTTGCGAGCACCTTTGCTGAGATTATACGCTTTGTTCCAGATAGGTATGGTTCCAGAATCGACGTGCCAAGGTGCGTAAGCGCGAGCACACGAAGAAGGGACCCGGTCGCCCCGCCCACAACGCCCAGCCGCAGACCTGCAGCGGCGAACCCATTCCGCCCAACGAGCTCAAGGCCAAGGAGCGGTAAGTGTCCACCACTCACCGTATATGTACAGATCTCAATAAGGTTTATGGATTAAATTAAACAGATTTATATGCTCGATATCGAAACCCCATTACCAAATGATAAAAATATCAATTTTCTTTATCTAAATGCTTGACTGTCAGGCGAATGGCCATTTCTGATCTGCTAAAAACATAATAATAATAATGTGATCACTTGCGAAATTGCACATTTATCATCTTAATAACGGATTGGCTTCTTAAAATGTTAAATCATCAAACGAGTTATCAATGCAAAATGAGCTTAGTCACTTTAATGATTATATTTTTGAATTTTTTCACATTATACAAGATTTTATTATAATATGAATTAGAAATAGTTTTTTCTAGATAGTTTTAAAGATCCCTATACTTTTAGTAGACCGATACCATAGACCACTTTTGTACTAAA
The DNA here is from genome assembly GCA_037075245.1 of Drosophila mimetica. Classification (NCBI taxonomy): domain Eukaryota; kingdom Metazoa; phylum Arthropoda; class Insecta; order Diptera; family Drosophilidae; genus Drosophila; species Drosophila mimetica. The sequence goes on along the minus strand of JBAMCH010000005.1, from coordinate 25,798,635 downwards.
CGCCCGTTCTCTTCCCCTTTCGCCACCCTTTTTCAACTTTTAGAGCTCGTCGCCGAAAGAAGCTGGCCAAGGCCATTGACCGGCAGGCCCGGAAGCTGCAGGCCAAGGGCATCACCGTGGACCTGGAGGCCCTGAAGGCCGAGTACATATCACAGCACAAGGCGAACGGCACCTTCTCCGACTCGGATCTCGAGGACGATGGCATCCAGATCGACGTGGTGGGCGGCACGGATAGCGACGATGAGGGCGACAGCGATGCTGTCAGCCCAGTGCGTCTGGGCGGCGGAGGAGGAGGTGGCGGCGGCGCAGGAGGCTCCTCCCAGCAGAACTCCTCCATCCACTGCGGCCTGGAGGGCGACGGCGACAGTTCGCGGGCGGGCAGCTTCATCGGCGGAGGCGGCAGCCTCGGAAGCCCCAGTTCGGTGGCCCCGCCCTCGATGCTCTCGAATGGGGCGACCGGCGGCGGCGGTGGAGGAAGTGGCTCCATATTCGGCAAGCTAGAGCCCATGGACGGCAACGAGTCCGAGGAGCGGGACAGGGAGCGGGACTCGCCCAAGCCGCTGCTCTTCCCCGCCAAGGCCTTCCACCAACTGAACCTGCAGAACAGCCAGCAGCACCACGGCCTGGTCACGGTGGGTGGTCAGGGCCAGGGCTCGGGTGGCGGCGGAGGAGGACACCACCATCAGCACCACCACCACCTGCAGCACCACCTCCATCACGGCAACGCCTCCGCCTCGGCGGCGGCGGCTGTGGCCAATCTGGTCCACCAGACGTCGCCCATCAGCATGCGGAGGAGCAATCCCTTCAGCATCGAGTCCCTGCTGTTCAACAACACGTGAGGAAAAGGCATCTACGCAAGGATCGACGTCCACCCCAACCACCCCTTGATTTTCGCGTTCCTAGAATATGTTGCTCAATTCTATCCCAACTTTGGCCACACTCTAAGTTATACCATCACATGTATCTTTGGTTCAGAGCTTGAATATTCCCTAAGTGATTTATTTATTCAAATGTACTTTGTAATGTTCTTTTTTTTATGGTATTTTTTTTTTGTAGTACACCTTGTTCCCAGACAGAGACTAAATTAGTGTTGTAAATGAATTTATTATTTGTACTTCGTATATATATACATATAGATAACCTTTTTTTTAAAGTGGCTGATGCCCAAAGCAATGCTTGAAACATGAATAATATAATTATGTAATAGAGGTCTATTAACTAAGGAATTTTTTTTTCAAAACTGTGAGTGTGAATGAGTGTTTGAGGAAGTGTGTGTGTGAGAGAGAGAGCCTGTGTAAAAATGTAATTTAATTTAGCAAAACAAAAATAAAGGGAAGCACGAAATACAAAGAATTGCATAGAAAACCACAAGTTAAGTAAGCGGAAGTTTTTTTTTTTTTTTTTGTGTCGATAAAAGAGCAGGCTAGAATATTACAAATATGAGAGAACCCACACAATATTACGTATAGACATGCAAAGAACGGCGAAATGGCTGCTAAAAAATTATATTGTATCTATAAAACAAACCGATTGATTGTCAAACAAGAATAAAATGCGAATCTGTAAAGAGAGAAAAACCACATAAACAACCAATTACGATTATTATTTCCCCTTTTCATTTCGAGTCGAGCTTAACCACAATAAATAAAAAAAAAAACACTGCGCAAGGTCCCGAGCCCCGGAAAATTACCCAAAACCCCAATGAAAAAAAAGAACACCCGAATCGGGGAGAATTCAATAAATGGCAATTTAAATGGCATCAAAAATACACTTAAATCTGATGTTTGACAAGTGTTTTCCTTGCGGAATGGCGTGCAAAATGTCTGGAGAATATTCACTCGATAGCCTCTTAATGGCCTGGACATCATCTTTATATGGCGCATTAATATTATAGGCCCCAATGAATACTATTCAAGAGTTAATACTTGATACTTAAATATGGGAACTCCAAGTGAATCGTTGGAAAGTGGATAAAACATAGTCGATTTACTGAAGTTCCACTGTTTTTCTTATCAAAGTCATCCTAATAGTTTCCGAAATCTTCCTAGATCCCATGTAAGTATCCCAAAAATCAATCCGTTTTTTCGGCATTTAAAATTACAACAAGTCTTTGGGTTAACCTCATTAATCAGGCCGAAACTCAGGCCTCAAATCGCTCGGTCCATAACCGATTTGCGGTTGAGCAGGGGCGTCGGTTTCTGGTCAAGAGGGACCCCCTGGGGTTTCTCGAGAGTGAGGGGAAACCTGTCTCGGGAGTCGAAGGCCGGCAAAGTGTCAATTGAATTTGCATTCGGGATGCGGCCAATCTCCTTGTGAACGGTACAACCGATTAACTGTTTCGGTAAGCGGGAGTGACGGGGGTGACAGGGATTTAAAGGGGGGAAAGGGGGTTTAGCGGTCTGGAGCGGTCGCTTTCATGGGAATTTGTGGTGTAGTTCATTTCATGGCAATTTTATTGCTTATTAATTTTTCAGTGTTCGCGCTTTTGGCCCTCCTTTAACCTGATCCCTCCTGATCACACCCCCCCTTCCGTAACTCCGCCCCAGTGTTTTTTTCGTGGCATGCTGTTAATGGCTTCACCTGGTTGTTATTGTTGCCTGTTGATATGATTATTACGTTTATGGATTTTAATAATTGTGCATGATTTGGAAGATTTTCCACGTCTTCATCGCGGGTTTTTGGGTTCTCCAGCGGTCTCCGGTCTGCGGTCTTCAGGCTCGTGCCCCCGTGGAGCGTTCATAACTCGTTTTCCATTTCTTCCATTTCCACTTTTTTGTGGCTCAATTACTTTTCGATGCAAATCAAATTGGCCGCTCTTAACTATTCTTCACACGTTTTTCATTAAGCCCATTTGTGCGTGCGAGTGTGTATACAAATAGTCAGTTAGTCGCACCATTCCCAGCTCCTTAAACCTGACCAGATATATCTGTGTATCTGTGTATACAGTGAATACCCACTAACCATTACCCATCTCGCTCCATCGCTACGCTTTGCCCGCGCTTTGTTGTAAATGAGTTTTTTATTGAGCTGAAAATATTTTCGTTAAGCTTATTGTTCATTGTCTGATTGTTTATTGGAGGCCAATCGATGATTTTGATATGGGTTCGGTATTTAAGGCTGAGATGTGCGCTACAAGGAGATGGTTATGAAGATTGAATTATGGAACTGCCAGGGAAGACAAATACAAGTGCTAGATAAGATGAATTGTTTAACATAAAATATAATTAAAGTAATAGTTTTTCGAAAATCACAGGAAGGTGATGAAAGTATGATGAAATGGAACAGAAAACTTTAGTTAAAATATTAAAATAAAATAAATCTAATCCCTGCCTCAATGTTCCATCCAAGTCCTGTTTTATTAACCATCTTATCCCTTAAGAACCGAAACACCCGATAGCAGTAGGGTATTGCGGAGTAGAGTTCCATGTAGCTGGCAGTGATGATGATGATCACCCTACGTTATAGCGCTTAATCGAAATCAATAAAGTTATTAAAGCGACGCTTTTAAGTTTTCTGTAACAGATTCTTAAGCCAACAACAAGGGGTCGCAACAAAAGGTCCCAACAATGGGGATTAGCGCTCCATCATAAAGCGGCCAAACAGCAACCATCTCGGTATCTGGACTCTGGGGGCCTGAAACTTCTGCCGAAGCTTCGAATGAATCAGTGGATGCCATCCCATCCCAGAGATGATTGTCATAATTATGGGCATTTTGGTGTTTGCCGCTCTCTCGACTTATCGAGACCGACCAAAGTCTCGTCTCGGGAGTTGCTTCCATTTCAATTTCGCAGCGGGGGCTCCCCAGTTCAGAATTCAGAGTTCGGAATCGGAGGGACGCTAATCAAAGTGTTTATCGTGGCCCGATCGTTTGTATTATGATTTTTGATGCCTTAATTTATTCACACTCTGAATAAACGTGCAACACTCGGCTGTTTTGGTGTTAATCTTTGCGCCTTGCCCCGCTCGTTTTCTATTTGCCTTTCGGAGCGCTTTTCAATTTTCACAGCGGGCATTCGAAACTCCGAGCTCTAAGCCCCGAAACTCTCAAAATCCGATCCGGACTCTCATCCATCCAAACAATGTTTGTAATTTATTTCATTGTGCGATGATTAGCAGCATTTCTTCGGTCGGTTTCTTCTCGATCTCCCAACAGTTGCTCCACTTTCTTTGTTTTGATGCCGTGTTAAGATCTCCTCTCCTCTCGAACGGAGCATCTCGGCCTTATTAGTTCATAGTTATGGTTATTGGCATAGTTTATGACCCCGTATTGTTCGATTCCTGGTAGCAGGTAGGCCACCACATCCAAACACATCCATGGTCACAACCACAAATTGAAAAACCTCTGCTCCGGTTGAAGGGAAAATCTGAGCATATTGTTATAATTGAGTTTCGGTTTTGCCCTCGCCTTTGCCTGTTCTACCCATCTTTCTCAGCCACGCCCTAGAGAGTAGCTACGAATATTTATATATGGGGGTTGGCTCAACACGGGGGCGCTGACACCAAATATCATAATAATGAACTCCGGAGAGAACCCAGAACCGAGAACCGAGAGACCGAAAGTCGGGTGTGAGTGACTTTTAATTTACTTCAAATCCGTACTCAACTACATGACTCCCGGGGGGGAAACCATCCCATTCCATCCCATCCCATCGCCACCCACTCGTTCCTGCTGCGGCAAGTGGCACGTCCTCCGCGGAACACTCACCTCGACCCCGGGTAGCGAGTAAAGTCCTCAGTGTCCTGCCCGCTGGGTTATGACTTTGGTATCTGGCGAGCAACCACCGGAGAAGACACTGGTCTGCACACCAAAAGTTTCAGTTGGTCGCAACAGGGAAGAGTGTTGGAAGAAAAACCACACGAAACAAAGTTTCAGGATCAGCTTCATACTCACAGATCGATTTACAATATCATTTTTACCATTTTTGTATGTAAGATAGATAGTATATATGATCGTGGTTATCCTTTAGAAACCTTTTATTATTGGAACCTTTATATATCTTGGGTACATCTTAAAAAAACTTCGTCTAAATTAATTATTTAAGTATAAATAAATATTATAAATGATCCTGGTTATCATTTAAACATTTTTTATCATTAGAACCTCAAGATATTATGGGTATATCTTAGAAATCTCATCTAAATTAATTATTAATCTATAAATAGATTTTATAAATTATTGTGGTTATCATTAAAAAGCCTTTTTTTCATTGGAACCTCTATGCATCAATATATTTTGGGTATATCTTAAAAACCCTCGTCTAAGTTTCGTGGATATTGCCCCCTGTTTTGTAGTGTACCGTAACGAGCAAGTGAAGTCAAAACTTTTCATATTTCGCCACCCTCGAACGTTGTTCCCTCTCTTTCTCGCCACCATCCGTCGCATCTAGCTGTCCTTTTCTGCCGGCGCACATCATTAATTTGTTATACGGAGATTATCTATTTTTATTGTTATTAATGGCAAACAATTTATTAAGCCAGCCGCCGAGACGAGGACTCACACATGCCAGGACCTGGAAAATGGGCTAAAGTAACTAACCAGAGGCGGCGAATTGGAGGGGGGAGGCGGAGGAGGGGATGGGTCATCATGTAAATCAAGCTAGTTTCACTAAACTACGTGCGGGTGTGCTTGCTGCAGATGGATTGCTCATTATGGGCTGCCCAAAACCAGATGAATGTGTATGTAGATGTGAACCCGGACCAGTGGCTGCAAGAGGGGTTGCCAGTGGAGGCTGTACAGGGGCGGAGGGACGGGGGTGGCGACAAGGTGTTGACGCTCTGCACTTTGCATTTACTATTGTTATAGCTCTCAGTGTTTTCCTACACGGTAATTGGAAAATAATAACTTATTATTATTTTAAGACTTTAGGGTATTTCCTAAAAATTCGTTCTTCATATCAATCAATATTAAAATATACCCTTTATGGGACTTATCTCAAAAGTAGGGGAAGTATCTCAAAGTTTTTTCCGATTCCTTCGAGTAGTTTTCTTGTTGTGTACTCAAGTTGAAGGTTTCTGCTTGCTCCTTGAGCTCCTGGCTCCTTTGGTCGGAAGGGCTCATTAGTATGCGCAGCGTCCACAAAACTGTTTATTAGGGTCATTAGCGAGGCCTCGGCACGCCTCCTCCGAAGGACTTGCCAACAGGATACCCACTCCTGCCCCCTACGAAGAATGCCCCCTCTTCCCCCAAGAAAATAAATGAAATCGTCCCAATTCCAATTCCACTTCCATATGACGCTGTAAAATCGAAAATCAGCAGCGCATATATTCAATATTAAATAAGCATAGCACAGTGAATTCGATTGCAATAAAAATAAATCCAATTAGTCATGGGCAAATTGTTATTGAAGGCAGGGCCTTGTCAGGAGTCGTCGTAACTCGTAGCTCGCAACTCGGAAACTAAACTCTCAAGACCCGCGATACCCCCCATAATTCATGTTCTGCCTTGTTGATAACCAGTTGATAAGCACTCGAATCGAACCGAATGGAACGGAACGGAACAGCCTGATAAGCAGATAGAGGTCCAAAATAAACCAGAGGGGTTGTACGGAGACAAACAATTCTCGTTACTTGTGTGTATTTCGCCCTTCCCGGGGGACCGGGACCCAACTTTTGAACCCGCCGAGCAATTGAAATGCATCGAATTCAAATGAAATGAAATGTCTGTGAGCAGAGAGGATCGTCGTCTTCGTCTTCGTCTTCCTCCGGTTTCCGTGATGTCAAAAGGCCCGCGCTTAGACAAATGAGATAATTGGGTACTTGGATTTATGTGGCATCTTCTCCGCTGTTCGTTTTTTGTGTGATTTATTTAATAAGCACAAGGGGACTCGGCGACTGGTGCCATGTTGTATGTACAATGTACATATACATGCCATGTATGTATATGCCCTGATAAAGCACCCACATTGAACATGTCCAGATTCCGATTCCGATTCCGATTCCCATTTCCATATGTCCAGGCTGTAAAAATTTATTGGCCATCAGTCACAATTGCCAATGCCCGGCAATGGCAGCGAATTGTGGCAATATGTTGCACACGCGCCCCGATAAGCCACGCCCCCTTCCGTCGCCGCCCACGCCGCCCCGGTTCCCCAAAGAGATCTTCCTGGAGCAGGATTCGAACACTCTATGCTTACAAGCGATTACAAGCCAAGGCGGCGTATGAGCAATGTTTTCTTATAGTATTTCCGCACTGATTTTACAGATTCAACAAGTTTGCGTTTTACTTTACAATTGAAGGTTTTACTGTTTTCGAGTAATAATTTTTGGAGAAAAAAAAAAACGTCTCATATTTAGTACAAAATGTAAGCAAAATGTTCTATAACGAACAATTTCCTCTTAAAGTGAGTATTTTGTACCCAAAGTGAGAATTATGTAGTTTTGAGTACAAAAATTCTCAAATCGAGAATTTGTTTATGCCCCTTTTTTTCTCTCCATTTTTGGAGAAAAAATGCTATATAAAAAAACTTTTGTTCTTAATGTGAGTATATTGTACTCAAAGTGAGAATTTATTTAGTTTTGAGTACCAAAATTCTCAATTCAAGAATTTATGCAGTTTTGAGTACCAAAATTCTTAATTCGAGAACTTGTTTACGCCCGTTTTTGCCACTTTTTACTCTCCATTTTGGAGAAAAATATCTATAAAGAACTATTTGTTCTTACAGTGAGTATTTTGTACTCAAAGTGATAATTTATGTAGTTTTGAGTACAGAAATTCTCAAATCGATAATTTGTTTCTGGTCAAAAGTCCCATCTGAAAGGTAGATCTCTGGATTGCCTGATAATTTCAGATACCCCCAAAGAGCATCCGAAAATCGACTTGAGCCCGGAGAAGTGGCCACGCGCTCTTCTTGGTCCTTTTCCCTGGCAGCCTCAAATGTACATCATTTTTTGCTCGCCTGCGTTTCGGGGTGGGACTGGGGCTGCAGGACCCCCTAAAAGCCTGTCGGACGGACCCATGGGTGGCTGACCAGCCCCTGCGCTTCGACGGGGGTTTGGCGATTGTGTGTGCCGGGCAGTGAAATAATGGCGCTCAATGATATTAATACGTTCGCTCGTTATCAAATTGCGCTCGCATGCAAAATGGACGGATTGTTATGCCGCCTCTCCATCTCTCCATCTCTGTATGGCGAATGCATGCGGACCCCCCTGATATTATATTATGTACGAGGATTTCTCCTCCTTTTGCCGGACACGAAATGGACATGAAACGAGCGCCATATTTAAGAGGCGTACGTGATTTGTGGAACAGCCAAACACACTGTTCTCCAGTTCTCCAGCACTCCGGAGTTGGCGTCTCCATAATAAAAGGCCTAAACAATAAAGCAGGGTGGCAAACGTGAGCGGAAATACCGAACAGACCCACAAAAGACCCACCCGTGTACCCGTGGAGGTGACAACATGCCAATGCAAATAAAACGGCGATGGCGATGGTGAAAACTTTATTTAATTTAAAAGCTAAAAATATAAAATAAATTTTCCACATTTGACTTTTACACCAGTCGTAAACCTTCGCCAGCGCCATTGCCACCCACAAAAAGCCAGTGGATCCAGTGGACCCCTGACCCGTAACCCCTGTAACCCCCTGTAACCCCGTAATCCGTAACCATTCCGAGCGGCAATCTGCGAGCGTAACCAAAAACCGTACGCAAAGTTACGATAATCGTTTATTGAAATGCAAATTTTTTGCTGATTTTGCCGCTTTTAGAAGTCAATTTGAGTTTGAGCTTCGCTTTTTTGTTTCGCTATTTGCCATTTGTTATTTGTTTCTGTTTCTGTTTCTGCTGCTTTGTGCGGGTGAGTTTTAACACTTGTATTATGATTGTCTGTCCCAAACCGAATCGAACCAAAAGACCCCCAATAAAAGCAAGTGTAAATTTGCATATTAAGGAGCACAGTCAGCCCTGGGGTGTCGTATGCTGAGTTGTCACCTGCTATTTGTATAATTGGACGGTTAGGATAACCTCTTTTCGGCTAACACTTCGATTAGGCACGAACTCCCCATCCAAAATCGATCCATCAGAAATCAAAACGCAAAGTCTCATTAATTTGACAGGGGGGAGAAAAGGATTCAGATTTCGGATTCCGATTCGGATTTGAAAACACCCCCTGCTCTCTGGGAAACGTAAATATTTCCGCAAGGGGTGCGGGGAGCCAGAAAAGATGCTGACGATAAGGTCCTCTTCGGGGGAACTGATGCAACTGTCAAATTGTCAGGGATTTGGAATTTTGGAAAACCAGATATTCCGATTCCCGATTCTGTGTTCTGTGTCCGAGGGGTGTCTGCGGTTTTTGTGCGCGGGCTTTACTATTTACAAACTGCAAGATACGGCTGATAAGATAAATAATTGGAATATGAAGCTGGTAACCCCCTCTCGGTGCGCCCCTGGAATTAGACACACGCTCGCGAAAGTGTAAGGGGAACGGAGGAAAATGGTGTCTGCTCTCATTCTGTTTAATCACAGCAAATAATTAAATGTCCATTTCACAGGCAACGTCAATGTCGAGGCACCCCTCCCCCTCCCAAGCCCCTCGCCACGCACACACCCATGGATATATACCGGTACGCATTGTGGAGTGCCGAATCTGGATTCGGAATCTGAAACCGACCCCTCGACCTCGATGACGATGCGACACGTGTGCGACAAGCGGCATTTGTATTAAGACTTAATTTAAGTGCTTATCACCCAAAACAAATCAACGCACCCCCGTCCATATTCCCGATACTTCCCCGCCCCTGGCTGCATTGTCATGTGGCATTTTGTATGAGTAACGCTCACCTAATGAAGTTATTAGAGGCGCACACAAAGCCCCACTTCCACTCCCACTCCCACTCCCACCACTGTATGCTATGGCTCTCTACCTGACCAGACATCGGTGATAGCGCGTGGACCGGGGTACATTTTGGGGAGTTACGGGCCAATGTAGGGGATCTTTACACCGAAAAAAAAATGATCAAATCGATATGTCCACGTAAATTTCATGTTATTCATATCCATATCGGTTTTACATGAAATATTCATAAAATTGATATTAAATAATGTCATTTTGCCGAATTCTCTCTCTCGGATATTCTCTAACTTCGAAAAAGAGACCAAGAAGCAATATCGCGAGCAAAATGCCGTGAGTGGAAGCATTTTTACGTTTTCGACCATAACAAAACATGGCCCCATATTAACTTAGAATTGATATTACATAATGTAAAATTAATCTGAGTTTCATATAGTTTTCTTTGGGTGTCTTTGTACAATACTATTAAACTATTGTGTTTCAAAAATATCTTAATGAGATGAGTCTTAACTTTATACTTGCGAAAGTATTAAAATTGAACTTTTAGTATCGAACATACAAAAAAAAAATTTTTTTTTAGTATTTAGTGTAACATGAATACTACAGAGCACAGAGTTTATATTATTTAGTATCAAATGAAAGCCACACTTGTATACTACATGTGGTATTATTTTGTTAGAACGAGTATTAGGAGTTATACTCCTCTTTTTTTTTGGGTGTACCAGTTGCGGGTATATGGGCGCAGAGATTGGAAGTCTCCACCGTTCCATGACAAATGCGACTTCAATAAATGTTTATGATTTGACAAATCAATCGGGGGGCTACTAATGTCACAATTTCGGTGATTGCCCCGCATTTGGTTATTGTGGTTATTTGGCCATTGTCACTGGGGTTTATATATGGTATAGCCCGAAAAATCAGAAGCCCCCTTTCTCTGTCGCGGCGTCACTTATTAATTTCGTTATTTGCTCTCGCTGTCCATTTTATTTATTCATAAATTTTATCAGCACAAATTAAAAACAAATTAGTCGACAGTAGGTAAATAATAATAAAGTGTAATAAAAATCACTGGGACAGGAGACAGTCGACAGTCTGTCGATATGCGGCGATAAGCGATAAGCGGCGCAACCCGAAACGAACTTGATTTGCTTAATCGAATGTGAAATGATTAAAACTTAATATTCATTTAGTTTTTTTATTTTGCTTTTTTTTTTCATTTTCCGGCTTTTTCCCCCGTGCTTATTGTAATGACATTTTTATTGTTTTTAATGCGCTTTTAATAATAATTGATTTGCGATTGCAACAATTTGATAAACCAAGTAAATGAAGCGAAGAGCCAAAACAAATTATGTCATTGCTGTTTGGGGGGCGAAAGGAAGGTGGCTCATTTTAATGGCGAAAAAGCCATATTTAAACAGCGAATCCATTTTAAATGTAATTACCTAGAATATATAATTAATTCGGTCATGGTTTTCCCCCGAAAACGATGACCTTGGTGGGTCGCTTTATCCCCAGTATCTCTAATAGGATTTGAGTACAGTTTGTTTTAATGGCCAATCGATATGCCCATGATAAATTTCTGGCATATCGTTTTTACGTTTCAGTAATATCATTTTGCCGAATTTCCTCTCTCGGAGATTCTTCGACTTCGAAAAAGAGAGGATGAAGCAATATGGCGACTTGAGTTACATGAGTGCGAGCGAGAAAGAAGCATGTCCTTTACAGTTCGAGCATATCAAGTAAAAATTGATATTACCTAACGTAAAATCGATCATAGTTTCATGTCTTTTTTTTTTGCAATCCTACGCAAGAACTAAAAAGTGTTTCTAAATTCTGACTGCATTTCAATTATAATTTAAGAATACGACTCCAGGTTGTCTGCTTCTCTTCTGGACTTCGATTTGATAATCCGTACATAAGCATATTAGTACTTACAATCCATTTACGCAGTTCCAATTCCCAATACCATTTAATTAGGTTCGTAGTGTGAAGAAAATTTCAAGGAAAACGCTGACGGAAAATGATGGCACTACATAATAATCAAATCGCAACAAAGTGTCACAACAAATTTACTTTCCAACAACTACTAACTCGGGCAAGATACGGGCGCACCGAAACGGGGGCTCAAGGGGGCTCGAGGGGGTCTGAGTGCCCCTATTAGCAGCGAAAAGTTGTTTGGGGAATAGAGCTGGTAAGACTTAATAGAAAATCAAGCGCAAGAAAATGGCGTCCGATAAGGCGATGAAGAAAATGCGGAAAAGCCTGGGGAAGATGGTAAATGGGAAAAGCGAGAGGAGAGAGGAAAGTCAGCCAACCAACGCCCCGCAGCAAATTAAATGAAAATTTGTTTGTGTGTGGAAAAATCAAGTGAAAATTAATTGAATTGAGTTGAGTGCGGCTACGCCGAAATGGTTTGGAGAACGGGAATCTAGGGGGGGGGCTTTATTATATAGATCTCCATGTGGCGATAGCCCCCCAAAAAAAAAAAAAAAGAAGAAGCTGCAAATGGAATTTTCTTTTCCCTCTTTTTGCCAATCAGAAAGCAATGATGAAGGAGAGTCCAGAAAACGGGGGGGTTTGGGTGGAAAAGGATGGGGATTCGGGTGGTCACTCGTCCTCTCTCTTTCTCTCTCTCGTTCTCCGTCCCATTCTCGCAGCCATAACTCATTTTCCAAAGACGGCAGCTGCGCATTGAAAGTGCCTCGGAAAAGTGGGTGTATTTAAAGGGGGTTCCCGCTTTCCCCCATTTTCCCCCCGCATATTTAAGACATTATTACATTATAATCGCATAAAACAATCAATAAAATGTCAGTTTTTGCTCTGCTTTCGTAGGGGCAGCGCTGCCTTGGCCCTCTCTTTCTTCCACCAAACCCCCCCCCCCATTCCTTCTTCTTCTTTCGTTCTTTTCCATCTCCTTTGATAGCCGTCTTCTTCTTACTGGGGCCTTAAATTGGCCATAATCATATTCATATGAAATTTCCCCCTATTTTTTCTCTGGCCACGCCCATCTTCGTCATATAGCTGTCTCTTTCGCTCCAGTGAGATTCTCAGCTGTCTGGTCTCTTTGGCGAATTCCCTCTCATTCTCGCTCTTTCAGTGTTATGTTAGCACTCACACACGCACACTGATTCACTTTAAATCAATTTTTTTGGCGTTTTTCATTTCATTTTCCCTGTTGCGCATTGCTCGCTCTCTCGCTCGCTCACTCTACTTGTGTCTCTTTCTCTTTCTTGGCTTTGCTCTTACTCTCTCCCTCTCTTTCGCACGATTTAGTGAGGCAGAAAAATACCATTATTGCACTGGCCATTTGTGGGCCAGCGAGGGGTTAAGGAGTGTGGCTGCGGGGGGTTAAGTGTGGGTGTTTCTTTTTTTTTTGGGTGGTGGGTTGTGGGTGGTGGGTTTTTGCGGACGGCGCCTTGGCATGTTTGTTAAGTGAAACCATTTTTCTTTTTATTGCCACGACTTCGCTGCAGACGTCGACGTCGCTGCTGCTGCTGTTGCTGCTCCTTCCTATTCTTCTGGCTTTTCGCCTTTTTCGTTTTGTTATTTCTCGCTTTGGCGAACATAAATTTGAACGTTAATGATTTTTGCTTGCAGTCGCGCATGCGACCCAAAAACAACAACAAAAACAGCAGCTGACCGTCAAGTGTTGAAAATGAGTGTCTGTGTGTTGTTGTTGTTGTTGTTATTATTGTTGTTGTTGCTGCTGCTGCAGCAGGTGTCGCCATCTCACTTTTTAGCACAGACTCAAACCACGAACAGCCAACCAACAGTGGTGACACTTTTTTCCCTTTTTCCTTTTGCACGGTGCAGAAACCCCCCTCGCTCTACCACCACCCCATGCCTATCACACACACATATATACATTTTTATTAAACAAACACGAAGAAGACAAAACGAACTCCATATTTTTCATTTAAACGCGCCTCTCGCGCCATCTCGCTCGCACCGACGACTTTCGTCTCCGCTTTTGTCTCCATTATAATTCTCCACAAACTCCACAACTCGCTCGGCGTAATTTTAATTCGAATCAATTTGTTTGTCGCCGCCGCTGCACAGAGTTCAGCATTTTGCCCAGTGGGCCGCCGATCCGCTCCACTGTGCACCCACCGCGGCTGCATTCCACTGTGCGGCCAGGACACTGATTTTTATTCGAGTGTTTGTGTGTGTCTGTGGCTCCTAAATTGAGTTTCTGTGTTAAACGCAGCTAACCGAAAGATACTGCAGGTTAAACGGAAGTTTACACACTGCATACCCATTAGTGAACATTAAAAGTAATCTAACCTCCGGTTAAAAGAACGAATTTTAAGTGTTGAACGGTTTTAGCAAGGAATAATGTCTCTGAAATAATAATCCAATCATTGTGAGTCAATTCAAGTTACAGAAAAATAACCTGCAGTTAAAACTTTGCAAGAAAATACTCCAGAAATATGTAAGAACTTATTGAACAATAATATCGTGAAAAGGACACACCTAATATCACCTTCTCCGAGAGTCCTGGAGGAATAGGAAAGAGTAGCTTACTGGGACTTAACCAACTGCAAGTTAACCCACAAATGGATCAGCTGATTAAACAGCTGCAGCTGGCAGCCGCAGCTCAGGCGCAGGTGCAAACTCCGCACTCGCATCCGCGGCAACATCCGCATACAGCATCCGCCTTGCAGCTTTATGCAGCAGCAGCCGCCGTGAACCTTCGAGTTCCCGGATGGTCACCCTTTCTCGGCATGCCCATCGATTCCCCAAACCTGGGGGACTCCCCGGGATCTGGTCCAGCCACCAGTTCGTCCTCCGTCTACATGCTCCGCCAGATGGCGCTCATGCAGCGAGCCAATGCAGCCGCCGCAGCAGCCGCGATTCAGCAGCAAAGGGACCGGAATTGGAGTCGGGAAATGGAGAATCGGGATCAGGATCAGCAGACCATTCAATCGGAAGCACTACCGTGTCGCAAAAATGATGGATCCGGCCGACATCCGCACAACATCCGCGAAGGTAAGTAAATTTGGAAAACTAAAAATTGTTCGACATGAAGATTTAGCTCTTAACCGACTATTTCGACCAAAATATTTGATCAATATCAAATAAGATAGTTATAAAAAAAATATTAAGGATGGTAAGACCCCTTCAAAAAAATTACACCATTGCTTTGGCTCTCTCCATCTCTCTCTCAACTAACTAAGTATTTTGCATTTGGCCGAAATACGCGAAATTGCTGGCCAAATTTAATTACGTGCATAATCAACAAGCAGCAACAACAATCACAGGCGGCCGAAAGCACACAGATACGCTTTATAAATACACAGACACATTAAAAGCCGGCCTGCGGGCAAATAATACTGTTGATTTTGTTGCTGCTGCCGCGCTGTTGTTGATTAAAAATTGATCAAAAAACATAAAAACATGCGAATTATGCATGTGCGCACATACATGTGTAAATGCGTGTGCGTGTGTGTGGGCGGCAGCGAATTGATTAAAAGGAGCAATTCGATTGAAATTTTATTGGTAAATTGAATAAAGTGCGCGGCGGCGAGTCCCGGCCGGAAAACTTGTTTTTCCATTTGGCCATTTGGAAAATTGCACATCTGCGATCTGCGCAAGCTCGTCGCGAAGTTAATGAATGTAATGAATGAACAAATGAGTGCCAGGATATGGAATATAGAATGTGGCCGGCCCATAAATAACACAATTTCCAGAGTGTCCTTGCGGGGAATTAGCGTTAAACAATGTCTGATTAGTTGCGGTCAGTTGAAATATTGGCAAATGGTATGACTAGTAAGATATTTTGCCAGAAATTCCCTATAACTTGGCATTTCAGGCTAACCAATTTATTTTTTATAAAATTTTAAAAATTTGTGACAAAAAAAAAAAAAATGGAAAATTTTTAAATTTACCAAATCGAACGGAAAGTGCACTAATATGAAATATCAGGTTGTTATCTGCTTAAAACAGTTCGCCGTTTTAAAATCGGAGCATTTTTGCAAAAATTAGAGCAAAAACAAATTTTACGAAAAATCAGATTTTGGCCAAAAATTGAAATCTTCATTTTCCGCCAATGTTTTTGCTATAAAAATGGAACTAGTTGACCAAATATGGAATGGCATACCTTCCTGAACTCGTAATTAAATTCTCTGTAACTTGGCATTTCCAGTTAAAATTTTTATTTTTTTGAAAATTTTCGCAAAAAATTGTGGTACAACCCCTTACAAAAAAATCGAAAATTTGAAAATTTTGTAATTTTCCCAAATCAGCCGGAGAGTGCACTAATATTAATTATCAGGTTGTTATCTGATCAAAACAGTTCGCCGTTTTAATATCGGAGCATTTTTGCAAAAATTAGAGCAAAAACAAATTTTACGAAAAATCAGATTTTGGCCAAAAATTGAAATCTTCATTTTCCGCCAATGTTTTTGCTATAAAAATGGAACTAGTTGACCAAATATGGAATGGCATACCTTCCTGAACTCGTAATTAAATTCTCTGTAACTTGGCATTTCCAGTTAAAATTTTTATTTTTTTGAAAATTTTCGCAAAAAATTGTGGTACAACCCCTTACAAAAAAATCGAAAATTTGAAAAAATTTTAATTTTTGCAAATCAGCCGGAGAGTGCACTAATATTAATTATCAGGTTGTTATCTGCTCAAAACAGTTCGCCGTTTTAATATCGGAGCATTTTTGCAAAAATTAGAGCAAAAACAAATTTTACGAAAAATCAGATTTTGGCCAAAAATTGAAATCTTCATTTTCCGTCAATAAAAGTCAGTATTTTGGCTATAAAAATGGAACTAATTGTCCAAATAAAGAATAATAATATAAAAAACACATATTTTGAAACCTTCGGTCAATTTTTCTGCAATGATTTTTAAAGCCCAAAGAAGTATTTAACTTGATTCACTAAAAAAAAACAAAATTCAAAACCTTTTAAGTCGCTGGAAAACTGCAACAGTTTGTGAATGGGACGTGAAAAGTGCGAGGCAGCTGGCGTCGGAAAATGGGAAATGTGGTGGCATGGGAAGTGAGCAGTGACAGGTGAAGTCTTCCTTCCTATCCGTTTCTCATTTTCCTATTTTGCCCAGTTCACGCCCAATCCGGGAAACGCCTTTTGTCTTTTGGCAATTGAACTACTTTTGAGGCGCATCCAATTCCGAATGGGAAACTCTTCGAATTGGCCGTCTTGCTGGGCCTCATCTTCGTTCTCCCTTCTCCCACTTCATCCTCCTACTTTTCCCGACGACGGGAAATTAGCTGCCATTAGTCATTTTTATTGTTTTCGGTCGCGGCCCCGAAACCAGAGAATAAAACGAGAGAGCTAGCACAAGTCAGGAAAGTCGAACACAGGGAAAACTGTAAAGAAAGTCGAGGGGAAGACCTGTGGAAATTGGGCAGCCAAACAATTTGTGGCAGCAATTTTTCTTAACATTTTCGTGAACCCAAAACGAGAGAAAAAGGTCGAACGAGAAGCGAAATGTCTTAATTATTTTTGGTAGCTCCCCGTCCAAACCGCGTGCCTAAACATACAATTTTCGTTTACGACATTTTAATTAAGTTTTTCCCCATTTTCCTCTGCTTGTGGAAATTGGGCAAATTAATAAGAACGCCATTGGCACGCCCCGTCAGGTTTCCCTTGTTCAGTTTCCTTTTTTTTCTTTTGTTTTCTGTTTTTTTGGTTTTTTTTTTGGACCCCCTCCCCAGCAGCGATCATCAGTCCATCGGTGATGAATGAATTGAGTTGTTGTGGCTCCCAAGTACCAGGTGATCCCAGGTGATCTCAGGTGATCCGCTCCAGTCGATGGCCGCTCATTAGACATCGCTGACCGCGAGCGCTTCTGGTAATTGCCATCATTTCGAGGGACTTTCGAGGGCAGAACTACTGCGAGAACTGTACTGAACTGCTAGACCCACAGATTAATTGTGATTGTGTCGAGTGGAAAATGAAGATGAAAACAGGGGGAAATCGTACACCGAAAAAAACTAAACTATTCGTACATTAATTCTAAGCTACGGGGTTTCAAAAATATCTTGATAAGATGAGTATTACATTAATACTGTCAAGAAGTGTTAAAATTAATCTTTTGGAATACAATGTACATTAGAAAATATAAACTTAATAATATTTAGTATGAAATTAATACTACAGAGTTTAGAGTTTATTTAGTATTAATTGTATAGTATGGTAATCCTCTAAATAGAGGAATTTCAGGGTAACTCAAAGTGAAATGGGCCTACGTTTAAGGAAAATGATATTACCACATTTCATAAAAATATGAGTCTTTAAATATACCAAAGAATTACATGGGAAATAGATTTACTTTCAAGTCAGATCAATGACTAGGTATTCCTCCCAGTGCAGTTGATAGGCCCTTCATGGACGAATTTATGAGTGCTGATCCGAAGATTTCTCTCGCCCAAAAGTGAAAGATTGAGTGAGTGAGTGGCGTGGAGTGGAGTGGAAAGGGTCCGAAAACTGAAGACTGGAAGCCCGAAGAGCCGAAAAACGAACAACGCTGCCCATCAACATCAGCGACTAATGGGACTCTTGTTCGCCTCGAAAGAGGGATAGTTATGGGTGGGGGGGAGCGGTATATATAGGTCCAATTTCCACCGAGATTTTCCTTGGCTAATTAATAAAACGCTCAGTGGGCTCGTTGCACTAATTGGTCCGATCGTCGGGGCCCCTGATGAGCTTTTGACGAGCGCCCCGATTTTGGCCCGGGAAATGATAATTATTTAAGTGGGCTCCCATTTAGGCGATTGCCAAAAACGAACCGAAAGCCAGAACGAAAAAAGGAACACAAAGCCAGTTTATTTCGCCTCCTTTATTTCGCTCTAAATACTCACAACAGCCCACCCACGTCGTCCTTGCATTTGCATTAGCATTTGCATAATTTATGAGGGCGACAACCCTGGCCGGTGGCCATAAATTCAACTGAATGGCAGCTGGCCAAAATAGAAGGCAACATCTTTGTTCTTTTTTCTAGGCCGCCTGCGAATGCATTTTGGCAGCTCCAGCTCACTTAATTTTTCCCCACTCTTTTGCTCCATTTTTTTTTTTAAATTTTTTTGTAACTCTCTTTTTTGGGTCCACCCCGGTCCACCCCCTTTTGGGTGGACTAATAAAAATCAAAAGGCGTTTTGTTCTCTAAACTTAAATTGAAAACACTTTAGGCCAGTCCTGCCCCAAAAAAATAAACCGCTTCCCTGCCCAAAAACCAAAGGATAAACACTTCAAGGGGCGGATTTGGCTTAGTGCCCCCCCTTCCCCTTTCCCTGTTGTATTTGGCCCACCTCCACCCCTGCTTTTCGTCGTGTCTCTACCGTTGCTGAATTACCGTTTAGCACAAAGATGGCGGCGCTAGATAAAAACATTTCTGGCCAAAAAAGAAAAAAAGAAAAGCTTGTGGGAAAAGCGAAAAAAAAATAAATAAAGGGCTCTATATCGGGGGTTTCGTTGTTGTTTCGGGCACTTGACTTGTTTCACATTTTCTTTTTTTTGTTGTTCTTTGGCCATTTACAGTTTTGAGGTGTAATTTTTCTTAAATACCATTACAAGTGCCACGCCTCCGCCTGCCCCCAAATCGCAGAGCTCGTTTTGCGATTAGCAAATTAGGGTTAGACCCACTAAAATGGTGAATTTATTGGCTGTAGCGCTCAGGGTTTTCGCCTTTTCGCTTATTATTTAATAACTGCTTGTGGGAAATCTGGGGGGCAGAGGGGAAATTATGGCCAGAATGGTCAGTCAATCAATCAGCCGAGCCTCCGCTAATTTTTCCCCTGCTCATTTCGCCACTTTGTTGGCAATCTGTGTCGACAAGTGTCAAGAAATCAAGGCAATTACACGACGCAAAGCCGAAAGAGAGAGGGGGATTTTGGGTGGAAAATATCAGGCAGCGAGGAAACGCTAAGCGGAAAAGCCGCCAGCACGTAGAATCGAGCGTTTTACCGCTAAAGCTAAGCCCGCCACCCTCGAAAAATCAGAAGTCCCCAGAAACACCCACACACACGTCCCGATTTTGATGCCATCTCCATGGACGTGGGACCTCCCCGCTCGACGACATGAAAATTATGTAAAACTTAAGTAAAAGATGAGCTCGTCAAGAATTATGACACCCCAGGGAGTCCACGGATGTGAATGTGTAGCAACCCCCAGAATCAAGTGGACGAGGGTGACTTCGGTTCAAGTCGAAGTGTGTATGTCCTATCTATGGGGTTTTTAGAAGCCCCTTTGATAGAATGGTATGTGAAATGGCACAATACAAACAAGGTTATAATGTTTTAAAAGCTTTGTCTATAAAGAATTTTATAAATTAATAAATCAACAAAAACAAACTATGTAGGGCATTTCATAAAATCAAAACAGGACTAAAAACTGTTGACCAAACAACAAAATCTAGCAGCATTTAAGTGGCAGCTTCTCTGGGGGGGCGAAAACCACCCATGCACATGCCAGGATATCTGGATATCTGGATACCCAACCCCAAGCCCTCAAAAGGGGAAAACCCCACTCGGAAAACCCTCGACGCTTGTTGGATCCTCTCGTAAATGCCGCATGTGCGTTTATATTGAAACAGATTGCTCTGCCATTTCATTCCATTCCCGTTCATTCCATTCCATTCTATTCCCCGTTGGTGGGTGTCAGTGGCGTAGTCAATTGAGAGAGAGGGTACTCTTCAGAACTTATTCTGTGTGGTGTATTTTTTAGCTCCATGTTCTCTACAGAACTTTATCTGCAAGGGGGGTTCTACACCGAAGTGCCCCCTAACTACGCCCCTGGTGTGTGTCACTTGTTTCGTTGTCCTTTGTGAAATTGTTGCGGTCTGCAATTTGCTGCAAATGACACCGAGTTGGTGGTGCTATTCCTCCACATCCACGACATCCTTATTTACCAGCCTTTCCCCCCTAAAAAAAACCCTGTGATAGGAGGGGGGGTTCTTCATTCTTCTCCTCTTTGTGGCAGCAAAGACGACGACGACGATGGCGGCCATATTGCGTATACGCCATGTGGTTCGCCCCCCTTTGTTGTGCGTGTGTGTGCGTATGGTGCGCATCCACCACCTCTGGGTGAAAAGTGGAGGCGAGGGGGGGGAAGGACAAGCAATTGCCTACCCTGGTTACGCTCCGCCACCGCCCGCTTTCCCGCTTTTCCTAGCCCAAAGAGGAAAATTCAGGAAAAAGCGGAGGGGGAGAAGAAAAGCTGCACGACACTTCGGGGCTAATACAATTTATACACTTGGCTTGGCGTCGTTTCGGTTTGGCTCAGTGCCATGGTCCAAAAAGGGGGTGGTGAAGGGGGGGGGGGGAGTTCTGGGGATTGGCAGGACCCTGGCCTCGTCTCCGTTCTCTTGCTCTCTCTGTCGCTCCTTTAGCCCGGCTCGATTGTCAGCCAGTTTTACGGTTGGATCAATGTTTATGCCATTATACAAACACACATACGTATGTGTGTGTCTGTATGTATACACACACACACACACACCGAGGCATTTATCCTTGTTATACTATACACCACCCTGTCTACCGATTTCTCCCCCCCAACTCCCCCTACAATTTCCACCGCGCCCCTCTAAGCGCCTTTCTCCGTGGGATTTTCGTTTGTAAATTGGAAAATTTTGTTTTTCGTGTCCTCTATGCAAGGATTTTCGACGCGACTTCTGTTGTACTTAGCAAAGAATCTGATTTATTTTACTTTAAAGAGGTAAATCTACAAATCTGTAGGTCTAATAATTCATGAATTCAAAATGTTGGTTTTTCAATAGATTACAAAAAATTTTTCAATATCATATCCTTTCCCAATTCTTATCCACACCATTGATAAGAACTTTGGGATGAGTGATCGAAATAGGAACAGATACAATAACATCTTGTAATGGGTGAACTTCTGGCGATACTGTGCCTCCTACGATTGTTCGCTGTTGCTGTAGTCACAATATTTCTTGTATCCAAGAGCGTTCCGCTCGTTGGCTGTCTACCCTGTCGCCCCCCGAACCCCATGCCCCGTAACCCCCATCTATACTAAAGCTCCACCTCAAGTTTGCCTCCACAACGTTGTCGTTGTATCTAATAAACCTTAAATGAAGGCAATATTGTGGGGTTGTTTTGGGTTAATATTGAAACGATAAAATTGAATTGAGCCGTATGCCCAGGGAGGTTTTCCCGAGGAGGTGGGGCGGGGGGAAAGCAGCAGACGTCCCTGAAAGTTTTCCCTGTCCACCGTTGTTGTTGTTGTTTCGCTCTCTGCTTTGCTTTTCCGCTTTCTTTGCCATTTCCATGCTTTGCTTTGGTTTTCGGTGAGTTGTAATGACACTTTTAGCTGACTTTGAAGCCATTTCGCCGTCGCTTTAGTGTGTGTCTGTGTGCTGGTGTTCATTTCCGTTTCCGTTCGTGCTTTTCGGGGCCCCACTGTTTATTGTTCTCCACGAGTCGATGCGGTTTTTAATCAATTTTTGGGACACGATTGAATTGGCATTGCTTTGGGTTAGAGCAAACGTGCGTGACTTATGGGGAATTGTATAGGCGCATTGTGTGATTTCAATAAGAAATGGCTTTCGAAAATTCTAAATAAAATCTAAAACAAAGAAACAAAATCTATACATATAATATGGGAATAGGAAACCTTTTTCAAAAGTTCCTCAAAAGGTTAAACATATTAATTTATCTGTTCTAAGTTGTAAAACATGATCATTTCAATATCCCACGAACGTCATGAAACTGAGGTGAAAAAAGAAAGTGAACCCCCAATAGGCAGAACCCGAACTAAAAGAAAGTGATGGACAGAGTGGATACCGATAAGAACAAAGTGGTTCCAACCGGAAGTGCAAAAAAAGAAGAAGAATAAGAGAGGGGTTATTAGTATTCGTATTTCTATCTGTTTCTGTCGCTGTTTTGGCCATGTTTCTCGTCGTTTTTGGCCAAATGCCGTCGGCAATTCGCCCGTCTGCCTCGCTCTCCCCTCTTCCTCTCCCTCTCCCCCTCCCTCTCACGCCCTTTTCGCGCAGTCTCTTTCTCGCCGGTCTTTGGTCAGCTTTTGGCAGCTGCGACTTTTCCGCTTAACATGCGCTCAACATGTTTGCCGCTGTTGTTGCTGCGTTTTTTATTAATTGAAAAGTTAATTAAAGGTGATAAAAATTATACATGCCACCGATTTTCGCGCTGCAGGCGTTCGACAGCAACAACAACAAAGGCGAAAACAACAACAGCGAAACACGTTTCAATTACACGCACACACATACGCACACCTGCTTGTTATACACACACACACACATGTATGTACATACGTACACCTACCATTTACAACAAGTTGCTCTCTCTGTCCCTCCTTCGGCAGCGACGCCGCTTCGCAGTCGCCGCCGCAGTCGCCATAGTTTGTGCATTCCAGTGGAATGAGATGAGCGAAAGAGATAGTGCGATGGCAAGTTAATTAAATCCTCATGTATTAATCACGGCACCTACTCCCCTCCCCCTACACACACCCCCTCGGGCCCTCTCTTTCGCTCTATTAATCGCCATCGCTCGAAAACCCGTTGTGAATCCTGTGCACCGCAAAAAAAATCTAAATTTTAAACATAAATATAAATGTTTACAAAAACGAAATGGATAATTTTGCAGAGGTAAGTTTTGAATTAAACAAATACATGTATGTATATACATATATATATTTGTGGCTTAAAATTACTAAATAAATACACATTATAATGAAAGCATGTGCACAAATGTACATGCTAACGGTTTAACAAATGCATACATACATAGCTGGCTTTTAAACAAAATAAATCAAAAACAAAATAGTGCATGTTTGTATGTATGTATGTGGGTGCTCCGCTAGGCTGCGCTTTTGCAGAAGTATGTACATATGTAAATAGAAAAAAAAACACAAATTATTAGCTCGATTTTAAACATGAATATAAATGTTTACAAAAACTACATGGATAAGTCTTTAGAGCTAACTTTTGAATTAATCAAATACATATATATGTATGTGTGTACAAGTGACGATCGCACGTGTATCACATTAGCAAATGTATGTATGTATGTACCAAATTTCTGTTATGAACGGCACTGCTTTTGCGACTCAAAATTACTAAAGAAACACACTTTATAATGAAAGCACGTGCACAATTGTGCATGCTAACGGTTTAACATATGCATAACTGTGCACACATAGCTGGCTTTTAAACAAAATAAATCAAAAACAAAATGGTGCATGTCTGTATTTATTTATGTGGGTGCTCCGCTAGGCAGCGCTTTTGCAGAAGTATGAAAAAAACAAACACAAATTAAAAGTCTGCAATTCGCAGCTATTACTCACCTGTACAATAAGATAATCACAGCTAATTGATTGTTTTTATTCACTACGCGCACTTCTTTTCGCACTTTTAACTGCATTTGCATAATTGGCGTCTGTTTTGATTCTCAATTGTTTTTGATCGCGGCAACAGTGTGACCAGATTCAGTGCCAAAAGCTTGCTCAAAAAATACTAGACATGCGATTTGTATGTAAGTTAGTATATTTTAAGGACGATTGTGAAATAGTGAAATAGTTAGGGGATTCACACTATTAAATTGCTGACTTGTTAAAAATTCGCCAGAAAATGCAAACTTTTTAGTTTTTCAAGCAAAAAAAATTAAAATGGAATGGTAGAATATAACAACATTTGTACATTTTATTTTTGTACTTATTTTTTTTCTGTGCAGCCAAAATCCTCTCTGTCGCTCTCTCTTTCACCCGCCCTGTTGCCCTCTCTTTCGCTCGCGTGGGCCTAAATCTGCGCTTGCGTGATTCCGATGGCAAATTAATTCCTTGGTAATTTGTTTTGATGTGATGTGCGACTTGAAATTGATTGAGATTGTGTTGTTGTTGTTGATACTGCTGTTGTTGTTTCTGCTGGGGAAGAATTCATTAAAAGCAGCAGCAGAAATCAATTTTTAAGCTCGCCTCTTTGCTTCTTCGTCGCTGTTTTTTGCTTTTTACCTTTATTTTGTTTTTGCTTTTGATCAAATTTCCTGACTGCTGTTGTTGCTTTATGCATAAATCATGCGAGCGGGTCAGACATAACTTTCAATTAATAAACTATTGTCTATATTAATAGATTTTGTGTGCCATTTGCCATGGTTTTTGGCTTTTGCGCCGAGATTTGTTTGCCCAATTAATTATACAAAGAAACCGAAATTGTTCTTGGAATTGGAGCCCATGCTCAATAGCATTTTGGGGATTATGCTCATATAACTGGATGAGCTTTCCCAACGGAACAACTTGTTGGGAATACAAGTGGCTTTTCAGAAGCAAATTAAAATTAATGTGCTTGTGTGCCTAGTAATATGGGTAGCATTTGAAGCATGCTAAATATTTTAATTGGCTTAGTAAAAGGTATAATACAACTTTAAGAGAATGAGGCATTCTTACATGTTTTACATTTTTAGTAGGAGGTGAAGAAAATTTTTTTTTTTTTATTTTCACCCAAATAAAAAGAAACAAGGGAATTATGACCAGAATATTGAGTGCCATATGCAAATGTTATTTAAATCTACATTTATAAGTTTACTACTTGTTAATAATAACAACAAAATAATAACAATAAAATGACACCCTACAACTTTAAATCCGTGACTTCCATCGTTCCTCAACCTTGCACCTGCAACACACACACACACACACACAGTATGCACAATACCAGACAGCGCGAAAGAGACAGACAGCTGGACCACGCCCACTCTTCGAAGAGAGCGGACGACGTCGCTTCGTAATCAAATTAAGTAAATTACAAGCTCTCAAATGTGCAAGACTCGTGTTTTACCAGGCTAATAACTGCCGAAAACGGCGGAGAATCCCATCGCAGCAGGGCCAAAACGAGATCCCAGAGAATCGGTATGATGGCCTGATCCGCAGCTTTTGAGGACTCACTCCAGTTTAGTTCCCCAGGTTCCCCAGATTGCCCAGCTTCAGATTCAGATTCAGATTCCCCAGACAACTTAAGAACTCAATTTGCGCTCTCTCTGTCCCTCGCACCTCCGCTCCACTCTTCTGGGCACCTAGTGCTATCTCTTTCCCGGCCAGAGCCTGATCTTTGCCGCGCTTCCTTTCTAAATTGATTTTGAAAACAAAATGATCGTAAATTTTGATCGTCTTTGCAGCCTCTGCAAATTACCGAAGCTTTCAGGTTCTGTTGCTGTGGCCGACGATCTTCAAGAGGGCACCGCCCCAAAATCATTGTGCTTGTTGTTGCTGGTGTTGGCTCTTTTATGGGCCTTGATTGAGTTGTCATATTTTATTACCGAAAATTTTAGACAACGTTGCAGGACGGCCCAACCAGCCGAGGGTTTCATTTGCCACAGCGAATTGGGTTCGTGCGATCGCGTCTCGCGAGATCTTGAGATCTACAGGTCTACAGGTCTACTTTTGACGTTGACGCCGGCGCAGGCGCGGCTTCACACCTGTGATGGTGGTATTGGTGTAATGCCCCGACTGTGTGTGTGTGTGTGTGATATTCAGGTGATAATATGCCCGCCATTTTCGTAATGGAAAGTAATTATTGTTTGCGGCAACGAATTACAGTAATCGTCATAAAATGTTTCCCCATGACTGCCCGCAGCGGCAGAGCAGCGCTGCAAACGCCAAAAAAAAGCACCCAACAATCAGCGGCCGTAAACAGCGGCGAAGAAGCAGAGCAGCAGAAGGCGGCGGAGCGAGAGGGGGAGGGGGAGGGGGACATCGACAGAGAGCAGACGGCAGCCCTCCTATAATCAAGGGAAATAACATTTTCAAGCAGCGTTAAAACTAACATTAATTATGTCCGAAACGAACAAAACGATCGACCGGGGTACGGGCGGAATGCGGAATAAGGAACGCGGAACGCGGAAAGGTGGAGAGGGGAACGCGGTACGTGGAACGAGGAAGCGCATCACCAAAGAAGAGGAAGCCTAAAATTGGTCAAAAAACAAAAGTGGCACAAGGCAAAGATCGTTTATGCGGCGTTACCTTTTGGAGAATCTCCTGGGAGACATTTAAAATACATATTTTTAAAAAAATTTAGTATTTTATTTTATTCGACTGCCGCAAAAACTATTGGCGCCCAACGTGGGACACCAAGCATCGTTTATGCGATAAGCGTTATTGGGAAAGCATCAGAGCTAAGCAATCAAAAGCAAATATTAATGTTTGTTAGGGGTAACTTTTGGTTCCTTAAGATTATTTTCATATAGTTGTAATCTCATGGGTAGTAATCCAAAGTTAAAACAAAGCGTAAACGAGGTGCTGTCAATGTGCTAAAGCTCTGTGTAATGAAGCGACTTAATCAAGGGGATTCGAAATAAATGGCTTTGAGCATGCAAGAATGGACGACATGCCATGTGCCATATGAAATTGTAGCCTGGGATCCTTGGTGAACATATCAAATTAATAACTGTCAAATAATATAGCGTTTAAAGCAGCTAAATGAAATGAAAATTAGCCATAGACGGAATGCTGAAGCAAAAACAAGAGAGATGGAGCCAGCACATGCAACACTGTAAGTGGCTTTTGTGGCGCCCCGATCTGATATATGTATACATATATGTGTATGTAGAACCCAAAGGCGATCGATGGAAAGTCGTTAGAGCCACGAACATGGCAACAAAGCAGGGAACCGAAAAGGAAAGGACCGAAATTGGAATGGGAAGGAAAACGAGTG
The DNA here is from genome assembly GCA_037075245.1 of Drosophila mimetica. NCBI lineage: Eukaryota > Metazoa > Arthropoda > Insecta > Diptera > Drosophilidae > Drosophila > Drosophila mimetica. Next base: position 25,771,197 of record JBAMCH010000005.1, on the reverse strand, counting down.
CAGCCCCCGTTCAGAGTTACGCCCCAGAGACCGAAACCAAAGGAAAACCTGACCGAACCCGTACCCGAACCCGAACGTAGGCGCATCCCATCCTCTCCCCAACAACAGCAACCTATAACCGAGGCGATCTCTGCCGATCTGAAGGAAGACGAGCTCTCTAACCAACAAACCCACGAAACGAACGACCGAACGAAACGACGTTAATAAGAAATTAATGTCTTGATCATTTTCGATCGTTATGTAAATCAATCAGGCAAATTATAGCTCAGGGGCTTGCCACAATAATTAGACCCTATTCGTAATAATGCGCCACAAGCTGCCAGCGAGCGAGTGAGAGGGCCGATACTTGGATAGAGATAGCGATAGAGCGATCCTCTTGGCGTGCAGACGCTGACGCGCCCCTTTGCAAAAATGTAAAAAAAAGGAAAAAAAAGAAACGAAAGCGCAAAATAAAAAAAAGAAGCAGGCAAGAACGAGGTAAAAAATGTGGCATGCAACGCCTTGATGTCTTCTTCGACTCGGCAAGACTGAAGACTGTAGAGTGGAGACCGAAGACGGAAGACTCAAGACCCCGAGATCCGAGATCCAGGGACGTCTTCATTAAAACAACAAAACATTTATGCGCCGCTTTGGCATGTCGATCGTAGCTGGGAGATCGTTTGAGAGCAGTTCGTCATGGCAGCAGACTTGGCTCTGGGCAAAGGGGTTAGGCGAGGGTTAGCAGGGGGTTAGCGGGGGCAACTGGCAACATCGTAACAAGATGCGTAAAAATTATTGATTTTCTTTGACTTGATTGTTGTTGGCTATCAAAATTTAATCATAACATGCAGCACAACCGGCAAACAGAAGAGAGAGGTACACTGGAAAAAGTTGCGGTGTTAGTTGGACAAACTCAATATAGTAAATATATTACTGAAACCTAAATGGATCTAAATTGGAAATGGACTTGAATGAGCTAACCAAGTGATTGTAGTCAAGACATTTGACTAAAGTGCTTGAAATATTTTTTTGAGGTTACTTTGTCCTGAACAGGTTGGGAATTATAGTCACTTCTTTGTGTCGAACTGAATTTTTTGAGGTATTTAGGTTTTGGTCGAGTGCAGGAGGATGGGCAAGGAGGAGGGGATACAGGTACTGGTAGTTGGAGATGGCTAGCATGTTGCCAAGTTAACCACTCGGCCACTTCCCCTGCCCCTCCCCCTCCTCTGCCCCCTCCCCACTGAATTTTCAATTTTGCATCGCAGCAGCAGGGCAAAGTAATTTGCCGCGTTGACGTGCCTGGCCTGGCAGATGAGCAATGACCCGGCCCGACCAGATCGCCAGATCGCCAGACCCCAGAATTCAGAGCTGCATATACCTGAAAGCAAGCGATACCCAGTACCAGAAGACCCGGACGGCCTTTTGCTGTCGATTTCACTCGCTCGTCGTGTCGATCAATTCGTTTTAATGCAAACAACTCGTATAAATTCATGTGGCAAGTGGGCAGCCAGCCGGTGCTGGTGTTTCTCGGCTCCTCGCCTCCCTGCTCGCTGGAGATCCCTTCCTGGAAACGCTGGCGAGGCATCAGGCAAAGTGCAAAGAAATTCATTAAATTAAGTGCCACACATTTGTGGCCCACTGTGCGGTGCCTTTGGAGAACCGAGAACGGAGAACGGAGCTCTGCGCTCCGATTGCGGTTATTATTGCTCGCCCATAAAGCGGTCAGCGGAAATGAGACTGTGGACAAGGACTTGGCTGGGATACTTGGGTTAGGAGTGGGCTAGGATATCGGGGGGGTTGGGCTAAGGGAACCCAGAACGCAGAACACAGAACTCGGTTGAGTGACGGCGTCAGAGTTGTCGGGACCTAGACAAATTACTGGGCACCTCGCAAATGGCGATTGTCCGGGTGTCTACTGTAATGCGCCTGGCGGAGCGTCGGCTAATGATGATGGACCCAAGCGATCGGCTCTCTAGGGGTGGTAGAAAGTGAGTCTCTGTGGTATTTATTCCGTTTTATGTCTACTGAAAGTGCTAAGCCAAAACTTTGGTTACACACAACATAAGACAAGCCGGGTTTATATTGCGAACATATCAAATTGATCCTAGATTGCATCAAATTGATCATTATTTCGTATCAAGTTCTTTTTGGGTTTAGTTAAGTATCATTATCGCACAATAGTTTTACCTTCTTTATCCAATCTGTATTGAGTTTCGCTGGGATTACATTGCGAACATATCAAATTTATCACGGATTGCATCAAATTGATCTTCATTTTTTAATAAGAATTTAGTTAACTGTTGAAAACAGTACTATAATGTAGGTGTCTTTATCACACAATAGATTTACCTTCTCTATCCAATCTGTAGAGAATTTTGCCGGGATTACATTGCGAACATATCAGATTGATCCCAGATTTCATCAAATTGATCTTCATTTCGTATCAAGTTCTATTTCAGGTTTAGTTAAGTAGTTTTACCTTCTCTATCCCATCTGTAGTGACTATCAGCTTCCCACGTTGTTATGAGCAGGCAATTTAGCACACTACCAACTTGATGTTAGAGTCGGGAAAACTCGGACAATCCATCAAAGGACGCAGGAACTAAACGCCTTTGACAGGCAATGAAAAGCGTCGCTGGGAAAGGGGTTAACTGTGGAGTGTAAAGTGTGGCACAGAGGCGTCCGCGTAGAAATCCCCGTGTCAAAGGGGCGCGTGGCTGACTTTACTATTTTTTTGTTGTTGTTGGTTGATCATCCTGGGGGTTGACTCGGCTGAAAAAAAAACGAGGGTCGCACAATTAGCAGCCCTAATAGTTTATGCGGCCTAACTGGTAGCCCTTTTTTTTGGCTCTCTTTTTGGGCGTTTTATTTGTGTATTTTTCGTGCATAGCGCCTCTTTTTTTTCGAGTCAGGCAAATCAAATCATGTGACAAGCTTCTAATGAACCTCAGAAGGCACCCCGAAATGGTTTTTTTTAACTCGGTGACTCTTTGTTCCCAGCCAGGCGACATTCGTGTGGCCTATAAATGCTAATGAGGCCTCACATTTTTTGTAGCTTTCCCCGGTTTCAATCTCTTTTTTTATAGATTTTTACGGGGCATTTTTTGGGTAATTTTTTGTGGGTCGTTTTGGAGGTGGAAAGTCCCAGGGCCTCGGTTTCGTCTGGTGTCCCTGTGTCCTCGTGTCCTTGTGCTCATCATCATCATCGTCCCGAGGGCCTCCTTCCTTCATCTGCGTGTGCATTTTGTTCCACTTGAGTTTGTTTGTTTAACGACCTCTGAAATTAGGCAAAACTAAGGGGCAAAGGATGAGGCTGAGGCCCGATGTCCTGGGGTTGGCTCGGCTTTTGGGCTCTGGATTCTGTGGGCCTGCACTCGTCTGGCATTCTCGACTGGCCGGCAGACAGCAATTTATACTGTTTATATGCTAATTTCGTCGATCGCCTTCTCACCCAGACGCATCTGATTCGGATGCAGATTCGCCATTTGCTGGCCCAATTTAAATTGGGTTAATGTTTTTAATTAGCCGGGAGGGGTTGCAGGGAGGGGTGAGCAACGCTGGAGTGCTGGAGGGCTGAAGCCCTTGATTCCTTAAAAATATATACCTTAAAAGTCAAAAGAAGTCATCATAACTTAACTCGAATATTTTTGAGTATTTTTGTCCTGTTTAATAATAGATTTATACATTGAAATCTGTATATTTTTGTCTGTTTTATGTTTTTAAAAGTCATAGATGTAAAGTATCAGTGTAACATTAAGGACTTCCCCATTAATCCTTGGGGGTCTTATTGGTTTTGGGCCAGCTCTAAATGGTCGGCAAATGTTTTAACCATTAACTGCCACGCCCCGTATCGATTGCGAGCCAACGGCCAACACATGAGGCTGCCCCCAACCCCCTGTGTTAATCCAAATCCCTGAACTCGGGACCCAGAGCAAAACAAAAGCCAAGGACCTGTTCCATGTGCACCAGTTGCCAGTGGAATAGGAATCTTCGTGGCAAATTAGGAGGACAAACCCCCGAATGCTGCGGCACACAAAACTATGCCAGATACGAGTTCGTATACCCCCTACCCCCCGCTCATACCACTCTGCTTTCCTGGGGAGTCGAAAAGTCAACAGAAACCATAATTCAGATAATTTTATTTATAACACCCTTGAGGAATTATATTTTATTTACTCTTTCAAGTGTGATGATGAGGTCGAGAGCGTCGAGTAAGGGTAAGGGTAAGGGGTTTGCCCCCCCCACCATTGTTGGCTGGACCGATTCACCGATAGCGATATGGTCCTTGTGTTCGTCTGGCTCGGGGGTTGAACCCCTGCGTCCTGCGACTCCTTCGATTTGCTGGCAGATGTGTTTGTAAATTGTCAAAATCTGTGTGCATTTCAGCATACAAAACTCTATGATTTTTATTGTTGTGTTCCTGTTTTGTGTAGTCGGTAGGTGTGCCGCTCGATGACTTGGCTGTGCACCGCACTTGGTGGCTCGTGCGGTTAGTGGTGGCCAGTGGCCAGTGGCCAGCAGCTTGAAGCCCCCAATGCCCCAAACCCCTGAGAAACCCCCTGAAAACCCCCTGAAAACCGCCCCGAAACCCCCTCGTAATTGCCCAGTCAGCAGGACTGCAAATTTTTGCAATTAAATTTCACTTAAAACTGCAACTGAAGCAAAGGGATACGAAGAGGTGGTGGTTGGTGGGTGGGGGTGGCACTCCGTAGGAGTAATTTACTTCCGCCATTGGAGCTTTAAACATATCCGAGCAACACCCACCACTTCCTAATTGTGGAAACCAATTTGCGCCGCTATAAATTAGAAAGACAAACGACGCTCCTCCTTGAATCCTGCTGAATTTTGCGAGGGGCAGGCGAAACGGGACGGGATAGCAGGGGGGCGTGGCCACTTCCTGCTCCGTTCCCATTTCGGTTTCAGTTCCTGCCTTCAGTTCGCATATCTTGGAAATTTGCATAAATAGACTTTAATTGTTTGCAATTATAAAACGAGACCGAAACAAGCGGCACCGCCTACCCCGGCCTAAAGCACATGGCTTCGTGGATACATGGCACTGCATGGGCATGGAAACGTGGACTCATGGATTCACGGACATATGGATACACCCGGTGACTGGGATTCGACGGTCGTTCGGTCGATACCATTTATTCGGTCTTATGTGCCAAGTTCTTGTAGTAACCAAATATTGTCTGCTGCCTTATCTACTGAAGCTTATAAAAGAAAAGACCGATTTTTAAGGGGATACGGGATATAGCATATTATATATAATAATATTACAAAACTGCTTACTTTGATATTCCAATAACATCCTAACTAATTCGTTTCTCCGACTTCCTACCATTTATATAGATTCCAGTCATGAGGATAACGACAGCGAGGAGTCAGCTTCGGTTATTATCAAACTTGAGCCCAAATCCAATCTGGAACCGGATGCGGATGCGGATGCGGATGTGGACTCAGCGAAGCGCAGACGCTGCAGGACCAACTTCAACTCCTGGCAACTGGAGGAACTGGAGAGAGCCTTCCTGGGCAGCCACTATCCCGACATTTTCATGCGAGAGGCCCTGGCCATGAGGCTCGACCTGAAGGAGGGTCGCATAGCGGTGAGTTCGATAAGCTGTAGACCCAAAAAAAGAATTGATACGAAGTGATGATCGATTTGATTAAGTCCGGGATTCATTTGAACTTGATATCGCACCTATAAATTTCTTCCTCTCTTTTACGAAGTCAGATAATCTTCGAGAGAGATCAAAAAAGTTAAATTCTTCAGTATCAATTGTACATTATGACATGGTAAAAACGATGGTATTTATACATATACCATAAATTGTGCGTTTTTTTTTGTGTTCAGTAATAATGTAAGGAAACCTATATAATCAAAGTATTTCAGTTGCGACGTAAATCTGAAGTTTAAGAACAAGAATATAAGTATTATTATTGGATCCCGCCTTCAAGCAGGGCATTACATTTGATTCTTGGGCATTTCTTAGTCATATAATTTATTATTGTTGACTTTTCCGACTATTTCTTGGGGAAAAGAAAGCCTTTCCCCCAGTTTCCTTCCCTTTCCCCTATCCCTAACCCCATAAACCGTGCCGTTCCATTTCGATCCGTTTCGATAACATTTGCGTGAGCATTGTAAAACAATTTGGTGGCAACTGGAACTCAATTACTCAATAAAACCAATTACCTGACTATTTTTATCCATTATAATTCATTTTATTTCATTTGCAATTGCGTTTCGTGTCGCTCGTTGTTGTAATGATTTCAATTGCATTCCCAGAGCGGAGCTTAACCCTTTGTCCCCACTCTTAACCCCCTCCCCCTCCACGAATGGCGATGGCGATGGCGATGGCTGACTTTGCATGTCAGCCGTGTGATTATCGTGGCTCTCTGTCTATCTGGCTATCGTGGCTACATGTGGCTAGGTATATATGCAGGTATTTGGCTACACAGGTACAGGTATACCCCCCCCTCTCTCTTTTCGGGCGACGGAGGAGTCGGGGACATTTGGCTACGCTTTTCGTCTGAAATTGTTTCTTGACATGACATATCAATTTGTCAATGCGAACGACAAGACAGCGACAGTCTGTCCGTTCGTCATTCCCTCCAGTCAGTCATTCATTCGAATGCAACTCCCCCGGTTGGGGGGGGGGGGGGTCTCTTGTTAAAGGCATTGCATGTCGCTGTTCGAAAACAATTTGTTGCACATTAAAAAATGCACAATGCATGCAAATGACTTCAAATTGTCACACACACACACGCGGTGCCGCCGCCCACAAGAAAAACTCCTTCTCGACTCCGCCCCTGGCACCCCCCCCTGCCCACTCCCCCCTCCCCACACGATACGCTTGGGTTCCCCGGCAAACTGCATGTCAATTAGCGACGCCATCTTGTTTATGACTCCAACTAACCAAAGCAACCATCCCCATCTCCATCCTCATCATCGCGATCTCCACCGCGATGATAATGACGATCCATCTGCAGAACGCATGACATATTGTTGCCCTTGGTCTGGTTAATCGTCCGCATCCGAATTGGTGACTTATTGAAATGAAATGGAGGGAATTGGGTTTTCTCTAGTAATGGATATGTCTGCCCAGGGATACTCAATCCAAGCACATTATAGAATATGTTAGAAGAATATGTTCTTAAAAGTAGAATCATGCTTGAATCAAGTTATATTAAAGGTATTTACTTTGTTAATCTCAACAAGTAAATAATTAATCAAATTAGTCGCCTAAATTTATTAAGAAGTGGCTATAAAACTTCTAAAAACGTGCTTACACGGTTTTCAAGAACGAATGTTCTCAATTCAAGAACAAATGTGCTCTAATTTCTCTCCCTCTTTTTGGTATTATCACCATACTATACTAACATATCGAATCGAATTTCTTTGTAGGTCTGGTTCCAGAACCGTCGAGCCAAGTGGCGCAAAAAGGATCACACCAAAAAGGGTCCTGGGCGACCGGCGCACAATGCCCAGCCGCAGAGCTGCAGCGGAGCTCCCATTCCGTTGACCGAACTGCGGGCCAGAGAGCGGTGAGTACGAGATCGGTGAGCGAGACAGCCCAGATCCCCTGATCCCTAACCAAGTGGCCTCCCCCCGCGCAGAGCTCAGCGCGGGAAGCGCATGAAGAAGGCGATCGAGCGGCAGGCGAGGAAGCTGCGTCTCAAGGGAATCGAGGTGGACTTCGCACGCCTGAGAGCGGACTACCTGGCTGCCCACAAGGACACTTGGGAGGAGGAGGAGGTGGAGGCAGAGGAGAATCTAGGGGATATTAGGTGCTGCGAGGGCGAGGACGATCTGCCCATCGATGTGGTGGGCGAGGACATGACCGGCGACAGTCAGGACCACTCGTTCTGCTCCTCCAGGACCTATCAGAAGAGCACCAGCAGCGAGCTGGATCCCGACGACCCCGAGCCGGAAGTGCCCATCAAACTGGAGGCCGCACCCTCGCAAATCAAAACCCTGTACAGCTCCCCCTTCAGCATCGAGTCCCTGTTGGGCTCCTAGCGATTTGCAAGTAGTTCATACGAAGTAGGCTTACAATTGCGGTGGCTAGCTAATGACTAAGTGCGAATATAACCTGCAAACCCAAGCATATTCTTTCCGGGCGGTCAGGCTGAGTGTGCCAGTGCGAATTTGAGTACGGTTAGGAGTACGCATGCCGAGAGGCGAGTGCATTTTAATTTCCAGCCAACAGCCCCGAGGGCTCTCGAGGGGTAAGACACAAGCAACCAGGGAGAAAGAGGCAGCTTCAGGAGGCGGAGGCAGTGCATCCATCAAGTTCACACGCAGCTCGCACGGTGGAGACGATCTGTTAGACTAGGCGTTAAAATAATCGAACGATTGCCGATAACACCAATCGAAAGAGTCGATAAATTAGCAATTTAGTTGTATCTAAATTAGTGTAGCTTACTTTTCTTGATAAGTTATCCATTATGGTTGTGATTCATGCAAAAAGTTATCGATCAGCTGGTTGAACCTGATCGATACTTATCGCTGGCACTATGGCCCATTCACACCAACCACTTTATCCTCCACTGTGCCGCGCATCATCAGCACCACTTGGAATCTCAGAGTCGCACTTTCGACCTCGGGGCAATTTCAAAAATGCAACTCGCGACCGTTGGAGCAGAGACAGTGGCAGAGGGAGAAACGAGACGAAGGTCGACTCACAAATGTAATACACACATCAGGCAAATAAATTAGAAGGCAACTCCTTCGGCAGAAGCGTCAGGCAGGCCGCGCCCCCCGTTCGCACTCGTGGTTCAGAGTGCCGGTCGGTCCTACAGTCCTACAGTCCTACAGTCCAACAGTCCTACAAAATGGTAGATGGTACCGAACCAAACTGAACCCAACCCGATCCCGATCCCGAACTCGAAGCAAACCCAAAACCCAGGTGAGTGCAGAGTGGCGAGTAATGCAGACAATCCGTCATGCAGGTGTGAATGATTCATTAATTTCTCGCCTTCATACGAATTTTCATTTCAGTTAACATGCAAGCGGAACCGAAACGAGCCTCAAAGAGTTACGCACACAGCGCGAAAAGCCTGATGATTCCGAATGGATGGATTCTTGTTATAATAAGGTAAGATTTGTTCATATTACTTTATCTTCTTGGGATACAAAAGTGAAAACGAGAAGAGATCTTCTTGAAATCAAGAAGATCTCTGGAAACTGAGGGTTTCATAATCGAACACATAGGTATAGAAACTCTGTTAGGACAAACAAAAATAAAAGGGTAGGATTTGTTCATTACACGTAATCTTCTCGGTATTCAAAAGTGAAAACGAGAAGAGATCTTCTTGAAATCAAGTACATTTGGAAAGTGAGGGTTTCATAATCGAACACATAGGTGTAGAAACTCAGTTAGGATCTGACAAACAAAAATAAAAGGGTAGGATTGGTTCATTACACGTAATCTTCTTGGGATACAAAAGTGAAAACGAGAAGAGATCTTCTTGAAATCAAGTACATTTGAATAGTGAGGGTTCCATAATCGAACACATAGGTGTAGAAACTCAGTTAGGATCTCAAAAACAAATACCCTCTGAGTTTTCTGCAGTGTGGCGAGACTCGGTAAAGAGGGTAGGACGGGAGAATAACTCGCAAGATGGAGATGGGGCTGGACTTTAACGGCGACGTATGCCTGGCAGCTTTCTTGAAGATCCGCTCGACTCCATCCACATTCACAACGCTGATCCTCCGAGCTTAACGTCTTCATTACGCACGGCCACGGCCCACGTTTCCTGCCCCAATCCTCTCCTGAAACCGAGAAACAGAAACGGAATCAGAGAGTCAGAGAGTCAGAGAAAGAAACAGAAACAGAAACAGAAACTGAGACAACGAATCGAAAGACCCACTCTGTCTGTGTTGCCAATTTCGTTTTGCATTTTCAATTTCGTGGCATTTCCTTTCGGGATCTGTGGATCTCGGGATCTGGGGATCTGGGTAGGAGGAGGGATCCGGAGTGGATCGAGTTCAGGTCTAAGCCGAAGCACCAGCGGGTGGCCGGCGGTCGCAGCTGGTGGGGATTGTCTGCGGATCGGCGAGCGTTAATTAGCCGATGAGCCCAAAGATCAAATGCCAATTAACCAATCGAAGTGCACAAAAGAGGCTCTAATTGAATTAGGCTTAATTGACCCGCTGGCAAATCTGGGTTGTGCAAATAACTTTCATATCGATAGGTGGGAATTTTGATTGATTTAAATATATCACTGATTAAAAGTTATAATAAAAATAATCATAAAAATATAAATCATATTTAAATGATAGGAAACCGTAACACAATCATTGGCATTCATTTGAAATAGTTTTAGTCCGTAAACAACCAATTGGATTCAACAATAGAAAAGTCCCCTTATTGTTAACCGGGTTTTATTGCACAATCACTTCTAGTCAATTCAATTGTTCAGCCAATTGTGTTCATTTGAAAGCAGATTCATTCAGTGAGTGCCATTTTACCTGTTGGAAAAATAAACATTATTAAGTGCAATCCATTTATATACTAAAAAACTTGTAAAGTTCCAATTAAAACTGCTTAAAGTTGGGCAAACCTTGGGATACAAACGACGCGCATGCGATTTCTCAGTGATCTTGGCCTGCTGTTTGCCGTTTGGATGGATCTTAATATAACAACAATTCATATTTTTTATTACACCTACTTTGGGGCCCACAAAAGCGACGTTGGGCCGATCGGCGGCCCGGCGAAATGAAGGCGTTAACCAACTTTAATACATTTATTTGGGCCACAAAGCCAGGATGGGGGACCCCGACTGAAACGGAGACTGAGACCGAGACCGAGACTTCCACCTCGGGAACGGAACGCGGGATTTCAGAAACTCCGAAACTCGGGCGCAGGCGCAGCAGTCGCTGCCATATCTGTCCAAAGTAATAATTATGTTTCACGTTGTTATCCTAATTTACGTGCCCCAGAACAGAGACCTAAACAGAATCCCAGTATGAGGTGCACTGGGAGAAATTTAGGGAGTCTTTGCAAGTCCTGTAAATGAATAATTTAATGATAATAATAATAATGGAGGGGGATTTTAGAACAAATTGGTTGCTGCATACTTTTTGAATACCAAATTGCCTCGTATTTTTCAGCCCAATTATTTTTCTTCTTAAAATTTTTATTTTTTTGTAAATTTATTATTAATACCATAAATCGTACAAAATCAAAGGATTTTTTTGTTTTAATTTTATAAAACTAATTTTTGAACTGGCTTCTGGTGGAGTAAACTTAAAGGCCAGATTTCGATATAAAACTTTTTATTTGCCAGTGCCTGAACCTGAACCTCCGTCACAAGCGACGCCCGAGGCTCAAACTGAAGCTTCAGCTTCAGCTTAAGCCAAAACTGCGGCTCATCATCGTCGGCTGGTCGGCGCATTTCACTGGAAAAATATTAAATACAAAGCGAGATACTGAAAATTGATTTCTCACCTTCGTGCACGTTATGGATGTGGAGGTGGAGATGGAGGTTTTCAAGCGGCGGTTTCCAGATGGAGATGGAGGTCTGCAGCTCCGGACGGCGGGCCCGCTCCTCCGTCCTGTCTTTGTGGCTTATAATTAATTAATACGTAGCTGCGCATGTACAAATACAGGTATAAATATCCGGATTTGGATATAGCACTTCGTGATTTGCACGCCCGCCGCGCTTCGTTTCGTTTCTGTTTCTGTTTCGTTTGACGAGCTCGAAAAACATTTCAATAATCATAATCTCGGAGGGGTTTTTGGAAGGAAGGAGTATGTAAGGGGGTTCGGAAGGGGGTGTGGGCATGGCTATGGAGGAGTAGGAGGAGGGCGAGGAGGAGGAAGGAACCCGCCAGACAGCCTGTCGCAGTGCCACCTCCCCCTTTTCCACGGGGCCGCCACTCTCCTCCACTCGTAAATTAACATTTATCTGTGAATTTATTGCATCATCGAGAAAAGTTTTCAATTCGCTGGAGAAGCAGCCGAGAAACGGAGGAGCGATAGGAGGTGGATAGGGGGATAGTCTGGTAGGAATCCCCATACCCATACCCATACCCATTCCCATTCCCAAGCACCTGTTGGTCAATGGGAAATTTATTTGTCATTCCTCTTGCACCATTTGTCGTGGCTTTTAATTTGCTTTCAAAACGCAGCTTAGTTTTCCATTTCGAAATCTTCGTCTCCCCTTTTTTTCGGACGGGGAGATTGCCTTTTTCATTCGATTTGCAAAACTTTGGTCTTTAAGTTTGTAGGTTTAAGGACATTTTACCAAACTTGGAACTCTTTTGGAGTACTTTTACTTAAAATTAGATATATTTTCTACTGAAAAGATTTATTTTCTTCAAATAAATCAATTTTACTAAATAAAAGAATTATTTTTTTAAATATAAAAAAATCGCCAGTTAAGCAAAATTTTCTAAAATAAAAAAATCCTTAATTTGAGACATATTATTATTACTTTTTTTTTATAAATCCAAATAAGTTTCTTTAGAGTTTACTTTTGGATGTAAAAAAAACAGAGTTTTGTTGCTTGTATTTAATTCATTTTTGTAAAGTAGGGCAACCAGTTATCAGTGTTTCTCCCATTTTTTAAGCCACCTCTTTTGTTATTATTGTTTTCTTTGAGTTTCGTTGGGACTTTTCTTCCCCTCCGAAGAATCCCCCCTCTCTGCCCAGCTCTCCCGACGTGACATTTTAAAACGAGCATGGCATATAAAAATTTGTATGATATGATTTTTATAGACTCCAAATCGATTTTTTTATGATCATCGCTGCCGCTTTTTATGCGCTCGCCACGGTTTTATGTGACAGCCGGGCAGCGGGGGCCAAAACGTTCGGGTGTTAGGTGTTAATGTTAACCCATTCGAGGCCCGGATGGGTTTATATTTTATGTAATTATGTAATTAGGTGTTGAGGCAAACAGTTCGGGAGAGAGTCAGTCCCAAGGAAAATAACAAAATATTGATGCTGTCGATGGGGATGGCGACCGTTAGGTGGTGCCTCCTTATCGAGTCAGTCGGATCGCACGACATATGGACCATATGCTATATGCCATATACATACGATCGATACGATGTCGAAGGAGCGGAGTCAATATCCGGTCGTGGCCGATCGGGCGGCCACCTGTTGTGCCCCTTTTTCTATGTGCGCCGCATTTTTAATTTAATTTTTTTGCGCACTCTCCTTCATATGCAAGCTTAAATTATTTCGTGCGGGCTTCAACTTCGAACCGAACCGAACCGGAGCGAAGCGAAGCGAACTGAGCCTCCTGCCGCCGGTGATTAATAAAGCCAACATCGAGACCTGGCCAAAACCATACTGGATACTGGATCGGAAAAGGTATAGGGATTGCGACAACAGCTGGCTGCAACAGCCTGGCCAATTCCCATTGCCAATCCCGTTCGTGGGAAGCGGAGGGGGCAGGGGGCGGGCCCAAAAGAAGTCCCATAAGCAGTTGACTTTCTTTTTTATGGCCTAATAATCATTTTAGGCAGCCACTAAGTGGCGGGAGTTTGCACATACTCCTTGATTTACTCTGGATTGTATAGTCATAATCTATAGTCATTCAGAACTCAAAAACATATTAAATAGGAGGATAGTAAAGGTAGAAAACAAGTTCTAAGTAGAGTGACTTCTTTTAAAGTAACCTCCGGCTATAAAACAGCATTGAGTTCTTTGTTTTAACTGATTTTATTTCCTTACTAAGCTTACAACGAACTGTACACTATTGGTGGCTTATAACTTATAACTTATGTACTTATACAGAACTATTTACAGGTGGCAATAAGCTGCCGCGCATTTTCACTGCTTGAGCACCGCATTGGCTCTGCTGTTGTCCTGGTGGGGCTGCAGGAATATCCTTAGCCGGTGGTACGAGCAGGCCACCCGACATCCCCGCGTGCAGAACTCCCGATCCGCGCACATCGAGGTGGCCAGGCTGCGCTGGACGGCGACGAGGACGCGGCAGTAGTCGTGGCACATGTAGCACTCTGGACGGGATCGGCAGAGGAGCGGGGGCGTGATGACCGGCAGCGACTGGCGGTAGCAGCGCTCCCGGCACTCGCCGATCCTCCGCGGCAGATCCTCCGGGACCGGGATCGGGATCCCACTTCCAGCTCCAGATATGTGTGCGCCCAGCGCATCGCCAGCGAGGATGGTGATGATTACGCAGAGGAAGCTGCTGATCACGGTGATCCTTCGTACGGCTGCCATGTCTCTGGAGTCTGTGAACTTCTTGCTTCTTGTCTATTACCAAAAAGGTTACAACAGTCAACTGTGTGTGTGGATCGCTTGAGGCTTCTTGGGCTTCTGATTGTCCCGGCCTGGTTGCGATAGCCTTATATACCACTGCGCCACAACGGTTTCGGTTTCATTCACAAAACGGCTGGAAAATCCCGGCTCACTACCTGGACGCCATATACTTACAGGATGGATCGGATCTTTGGGATCGCAGCTCTGGGATTCAGGTAATTGACAACACGTGTGCGCAACGCAAAGCATCGCCGGCGACATTTCATGAATGACCGGCTCTGCGGGAAATCCCGTGGAATTTCCCGCCATATTCATGGCGTTACCTGAAACGGCTTGCAATCCCCGGTCTTGTGGCGCCATTCGGTGACAGTTTTTATTATTGCGTAATACGTTTCTAACTGAAATACGGCTTGACTGGCTGATACTACCTGGCTCACAAGCGAGCGCGGACAGACGCAAGTTAATTGGGAAAATTGCAGGTAAAACCGCACTAAGAGTCCTATTGATAAAAACCGCATGCCAGGCAATTAGTCTTCGAACTAAACTTCGTTTCGTTTTCACATTCGTAATGGTAAGTCTGTAAGGGAACAGGAAAATTATTATTTGTGATTTTTATACTTAGAATACAATATTCGTGTGCTATTTTGTACGCTTATAAGTTAAAATCACAGAAGTTCTTTAGATATACAAATCACAAGTAATCATTATCCTTGGTAAATGGCTAAAAACGGGTTTAAATGTTACATTTGTAATTCAAAAATATTCAGCCTAGTTTTTGTTATTTAAAGGGTGCCTAGAAATCTCCTTACATCTAAAATCTTTATATTTTATATTATTTTATAGGACTTCCATACGGATTTTTTCTTCCGTCAATTTACACTTTTGGCCAAATTCCACTAAATAACTACAATATTAATTTACCTATTTTTTCACAATGAAAAAGTAATATTTTATTTGATTCATTTATTTATTTATTAATATACTATTAACTTATTTTATATCTGCTGGCTCCATCTACACTTGAATATATTTTCTAATTTTGCACTGATTTTACATTACAAAATGTAATGTCAATTTCACTAAACATTTTACAGAAGAAAGTCGTGTCATGAACCGGTGGTTCATTGCTTAGCTAGCTTTGCACTGTCAGAAATAATTAGTTTTTAAAAAGTCAATGAATTCACCTATAAAACATATATTTTGTAATCATTGTTTATTGCGAATTTCACCTAAAATTAACCTTAATTTCAATGTTGGAATATCTTCGACAGGTGACTCGCTTGAGAAGAAAACACTCAACGCTCGGGACAAGAAAACTTTAATTTAAAAACAATAAAAATTACAAACAAAAATATGTTTATACAAATGTGTATTTATTTATTTTGGTATGCTGGATGGGACAATCAAACAGTAGCGGTAAATCACATTTTTAAAATTTTTCATTTTTTGTTGCATACTTTTGGGCTGCCGCAAAAATGATAAATTTTTCATTGCCTGCTTTTAGGGTCAGCTGATTTTAAAATTTCAAGATGGCTGCCCTTCCAGTCCTTGGAAAACAACCGTTAGCTTGTCCAAGTTCAGACTCCGCAGCCACCTACTGGAATTTCTGTTCGCCTGGTATTTCAAGACTAGAAATACGATAGATTTGGTCGATTTGACAGCCCGAATTGCCCACAAATGGCACCAAATTTACCGTAATTTCCAACTTAGCATTTTCAAAGCAAATTTCTTGGCTTTTGACACCAGGCGAACAGAATTAATAGGAGGTGGTTGCTGGATTTCTGCAACCAGAAACTAGAGATGTGCAACTGCTTGTTAAAAATAAAAGTTCATACATTTCCTGAGGGTGGCACATCCCTTCTAAACCATATTCACCCACCACGGCCCATAATTCCTTCATAAAACACCAATTTACGGATCTCAGATACCAGGCGAACAGAAATAATAGCAAGTATCAGCTGGCAGCTCTGACTTAACTCAAACAGCTGATGCTATTTCCAAGATGGCTGCCCTTTGCATGTTCCCCTCCCCTTATTGACCAATGGGAGGCGAGCTTGCTCGAGAAGAACCGTTAGTTAAAGGCAACGAAAAAACTAGAGATGGGCAACCACGCTGTTTTTGTGTTCGTGCTACGAATTTGACACGACAGTCACGAGTTTGTATGGGGCGTGCCTAAAAAAGTCCACCCCTAAGTAGGAGCGAATTAAACTGATCAGCTGTTTATTTTACACCTGCTAAGTCGTTCTGTTCGCCTGGTACTTCAAATCGGAAAGTCGCTCGTTTCGACTGACAAAATGAGCCACATCTCGACTGAAAATTAACCAGTCAAGGGCAACATTTACCGTAATATTCAACTTGGCATTTTCAAGATTAAATTTCTTGATTTTTGACACCAGGCGAACAGAAATAGTAGGAGGTGGATGCTGGGTTTCAGCAACCAGAAACTAGAGATGTGCAAACACTTGGTAGAAACAAGAGTCCATGCATTTCCTCAGGGTGGCACATCCCTACTAAACCATATTCACCCACCACGGCCCATAATTCCTTCATAAAACACCAATTTACGGATCTCAGATACCAGGCGAACAGAAATAATAGCAAGTATCAGCTGGTAGCTCTGACTTAACTCAAACAGCTGATCTTATTTCCAAGATGGCTGCCCTTTGCATGTTCCCCTCCCCTTATTGACCAATGGGAGGCCAGCTTGCTCGGGAAGAACCGTTAGTTAAAGGCAACGAAAAAACTAGAGATGGGCAACCACGCTGTTTTTGTGTTCGTGCTACGAATTTAGCACGACAGTCACGACTTTGTATGGGGCGTGCCTAAAAAAAGGCCATCCCTATGCACGAGTTGATTAAACTGATCAGCTGATTGTTTTACACCTGCTAATCGTTTCTGTTCGCCTGGTATCTGCTGCCCGGAAACCTGCAATTGGATGGGAAAAAATCATAGAAATATCAATGTTTTAATTTGAAAATGAAATTGGCTTGTGTTTTAAATTCCAGAAAAGTAAATAAATAGCCTGATGGAATTTTGTCTAACTTTGGTTATAATTTTATTCATTATCTTAACTTGTTCTTGTTTCTTCTTCACTTCCATGCTCCGTACTTCTGGGGTTTATCTTACTGCTTTTGCAGCTGCGTTTTGCTTTTTCACATTTTGTGGTTTGTTTTTAAACATATATTGAGAAATTATGCATAGTGTATGTATTGTTACGTGTAACTAGATATTAAACATGTAGTATAATTTATGTAGCATACAAAAAAAAATAGCTAAAAAAATAAACAAAAAGGTATCCTTAAAACAGAACCGCGACGGTGTCCACATGCTAGCATACAAAGATGCCACCGTCAGTTTGGCTCGCGGTCGCGATCCCGGGCTCCTCCTAATCCTCCTCCTCCTCCTATCTCGACTCCTGCCCTTCTTCTACCCCCATCCGCTCACTGTGGCTTCTGGGTCTTTGGTGGTGCTTGGTGCTGCTGCTGCTGTTGCTGCTGCTGCTGCTGGGTCTCGTACCGCTGGCGCAGGGCGGTCAGGGCGCTCAGCAGCCGGCTGTTGGCCGCATCCAGTGCCGCGATCTGCTGGCCCTGCTCCTCGATCACGCGCTGCTTGTGCGACAGCGCCAGCGTCATCTTCAGCTGCTCGCGACGCAGCTCCTCCTCCATGGTGATGAGTCTGCAGGAGGATTGAAAGAAACTTTGATTACGTTCTCCACTGAAGGATTCGTTCCTTATGGCTATTCAGTGGGTGGCATGTGGCCAAAATGGGGCGCCATAAAATACCCATTTTGGCCACATCCTTCACTGGTCTCGAGCTCATGCCCCACCTGTCGATGATGCTGCGCATGGTGGACTCCGACTGCAGGCTGAGGTTGTTGGACCCATTGCTGCCGGCGCTGCCCGCTGGCCGCTGCAGGCCGAACAGCTCGTCGCTGGAGTCGCGCAGCTCGGCCTCGTCGCGGTCGAGCGTGTGGCAGAGCGTGTCCAGCGTCTGCTGCAGCAGCTGGATCTCCCCGTTCTGGTCATAACCCTTGCCCAGTCCCAGTCCCTGTTCCGAGCCTGCTCCCCCGCTGCCGCCGCTGCTGCGCAACTGCCTGCGTCGCTTGCCCTCCTGCAACTGGTTGCAGTGTCCTGGAAACGGAGGAAAGTCTTGGTTAGATTCATGGACTGGATTCATTCACCTGCCCCCCAAACTCACCCTCTGTGTCCGTGCTGCTGTCGGAGAGCGTTCGCGCCGAGTCCAAACTCAGTCGTCGCTGGGCCGCCGATGTGGCCGAGCCCACGCTGCCCGCCACACTGCCCGCATACTGCTTCAGTTCCTGCTCCCGTTCCCGCTCCCTCTGCTGCTGCTGCTGGTGAGGATGCTGCTGCTGCTGCTGGTGGGGATGCTGGTGTGCTGCTGCTGCCGCTGTGGAGAGGCCGTAGCCCACGTTGCCACTGCTGCCGCCGTAGCCACTGCCACTGCCGTAGACATCCTCCCGCTTGAGCGGCCCATTCAGCCGCCCGTAGGCGGACGAGCCGCCGCTCTTGCCCAGGTTCGAGGTGGACGCGGATGCCGAGGTGGAGGAGCTGCTGCCGCCGCTGAGCGAGCGCTGTGCCTCCAGCTTGTTGGACATGCCCGCTCCAGCAGCCGCCGCCGCGGCATAACTGAAGTAGTTGTCCGCCGAGAGCTGTTCGTCCGAGGAACTGGGCGTCAGTGTGGCCGCCGTCTCCAGGGCTCCGCCGCTGTTGAGGAAGGCCGCCCTGGCGGCCACTAGTCCACCTCCGATCGGTTTCAGGCGGCTGCCAAACTGCTGCTGCTGCTGCTGCTGGGGATTACTTGGTGCCGAGGATCTGGACGAGCCGCCAGTGTGGGGCTGCAGCTGGTAGGAGGGATTCTTGAAGGCCAGCGGCGCATTGTGACTGCCCATCGCGGCCTTCAGCTGGCTCTCCACGGGACTGGAGGACTGCGAGGGCGAGGGGTTCGTGGAGATGCTCTGGTAGCCGGAGCTGCAGTGGCTGCTCTTCGCCGACAGCTGCTCCTTGCCGGGCACCCCTGTGGCGGTGGTGCTGGTGGCGCTGGGCTTGAGGTGGCTCTGCTGACTCTGCTGGCCGTGGTGGTGATGGTTCGCCGGATCCGCCACATCGTGCTCCTCGGCGTACTTGAACAGGTCGTCGAGATCCTCCAGGTTCTTGGGCATATTCGAGTTGGGATTCAGGTTGCTGCCGCCGCGCACATAGCCACCCGAGTGATCGGGTATTCCCAGATTCAGCTTGTGGTGACCGCCGCCGCCTCGTCCTCCACCCGGACCTGCGCCCAGACTGGACTTCATCATGGGCGTGGGCGACTTGCAGACAAACGCACTGCTCGTGTCCAGCCCAGAGATCTGGATCTGGAACTCGCCGTGCATGTCGTCGTAGCTGCCGCTCTGGTTGTTGTTGCTCATGCCGCCATTGGCATTCGGATTTCCGTTCCCGTTTCGTGGCAGTGTCCTGGAGCGAGTGCTCGACGGCGTGCTGGCCTCGTAGTCGTTGCCATTGTGGGCCATGTACGGATAGTTGATCCGGTCCATGCGCTCCATGGTGCTGGAGGCGCTCGTCTGTGGCGCCGGCGGGCAGTGATGTGGGTGCATTTGCTGCGGCGGCGGCGGGTGGTGGACATGCTGCTGCTGCTGCTGCTGGTGGCCATGCAGCAGGTTGCTGCTGCTGCCGTTGAGCGACGAGGACGCCATCGAGGTCTGCGACTGGGCATGCTGCAGGCCCCCCGGCGAACTCATATACTGGTTGCCAGCGATGGAGGTTTGTGAATTGGAGAGCAGCTGCAGGGGATGCTGGTGGTGGGGGTGCTGCGGCATCTGTTGATGCTGCTGCTGTTGCAGCTGCTGCTGCTGCTGCTGCTGCTGCTGCAGTACACCATTAACCGTGGGATCGTTGTACCGAAAGATGTTCTTCTCCAGGGAGTTCGGCGTGAGTACACCACGCATGATGCCCCGCTCCGCCGACAGAGGCTTGCTGACAATCGCATGTTGCGGCTGGGCCAGCTGGCTTTGTTGCTGCAGCAGCTGATCCGGATTGGAGCCCACGTGCGAGCCGGATGAGCCCGGATTGCGATTCTCCTGATTCTCGCTGGCTATCGAGTGCGTCGAGGAGGAGGAGGCGGGCAGATAGCCACCCGGCAGCGCCGTGCCCAGGCCGTGCTCCTTGGCGCGGCTGATCTCGTCCAGGATGTGCTGCAGCGGATCCAGCTCGTGCTGCCTGGCCTCCGGCAGCTTGGCCAGACTCTCGCTGAGCAGGCTGTGCAGGATGGACAGCTGCTTGCCCTGGTCGATGTAGCCGGCCCAGTCGAGGATCGAGTCCGGGGCCGGGTGCTCCGGCCGCGTGGATATGATCTCCAGGAACTGCTGCATGCGGGCGGCCTCCTGCTCCAGGAAGTCGTTCAGGAACTCCATGAAGTTCTCCTTGCCCTGGAAGCGCGTGAAGTTGGCCAGCGTCTGCAGGGTCTTGGCCACCAGCGTGAGGTTGCGCGTGGCCCGGGCCGAGGGCAGTTCGCTGGTGATGTTGAAGAGCGACGGCGACAGGATGGCGGGGCACAGGAAGCGCAGGAAGATGCTCGCCGAGATCAGGTTGTCGGCCATGTCCTGGCGGCCCAGCTGCTGCAGCCGCTCCCGGAACGTCGCGAAGCAGTTGCGCAGCTGGGCGGGAAAGTGCTTGTGCGACTCGAAGATGCACTGCCACGCCCCCCGCACCGCGCCGCGCAGGGCGGCCTGCTGCCGCTGCAGCGAGCCCGCCGACGAGCCGCTCGCCTTGGTGGGGTCCACCTCGCAGTCGCGCTCCGACTGGATCAGCTCGTTGATCGGCGCCGACAGCGTGTCCTGCAGATACTGCTCGCCCGTCAGCTTGAGGAACGCCTCCATGCTCTTGGTGGCCAGCGAGTTGCCCCGGAAGGTGAGCCGCTGGTCGCCCACGCGCAGCAGGTCGAGGGCCACCACGTCGGTGAGAAAGGCGCCCGCCAGTCCCTGGGCGTGCATCAGCAGCACCAGCGCCTGGCCGATGTCCTCCTTGGCCTTCACCCCGATCACCGGCTCCAGGGTCTCGCACACCCGCTTGTAGTTCTCCTTCAGGTAGGCCAGGAAGTTGGCGTACACGTTGATGGGCAGGATGTCGGTGCTCTGGAAGCGGCACTTGATCCGCAGCGTCGGCAGCTGCTCCTTGTCCTTGGAGCCGCTGCCGCCGCCGCCCGAGCTCCTGCCCAGGCTGTCGCCGGCCTTGTCGCTGAGTATGGGGTACCACTGCTCGCAGGGCAGTCGCGAGGTCACCTCGTGCACGGGTATCTTCACCGAGCCCACGAACTGGTACTTGTCCGGCTTCTTCTTCTTGCGGTCCAGCTCGCGGAACACATTCACCGTGATCACATTGATCTCGGGTATGTCGGGGAAGTCGAAGTGCTCGCCCCAGAAGAGCAGGTCCGTCTGCAGCTTCACCGACGTCCGGCCGTAGAGGGTCTTGTCCAGCTGCAGCTCGCAGAAGTAGCGCTTCTTCGGCGGCAGGTTCTTCGCCTCGTAGACCCACATCTTCAGCGAGTTGTCCGTGCGCCGGGTGTGCTCTGCATTCGGGGCTATCGACTTGCGCAGCGAGTAGATCCAGAGGTCGCGCTCCTGGCGCGATCCGCACGAGTAGTACCGCTCGCCACGCGGCCCGCCGCGCACCTGGAAGCAGTGGCGCCGCCCCAGGACTGACTGGTGTACGGGCGCCACGCCCACCGCCCCGGTGCAGGAGAGATCTGTGGATCAGGAGAGGATTAGAAGAGCGTGTTTAGGCCAGGATCTTCAGAAAGGGGCGATCAACTCACCTATGGTGGACATGACGGCGTGACTGGACAGCAGACTCTCGTGCGAGCGGGAGCCCCTCAGTCCGCCGGATCCGCGCTTGGTCCGCTCCAGCTTGGTCACCGACTTGGTCCGCTTCAGGGGATTGGACCTGGAAGTGAGAGAAAAAAAGAACAAAAATAAAGAATTTGTTTATCGCATTTTTCATTATTTGTTAAAAAAAATACTAGATATACTAGATACTAGAAGTTGATATGTTTGAATCATCAATTTGACAATAACTATTTGTTTAAAAACTACTAGATATACTAGATACAAGAAGTTGATATGTTTGAGTTACAAATTTAACATTAATAATGTTTATCTTATTTTTCATTATTTGTTAAAAAAATACTAGATATACTAGATACTAGAAGTTGATATGTTTGAATTACAAATTTGACATTAATCATATTTATCTTATTTTTCATTATTTGTTTAAAAAAATACTAGATATACTAGATACTAGAAGTTTATATGTTTGAATCATCAATTTGACAATAACCATATCGGTTTCTTATTGATATGAAATAAGGTAGAATTTACCCGATTTGAGATCGAGTTTTTGTTTCTGCGCAAATACAAAGGCTAGGTATTGAACTCACTTTTTGGAAAAGAAGTTGGTGAATCGCGAGGTGGCATTGTTCTCCGACTGGTGCTGTTTGCTGCCCAAAATCGGCGTAGTGGGCGCTGATCCACGGCGGCACGCCTTCTCATAGGAAGTATCTGCAAGGGAAGACGATGTATTGGCATTAGAAGGGATTAGCTCACAAGTGCAATGCATTGCATTCATTGACCTGCCACTCAGGTGATTCAGATTCAGCTTCAGATTCAGAGTTCAAGCAAATATTTTAATCCCTAAATGATGAATTCCCTGTTCTGGATTCCCCCCCAATGGCAAAATCAGCCACAACACTTTGGCATTAATCGCTTTCAGTTTGTGTTGTTGTGTATTTTTGGACGACTTGAAACTGGTTTCAGCCTGTCGAACAAAAGAAAAGGAGCAGCAGCTGCTGCTCAAATGAATTTATCCCAACATCGCCGCATCACCTGCCGCAAAAAAAGAGTACAACAAAATAAAATAACAACAGCCGGAGCAGCCAGAAAATGTGGAAAATGAGGCGGCGGCAGGGGCAGGTAAGCATGATTCATCATGTGCCTCATTACCGTGGCAAGATGCTCGGCGAGTACACTCGAAAAATGGAACAATAGAACCAAATGACACGAACCAGTACCCCGAAGGTGGTCGCCATTTGGGTTACTAGACCTGTTTTCCAACTAACAAATTCTCCTTGTCTTTATTCATTCTATCGAACCATCACAAATTGACAAAAAACCAGGAATAGATGTAGTACGCGGATCCAAGGGGGCTGACATGGGTGATAAATCGCACCCACTTTGGAAAGAGGTACTAGGAAATGTGGTATTCAAAAAGTATGCAACCAAAAATTTCTTCTGAAATCCCCCCTACAAAATCCTGTGTAGATACCAAATGGGTTTATATTAATTTATTTTATGTAATTGAGATATTTTAATAAGATATATTATGAGATAGAATAATAGGGGGTAATATCCCTTAATTCTTATCGGAATGATGCAATATTTAACACTTAAAATTTGTCGCTTATATGGGCCTATTTTTATCTCATTTGAATATTCAATTGTTTTATTATAGATTCGAGTAACAAAAAATCCTGTTTTCCCCAGTGCAATCGTAGTTGAAACGGAGTTTGGAATCCGGGGACCAAAAACCAGTTTCCACCTGGGCATCCCATCTTCATCTGCCTCCTTCTCCATCTCCTCTTTACAAAGCCGCCCGCACAGCTAAGAAAATGAAGAACGAGCCCAGAAACAAAGCGACCTTGTCGAAGGCAGGCCACCTACAATGTTGGCCATGGAAGAACGGGGGAAAATGGAGGTGAGATGTGGGATGTGGGATATATCCCAACATTCTGACTCATCGGGGGAGAGCAAACATCATTCTTATCCGATGGCATGCAAAGGAGGCATCGGGAAAACGGGCATTTCCCCATTTTATGGACTCCCCTTCCGCATTTCCAGGTTGATTCATTTCAGTGGCCACCAGATGCAAACAGCACGATTTGTCATTCATTCAGAAAAGAAACACACGGAGACCAAATTGTGTCATGTTGTGGCATTCAAAAGCACACACACATCTTCTATTAATACGAAAAAAAACAGAAGAAGAGTGAGCAAAAAAGAATTATGAAATATTCCTATATAAGATCAAAACTCGTTGACGGGCAACTGTATCATCGTCTTAATCTTACCGCCTGGCGTGCAAAGCAAACAACCCAAAGCGAAAAAGCATATATGAATAAAGCAAAATAAAAGAGGTGAGTCGCATTTATTCCGTTTTCGTACAAGGTGGGTGCTCCACGCCCCCAGATTAATGCCAAATCTAGAATAGGCACGCAAATCAGGCCGACAGAGAAGAGATACCATCCAAAATAGCGCACCCTATAAGCGAAATATAGCATGCTTTTAATTAAGGGAAAGCAGAAAAGGATGTTATCGCAGCATTATACACATACTTTTCTCCACAAACTTTCCATAATGATCTAGGGCAACTTCTTGGCTTATCTATCGTATTTCTTCAGAAACAAGCTGCAATTACTTGAACATTTCTGCTCCATAAAGAAAGTAATTACAATGTTTTACTGCTCCGTTTAAAACTGATGCTCTTGGCCCCAAAGACCCCTCTCCTCATAAATATGTGACCCAGAGTTCAAAAACCGATAGAATAGAGCCTCTATTAAGTGATACAACAGAGATTGGATTGGATTGGATGGTCCGTTTCTGTGGTTTGGGCTCAATAAAATACCATTTTGGGGCAAATAGGTGGGCTAATCGCATATATAGTGCGATGAAGTCAGCGAAGATCAGGTTAGTGGCATTACACTTCATCTCTGGGAGTGTGTAATAATTTTTTTGGCCAGATGACCGGACCTCCGGAGATCATGATCGTGTGATGCTGATGCTGATGCTGAAATGCTGCTGACTACACACACTGGCGATATTGCTCATCGCTTGAGTCACTCCACAATTCTTTGGTTTTTTTGGGGAATGGAATGGGGTTTGGGGTTTGAGGTTTGGGGCTTCGAGACGGCATGCAATTAAAACGGATTAAAGACGCAGAGATGGTCGCTTTCACTGGCGGCCAGAAAATGGTGATCGATCGAATCGGATCAGTTCGGTTCGGCTCAGATCGGATCTACATGCATGGGGCCCCGTGGGCAGATGCTAACTGTGCGATAAGGTCAGCGCTCAATTATCAGCGCGTTAAGTAAACCGAAAGTCAAATAGGAAAGTGGAAAATGGAAAATGCGTACAGTGATCACTCAGTATCTCACGATCCGTCAGTGGGGCCCTGATAAATGGAACTAGCCAGCGATCGTGGCAGATAAATGGCCCTGTATCTGTATCTTTATCTCGTCTCTCCTCTCTGTGTGCTTCTTGAAAATGTCAACGGTTCTCGGGTTGAGTGATATGTGATATACGAATCTATGGGCCCACAAGTCACTCTTCCCCGATAAGGCGGCGATCAATAATGAAGTTTCGTATGCATGTTCTCAAAATCATAAATATTCCTATCTGCTTTTGTCTATTCCATACTATTTCCATCGTCGCGGGTCCGCTTTATCGACGAAAACTAGAAAACCCGCCTTGGGTTAAGTCGTCAGTTACGAAAGCGTTTGCTTCGCCTTATCACATTACAAATAAAATGCAACTGCAACTGCAGCTGCACTGAGAGAATGGAATGAAATCACTTGGAAAAAAAAGTATGTTTAAAACTCCAACCCACAGAATGGATACGCTTAAATGCGACCTTACACAGGCCTTCGAATTCAAAAGAAATACAAATTCTTTTCATTTAAACAGAAAAAATATTGTAATTTGAAAGGTTTCCAAAAAAAATGTTAATAAATTACATCACAAATAGATTTGGTAAAGGGTTTTTACAAGATTTTGTCTACACAATGAATGAAGATATTTCAGCTAAATCGCAATTCGCTTGATCATTTTCCTGAATTGCGGATCATCAAATTGCCACCAATTATTTGCAGTGCATCAGCGAAAAATGGCAGCAACAATTTGAGTTTTAAAATAAAGCGGTTCGTTTGTTTGGCATTCTCATTCTCCTCTCTCTCTCTCTCTCTCTTCATTAAAGCAATAGCAAAATAAGAAAAAAAAAATAAAGAAAAACTGGTTTCTTGTGCGGGTGTGTGTGAATCATAATAAAATAACAACAGTCCAGAAAAAGCAACGAAATTGAAATTGTAGCCAGAGAATGGAAGGGAAAAGGGAACAGGGAAAAGGAAACGACGCGACGCCGCACAGTGGGACCATTGCCGCATCATTTAAATGATCACAAATCGAATTGGTCACACTTCTTGTTGATCGGGCATTTAACGGTACCACAGAGCGTGCCTCTCTCCCTCTCTCTTTCGAACTCATTGAAATGCAATGAGCTTCGCTTCGCGCCGTTCCAAGTATAGAAAACTGATTCCGATTCAATGACCACCACAGCGGGAATAATTCAAGAAGTCGTCACTAGTTGGAAAAAACACCAACGGCCTTCCTGGAATACGAAATCAGAATGCAAGAGGATACATGGATACACTATGATACACACATTTCAATTACTTTCAGATTGGTTTATTTGGGTTCAGACTCAGGCCTCTACACAGAAATATCACCAAGTCCTAAATCACTAAGTAGTGATTTCTAAAGTAGTATTATACTTCATTATTTGGTATTTAGTGCATCATCTATTTAGAATTAAATAAATTTCGAATCGTGATAATATACAATTATAATAATGATAGTATAAAACCCATGTAAAAAAAATCAATTTTTTTGTAATATGATAGCATTAAATATTTGTATTTTTCTGCCTACTCCTATAAAGCCCATGGTGCGACGCTTCGCTGCCTTCCAGGGCCATCAAATTGAGCTACAATTGAGCCACACACAATTGGGCTACGTTCCAAAAGAATACGTATACTTTGAGGTAAATATATATACGTATACATATGTATAAGCAGTGGTGGTTGGAGGAGGAGGTTTCACCTCCGATCGTGTGTAAATAAAGTAGCTGGCTTGATGATGGCAAACGTCGCAAAAGAAACGCACAGGAAGGCTTAATAAGAGCCGCCAGAAAGTGTGAAGAACACAGGAAAAGAGAAGGGGGCGCTGCACAGCTGCGGTCACAATAATAGCCCCCCAAAAACATCTGTCCATAAAATAGTAGGTACCCATAATAATAAAAGTTGTAATTTACAAGTATAACATTGTCTTGCGGGGTTTAATGTTGGCCATAATGATCTCTAATGGTCTGTTCGTTATATCTCGTGTTTAGGTTAATAGAACTGGACTATTGGATAAAGCCAGAGAACTAAGCTCTTAAATAGTTCAAGAACATATTAACTGAAATTTACTAACCATAATTTATTTTTACAGACACATACTGAATTTGGGTGAATGATCCAAGTTATAGACTTACAACTTTGGCCCATACTGTCTTCAAGGGTGGGGGGGGCTGTGTTCTCTGTCTTATCTTATCGTGACCCTGCGTAGATAGGGGAATACCAAACGCGATCGCCGTTGCTCGATACAAACAGCCATTGTACGAAAAACGGGGATCGTTCGATCGAATCGAATGCAATGGTATTGGAATGGGAATGGGATCACGATCACGATCACGATCACAAAGGGGTTGTTTTTCGGTTGTTTGCCACAGGAAATACTTAGTGCCCGTGAGCAGAGACAAAGAATGTGTCGTTGGGGTTGGAACCTGGGACCTACCGGAATGATGTCCCGCATCGTCCTCCGCCGTTGCCGCTGTTGTCTCATTCTCGGTGGTGGTTACCGAAATATCCGCTCCCGTTGCGGATGCGGATCCGGATGCTATGTGTATGGCCAGATCCCTGATCTTGAAGCGTTCACAGATCAGTTCCTCGCAGTGATCGGCCTGGAAATAACAGTTGAGTTCGTCCAAACTCAGGGGACACACATCGTAGGGCTGGTAAAAGTGTTTGCCCCAACTCCCGTTGCCACTGGCGTTGCTATCGCCTCCTCCTCCTCCTCCTCCTCCGGCACAGCTGCTCGATAGGGATGACGATCCCTGCATGGCGAGCGAGGGATTTCCGGATAGTCCACCTCCCGATCCCAGTACCCCAGCACCACTTTGGTGTGGCTTCAGCAGGGAGTTACTGCGGGCCACCTTGGTGGAGTGGGCTCTGCGGATGAAACTCAGCGACTTCTTGGGGGGCGAACAGATGATGGCCGTGGTATTCGGTGGAGCGGCCGCTACTATGTCCGTGGAGAGCTTTGGTGTGGACTTCAGTAGGAAGAGGTTTTTGGGCGGAAAACTGTGCGTCAGTATGGATGTGGCCGAACAGCTGTTTTGCAGTTTATAAGGCGAGGATCCCGAACCCGAACCCGAAGCCGATGCCGAACCCGATGCCGATCCCGCGATTTGACTGACCGTACTGCCGCCAAACAGCTGGCGCTGCTTCTCCTGCAGCTTCTCCTGCTTCTCCTGATACTTTTCCCGCTTCCTTTCCAGCTCATCCAAGGCGGCTGCCTCGCGCAACACAACTGAGGGCGATAGGTTTTGCGGCAGGGTCTTCGATTTAGCACGGAGCGTAATCAGCGTGGTCGTAGTAGTAGTAGTAGTAGTAGTAGTGGTAGTAGTACTCCCCATCGATGAGGTATTACTACTGGTACCAATACTGGTGGCCAAACCGCGCTCCACCGAGGGCAGCGGTACGGCCAATATATTCGTACGCGATCGCGATTTCATTAGCTTTATGGGCGTCGAGGTGTTCGTTTGCATGCGACTGATCTCTGAATCATCATCGTAATCGTTCGATTCCCGATTATTCGACGGCGATGACGTCGATAGTTGCTTCTTGGGCGGCGGTGGCGTGGCCAAGACTATGTCGTTCTCCTCATTGAAGTGGCTACGGGGCGCCGTATTAGCCGTATTGGCCGTATTTGGTATGGTACTGCCACTGCCCATGGAGGACTGCTCGTTATCGCTGCCATTCAAACTGATCACGTTCAGCACGATGCCATATCGCTTCAGTTTCGATGGGGACGCGCTGTGGTGGGTGTTATTATTGCCGGTGGGCAGGGACTTGAGCAGCTGCTCCCGATGACGCGCCTCCGAGGAGTTCTCCTCGTCCTCATCGGAATCGGAGTACTGGGCCGCATGCTCGCTGCCACTGATGCTCCAGTTGAAGCCGCAGGGCGGCGACATGGTTTTCGAGGGGGTTTTCCGTTCGAAGAGAGCACTAACCTTGGCCACGCCGCTCTTCACCGAGCTGGACTTGCGGAGACTATAGCTTTTCGACGATTTGGTTTCGGAATTGGTCAGCGAATTGCTGTTGCTGCTGAGACTGGTGTTGCTGGAGGATTTCTGAACGGCAGGACGATCTTTCGCCCCCCCCTCTTCTTCGTCTTCTATTACCAGTGGCACGTAGAATGTGGAGCGGCGTCGTTGGGTTTTTTCTTCCGGTGTCGCTACTATCGGTTGCTCACTGTGTTCAGTGTTTGCTGTTTGGTCTACTGTAGTTGCTGTTGCTGTTGCTGTTGTTGTTGTGCTGCTGGCGGCCTGCAACATTTTTCGTGTGTTTTCGCTCAGTGTATTTTAGAGAACATGGCACACACACACATTTGCATGAGAGAGTGAGAGGGAGAGAGAGAGAGAGAGCGCACGCAGGTATATTTTTTTGTGTGTATGTTTGTGTTTGTGTTGGTGTTTGTTGACGCTGCTTCCACTTCTTTCTCTTTTCCGCTGATGCTTCTTTTTTTAATTCTTGAATTTTAGTTATTTATCCACTCTTTTAGTTTTTTGTGTTTTGTTTTTTTTTCGAGTGTGTGCGTTTGTCGCTTGGCTTATAAATTATGCGCTCAACTGCATTTCCGCGTTTCTTCTCTTTCTTCACGCCTTTTGTTTTTGCTGTTACTTTATCGCCTTTTCGCATCACATTGTCGCTCGGTGGTTAGGTTTTCATTACTTTCTTGTACTACTCGTTTTTTTTTTTGTTTAGTTTTGGTTTTTAGTTGCAGCATACACACACGCACGCACACATTCGCAGCGCAGAGAGACTGCACTAATACACACGCACTTGCATCTTTTTTTCTTCGTGTACAGGAATGCGTTTCTTTTTTTTGGGATAAGAGGATATAACACTTGAACAAAAATAACACTCGCTTTGGGAATTAGTTAAAAAAAATTTAATATTTAAAGTAGAGCTTAACAAACAGTAATGTTGTATTCAGTGGAAAAAAAGTATAATAAAATAGAAAAACCGACGCGCCAGCGAGGCTAAAAACAATAATAAACGGAGCGATTTGAACAGCCGCTTGCCGCCGCATCCACTCCACCCGAATTCAAAAATGGATCTGATCTAGAGATGTGAAAAACACAGAGAAGTGGGTATCTTTATGGGCCGCACTGGCCTGCAAGCAACTATCGCCGACGATCGCGAGTGCTGCCCATCGAGAGAGCAGCCTATGCACGATCTGGCAGCACCGGTGATACAATTGCGGCTAAATGAATAGCAGCTAAAATCGGTAACAAATATAAGATTTTCAGCAAATATTACATATTTTTAAATATGTAAAACTGATATTCTTCCACAAGTATCCGTTTAATGGATAAAATATAAAATATTTTATAACAAAATAAACGATTATTCTATTTTTTTCAGAAAATACTAAACATTTACATTTCCCTACCTCAACTGTTAATGTTTATATATTTTTTATATATATGTATGTAAGGTGCTAGTTGGGCAGCCGGGCAACGCGTTATACAAATTAAGGGAACCCCGAACCCGCGGACCCTCCATCGTAACGCTTGGTTCGCTCTTTACTTCTATTTTATTTCATTTTTTCACTGCGGAAGTGCGTGACTATGGGGTTTTATGTGACACGTTCACCTCCTTCACCACCAACGAAACGGAAGACTTGTTTACGAGTTACCATTTTCATTCCCATTTCCCCCGGCATTGCATTATACATTAGCATAGGGGCACAATGAACTGTTCCGTATAAAAGGGAGTTTTCTGTTGTTTCTTTTTTGTTTTCAACCCTTGACCAAGCGATCGTTATATAAGCCACGTTCCGCCCCTCAAAATTCCGTTACAATACAAGGAATGTGGAATTCCCCATCCCCAACATTAAATATTCCACGAAATGTGGAGTTATTGCAAATAACCATAGTGTAATCGAAGAAATGTTGCATACTTTTTCGGTTATGTAGAGTGCCTGTCGTGTCAAGTAGACATTAGAAAAGTTACATGTAGAGTTTGAAAAATTACAGTATATCATTTTAAAATGCCTCGATTTATGCAGTAAACCAAATAGCAGGGGAAATATTTGAGCTAACAATTTCAAATTCTAAAATAACAGGTTTTAGGAGAATAAAAAAAGGAAAAGGAGGGAATTCTGAAGTTGTTAACTGAATTACTTTCAATTTATTCGATCTTGTTTATAAATATTAATGCAGATCTTAAGGAACTGGAAATTACGTAACAGTTAACAGTTCAACTCCATTATCAAAATTGAAGTCCAGAGTCAAAACTAGCTATTATCAGTCGAAAAATATGGTTATATTTCCTGTTTTTTTTTTAAAATTTTTTTGTTATGATTATGATTTTTGGAATTTACTTATCTGCGGTTGCCCAACTATGATGGTATTTAAGAGGTCTGCAACTCGCAGAGTAAAATATCGCCCATGAAAATGATAATACATATAGCGTGTGGTATATAAACACTTGCTGATAAGTTCTGAGCTTCTGAGCTGAGATCGCATTGCGCTGAGCCGGCAAAAATAGTCAGTCGCGTTTGTTTCTAGGTTTCTAGGTCTCTAAGCGCCACATGGAAATGATGGACATCGGGAAAGGGAAACAATGTCACGACATTGAGATGCGGATAATGCATGAGTAACCCGTACTGAAAGGGAATCAATCGAACAATTGTGTCGTGTGTTACCTTCATTCAGCGATGTATCGTTTAGCGCCGTATCGAAATGTATGCGAGGCAGTGTCTTCGACTTGTACTCACCTGCAAATGGAACAAAAAGACGGGGGTAAAATGGATTAGTTGTGTTAAATGCAAATGTCAGAGGGTGTAGTGAATACTGGAAATACTAAATACTATGTTGTTTTGCAAAACTCGACCCATTTACATCTGGCCGCCTGACCTTTGCGCTTGTGTGTCGTGAATTCACTTCAATTAATGCAAAATATGAAATACAGACGAGAGAGATACAGATACAATTGCTAGACATCGCAGATGGCGAGCTGGGCGACAATGTGGGGCAAGCTCGTAAATTGAGCAATTGTTGTAGGTGACCCAGGAGTCTGAGTCTCTCGGTCTGAGGAGCCCCTTTGGGTTCCCAGCTCAAGCCATCACTATGAGTATTATTATGATTATTATGGTTCCGTTGACACTTTTTCCCAACTACTGAAGAGCCAACACACTGCATTATCTACTCTGCGCGGGTCATCAGACGTAACTGTGCAACTGTAAATTATGCCGCCGCACAATTGACTTCAAAGCGGAATGACCGATCCAGAAAGCTGACAAACTGAGGAACTGAGGAACTGATGAACTGGCGAACTGGCGAACCACCAACGACCCAAACCCAGCCAATGATGATTGCGGATTGTGAATTCTCGATGATGTCACATCCGTCATCCATCCGCTTGGTACGCACAGCTCCTCGTAAGTAGAAATTGCGATGACAGACGAAATAACCCTGGGCTCCCTGGGATTCCGAATGTCGCAGAATCATTCTGATTTAAGATTAAAGTGGTAAGAAGTGTTTTTTCGGTGGTATGTTGTAGATTTCGATATCAACTGCACCTTTATATTATCAAATACTTATACACATGTCGTGTTTACCATGAAATAATGTAAAATTGATATTGAAGAATTTAACTTTTAAAATTTCTCTCACTCTCAGAGATTCTCTGACTTTAAAGAAGAGCGGAAGAAATTTATATGTGCGATATCAAGATCAAATTGATCCCGGATTTCATCAAATTGATCATCATTTTCGTATCAAGCTCAAATTGATCCCAGATTTCATCAAATTGAACATAATTTCGTATCAATACTTACTCCTGCCCGCCGTCTCCATGGTGGAAGCCCCCGATCCTGACCCAGACATTCGCTCCTGCTGCAGTTGCTCGTGCTGCAGCGGCTGGTGTTGTTGCTGCTGCAGCAGTTGCAGCTGCTGCACATCGCAGTGGACCTCGTGAATGGGCGGCGTGGGCGCGTCATCCCGTTCGCCCCTCAAACAGGAGGCCAGTCCCCTGCCGCGGGGCATCGTACTCCGCCGCAGGGCCGCCGACTGGGGTTGCTGGTGATCCGCGGATCTCGAGGGATTCGCACTTGGGGTGGTTGCATTGGGGGTTGAGTTGTGGGCGGCGGCGTTCTGGGCAGCGGAACTCTGCGTAGCGGTACGCGGCATGGAGTGCATCTTCCGCTGCTGCGGCGTCGTCGAGTTCACCGTCTGCATTTGCAGCTCGTCGCTAATCGCACGCAAAGCACCGCAGTTCATTCTGAATTTGGTTAGCTGTATTTTCTATTTGGTTTTGGTATTGTGGATATTTGGTTTTTGTTGCCTTGGTAGTTTTGTTAATTGATTTGCTTTTTTTATTTTTTAGTTTTTATTAGTTCAGTTTGTCTTTAACCTTGACATGGTTTCCTGTGCGATAAGAGGGGCAAGTCGAAATTTTAGAACCGAACACAACACTCGCGAAGGGTTGAAGCGGAAGTCGAAATCACTGGACTGGCTTGATACACTTATTTTAAGGTATTTTACGATAAAAGCTAGTTTCATATTTTATTTTATTCGATTAGATTTGGTATTATTATACACATACACAGCACAATATTTTCTCAGACATGACATACCGAGATACCAAGATATGATCTTAGACATCCCTAGTGACTTCGGTTAGGGCTGTTTTTTTCCTTTTTTCTGGGCTCGAACATCTGACATCGACGGTTTGGCTTGGTTTCGCTTGCCTGCGTCGGCAATTAAGATTTATGGTCATGGCGTGTTGGCCTCTATAAGCGCACCCCCTACCGGTTTTCACCGCCCTCCCTTCTCTGAACCCCCAAAAATAAATAATAATCCAATGGCTCCTGCGACTTCAGCGACTTCTGTTTGTGACTCGAAAATTGTTTAGCTAATTTTCCAAGTGGTTTTTCGTTTTTCGTTCTTTTGCACACGCGCGACTGCGCAACAACACTCCCACAAGCGAAGGGAAAACGTATAAATAATATTACACACACACACACACACACACAGTATTATTTTGGCTTAAATTTTCCTTTTAACTTGTTCAATTTTACGCTCGTTGGGTTTTGGTGCTACAGTATCGAAACGGAACGAAACGAAACGGATCGGAATTGAAATGAAAATGGAATGGAAACGAACTGTTTGTTAGTGTATGAGCAGCTGTGGGTGTTTTTATACCCTTGCAGAAAGTAATATGATTTCAATCAGAAATTTCCAACGCAGTGATCATCATCACTAGACGAGTCGATCTAGCCATGTCCGTCTGTCCGTAAGTCCGCTTGTCCGTATGTCCGTCCGTTTCTATGCAAACTATTCCCTCAGTTTTGAAGATATCGGGATGAAACTTTCCCAAAAGTCTTCTTTCTATTACAAGTAGTATATAAGTCAGAACCAGCCGGATCGGACAACTATATCTTATAGCACCCATAGGAATAATCGGAAAAATAAATTTAAAAAAATTATAGATTAGGTGTTTTTTGATATTTTACTTTATGCTCTTGGGAATATCATTTTTTAAACTGTTCTGAATTTCGAATTAAATTTTTACAAAATCGGGCGACTATATCATATTGCTCCGTTCAAAAAATGAATTTGAAGTTAATAGGAAAAATTATAGCTTCGTTAACTTTATTGTAGGTTTTTTTACTCTGGAATATAACCTCATTTTATTTTTTCAGAACTTCGAATTAATTTTGCAATTTTGTAATTAAATAAGAATGATCTGCAAGGGTATATAAACTTCGGCGGGCCGAAGTTAGCTCGCATTCTTGTTTTTTATGAGGTTGGGTGTTTTCCACATCCGATCGAAAGAGAGAAATCACCCAAGAAAGAGAGTGAATAAATTATTAAGCCCACGCCGCAATATTTTAAAAATGCTACAATTAATAACGGCTTGCATAGAATTACAGTACACGGTTCTAGTTCTTGTTTATGTAAGGCTTTGTCTTGTAAAATTAAAACTATTCTATATCTCGAGTTTTCTATTCTACCATATACTTTTCACTTAACGCACCGCTTAAATCTAGGTGCCAATCGATAAATGCTGGCCAATTAAATGGCAAGCAATCATAATGTATGCAATCAGCCCAAGGCGTTAAAAATCTTTAATGGATGGGGGCTTTGGCTTTGGCTTTGGCTTTCTCTTGTTCGCCTCTCGCATTTTCCCCTCCAAAATGCCAGAAAAAAAGTGTACAGCGGTGTGAATTCTAGGCCTCAATTTTGTGGTTTGCTGATTTCCATTACTGGATTTTCCTCTTGCGTGCGTTTCGCGTTTTTATTTTATTTTTTATTGCTATTAAAATAATTTTCCATATCTGCTTTCAATTGCTGCGTGCCCGAAAAGAAAACTGGTTGCTAACTAACCATCATCTCATATTTTTTCTAGTTGAATATACATATTTTTTGTGTGCGTGCTCTGGTGATAAACATAAGTTTCGCCACAGACTTGACTATTTTTTTTTATTATTTTTTCATTACTTTCTCCAAACGGTAGCAACGACAGACACGCAGCAGCAGCAGCTGTTCTCTATCTGCCTCTCGTTTTCTTACTACACCGAAAGAAAGAATGGTTGTTTTTTGGAAACGAACAAAAAAAAAAATCCTAACAATAAAGTATAATTATTTTCCGTCACTTTTTTCTGATATGAAATTTTTCAGATTTTAAGGAAAAAAAAATATTTCAAAAATTCTCTAATTCAAAAAATTTGATTGTAAACCATAATTTTGGATACCATATTTTTAGACACATTTTGAGATTATTTAAAACAATCATTAGGGGCTTAATCTTTAAGAGAATTATCAGCGATATAAGAACCGTACAACCCAAAAAAATCGATATAAAATGTAGATCGATTTTACACTATTTAAGATCAATTTTAATTTGATATGCGGCCAGGTAAATTTGAACTGGTCGAAAAGAGTATTTCATGTAAGAACGATATGGGTTTTGCATAACCTGAAATTTACATGGCCATATCGATTTTACGGAAACATCCTTTTTTTGTGTGTATTAAACATATGAAAGAACTATAGTTTTGAAATGAACCTTCATAGTAGGACTCTCTAAACTCGATCCCAAAACGGACCCACTATGTTTCTGAGTGTGGGTTCATCTGCTTTATGCTTCTCCGGTTATTCGAGCGAGTCGCCCACGTTGGCACCTGTGTGCGCCTGGAGTCCCCACCCCCCCGACTCTCCTTTGTCGCACCTTTCATTTAAACGGAAGTGCAAGCCAATGGCCAGAAGTGCTCAGAATTCGATATGCTATATGGCTGTATGGCTGGTTCCTATGGAGTACCATACAATATGGTCAGTCACATGACTCTCCTCCGTCACCGACTGGGGTTTTTTTATATGGGAAAAAGAGAAAAACTCCAAACAAAAGCGGCAACTGCAACGGATGCGCCCCATATAAAGGCAGCATGCAATGCTTCAGGCTGAAAGCTCTTTTTTTCTCTGTGATTCCTTTTTTTTTGTATTTTTTTTTGCTGATTAATCCAGCGTTGGCGTTGGCGTCACAATGTGTGTTTGCTGTATTTACGTTGTTTGGGTTTTTTTTCATTTTCATTTTTTATTTATTTATTTTGGTGCTTGGACGCGCGTCCCTCTCTCTCGGCCGCATAATGAATAATTTGGCTGAGATGATGCATTTTTGCACGTCGATGACGATGGAAATAACAACGACAGACGTCCCACAACAACAACAAGCTCAAACATCCAATCATAGACTCAACACAACTGATTATATATGCACGAGTGCAGGTACATACACGTACATATATCTCGAAAAGTACATACTGGAGCACTGACGTATTGCTCGAAGGGGGGTAAACAGGTAGGGCCACCAAATGATAAGCCATCGGAAGTGATGGAAGCTGGGGCAAAGGTGTAAGGAACAATAGCACAATGATCTAGCGGATGATAAACGATCTCGAGTCAAGGGTAAACCTCCCATTTCCTCTCCACTAAATACCAAGAAATCAGATTAAAAAGCTTTCCCTTTTTCATACACTTCGAATACTAAAAGGGAGCTAGTTCTTACAAACCCTATAATGATATAATAATAATTCAAGTTTGTATTTTTTAGTAAATTGTAGTATTTTTAAGAATATAACTTCCCAGGGAAGCCTAAATTTAAGTTGCGAATTTTTTTATTGCCCTAAAGAGGAACTCCTCCTCCTTCACGCTTCTTTTTCTGTTCGTTTCCTACTTCTATTTGGCAGATTATGGTTCCGTTCCGGAGAATTAGAGGTCCAAGTCTCCGACTAGATCCAAGGTCCCATACAAACAACTGCGCGGAGGAGCCCAAGTCAAAGCCAAAGCTCATTAGGTTTACGGCTAGGCTAATATATATTATAATGAGTATCGCTTTATAATAGGCACTCTGGTGTCTGCCCTCGTCGCGGGGACGTGGGAAACTTTCCATCTATTCATCTTTTGTCGCATACTATAGAACATGGAACAACGATGATCGCCAAGCGCCAGTAGAGCGCAACCGGCGATCGCACTTGGTTAACACTGGCGGTTATGCAAGCGAAGCACTCGCAAAAAAATATCACAATATTTCGAAATTTACGCCAATGTGGGGGCTACGATTTTTCAAAAGTACGAATCATTGTACTGGAGTTACGAATCCAAGA
The DNA here is from genome assembly GCA_037075245.1 of Drosophila mimetica. Classification (NCBI taxonomy): domain Eukaryota; kingdom Metazoa; phylum Arthropoda; class Insecta; order Diptera; family Drosophilidae; genus Drosophila; species Drosophila mimetica. The sequence goes on along the minus strand of JBAMCH010000005.1, from coordinate 25,733,151 downwards.
TTAAGTTTCATTTCATATGTTTTCTTCTGTGATTTAAGAACGAAAAATGCATAAAAAACTCTCTCTGATTTTGTTTTAGACAGTCCAAGATTTTTAGGAATTACGAATAATATTATGGGAGTTACGAAACCAAGTTTGAGTTTCATTTCATATATTTTTTTGTAATTTAGGAACGAAAAAAACTCTAATAGTTAACAAATTTTGATACATTTTCCAAAGTTTTATAGCCATTTCAAAATCTTTTTTTCGAGTGCTGGGTTCAAAACGAACTGGGGAGCTGGAGCTCTGTGTACTTGTATATTGGAGTTGAATGGAACAAGGGCCGTGGGCTCTGCACCGGTCCCTAGGTCATTTCCCTCTGCGGCGAAACAGTTGAGAGATCAGCGGCAACAGCAGACACAACAGCAACTTCAGCAACAACATCAGCAACATCAGAAGCAACAAAAATAAGGCAAAAGGCAAAGATCTTAGATTTCTATTATGGCATTTCTTTCATCTTCTTCTTTTTTTCGCATCATCAACATTTTTATTTTTCTTACTATTTTTTTCATTTTACCCATTTTCCCCGGCAAACGGCGAATTGAAGTCGCGGCGTAATTGACGTTAGTGATGAGATCAAAATGGACCACAATGATTGCGGCGATAATTGCGGGACAGACAACAGACAACATACAACATATATTCTTGCGCGCCACGCACAGAGAACAGAGGAATGATAAAATGACGGGGAAAAGATGCAGAAAATCCACTGGCAATACCAAAAATGTAACTCAAATGTAACGACTTCGGAATGAACTGCTGCTGGAAAATGAACCTAAGAAAGTGTCTCAAAGTTTTCGGCACAGAATGTAGATTTTTTTAAAATAATGTATCGAGTTTCAAAAATGACCTAATAAGGTGAGAATTACATCAAACTGTCAGAAGTTTCAAAACGTTAGTAAACGATCTAGTATATTTTGAATACAACAAGTTTTGAGAGCTAAACTATGTTTTTTTTTTTTTTTTTTTTTTTTTTTTTTTTTTTTTTGGTGTAGTTCCACAAAGCGTATAGCTTTGAATACAACATGGCTTGAAAGCATTATTTTACCAATATGGCTAAAATTAGGGTTCGTAATACTTTTATAAGTTATGCGGAAACTCTATAAGAAGAAGTACCATGTAGAACGTGAAAAGCAAGTGCTTGTACTTCTGTTTTTGGGAAGAGTGTATACTCCCTAGAAACCCCCTCTCTCTCGTTTTTTTTTTCTACATGTGCCTAACGGGCGTGAGGTGATTTCTTTTCGAAGGGGGCGGTAATGGGGTATTGCCTTTTGTGTGATTCATTCAGAACAATAACAATAATGATGATGATTATTGCAAACAACAACTAACTAAAGGTTAAAGGGGGGAGGGTTGGTACTTTCCAGGGATCGTTGATCCACAGTCAAATTAAATTACCAACCAACCACAACGAAATAACAACGAAAAAGTGAAATTGTTGTTGCTCTCGTCCGGTTGTCATTGAAGGCACGTTTTCGTATTTTCGTCGGATATTCGCGGTTTCTTATTTGAAGTGATCAGATTAAATAAAGTGGGGATGGGGGGAACGGTATGGTACACACAATCTTTGTAAAGGGAGTTCATGCAAAGGCAAAAAGGTATACGTGAGTGGGAATGATTTTTATCAAAGATCTGGAAACCAGTCGATAAGTTCAGCAAAAATCGTGGGAGAATCTAGGGGAAGAAAAGAGTTCTATATAAAGTTCGGTTGGTCTTACAGCCATATTGACTCAATTGAAACTTCAACACGATCCTGAGAAATAAATAATAGGGCATGAAATTCGATACAATGATATAAATCAATAAATTATGAGCTTCTTCAGAAATTTATTATTTGTTTGTTTAGATTACATTCAAGTTTTTTGATATAATGCTTTATGTTTAAAACTATCGTTTCTAAACACTTGAGAGCAGTCGAATTGCTGTAAATAGACCCGAAGTAGAGGTTCCCAGAACCCAGAACGATTATTTGTGCACTTACTAATCACCTTCTACGGTTTTAGTTCCCCGTGATGACTATAGAACTTGACTACCGTTAGAATACCCGTCATCAGCATGCGACTTCTGTTTGAGCCACTTTCCTTTCACGAAAACAAGAAAAAAACTAAGGGGAGAGAACAAATGCAGACATATGGAGGCGACGCAATTCTCACACGATGAACCCAAGTCGTAGTAGCCCCCACTTTGGACCCCCCTCCAGGCCCCTCCTTCGTGTCAACATGTGTTGTGTTGCATATTATGTAAATTATTTGCTGGGCAAAAAAGAAAGAGGAGCAAACTCATTGTCTTTAATGCAGAGAGAAATGTGCTTAAGATTTCAAAAGATCATTTGGTGTTGGAAAAATGGTTTTACTAAAATAGTTTACCATTCAAAATTCTAAAAAGAATAGATTTGAAAAGCTTCTAAAAACTTCCAACAATATTTGCTGTTAGAAAACCATTTAAAATATTTTTAAAAATTAAACATTGTATTTATTTTAATTTTAATTTCTTAAAATATACTTTTAAAAATTATTTGTTCGAGTGTCCAGCTTTCCGTCTCTTTCTCAACCCCCAATTCTGCCTCTTTCGTTGGCCAAGTAGCGCCCAATGGGGCCATCTCCAGCAGACAGCCGACAACAGTGTTGGCCATGTTGAAATACATAAAGCAATTTTAACTGTTTTAGTGCTTTTTCGGTCTACACCAACAAGCGAGTGAGAGCAGAAATAGAGGGGTTTTGGGAGAGGTAAGTAGTAGTACCATGGATTCATAGACTCATAGACCGATCATTTCTGCCTGTTTCCATTTTAATAGCAGCACTGTGTGAACTTGTTGCTCGGACTTTTTTTTTTAGTTTTGTGTTTAGTTGTTCATGCGATTATTCTTCTAAATTTAGAGTAGATGAACAAGTGAGAGAGAGAGCTTTGGAATACGAAAAGTTGTGTATATTTTTGGAAATGATTTCAAACGCATCTCAAGGTGCGAAATAAACAAATTTCTCGCTCGATGTAAACAAATCAAGCGTACCGAAATCAAAACATAAACAAAAAATCAGTGGGCTTGCGTGATTCGTGTTCAAACGAAGAACAGTAACAGCAAATAAAGGGAACAAGTTCTCAAAAAGGTGGAAAGTTGCATCGAATCAAGCACTTTTAGTGATATCATACCATTCATCGTGAAATATATTTTATATATAACCCAAACTAGCTGAGTTTTTCTTACAGTTTTCTTCTTGGTGGCCAAATAATAAAGGGTTTTCCTCTCGCTCTCAGTTCAGCCTTCAAATTAAGCCGCATATGATCCATCATCATCTGCTTTATCACTCATCCAGCACAACGATTAGGCTGGTTGGTGCCGCCACTTGATTATACAATCGAGTTAATTTGATGTTTCGCTGGCAGCAATTGCCACCATATCCATATGCCGCGCACCACACACCATATACCATCTACCATATTATACCATATCCCATATAGATCGGGGCGTGTCCCGGGCCACAGAAAAGCGGCTGATGATTGTACATCCCATACAAAAAGTCTGTGCATTAGCCAGTGCGATGACGACATCTCTCAGATGTGTGGCAATCCGCGGACGGACAAGTGGAAGATACAGATACAGATACAGATACATTTACTCAGCCACGGATACGCAAAATGCCGACAGATAGATTTATGACATATATGAATTACTAACTGTGCCGCTTCGCTAATTGTTGTTGCTGCTGCTGCTGCCGCAGTAGTTATGACTCGAATTATTCAATTTTTAGCAGCCCCGAGAAATCAACAAATCAGCAGGGAGACTTCAAAGCAACGGAAATGCAAAAACACACCGCACTCATGTGAAATAATAAAAGAAAGGCGCTCGTGAGGAAATCGTGAAAAATCGGTAATACCCTTTTTCGAATCAAAAATCCAAAGGATTTCTTATTTAGTATGGACATTAAGTAAATCTAAATGAGATTTCATTCTAGCCATAGTATATTCCCACTGAAAGGTTATCTTGATTTAAGTTTGTTGCAAGTTACAGCGCATTTGGCCATGTCATCGTGGCCGAAACAAAAAAACAGTGGCCAAAACCAGTGCCAAGCCAGATTACAAAAACTGAGAAAACAATTTCCAAGCGTCCGCCGCCCGTTGCAATGCATTTTAATTTGACTTTAACTATTTGCGCATACAATTAACAGCAGCAGCAGTAGATACACGCACAAAAATTGTGTGTAAGAATAAATAAATATTTACAATTGAGTAAAATATTTTTGAAGATTTTTTTAAGATTTTATTATAATAAAATTTGTAAAAAATTAATATTTTGCATAAGGCGTAAGTACTGTAAATGAATTGAAAATAAATAAATATTTACAATTAAATATAACAGTTTTATACATTTTCTTAGGATTATAATATATTAAACATTGTAAAAAATAAATAAGTGGAACATTTTTGAAGATTTTTTTAAGATATTTGTATATTTAAATGTAAAAAAATGCATATCTTTCAGTGCACAACTGACAGCTTGCCTCAACTGGTTGTATTTTTTTTTTAAGTGGAAGGGGATCTCATTGTCTGATAATTTCACCCGCAACAATGAGATATATAGCGATATATAATGAGATCCTCTCATGGGCTGGGCCCCAACCACTACAACAGTACCTTGTTCACAATAATAATTCAGCAAAAAAAAAGCTCTCCAATGTGACATGTGCCAGCGCCCCCAGTCCACACCACCCCTCTTTTTCAAACCCCCTCGAAAACGCCGCCCCTTTTTTGCCATTCAGGCAATGCAAATACGAAGCTTTGTTTCCATGAACTCCGCGAAAAAAACTAAAATGGGGGAACGTAGTAAAACTGAGAGAAAAAGCGAGAAAACCGAGAGGAAGATCAGCTGACAACAAAGCAAAGAGAAGGGCAGGCAAAAACAAAACAAACAACAAAAAAACTGAAAACAAAACAGAAAGATCTCAAACAATTACACACAATTCCCTTGTTACAGTGCCTAACAAAAGATGATGGCCACAAATTTGATCGACTGCTGAGAAATCCTATGGCTAAATCATTTTGTGGCCAACAAAAAAAAAACTCTTAGGGGGGCTAAACACTCGTGTTGTGAGAGGAGTTTCTCAACGTTGCACCGATCATCTAAAATATTATTATCAAAGAAACCACGCAATCGTACTCTTCAAGTTCATTAGTTTCAATTCCTTTCCTTGAAATATATACAGTTTTTCAGGGATATTAGTTCGATCTATTATTATTTCAATAATATTTAAGACAAGATCGATATAATATAACGTTTTTCATGGATAATAGTTCAATCTATTATTATTTCTAGAATATTTAAGACATGATTCAATTCCGTTCCTTGAAATATATACAATTTTTCAGGGATATTAGTTCGATCTGTTGTTATTTCTATAATATTTAAGACAAGATCGATATAGTATACAGATTTTTAGGGATATTAATTCGATCTATTATTGTTTCTAGAATATTTAAGACAATCGATATCTCTTTACCCATTAGGATCATTTTAACATTAAGTCTCGTAAACCAGATTTTTTTAAAACAGCATTATTTTTCACACTTTTGCCGCCCAGTTTCAAACATGCTCCATTTACGGGCACCAATAAAACTGTATTGACAAGCTGTTAACCTCAGTTTATTAATTTAGCAAACAGTAGAATTTTTGACAGCTCTGCAATTGATTGAAATGAAATGGGTAGAGATTGCGAGTATAGAGAAAACCGAGAGACAAATGCTATTGAATGCTATTTTCGTGTGGTTTTCACCAACAGTTGTTGTTGCCGTTGCAGTTGTTGTTCTTGGCTCTGCATACTCCACATGCAGTGCGTTCAAGTAGATGCATGTATAAATAAAATGTGGGTCATGTGCATCAAATTATTTAATTGGTGTCAATTGGCGTTGGATTTTTCTTTTCGCTCGCTCGCTTTTCTCTTGTTTTACTTTATTTTCATTGCATTTCGTTTCGATTTCCGTTAAGCCGTTTAACTTGATGTTGCTGCTGCAGCTGCAGCTGTTGAGTCAATAAGCCGGGCTTAACACTTTTGTGTGATTTGCATGGGCCTCGAAATTTTGATTGAACGCAAATACACAGAGCGAAAATGAAAGCAAGAAACCATTCGGTTATATTTGAATTAAATATTAGCTGCCTTTTTGTGCACATTCTACATGCAACAAAATATGTACATTTTTTTGTACATTTTACATTAATTTTACATATACCAAATTAGCATTTTCACCTGCGTAAACCCCACTTTTTCTCTGCGTTTAAGGTGGAAGCAACAAATTCGAACCTGCTGTTATGTGTGTCAACGGCTTCTGATTGCAGCAATAACAACTGACAACAACTGCTACCAACAAATAGCAAACAATACAGCCAGAAGCTCCCTTATTACCCCCCAGCCCCCTGAAAAGTAGCCCCCCCCTGTTGCCATGTTCCAAATTCTTCAATACCAAAAAAAATAACAAAACAAAACAGACGTCGGCTAATCCGGATGCGATTATGGCCGTAAACGGTTTACAGTAACCAAAAAAACAACGTGACTTTCCGGTGTCCCTTAAAACGGTGTCAAGCGCTCATTTCCCTAATTTAGTTTACATTTTCCTCTTTCTCTTGTTTCCCTTCTTTTTGCCTCAATTTGGTAGCTTTTTCTTGTTCACCCAAAAAAAAAATTACAAAATTCGAAAACAGCCCATGAAACGCTAAGAAATTAGAAATCTGTAAACATAATTAAATAATATCACAGAATAATATAAGATGATCTTATCGCTCATTCTTAACCACATATTTTTCTGATCGCAAATTTCTATATTGTATTATAGTGTAAAATTAGTTGGTAAAACATTTTAGTAGTTTAAAGTTACGATCTATAAGACAAAATAGAAAATTTACAACAATACTTAAAAATATGCCGAAAAAAAAATCAAACGATCTTGAAAATATGAAAAATGTTTTCTGTGCAGCAATGTCTGGCTGCTTATTTTGCTGAATTTATATAGCCAGATGATGATGATGATGAGCCATGTCAGAATGCGGGGGAGGGGTTTTTCTTTAAAAGAAGGGTTGGGGGGGGAAGAAGGGGGGTTTGCACTCGCAAGTTTGCCTTTGTAGTTGCTCAGTTTTGTTTTTTGTTTTTTTTTTTCGTACGATTTTCACATTCTGTTTGTTTTTGTTTGCATTTATTTTTAGAACATTTTCGAATTCGCAACGCACACGCACAAATACAAGCACGGCCCGCATAGTTTAGCCATGTTTTCAGCCATTTTCCATGCTTGCTACAATTTTCACTCGAGAAAAAATATTTAAAAAAAAAAATTGCTTATAATTTGTATGATATTTATTTTAAAATTATCTTTGTTATGGTTTTGGGAGTGCGAGTGCCAAGCCAGGCCAGTAATTGAGCTGTTAACTGGTAGGTAAATGGTAAATGAAAACCAAAACAAAACGAACCGAACCGGGAGCGATTTGAACCGCCTGCGCCGGAAGCTTAAAATCGACTGAAAACGACTGGGAAATCGCCAGCAAACACGAAACGAATTGAAACGGAACGAATCGAATCGAAGCGACGCACTGAGAAAAACATGCGCCACTTCTCCCCCTTTTCTCCTCTTCCTCCTGCTCTCGCCAGCTGTGAGCTCCATTGATGGAACGTTTGGGAAGGTGGAACAAACAGAGAATGGGGGAAGGGGAAGAGGAAGCGAAAGAAGAAAAGGAAGAGAAGAAAACATGCAAATGCTTGGGAGAAATTCAGAATGAAAGCCGGAAAAGCCGTTAACCGGTTTATAAAAAGATGTTATATAAAAACATTCTATAATATTTTCGAAACCCCTTTTTCTAAATTTTATTTAATTAATTTCACAAAATATAAATGAACTCAGAATCGTTATCAACTCAAAAAACACATTAGTTATAAGAATTAAGGGTGATTTTACTTCTGCAAAAAAAATTTCAATTTACTAAGATGGGATGAGAAAGTCATTATTGATACACACGTTCTAAGAAATACTTTTAATATCAAATATTTAACTGAAATCGTCCAAGTTTACAACAGAACAGTTAAGATCTTAAATATAGAGTTTTAAAGATTGTTTTACAGCATGATGTTAGACTGATTTAAAAAAAACTCTCCCCAAATTGAATTTGAAGCAAATCTGGTCACTCTAAAATTCAAATTAAAGTTTGAAATTAAGGAAGTAGAAGAACATTTTAAGATCTGGTCTCTCCAGAAGTCTGCTAAAAATTTTAAAAGCAAGCAGAAGAAACGATCTTGGCATCGACGGAAGTGTCGGCTGGGCGGACGGCCACCTTCCACACGGGCCCCAAGCCACCCGCTCCTCCCACTCCATCCACCACCCCAAAACCCCAATCCCCAAGCTGCCTCCCGTTCGCCATTGTGCTCAATGCTCCGGCATGCGTGACGACAGCGGCGACGGCGGTACGAACAAATTTCCTGACTACTCACACACAGAATATACAAAAAAAAAAAAAAAAACTCGAGACACAGATATACACACACCTATCGTGATACGATCGAAAAGTGTTACGGACCCACAGCGAAACATAAAAACAACGAAAAACTGCAATTACTGATGAGCACTGATGAGCTCGCTTGCCGGTCAAATGCAATTAAAGCGCCGCTTGACCACACCAACAATATCAAATCCACCTGACGCGAAGCCATATATTACCTAACACTCGAAAATGTGGGGGATATAGCAATATCAGGGGTAGCTGAAATATCACTTCCTTCCGAATTTTTTGGGGAAATCGACTTGGTTCTAAAAATTTAAATTGGAGGGAAATCAATACTACTAATACAATTCTGAATTATTTTAAAGTTCATAATCGAAAATATATATATCTATAAGATCTATTTCAAAATTCGTTTTCATACTTTGTATACTTAAAGTTTTGTAATGTAATAACGTATATAATAAAATATTTTTTCTTATTTCCCTTGGTAATAAGTTTTGCAAAACAACATCTCTGGATTATATCTCATTCACACTTACCTAGTTCACTGTAAAGCGTCGTATTCAGCACGATGTCGTTGATGCCGCTCATCCCGCTGCTTCCACCGCCCACACAAGAATCGGAGTCCTCATTTTCCTCAGCCAAGGTCGGCGGTCCGTCCCACAAAGCCTTCGCCGGCCGACGAACACGATCCAATCGGACCCGTGGAATGTCCTCGTAGCAAACATCACCCCGCTAAGGACCAAAGAATTGGATTGGAGTTATCTTAGGACTTTATAAAAGTGAAAAAAAGGTAGGACACAGTTTCGTTTTCAATCATAAAAGCCTTTAAATTCACTTCTTCAACGTTATATTTCTTGAACTTCTTTCAAAAAATCCTAAAAACTATCGTATAACTGATTTTAAGATACATTTTCTAAAGAAATTTGAATATCTTTAATGCTATAAGATATCTATAATGCACATTTTCAAGCAAGAAGTGAAATTTAATCGATGGCAATGATTTAAAATCGGAAACGGTTCGCTTAATAATGATTAGAGCTTTTCAGCTAAGCCTTGGATTATATTACACTACCCACCTCCTTGTTTGGCGTGGCCGGGAATATCTACAGGTTAGTAGAACGATAGTAGTAGTAGTAGCGGTTTGTTTACATCCATTTTTTTTTGGTTAGCGATAGTGTGCAATTGTGAGAGACAGGGAAAGATATACACAGACAAAATACAAAGCCAATGAACTTGATATGTTTACAGTTACAAACGATTAGACGTGTGTGTGTGTGTTAGTTGCTAGATTTTCGAATATACTATGGGTAGTACTATAAATATATATGAGATTTCTCACCGATATCTCCTCGCTGCAATACGCGGTAAATGTCTGATCGTCCTGCTGAAGAACGCAATATAAAGGACCCCAAGGAAGTGTCTTGATCAGGCGAGTTAATTCTCCTTCGGTTTCTGAAAAATAAAGATGGGTAAGTATTTATTTTATTTAACTTTTTTTATTTCACAATGTTCTAGTCCTTGTTCCTTTGTGTTCCTTTAATATATTAGAAAATTACCCTGTTTATAATATAAAATTAATTTTAAACTTTTAAATTAACTCGGTGGCGCCCTCTGTCAGCAAAAAATGCTGCCTAGTTTCAGGCTTCATTTTTTACCCAAATGTAAAATACATGTCAAATGCCTTGCCTATTGACTTGGTCAAGTAGATAACGTGTAAAATCCGAGATGTAAAGTTACTGATCTTGAAACTGGATTTAAAAAATAAAGTAAACCACCTCTAAATGCAGGCAAAAACAAAAAAAAATAAATAAAAATCCGAAATTGCACACCGTTACAAGCGTCGTGTAGATTCCATGTAATTGTGCTGAAAACCTTTCGGAAAATGTGGCGCATGCGTGTTTTTAATTAGGCAGCAGCAACTGGATTAGATTATTTTATTTATTTATGCATCTGCAATCGCAAACTGCGGCTCCAATTGAATCTTTGCCGTTTCAAATGTGCAAATCATATGCATTAGAATTTATTTGAGCGGTGGGGAAGATAGAAAAAAGATACAGTAGCTCCCTCTAAAAAAAAAAAACAATGAGAATTGCTTAGCCAAGTTGAACCGGCATTGTGATTTAATGATTTTTTTTCAAGCTTGCGTGTCTGAGTTCTCAAAGTTCGTTTCACTCAGTTTGCGTCTTCTTCATGCTTTCCCTTCTTCAGTTCTTCTTTTTTTTTCTCTCTATGAGATAACAATGTGAGGCAGCTACAAAAATGATTTTAATTTCAAGTTGCTCTTCATGGAGATGTGGGCGTGACACGCGTGATCAGATACATGAAGAAGTTTCGAAAAGCCTAAGCAAACCTAACCTATAGCCTTATATATGAACTTCTTATTTTATTAAATCTTAACAATATGAAACAAAACTAATATATCTCCGTTGTCAATTTGTAAAAAATGCAAATTACTTGAAGTTTTCACAGAATAAATTTTTTTTAGAATTTATGTTAAATAGTCTCAATTTAAAAGTTCAAGTTACTTACATTTTTTTAGCTTTCAATTTATATATTTATTCTTATTTACATTATGTTTGATAAAATATGGGTTTTTCCAGTGTATTTAATGTCCGACTTCGTAGAGTTCTCCAATTTTTTTTCAGATTTAAGCAGCGAATTATTTCACATACAACAAATGTACATACGACTGAGCGTATTTTTCAAGTCCGGCGCCGTCTGCCCATTTAACATAAATATTGTAAGTAATTGTGAAGACAGCAACAACAACATGAGATACAACAACTGCAATAGCAACTCAAGCGATGACGTCGAAGCATCAGAAAGAGACAGAGCCATGAGGGGCGAAAGAGAGGGGGCGAAGATGAAGTGGTTGCTCAGCAAGTTTGCGTTAATATTTTTTATTTTTTTTTTTTTTAACGTTCGTTTGCCGTTTGTTTCTTTATTATAACTTTTCTCATTTTTTTTTGTTGTTGTTGCTTTTTGCATAAGAATTTCTCGCTTTTTGAGTTCTCGAGTTCAATGCACTGTGTCAGCGGTTTTTCTTTTTCCATGTGCAGAACAACAGGTGTCGATGAGGGGGGGTAGGGCGGTAAATAGGGGGGGTTGAGGGGGTGAGCGGAGATTTGCGGTTGGTCAATGGACAAACGCACACAAACATCAAACATCAGCTGGCATCTGAGAGTGGAAAACGTGGAAAAACAAGTGTTTTTGGTTTTCCCCCCAACTCTTTTTATTCTCCAATAGCTTTGCACAGAAAAAAATGATCAAACAAATAAATTGAGTAAATCGACTGTCAAATACCCGTTACTTAGCTAAAGCAAGCAGTCGCAAGCAGAACAAACCAAGCAGTCGCTTGAAAGTGGCGCCATCTACATATGTGGCGGACAATTCATTATTTGTGTATAACTTTTTACTGAGTGGACCAATTTAAATGAAAGAAACAATATGCTAGAAAATGCTACAACTGCGTAGGAACTCCTAGCTCTTATAGTTTCCAAGACCTCAGCGTTCACTCTCTACGAGTAACGGGTATAAAAACATTAAAGAAAACATTATTCTTCAAAAAGAAATTATTTATTTTTACAGAGTATCGTTTAACATATTATTCAGACTTTTTCTTGTCAAGTAATTCGAACAATCTGGGAATTATCTTCGCTTCGCAGTGCATTTCCCCGTGGCATGTACATACATATATATGTATGTGTTTATATGACCGTCAGGGAGCCACAAAGATAAGATACAACTGACAGATTTAATTCCACGTAAACCTTTTCTCGGCATGAATGTCGAACAAATAGTTCCCAAGATTTACAGTGCGTTTCAGGGCTAGAATTTTAAAGGTAATTAATTCTATACGATTAGGCAAATTAAATGAAATACGAATAACAAACAATCCATCTATTTCAGTTTCCGCAGTATCACTTGCATTTATTTGAAATGAAACAGATCAGTATCTATTGATCAAATTTTTTAACTTTGAACATTTTCACCCTAAGTTATTATAATACTTAATGTAAAAACCAAATAAATCATTGATAAGTGAACAATAATATTATGTTTCCAGATGTTTTGTTTTGTTTCTTTTTTAATTAAATAATTTAATTTAATTATTAAGAATAATTAATAAAACATTTACTTAATCATATTAAATTAGTCACAGAAATGCCTCTTACTAAGATAAATAAATGTATGAGTACGACATTATGACTAAAAATACTTTTTTCATATTTTTTTTACTTGATATTTCAACACAATGACTCAAAATAGGAAAATTAGTCAAATTAGTTATCAAATTCTTTACAGTCAGATAGAAAAAGTATAAAGTTCATTCACAATGCATCATTAATTAACAAATAAATAATCAAATGGACCTTTACGATTCACCAGGGAAACCCATCAATTAACCCTTCATCGCCCAAAAACAATCATTATCCTTCGGACATAATTCCCCACACGACTAATTCTTGAGTTTTTCAATGAAATAACGATCGATTTACCGCACTGAAACGCACTGTATGCGGTGTACAATAGGAATGGCACGTTAATTGAAATTATCGCATTACCATGCCGACAACTTCTCACATCTTCCAGCTGTATTTCTGTATTTCTCCTCATTTCGCTATCACGGCGCATAATTAATGACATCATCATCGGAAATCTTGTATAATTCCCACTATTTGAGCTGTGGATTCTTCATTCTGCTATCGGAATTCGGATTGATTCACAAGCATACTTTTTCCAGCTTAAGGAAAAACGCATCCCACCAAAATTGAATTATTAAATGTTAAGGCGCAGCGAGAAAAGACATTGCCAATTAAAACTAATTTAAAATAATTTATGCTCTGTGCGTCATCTGTGTGCGTTTGTGTGGGTGTCCAGGGAGGGGTGGGGGGGTGGAAATTAAAGGGGGGGTAGTGTTGAGTGAGAGGGGAAATTAAAGTGAGGGGTGGAAACTCAAGCTCTTTCGCTTGTCCATTGTCGCCAACTAAACCACAAGAAAGAAATGTGTTTTCATGCGGTTGGCGTTTTGTTCGACCGCCGCCTCAAACAAATGGGGGCGTGGCAGCGCGCCCTTTAACCACACTCGGAGAAAAATGTGCCAAGTTTCAAACGTTTTTATAAGAACTTGGTCTTTTTCCCGTTAAATACGTTAATAAACAAATTGTTATTTGTATTTAATTGATAGAAAATCCCTACTATTATTCTTTCAAATGTAACCATATAAATATTATTATATTATTATTCTCTCAAGATCTTTTCTTTCAAAATTAAAAATATATAAATATTTTGTGGCCCATTAGGTTTAAAAAAGCTTTCAGTATTTCGAAAAAGTAAACCAAAATGTTTGGAAAAATTATTTCAACATTTTGGGAGAAAAATTCGGTTGCCTTAAAAATCAAAGACGAGTGTTTATGTATTTTTTTCAGTGCCCCCGTTTGTGCTATAGCTTCCGCATGTTGCAGCTGTCCCAAATCTTCATCGGCGCCCTAACAACATGTTGCATTTTGGGCGGTGACCCGACCGCCCGACCCAGATGCATATATAAACATATATATACGTATATCCGTGCTCTATGCCTAGACATCTGTATATATATATATATAGATGGCACGCAATCCCGACACAAATCGTTGCGTAAACGAACGAACAAACGCATTTAATTAGGTTTATGGGAAATATGCGAAACGTTCGCGATATCAACACAAACAAGTCTGAAATCTAGCAAACCAACTTTTTACCCCCAACCCCCCTTCCCCTCTCCCCCTTTTGAAAACCAAACAATGCAGAATTATAGCATAACTTGGATTTCGCATCATGTAATAGCAGCGACCTGCTTGCATTTGATTTGTCAATATTCATTTATAGATTTTTTCCTTTCAACTTTTTCCCAGTCTTTCGACTTCTCTCCCACATTGTTGTGGCTTTTATATAGATATACATATGTATATATGTATGTATATTTTTTGGTAATATGACAAAGGGAATCGAATCACAGGTCTTTGAGTCTGTGATCGCCGCCAATGTTTTGCTTGTTGTATTTTTCGTATACACACACACGATCATTTTTTCGGGCTCTTTTGATGATAGTTTGATTTAGTGGAAGTTCCGATTTTAGATGGTTTTGGAGGGAGAATAATACCTTCCTTATGGAAGCTTTTATGCTTTTCAATTAGCCAGCTACATTTCATTATTTATGAAATATGAATATAAGAATGGTGACATCTATAATTCCAAAAATTGTAAAGTCACTTCTTATTCGATACTTCTTTAATTATTTGGTAAGCGAAAGCTTCAATTTTCTGCACCTCTTACTTCAGTTTCGGTAAATCGACACCTCGTTTCCGAGAAAGACAAATAAATACCTGTATAGATATAGAAAATCGAAACACTATAGGATCTAAATAAAAACCTTAGCCCCTAAAAATGCGAATTCTTCGTTGTGTGATTTTTGTTGTTGTTACTTGGGGTTCTTTGTTTGCTTTTTGCATTCTCAGGCCAGTGAAAATGTGTGTTTACATTCTGCTCGGATTTATTTTGATATGATTCGTATGGGGAAACAAGTGTTTCGGCGGCACCCCCCGAATATGATTCAATCCGCTGGGAAGCCAGATTTCGACAAGTTCCATCTGGACAATCAGTATTTTTTCGCTTTATTTCTAAATATATATAGGGGTATATCTGGAAACGATCTTCATAACCTGAAATGTAACTGAACTAAACACTTTGTAATTAAGATTCGAATACAAAAATGAATTTATTAACTTTAAGCCAGCTTACATGAATTATACACTTAGTTATTAAGAGCAGAATATTATGAAATTATCACCTCAAGCCGGCCTAAAGCCTAAGTAGCTATGGCTGCCCACCCCCCTATAGCTTTAGTTTTTAACTTTAAGCAAATAGTTTGTAAATAAATAAATAAATAAATATCTGGAAACGAAAGGGGTTTTCTTTCACTGAAGTTTCCCTTTTGTTTTAGCGGCGGCCAACGTGTGTTAATCTGTTCGACTTCGATTTGCTAAAAGGCCCAACAAAAACCACAAAACTAAAAAGCCGGCTTTTGGACCCGAAAAAAAACAAAAAAAAAACAAAAATAAGACTCAGGTGTGTGTTGGTCATAGAGGAAAAAGTGAATTTTTTCATAGAAAGTTGTTGGGCAACATTTGCAGCGGCGGCGGCGACAGCGAACGCATTCGATACTTGAAAATAGAAAATTATAGTGTGCCATCCCCGTCTCTTTCTCTCTTCCTGCCTCCCTCTCTGTCGCACAGCCGGGGAACTGGGAACTGGGGACCTGGGGACCTGGGGACAGGTAATCGCAACCAGTCAGTTGTTTCACTTTCTAGCAGATGCAGTGGGTCAAGCTCGCAGGCGGCAGATCCCAGCCAGATTACTTTTATGGACATGGACGGATTGCAATTGGAAAGGTTTTCCTCAAACGAAAGTTTCTCGGGGACGGGGATCATTGAACTTGAACCAGCGAAATTTCTTTCTTTTATTACAGTATAGATTATAGGCTTTATCAAATTGATTAAATATCATTTTTATAGTGTTTTAAATGTTTTCGGCCTTTTCTAATATATTCCATTTTGTTAAACCAAATATTTTTGTTAAATTCTGAAATTCCAGAATAAAACTATGCGTAAGAAAGAGCTTAATTGCCCCCAAGTATTTATTATTTTTTAGAGAGAGTGGCAAATTGATCGTTTAAAATCTAGAAACTTCGAGATAGATTTGTGTCTGAAACCTGCAATTTTAGAGTTAGCAGGTGATGGTGGCGCTTTAACCCATAAAAATCGAATCGAATCGCACAAGCAACAACAACGAGTGCAATGGCAAAAAGTGTGTCAGTCACAAAAGCTTTTGGCCAAGTTAATGACGCCATCATCTCGACACTCGAGTGTCGCTCCGGTGTTTATCGTTCTTCTCCATCGGCGTGTCTTGTCTCTGTCTTGGCCACTCCTCCTCTGCCTTTCGGCTCAGTCGATTTCTCCTCTTCTCGCCGTCTTCCTTTTAACGCTTTTGGCATGGGCCTGCTGGTCTTTTTGTACGCAAGCGGACGGCCCCATAACCAATTTCTAAACGCCAAAGCCCCAAGAACCGAACCAAGCCGGCCAAGAGATAGAGTTTGGACATGGCCAAGTGACATGCAAAGCGAAAGCCAAGTGGGGTTAACGGGGTACAGTGTGTAATCCTCATTAAGGGAAGCTCAAATTGAGGAGGGCTTCAAATATAAAAAAGTATCATCCCTACAAATCGATTGAAATCTTCTCAAGAAGAGTAGTTTATTATCAAGAAAATCTTCTCTATTAACATAATTAGGCCCTATAAAAAAGGTCAGTAGTCAAATTCACCCAGAACGAATTGACATAAAAATCTAAAAATTAAATTATAAATTATATAAATTTTATATACTTTAAAGAACTCTGTTGTAGAAACCCGGGGGAACATGGTAGCCATTATTTACTGTGCCAGCTAACAACCGACCAAATAAAAAGGCAACTACAACACAAAACATGACAGAAATGATGTCAAGCCAGCGGGCAACACGAACACAACAAAAAAACTAACAGGAACAAACATATGGATCGAACCTCTGCGATTTGTTCTCAACTCGAAATACACTGACTCAAAATAAGATCTACATTTTCATAATATTTAATATTTTCTTATAATATTTATATTTATTTGATTCAAATTAAAGGTGCTCTAGTTGGCAAATAAAAAATATTTGAATTTGAAAAGTAAATTAACATTTATGTAAAGTTGATATTATTACTTTACCTATTAACATAACAGCAATAATCTCATAAAAGATGAATGATTTTGAATGATCTATTTGCCCATTTTTTTCTGTTAACGCATTGCCAATCGAGTTTTGTAGGTGGGTTTTTAGACCAGTGCAAGAAACTAACAACAAAACCCCAATACCAAGACAAAGGTAAAGGCAAAGGCAAAGACGAAGACGAAGCCAAATGGCGAGGCAAAAGGTTATCATAGAATGCCATCAATGACCTTGACACACCAACCAGCCCGCACGCACACAGAAGCACTCGTATTCACCTGGAAATAAACACACCTTCCTTCCGCTGCGGGCAAGTAACCGTAACAGAAGGCAAGAAAAAAATGGAAAAATGAAGCAAATGAGGCAAGCCAACGAAATCCGAAAACGGCAATAAGAGAAGTTGCCTTCAAGGCGAAGGTAGCCTTTTTTTTGCTGCCACTTATCACGATTGCTTGTGTGTGTTGTGCTTGTATGATATTACCAATTTCTGTTGAACGTGCTCCTTCAATGCCCAATGCTAATCCAAATAGACATATACAAATCAGCCACAGGCGACAAAAACCATGTACATAAGAACTTCCCGAAGAAAACCCTACAGATTTTAAAAGTATCATACAAAAGTCAAATATATAATTCAAACATATCAACTTGATATTTTATCATAGTACGCCCAAAAAATCGAAGATTGATTTTACATTATTTAAGATCAATTTTAATTTGATATGGTAAGGTAAGGTACATTTTAAAAACGAGATGGGTTTTGCATGACCCGAAATTTACATGGCCATATCGATTTTACGGGAACATGCTTTTACTCAAAATACTCAAAAATAAGCATAATCGTTATTCATATCAAAATTAGATAAATAACTTTGGTATTTAAAAAAAATAAAAAAAAACTGCGCATATCGATCTGATCTTTCGTCGTGTGTTTTCTGTATTCTCGGTATTGAATTTTGTAAGTTGTAAGCTTTTTCTCAATTATTTCGAGAGATTAACACAAACTTTCCTACTCCTATATTTAGCTAGCCCTTCGAACATTGAAGAAACCCCACTTACTCAAATTTTTCAAGCATTTTTTCAAGTGCCCACTAAAGACCAGTTAGCCACTTCACCTGCGCCACTTTGGTCGCCTGAACATCGATGAAAGGCCCTGCGCAGGGGCTTTATTGTCTATTTGCCTGGGTATTTGCCGAGTAGTGTGTGTGTTTTTCTGTTTTTACCTTTTTCCGAGGGTCGTACGACCGTACGACCAACCAACCAACCCCTCACTATGACAACAAAAACCTGCGACAGGTAAAATGCGAGATAACGGGGAAAAACGCTCGACGGGCAAACATGAACCTGCCCGAAAATGTGGAAAGGTATTTTTTCCCAGGCCAAGGAATTTGCACAGGTGACACGAAGATAGTTAACTTAGGAGAGCGCATCCCACAGCCCACATCCGCATCCGCAACCGCTTCCACATCCACATCCGCATCCGCCCAGAGCGGGAACCTCTCCAAATGCCCCTCGGGTAAACTAGTAAAATCCACAGATGAACCATAACTGTCACATTAGGAACTCGACTTATGGACACTTGTTCACCATTTTTATGCACTTCTCAAAAGGTGTTGAATTTATAGCCAAGTGAAAAACAATTCGAGTCGGTCATTAGGTTTGACTCTGGTGTGTTTGTAGTGATCCCGACAACGACTAATATTAAATTCGGAAAACATATACAATCCCATTACAAAAGTCTTTTATAACTGAGCAGTTTGAAAATGCAACAATCTTACAAATAGTGCGTGCACTCAAAGATTGTATCTTTTGAGTCATTTGTAACTGGGGGTACCCCAAACAAGACCATAGATTTTCTTACATTTGACTACTGTTTTAATTGCTTACTTTGAGATGCGATTAGAAAATACATTTGTTTTTCCGGGGAAGGTACACTTGGGAACCATTATTCGCCCTCAGATGTTTCTCCCCTTATCTGCTAATTTCCATTACCATTTTAAGTTCTTTTTTCATCTATTCGTCGAGTATTTAGTTGGGAAATTTAGCTAGTATATTATTTAATATGTATGTTTTTACCAAAAATATTTCGGTTTTCAGTGATAATGTCAAGTACTGCGAGGTTAGAAGAATTTTGCTAGTTGTGTCAATAAAATGTAGATCGTAAATGTAAGAATTTTTCTATCTAAATGTATGAACGTAGCGTTGTATAAATAGAATACAAAGACTTTTTACCGCCCATTTTCTGTTTAACCAGTTCCAAGTTGACTTTTTTTTATTATGGTTGTAGGGTGTTAAATCAGTCATTGGAAAATCGAATCGAATTTAAATCATTTTAAACAAATCGTTCAAATATATCTCATTAAATTTTCAAAGAGATTTATAGATTGTATATATATTTTATCACTTCTTTATCCAATTACTACTGAGGTATTTGATTAAGTTACTACTAGTTTTTCTTGGGACCCCCGAATTCTGACTAACATAGATCGCAAACTAGCTTAGTATGATTTGTAGATGGTATTTCTGGATACACATAGGTAACTCCCACTCACCACAGACATCCAGCCATCCTTCGATTCTGCTGGGGTAGGAAATCGCCGAGGCCCGGCTTAAGTAAGTTCGACGTCCCATTTTGTTGTTGGGGGTGGTAATTTTGGTTTAGGTGGATGCTGTGCTCTCTCTCTCCGGCTCTCTTGCGCTGCCTCTCTTCCGCATCCGTGTCCTTCGTCCCCCTTTTTGGCTCTCTCCGCTGGCTCCTCTCACTTATCGTTTAGCTTATCGACTCGTTGAGTTGTTGTTGTTGTTGTTTTAGTGGCTGCTTAATTTGAATATTGATTTTGTTTGTTCTTGCTGTTGTTGCTTTGTTTTTATTGCACTTGTGCCTTATGGCGCTTTTTGGGGGTTATTGTAAAACAAAAGATTAAAGCAAAACAAATAAAAACCCGAGATTTGTTACGATTTCAAGAGCAGGTTGTTGTTGCTCGCGCTTTTGTTGTTGTTTTCATTTGATTTTTAACGATTTCAATTCCAATTCCGCTCTTTGTTTTAATCTCCATCTTTCCTCTCCGTCTCCCTCTCCACCTGATTTTCGGTGTTTTTAGTGTTTTTTGCTGTTTTTCTCGTAACAGCTGAGTGGCATTTTTGCGGTGCCTCCTCTTTTTTGTATTTTGTTTTTTATTTTTCTCTTCACCTTATTTACTGTTGTTTTTGTTGTTATCACCAGAAACCAGAAACTTTATTTTGCACCTGTATATGTGTGTGTAATTTATTTTGGTGTACTGTATTATTTTTAAATCACGACTCCGCCGACAACAAATCAAGCATGTGCATGTTTCGGCTTTATTTGTGTGTGTGTGAGTGCGGTCCAGAAGTTGTAACCTTGTTGTTGCTGCCCTTTTTTTTGGATGCGACACTCTCCCACAAAACACTTGAAAAAAAAAGACACGGTAAAAGCTATCTTCGGATCCGGATCCGGATCGACAACGGTTTCGCTTCGGTTTTCAAAATCGGCTGGAAAAGCGTAGAGCCGCGACGTGACGTCGACCGCGGTTGTCAAAAAACAACAACACAAAAATTATGCAGTGTTGCCAGATGAACATTTTGCTTTCCCCCTAAAAAATCTCGAACTGCCGATATTTGCCCCTAAAAAATCCAGTTTTCCCGCTAATTCAAAAAAGTAGTTAATTTTGAATATATGCAATTAAATAAGAAATATCTCAATACGACGTTGTAGAAATGTTAAGATTGGAAAAATTCACCAAATAACCAGCGTTGCAAGCAACCAAAAATCCATTACTAACAGTACTTCCTATCGATTAATCTGACGTCATTTTTATGGCGGGCTATTTGAAAAATACGAAAAATAAAAGTACGAGATTATAAAAACATTTAGTTTTATTATTTGTAATTGAACATTTTTTTGGGATACCTTTTTGAACATAACATGCCATCCGAAATTAAATTCAGATAAAACGGTAAAAATAGCGCGCCTAGTATCAGCAACCTGCTGTTGCTAAATGTTTGCTCTTAAGAAAAGTAGAATATGGCAATAACATCAGTGTATCAGTTGTTTTTATTAAAAACTTTTTAATTCAGAACTGGAAAGCCATTTTAAATTCCAACGGTCAAACCAGCCAGTGTTGCAAAACCAGCCCCTCCAGCCAGTGTTGGTAGCTGTCGCCGTCACACACACACTGTTGCATTCCATTTACAGTTCAAACGGCGTTTTTGTGCGCGTCGCTTTTTGTTTGATTGAATTGATTAATAATTTGTTAGCGACTAATAAGGAGAGGAAATGGACACTCCGCGTCGAAAGCTGCGCAACTTGCACATGGAGAATGTGCAGAACAGCAGCACCCCGATTCGCGTGCCGCCCTCGCCGATGCTGAAGACTCTGGGCCACGGCACCGGCGTGAGTGTTTACCGTTTGGACCGCTCGCCCCGTCTTGGCCAAATCCGCTCGCCATGGGCCGTCAAGCGGATCACCCAGAACATGAGGGCCAAGCGGGACACGCTCTTCAACGAGCGGATTGTCCACGAGGCGGATATCCTTCGGTGAGTCTGCTGGCTTCCACCGTACTTCCTTTTTTAAGGAGAGCTGTCAGTGTGTCAGTGTCCTGCGTGTGCGAGTGTGAGTGCGTGAGGCGGTGCGGATGCTGCATGTGCGTGTGTGTGCTAGGGTGGGCCGATATGTGGGTCAGGGGAGCTCATTAGGGTGGCTCACGAGCACAGCCAGCACAGGTCGCGCTCGGTACCGCGGATCATGTCAAAATTCGTAGCTGGAAATTATAAATCTGCTATTACTCGATTGAGATGTTTTCTTACTTTGGTTTCATCTCAAACTTGAAATAATTGAGTAACCCCAATGTGCATACGTGTGTACCCTTAGTGTACATACTACGCAGGATGGGTGCTTTAAATGACCAATGAAATACCCCTCAAATTTCGAATACATGCTAATATAACTGCCATTTCAGCAAGCTGAAGCATCCCAATATCGTGGGATTCCGCGGCGTTGTCACCAGTGCCGAGGGCGTGAACACACTGGCCCTCGAAATGTGCACCACTTCACTGGGCTCCATACTCGAGGAGCGTCACGACGAGGATCTTGGTCCGCTGCCGGCCAAAAATACCTATAAGATGATCATGGACGTGGCTCTGGCCCTGGACTTCCTTCACAACGAAGCTCGCCTGCTGCACGGCGACCTCAAGTCCTTTAATGTCCTGGTTAAAGGAGAGTTTGAGATCTGCAAGTTGTGCGATTTCGGAGTCGCTCTTCCGCTGGACGAGCAGGGCGAGATTAATTTCCAAAAGAATCCCGACCTGCGCTATGTGGGTAAGTTTACCGGGTTTACACAACCATCAAAATGATGAGAATTACTAATAAACCAAGAACCTTATACTGCAGGAACAAGTCTTTGGTGCGCCCCGGAGGTTATAGACGATGTGGATGTTATTGACAGCAAGGCGGACATCTTCAGCTTTGGCCTGGTTATCTACGAAACGCTGGCCTTGGTGCCACCGCACACCTTGGAACTCGATGCGGCGCTTGGCGAGGATATGGACAGTTCACACGATTTGTCCACCGAAACGGAGAAACTGCAGCGCAAGCAGCTGGAGTTCTCCGGCGATGAGAGTAAAATGGACGAGCATACGGACAACGACATGAGTCAGGATGTGGTTGACGACGACGACGACGTGGCCGAGGAGGAAGATGATACCAAGGAGAACGACATCTCCGACTTCACGCTGAACAACCTCCATTCGGCTTACGGGACACGCCCACCACTGCCAGTGGCCTTTCAACTCAGCGACGATTACAACTGCATCGTGGAGCTGTTCTATCTGTGCACGAATGCCCTGAGCGAGGATCGGCCGGCGGCCAAGACCATTTGGCAGTGCCTGGAGAACAATGCCGCGAATGTCACGACAGGAAGCGATTAGACTGATCATCACTCTCATCCTCCACAACCTTCCTCCACTCGGAAATAAGCTTAATGTCTCCATTTGTTTTTCCATGTATGAGTGTCTACCTAGCTGTAATTTCTACTCTGTAAGAAAAATCAAACGATTGTACGCATGAAGCCTCGCGTTCGCATATACATATTAACGATCGGATAAGATAAGTGTACATATTCAGCAGCCAAAAGAGAGGTCGAATAAATCGAATCCCTAATGAAACAAGACTCTATGGTTTCAAATGTTTAAGATTATTACAAAAAGGCGGTTAGTTATGAAGTCTACACCTAGTTGTTTTGAAAAAACGGTCTTGAAATCGAAGTTAAGATGCAAATTGTATATAACGCTCACTAACGATTCACATTTTCTATAAAATGGACACAATATTGAAACTGACTTGAAAGGTAGAAATAAGTAAGACCAACCCAATTGAATTGAATTGCTTACAAAAGTGTGCTAACTAAATATGATTTCAAAATTTACATTCTTTTTTTTGATACCTTAATTATCGTAAGCTTCAAATTAGTTGTGATATAATCAATAAACTTACATTGTTTCGCTCCGACCTTCCATAAAAATCCCTTTCCGCAGAAGCTCTGTTACAAGTTTACTTAGGTTTATTAAAAAATAATAATACATACATCAAAATATAAGTTTTTCTTTCGTGATTTCGCTTTTCGGTCTTTTTCAGTTGTTCAGCGGGAATATAGTTTTGCGTTTATATATGCTTGGGAATCGGGGATTAGGGAGACTTGGTTCGATAAAGGTTCAGATTGCTTGGTAATATAAGGATATGTGGAATGGTGATGAGGGACTTGGTTGGGCGGTACGCATTTAGATATAGTTTCAGATTCGCTGCTGTCTCTATCCTAGATCTTGCTATCTATCTAGGGTAAGTTATGCCTGTTCCGTCTCCTAAATATGGATATTGTTAACTTCAAGTCGGGCAGATCGCATCGCATCTGCCTTGAGTGGCCACACACTTTTCTCGATTTGACTAAAGCGTATACAGACTTCAATTAGGTCTACAGGGATACGTATTTACCATAGAGATTGTATTAGTGTATATATTCTCTTGTATATATATAAAAAGTATCGAATTGCTCTCTTGAAGGCGAAGGCGCTGTTGGTGTTTCGTTTGTTCTTTATCGTTTTGTTAACTTATCCACGTTTCTCTCTCGTTTTTCCGTAACTCTAAATGATGACAATTACAACAAACAACTTGTACGAGTATTGGACACATTGACGGAAAACAAAAGTTAAAATTACAAAAAGTACAATATTTAAAATAAATCAAACAAATATAATATGAGAAGTGCCAAAAAAGTACATAGGTCTCAAATCAAAAAAAAAATCTAGCAAATCGAGAACCATATATTTTGTAGGTTTCGACATGTCAAAGTACATAAAATGGAATGTTTTGGTTATAAATTATTCGTGCTCGTATGTGTGATTTTGTGTACAATTATTGCCTTTTCAGAATCCTGGGATTCGAATGGTTAGGCTAAGTAAATTTCTCTGCCTTATGCATTTGATGCTTTCTCTCTCTCTCTCTCTATCTCATTCTCTCCTCAGCGGTCTCACTCTAAACTAATGCAACAAGCTAGAAAAATAACAAGACGTAAATCTTACAAATTTAAATACACATAAATATATGCCAAGGAAAAAGATAAAAACAAGGGACTGCATTCAAAAACGTGCAAATGAATATGTGTGTTTTGTGTGACTTTTGACTGTGTTTCGTATGGAATGTATGGGGAAAGTCGAATGATTATACATATAATCGTATGCTATATATCGCTCACCTACTACATAACTGGGCATTTTGCAGAAATGGCGTTGGCAAATTATAATTTACCTAGCATACTTCTACAAAATGTACTCGACTCATCATGCTTTTCGACTAATCTTTAGGGATTTTCACAAATATTTCTTCAAAAATCACGCGTTCTTGGGCTCTGACAGTCTCCTTAGTAAGTGAGCTATATATAATAATCGATCAGTATAGATGTGATTAGCTGGCCTAACTTGTATAACTTTAAATAATTGACTTGAGTTTAACGAACTTATTCGATCTTAAGGAAAGTTAAGTCTGATAAACTAAGAATCCTCTGCGCTTCTCTGTTGTGAATTCGCGTTTTCCGTTGCTTGAGTTCTCGGGATGCTGCTGCTGCTGCTGCTGGGTGTGCTATATGTTCTCGTTCAGCCCTACAAATGCAGCACTCCATCCTTTACATCGCTGGCCATTATCGTGGACGCATTGGAGGCTGCCTGCTGATGCGACGAGGGCGATGAGGACAACGGTGGCGCCTGCTGCTGGTTGTGATTGTTGTGGCTGCCGGCGGCTGTGGACGTGGGACTCTCGTCAAGTGTCACTCCCGTTAGGTCCACGATATCGTCCTGATCGTCGTGCTCGATTTCGTCGGAGGTGTTGGTATTATTAGTGTGATGTGACCCACTGGACAGCTGGCTGTTCCTTGAGAAGGAGCCGCGATGTGTGGACGTCAGCGTGCGCTGATTGGCCGGCTTCACGGTGATTATCAGGTTGGAGCTATTGGCCACCATCATGTCGGTGACTTGGTCGAGAGTCTTGCCAGCCACCTCGATGCCATTCACCTCGATCACCTCATCGTTGACGGCCAGCAAGCCGGTGCTTTCGGCCAGGCCGCCCGGCACTAGGCGGGATATAAAGATGCCCGGCTGCTTCTCCAGCCCACTGGCCGTCACCCTCACCGAGGTGCCGTCCCGTATGTAGAATCCCAGCGGCTTATCGCTGCCGTGCTTCAGCAGCCGGACTCTCCTGTGCGTTTCCGGCACAATGTCCACGTCTATGATGGCCGACACCTGGCGGAAGTCGTGCGGTATCGAAATCGACGGCGCCTTTGTCTTCACGGGCGTGTGGCCCATCAGTATGCTGCCGATGAGGTTCCTGGGTTTCATCGTTCCGAAGCCAGAGTACTCGTTCAGATCGTCTGCAACAAGGAGGGGATTGTGGTTCAGTCGGGGGCTCTGGGGATGAGCTAGGTATGCCAGGAGATGTACTCACCTTTCCGCTGCACTATGACCCGCAGCAGGGGACGAGCTGTCTTCAGTGCCCGGCCAAAGTTGTCATCGTTGTTGATCGGCAGCAGGTCGTTGTCCCGCGGATCGATGTAGAGTATGAGAAACTGGATGTTGGCCAGCTTGTGCAGCTGCTCGATGAGGGCCGCGAACTTGTCGAAGCTCTGCTCCGTCTCGTTTCGCTTGAAGCTCCACCGCCGGAACTCCGCGTCGAACTTAAAGATTGGTTTTGATTAGAAACAGCCCATAGTAGGTGTCACCTGTTGATTCCTGGTCGTAAGCAAACCATTCCCCTAACTAATTTCATAAATCCATCTTGTGGAAGCATTATTAGGGCTGTAGGGAACCCTATTTACCTGCTACAAGGTGTGGAAGATTCTACGGACATGAAAACAATCAGTGGAATCGGGCACAACAGGGTGGTTTTTGAGGTGCCGAGATCAACAGATACTTTCAGGGGAGGAAATCATATCTCTATTTGCAGCCTGTTGAATGATTTGCCATCTTGGAAGCCAGGAATTCCAACTGGTAGTCAAGCTCAAAAGATGGGGACTTTTGTAGGTCCGAAAACATTCCAAAAATGTAAGACCTCTGCAGGTTTTTAAACAACTTCCCATCTCAGAACCCTCCGATTGCGATTCCAACTAGTAAATCCCATTGCTGTGCGCATGAATCAGCAGCTCAGCGGCGAAGAAAGGGGCGTGGATGTCGGCAAAGGCGGGGATTCCGGGGGCTAGGCCATACATAGGACTCACCTTCGATTTCACCTCGATCAGATTCGTCTCGCTGCCCGCCACGCCGGACGTTGTGTTTATCTTGTTCTTCGACATTTTCTCCAATCCAATCCAATCCGATCAAAGGTGCACACAGTTTTCCAGTCTCAGCACAGCACAAAACACAGCAGCTCAGTTTGTTTCCCTGACTCTGATCTGATCTTCTGGATCGAAATCGAAATCGAACCGAATCGCCCGACACGAACCGAACCGAAAACGAAGCAAGCCGCAATTCACCGGGGGGATTTAAATTAGAGTTAGAAATCTAAATTAAAACTAATTAAATAAAAGAAATGGAGGTGTGGTATTTTGTGTGGTATTAATTAGTGTGTTTCTCCCCCTCCACTCGATGGGCATCGATAAAGTTATCGCTGGGGTTTTCAGTATTTAAATACTGCACGTATCGATAGTTCCTCGTACACACACCTATCGATTGATTTGTGGGCCATCTCTAAGCCGTAATTCAAATTCAAATACGCAACTAATTACATTAATACTCTATTTTCTTTGTCAGATAAAATAAAATTTTGCACATATAGTAAATTGAAGACTTTTCAACTGCGTTTTTTCCCAACAACAATTATTAACACTTAATGTACAATTGTAAAGAAATATCAGTGTTTTTCATTTACAGGGGTTCCTGAAAATAAAGAGATTTTGTGCATAGTCTTTATTAAATTTAATTTTGTTCTACAATCGGCTCATTTATGATCTCTCCATATTTTAGGGATCAATTAAAAGCTACCAAATATTTTCAAATATAAAACAGTCTGTTTGCTTGCTATCGATATATCGATAACGCCAGAGCAGCCCTGAAATGTGCATTAGTGTAGAGACAGTTTGTTTGTGTGTGCTAGGTGGACTTTCGGATGCGCTGCGGCTGCAAATTCGCGGGAAATAGCACTAAAAAAGTGATTTTACCGGCACTCAGCGGTGATTAAATATTAAGTGTGTGTAAACGTTCAGTTTTAGTGAGCCTCTCCTTAGATAGCGAGCCTATAATGCCCACAATTCCCGACCAAAATCAAAAGAGCATTCAAGTCGCCCATGATCCAATTGTAGCGCAGCGACTGCGACGAGGGTTACTGTAAAATGGAAACTGTTTTTGTGTGTTTGTGTTGTTGTCGAGCGTGAAGTGTGCAATTAGACAACTGAATTTGTTTAAATGTGAGGAGAAAAGGCACACAACAACAACAGAGAAGGCGATCGAATCGATTTCAAAACAATAACAAGCTACGAAACTAAATTCCAAGTCGCTCGGAAATCTGGAAATCGGGAATTTCAAACAGTTAAACACGCATATATACATAAATATATACATTGACGAGGTGAGGAGAGGAGAGGAGAGCGTGCGAAAACAGAAACCCAAACAACGGTAAAGGAGAGACGAGAGACGGAGACGAGCGGCGGGGTCTAGGAAAAGCCAGGCACATAAATATTTTGGACACTTTTCCGAGCCAGCTGGGAAAAGGAAAAGGCGGTGAGATTGGGACTTTCGGCGGCCCCAAGAGCTCAGCTGCAGGAATAAGCTGACGAAACTGAAACTGAAACTCAAGCGGAAACCGAAACCTTGAGACACCGACTCTCACGCACACCAGCGCAGGCCCACTCGGACGCACACACACACACACGCGGGCGAAGGAGCAGAAGGAAGCAGAAGGAAGCAGACACCATGAGTTCGGTAGGATAAACAAATTAGCATAGCACCCATCATATGATACCATTTTGCCGATAAGAATTCCGACTCTGATCAACAAATAAGTAGGAAGTGCAGACACAGTGAGTTCTGTAGGATAAACAAATGTGTCCATCTACATATGCATACTGAACAGGGAGTACATAGATCTTAGGAAGCCATTCCTCCAAGTTAGCAGGAAGTGTACTCACCATGAGTTCGGTGGGATAAACAATTATTTATCAAATTGTATTCGACCCAACATACCATACTGGGAGTACATAGATCTTTAGAAGCCATTCCCGCTGATAGATCCTCAGATTCTGAACAACATATTTGTATTTCCGATTGTAATACTGTACAGTAATGGGAGTTCTCATGACGGGGGGTATAGATAGATCATATAAAAGCACCTCGAGTTCAGTGGAGTAAACTTGGAGTGGTTTATAAAGCGATTCCATGATGAGAGTATCACATTTCGTATTTAGCTCTTAAGTTCTTTCGCTTCCATTAGTAGTTCTGTAGCCCACTTACTTACCAATAAGCCATGCAATAGCAAACTAACATGTCGAATGTTCCCCCATTTGCAGCAATACTCGAATGTGGAGAACCTGTCGCCGCAGACGATTAGGCAGGTGATGCGGGAGCTGCAGGAGATGGAGACCACGCCGCCGGAGGGCATCAAGGTGCTGATCAACGAGAGCGACGTGACGGACATTCAGGCGCTGATCGACGGACCTGCTGGCACTCCGTACGCCGCCGGGGCTTTCCGCGTCAAGCTGACGCTGAACAAGGACTTCCCGCAGACGCCACCGAAGGCGTACTTCCTCACCAAGATCTTTCACCCGAATGTGGCCGGCAACGGGGAGATCTGTGTGAACACACTGAAGAAGGACTGGAAGCCGGATCTGGGCATCAAGCACATTCTGCTTACCATCAAATGCCTGCTAATCGTCCCCAATCCGGAATCGGCGCTGAACGAGGAGGCCGGCAAGATGCTATTGGAGCGTTACGACGACTACTCGCAGCGGGCGCGCATGATGACGGAGATCCATGCCCAGGTGATTAAGGGGTTTGCCTATCTATTATGCACTGATAGCGGAAGGTTAATAAGGCATTTTTAAATTTTTTAACAAGAAAATCTCTATTTCTCAACCATAAAATGAATGATTATTTGAGTCAAGAGCAAAATGTACGGCATTTTAAAAAAATGTATCACGTTGAGTAATCACCTGAATCATTTCCGTCAAGATCTTATATTGTGATTGTTTGGGATATAAAAGCTATATTAAAATTTAATGTTTTCTTATAAATTGTATTAAAGCTTAGCTCATCCATAAGATAAAATGGGAAAATAGCGTAAAATAATTAAAATTGCTAGCTTCGAATAGGGAAATATCGCCAAAAATATAACATTTTCAATACATTTCGTTTTCTGTCCAATTTTAGCCTGCCAAATGCGGTGCTAGCGCTGCCGCCGATGCCAAAGACGACGATGGACCGTCGACGAAGAAGCACGCGGGCCTGGACAAGAAGCTGCAGGACAAGAAGAAGGAGAAGTTGCTCAAGGAGAAGAAGCGCATGCTGAAGAGATTATGAGAGGCATAAGGCGGAGTTCCATGGACTAGCTAATCAACCAGGAGCAGTAAGCATAAGCAGTAGCAGGAAACGTCGGATAGGAGAGAATGGATAGATGATAAGGGATGGATAAGTGCGAGCGTTAAACCTCACAACCACTTGAATGGCGGCAGGATCGGAGCTAGCATGGTGGAATTAAAGGAGGGGGCGCGCTATGAAATTTTACACTGATCTGATACAAAACAAAACGAGCAGAAAAAAGAAGAAACAATTTAGCAACTGAGAGGAGAAAGGACGGAGTCACTGATGAAACCCGGAAACGAAACCGCATCATTGAAGGCTAGTATCGGAAACGGAACGGAAGTTAAAGCTGCAAAATTTCGGTGGAACGACAGAGAGAGAAAGAACCACTCCAAAGAAAAGTGCATCCAGTTACCATATACGATTATTTAAACCACATTTTTTGGTGACAGCACCTGTCAACCGAGCGTAGAACGTAGACACAAACAAAACAACAAACAAACAAAAACCAACAAGAAGCAACCAAGAAAAATGGGGATTGCAACCATCTCCTAAGTAATTTATGTAGTTCTCTTTTCTTAACGCTCATGAGCTATCCTAGCATAATTTATGTAATTAGTTTAAAGAAAAAAGGAGAACATTATCGCCTCATACATGCCACCACCTCCCACCTCCCACACCAACACCCTGCCCAAATCTCTCTACAAAAAAGCATCACCAACTTACCTTAAAGAGCATTATTATCGGTCACTTGGGTTCTTTCCGTTTATTGGCTAGTTCTCCGTGTAATCAAGTTAACCCAAAAACAAATGTGTATTACTCTTCGTAATCGATATCGCCAATGTACGAACACCTCCTTAAACGTAAACTTACTCCTTATACTTTTTGTGTCTTTTTAAAATTGTATCCATTTAGGTTTAAAAATAATAAATTTCGATTCGTTACATTCAATTGTCCTGCTTAGGCTTAAGATACAAAAGAAAAGAAACCAACCACGCATCCAACAAACAATCACACAAAAAAAAATACATAAAATGATTAATGAAAAAATGTAAAAGATCGATTGCACATTCTGTAGAGATTTAGTTTTAAGTTTACCTATAAATGTAAAACACTCGACGCGGAACGGATCCGAATGGAGCGGAATGGAATGGCACGGTGATAAGTGCATGGGATATCCTCGTCCTGTCGTCTGCTATATTGCTATATCTTTCTCGCCTGCTGCTCTCTCCTTTCGTCCGAACATCCTTTTCAAGCTCACACACAACAAACACACACACAACACGAGGGCGAAGAGTAAAAAAGCAATAAAAAAGAATAAAATTCCAAGAACAATTTCAAAACAAAGCAATGCTTGGGAAAACAACATTTAGGACTTGATCGTGGACAATGGAGGGAGTCAAGAAATACCTTTCAGAAATCGAATATTTTAGGTAAGTCCATTTTATATTCAAAATTTTTAACTGTTGTGTCGAAAACTAAACCTAACTATCAGAATTTTATTTTTAATATGAAACTATATATAAAAAAACCTAGCGATCATACAAATATTTTAAAATGTAATATCAGAATTTTTAATACTGGATGTTGTAAGATATTACAAATTTTTGGATATATAAATTACTAATTATTTTGATAAAATTCTGGAGTGCTACAGAAACCTGCTCCAACCAAATTTAGCATTTAAGTTCATACCAACTCGATGGGATTTTGGTTATCCTAGATATCTTTGAATAGAACACTTTGAAATCTGATGTGTAGAACTTTAGTATTATCGCTCGTCAGATTTTTTCTGTGCATTATTATTAGCACTTGGCTTTTCAGATCACGTAGCGCGTGCCATTAACAAAAGGCATTTCCTAGTTCCGCTTCGCTCCCCTTCCCTTTCCGGCCCACCGCCCACCTCCCACCGGAAGAGTTTATCTCTGTTTTGGGGAGTTTCTCGATTCCCGCGATTCTGCGAAATGTCATGAGACACTCGCACACACACACACACACAGTCTCATTCTTGTGCTGGTGTGGTGACTGGGGTCTCTGAGTAGGTGTGTGCGGTTCTTCCCCTCTCGCTCCCACTCTCTACCTGGCTCTGTCTAACCGCCAACGCTTTTGAGCCGGGCCAACATTCCAATCGGGTCGGATCGGATCGGATCGGGTCTAACCTTCAGGCAACTTGTCGCTCGAACCAAATATTGTCGCACAGCCCAGAATCAGAATTTCGCTTGGGCACCGATTATGAAATGCCCTTTAAAAGATATGCATCTATGGTATCATCCTAAGTGGATTCCGCAATCTTTTAATAACAGATTCTTTAAGCTATTCTACATTGAAATGAATAAGATTCAAGTTTTCTCAGCAAGGTTCCTTAATTCTAGATTTTGGAAGAGATTTCCCCGGATTATTACCAAGTATCAATGTATCATGATGCTAAATTCATTTTTTTTTTTTTTTTTTTTTTTTTTTTTTGCAAAAGGTGTATATTTTTAACAATAACAGGTATACTGCTACCTATGTGCCAGCTTGAGCAAATTGTACATTACAGGGGAATACTACAAAATTATGTATACTTGATATACATTAATTCTATATTATTAAAATATTAATTTTTAAGCTAAACGGTTATATAGATCTTAAAGGAAGGTCATGTGGGTGGTATCTTTTCAGTCTTCTTTTTCTAGGTCTCCATATTAGCCTATATTTATATTTTAGAAACTCAATTCTTGTGTTCAAGTCTTTCTCTTCTTACTACCTCGATATTAGTAAAATCCTGGTTTTTCTCTTTACGGTTCCCCAGAACTAGATCTACGAATAATCTTCTCGAGAAGTGGTTTCCCTGGAGTATTACCAAGCACCGAATCACCCGTCGCCATGGTTAGAGTATTGGCCTGTTCTCTTCAAAGTCTCCGATTCAGATTCGGACCGAGTTCGATTTCGATTGTTCGGACTGGGCTGGTGGCTCTGGCTCTCCTCTCTGCTGCTCTCCGACGTCGGACTTGAATGAATGGCCAGCAGATCCGACCGCAAAATGGAAAATGCCGATCGACGGTGGGTCAAGAGGGGGGACTTTGGTGGGGGGTTTGCGCCAAGAGGGAGCGGCGATCGCCAATTTCAGCTCAAGCTATAGCTACTACGGCTAAAGCCAAAAGCCAGCCAGCGGCAGCAGCAACAGCAACAGCAACAACTGAAAAGCGAATAACAAACGGCAAAAGCAAAAAGCCAATGGCAGCAGGTAGATCAGTTGTGAATCTGGCAACAAACCATTTGGCTGGGGCTGCTGGGGCTCCAAAACAACAAAAAGAACTACAAAAATAACGAAAACAACGCGATTTCGATACCGATTCGATTCGATCCTCTCTTCGGCTCCAAATGTGCGCGTCTGTGTGAGTGAGTGAGTGCCCATCGATACGGATGCATTGTGTGTTTGCTGTTGTTGTGCTTTTGCCGCATACCTTATAAATAATATATCCCAGTATGATGATCACCCATAAAAACCCATAAGAATCCGTTGAAAACCGCCCCTAGTAACCCTAAATGCCTTATCAATCGAGTATACGCCCATTGGCACGTGACAACCTGCGCAGGATACCCTTTTCCCGCTCAAAATAACCAAAAGCGCGTGTTTCCACTGCCTTTTCGCGGCCAATCTGGCGCCCTATTGGCCTTTTTGAAAACATCTGTTTGCCCAGCTGCCCATGTGTGTGTGTGTGTGCTGTTGGCTAATTGACCAACTCCCCTCTTGCCACACACCCGTCCACATCTCTCAAACCCTCTACTTGCTTGTTTTTATTTCTCTTGTTTTTGTTAAGTGATCGATAATATGTGATGACCAGTGTCAAGTGTTTCACTTTAGGAAATACATATAAAAATAAAGACTTTATACAAGTTTCTCTCTGTAAACATATAACAAAACATTCAGTAATTCCAATTGAAAATCAAAATCAAAGTTTCCTTATAAAAATGAATTTTTAGAATTATTCGTTTCGCCTAACACCTTTTTTTCCAAGTGCCGCGTGACCTTGTGTAGCATCCTCATCGCGGGCTAAGATCAAACTAGAACACATCCGTATAAGTGCGAGTACGTGATACCGTTTATATGGTGCATATATAGTCAACGGACGTGGGCTGTTTTCGCCATTAGCTGCACAAATCCGAACGATTCGAATGGAATGGAATCGAGTTAACGCACATCGATGACGATGTTGCTTTCGTTACGATCGTCCCCATATGTTTTGCATA
The DNA here is from genome assembly GCA_037075245.1 of Drosophila mimetica. Classification (NCBI taxonomy): domain Eukaryota; kingdom Metazoa; phylum Arthropoda; class Insecta; order Diptera; family Drosophilidae; genus Drosophila; species Drosophila mimetica. The sequence goes on along the minus strand of JBAMCH010000005.1, from coordinate 25,698,553 downwards.
TGATCAGTGATCACAGTGAAATCTAGGGATAAGTCTCGATGCTTGAGTTAAAAGTTGTAAACAGTTAAACTATCTACATATTCGGATTTATCAGGTTTACTAAAGAATATAACATATATCATATCATATGTATCATATCATAATCACATCATATCATATCACTCATTCATACATCATATCACATCACCCATTCATTCATTGATAAATCCACTTCGTAATAGGTTTCTTATTAATTTGGCCTAAAGAACGAGCCAATAAAAGCACTCGTATTAGTTCGTTAATTAACTCATTCACCAAACTACGTGCCTCATATCGGCCATCTATTAGTTTTACTCAATGAAATCGAATCGAGTTCGATTATTCAAGGCGAACGGAGTACCGACCGTGCTAGGAATGTTGCACTGTGGTTACAGGTATGACAAACTGACAAGTACGACTCTATGTTTGCCACACAAACAGACAGATCGCATATACTGTATGGCATATATATACTAGCATTGTGTGGGTCGAAGAAAGAAAGAAAACAGCGTCAAGAATGAGTTAAGTAAAGTCGCGCAAATAACTCGCTCGTTTCGTCATTTTGAGCAGCTATCAATATTTGATATATGTCCAAATACACAGACATGGCTATATCTATATGTTTGTAATATGTGAACATATGCAAATCGATTCGGGGATCTACACAGGGAGAAACGAATACGAGTTTTATACTGCCTTTAAATGTCATCTAAATGTTTTAAGCAAACATAGATTGTTATATTTGCTTTTAAAATGGGAATTATTATCAATTATTATTTTTTATTTATGGCAAAAATATCTCAACTTCTTTTAAATCACTTTTTCTCAGTGCACTTAGACGGATCGCCTTGACGTCGAGCATCGTAAAATCCTCCGATTTTGTAGATTTGTTGGCTCCAAACCCCGTTTGTGTGTCAACAGTATTATTGTGTTTAAATCTGTATGTTTCTGTTTCGGTTTTTTGTTAGGTTTTTGTTTCGAGAACGCTTGAGTTTCATTAACAGGCGGGGGCGGGTCGCCAGGCGAAGGCGTTCCAAATGCTTTGGCTTTGGCCAAAAACGAAAACTAAAACTCATTTTGACCAAATGCGTTCAAAGCTATGCGGCAAAACAGCGAGTGGGCAGTTCTCCGCCAGTTCAAAGTTGTTTGAGAGCAGCAATTATCCAAATGATCAGCCGATGCTAAAGATCGGAGAAGTGGAGAACCCAAAATCAAGTCAAGGAGACTACAAATAATTGATCCTTAGATTGAACTAGAGAATCGGGGATTTTTCAAAAGACATATTGCTGAAATTAAGTATATTAAACACGAAGGGGAAAATTAATTTTGAACCAGAAGAAATAAAGCTAAAATCAAGGAGATGATCGGTTGATCTTCAGATATTTGATAGCCAAACGAAATACAGATTATTGAATTTGCTAATATTATTTAGCCTCAATCATTACAACTATAAATGTTATAAAAAAGTTCGCAGGTAAATAAAACCAGAGCTTCAATAATAATAAACCACTTAACACCTTTTTAAGTTTATAATTTGATGGGGTGATTGATCAGAAACGTATAAAATGAAGCTCTGGAGACGACAGGAATTATAGTCCTTTTAAAACACATTTTTTTTAAATTATCAATCTTACAATATAGAAAGTTTTAGCTTATTTTTTATCAATACGTTTTTTATTTCCAAGCGCAATCGAATTAAAAGCATTTTAAAAAAGTCTTAAAACTTTAAGCTTCAAAATAAAATTTTTAACAAAAAAATATAATGAAATATGTTAACTAATTTGTTTAAACAAGTATAAATAATTGTGGTATTGATTTTACTACTATTACTATATCACTATCAGGTGGCTCCATCTTTCGGATTTAAAATTAAAGTATACTTTTAGCCACCTCGTGTGAGGTTTGAAGCTCGGCTAAGTCAAGGCGACAACCAATGCATTCAAAAAGCTACAACATGATGTTTAACTATTGTTTTCAAAAACAACTACGCAAACTTAAAAATAAAACAATATTTATTTATTTAAATAAAACCCCTGTACATGTTTAAATGTGAAAATTTATCATTTTTTTTTCTGTTCCACAGAAAATAAACTGGGAGGTTAATCATTAACAACGTCAAAGGAACTGCACACGCAAAATAATCGGAATATATTTATATATATTTATGTGAAAAATCTAAAAAAAAATCTGCAGCGGCTATGGCTTTAAGCAAGACCATCAAATCAAAAGCTGGCGCCAAAGACGAACAAAACGAACTGGTGAGTGCTAGATGAAACCACCAACCCACAACCCACCCAATGCCCCCTTAACCCGCATGCAACTTACTATCACATCAGATACAGTTGCGCTCAAAATTATAGTGGTAACTGTATGTCTTTAAAAAAAAATACTTTTTTTTAAATTTGTTTATAAACAAAAGAAATGATAATGATTCCTATAAAATTTGATAAAATTATAAATTATATATACATATTTTTTATATTGTAATTCTAAAGTTAAAATCCTTTAAAAATGTATCTGAAAGTATGCAGAAATATATTTTAAAAGCGAATGTTCGACTTGTTTACAAAAGTAAATATATTTTTACGAAGTATTCTTCTGGACACCTTTACCTTTACTTACACTTTTATAAAATATTTAAATTTTAAATATCTCCACCACTATTTTGACCGCAACTGTATGCCCCGTTTGGCTGGAAATGTACTCACATTCGGGCCACGTTAATCGCGTAAGGTGGCTCTAAAGTAAAGCTCGCCGAGCGGGCAAAAACAATGAATGGCTGCTGCCGTCGACGTCGGCAGCGACTGCGACGCGGCTGAGGCGAAAAATACGGAAAAAAATAAAAAAAAAGGCAAAAAGTTTTTCAGCTCAGGTGTAACAAACTAACGGTGCAGTTACCGACGGCCAGCAGTCGCAGACGCGCCATCGAACACGCCGCTCGCGATCGCGCTCTCCACTCGGATTTTCCATTTTCCATTTACCATTTTCCGTTGCTCGGCTTCTCGGTTTTCCAGCTTTTTCGCCTTTTTCGCTTTTCCGTTTCGGTTTCCATTTCGTTGGCGCTTCATTTAACACAACCGCTTAAATTGAAAACCCCTTTGGAGTCGGAATCGGAGTCGGAATCGGAATCGATCTAAATTTAATTGCACTTGATTTTTTGTTCGTGTGGCTTTTTTGCACTAATTGCCTGAATGGCAAAGGCAAAGTGCAAAGTGTGACAGTGCAAGAGATAACGAGTGAGGGAGATAGCGATAGAGAAGGGTGAGCGGGGGCAATTTACACTTGGGGAAAAAGTGCCTGCAAAAGAACTTGTTCTTAAGTCGGGATTCCAAGTATTTGGCTCGAAAATCTCTGTAGTTCTAAAAGTTCAAACAAATAAGGTTAAGATATGTTTTTGATTTCAAATATTGTGTTTTATAAATAACTTGATAATATTATAATTATGATCTATAACGGAGAGATAGTAAACAAAAGTCTTTAGATTAAATATTTCCCTAGATTCTGAAATAGACAGGAAGATAGATCCCAAAATACCATAAGTTAAGTGCGTAAAATAATCCTCAATCTTGAAATAATATGAAGAATATCTAGTATAGATTGTATCTATAACAAAAAGATAATAATCTAAAGTTTTTAGATTAAACATTTCCCTAGATTCTGAAATAGACAGGAAGTTTTGAATGAGATTTGTAGATCCCAAAATACCATAAGTTCTTTTTAGATAATATGAAGAATATCTAGCATTATCTCATGAATACCGGCCTAAAGCAAAGTCTCGGGAAACCCAGTTAACGAAACTGGGCCAACGAATGGGTTAAATAGATTATGGTAACTGAATAGGCATGGAATTTCTCTCGATACTCTGTAGTACTCTGCAGAATTGGAGATATATACTTTTATGCGATCCATTCCCATTTCCATTCCCATTCCCGTTGAAAGATCGCGGCCCAAGTGGCGTATACGTGCAAAAAATTAATCATTAACTCGGGCTTTTTTGCTTTTTGCACTCACTCCTCGCCGCTCGTTTCGTATATTTGGCGCTTCGTTTTGCTGCCCCATTCGTTGTCGTGACATTTGTTGTTGTTGTTGCTGTTGCTTGGCTGCATATTTGCCAAACAATTTAGTTTGTACTTCTATTTTGTTGCCATTTTGTTGATCTTGGCGCGTTGCATCATCAACATCATCATGCAGCCCACATGGCCCATCGCGCATACGCAATGTTGGCCCAGCGAATTAGTTCTATGCAATATATTGGTGCAATATGGCAACTTTGTCGAATAGCCCCCTTTGTAACCAGCCCCCCTTTTCAGCAGGCCACGTAAATATTTTCCCACCATTAAGAGACCCCCAAAGTCCGAGAGATCAGGCAATATACAAACAACAAGGCCTGAGAAACACTCACATATAGCAACAAATCAAAGCCTGCACACAAAGTGTTGGACAGTACACAGAAAACAAAGCGAGTGTTTTTGACAATAATTACAAGTAATAAGTAATTTCGCCAATAAAAAGTGGTTAAGGAATTATTGCATCGTTTTTTTTAGGCTATATCTTTAAACTTACATAGTAAAACCTCAATACGAAGTCCTAATTTTCTCAGTGATATAGATAAGATATATAGATATGCTATATCTTTAAACTTACATAGTAAAACCTCAATATGAAGCCTCAACTTTCTCAGTGATATATATATAATACATTGATATGCTATATCTTTATAATAATCTTTATAATTAACTTTCTCAGTGTATTTGGACTTATAAAGGGGGTTGAGTGAAGTATGGGATGCGGGTGGGGGTGGTGGTGGGGGTTTTTCACCAGCACCCACAACTAATGCAGTTGTTGTTGTCTCTACTGCCATTATTATTATTGTTGTTGGCTGTTAGTTGTTAGTTTGCTGGTTATGTGTGGCTGCTTTTTGTTGTTTATTGTTGTTTTTGAGCCGTGTTCAACTTGTTTGTCCGTTTGCGGTTGTTGTGGGTGAACTATTTAAGATTTTTTCCCGCTCTTCTAAAAGGAAAAACACTTTTTTTTGGACAGCAGCCACAATTCAATGTCTTTGTATGGCCAAAAGGCGTGAATTAAATGCAACTACAACGTGCCGGTGGGAAAAGGGGCTATGGGGTGGGGGGGATTTTCGGGGACTGGGGGATTGGCTGGGAGTTGTTTTCGGATACCTATTCGTCGTTGACCAGTGCGTGACTTGTGGGCTCGGCTGCAACTTGGTTGCTCAAAGCCTTCTCATACATGAAGTTGCTGCTGCCGTAGCACCACACGAAAAAAAGTCAAGAATCTACATTTTACTATAAAGTTATAGCCAATTTTCATTTTATAGTTATGCGATTTACTGAGGATTAGAGTACTGGTGCTTTAAATTGATTATTGGTCACACTGCGTGACCAGTGTGACCATGTAGCCATCCTATAATGCATTTATTTCAATCAATTCAAATGTATACACATAAATGGTAACTATTAGCCAATCTTCTTGTGCTTCTCTCAGTGTTTGGCTGCTTTTGGGTCAAGTAAAAGGCATTGCGATTGCATTAGGAATTGTCAAAGTTTGCCAAAGCTGCGACTCTGCGACTCTGCGACTCCAAACTCCAGCTAAGCTCCCCCGAAAACAGCGAGATTTTTCAATGGGGTGACTCATGGCTGGGCGTGACGACCCCCCCGTCCACCAGATCCCCCCTCTCCCAATTTATTTAAGCCCAAGTAAGCCTGTGACAAAAGAGGAGGCATCGCCTTAAGCGGCATTCAGACGAACCGAACACAGAAGCTTCTCCTCCATATATTTTGACGCGTTTCTGTTCGCGGCGGCAGCTTGGCTACCATCGATTCCCTTTTACAAAACAACAAATCGATTTGGCCGGAAGCAATTACAAAAATGGCCAAATTGCAGTCACAATTAAGTGTGTTGTTGTGGCGGCCTGACGTCATCGCCCGATCGTCCGCTAAAAGTCTAAAAAATAGCGAAAATCAGTCAGTCAACCCGGTCGAGATTTATTGTCCGCTCGCCTAATTATCGATTCAAGAATCGTTTTCCCGCACCAACGAATTTCTGTGGCCCCCGAGAGAGAGAAAGAGAGAGAGAGCGAGATTCTTCGCGTATGGGTCACATCCGTAGGAAGCATCTGAAATTTTGGCAGATATTTAGACTGCGATCCCAGAAATGATGGTTAAGAAACAACTAAAAGAGTTGATATTTGCATTGGTACTTTGCATTCGGAAGTGGAGGCTTGTATAGCTCAAAATCTTGGGAATATTTTATAGGCCTCAGAGGAAACCCAAGGAAAAAAAGCCACAATGGCCAAGAAATTGGGCTAAGCTACACGCGAAAATTGATATAAAATGTTGATCAATTTGGTAAAATCCGGGATCAATTTGGATGAAATATCGCATATATCATTTTGATATGTTTGAAATGTTTTTGTAAGATAATCTCCGAGAGAGAGAAATCCAAAATATCAATTTTACATTATTTCATGCTGAAAGAGACATGCGCATATCGATTTGATCTCGGCGTGTTTTTTTTTGTGGATTATATGAAATCATATTTTGTTAATAACTATTTCTGACTGAATTCAAGCCAGATATTTTCGTGTCTATATCCCCCAATACAGAAACTGCAATCGGAGGAGGGCAAACAACATTTTCGCAGGCCACATATCCCATGTAGTCGTTGTTTTTGTTGCCGTGGCTCTGGTGATCTGACCTTTGCCCGCCTTTTGAGCCCAGTTAATTCCGAACTGAGCCCAAAAGTTTGTTTTGTCCGAATTTCCACTTCCATTTTCCATTTCACCGCCTTGAACTGTGCACGTTGCCCTTTTGGGTTTTCGGCCTGTATTTTTCGGTTTTGTTGCCCAAAAAAGCAAAACAAACTGGAAATATGATGGGGGGAAGTGGGTGGAATTGACTCGGTACGAAAATAGATATACCAGATCCATTTATGGCCCTTAGCTCGCGGCCTAATGAGCTCGCAGAACCGTTCTGAACTTAACGCTTGGCGAATTTAACGCCCACTGAAAAGTAGGGAGGAGTACGAGCCATTGCTATCTAGTGACCGAGTATGAATACATAATTTACATTTCGAAAATACATAACAGTATGCTGGGAACGGCCTAAAAATATATGTGTTCTTGAATTTAATGTTGGTTCGAAATTTCCCTGCTATCATAAGTACATTTTAATGATGGAACAAAATCAGTTGCTAAATAATATACGTGATATAATTCGATACTTTAGCGAACATGTTAGGGTTATTTTTAAAATAGTGTAGTTTTGGAACTCTTGAGAATTTTGTAGTCAAACAGTTAACTATGGTTCGGAATATCCTGCCTATTTTGCCATTCTTCATCTCTTATCTCCCCGCTCGCTGCGTTTAATTGATTTTCGACTTAGAATCCGCGCCTAATCTTCGAAAGCTGGGGCCGTGAATCGCGCTCTGCGATGTGGTGCGAGCTCTGGACTTGCCGCCGAGCAGTACCACAAACTGGAGCGATTGCACCTGGAAGCGGGAGTGGAGCCGGAACTGGAACTGGGCGTAGAACTGGAGGGAAGGAGGGACAGTGGGGCGAGCAGATGTAGTCGGCAGTTAGAGCAGAGCCACCGTTGCCACCGCCACCGCGACAGATGATCGAATGGTGGTGATCCTCCTACTGTCGCCATGCACTTGCAGCCGCAGCAGCAGCAGCAGCCACGCCCACGCCCACGAACCCGCCCACGCACCACCCAAGCATCAGCAGCACCAACCACCAGAACCACAAGCCAGCAGTGGAGATTCCCGGAGCAGCAATGAATCTTCATCGGCATCCACGGGCGACACAGCCATTCCGGCTGGATACCTGCAGTTGCACCACCAGAAACAGAAACAGAAGCATCCGGAGCATTATACCCAGCCACCTAGTCATAGTCATAGCACCACAGCACAACCACCACCACCACTGCCCCAGGTTTTCGGCCACGACAGATGGTTGCCCCTGCATCCGCCCGCGAACGCCGTGCCCAAGCCACCGCGCACCCATGGCATCCATTGGCATCCGTCGAGCGTTTATCCTGCCCCAAATACAAATAGAAATACAAATACGAACACGAACCACCAACCGATCATCTTCCGCGTCCAATCGTCACTGCCAAACGGGAGCTTTACTAACGCCACAACCACCACCACCACCACCACTGACTACGTGCGTCACGTGACCCGCGTTAACTTCTACGACATTGATACTTCGCAGGTCGAATTCGAGCCCAAAGATGACGAGGAGAGCAACGAGGCCACGGCAAGCAATTGCGATACAGAAGCTATAACCAAAGAAGGTGAGTTCATTTACTATATCCTAGAGAGCTAAGAATTTATTATCGGATAAACTACTAGGGTTGGGTAAAGGTTTTATTTGTACCTATGTACTCAAAATGTATCACCAGTACTAAAGAATTCGAGGCTTGAATATGTTTGAATGTCCATATCCAGGCAACCAGAGGTTAATCTTCAGATTAAGCAATGAAATTAGGTGTTCGTTTTACATATTTAACCTGAACTACTAATACATATAAGTGTTTTTAAGTTAGAATTTAAATAACCTGAGGTTCAAAACCTGGACGGATTGAATAAGTAATAACCACAGGTTAAGACTAGGTTAAATATAGTGTACGATTTCATCATGATTAAAGCCTTAGCTGCATGCCTAATAATATATTTATCATGACATATATACAACCTTTGATAAGACTATGAATAGATATAAGGATTGTCATGAGAATCAAAAACATATTCTTGGGCCCGAAAGACCCACTTAACTATCAGATCACTGTGATCAGGTCTGTAGTGACGAAGTGGGTTCGACAGTTCATGTCAAGACAGTGATCAATCGGAGTGTTCTGAACCTGATTGCTTCCACAGTTCGTGGGTGAGCCAATCAAGTGACATCATCATCATCATTGGCATGTCCAAACCTTCAAACGTGAGATCACAGAGACCTCCCCTCACACACGATATGTCGATAGATAGATGTAGATAGATTAGTCTCTGGATTACTCACTCGACTATCGATTGCGCGTTGGTTGTGCAATTTTAGAATTGTATGCTACTGAAACCCTATAGAATTGACACAACAATAGCGTAAACTTCTGACCTCTGGCACATTAAGTATACGAACCCAGGGCCGCAGAAGATGAGAAACGAAAGCGAAAGCTTTGTATGAATGCGATTCCGATTCCGATCCATTTCCATATTCATAACTCATAATTCCGCAGCTAATCCCAAATTCCTTTCGCTCCCTGCCTTTTCAATTATATACTTTATATATACCACCCGCGGAAATCATAGAAAGTTTTGATTTAATTATGTGATTAACATAACACAAAGGCGCCACTGGCAGCAGCAACTTGCAACTGGCAACTGGCAACTGGCAACTGGCAACTTGCAACAATAAGTCGATTACTTGCGGCAATCTGAAAAATGTATGCACAACAACCGTAAAAAACGTGTAAAAATTAGAAATAACAAGCGGCTAACAATAAAATGCAAATGCATGGAAGACTGCCAACTGAATCGCTGCAAAAATGATCCAAGGAAAATGTGTTGCTGCTGCAGCAAGAGATTTCCCACGTTAGCGAATCATTAAAAATCAACTCGCAAGGCAACTTGACAAGCCATATGCAAAAATGGGAGGAAAAGCGGTGGAAAATTACAATAATTGGTGCACCACCTCGCGACACCACCTTCTGCCACCTGCCACCACCCTCTGCCTTTGCTTTCCATTTTATGTTTATTGCAAAGGAAGTTGCAGCTTAACTACACCAAGAAGCGGGGGAAAAGTTTCTTAAAAATATATGGGTAACCCAGAAATAAGTTGATATGAAATGATGATCAATTTGATGAAATTCGGGATCAATTTGGACTAGATATTTATTTATTCGCCAACAGATGATTCCTTAACTGGGTATTTAACTTTTACCAAACGAAATATTAATTATTGATCTTCTTGATATCAATTTGATATGTTCGAATAGTAAACACCACGCTCCAGGAAGGTAGGCCACTCCATATTTGGACAATTGGTTACATTTTTATAACAAAAATACTGACTTTTTTATTGGCGGAAAATGAAGATTTCATTTTTTGGCCAAAATCTGATTTTTTGTAAAATTTGTTTTTGCTCTAATTTTTGCAAAAATGCTCCGATATTAAAACGGCGAACTGTTTTGAGCAGATAACAACCCGATAATTAATATTAGTGCACTCTGCGGCTGATTTGGGAAAATTAACAATTTTTCACATTTTCGATTTTTTTGTAAGGGGTTGTATCACAATTTTTTGCGAAAATTTTCAAAAAAATAAAAATTTTAACTGGAAATGTCAAGTTACAGAGAATTTTTAAACGAGTTCAGGAAGGTATGCCACTCCATATTTGGACAATTAGTTCCATTTTTATAGCCAAAATACGGACTTTTTTATTGGCGGAAAATAAAGATTTCAATTTTTGGCCAAAATCTGATTTGTTGTAAAATTTGTTTTTGCTCTAATTTTTGCAAAAATGCTCCGATATTAAAACGGCGAACTGTTCTGAGCAGATAACAACCTGATAATTAATATTAGTGCACTCTCCGGCTGATCTGGGAAAATTAAAATTTTTTCAAATTTTCGATTTTTTTGTAAGGGGTTGTATCAAAATTTTTTGCGAAAATGTTCAAAAAAATAAAAAATTTAACTGGAAATGCCAAGTTACAGAGAATTTATAAACGAGTTCAGGAAGGTATGCCACTCCATATTTGGACAATTAGTTTCATTTTTATAGCAAAAATACTGCATTTTTTAATGAAAATGAAGATTTCAATTTTTGGCTAAAATCTGCTTCAAAAGAACTTGAAGTATCCACGTTAAAAATTATTAAAAAATGTATTCTTTTCGAATACAAATAGGTAACTAACTAAATGGGTGTTTTTGAAATTTTAGGGATATTTTTCCTCTGCGTTTTCCTCGGTGTTTTTCATTTTTTTGCTGGGTGTGGCTAGTGACAAGTGCTCGGGGGGCCACAAAATCGAAATCGCGATCGAGTGGGGGGCAATCGGTTGACAGGCCATAATCGATACCACAATTAGTTCAAGTGCCGATCGGAGCCAGAGATGTAATGCAATATGGCTGGGGTGCTGTGGAAAGACCTGCAGACAGATCAGATCGGTGGAAATGCGAGGAAATCGCTGGAAATCGGCTGAAATCGAGGCTTGTTAAGTGGGCGTGGCGGGGTAACATAAATTCACATTAGCGTCAAGAGCCCAAGCGCAATCGATTGAAGCGAATCGGTTTTGGTTCGGGTTTTCTTGTTGTTGTTGTTTTCTTAGGATCGAAACAATGGCAAACGAAACCGAGAATGCAATTGCACCCGATATCCAACCTGCTGAAAAAAGCCCCTTATTTTTTCCCCCATTTTCCTGGCCACATTTTCCTACGATTTTCCTCTTCGTCTTGTGCCGTTTGTTTGCTTAATTGTGATTGTTGTTGTCGATGTTGTAGTTATTGTTATTGTTGCTATTTATGAAGTGGTTGACTGCCCTGATGGAAGGGACAGTTGGGGGGTGGAAAAACTGAACCAGCAGCAGTTGCAACAATGCGGATATGTATATGTATTTAGTATGCGCAAATGATAAAGATAAACAGTCTGGTCAGGCAAATATAGTCGAACAATGGACAAAGGCGCACAGTGGCTCCCCTTGAAAAGGGAATAAGTATTTAGTAATTGATTTTTTACTATGAATGCTTCATCCATTTATTTTTCAAACAAAAAGGACCCTAAGTATTTTTCAAAGAAGCTTTTATATAGTATTTTAAGCCAATAAATATATTATAGTTTAAGTGAAACACTTTCAAAACGTTTTGGCAACCTATACACAGAAAAAAAATTGACAAAAGATCATATTGATATGAGCAAGTCATTTTATAGATCAAAATGATATGAATAATGATTATGTTTATCTTATTTTTCATTATTTGTCACAAGAATACTACATTTTCATTTTTAAAATTATATAACTGATATGATAAAATATCAAGTTGATATGTTTGAATCATAAATTTGACCTTTACCATATCAGTTTTTCATTGATATCAAATATGGTTAAATGGATCCTTTTTCCTTCATTCCTTTGCCTTGAAATTGTTAAGCGAATCCATTTAGTTAGTAGCAATTTAAGCAAGTGCAGTGGCAACTGTAGGCTATACCCACTGTAGTTCAATCGACTGCCCAGCGGACTGCAATTGCGGGCTTGAATTCGAAGCAAGTCGCGGACTTAGATTCAGATTCCAATTCAGATTCAGATTCAGACAGACGCCAGACAACGCAACGTCTCGTTTCGGTTTCTGCCGTTGTTGCTGCCGCTGCTGCTGCTGCCACTGCAAATGCAGATAGATTATATAAGCGACCTTTAATGGTCCAGCGATCTCAATGCAGCCGAGATTCAGATGGGGAAATGGAAATGAAAATGCTTGGAGATGGATATAGAGTGGGGCCCGGGCACTCGTGGAGAAAAACCCTGTCCCGCTTCCACCCGAAAGATGCAAGACAAACGAAAAACAGCGGGCAAATCACGCCGGCCAGCTTGTCGGATGTCCGTGCTCGGAGCTCTCGGCTCTCAACTCCCAGATCTCTGGGGTTTCTCGGTACAGGTTGCCCAACAAAAGAGTTAGTGCTGCTCCGACTGTAAAATACCCGTTACTCAGCTAAAGCAAGCAGTCGAAAGCAGGGCAAACCAAGTAGTCGCTTGAAAGTGGCGCCATCTATGTGGCGGGCAATTATTATTTGCTTATACATTTTTATTGAATTATTAAGCCTTAAGTAATGTGAAACAAAACCAGTATGGTATGTTTTCTTTTTATAAAAAAACGCAATCCTATTTTTCCTGTTGGGTAAATGAAGGAAAAACTAATACCATTAAGATTACAATGTATATTTTGATAAAAAAAAAACCTGCAAGTTGTAGGATCTTTTTGTGGATTTTTCGTTTTCTTTCCTTTTAAACTAACTATAGCATTTTTTCTTTGAAAAAAGAAAAACCCGACAGCACTGGGCAAAGAGCACAGTTAGCTGAGAGACCAACTTGGTCTTACGGTTACGTAATTTGGCGAGCAGCTCGAATGCGCTGGAGCGCTGCACGCCCCTTTACGCCCCCTTGCCGACTTCTTTTGTTAGAAGTGGCGGAGTAAATCTCAAAATGGGCATTATCCACATGCAAATGAGGCATCTTGGGCAGTTGGCTCTGTTGCAATTGGTGCCAAAAAATAAAAGCAGTGGCCATTAGGCAAGATCTTGTCCTGTCTGCAAGACGGTCGGTGCAAAAAGCCAGGCGGGGATGTTTAACTAAAAGGATCCTTGAAACTAATAATATTAAAGTAGTAATATTTTTAACCTACTACAAAATCTTTATTTTTTAACTGTAAATTCTATTTTGGGGTATTTTTATTATGATATATATTCACTAAAAATATAATGATATTATGATATAATATGATATGATAGTTTAAAGCAACTAATCATTTAAATTTCTATGTTCCTATTTAGTATTACTTATTAATAATATCATTATTTATTATTTATGTGATCTATAGGTATAATAAATAACGATTTGATTTATTTGATTGTTTAACAACCAAACTTGTCTGAAGATTGCCCTTCATTCTGAAAGTTTTCGACAGATGGCGCTAAAAAGGAGTACTCAAAAGTGCATACTTTTGGGGATTGCTAAGAAAAAAATTAAATTTGGAGCAGTTAAAAAGCAACTCCTTTGCAAATCAAACCCGTTTTCAATCGAACTATTTATAGTAATACTATTATAGTAATAATTACTTTATAAATAAATTATAAAATGGGTTTAATAAGACATAATTCTATTAGTTATATATTTTATATAATATAAAGTAACCTTTCCTAACGAATATTTTTGGAAAATGTATGGTTAATTTGAATAAATTATGGTGTTAATCGGTAAACTCATTTCAGAGGAGTGGATAACGAAGCGCAAGACGGAACTCACAACTACCAGACAGATCGAAACGAGGGTGAAGCGGAATGTGAAGCTGCAGGATGGCAAGGTGATCGAGGATTCGGGTCCCATTGTGTCCACCAATACGACGGAGGACACCGATAAGCAAGAGACGGAAACCACTGAGGTGAGTTTGAGATATAGAAACTTTGGTATATATATTTTGCTAAAAGATTTTTTATCGATATGTTTTCCTTGCTTTCCCCGACTTTAGAAACGCGACCTTGACCTGCCCGATGACCTTGATGGCAATGCCCAGCTGATCGATGTGGCCGCCCTGCAGGCGGGCGCCGTAAATGAAACGCAGTTGGCCCAAATTCAAGAGGTCTTCGGGCCGGCGGATGGGGCTGGGAAGCTGGTCAAGCGGATGGTTCCACGTCCGGTGGACGGACTAGTGCGACAGACGGACGACAAGCGGGTCATATCGCACGAGGAGATCAAGGATTACCACGAAACGGAGGACGTCAAGCACCACGGCGACTTCACAGATCAGGTGAGTCCCTAACTAATTTATTACCATTCATGTCACTAAAGTCCATGTTCGATTTAAGAGAGATCTTTTCATATATTCATCATTATAAATTACACCAAAAAACCAGTGGTCCTAATTAAAAAAGTTATCCATAACAAGCAGGCCTAATGGTTCAGTTTACAGCATCTAATTTGCCAGGAGATTGATCATAGAAATTCGAATTTACTGCGGATTTAGTGGAAAATGTCTTGAAAACGATCGTGATTGATCGCTGTTTTCGGCGGGGAGTGGTGGGGAAAGCTCCAATTTTCTTATTAGAAGGGGCCCGATGGGCTTAACCTCCACTTGGTCGTGGAACTCCATGTAGCTCCCACTCCCCCACTCCGACCCCCACTGCGGAGTGTTATTCATCTTCGGCCCGAGCTTCAGCTTAACCATATTTTCATCTCCATCACGAGTGGTGCTGTGTGCTTCGGTGGCTCATTGTCTGCACCACTCGCCGCTCTGAGCGAGAAGAAGATCACCCAAGACCGGTTGGGTTAAACGAAAACAGGAGCGGTTCAAGTTAAGAGATGTTAGCAAAGTCAGTCACTTAGAAATATATTGATTATGATATTAAATATGACAAATGTTAAAAAATATTCCACATAAAATATTAAAAATATATAATATTATATATTATTAGAAAATATCATTTAACATAAAATATTATATTAATATTATCTGAGGTGAAATATATACATATTTTGTCATAGAATTACAAATTCCTCAAAAAATCGTTTTCTAAAAGATGTTCCTTTAATTCGAAATTCAAATTCAAACATTTTAATATTTTGTCAGCTTAGTTGGAGACAATAGGACTTAGAACATTTGTTCTTAAACTTGATATATATTTTTTCCAATATTTCTCCGAGTGTTGGCCTGTGTAATCGGAGACAGGACTGTGTGGACAGGCCGAACCGAAAATTGGCGTAAATAACTGAAAATCAATTCGGCGTGAAAAGCAACAATGTAGCAGCACTGGATAGTTGCCTTTTTTTTATTGTTGTACAGTGCAGTTTTCATATAATGAACCAGTAGTGATTATTTCGTATAATTTTTATAATTGTTATTAAAAGAAAACATAATTTTGGTCCTTCAATAGTCTGCAATCGATCGATTAAGATATATCGAAAGTCCGATTTCAATAACACGCTGTTCACACTTGTGAATATAATTTTGGTTCTTCGATAGTCTGCAATCAATCGATTAATTTATATTGAAATTCCGATTTTAATATCACACTGTTCACTCTTCTAAATATAATTTTGGTCCTTCGATAGTCTGCAATCGATCGATTTGAATTTGTCGAAATTCCGATTTTAATAACACACTGTTCACACTTGTGAGTGTCACCTGTGTTTTTCTCTTTTTCTTTTTGCTGTTGTTGTTGTTGTTTTTTTTTCTGCTCATTCGAAAGTTATTGGTGTTGTTTTTGGAGCTGCATCCCGCTGTCGTCGCTGCCTCGGCTGGCTCCGCAGTCGCTGCCTCCGCCAGCGCCATGCTTCTGCCGATTACCTGCCTCTGGAGCCGTCCGACGATCAGTTGCCGTTGAGCGAGCCAAGAGAATACAACTCGGATGGCTTTTCGCGTCGCCACTCGCCTCGCTGCCTGCCCATTGATGTACTGTTATATTTCTTCGTTTTTTTTTGCATGGCTAAAAGACAATCGGTGGAAAATCACGTTAATCGTTGATCAGTTATCGGTCTCTCTCTTCTCGGCTGTGCGTTGTTGTTGTTGTTTTTTTATGTTGTTTACAAATACAAACTAAGATTAGTGAGTGTTTTGTGTGTGTGTGTGTGTGTTTGTGTTCGTGTTTGTGTGCGGCTTAGTTTTTGTTTTAATTCAGTTGTTAATGCGTGGGCCGTTTTGGCCAAGTTAAGTTGGTAGATGGTGCAACAGAGATTAGAGCATCGATAATTTTGTGAAGCAAAGGAGTTGGCGGAAGAAGGAGACACCAAAGGAGGAGGAGGAGGAGGAGGTGGAGCTGTACAGCCCCAATTTGCATAATTATCAAGGTGCGATATGTTCCAATACCTAATGCTATAATTAAGGCCGTAAGCAGCCCGAAATTTCCTCCCCTAAAACGAATTTCTCGACGGGGTCTCCGGGGAACCCAAGAGACCAACTTAAACCGGTAGTTGGCAATTAACCAAGCCAAAAAGGTAATGCCATTGAAGATGTGGTGGGGCTCTTGTGTTGTGCTCGTTATACGGACACTTACAAGCCATCAGAGCTGTCCCTCTTGTGTACTCGAAAACGGTTAGAATTTTGAATATTTTGAAAAACAAGTCAAAAATAATTCATACGGTTAAGGGCAATACAAATTCTTAGTTGGTTTAGGTCATACAACTTCCTGATCTCTTCCATCACATTTTAAAGATATGATGATAAGAATATTACCCAAAATATTTAGATGGTTTTATTTTTTATTTATTTTTTAAGGACCATTATTGATAAAATGATCTTTTTTTAAAGTTTCTAAAAGCAATACATATTTGTAAGCACAATATTGTTCCTACAAATCTTTGGTTCAAATGCCTTAAAGCTTTGGATTGACCTCTAAGATGCTGTAATTCCCAACTGGTTCTAGCTTTGAATGCAGCACAGATAGATATAGGAAATGGGTATTATTTTTAGATTGTATAGAGTTCACTAGTTAGCTGAGTTAACTAAAATCTCGTATCTCTGTGGCGGTTAAGTTGTGGTCAACACTGCAAGGCATACACACTGGGATGAGCGAGAGAGAGAGAGGCTGGGCAGAAAGAGAGAGGGCGATGGGAGTGCACACTCTCCCGAAGGCGAAACTAAGGCTAAGAAACCCAGAGCAGCTGGCTCTGGGCCCGGGGCAGTGGTGTAGACCTGTTCTGAGCCAGGTTTAATCAATAGCCAAAGTGCGCGGCGCGACGCGACGCGACGCGGCTACTGCTGCTCCTGCTTGGCTTTCTTGGATTCTAGGCGTGTCTGCGGCAGGTCCATGAACCTAAGCAACAGATATACACAAACACCATCCAAGCAACTAACCAGCCAGCTAACCAGCTATCCAGCTACCCAGCCAAACACCAAACCCCACAGTGCGAGATATACATAAGTACACAGCACATTAAATTCGTCCATGCCGCATTCAGAGAAGTTTTGTGGAAAGCGACCACAAAAAGTGTGCGGAATTTGAATTTAAATGTTGTATCTCTCGGTACGTGTGTACTTCTTTTTGTCTCAGCCTCTCAGTCTCCGTACCTACGTATCTATGTGACCACGTAGCGCTCTGTGTGAGTGGGTACTTTGCTGGCCGAAAACTCGTTTCGAGTCGGTCTAGGTGCCCCCACATGCTAAACCAATCCAATCCAGCCCAAACAACTCTAATCAGCAAATGCCAATCAGCAGTGCCAAGCGGGGCTTGAGCGGGACCAAAGGAGGAGAGGGGAGGAGAGGTCCAAAGGCGGCTTAGACTTAACAATTCACGCAACGGAAACGATAAACCCCAAACCTAGACCAAGTATCTTTCCCAGCACGGCTGGCCACTGCACAACTCCAGCCTCGGATTTGACTTTAGCTTCAAATTCAGCTCTCCAAACCCAAAAACACCAGCATCAGCAGCCGTTTACACTGGGAGAAATAAAGAAATCGCAGGGTTTATATAATAATAATTAATTATGATAATATTTTCGTGGCGTTCCAATCATTTTTCAATGCTAAATGTTAAGAAAAGTTGGTCAACTTCGTTATAAATGTATCTTTTAATGGTAATAAAGAAAAGCCTATATTCGAAACATCAAACTAGAACTAACTTGGGTTTTCATTGAGTTTCATCATTTTCTCCCCCCCTTAAGATTGGTATTCTAATTTCGATGTGATCGCTTTGACCAATGATAGAGCTAAAAGCAAGTTGGCTTTTCGCGACCCACACAAATGACCTTTGATGCTATCTGGTGTTTGGTATCTGCTGGACCTGTGAAGAGGGAATTGCTTTTGGCTTTTGTTACCGTGTAGACATCATTATCATATGCAGGCGCGTTGGCGTTGGCCGCACACTAACTGAATTACAATAATAATAATCGATCGAGAGCTCGACTCGCGCTCAGCCCCACAGCTCGGTTCAGTTTGCCACAGTTCGGATTCGGATTCGGAGAGGTTGAGCAACTCCCAAGGCAAACTGGTCTTGCTCGGTCTTGGTCGCTGGGTCCAAGCCATCCACTCGACTGGGTACACGGGGAAAAAGGCTAAGATACAACTATATATTGAACAAACAGGCGATACCGAAGCCTTGGGAACAGGAGATATCGAAACATTGAGAACCTTTCCTTAAAAACTTGGTAATATATAGTTTATATTACAAACAAACTGGTACAAAACATTTGGAAACAAAGAAATAAAAATGATAAAGAATTCACACTGCTGATCATATAATATGCGAAGTTTTAAGGCTAGACGACCTTACAATGATCTTATTTCGAACCCATTCAAGGCACGCCTTTTCTCACTGTGTACCCTGCTCCGATACGATACCACTCGACCACTCGATCCACTGCCATTTCATTCCGCCCCCTTTGGCTGCCTTAAAAATCAGCTCATTTCTCTTTTTTCCCATTGCGATTTTGCTTTGTTTTTCATTTATTTTCTGCTGGTTTTGGCCACTCGGCCACTTGGCATGCCAGGCCAGCAACAGGCAACATGGCCAGCGAAATGCCCATTTGAATATGCTGGCCGCAACACGAGTGTGCATACGAAGTGCGGGGCCTAAAAGTACCCGGGTACCGAGTACCGGGCCCTCCTGCACCTGGGAAACCCTCTTTTTCCAGCCGCTTGGCGCTGGAATTCCAAATCAGTTTGGGATTCGGCCAGGTGAAGGCAATAAAGCGAATCAAGATAAATCACAACATGCGGGAAAAGTTGTCAACGCACATGGGGGTTTTTCAGGATTTTTTGGTGTGGGTTTTTTTTGGGTACTTGAAAATTGTTTTAAAGATTTCATAATTTTCTATGTCCATAGATAAGTACAACAAATTTAGTTTCTCTAGATGAAATGTTAACCCATAAGATGTTTTGTACCTACTGAATTAAAAACAGCTTAAACAAGCAGTGTCAAACAAGCAGGACAAACCAAGCAGTACGGAAGTGGCGCCATCTATGTGGCGGACAATTCATTATTAGCTGATAACTTTTTACTGAGTGGTTCGATTTAAAAAATGCAAAAATAATTATAATTGAAATACAATTAGAGAGAGATAAATCAAAGATCAAAACACTTGACGGGCCGATATGCTCGGTATTCCGAGCCACAGTAGTGGCTCCCAAGGTGATTACGGTGTTTTTGGTCAATGACAAATAACTTGACAATGCCAAAACCAAAACCAAAACCAAGATCATCGAAATGGCGGGGAGATAGGGGGATGATAAAGGTGAAGGGGCATTTGTCTCCGCCGCAAAAGGTCCAAACTCTGCGTCAGCAGCAACGTCATCGATAGGTATTAATCACCGAACCGATTCGATTCGATCGAAGAAATCTCCCCTCCATCGTTTTGTTGATCGATCTTTGAAGTGAGCAGCGCAGATATAAAACCAACACTTGAATAACCCCAATCTTATCAGCATATATGCTTGCATATTTCGTGTTCAATGGGGTTTTTTTAAGAGAAAAAAGTCGAGATTAGTGGTTTGTGGGGGGGGGGGGGGGGGGATGGGTAAATAAATATGGCTTAGAGGCTGACTGACCATCAAGTTTCTGGCTGAAAGCGAGTGAGATGGAAAAAAGCAACTGGCTGAGCAACAACAAAACACTTTCTACGCGCGTTACCGTTAACGCAAGGTCGTCGACAAACAAAAAACTAAAAAAAAACAGAAAAAAAAACAACAGGTTCAGGGGCGGAGGAGCTGTGTGGGGGGAGGGGGTGTTATGGGGGATCGACTTCGGCTTCGAATGACGAAGAGATACAACTCTTTATCCGCTGACCAGCGTCACCCAGGCGTGCCATCTGCTCGTCATTCAAGAAATCCAAGATGCGATACCCATTGCGATTCGACCTTGAGCTGTCCATGCCGCAGCAATCCCTTCTGCAATCCCCACTACACGGAAAGAAATCAGCGAACCTTAAGAACAAAAGGCGAACCTCAATTGTAAAAAAGAAAGTATACATTCGATAAGTTAATAAAAGACAAATAGGTTATATATTCTTTTCAATTTACATTTAAAATGAACAACAACAATTATAATATCGTACCTACTTATACTATAACTTATAGATCACTTGTAAGATCAGTAGATTTCTGAAGTGCGATACACTTTAAGATATGTTAAATCATAAACAGTACCATAATAGTAAATAAATAGTTACTTTTTTTGAGTAAAATTTCCATAGCATTGGAATTTTTACTGTGTAACCACCCCACACCACCCCATTTCCCTCCCATTCTTGAGTCGCATTCTTGACTTTTACCGTTACCTCAATGACGTTGCCCCATCCGCGTTGGCAGCTCGAAAAAGTAAGTGGATTGTGGATTTGTTTTGTGGTTTCTCGCTGTCTTGTCTTGCTCTGAATACTAAAGCGAGGAAGGGGTTAAGGCATAGGTGCCGCAGGGGGGGGGGGGGGGTGCAAGGGGGCTAGGAGGCAGCATGTGCAGTGACTGCATCGCTGGAAGATGATGCAACCCTTTGTGGAGAGTGCAGAGTGGGCCGCAGATGATATGATTTACCAATTGGGAATCCGTTAAACGAATCTGGGATATTATGCTTGAGAGTAATACCACTTGTACCGGATTGCTATAGAAAATTCCAAAATTCCAAATCAATTTTTGAAGACCAGGTTAGGATTTCGATTAAAGGGTCTTCTGTTATAATCTTTATAGATTTTACAGCATTTTCTGGTTCACTTTACTTAATGCATAACAAATTTTTTTTTTTTTTGGAAAACAATTTTTTTTTTTTGGAAAACAATTTTTTTTTTTTTTTTTGAAAAACTATTTTTTTATACAAATAATTTAAAGAAGAAATTAAGTCATTTTTTATTTTTTAATAACTTTAATATTATAATAATTTTTTTATTTTATTTTTACAGACCTACGTGAACGCAGTTCGCGACGGTGTCGAGGACCTCGAGGTCGTCCTCTGTTCGCCGGAGAGCCAGCGGCAGCTGGTCCCCCTCGGACCGCAGGTGGTGGCCAACCGGAGCAAGTCTCGCAAGACGATCGACTCGGAGGACACGCAGAAGCGTTGTCTGGCCCAGGAGGACGGCACCCTGGTCACCGAGAGTCGGCGCACCACCGAGCACGAGCTAATCATCGACGACGAGCTGCCCGATACCGATCCCGATCCCGATCCTGCTGCTCCTGCCCGAACCACCGATGAGCGCGGCCTGCAGCTGCAGGTGGGCGAGCAGGTGACCACGACGGCGGCCAATCAGCGGTTCTTCCGCCAGCGGGACGAGCAGCATGTGGACGTGCTAGCCAACGGGCGGCTCCATTCCACCGAGATGCGCTACGCGGCGGAGACCACGCAGATGGACAAGGACGGACCCGCCGATCTGGAGCGACCCAGCGACTGGGACAGCCTCTCCGACCGGATGCGCAAGCTTCGCCGCTCCCAGCAGCAGCAGCAGAAGGGTGAGTTCAAGGTTCAGAGTTCAGAGCCACCAAGAAGTTTACCCAAACTTGAGAGCAAACAACCGATTTATTTTGTATCCAATTAAACGATTGTTCTACATTCAATTTAACACTTTCAATGTTTTAATCGATGACATCAGTTTCAATGACTCAGCGCCAAACTCGTTTTAATTTCAATAAAATATTGCATAACTTGAATAAATACAATAAATTTGAGATAACAATCGAAAATGCAGAGAACAAACGCTGTAAAACAATATTTGTTTAACATGTTTTACCTAATTAATTAATATAAAAAATTTAGATCTTATTAAAAATTTATTTGAGATTATTAAAAAAGGTTTCATTAGCAAAAAATTAAAAATAAATAAATTTTAAGGTATTGCAATATTTTGTTAATGCTCAGAGCTCTAAAATTCTAGTAAAATATTATTATTTTACTAGCAAAAAATTAAAATGAAATACATTTTAAGGTATTGCAATATTTTGTTAATGCTCAGAGCTCTAAAATTATAGTAAAATATTATTATTTTAATACTAAAAACGAAGTAATATTGTAAACGCCTTTTTTACTTTACCCAGCAATCTCCAAAATATTGCTGTAAATATTTTCTATTGATTTTTAAATGCTTTTTCACATTCACCTTTGATTGCAGAGGTGGCCCTCTTGGCGGATCGCAAGGATGCGCTGACCAAGCGGCCCCTGGACTTCGATCGCGAGGAGGAGACGCGCAAGGGCGAGACGATGAAGTGGCTGGAGTCGCACTTCGGCAGCGAGTCCACCGCCTCCAACGATTCCCGCGACGACGAGGCCGATGCGGACGCCGTGGAGCCGACCAAGAAGAGCTACTTCAATGTGACGATCAAGTCGCAGAGCCAGCCGCATGCGCAGGCGCAGGCGCATGCGCACGCGCACATCCACGCCCAGTCGCACCTGGCCACCCAGCAGCATCCGCATCCGCAGCACATCTCGCATGCCCACCACCCGCAAACGCTGCCCCGCAGTGCCGAGCGGGAGAGGGAGAGGGAGCGAGAGAGGGAACGGGAACGGGAACGAGAGAGGGATCGCCATCCCGCATCCGCCACTCTGGAGCGGAAGCCGCCAACCAATGCGGCTGGCGGTCGCTCCAAGTACTTCCAGGGCATCTCGAACTGGTCGGAGCGCAAGGATCCCGGGCCGCCGGTCAATCACTTCTCGTCGCAGGCCTTTCGCGACGATCTGCAGGAGACCATCCGGCGGAATGGGCTCAAGAAGAAGGTGAGCGGCCCCGGCTCCAGCCAGGGATCAGCTCTGGCCCAGGAGCTGCAGAGCCTGCAGCCCAAGGACAGCTACGTCAGCCGGGAGGATATACTGCAGCAGAAGCGCCAGAGCTTGTCCTCGCAGTTCCTGGCCCGCTCCAT
This sequence comes from Drosophila mimetica, assembly GCA_037075245.1. Lineage (NCBI taxonomy): Eukaryota > Metazoa > Arthropoda > Insecta > Diptera > Drosophilidae > Drosophila > Drosophila mimetica. Next base: position 25,674,994 of record JBAMCH010000005.1, on the reverse strand, counting down.
GCGGGGCTCTCGCGACGCCCTGGACGACCTGGAGGCCATACCGGGACCGGGACCAGGACCAGGACCGGGTCCAGCTATGACCTCGCCCCGGGGCCCCGAGGAGCCGTCGCACAAGAGAGTGGCCTACGGCCATCGCGGCAGCCACAGCGCCATCAATGGACATGCGGTGAACGGAGCGAGCCCCGCTTTGGTCAACGGGCGGGGCAAGAGCTACGAGCCAGCTGCTCCTCCTCTGCCGACCGCAGTCCCAGTTCCACTCGAGTTCAGCGGGAACGGCGGCGGCGGGGGCAGCCAATTGGGCCTCAATCCGCGACCCACCGTCCCGCAGCGACGACGTGCCATCGAAAAGAAGCTGGGCGAGCACAGCCACAGCCACAGCCACCACTCATCCCACACATCGCATGCCGGGCATATGCCAGTCAAGTCGCAGGCTCCGCTGCCGTCGCAGGTTAGCCAACTGGAACCACCGCCGGACTACTCGCCGCCGCCCAGGAGTCGCAGTCGGTCGTCCTCGCCGCAGGTGGATTACCTGATGACCAGGTGGGTGTAAAAACAGTTCTTTTAGTTCTCTCATAAACTGACCACTATTCTCCTTGCAGAGATGTGCCCGCCAGCACGATGACCCTCAGCCGGAAGCAGCAGCAGCGCACCCGATTTGCACCCACATCCAGTTATCCGCCGGCAACTGGCGGAGCTGGCAACCTCCGGCCGCCGGGCGCCGCCTCGGTCTCCACCTCGAATCTGTCGGCCATGAGCGGAGGAGGTCACGGCGGCGGCAGCACCTCCAAGTCCAGCCGCATGGGCCAGGTGATTGGCAACTCGCTGCGGAAGCTGGTCAGCAAAATCCGTTCGGCCAGTGCTGAGCGAAAGTTCCGTATGAAATCGGCGGCCAGCAAGTCGCGCGAACAGTCGCCCAGTCCAGGACATGATCCGCGAGGAGGAGCTGGTCCGCCGGTGACCACCTACCAGCAGTACAATGTGATCGATGGGCACATAGGTAGCCACGATTCCGAGGATTCCAATAGCGACAATCAGCGGCGCAGGGAGAGGGAGAGGGAGCGTGAAAGGGAACGCGAGCGGGAGCGGGAGCGGGAAAGAGATCGAGATCGGGAACGGGAACGTGAACGTGAACGTGATCCTCCCAAGCAGGAGAACCAATCGCGTCTGAATTACAAGCGCGCCGAGTCCGCGGATCCCCAGCTGCAGCACCTGGAGCACCAGGCCATAAGTCCCAGGCAGCGGTACTACCTGGGCGAAGATCCCTACTCCAGCACGCTCTACGGCAAGGAGAATCTCTACGAACGACGTCCACGCCAGCGGTAAGGAGATTTCGTCACTATGCACCCATATTTCAACAATGTGATAAATGACCGATGGTAAACTTGAATTTTTGCAGTAACATGGAGCGTCCGGATGAGCGAATGGAGCGCTTGGAGCGGGAGGACGACTACTACGAGTCCAGGGCTCCGCCGCCAGTGACGGCTGCCCACACGTTGGGTCGCTACCAGAAGCACGGCCAGCGCTTCAGTGGCTCCACGCCCAATCTGCACCAGCAGCAGCAGGACTACCGCTCGGCCCAGACGCTGCCGCGCAAGTTGCACGAGCAGCGAACCCAGAGATTTGGTAACGTGATGGAGAAGCAGCCGCCGCCGCCGGGTAGGGGCAACTACCTTCCCGCCAACGGACCGGGACAACAGCAGCAACGGGGGATTCCACAGAACCAGAGCACCAATCCAAGTCCAAGCACCAACCCAAATCCCAGCCAGATGCAGCCGCAGGGACCGGCCAAGCCGGCCAGGACCTACGCCAAGGTCCTGAATCGCAGCAAGAGCTTCAATGTGCACGGCATGAATGGCAGCAACGACCCGAGTCCCATCTACATCGAGAAGCTCACCCGGAACAACTATCAACAGCCCCGCCAGCAGCAGGAGCCGAACTTTGGCTACGGACTGGGCCAGGGACCCAATGCCAACTACAAGTCCAATCCGCATCTCTTCTCCGGCAAGGACAACTCGCTGAAGGGCGGCCTGAAGAGCCCATCGATCGTGAATCTCATAAGTCGCAGCCAAAAGGATCTGACCAAGATCGGACCTGGCCACGATGACGACGATGTCGGCGGCTATCCGGAGCAGGACAAGAAGCAGCTGTATCTGCGGGGCCTGCACCAACAGGCGCCGGACCTGTTCCGGGTGATACATGGCGACGAGGAGTACGGCGGCTCGAGGAAGTACCCGCTGCAGGCCAAGTATTCGCTGGACTCGCGTTCGCCGCCCTCCGTGGAGCTCAACAAGGATACGGCGAGCATTGTGCGGCGCAGCAGCGAGGTGGACCATCCGCAGCAACAGCACCACCACCAGCATCAGCATCAGCCGCACCACCACCACCACATCCAGAGCCAGAGCCAGAGCCACCAGCAACAGAATCTGCGACGTGGCTCCGGAGCCACCATCATTGAGCTGCGCACCGCCGCCGGCGGCCATCGCAAGTAATTCGCCATCATCCTATCAAGTCCACAAGATCCTACAGTCCTATATTTTGAAATCATAGTCAAGCTTCCCAATGTCGAACATCTATCTTAATGTTGGAATTTTCAAATTTTGCACGCTGTTGTTGGCCTAGTTGTAAAAAAGTGGAACTGGAAATGCAAACACTTATGACTTACATCACATTAATATCGAAAGAAGAATAGACTTTTGTAAAACCTCAATACATAATGCATTGGGAAAGTTCGACTATTTAAATCCCTACCTTATTCCTAACTATTTGCTAACAAATGCTCGGCCGTGGGCTTTAGTTTCATTTGACAAGCAGCAAATAAAAACAAAAAGGCCAATCAACCAATTGATACCAATTGTTAAATGGGTAATAAAAAAGCTATAAAGTTGATGGTAAATGGAAAACGAAATACAAAATTAATGTTAAAAAATACAAGAAACGAAAGATAAGAAATGAAAATCTAAATGTAACGTGGAAGCCATTCCCACTGTCCTGCCACGCCTCTTCCAATCGTAATTTGATAATACCTACTATAATGCCTACATACGTCTAATTACATTGTCTACTTTATCATTTTTGTTTTTTTTTTTTACTACTAATATTAACGTTTGTTGTATAGATACCGTTAAATGGATAAACTAACTAAAATAACTAATATTAATTCGATATTACTGTACAATTTTGATTAATAAACAAATTGCAATTAAAATTAAAATAAAGTGCCAAAATAAACAACATCTTGGGTTCGATACTGCTCTCATTCAATTTATTTGTTATAATCTATTAAAGATTTGAACATTTTGCGCCATTCGGTGGCGCTTTCTTGACTTTAGTAAATTTCAAATTCAAAAAGTCGATAATTTCGCGCCACTTGGTGGCGCTATCTTGACTTTTATGACTTGATGTGGCAACGCTGCGGCTGACAGCTCGGCAGCAATGCAACCCTGGCGACTGACACTTTGACGTGGAGCTGTCATTGGAAATCGGTGGAGTCGACGCGGCATTAATTCTCACTTCATTGGAAATTTTCAGTTGAAACGGAGGTGTGTAGTGTGTGTGCTAGTTTTCCAGCAGCTCGGCTGCTATTTGTCAATTAAAGTAGCCAGTGAATCAAACATCCGCGGGGGCTTTGTTTCCCCGGTTGGTTTGTGTTTGGTTGCCCTGGCCAGTTTTTGGCCCTCGTCACTTCATAAAATCAAATTCTGGTTGATTAAAAACATCAGTGGCCTATTCTAGTGCTGATAATTCACCTTTGACCTAAGCTAAAGACTGGCCAACTAGATAACCGGGCGTGGAAACTAGATATTCGGTGAAATGGGCCAGGGGCCAGTTCACCTGTGACGTCGACCGACGACTGCCACGTCACAGCTGACGTTGCTGTGAAAGTGCCTGTACTCATCCCCGCTTTCCCCCCTCCCATCTACCTTGCAGCACCCGAAGCACTCTCTACACTCGACATGGACAAGGTTGTGAAGTTCGCCGAGCCTGGACGCGCCTTCGCCAAGGACTCGATCCGCCTGGTCAAGCGGTGCACCAAGCCCGACCGCAAGGAGTTCCAGAAGATCGCCATCGCCACCGCCGTGGGCTTCTGCATCATGGGCTTCATCGGTTTCTTCGTCAAGCTGATACACATCCCCATCAACAACATCATCGTGGGCTCCTAAGCGGACGATGGGAACCACAACAACCACAACATGGGATTATAACAAATTCAAATCATCCATTATAGCATACGTCTGATAAACTTTTTTTTGCGTTTAGTTAACATGCATTAGATATATAGATTAGAGAAACTATGTGTGCATTCAGCGAATGTCTTTCTTACAGCATTTTCATATGCCCACGTGAAAACGCATTGTAAATTTCAAAATTCCATTCATAACTCTATGTTGAAGTGCATGAACAAGTTATTTAATAAGAGACAATTGTAAAAAAGAAGGTGAACAAACCGTTTTTGTAGCATTTGTTGGGGGGTGTTCCCTCGTAAATAAATGTTGAACCGATTTTCCACATAAAATTTACATTTCTTTGACGGATTCAAAATCGTATTTGTCCAAATACGGAATGGCATACCTTCCCGAACTCGTAGTTAAATTCTCTACAACTTGGCATTTCGAGCTAAAATTTTTATTTTTTTTGAAAATTTTTAAAAAAAATTGTAATGCGACCCCTTACAAAAAAGACGAAAATTTGAAAATTTTTTATTTTTCCCAAATCAGCCGGAGAGTGCACTAATATTAAATATCAGGTTGTTATCTGCTCAAAACAGTTCGCCGTTTTAATATCGGAGCATTTTTGCAAAAATTAGAGCAAAAACAAATTTTACAAAAAATCAGATTTTGGCCAAAAATGAAATCTTCATTTTCCGCCAATAAAAAGTCTGTATTTTTGCTATAAAAATGAAACTAATTGTCCGAATATGGAATGGGATACCTTCCTGAACTCGTAGTTAAATTCTCTAAAACTTGGCGTTTCCAGAAAAAAATTTTATTTTTTTGAAATTTTTTTCAAAAAATTGTGATGCTACCCCTTATAAAAAAGTCGAAAATTTGAAAATTTTTTTATTTTCCCAAATCAGCCGGAGAGTGCACTAATATTAAATTTCAGGTTGTTATCTGCTCAAAACAGTTCGCCGTTTTAATATCGGAGCATTTTTGCAAAAATTAGAGCAAAAACAAATTTTAGAAAAAATCAGATTTTGGCCAAAAATTAAATCTTCATTTTCCGCCAATAAAAAAGTCTGTATTTTTGCTATAAAAATGAAACTAATTGTCCGAATATGGAATGGGATACCTTCCTGAACTCGTAGTTAAATTCTCTAAAACTTGGCGTTTCCAGAAAAAAATTTTATTTTTTTGAAATTTTTTTCAAAAAATTGTGATGTTACCCCTTACAAAAAAATCGAAAATTTGAAAATTTTTTAATTTTCCCAAATCAGCCGGAGAGTGCACTAATATTAAATATCAGGTGGTTATCTGCTCAAAACAGTTCGCCGTTTTAATATCGGAGCATTTTTGCAAAAATTAGAGCAAAAACAAATTTTAGAAAAAATCAGATTTTGGCCAAAAATGAAATCTTTATTTTCCGCCAATAAAAAAGTCTGTATTTTTGCTATAAAAATGAAACTAATTGTCCGAATATGGAATGGGATACCTTCCTGAACTCGTAGTTAAATTCTCTAAAACTTGGCGTTTCCAGAAAAAAATTTTATTTTTTTGAAATTTTTTTAAAAAAAATTGTGATGTTACCCCTTACAAAAAAATCGAAAATTTGAAAAAATTTTAATTTTCCCAAATCAGCCGGAGAGTGCACTAATATTAAATATCAGGTTGTTATCTGCTCAAAACAGTTCGCCGTTTTAATATCGGAGCATTTTTGCAAAAATTAGAGCAAAAACAAATTTTAGAAAAAATCAGATTTTGGCCAAAAATGAAATCTTTATTTTCCGCCAATAAAAAAGTCTGTATTTTTGCTATAAAAATGAAACTAATTGTCCGAATATGGAATGGGATACCTTCCTGAACTCGCAGTTAAATTCTCTAAAACTTGGCGTTTTCAGAAAAAATTTTTATTTTTTTGAAATTTTTTTCAAAAAATTGTGATGCTACCCCTTACAAAAAAATCGAAAATTTGAAAAAATTTTAATTTTCCCAAATCAGCCGGAGAGTGCACTAATATTAAATATCAGGTTGTTAGCTGCTCAAACCAGTTCGCCGTTTTAATATCGGAGCATTTTTGCAAAAATTAGAGCAAAAACAAATTTTAGAAAAAATCAGATTTTGGCCAAAAATGAAATCTTTATTTTCCGCCAATAAAAAAGTCTGTATTTTTGCTATAAAAATGAAACTAATTGTCCGAATATGGAATGGGATACCTTCCTGAACTCGTAGTTAAATTCTCTAAAACTTGGCGTTTCCAGAAAAAAATGTAATTTTTTTGAAATTTTTTTCAAAAAATTGTGATGTTACCCCTTACAAAAAAATCGAAAATTTGAAAATTTTTTAATTTTCCCAAATCAGCCGGAGAGTGCACTAATATTAAATATCAGGTTGTTAGCTGCTCAAAACAGTTCGCCGTTTTAATATCGGAGCATTTTTGCAAAAATTAGAGCAAAAACAAATTTTAGAAAAAATCAGATTTTGGCCAAAAATGATATCTTTATTTTCCGCCAATAAAAAAGTCTGTATTTTTGCTATAAAAATGAAACTAATTGTCCGAATATGGAATGGGATACCTTCCTGAACTCGTAGTTAAATTCTCTAAAACTTGGCGTTTCCAGAAAAAAATTTTATTTTTTTGAAATTTTTTTCAAAAAATTGTGATGTTACCCCCAAAAAAATCGAAAATTTGAAAATTTTTTAATTTTCCCAAATCAGCCGGAGAGTGCACTAATATTAAATATCAGGTTGTTAGCTGCTCAAAACAGTTCGCCGTTTTAATATCGGAGCATTTTTGCAAAAATTAGAGCAAAAACAAATTTTAGAAAAAATCAGATTTTGGCCAAAAATGAAATCTTTATTTTCCGCCAATAAAAAAGTCTGTATTTTTGCTATAAAAATGAAACTAATTGTCCGAATATGGAATGGGATACCTTCCTGAACTCGTAGTTAAATTCTCTAAAACTTGGCGTTTCCAGAAAAAAATTTTATTTTTTTGAAATTTTTTTCAAAAAATTGTGATGTTACCCCTTACAAAAAAATCGAAAATTTGAAAATTTTTTAATTTTCCCAAATCAGCCGGAGAGTGCACTAATATTAAATATCAGGTTGTTATCTGCTCAAAACAGTTCGCCGTTTTAATATCGGAGCATTTTTGCAAAAATTAGAGCAAAAACAAATTTTAGAAAAAATCAGATTTTGGCCAAAAATGAAATCTTTATTTTCCGCCAATAAAAAAGTCTGTATTTTTGCTATAAAAATGAAACTAATTGTCAAAATATGAAATGGCATTCCTTCCTGAACTCGTAATTAAATTCTCTACAACTTGACATTTCCAACTAAAATTTTTATTTTTTTTTTTAAATTTTCGCAAAAAATTGTGATCCAGCCCCTTACAAAAAATTTGTAAATTTTTAAATCAGCCGGAAAATGCACTTATATTATTTATTAGGTTGCTATCTGCTCAGAACAGTTCGCCGTTTTAGTTTGGGACCATTTCTGTCGTGGCACTATTAAAAAGGTTGGCAACGCGGGCTTTGTGCGTAATTTTAGCGACGACATCAACCATTTTGACAACAACACTATCAAAAATGGTTGGCAACGTGGGCTTTGTGCATAATTTTAGCGAGGACATCAACCATGTTGACAACAACACCATCAAAAATGGTTGTCAACGCGGGATTTGTGCATAATTTTAGCGAGGACATCAACCACGTTGACTATCAAAAGTGGTTGGCAACGCAGTTTTAGCAAGGACAATAACCTATTTTGAGCCCTTCAGTGACGCTATCTTGACATTTGAACATGCTCTTAGCTATCTTGACATATAGCTCAGGTTTGAAACCAACCCATAAATGACCAAATATTATAAAATTATTTTTATTATTTTCTTTAGTTGCTACAAAATGAACAATAAAATTACTTCAAAGTATTTAAACGGCAGAAAAATATTATATAAAATCATTGAAATGAAATAGACTTCGATAAAGTGTTTTCCTAATTTCAAGCGAGTCACCAACGGAAATGCTTTCATCATTCATGGTAAATCTGTAAAAAATAGAAAGTTTATATGAACACTATTTGTAACTAAAATTTTAAATAAGTACAATAAAGGTATACAAATTTTATAAAAGGTATTGTAATGTAAATAATTAAATTTTCGCCAAAATTCTTTCATTCTAATTTTTTATTTTTTTTAAATAAATGTCCAAAACACAGATGCATGGAAGCTTTAGATACTCCAAGAAATCCATTCTAAGCACTTTACAACGTGTTTGCCTATATATTTTCTATATTTTTCACTTGCAGTTAACTTTAAGCCTATATAATACATTATAATCATGAGTAAATTAGTAGTGCTGCAGCAAGCACATCCCATTTAGGGGACTTCTGTGAAATTTACGATCCCGTGGGCCTATTGTCGCACAGGTTGCTCCAGTCGGGGACGTGCTCGCTCTTCAGATACGTCTCCTTGACCAGCGATCGCGTCTGGATAAGGTCCGTCGCACCGCACAAGGCGCCGCCCAGCCAGGCGGTGAAGTTCTGCTTGCCAATGGCATTGAAGAACTTGAACTGGAGCTCGCCATGGAAGCGTTCGGCGTAGAACGGATCGTTGGCGAGCAGGTGCTGCAGTTCCTGCCGGAGTCGGGCCAGCAGACCTTGGACCATGGAGCCACCGCCCACTAGGAACACACTCTCGACCAGGGCGCGCCTTACGTCCAGTGTGCAGTCGAGAATGGAGCGCAGGATGAGGTGCGGCAGGCTGTCCCGCTCGTTGCTGGCCTCGAACATGATCTCGTAGACGGTCTCGCGCAGTTCGCCGGGCACCTGGATGATCGCCACGTTGTCGCTGACAATGTAATCCACGGCTGGCGCCGGCGTCGGCTGATCCTGGCCACCATTTGCCCGGGCCTGGGCCCTCTCCATGGTCGTCACGAAGCACGTCCGCACCTTGATGTCCTCCAGCACGCTCTCCGTCAGCAGACTCTCCTCGACACCGGACTCCACCAGCTGACGCTTGATCTCCGCATGAATGGCCCGGCCACCGTAGCTCTGATCCTTGAAGGCGGCCATGATCTGCACCCCGCTGAAGACGGGCATAATGCTGGTCTCGCTGTAGCCGATGTCCACCACCAGGGCGGTGGGCACGGCCAGCGTGGACAGTGAGATGAGGTGCACGGGGACAAACAGCACGGAGGAGACGTCGAAGTGGACGAAGAGCACGCGGGCCAGGGTCTCGCGCAGCACAGTGGGCCCGAAGACGTTCTCCACCAGCACGAACTTGCGCTCCTTGGGGCTGACCAGCAGGTGCCTGAAAGCAGAGGGATGTGGTCAATGGGCACCGCCTTCCGTGGGAGCACCTACTTGAAGAAGATCGTCTGCAGGAAGTCCACCAACTGGTCGTAGAGCTCCTCCGTTGTGCCGTAGTCGAACAGACGCTTCCGGATCCCCGTCGCGGTCATCACCACCTCCGTGGGCATTATCTTCCGCGGATACGCCTCCGCCGCAAATCCCAGCCTGAAAAAAGGGGGTCAGTGATGACTTCACCAGTAGTGTTGGGCTCACTCACTTTGTGTAGGCGGTGCCAATGTCCAGGACAATGGGCGGCTTCTCCTGCATGACGCTCTCGTAGATGGGCATGTTGGCTAGTGGGACTTCCGGGAAGCGAGGGACTAAGCTAGTTACTTATTATTCTATTCTATTCGGCTAATTTTGGCCAAGCCAAACCGAAATGTTGGTAACCAGTGGCCGTCGATGACGAGGCGGTCTATCGATAACCGCGAATCGAGCTTACAGCCTGTTTCCACTGTGGCCGCCTCTGTGTGATTCACATCAAGAGGTTTTCACACTATACAACTTTTTGTATATTAATTGAAATTTAAAAATATTTTTCCAAAAATTAAAAAAAATATATTTTTTCCGGATTAGAAATAGTTAATTAGACCATTTTGTTATTTTTAATTTTCCCCTTCACAAAAAAGCAAAAACGAGTTATTTGAATTCATTTCGAATTTGTAAATTTATTTCAAATTTATTAGCTTATTTCGATTTTGTGTTTTTGCGGGTCTTCCCGCTTCGATTTCATTTAGTTATAAATATAGTAGTACATAATTTCACTTTGAATATTACATACTCACGCAACTTTAATTCTTAGAATCCCGATGTGTTTTTTTGGAGGTTTGGGGGTTTTTTTGGGGTATTGCATATGCCTAGGCATATGCGGTGCGGGATGTGTGTTCATATACAGATTGATGTATTATATAATAATAACTCGTTGCCTATCAACTAAGCCTAAGCGTAATTTCAGAAATGTTTCTTCAAAGGATAAATGTGTACATATGTATATAAATTACAGTATGCCAGCGCATAGGTAACTATACAAAACGGGGAAAAGCACAATGCATTCATTAATTAATTAACTATGTATAAAAAGGACTTCTGGCGTTCTGGCGGCGGAACCAAGGGAAGGGTCAGGATCAGAGGTCGGAGTATTGGCGATTATCGATGGTTCTACTTTTCCTTTTTGTGCAAACAAGTTTAACAAATTCCGAATAATAAATAACAAAGCAGTAACAAAGTCACGAGTCACCACTTTCCTGCCGGGGAAACGGTTTGGCTTGGTTAGGAAGCGGAGCGATATAGACCAATTAAGAAAAATAATAAAAAATAAATCGTTACATGCGGCATGCTAAATTTAGTTTTGTAAAATAAATAAATTAATAACTTTAAGATCTGATGCTGAACTGGAACTTTGACTTTGACTGGGATCTCAACTTGAACTGGGACTGGGACTGGGGTCATGGGCCGTGGACCGTGGACAGAAGGGGCAGAGGTTCGTTTGCACGGACGTGAGATGCGGTTCCTGCTACAGTGGGCTACGGGCTCATCGTCTAAGCTAGTTTACAATTACTTTAAGTTCAGTCGTCGCTAGTTTGGCAGCTGAGGTGGCCGTGGTCTCGACGTCTCCCCCATCCTGGTCCTCGACCAGGACCGAGGTCGTGTCACTGGTGGCGCCGCCTCCGCTGCGACGCCTCCTCCTGCTCCTCCTCTGTTTCTGTGTGTGTGTCTGCTTCGGCTTCGGCTTCTGCATCTGCATCTGCATCTGCTGCACTTCCTCCTGTCACTTCTCCGGTCCAAAGAGCCTGGCCAGACTGGCGTTCTGATTGCTATCCATGATGTCGGCGGTTGTGCCCATGGCTCCCTTGGCCTTGTGCGACTGCATCGGCGGCAGATTGGCGATCTGCACCTCGTGCCGGAACAATTGGTTCACGCTGCGCCCCACCAGCTGGGCGGTGAGCTTCTTGAAGATGTCCTTCTTGGCCCGGTCCACCTTGTTGCCCTTGACGGGCGCCACGGCGATCTTCTCGTCGAACTTCTGTATATCGGCCGCATTCACGCTGGGAATATGCTGCAGTACTTCGCTGAGGATGGGGAACTGTGGCCGCAGCAGCTCGTAAAACTGCACGCCCAGCGTCACCAGGCCCGACTGATTGGCCTCGTGCTGTCCATGCACCTGCATGCCCTGCAGAACGGCCGTGAATGCCGTAACGGCCTTGTTCTCGTCCATCAGCTTCTCGGCGGCCAGGAAGCGCATCACTGGCGCTGCTATATTCACCGCCTTCATGCTGCACATGCCGTCGTTCCAGGCAATGGCCTTTAGCAGCGTCATTAGCACATAGTTGCCGATGAGTCCGTTGCGCAGCAGCTTGCCACCCAGATCGCTGATGATGTCCGACAGCAGTGCCGACTGGCTGGCCCGCGACTGAGGTGCGCTGTCCATCGAGTGCTCCTCGTTCTCCATGGCCACCGAATTGCTGTTCGCATTGGCGCCGGCGGCCACATGATCGGCTCCAATCTGTCCGCCAACCAGCGCGATCTTCAGCACATCCAGGTACTCGCGCGTTAGCGTGCGATTTAGCTGATCCTCCAGCACCTCCTGCGTGTCGTTCACCTCGCCGTTTAGCTGCCCGCTCTCGTACAGCGAGGCAATGTAAATCCAGCGGCGCGTCAGCCGTTCGCACATCAGCGGCGCCAGGTGGGCGAAGAGCGGCACCAGGACGCTGTCGTAGAAGCTGGGCGGGCACGAGTAGACGAAGGGCTTGAAGAAGACCCGAATGATGGGGCGCAGTCGGTAGTCGGGCACCACATCCATGCGGCTGAACACATTCGTTATGATGGCATCGGACAGGCCAAGCAGCTGGTAGAGATCGCGTCCCAGCGACGGACCCGCCGAGCCCATCAGATGGTAGCAACCCTCGGTGACCATCATCATGAAGGTCTGCATCTTCTCAAAGGCCGTCGGCTCGCTGCGTATGGTGGTGTCCAGGGGATCGGTGGGCAGGGCACAGATGCCCATCAGCAGCTTCTTCTCGTGCTCCAGCATGCCGTGGATGCCGCGGTATCCCTCGGACAGGGCGAGCAGAGCCTCCGGTGCGAACAGCTCGTTGAGCACGCGCATCAGGCTGAGGACGTGCGAGAGCAGCGGCACCACGTGCTTGGTGGCCGGATTGCGGCAGATGGGATTGCCCAGTTCCGTGCAGCCGATGACAAAGCCGCCGCGCTGGGCGCGATCCGGATCGTCTGGCCAGGTGCAGCGCTTAACAACGCCTAGCACCACATGCAGGGCGTCCAGGAGGCGCGAGCGATTCTGGAGCGTGGGTGCACCCTCCACGGCAAAGATCGGTGGCTTGTCCAGGCCCACAAAGCTCATGAAGTCCAGCGGCGACTTGAGCGCATCGCCGAAGGCCAGCCACTCGGTGCGCTTGTCCTGCACGATGTGCTCGATGAAGAGCGTCTGGCGCTCGAAGTCGCAAAAGTGGTTCGAGATGAGAATCAGCGCCTCCTGCAGCGTGGTGCGCATCAGGCGGCACAGCTGATGCTGGCCGGGCTCCTTGAGCAGCAGCTCCACGTGCCCGTTGATCTGCTCGAAGACGGGCAGCAGGAGCAGCGGATACTTGTGGGCCAACTTCACGAGCAGCGAAGCGGCGTGTCGCCGTAGATTCTTCGCCGACTTGGCTTGCACCTTCTCCAGTTCGTTGGGCGGCTTCAGTACGAGCGCCCGGAAGATCTTGTCAAGCACGCGCGGCAACAGACTGACGCCGCTCATCGCCACGCAGTTGGTGGCCGTGATCTGGCATGCGGACATGCTGAGAAAGACGAACAGGGCCGAGATGCAGGAGAGCAGGATCGAGTAGATCAGCGGATTGATTGTCTCCAGCTTGAGGCACTCCTCCAGCAGCCGCAATCCCGCCGGCACCGACGGACGTTCCGCGACGAGCAGAATGCGGCTTAGGACGCCGTCCAACACACTCACCAGGGCATCCCATTCCAGGTAGACGGGGTCCAGGACACTGCACGACACGTTGCCGCTCTTGGCCTCCGCATCCGCTTCGGCGACCGCGTTGCGCAGGCGCTGCTGCAGCCACTGCTCGCAGTAGCCGTAGGTGACCAGCGGCTGGACAAGCGTGGCCAGGCGGAAGATCTCCAGGAAGTCGGTGCGGCAGCGGAAGAAGTAGAGGGCGAACTCCTCCTCGCTGTCGTACTCCAGTCGAATGTACGCCTCCGTGGAGAGGCTGGCAGGCGAGCTGGTGGAGGCAGGATATGGCAGCTTCACGATCCGCGGCGCAATCGTGTGTATGAGCTTGGGAATGTAGTTGACCATGGCGAAATCCTTCGAGCAGGGCTCGTGCTTGAGCAGCAGCTGCCAAATGAGCGCCGAGCCGTGCGAGACGGTCAGCGATGGGTGCTGCACGAGGAGCAGAAGGCATTCGAGAAGCACCTCAAGATGCACTGGCCGCTGGGTGGCGTCGTCCTTGCCCCAGAGCGCCACCAGCTGCTGGGCCATGCCGTTTAGCACCTGGAGCAGCTTCTTCAGGAAGTTGTGATGCTGTTCAATGGCCACCGACGAACTGGAGTCGGGCGGTAACTGGCTGGCCTGGTAGATGTAGCGCAGCGGCTCCTCGTTGAACAGCTGCAGCAGCGGCTTGCGCTCCTTCGCCTGGCCCTTGCGATTCGTGATCTGTGCCAGGCACTCGGCCGCATTGCACTGGAATGCTTTGTCGTTGAGCAGAATGCAGAGGAAGTGCATCAGCTTGCCGTTGCTGGACATGATGTGCTGGATGCTGACCCATTCGACGAAGCCGCTCAGCGTGAGCAGCACCATTTCCACCACCCGGCTATGCGCATTGGCCTTGGTGAAGTTGCACAGGCGCGTGGTATCGCGGAACGCGGTCACATGCTGCTCGACGAGTCGCAGGAAGAACTCAAAGATATCGTTCATGTTGTTGTTCAGCGCCTGGTACATATCCTTGCGCCGCTGATTCGACTCGATGGTCTGCAGCAGGGCCACGTCCTCCACCAGGCGCAGGAAGACGAGCAGCACCAGCTCCGTCTGCGCCTCGCCCTTGGTGCAGGCCTGGCTCAATTCCGGCAGCAGATCGGACCACTGCTGCGGCCACTCGCGCTTGATCATCTCGACGATGATGCGCGACAGCGCGTCCTTGGTGGGCAGCAGCGTGCGGTCCTCCGCCGGGCCCACGCCCACGTTCAGCATCTTGATGGCATTGTCCTTGATGTACACCTTCTCCTCGTGCGTGATGCAGTTCCAGCGGAACTTGATTGTGTACTCGATCAGCTGGAGGCCGAAGTGCCGCACCTGCTGGTTCGACTGCGGCGAGCTGGCCAGGAACAGGCCCACCTGGGCGCACAGCGGCGACTCCTCCTTGAACCGCTCGCAGGCCATGTAGGCCTCCAGGCGCGCCTGCTGCTGGGTGTGCGGATGCATGATCAGGTCGACGGCCGTGGCCAGTTCGGCGGCCAGAGCCTCGGTGCCTCCGTGCTGGGCCATCTCGGCCGGACTACTACCTGTATGCCTGCAAGAGTTGGTATATATGTACATTTGCTTTGTAGCCACAGGAACATGTGCTCCTTGCCCTGCCGCCCTGCCCGCCCTGTCTCCGCCCACGCCCCTCTCCTCGCCCAAACACTCACCTCTGCGCGCTGCCCAAAAAGCGAATCTCCTCCGCCTCCTTGATCCCCGCGTGCCTCGTCTGTGGCCAATGCGCCTGTGGAGCCAGCCAGACACAAAACGTTTCCAGAGATTAGCAGCGCTGCCTGCGTGTGCGTGTGCGGTGTGCGGTGTGAGGTGTGTGTGTGTGATTGTGGTGTGTTGTGTTCCGAGTGCGAAATGCGAGAGTTCTGGTCGGGATTGCTGCCTGGGTGGAACTCGCTTGAGCGGCCTGAGTAGCGCCTATTGCCTGGAACACAGCCTCGAGTCGGGGTGTCTCACATCTGAGTCGCATATAGAGATTTGGCCCACTGCTGAAACGGCTTTTCCGGCTGGGTTGTTTTAGAACAATGTGCAGGCACAAATCGCACGGGACAGGGTTGACAGGCGGCGCGCGGAAGTTGCCAGATCCGGAGCGCGCATGGCGCTGTGTCGTGTTTATATGCGGCTAGTTAGTTATAGGGTCTTCCCACAGAGAGCCATCCACCATCCACCATCCGTTGAACGGATGGTCCATAAGGTTTTGCCGTTCCGAAAATTTTCCAGTTAGTTCCCCGTTAAAATTTGACGGACTTTGACGGGCTCTTTTATGCGATAGTTACCCGATAATTTTTCGGTGCAACTCTGAATTCTTCCTCCTGACTGTGAAAATTGGAACGTTGACTACGAAATCATATTCAAACCAACGGCGGGAAAAAATTTAAAAATGTTTAGGTTTGTTGATTTTTGGAAATTCATTATTAATATGTAGTTTGTTCTAAGCGAAAAGGACATTGCAAGTCAATTATTATGTGTGGGCCAAAATTTAAGCTATTCTGGGACCGAAAACATTATTTTTTGCTGAGAAGATTTAAAACATATTGTGCAATACTTAAATAATCAACAATTTTAGTTACAAGTGTAGTATATACTACTTTAAAGTTTAATATTGCTTTAAATGACCAAACAGCACACAATTGGTTTTGTTTACATTTTTGCTCTATTAATATTGGCTAGACAGTGGCGTAGTAAGAACGGAGTGTGGGGGTTTTGGAGGTTAGGCTCCCCCCGTCAGCAATTTGTATGCAGATTTGTTGTAGGATATGCTCTAGCATTGGATATATGTTTTAAATCATTATCGTATGCTATTTATGTTGTTTTATTCTACAATAAGATTAGGAGAACAACATTATACAACTGTTTTCCCAAGTTAAGACCCCCCTTTAATTATTTTGACATGAGCAACTGCTCTTCAAGTCAGCTGTTATCGGATGGTGGATGGTAAACGGTGGATGGAAGCTCTGTGGGAACACGAATTTCACATTTGTCAAAAATCCCAACCGTTTCACACGGATGGACTCTATGGGAAGAGGCTATTAAATTAACTATTTCAGTTAAATCCAACGCTTCCTACTTGCACATTTGCCTGCCTTGTGTTTTCACTGTTTACTGCGGTGAACCGAACCGGCGAAATTTCTTACGAAACTCGCGCGATATTTTCGCAATCCTGCAGCGTTGCCGGACTGTGTGAGCCAGTGCCGGCACCCACTTTTGGCGAAGTCTTTGGATACATAAGCCCAGCAACAAAGAAATCTTAAATTAATTTAAACTATTAATTAATAATAATTAATAATAATTTAATGAATAAACTGAATAATCAATAGATTTGCGGTTCTCCCGGCAGACGTTAGCCAACACTGGCTGAGCAGGCGAAACAACCGTTTCGAAATGTCAAATCAAATCGAAGCGGCAACGCCGGTCAGGTCACACACTCTCACACACACACTCAGCCGAAAAGTCCGTGTTTTTTTGCGCGAATTTTAACATTTCACTGATCTCCTGGTCAGCAGATGCACTAGACAAATGGAGTGGCACGAAGTGGAGCTGGATGGCAGCCGCTCGGCCGCCTTCCCCGAACGCGCCGTTCCCGGATTTGGACAGGAGCCGGCGGAAGTGGACTCCGGTAAGTGTGTCTGCAGTCGGCGGCGTGGGATTTCCATTTCACCTAAAGAGCCCCAATCCCTTACAGCCGACTACCTGGGCGGCATCATACGCGGCGGTCAACTGGGCTGGGTCACCTGGCGCTATGGCAGCGACGCCACCATCCTCATCTGCAGCATGACCACCGGCGACTATGTGTCCTACCATCGCTTCTGGAGCAGCGACACCTCGGCGGAGGTGCAGGGTGGCGCCCACGAACGCACCAGCATACGCTGTGTGGAGGAGCTCTTCCCGGGCGAACCGGAACGCACCGCGCTGCTGGCCATCTGCCTGGAGTCGTGGGACAGCGGACAGCGCCGGCCCTGCGACTGCCCGATGGCCAGGACGCAGGTGCTCATCTACTCGATACCGGGCAGCAAGGTGCTGCGCCGCTTTGACTTGCCCGATGGTCTCTACTGCAGCGCGCTCACCTTTCTCGACCAGCGCGTTTGTGGCGGCACGCGACTCGCCCCATTCGACGGCTGCCTGGCCATCTCCACCCAGGAGGGCATTGTTCTGCTAGTCGATCTCAACACGGACAGCCTGCTGGAGACTCACAAAGGCAGCGGCAACAGCAGCCGCACCCTCTGCATCACCGCCTCCGAGGGCGATCCTTCGTACGGGCAAATCTACTGCTTTCCCAGCGAGGAGCTGGGACCCCGGATCGATACCCTTCTAAGCGACTGTCGCGCAAAGGGCGCCCACTTGGCCGTGCGCGTGGATGGTGAGTAAATGTCCCGAATGACAAAGTGCCAGGCCAACATGCTAATCGCCTTGATCCCCTTTCGCAGTGGCCACCAGCAGAATTCAGTGCCTGATGGGCATCAGCTTGGCGCCCGGCTTTGCCGCTGGCCTGGACGATGGCCGCGTGCTTATCTACGACCTGGTCAACTTCCATGTGACCACCTTGCTGCAGCCGCAGGGCAAAAAGAATCGCATTTGCGGCGCCGTGCAGCGAATGTGCCTCATTATGCCGCCCGATGATCCCAAGCCCTGCTTTTACATATGCGCCCTGTACCAGGCCGATGGCCTCAACATGCTGCTGCACTCGGTCAGCTACAAGCGCTCCTACGTGGAGCAGGAGGAGGGCGGCGAAACGATCCGCTTCGAGCACTTCCACTCCAGCTCGGTGCGAAACCACCAGATCTTCGACAGAGACCTCTGTTTGGTGAACGCCTGCTTCACGGCGTCCACCTTCAGCTTTGCCGGCGACAGTGGAACGCTGCTGGTCATCATATCCTGGCACTCGATCACAGCTCGTAAGAACAAGCTCGTCCTGTTCGACATCAATCAGTGGTACAAGGAGGAGATGCCGCCGTGTGTGCGCCACTACGAAACGCCCCACTATCTCGCCGGCTACGTGCTCAGTGGCCTGCCCGTGGGATTGGGTCTGCAGCTGCGCGCCAACACCATCATGCACTTTGTCTCGCTGCAGCGCTACGATGAGCACTTCTATCCCGATTCACTGACCTTCGGTAAGTTGGTGTTGAGCAGCCAAAAGTCAGTGAAGCAGTCAGTAAAGCTCCTTTTGCTTTCTCCCTTAGATTGCACACTGCTGACCCCAACGGGCAGTCGCTATTACGCCCAGGACGGGGTGCAGCATCGTTTCCTGAACGCCCTGCGTTGGGAGCGCGCCACGCTCTTCCTGGCTCCGCAGTCCTACCACGAGGACATCGTGCGCCTGCGCCTCCTGCCACAGTTCTGCGAGCTGAACCCAGACGCCACGTTCTCAAAGGTAACAATGATTCATTTGCTTGGTATTCCCTGTTCCTAATCACTCTACTCGTTTCACCAGACTGCCATGTACGAGGTCATACTGTCGGTGGCCCTGGAGCACAAGTGCGGCGCGCTGCTGAACGATTGCGCGCGGAGCTGGCTGGATGGCAGCTTCCTGTGCAACATGCTTGACCCCACGGACCTTTCGCTCTCCACGCTGACCGGATGGATCGTGAAGCGTGCCGGCCAGATCAAGGCGCGCTGCTCGGAACTCTGCCAGGGCATCTTCGACTACGGCGGCTACTCACTGGACGAGCGCGAGCGTCGCGAGTTCCAGGTGCTCTCCGCCCAGCTGCGCGAGCTGGTGCGCCTGCAGTCCTACATCGTGGAGCTGGGTCGCCGCCGGCTGACGCCATCCGTGCTGGCCGAGTGCCAGACCAACGAACAGGCGCTGCAGACGGTGCACCAGTATCTGCGGGTGCTGTACTGGTTCATTGAGCATGGCCTGCTGCCGGAGGGCCAGCACGAGCATCCGCGCGAGCGGGAGCAGCAACCGTTGGTCCGCTTGCGGCACGTTTACGCCGAGCGGCGGGCCCTGGGAAGGAGCCAGTACATCGACTCACTGGCCAAGCTCGCCTCCCTTTCGTCGGCCTATCCGCCAGACACGCTGCATGCCCTGCTGCACGTGATGCTTGCCTCGGACACAGAGGTCTCGCATAAGCACGCCCTCATCCTGTACCTGCTGATGGATCTGGATGCACAGCTGTTCCGACGCTTTCAGACGGCCTTCCAAGTGAAGGAGGAGCTGGCCAAGTCGGTGCGCTCCTTCTGGTTCTTGGACAGCGGCGATTACGAGGTGGGTTTACGCATTAGAGCATCCAAAATGTATAAAAACTAAATCACAACTATATATTTACAGCAATGCGTCACTGAGCTGTACAAGGATCCCTTTCCGGCCAGCAACTTTGAGCCCTGGCAGATGCGCCTGCTGCTGGAGACCCTGCTGGCTGAAGGCGCCGTCAAGCTGGCCATGCGAGTGGCCAGCCAACCGCCCGGTCCGCTCTCGTCGGAGCTGCACATGAGCGTGCTGCTGGCCAACGGCAGCATGCCGGAGGCCTTTTTCATGGCCCGCCTCTACGACGACGAGTCCGGGCAGCCGCTGCTGGAGCGCTTCTTTCGCCACTGCATCGACAGCGGACGCTTCAAGATCCTGGCCGAGCTGTGCCTGAGCGAGGAGGAGGAGCGGCTGCTGTACCGCCTGCTGCGCCAGTGTCGCTCGCGCCAGACGGACTGCGTGCACCTCATACTGCTGCTGCAGAAGAGCAAGTTCATCGAGGCCGTGTCCTTCATGGACGAGGTGGCCGTCGAGCGGGAGCGCGAGGACGACTCCTCCAGCACTATTCTATCCGCCTATCGATCGACAATGGCGCCCGTGGCCCAGAATATTGCCGGCACCTATCTGCGCATCCGCGACACCTTCGATGGACTGGAGGATGGTGGCAGGAAGAGCGGCGGTCCGCTGCAGCCATTCAGCTGCCAGTTGGTGAAGCAGAACGCCAGCGGTCAGGTAGGCGGCATCTTCCAGAGCTCCGCGGTCAGTGCCCACTGGGCGACGCATTTCGAGACGCCGCCATCGCTGCCGCCAGCGCGTGCGATGCCCCCGAAAATGGGCTATACCAACATTCCCTTCCTGCGGCACGCACAATACGGACTGGCGGAGATGCCCCACCGGAGGCGCAAGGTGCGACCGGTGCCCCACCAGGCGGTGGAGAAGCGGCAGCGCGAAGAGGAGGAGCAGCGTCGCGAGGAGCGGGAGCGCAGACAGCAGTACACACTGCAGCCACGCAAGCGGCGTCGTCTGTTGGCCGAGCAGCTGGTTGAGGATGTGAAGGGCCATGTGCGATCCCTGCTTGATCACCAGTCGGAGCAGACGGAGCTGGAGGAGGCGGAGCGCCACCGGGCCAGCGATCTGCTTCAGCCACCAACTTTCCTGCAAACGCGTCCACCAACGACGACGACGGCGACTTTCCCAGGAAAGAGGGGCAGTTCGCCCCAGGGGATTCTCACGATCCTCAAGCGGCACTCGACCCTGGATGCCGTGGGCAGAGGCGCTCCGCCGGTGGCCACGTCCACCACGCTGGCGGGCACGAAGAGATTCCGCTTTATGCCGCCCATTCCGCTGCGATTGGATGGCTCCATGGAGGTGGACAGCAGCGAGGATGTGGTCGAGGAGGGCGAGGAGGAGGAGGAGGAAACCGACGAGATCATCGTAGCGATCGAGTCCAGGAGCGAGCCAAGGAGTGCCTGCAGCGTCGAGTCGGACGAGGACGAGGATGAGTTCCTCTCCCCGCTGGCCTCGGCCAATGTGTCCCTCGTGGACCACATGACAGTGCCAGCTAGGGCGTCTCCTTGTTTCTTGGCGCCGCCAGCTGGTCCCCAGCCACGTGGCTCCTTGCTCCAGGGAAAGGCCAGAGAAACCGAAAGCCAAAGTGGGTCTGGCGGCGAGAGCAGCAGTGGATTCGGCAGCTTTGCCACCGCAGTCGGACCGACGCCGACGACATCGCACTCCCAATTCGTGCCCACCGTCTGCTCCTCCAAGATGGGCGAGACGCAGTCGCAGCTCTTCGCCAGTGGCAGCCGTATGGTCAGGATTTCGGAGCGCACCACCATCTGTGGTGAAATGGAGTCAACCGATCTGGGTTCGGAGCTGACGGCAGCGCCCAGTGCCCAGTGGTCGCTGCCTGCAGCACGGCCTGCCGTCCAGGGACACCGGATGATGGACACCACCTTGGGCATGTCCACCTATGATGTGGCATCGCTTGAGCAGACGGACCAGCAGGATATTGATACGGTTGAAGAAGAAGAACTTAAGCTGGAGGACCCGCAGTCGCCGGAGGAGCAACAGAATCAACAGGAGGATGAGCAGGAGCAAGAGCGCCCGGAGATCGGCGGCCTGATGGAATACCTGGGCAGCTCGGAGGCGCCTGTGCAGGAGCCCCTCTCCTCGCCCACCTACAGCCTGAGCAGCGCGGAGTCGGACATGTCTTCCTCGGCCGGCGGCATCCGGAATCCCTTGGTGCCCACGCTGCACACCGATGATCCCATGTACTCAATTGTCGTGGAGTCGACCGGCTCCATCACCACCTCCCGCTCGGTCACGCACACGCCCACCTCCTTCCTGCCCAGCGACACGAACGTCTCGCAGACCTCGAGTCCCAGGGCGCCGCACGGCGGTGACGGCGATGGCGGTTCGCCAATCTCGCTATATCGCGCCAATAGTCTGGAGACGGTCGACGATCTGGACACCACCAAGGGCTCGCTAGAGGAGGAGGAGGATGAGTACGACGAGGATGACTGCGTCATTGCGCTGGACGGCACCGAGGTGCGCGGCTATGTGGCGCGTCCGCAGCAGTCGACGGCCTGCAGCAGTGCGGAGCTGTTCGCCTTCAAGGAGCAGCAGCAGCTGCAGCAGGAGGAGGCGGCCAGCGGCCCGTGTCCCTCGCTCTCGATGGGCGCCACGGTCAACAGCGATTCCGAGGTGGCCGACACCATTGTGCTGGATGACAGCGATGAGGAGGAAGGACGTACTCAGCCGGAGGAGCTCCAACAGCAGCCGAAGGAGAAGGAGCCGGAGGAGTGGCCAATGGAAGAAGATGCGGGCAGCAATGATTCTGTCGCCACTGTGGCTTTCAGCGAGAACAAGCAGCCGCTGGTCGAGAATGATGTGGATATGGATATGGAGATAGATGTGGTGGCGGAAGAAAAGCCGCTGGAGGGAATTCCCGAGGAGGAGGAGGAGGCTGAAGAAAAGCCGCTGGAGGAAATTCCCGAGGAGGAGGAGGCCGAGGAAAGGCAGCTGGAGGAAATTCCCGAGGAGGAGGAAGCCGATCCCGAGAAATCTCCGGATCCAGAGCCACTTGCGGTCCACGAAGAGGATTCCAGGCAGAGTCTAACGCTGGTACTGTCCGATGATGAGGATGAGGAGCAAGTGCAGGTTACTGCGGCCAAGGATGATCAGCCAGTGGAAGCTAGTGCTGCTAGGGATAAGAAACAAGTGAAAGTGGCTGCGGCTAGGGATGTGGAGCCAGTTGAAGATACCACGGCACCGACTCGTTCACTACGGACGCGTCGCGGCTCCTCGGAGCATCGGGACAGTCCGCGGCCACTGCGACCGCGTCGCACCTCCATGGAGCACCAGGACAGTCCCGCTGCACCGTTGGCCGGTCGCCGCATGCGTCTGCGTAGCAGTGATGCCGTAGCCTCGTCGTCGTCACCCGCCGTCTCTACGCCGCCCGTGTCGACGCCCAAACGCCGCACGCTGCAGCACAAACACCTGCTGGAGGTGATCGACGAGCAGAGCTCCCTGGACGGTTCGCTGCCGCGCACCCGCTCCCGTTCGCGCCTCAGCGTCGACTCGGAGGCAGCGAACTCCCGACCAGCCACGCCCACCAACAAGGCGCGCAGCAAGCGGGCCACCTCGCTGGCTCCCGCCACGGAGAGTCCGAGTGTCCGGCGATCGTTGCGCGGCACCAGTGAGCCGCCGGCTGCTGCGGTTGTCCAGCCCGTGCGCAAGCCGAGGCAGGCGGCGGCAGGTGTGCGATCGCGAAGATCGAGTGCCACCGAGCAATCCCCGTCGGTTTCTGCGGCTGCAGCAAACGAAGTTCCTTCCATAGTGGCCGCCAAATCGTCATCATCAGTGGCGGCGCAGGAGGAGGAGGAGGAGCGCCCACGTCCTCGTCGCAACGCCAGACGGCGCCTCTCCGAGCTGAGCGATCATTCTGCCAAGGGCGCTGCCACCGATGCCCCTGCCCCCAGTGCAGAGGCCACCAGTTCCAGGAGCAGCTCCAGAAGCAGCAGCACCACCTCCAGCTCCAAGAGTCGGGAACTGCGTCCGCGCACTCGTCGCACCTCGAAGTCGGAGGCTTAGTTCTCCCACCGTTGTCAAATAGGAACCTATAAAGAGTACGTGGATTTCATGGAGATCGACTAATCCAAACTTAATCAACATGACTGTAATGAGAATGGAACCAAGAAGCAAGAGACGGCACTGTCAACCAATCGCTGTAAACACTGAATATATTTTCCTTTTGTTCACGTTAAATACCAATTTTAATTGGCATTATTTTAAAAATATATCTTTATATGTCCGTTTGAGTTGAAATAAAAAGCTAAAAAAATTAACCAGCAGAGAATTGTATGGCTTCAAGCGTACTTTTAGGTTAATTATATACAAATTCAAAAATTTCAAAATTCCCCAAATCAGCCAGAAAGTGCACTGATATTAATAATAATGTTGTTATCTGGTCAGAACAGTTCAAAAAAAAAGTCTGTATTTTTGCTATAAAAATGAAACTAATTGACCGAATATGGAATGGGATACCTTCCTGAACTCGTAGTTAAATTCTCTAAAACTTGGCGTTTCCAGAAAATTTTTTTATTTTTTTGAAATTTTTTTCAAAAAATTGTGATGCTACCCCTTATAAAAAAGTCGAAAATTTGAAAATTTTTTAATTTTCCCAAATCAGCCGGAGAGTGCACTAATATTAAATATCAGGTTGTTATCTGCTCAAAACAGTTCGCCGTTTTAATATCGGAGCATTTTTGCGAAAATTAGAGCAAAAACAAATTTTAGAAAAAATCAGATTTTGGCTAAAAATGAAATCTTAATTTTCCGCCAATAAAAAAGTCTGTATTTTTGCTATAAAAATGAAACTAATTGACCAAATATGGAATGGGATACCTTCCTGAACTCGTAGTTAAATTCTCTAAAACTTGGCGTTTCCAGAAAAAATTTTTATTTTTTTTAATTTTTTTTCAAAAAAGTGTGATGCTACCCCTTATAAAAAAGTCGAAAATTTGAAAATTTTTTAATTTTCCCAAATCAGCCGGAGAGTGCACTAATATTAAATATCAGGTTGTTATCTGCTCAAAACAGTTCGCCGTTTTAATATCGGAGCATTTTTGCGAAAATTAGAGCATAAACAAATTTTAGAAAAAATCAGATTTTGGCCAAAAATGAAATCTTAATTTTCCGCCAATAAAAAAGTCTGTATTTTTGCTATAAAAATGAAACTAATTGACCAAATATGGAATGGGATACCTTCCTGAACTCGTAGTTAAATTCTCTAAAACTTGGCGTTTCCAGAAAAAATGTTTATTTTTTTGAATTTTTTTTCAAAAAAGTGTGATGCTACCCCTTATAAAAAAGTCGAAAATTTGAAAATTTTTTAATTTTCCCAAATCAGCCGGAGAGTGCACTAATATTAAATATCAGGTTGTTATCTGCTCAAAACAGTTCGCCGTTTTAATATCGGAGCATTTTTGCGAAAATTAGAGCAAAAACAAATTTTAGAAAAAATCAGATTTTGGCCAAAAATGAAATCTTCATTTTCCGCCAATAAAAAAGTCTGTATTTTTGCTATAAAAATGAAACTAATTGACCGAATATGGAATGGGATACCTTCCTGAACTCGTAGTTAAATTCTCTAAAACTTGGCGTTTCCAGAAAATTTTTTCTTTTTTTGAAATTTTTTTCAAAAAATTGTGATGCTACCCCTTATAAAAAAGTCGAAAATTTGAAAATTTTTTAATTTTCCCAAATCAGCCGGAGAGTGCACTAATATTAAATATCAGGTTGTTATCTGCTCAAAACAGTTCGCCGTTTTAATATCGGAGCATTTTTGCAAAAATTAGAGCAAAAACAAATTTTAGAAAAAATCAGATTTTGGCCAAAAATGAAATCTTCATTTTCCGCCAATAAAAAAGTCTGTATTTTTGCTATAAAAATGAAACTAATTGACCGAATATGGAATGGGATACCTTCCTGAACTCGTAGTTAAATTCTCTAAAACTTGGCGTTTCCAGAAAAATTTTTCTTTTTTTGAAATTTTTTTCAAAAAATTGTGATGCTACCCCTTATAAAAAAGTCGAAAATTTGAAAATTTTTTAATTTTCCCAAATCAGCCGGAGAGTGCACTAATATTAAATATCAGGTTGTTATCTGCTCAAAACAGTTCGCCGTTTTAATATCGGAGCATTTTTGCAAAAATTAGAGCAAAAACAAATTTTAGAAAAAATCAGATTTTGGCCAAAAATGAAATCTTCATTTTCCGCCAATAAAATTTTTGTATTTTGCTATAAAAATGAAACTAATTGACCGAATATGGAATGGGATACCTTCCTGAACTCGTAGTTAAATTCTCTAAAACTTGGCGTTTCCAGAAAAAAAATTTTTTTTTTGAAATTTTTTTCAAAAAATTGTGATGCTACCCCTTACAAAAAAAATCGAAAATTTGAAAAATTTTTAAATTTTCTAAATCAGCCGGAGAGTGCACTAATATTAAATATCAGGTTGTTATCTGCTCAAAACAGTTCGCCGTTTTAATATCGGAGCATTTTTGCAAAAGTAATCGCAAAAACAAATTATACAAAAATCACATTTTTGCCAAATTTTAAAATCCTTATTTTTCGGCAATAAAAAATCAGTATTTTGATCATTATAATGTAAATAATTGTCCGAATATTGAAGGCAATACCTTGTTGTTCTCGTAATTAAATTATAAAAATATGCGCAACAAATAGAAATATTTTGATTAAATTTTGCCGCCAACCGGTAAATTTAATTGAATTAAAATGGCAATGCAGTTGCATATTACTCAGGCTTAAAATATATGTTATTCGTTCGATAGTTGGGAGGCATACATATGTACAGATATTTACAAGAGGCGTTCTTATAGCTACAATTCGGCAAGATGCGGGCGTTGGGCGGTGGATATCGTCTAACTAAAAGTCTATGTCGACTTCGTCTGGTCTGGAGTCTAAAGTCTATAATCTAGAGTCTAGGCTCTAGACGAGCGTGGAGAGCTCGTGCAGCAGGACGGTGATGTTGCTCATGTCCAGCGTGGGCGGGATGCCGGGACTGACGGATCCGCTGGCCTCGCGACCAGTGGTCAGGCAGCTGCTGTTCGCCAGTGTCCTCGGGGTGGGCGTGGGGGGCGTAGCCGTGGCGGGCCGCACTAAGAAGGATGAGTTGACGGCACCCAGTGCTCCTCCTCCTCCTCCGCCGCCACAGCAGCCACCTCCTCCTCCTCCCGCGCCATTGAGGAGCAGCGGGTTGAAGCTGCCATGTGAATGATTGGGCGAGACCGCCGTCACGGAGGGCGGCACCAGGTGACCCCCACCCTGGTGATAGCCTTGGAACGGACCCGGCGGCAGGGGCAGGGGCAGTGGCAGCGGCAGCGGCATTGGCAGTGTCACCGGCAGCTGGGCGGCCGAGATCACCGACAGGCTGTGCGGCCCGCCGCCGCGATAGCTGATCGTCTTCTCGCGCTGCCACACAAACACGTTGTGCACCATGGCGCCGCCGCAGAAGACGATGCCCACGCCGATCAGCAGGCTGGTCACGATGGCCGGCGTCGAGTGGAAGTGACTGAAGGTGTACAGGATGAGGCCGGTGAGGAAGACCGGTATCGAGATGAAGAAGCCGCTGACGGCGCACGTCCGGCTGGCACTCGACTTGGCCAGGTACTGGTTCTCGCGTCCCTCGAAGGCCGGCTCGCGCAGCTTCACTGCGAACAGGAACTGGATGGCGCAGACCAGCAGGCAGCACAGGTTCAGCGACAGCGAGAGGGCGCCCAGGGCCAGGGTGACGTCGTAGACGACGATGAAGTCCTCGCCGCCGGCCCCTCGACCCATGGCATCCTCGCGCCCAGTCGGTGAGATTCGCAGCAGGAAGATCAGCGAGAGCAGCGCCAGGAGCAGGGAAACTGCAGGGAAGTAAAGTGTGTCAATATTCGTCTAGTAGTAATGCAGAATAATGAAAGCTACTCACTCAGACAGAGCAATCCCAGGCTGGTGAGGGCCTCGCGCGGCGAAGGACCCGACTTGGGCAGCTTGTGGCGCACAGGATTGGCGGTCAGGTGGCTGTAATTCCTGTAGTTGGGCGCCACTTGGCTCAGATTGTGCGTTGGCGCCGGCGCATGTGGCAGCTGTTGCTGTTGCGGCTGCGGCTGCGCCTGCGACTGTTGCTGCTGCTGCTGGTGGCCACTGCCGCTGCTGGCCAGGATGTGCTGGTTGGTGTAGGTGTGGTGGTGCACACTCCCGTTGCCCAGAAAGTGTCCATTGGGCGTCAGCTGGGTGAGCGGCGTGAGCGGCTTCAGTGGCGTGCTGGGCGTGGCGATGTTCAGCAGCGTCGAGGAGTTGCCCCTGCCTCCGATTCCGTGTCCTCCACCTCCCCCTCCTCCAGAACCACCCTCGTTGAGCAGCGTGCTCGAGACGGAGGCATTCAGGGCGGATATGTTCAGGGGCTGCGGCGGCCGCAGGTGGATATTGCGCGCGGTACTCGCCACTGCAGCTGCTGCGGGCGTCGGTGAGCCGCCATTGGCGGCGGTGGTGTTGCTGGCGGTGGTAATGGTGGTGGTGCCACCATTACCCGCTTCCGCTTCCACCAGCGGAACTGGGGGTGTGTTGTGGCCACTGCCACCGCTGCCAGTTTGGTTGTTGCTGCTGCTCGTGTTGCTGTTGCACTGGCTGTTGCCATTGCCATTGCAATTGATGTTGCTGCTGCTGTTGGCGGCGGTGCGCAGCAGCTGGCCGCCCAGCAGAGTGGACAGCGGGTTGATCGCCCCTGCTGCCGTGGCGACGGCCGCAGCGTTACTGCTCGTCGTCGAGGCGTGCTTCAGCATTTCCGGTCCGGCACTCCGGTCACATTCTGAACTGGCTGGCCAGAACCAAGTGCTATAGCGAAAACAGGACTAACCGACCTGCGAAATACAAAAATAATGATATATGATTATTTTATGGTCCACTCTAATGGGTTATATTCGAAATTGACCCTTCAATAGTAAATAGATACATATAAAAAGGATCAAAAGATCATTAAGTTAAGTTAAGATATAAAATTAAGGTTTCTTGGCATTTTTTTATGGATCACTCTCATGGGTTGTATTCTAAATTGATCCCCAAATAGTAAATTGATACATATAAAAAAAGTTGAAAAGATCATAAAGTTAAAATTAAGGTTTCTTGGATTTTTTTAGTTTTCAACAATAGGTAATAGGTAATATCTATAGGGGGGTTTCAAAAACGGGGATCAGATCATCAGTACTGTATATCTACTAACTGCTATATGCAACGGTAGTTGACTGGTGGTAAAAAACACCGCCCCATGGGCACTTTCATTTCGCCACTGAAACTTTCCCATCAATTATGTGTATTTTGCCTCGCATGCATTGTGTAATTAGCGGACGGTGAAGAACTTTTCACCGCCACCAGAATATGGGGATAAAAGCAAAAGCAACTGAAGTGCAGATCGCAAGTTAATGGTTAAGCAGGTAAGATTTGCATTTTTAAAAAAGCTATTTACATATATTTTTGCAAAAACATAATTTGAAAAATAAAAACTAAGGATTACTCCTACAAAATATTCGGGATCGGTTGAAAATAGCAACGTAAAGTTTAAAATAAACTTGCATTTTCTTCATAAAAACGGAAAAACTATAATAACTTCTACGGAATCATGTTTATAAATATAAACACTTCATCTTTATGGTCAAGAACCCAAAGTACGATAGATTGGTTCCCAGGGCGCCTGGCAGTTTCCGCGGAAATCTGTTGGCTGCTTGGAAATTCTTTTTTCGCTGAGCCAACGGTTTTTCGCAGCACAGAAGAAAATAAGGCCAAAAGGTGTCAACAAATTAAAACTAATGATCCATTTGACTTGGTTTGAGTCCACATAAGGAGAACGGTATCTATAATATACGTTCTTTATAAATATTCCTCGGTACACAAGTCACTACTTTTGCTGGGTACTTAATGCACCTTGCAATCTTAATGTTTCTGATATACAAATATCCAAAAAACACCTGGCTTTGCCGCGGTTTCGAAAAAAAAACCAATAAAACGGAGCCGTAACACAAAAAAAAAAAAGAAAAACGAAAGACAAATTGCAAATGGCAGGTTGTAAAACGGGTTTACCTCCGGATTCTTTTTTGGTACTTTAATTTCCGTTCTTGACCTGTGACCTTTACATGGTCGTCGTCGGCGGGTGAAGAAAGCGCCGGATAAAGATCGATAATTGGCGGATCAATAATGCGCGGCAGCTCCTTCCTCCTCCTCCGCCAGCTCCCCTGACTCATGGATGAGTCCAACTCCAGCTCCCAGGCCCAAGCAATCCGATCTCAGCAGAGAGACAGAGCGGGCGACAAGTGGACGCGATGACCGATCGAGTGACAAAATACGACTAATATCGGATCTCCAACTTCGGATACCTCGGTTCGGTTTGGTTTGGCCCGTTCGGTTCTGGCCGCCGGCAGCTATGCGCCCAACCAGTTAACAAGTGAAGGGATCCGCTCTCTGCCTCTCTCTCTTTCTCCTTTTCCCGCTCTCACCCACTCAGGTGGGACAGGTGAGCAGAGCCGAGGAACGAGCCAATTCCCATTCCAAACGCCACTTGCCACAGTGGAAAAAGAAGCGCGCTTCCTTAGTGCACAGTGATTAAAAAGGATCGTTTTTACACTGGGTATTTACAGGTAATATGAATCTACCATGATTAGAAGTAGATAGATACTACAATGAGCGGATAAATAAATTGTAATTAAAATAATGATCTAAAATATACTATAAAGACATTTGACAGATGTCCCCAATCGACTAAAAAATTCTCAAAAGAATTTAAATTTTTTTTTAAAGTTTAAATCCTTTTTCATCCACTTAAATTATAGTTTAAATCCTACTTTAAGTTTCTTATGGCAAACTAAAATTAGAAATCTTTTGCTTTAGTTTAAGATAGGGACGCAAAAAGCGTTCTTAAAGTTCCAAGAATAAATGCATACTTTTAATGACCTATTTGTAGGAGGTCTGAAACCGTAAACAATCCAATTTTTTTCGTTTTTTCTGTAGGTTGTCCTGTGTTCTGATCCTGCCACCGATTTTGATACAAAAGCAGGCAATGCAACCCACTGTGCGGCTAACCTGCTCAACTCACAAGCACACGCAACACACGCGATGCGGCGGCTGCTGCTGCTGCTGCTGCTCCTGCCTCACTCCACAAACACAGAAAACCACAACAACACACAGGTAAAGAATGGAGGCAACGGCAACGGCTCCAACTTGCTGAGCCGCATTCCACGAGCTCCAAACTGGAAGGTTGTTGTCGATCGTCGGTTATTGCTATATGCCTTTATATGCGAAATGCGACTGTTGTTTTTGACTCTGGGCCGGCGAAATTCGCCAGAGATTACAGTGGAATTGGCATGCCGCTTTTCACGAGTCGCGATTTAATGAAAACTTATTTAATTCGAATTGGCGCTTGCGAATTGCAATTTCCCTCGGTTGGAATTCGAAAATAAGAATAGACGGCCAGCGCTGCCAGATAGTTTTCAACTACTCACCAGTGTAGGTAAATATATCGGTACAGCTAACGTAAACTATCGATAAAAAGCCAAAAGCTAAACTTAAGTTAAATTAAATTATAAATTATTAGTAGTTGTTTTACATTTATTTTGTTTTACAATCAATATAAAAATATTTTAATTAAAAGATATCGATATTTGGAAACTATCGATACCGCTATCTTCATGTATTTTTGCCATCCCCACATCGGGCGAACATATTATATTAATTGCCTATCCGATTGCGAGGACCGCGACGCACTGCCAAAGAGAAAGAGACATGACTGATCCCAGCAAGCTTTCGGTGGCCGTGGTCTGCTCCTCGAACATGAACCGCTCGATGGAGGCGCACAACTTCCTGGCCAAGAAGGGCTTCAATGTGCGCTCCTACGGCACCGGCGAGCGCGTCAAGCTGCCCGGCATGGCGTTTGACAAGCCGAATGTCTACGAGTTCGGCACCAGCTACGAGGACATCTACCGCGACCTGGAGGGCAAGGACAAGGAGTTGTGAGTAGTGCCCCCCTGCAGATCCGCCTTCCGTTTTGTGGCTAATGCTGGTCCGTTCCCTCCACCAGCTACACACAGAACGGCCTGCTGCACATGCTCGACCGCAATCGGCGCATCAAGAAGTGCCCGGAGCGATTCCAGGAGACCAAGGAGCAGTTCGACATCATTGTCACCGTGGAGGAGCGCGTCTACGACCTGGTCGTGCTGCACATGGAGTCCATGGACTCGGTGGACAATCGGCCGGTGCACGTCCTCAACGTGGATGTGGTGGACAACGCAGAGGATGCGCTAATGGGCGCCTTCCTCATCACGGACATGATCAACTTGGTAGGCTGATCCTTAAGATGACCGTTCCATGTCTACTATATCAATTCTGGTCCCCTCTTGCAGATGGCCAAGTCCACGGACCTGGACAACGATATCGACGAAATGATCCAGGAGTTCGAGGAGCGGCGCAACCGGGTCATCCTGCACTCGGTGCTCTTCTACTGACGACCGACGTCCGCCAGCCGTTCGTGTCCAGCTCCAGCACCAACACCAGTATCCGGATCCCGTAGACTCCCTGCCGACTCCAGTCGAGTGATTCGCTCTCGTCCCCCCGGGGCTTTGGGATCGTAGAGCGTAGAGCAGACATCTGGCGAACGTGGAACGCAGGGCTGCGCGCAACCCGGATCACGGACTGGGAGCCTAGCATTTAAGAAATCTGTAAATAGAGAGGGGCCATCGCTGCAGCGAACCAAAACCGAACCGAACCGAAAACCCAAGCACATCCAAATCCGCACCTCACCTGCAAGCAGCTGGCTCATGAATATGAAATCAAACCACGGCTCCGAAACCCTTCGTATTCGTATGTAGTCTTTGTACGTGTCCGTATTCCTTGTCGTTCTGCTCGTCGACTCTGGGTTTTATCACTGGCTTTCGTGATCCGTACTCCGTAACCTGTAACCCGTAACCCGTCATCCAACATCCGTAATCCCGTAACCCAGCTGGCAATAGTGGCCAGCGACCATCCGACGACCCGTTCTCCCGCTCTCGTCGCTCGACTCCAATTCATACGTACATATATGTAAACAGAAACTGCGTGTGTGAATGAGCCATGCACAGCAGAGAGCCAGCCAGGGGCGGATCGGATTGGGGATCGGGGATCGCAGGTCGTTCGCAGGGGATGGGCCCTCCGTGGGCAGGGGCCGTAGCTTTTAATTTTACATATGTAGTCTTATGAATTGTTCGGACAGGGCTACCCGCCTGCCATTCTCATACTAAAGACCACTGAGGCCTGTGCTGTACGTTTCAAACAATAGCCAAAGGCCCGCAGCGGGCGCTAGCACACAAAACTAAATAAAAACCAAGGCAGTTGACTACTTAGACTGTGTTCACTAATCACGATTGGAATAAAAATCGAACGCCCAGTAGGGCGGGTTTCTTGTTGATATTTGAAATTTGTTCATCCTTCGGCCCTTAGATTTAGATATCAATATTTTCCTACGACTTCACATCTAGATAGTTTGTTGGTTTTTAGAAAATTTTATTTTTAAAACACATTTTGAATATTTTCTAATGAGACATCGGCCATTAAGTTGGTATAACCAAAGGTTGAATATGAAAGTGGATCCTTAAAAATTATATAGCCGTAAAACTGCGTCGTTTGCCGTTGAGTCCTGTAGAGTAATTACCAAAAAACAAGTTTAATTTATTTTAATATTTTTTTTGATCGTTCTTTTATAAATCAGAAAAATTTAAAATTTTTTTTGTAGATTAAAAAAACTTTTTAATATGGTAAAATATTATTTCTTGGTACCCTTGTATTTAATAATTTATAATACAGAAGGAAATAAAGATTTGAAAATTAGATAAGCTGTAAAATATTTTTATTTTTGAAATTGTTAATTTCTTCAACTACATCTTGTCCCCAACTTCAGCCTACTTATTCGTAATCGGCTCCCTATAATACTTGAATTTTGAAAATTAGAAAGTGTTCAGAGGTCGGGGATTTTCAAAAGTTTACCCAAAGTTAATGTTTCAAAATACAAATTTTAATAACTTTCAAACATTTTTTTTTTCTAATTTGAAAGTCCGCTTGGATTCGAACCCCCCGAATCCGAATCCGCTCCTGGCTGCGATCGGCGGCGCAGTCGGGGTTACAAAGCGTCGGTTCCGTTGGTGTTGGTGTTGTTGTGTTGCCATTGGCAGTGCTTTTGCTTTGCCGCTTCTTGCTCTGCCGTTTTCCGTTCAGTTTCAGTCAGTCAGGGAATGATCGTGCTTAGCTCCATTACTATATACTCGTATTACTGCGCTACCGAGGCTCCGCGACGACTCCGCACTCGAGTTTGATTGCCGTGTTTACTGAATAATACGATCCGAGTCTAAACATAAGACACAGTAATTACCTGTTGCCTTCAGGCCAGAGCCAAAACCAAAGCCAAAGCTGGTGAAATCGGAAATTGGAAGTCTGAAGACCGACCGAAAACAGAAATCGGAGATCTCCAAGCCAAACAAAAGAGCCCCTTGGTTTAATTGTCAAGAAAGCGGTGGAGAAAAGAGTCACATTTGTTGTGTGTTAATCCATTCGGGTTCGGGTCAAGATGGCAACGCAAAAGGATGGTGAGTATCGTGGCGTAATTGTGGGGAATTCGACATTCAAATTGGGCCTTGTTTGATTTTCCAATTGCCATATGGCTTGTTACCATCGGGATTTTTGGGGTGCCGACTTTTCGCGATCACTGTCGCGTCAGGTGGGAAATCGAGATTGCGAATGCGCCCTTCAAATGTGCTCTTCGCCTGGGGTCACCTACAAAAAGCAACGGACGCCCGGTTGCCTGTCTTATCACAGGCCGCTCACTTCGGATCCAATCTTGCTCTGCCTCTGCTTCTGGTTCTCTCACTCTCACTCCCCCTCAACAATTAGCCAGCGCTCTGGGCCATCGAATCGCATGGGATCCCCATTCGTAATACCCATTATCAAACATTCCCAAGTCCCCAAGATTACCGACCGGCAGTAACCTTTCGCGTCAGAGAGAGAGAGAGGGAGAGCTCCCCCGTTCTCCATTCTCCACTCTGTGGCAATGACATTGGAATATGCATGATTCTACCTACCCATGTACATTCTACGCACAAATAATTAGCCCACCTGCGTGCTATACCTTTCCAAAACAACGTAAAAAACCCGCTTGGCATTAATAATATTCAAACACGTTACCTCGCTCTCTCTTTCTCTTTCTCCGCTCTCCAACTCTCCATTCTCCATTCTCCATTCTCCTTGCCCCAATGCCTTCGTCTGTGTCAATGTCAAATGCGATACGGTACGACCGAGATTACAGTCGAGCTTCGATAAGTAAAGCCCCCAAACTGACATGAAATAATTAAATACCTACTATCTGCTTAGAGAGTTTGAGTTATAAAAATTCGAGTTACAGAAGCTATGGAAGTTCGGGTTACAGAAGTTCAACTGTAGGCCTCTGACTCACAATCTCGGCATTTGAAGGAGCTCGACGACAGCCAGTTAGTCACCATCCCCAAGACCCCATCTGGCTTGCTAAACTTCACAGCAGATTCTTCAGATTCTGCAGCCGAAAAGTAGGCATTCCTGAACTCGCAGAGAGCTACCTGGAAATTTGGGCAAATATTCTCGACTTTAAAGAGTCGTCCGCTTGATCACGTGATTCAGCGAAACCCATCCGAGTCGTCTGACTTCTAAACGACTCACGATGATTTTCACAAGTAAACAACACTTATACCTAATGATGTTTCCAGAAGCTCAACAAAAAATCTATTTCATTTCAGTTATACATTGCCTCCATTAAAGTTTTATGACCTTTTTATTACCCACTTTTCAATTATTCCACCTTAAAACTTTACCAGCGTAATTGTTACCGAGTTTTTGGACATTGCATTTAAAAAAAACCTAGTGAGGGATCTCGAGGGTTTATATCGCTTAGTCCTGTAACACTCCTTGCTCCGGGGATATGGTATAGTATAGTAAGGTATGAGCTCGCCAAGGTCATAGCAAGGCAAGTTCTTGAAATCTATGACCTTGAGTGGATAGGTTTTCAGAGATAAAAGCGATTCGAGTTCCTTTTGAGTTAAGATCAAAGTAACTTTGTTTTTATAGCGAGTGCCAGTGATAACCCTTTGGGATCGTCCGGTGCCACGCGATCGACTGAGGCTGCTGTCGCACGCTGCCGGGTTTTGTTCCGAAGCCAAGTTTGGGTATATCTATGTATATAGCTAGGCACCTATTACATGTCGCTTGCACTTTGTGCCGACGCTGGCGTCGCAGTCCACGTCGCTGCCCAGTTCATCGCTTACACTTACACCTTGTTAAAGGTGTAGACCGCAGTGCGGCGATTATTCGTTTTGTGCAAACCGCATCGAAAGATACGTATGCGAGCGCACCTGGCCAAGCCGAAGCTTCCGCACCTGTATCGCCGTTCCACCTGGTCTGCTCATCCATTAGCGCCTACATTACCTACCACCCATCACCCATCACCCACCACCCACCACGGAGGGTGACCTCTGGCAGTGCTCCCTCGCGGATTACTTGACTAGTCATCGGCATCGACGGTGCGGTGATTAGACAACGGATCCCGGTCTTATCGAGTGCTTATCGCTCTCCCGCTCTTCCGACGGACCCCAATAAAGTCTGCACACACGACCCGTGGACGTTCACTTTCCTCCAGGCCCTCGGTGAGTCCTCACGCACCTCACCCCATCCTCATCGGGAACCAAAAATCGATCCCCGATCGCCGCAAGTCCCCAGCGTATCTATGAAAGTTAAAGTCTGAGTGCAAGGTTATTGAAGAATCTTATGTATTTCGATTTAACCCTGTCCGAATGTCTGTCTGAATGAACTTGGATATCTCGGGGACTTTAAGACCTGGAAAATTGGGATGGAGCAAGTGATTTTTTGATGTCCTCACAAATCTACAACACTCACATATTTAAGGGTGCAAACTTATTAGTTTTGATAAACTTTGGACATGAATATTATTGTACGGGGAATATTATCAAAACCTACCATCTATTCGCCTTTAAGTCCTTCTAAAGATATCAGGCTTACTCGCAATAAATAAAAGGTTTTACGGAATTTTATTTCAAAAAAGGCCTTTGTGATTTTACTCAAGAAAAATACGGCTAAAATAATATATAACTATTATTTTCGGTCTCTAAAGAGGATAGGAACTTGATGTCCTTTGGAAAAACGGAATTATAATTATAATTTTTTATGATTTTCCACACAGATCAGGATCACACCGCCCTGGATCTCATCATAAAATCGCTCAAGTCCCCGACGATGGTCTGCGAGGGCACCCACTTCGACGGCAAGATCCCGCACACATTCGTCATCTTCGGGGCGTCTGGGGATCTGGCCAAGAAGAAGATCTACCCGACACTGTGGTGGCTCTACCGCGATGACCTGCTGCCCAAGCCCACAAAGTTCTGCGGCTATGCGCGATCCAAGC
The DNA here is from genome assembly GCA_037075245.1 of Drosophila mimetica. Taxonomy (NCBI): domain Eukaryota; kingdom Metazoa; phylum Arthropoda; class Insecta; order Diptera; family Drosophilidae; genus Drosophila; species Drosophila mimetica. The sequence goes on along the minus strand of JBAMCH010000005.1, from coordinate 25,637,805 downwards.
TGACGATCGCCAGCCTCAAGGAGCAGTGCCTACCGTACATGAAGGTGGGCTTCGAAGGAGAATTTCGTACCGGTTTCCATTAGATCTACTTAATCCGTGCCCCTTTACAGGTCCAGCCGCACGAGCAGAAGAAGTACGAGGAGTTCTGGGCCCTCAACGAGTACGTCTCCGGCAGCTACGACGGACGCACTGGGTTCGAGCTGCTCAACCAGCAGCTGGAGCTGATGGAGAACAAGAACAAGGCGAACCGCATCTTCTACCTGGCGCTGCCACCCAGTGTTTTCGAGGAGGTGACGGTCAACATCAAGCAGATATGCATGTCGGTCCAGTGAGTATCAAATCATAACGTACTATATCATTTCTTTTCTATCTGGAATTCTATAAGGGAAGGTTTCGAAATAACAATAATAATAATAATACGATATTGTATCTCAAATGTAAGATCTTTGTTATTATTCCAATTTTTTATCCAGATAATCTATCTGGGACATCAAAATGATAATGATCTGATACGATATTGTATCACAAATTTAGGATCTTTGATATTATATTATTGAATAATATATATAAATGATAAACTTATAATATTATATCACATTTTTATGATGCTTCATATCTTTTCTAGCGGCTGGAACCGCGTGATCGTGGAGAAGCCCTTCGGGCGGGACGACGCCTCCTCGCAGGCGCTGAGCGACCACCTGGCCAAGCTGTTCCACGAGGAGCAGCTGTACCGCATCGACCACTACCTGGGCAAGGAGATGGTCCAGAACCTGATGACCATTCGCTTCGGCAACAAGATCCTCAGCTCGACGTGGAACCGCGAGAACATCGCCTCGGTGCTGATCACGTTCAAGGAGCCCTTCGGCACCCAGGGACGCGGCGGCTACTTCGATGAGTTCGGCATCATCCGCGACGTGATGCAGAACCACCTGCTGCAGATCCTGTCGCTGGTGGCCATGGAGAAGCCGGTCAGCTGCCATCCGGATGACATTCGCGACGAGAAGGTCAAGGTGCTCAAGTCCATCCAGGCGCTGACCCTCGATGACATGGTGCTGGGCCAGTATCTGGGCAATCCGCAGGGCACCACCGAGGATGCGCGGACGGGCTACCTGGAGGATCCCACCGTTAGCAACGACTCCACCACGCCCACCTACGCCCTCGGCGTGCTGAAGATCAACAACGAGCGCTGGCAGGGCGTGCCCTTCATCCTGCGCTGCGGCAAGGCGCTGAACGAGCGCAAGGCCGAGGTGCGCATCCAGTACCAGGACGTGCCCGGCGACATCTTCGAGGGCAGCACCAAGCGCAACGAGCTGGTCATCCGCGTCCAGCCCGGCGAGGCCCTGTACTTCAAGATGATGACCAAGAGCCCGGGCATCACCTTCGACATCGAGGAGACCGAGCTGGACCTGACGTACGAGCATCGGTACAAGGACTCCTACCTGCCGGACGCCTACGAGCGGCTCATCCTCGACGTCTTCTGCGGCTCCCAGATGCACTTCGTCCGCTCCGACGAGCTGCGCGAGGCGTGGCGCATCTTCACGCCCATCCTGCACCAGATCGAGCGGGAGCGCGTCAAGCCGATCACCTACCAGTACGGCTCGCGCGGTCCCAAGCAGGCGGACCGCAAGTGCGAGGAGAACAACTTCAAGTACTCCGGCTCCTACAAGTGGCACGGCGGCAAGGCGGCGGCCACGTCCAATCTCTGAGCTGGGCTCACCGGAAGCACACAGGATATATACTCCTCCTCTCTGTCCTTACACGTACATGTACATACATAATCTATATGTATTCTTTGGTTATTTGTAATCTTCTTTGGTTTGTACAAGAATTTTTTTATTAAATATACGAAATAGCGTTAAACTGGAACAAAGCGCGCTTATGCATTATACCTAATCTCGGTCAAGGTTCCCCAATCCCCAGCAATGGGAGTACAAAAAAAAAAACAATGGAGATTACCGAGAGATGTTTTATCAAAAACTACCATATGGCCGTGGCCTTCAGGAGTTCTCTAGATAAAAAAAAACACGAGTATTTATGGCTTCCTGAAATGGTGGGGAATATAGAAAATAAATAAAATTGAAAAAGTATTATAATACAATAGTTAGACAACGGATTATGGGTATTAAGGTATTATAAATACTCGAATTCAAGCGATCTCTGATTAAAGACCAAGTTGCTCTTAGAAACTTTACATTTTGAGAACAATTTTATCTTTAGTAAGTTCTTTAGATTTCGACTCCGATTAAAGATCAAGTTGTTCTCAAAAACTTGACATTTTAAGAATAATTTCATCTTTAGTAAGCCCTTAAGAATTCGAATGTTAAGACCACAGTTCCGCATACAATCCGATGTCTAGCCATAGAGAGAGATTCCTGTTCAGTGGGTTCGGTGCTGAGTGATGACGATTGACTAGTGACTTATTGCGACTCCCGGAGTATTTACAATAGATTCTAGAATCACAAGATGGCACATAGCGATGAGATGCCCCACAAATCATCGCGCAGGAGGTGGCTTGATGTAGCCATCGCTGCTGGGCGCCGTCACGGTGTTCATGCACACGTAACCAGTACGTGCCTGGGCTGCTGGAGGTGGTGCTGGTACCACCTGGAGCTCGATGTCCGGCTCCGCATTGGGACAATCGAATCGTATGCTCCTCACTGGAGCTTCGTAGAACTTTTCTGCGGGCAGTGAGCCCGGATATTTGGGCTCTGGAAATGATTCATTGACAAAGGTCGCCATCATGTCGTTACTCATGTCCGGCATTTCCACGCGAATGTCCGCCATTTTCCGCAGTTTCCGGACAACGAGGAAGATCACAAGGAGCACCGCCAGCGCGATGCTGCCCTCCACATAGCGCATGTACGCGGACTCCTTCACGGGATTGTGTGCGCCTTCCAGCCAGGCGATTCCGCCGCTTACACCGTCCGTATAGTTCGCCGCCACGCCTCTCTTGAAGTAACCGCTGAAACTCCGGTTGGCGAAGTCAAACTTGGGCTCCCGGGTGAACTGGGTCGCAATGGAAGCGTTGTCATTGCAATCACCTCGAACATCTGAGGAGAACTGGCACCAATAGACAGTGTAGCCACTCAGATTGTCCGCCTCCGCCGGCTCCTTCCAGTTGAAGATGTAGCTGGTTTCGTTGTAGCTATATTGGGTAACCTGTCGCTCCTCGACGTCACTCAGTGTGGGCACTGCCAGCTGGCTGTTGTTCTCCGATTTGCCCAGGATGTTCTGGCTCCACACGAGTACGGTGCCCGGTTTTTCGGCATTCCAATCCTTGAAGATCGCAGAGCTCTTGTAGAGTTTATGGTTTTTCCTAGAATATTTGAGAGGTGAGTTAGGATCGGCTTCAGAATAAACTATTCCCTATATTTCATTCGGCTTTCCTACATATACTATCCTATTTTAATATTAATAATAATATATTATAAGAATATATAATTATATATATAATAATATATTATAAGAATATTATAAGAATATAATATATTATAAGAATATATAATTATATATATATTAATATATTATAAGAATAAAATAAAAATTATATATATACATCCATAGTATTACGAATATCCCAAAAATACTCATAAGTTTCCAAGCGAAACATCGTGAAAAACAAATTCCTAGATCTTTTTTCAATACAGTTGTGTTTTTTCGGAGACCAAGTCTTGAATCTCCTCGGAAAAACTAGATCTTCTGCCTTCGCTCACCCATTGTCGCTTGTCACTAGGTACCCTGGCTGGGGTCCGTTGAACTCTGCGTCCTTCAGCTGCTCCCAGTGAACCCGCAGCTCCTTCGTCTTGGGGTCAAAGGCAAAACCATTGGGCAGAAAGGTGGGCGGACGAGCGGGCAGGGTGACGTTCGTCACCAGTTCGATTTTCTGGCTCCAAAAGTCAGACCATCGCGAGCCCGGCTTTTCGAAACGCCGCCTGAAGCTCACTTGAAACCTCTGATTGCCTTCGGGTGGAGTTTGAAAGCAGATGCCATCCGACAAAGTGGGATCCCGCCTGCGGAGCACCGTAAGATTCTTGGACAGGGCGGGATCCTCGTGCCGCAGGATCACATTCCATTCCACCATCTCGTGTAGATGACTGGTGATGGGTTTGTTCCACCCATAGCAGGTCTCACTGGCTGTTCCCTGCGTCAGCTTGGCAGGTTGGTGCTCAACATCTGGCCAATCCAGCACTGTCACATCGAATTCGGTGAGAGGGAAGGTCTGCTTCTGGGTGTCCAATTTGTCGTCCATGAACACTGTGAAGTCCCCCTTGGCAAGGTTGTGTTTCTCGGCCGGCACTCGGCACAGCACTTGGTCCCTTCCGAACCTGGTGCATTCCACCGGCTGCTCCTGGTTTCTCGACACCCGATAGTGGGTCTCGTCCTTGAAGAAATGCTCCTCCACCTCGGTGAAGAGGCATCTATAGTGATCATCGTAGAGCGTACAACTGAAATCCGTCACATTCAGCAGGGGATAAACGTTGACCTTCTTAAGGGCTACAGTTGCCGAATCCAGAACGCACTCGTATCTTTGTTCGTACTTCTGTTCCTTGATCTTCGGATCCCTGTATATCGCCGTGCCGTTGTAGGATAACCCAAAGGTTCCCACCTTTTCCACGTAAATCACTAGGGTTTTATTCACGGCGCCATCACATTTGCATGTTGCCTCTACGGGGCCACCCTGCCGCATTGCCGCAGGGACCTCTATGGTGCAGTTTGAAGCCTCTGTATCCTGTTGGTCCTGCGCACCAACCATCACCATCACTAGCAGCAGCAGCAGCGGCGTCAGCGAAACTAGTCGGCACTTCCACGTCCTCCAGCCCATAGAATTTGTTGCGTTGCTTTCGTCTCTTATCACTTACGGCTTAGCCAAACGCTGCAAGTACACAATGGGATATAGCTTGATTAAACACCAATTCTCGGAAATACATTTCGGAAAAGCACTTAAATAAAAGCCTTGCGGCTGCCTAAAAAATACACTTATACGCTGATAAGAAGCCTTTAGAGCCTTCGAAAACGAAACCCAAGCCTACCTTCTGAGCGAACTGGGATCCGATCGCTCCAAAGCTCTCGTTGCGACTAAACGACTGAGATGAACGCAGCTTGGGGCTATCGATAGGAGGTAGGCGGCTCTGGAACCAACTTATCGCTGAACAGAAGCCCGCGAAAAACCCAAAGACTCGACTCGGTTAAAGGGATTTCAGTTAAAATTAGCTTTATGTTGACATACAGCGCCGCGATGTGCGTATGGTGTACATAGGGTATTAATATTAATATTATAAGCTCGATATCTGCTCGACGCGCGGATGGTTAAGTGGGGTAAGTGGTAAGTGTACAGTACGAATATATATAAAAAAAATACTATAGCGTTACAAATACTTTCTGCCTCACACGCATCATCGCAAAGAATATAAAATAAATTACAAACGAAAGAACTACATTCGTCCGAGGAGTTTCCACTAATTACTATAAACAGCTGCCCGTTCAGTGGTTCTGGGTTCTGGGTCCTGGATTCTGTGTCCTGGATTCTGGATATTCCGGGGGTGATCGTGATCCGATGACATGGCCTTGGAAGGGGGGATGCGGTGGCTGGAGATGATAGCTGAATGATGGATGCAAACGCGAGGGTTTCCTTCTTTCTTCCTTCTTCTTTTAGTTCAAATGTGAGGGGTGATGAGTGCTCCTCTGCGACAGCTTACAGAACGTGCCGATTGTGGGCCAGGGCGTTCAGATCCTGGGGCGTCACATAGCCATTGATCTGCGGCTGGAGGCGAGAGTGCGAGTGCGGATTGCCGCCCGCTGGCGTTCCTCCGGCGGCGGCGGTGTGCGTCGGTGATCCCACGGCGGCGGCCGGCGGAGGCTTTATCAGCCCGGTGCGCTGCAGTTGCTCCATGGTGGTGTAGCCGATGTCGGCCAGTTTGGGCGCGGGTGCAGCGGCAGCTGGGACTGGCGGTAGCTGGCGCGTTGGTGGCGAATTGGCTGACCCAGCGGCTGGCGAAGATCCCGCAAAGATGGCTCCTCCGGTGGGCGGCACGAGCGGAGCGGCCACAAGCGGCTTCAGCTTGTGCAGATCCGAGGCCTGCACGTAGTTGTCCATGTTGAGCAGATGGGCTGGCGGGAAGAAGGTGGACGCAGCGGCAGCGGTGGCAGTTGGTGCCGGCGCAAAGGGTTGAACAGCAGCAGCAGCTGGTGGTGGATTGAAGCGCGACTGTGGAATGGGCACCGGTACGTAGCCGCTGATTGGAATCTGGGACGGAGCAGCAGTCGGAGCGGCAGGCATCATAGTGGTGGCCGTAGCAGGAACTGAAAATGCATGATCATTCTCCGAGGAATCGCCGATCCAGCTCTTCATCTGGGTGGGCTTGATGTAGCCATTGGTGGCGCCCCTCTGCTCTCGCTCCCGCTCCAAGTCGCTCTCCCGCTGCTGCTGTTGCTGCTCCCGCTCCCTGGCCAGCTCACGCTCCCGCTCGCGCTCCCTGTCGTTCTGGACGAGAAGGCCGTGCCGCATGGCCAGGTAACTGGTCGGTGGTCCTGGTGCTGGGCCCGTCTCCTGGTGGTCGTCGTATCCATTGCGATCCATGCAGCCGCCGCCCGAGGAGGATGCAGTGCGCAGCAGCAGCTTGGAGCTCTCGCTGCCGAAGTTGCTGAAGTCGTGCGGCAGATCCTGCGGCGTATACTGTGGCGAATCATCCACCGGGGTGCACACGATTCCCCCGCTGACGGAGGAGTCGGGGCCGAGGCTCAGGCCCAGGCCTCCCATGTCCATGGGTTGCTTCTTCAGGGTCTCGATAATGCCCTGCGGCAGGACGAGATCGATGTCGGACATCTTGCGGTACTTCTTGTACACCAGATAGAAGATGACGCCCAGCACGAGGATGGCCACGGTCACCTCGATCGTCTGGTACATGGCCTTCACGCTGTGCGTGTCCGGCGTGCAGATGAACCCATACACGTCCCAGTCGGATCTGTACAGCCGATAGGCGGTCATGTTGGTCGCATAGGCCTCAAACTGTGCCCTCTCCTCCTCGCCGAGTGCGTCTGTCTTGGCCTCGCATCCCTGGCCGGTGGCCGACATGAGTAGCAGCGCACCACCACCACCACCGGCATCCGCACCATCCAACCCATCGAACTGCGGATGCTGCTCCACATTGATGGCCCGCACGGCCAGCTGGAAGGGATTGTGACTGGTGCAGCGCGGCGTGGCCATCACAAAGGAGCGATTGTGGCCCGGCAGGATGGTGCTCATCAGGCAGCTGGCGTTGTTGTCGCGCAGTGAAATCTCGTAGAAATCGATGCGGCCAGCCGGCATCCTGGGCGGCTCCCAGTCCAGTCTGGAGCTCTGGTCCTTGTCGTTGGTCACCTGAAGCTTCGGTGCCGAGGGAACTGCGGAAAATTTTACGTTTTAGAGTCATAAACCAAAATGTATATTGCTTACTTAACAAAGATTTTACCACATTGAATAAAAAATAAATAGTAATAAAAATAAATATTAAAAAATATAAATTAAAAAATATATATATAAATTTAAAAAAATTTAATAAAATAAAAATAAACATTAAGAGAAAAAAAAACTAAATAAAAATAAATATTAAAAAAAAACATATAAAAAAATTATTAAAAATTAAAAATAAAATAGTTTTTATGCGGAAAAGGAAATTATCAAGAAATCGCTGATAAGTCGGAATATTTGGATTTTTACTTTGCTTCCCTTATGACGCACAGGTTATGAAGAACTTAGGATTTGAAATTCGTTTTTATGAATCAATTCTGTAAAGACTGTATAATATTTAGGAATTTCATTGGTCATTTAAAGTATAAAAAGTTGGAAAAAAATGGGTCAAAGCAAATTATAAAGAAAAAAACTGGTAACAAATTAAAGATTAATTTCTCTTTCAACTAGGTTTTCAGTACCGCTTCGTACTAAGAGCTCTATTATAAACAAAAATCCCTGGGCACTCACCTCCGATGGCCGTGCTGAAGAAGATCACGTTGCTGGGCTCCGAGGAGAAGAGCGTCACCGCGCGCACGCTGACCTCGTACTGCGTGAAAGCCGTGAGGTTGCCCAGCCGGTAGTTGACGGGCTTCTCGTTGTCCACCAGCGTGTCGGGGGCGGCTTGCACGCGGAACGTCTCGGTGATGTTGTCGCGCAGCGAGCGGAAGGATCCCTCGTAGGTGCGGACCACGCCGTTGGCCAGCAGCGGTGGCTTCCAGGCGAGCTCCACGCTGGCGCTGCTCACCCGGAGGAGCTGCAGCTCGCGCGGCTGGCTGGGCGCCGCCTCGCCGGTGCGGTTGACCAGCTCGTCGCTGTACTTGCTGGCCCGCGACTCCGAGTACATGAGCATCTTGACGCTGTAGTCCGTGTAGGGCACCAGGTTCTGGATCTTGTGCTTCGTGGTGTACCGATCGATCTTCAGCGTGGTGCAGTTGTCCGGTCGCCCCGTCGATCGCTGGCAGTAGGTCAGATTGTAGCCGGCCAGGATCACCGGGCAGACGTTCTTCGAGTCCCAGTTCACCGTCAGCGTGGTGTCGGTGGCCACCGTGATGGAGGGCTCCATCTTGGCCAGATCGTCCTTCTTGTCGCTGCTGCAGCTCACCCAGCGCAGTCCCGTGTTGTGCGAGCGATAGTTGGCCGACACGGCCATGTGCAGCGTGGGCAATTGGTCGCGGGCCGTGGTGAACTGCAGCTGCCCGGTGGGCACCTCCGCAAAGCGGATCGATCCCTCGCACTCGGACAGCAGACCGGGTTTCTGGACGCACCAGAACACCGTGTAGTTTTGCAGCTCCACACGATCCTCCGGCGGCTGCCAGCTGAGCGTGTAGCTCTTGTTGTTCGAATGGTACTCGGCGCGGATGTTCCTGGGCACGCGCTGCCAGTCCCGGTTGCTTATGGGGCCGATCGTCATCGGGGTGGCGTTCACCGACAATCCCTCGCTGTTGGAGCTGCGGATGAGGAAGCTGTGGACGCCGCTCATGTTCCAGTGATCGATCATCGCCGAGTTCGACTCCACCTTGATGAGGCCAGGATCGCTGAAGGGGGTAAACGGAAGGTAGGTTTCTTATTATATTATATAATTTAATATATTTACAATCTTTATAATCTTATAGAGACTCTATCAATGAGCATTAAAAAGGCTATGTTTCTTATCTATCATTTAAGTTCCTGTTGTTTATAATATTATATACAAAGTTTACAACAAATAAGCAGCAAATTCATTGTTTTGCTCAATAAATCAGTTTTTTATTGGATTCGGGACTTTTTGGTATGGAATTTCCTCAATCAAGAAATAATAAACAACACTTTGTACATTCCGCCCTGGATTTGTCGTTCCGTCTTGAGAATAGAAACAATAAAAAAAAACAATCTATTCCAAGAAATTTTTGAAGAAATTTAATTACCTTCAATTTGAATTTTTATTATAATTTTTCTAGGAACCGTTATCTTAAAAAAAACAATTTTTTTTTTGACAAAGTAGTAAACATGTTCAGCAGCGTACATTTTTTATGAACTGAACTGCTGTATATTCCCCCTATAAAATGTGTATTTTTTATTAAATTCATAAATCAAATTAATCGTTGTGCATTCTTCGGGGAAATGCATCATCCGACAAGATTATTGTGAATTATGTCTTTGCTGAGAAGAGTCCTTAAGGTCGAGTTCATGGAATCGGACATTATTAAACGGAAATATAGCTAACATTCCATTGATTTTTAGTAGGAATTTATAAGCAGTGGGAAAAAATTATTTAAAATTTCTTCTAGGAAAAAAAAATTAGAAAGAAATGTTGTTTTGGAATTCATTGAAATATGGCTCCAATATATTGTTTAAAATCTCACGAAAACAAAATATTTAGCAAATCATTCATAGTAATAAATGACCTACCGCAAACCCAATTTGTCAAGATTGCGATTTCACTGATTAATGATTTTTGGAATCGGAAGTCAGTAGCTTCTTCAAATGATGTTGATAAAGAATACTAAAGAAGGCTATGATTATAATTGAGTGACAAGGAAATTGGGGATATTTACCACCCACATCCCCCACTTCACTTCTAATCAACATAATTTTCAGGCCAAATCTTAAAAATATTTAAATATATTTAAGAAAGTTTTCTTTATGTGGCATACATTTTGGCGGAATCGGTTATTATATTCTACATGTAAACATTTCCACATTATGAACGCTTTATAATCTTGTTTTAAGAGTAAAAAATGAAAATATTTGGGGTTTTTTATTGTTTTCTAAATGTGATATCAAAGAAATTGCTTTTGTCAGCGGTTTCTTATCGCGCCCAGAGGTGTTATTGTTTGAAATATTCGATGGGGGAGACAAAAGTCTGGGCTAGACGTATCTATGGGGTATTTTTGGCACAGTTATTATATTTTTGTTTTCATTTTTTTGTTAGTTTTCGATAAGAAATCCTCTTAAAACAGGTAAAATGTCTTGTAACAGGTATTTCCCTTACAATTAGTTTATCATCTGGGAGACTTTCGAGTTAATAACCCGTTTGGCCCTGTGCTAAGAGATAAGATGAGATGGCTGGCATCATATATGAGGGTATCTATTTGCTGGCGGACGGGTTTTACTCCGATTTCTGTGGAAGTGCATTCGCGTAAAACGCCGCCTCCCATCTTCCCATTAATGAACGTGTTTTTGATTCTGCTACTGGGTACTGAACACAGAACACTGGGCTGTGTGCATGTGTAGCACACATCGGCACTTCGGACGAATTGTTAAAAATAAACGTTTTCAACGGAATGGAACCCCTACAGTGGAAATGCGGCTCTCCTCCTCTCTGTTTTTCTGTGCGCTGTGTGTGCTCGTGCAAATACTACGCCGTATGGCTTGTCTTACGTATTTGCAAGAAGTCGTCGCCGTTCCGGCGAATCTCTCCGCCGTGGCACACCGCACACCTCGAGACAGGTTTGCCCATGACTAATTGGGTGTCGAGATGCCAGGTTTGGTAGCCTGGCAGCCTGGTGGCTGATACTCACACTTCGGTGCCATTGATGCGGTACTCGCTGATGATGTAGCGAAAGTCCGGGCCGTTGAGCTCGTGCGCCGCCAGGGGCTCCCAGTAGAAGCGCATGCCCGTCTCCGAGGAGTACACGTAGAAGCTGCCGTAGGTGACGCGCGGCGGACGACGAGGTCGCGCCGGTGCGGTGGCGAAGGCATAGATCAGCGGCTCGCTCCACAGCGTGTTGTTCTGGTTGGCGCGCACGCGCACCCTCAGCGTGTAGTTGTAGCCGGCGAAGGGCAGCTCCGTGAGGCACAACATATCCTTGATCGTGGAGCTGTTGTTCAGCCAGCTGGGCCGGCTGATGGTGTCGAAGTTCTGCGGATCGACGGCCACCTGCCAGGTGAGGCCGCGGTTGTAGTTGGAGCGGCGCGGCATCTCCCACGACAGGCACACCGAGCTCTCGGTGCGGTTGACCAGGGTCAGGTTCTGGCCCGGTCGCGCCGGCACCAGGCGCTCGAAGTGATTGATCGTGATGGGCTGCGTCTCGTGGCCCAGGGCATTGGCGATGTACAGGCGGAAGTAGAAGGTCTCGCTGAAGCGCTTGTAGTTGTCGTCGGTCAGGTTGCAGGTGACCAGCGGGGCCGAGTCGAAGTTGCAGTCCAGGGTGTTGCTGTAGCGCCAGTCGTTGTTGGTGTTGTAGCTGATGTTGTACTTGGTGATGACCTTGTTGGGCGGCTGGGTGAAGTTGCAGACCATGAACTGGAAGTCGTAGTCCAGGCAGTTGAAGTCGCGCACCAGGAGCGGACTGGTGCCCACGTAGACCATCGACTTGTTGATCACATACTCGCCGCACATGCACAGGTACTCGTGCTCCTGCTCGGCGGCATTGGTGACGGTGAACAGGATGGTGGTGTTGTTCAGGATCCTGATGTACTGCTGCCCGCTGTACACCTTGCCGCCGCCCGTCACGTACAGCTGGTCGACGGAGCAGTGGTCCTTGCTGGTGCGGAAGTAGTCCTCGTTGAGGGTGCAGCTGATGTTCAGGTCGCCGCCGATGAGCTGCTCCACCTTGCCGGGAATCATCCAGCCGGGCTCCACGATGACCGTCTTGGCCTCACCCCAGCCGGTGAGCCAGCCCAGCACGAGCAGCAGGAGCATCATCTTCCGCTGCCTCCTCAATCCTAATCCTCTCCAGCTGCCGCTCCGCTGCTCTGCTGCTGCTAGGGGTCCACTCTACCTCCCTCTCTCGCTCTGTCGCTCACTCACACACGCAGGCACACGCGCACACCGACACGCCGCTCTCTCGCACACACACAAAATCACCTTGCTGGCCGTGGCACTTGTTGGCTCTGTATTGGTGGACAGTTCTCGGAAACCGTTTATACGCTGCGTTCCTGGAAGTGGCTCTTAAACATTTCACTGCCCAGGTGTGGGCTGCCTCTGTGCACTGACTACCGTTAATATGCGCTCCTGGCCAATAACCGTGCGGCCAATTGTTTGTTTTGCACCTTTAACTTGTCTTATTTATCGTCTTTTGTCGCTTGCAGAATCCTCAGTTGGCTAAGGACGGCGATCGCTCTCCTCCCTGCCCCCGCTCGCGTTGCTTTGCTTTTGGTTATTTTTTGGTCCGCAGTATGACCGCTCAGCTTATCGAAACTTATCGCAGCCCGATACGCGATATGGCCAGGGCTGGGCTATCGGTTTGGAGTATCGATTTGGCTGGGCTTCCATTTCTGTCTGCAACTTGAATATAAATACTCTGCAGTTGCGCTTGTGCAACGGTTTCATGCGGGAAATGCGTTTTGAAGCCTAACAGCCGATAACAGGGGCCGAATGACCTGTTATCGATATATCGATAACCGACCGTGCTCGGCAGCCCTGGTAAAAATCGAATCGAACGTTTGTGTGCGAGCGAACGAGCGTGTGTGTGTGTAAGTGAGTGAGAAAGTGACGAATTACTTTTCATCAAATGGGAAATAATTTAGTTTGAAAACACGTATCTATCCAGAGCACCCAACAAAAATTACAGTTGTGACACGATTCAGACACCCAGACTGAAGCTAAATCGGCGCAGGAAAGACTACACGGAGAACGCGACAAGTACACCAGCGAAATGGCGGAAGGCGGCAGCAAGCGCATCAACGTGGTTGTAAAAACGCCAAAGGACAAGAAGACGGTCGAGGTTGACGAAGATTCTGGAATAAAAGAGGTGTGTACGAGGCGCGTGACCCACGGCCCCCAATCCCAAGCCCCCCCTGCCCACGGTTGCCCCATCCCCTGTGCGTCCCCCCTCCCCTCCGCAACCACCGTCATCATGGGCAATTAATGCCTGTAATCGCGGGTACAGTGCACTTTGCCTAAGCCGCACGTACCGAAAAAAAAGAAAACGGTACACAACGGTGTTGTGGGTACAGTGCACTTTGCTCGCGCTAGGTACGTGGTACACACAGGTACACCACAACCACCCCTCTGCGGCTGGTGTACCATTAACCCACATATGGAAACGAGAAAAGGGGCATAATATTAACACCAATATCACACCATCTTCGCCCCACAGTTCAAAATTCTGGTGGCACAAAAGTTCGAGGCGGAGCCCGAGCAGCTGGTGCTCATTTTTGCCGGCAAAATTATGAAGGACACGGACACGCTGAAGATGCACAACATCAAGGACAACCTGACGGTGCATCTGGTGATCAAGGCGCCGACGCGCAACAACGAGGTGCCCGCCCGCCAGCCGGCGGATGTGCGCCAAACGCCCTTCGGCCTCAACCAGTTCGGCGGACTGGCGGGCATGGAGGCCCTGGGTGCCGGCTCGAACACCTTCATGGATCTGCAGGCGCGCATGCAGAACGAGCTGCTGAACAACGGGGACATGCTGCGCTCCCTGATGGACAATCCGCTGGTGCAGCAGATGATGAACAACCCGGACACGATGCGCCAGCTGATCACATCGAATCCCCAGATGCAGGACCTGATGCAGCGCAACCCGGAGATCTCGCACATGCTCAACAATCCGGACCTGCTGCGCCAGACCATGGAGCTGGCCCGCAATCCCTCGATGCTCCAGGAGCTGATGCGCTCGCACGACCGCGCCATGTCCAATCTGGAGTCGGTGCCGGGCGGCTACAGTGCGCTGCAGCGCATCTACCGCGACATCCAGGAGCCGATGATGAACGCGGCCACCGAGTCCTTCGGCCGCAATCCCTTCGCCGGCCTGGTCGACGGCGGAGCGGGCATCAATCCGCAGCAGGGCACCGAGAACCGCAATCCCCTGCCCAATCCGTGGGGCGGTGGCAATTCGGCGACAAACGGCACAGGTGCCAGCACCGGCAACCGGACGGGGGATCTGCCGCCAAACAATGTCCTCAACACGCCGGCCATGCGCAGCCTGCTGCAGCAGATGGCCGACAACCCGGCCATGATGCAGAACCTGCTGAACGCCCCCTATACGCGTTCCATGATGGAGTCCATGTCCCAGGACCCGGACATGGCATCGCGCCTGCTGAGCAGCAGCCCCCTGCTGTCCAACAATCCCGCCCTGCAGGAGCAGGTGCGCCAGATGATGCCGCAGTTCATGGCCCAGATGCAGAATCCCGAGGTGATGAACATGCTGACCAATCCGGACGCCATGAACGCCATCCTGCAGATCCAGCAGGGCATGGAGCAGCTGCGCAGCGCGGCCCCGGGCCTCGTTGGCACCCTGGGCATTCCACCGCCGCCGCCGGGAGCCAGCTCGGCCACGGATCCGGCCAGCGGCGATGGAAACAGTGGCAGTGCCACCACCAACAATGTCTCGCCGAGCAGCGGCAATCCCGCCACCGGCGGCCCCAGTCTGGCCCCGGGCGGTGGTCCCAACGCGCAGCTCTTCAACGACTTCATGATGCGCATGCTCAACGGGATGTCGAACAACGCGGACAGCACACAGCCTCCGGAGGTGCGCTATCAGTCGCAGCTGGAGCAGCTGGCAGCGATGGGCTTCGGCAACCGTGATGCCAACTTGCAGGGTAAGATATCCTCACATAACTTGCAAATCCTTCGCCGATTCTAACCGATTGCTAACTCAATTCACAGCTCTGATCGCCACCTTTGGGGACATCAATGCGGCAGTGGAGCGACTTCTGTCCCTCAACCAGTTGTCCCTGAGTTAACAACGTTAAGCCATTTCCAAACTGTACACAACCTGTCTATATATCTACGAACTACATCTATATCTACCACTATAGCCCTGGATAACGCGAATGAGAGCACACGAGACGCGAGATGATGAGAAAGGGGGCACGGGGACCCCCCTCCAAAAATACACAAATTCCACGGTCAGCACTTGCTGATTGCTTACTCCCCCCATTAAGCCGGAAATATCTTGAATCCTTCATACCCACACAACACAACACCACACCACAACAAACACACACAGACAACAACAACAACAAGAACAAGAACAATTCCACACGAGCATAGGAGCCTAGAGAACGGAGAGATATTATGGATAGATATGATATGTCGCCGGTTAAGAGAGTATAGATAGAGATCGCATACCAAAGTGTCGGCACTTGAGTAGTTGATATCATTATTTTTTTTAATTATTTACTTTTGTGAGAGCTCTGAAGAATGAGAGACAGAGAGATGTGAAAGCTCTGTGAGACACCTGAGAACCCTTAAAGCGGAAATGTGTTGCACGAGAAACAATTTGAATATGCGACAACTTATATGTAAAGCATATATACCAGCACACCCAGACAGACAACACACACACTCCTTGAACAGAAACAATTTGCGCATGCAACCTAGAATGAAAACTATATTGCTTTTCAATAAATTTGAACAGGTTGGTGCTCTCTTTTGTCATTACTAATGTAACTATATATATATATATATTGTCATAAACACTCGTGTAAATTCCAGTCGTGTGCTTGAGGAAGAAACGCTGTGTGAATCCAATCGATCAGAGGTTCTGGGGACACTGGGTTTTATTTCTATTCGACCAGCCAGCCCTTTGGTTCCAATCGGGTGCTCAGTCCTTCCGATTCCCCTCCTCCTCCCCTCCTTCTCGCAATCCGTAAACTGCTAACGGGGAGCGACATACAGTAGATATCGGCTATATGCAATAATGCGGAATAAGCGATAGTGGCTTACAATATGCTATAATATGTATACAAGCAATACAAGTAGTCAAAATGGTTATCGATTCGTTAATATACATAAGAGTAATCTCCAAGCGTTATCTAACTTTAGCCCATCCGTTCAAAGGAAAAGGGAAGAAATGTATAAAGTTGCACACTAGCGATTTGCATGTTAACGATATCTACTGTACGTTCAAGTGTGTGTATATAGGTATATATAGTATATATATCAAAATATTCCATGGTGTTAACAAAAGACGAAAAACTGTTTAAAATTCCTTAGTGAAAGAGCGATGAATCCCCAATACTAACATGTAATTTACTCTAAGCATTCGTATGCATATGTATAACCGACTTCTTGGGACGTTTATTTTATTTTTTTTTTTCGATTCAGTGGGGTCCGGTCCACATTTCCGCTTTCCGATCGATCCATCGATCGATCATATCAATTCACACACTTTCGTGCGCTCGCTGTCTTATATATAAAGTATGAATTGAATGTATACCCTGTAAGTACTATTACCATATACGAGGAGTATGCAGGTGAGCCAACTTCAACGGGGGATTGGGTGGGTGGTCAGGTACTGGAGCTGGACCGATCGATCGAGCGAAGGCGATCGGAACTACGTTTATTTGTTTAGTGAAGGAAGTGAAACTAAGTAATTGAATGTAAATGATCACATGTTTTAAAACAGTAATAAAGCTACTTTGGTTTTAGATTATAGAACACCTTCGTTTTATTTTCGTCGGATGTGCTTATATAATGGCATTGATGGTCCCGATAAGGAATATACTATTTCGAAAAAGGGAATACCTCAGGTAAACTCTGTTTCAGAGCCTGGTTTAGAGCAAGATAGGGCGATATCAACGCACTCTTCACTTCTATGAGCTCTACCTTCCAAATAAGTTCTATAAGGAGTTCTCTAGTTACCATGGTTCCTACACTCATTAGTTATGTATGTTTAAAATTGGTTTATTACAGCAGCGGCTTGAGTAAACAATCGAAAAACATTTAGTAATGTATAAGTATGGTACAACTACGGTTAAAAGGCACTCTCACACACGCTAGCACGCTCCAGACCCAGGCACACGCACACCACACATCGTATAGATCGTACAGCTAGTCAATGCGAGGACTACGCAGTGGTCAGTGGTCAGAGCTCCTCGAAGAAGGCCACGCGCGCCTTCGTGGATCCGGACTTGAGCTTCTTGAGCGTGGAGTACTTGTTCTCGCCGGCCTTGATCTGCGCCTCGCTGAGTATGTCGAAGTTGCTCTGGTTCTCCTCGATCTTGTGCGGCGCGATCTCGGAGCGCAGGGTCTGCAGCTGGTTCTGCACCTGCTTCTTGGAGTTGCGCAGATACTCGAGATGGTTGCGCTCCATCTCGTTGGTGATCTGCTCCATCTCGTTGTCGGTGAGGATGAACTCCTTGGGCTCGAAGTCGTCGGAGATGCCGCTAGAGTTGTCGCCCTGGGCGAGATAGTGCGATGATGATGAGTGGTTGGCGGTCAGCTCGGCGCCGCCGGCTGTCTCGATGTCATTGGTTGAGCTGCTGGTGGTCAGCGAGGGCGTACTGATGGCCGCCGTGTTGGCCACATGCGACACACTGGAGGCAGTCAGCAGGCTGTCCGTGGAGGACTTGCGTCCGCTGTTCAGGAAGTTGAGCAGCCGGGCGGTGGCCTCTCGTTCCGCCATTTTGGCGCAGATCAGCTCCTTGCGCAGCTTCTCCGTCTCCGCCTCGCGCTTGTCGTTCTCCACCGTCAGCTGGTGGACATAGAAGTCGGCGTCACGGATCTTCTTCTCCAGGTCGTGCTTCTCGCGCTCGATCTTCATCTGCCGCTCGCGCAGGCGGTCCATCTCCGTCTTGAAGTGGTTCGCCTTGCACTCGGTCAGCTGCATCTGCTCCTCGTTGACGCGGCTCTTCTCGAAATACAGCTCCTTGGTCTCCTCGGAGCGGCGCTGCAAAGGAAGGGAGACATTAGAAAATCAAAAGGCAATCCAGGAAATCGGGTTACCAGTGCATCGCTGGCCATGCGCATCTCATTCTGCAGATGCTCCATGCTCTTCTCCAGCTCATAGCGCTCGTGCTCCGCCTTCTCGCGCAGCTTCTTCTCCCTGATGAACTTCTTGCGCTCGATCTGGCGCCGCTGCTTCTCGTCCTTGGCCTGGGCCTTCATCTGCTGGATCTCCATGGTGTCTGGCTTGCGTCGCCGCATGTACAGATCGTGGTTGCCCTTGCACAGGTCGAGAATCTGCCGAATAACAGGGGGGCATTGTATACTAAAGTCACTTCGTACAGCGATTAATACCACTACCATCTTGTTGATGTGCAAGTCCTGCGAGTAGAAGATGAAATTCGAGACCTTGGCGTCCACCAGGCGAATGGTGAACTTCTTGTCGTCGAAGCTGACGTGCCGTATCTCGTTCCACTGGAACGTGGTCTTTGGCGTTAGCTTGTCGCGCTCATCGTAGATGTTCAGGCCCACGGAGGTGACGCCCAGCCACAATTTGGTTTTGTTCTTATTCTGTTGAAGGGAAGATTGATTGGGATTATGATTTGCATATTTGATCCATTCCATTACTCACTGTAATAGGAAAGTAGTTCACTCCGTACATGTCCAGGTCCTGGGCGATCTTCAGGTACTCCATCTCCAC
The DNA here is from genome assembly GCA_037075245.1 of Drosophila mimetica. Taxonomy (NCBI): domain Eukaryota; kingdom Metazoa; phylum Arthropoda; class Insecta; order Diptera; family Drosophilidae; genus Drosophila; species Drosophila mimetica. The sequence continues at coordinate 25,619,076 of JBAMCH010000005.1, read as the reverse complement.
CTCGTCGCGCGTCATGGGCTCGTGGTCCATGTACCTGGGAGGGGAAGCCAGGGAAATCAGTGATCCAGCTAGTTATCCGTGTAAGTTTGGTACCCACCAGGTCTTGATGCGCTCCTCCCACATCTCGGGCGTCATTTGGTACTGATCCGTGACCCCTTTGGGCAGCAGCTCGCCACCGGCCAGCATGCCATCCTTGTAGGTCTCGTAGTCATACGGGCCGTACTGCACGTGCACCGCATAGGAGGCCAGCAGGACGGACGCCTCTGGCCGGCAGTAGATGTCCATCGAGAGGATGCTCTGCTTGACCTGCAGGAAGAACAGGTGCTGCGTGATCTCCTGGATCAGCTCCTCGCTGACGTTCTCCGGGAAGAACTTGGCATAGAAGCTGAACACGTACACATTGTTGCTGGCGTGCAGCTCGACGCGCTGGTCGCGCACCCGCTTCTCCATCTTCAGCCAGGAGACGTTGCTGCGCGTGTCGACGTACTGCAGCCCAAAGTACCAGGACTCGCGCAGCCCGATGGTGCGGCACACCAGATCGAACAGATCCTGGCCGGAGGCGCGCGGCTCCAGTTTGAACTCCAGCTCCGAGTCGAAGGTGCTCACCCGCACGGACAGGGAGCGGTTCTTCTTGGAGCCGAAGGGGCTCATGGTGACTAAGTGATTGGGTGATCGAGTGATCGGGTGATACAGTGATGTGATGTGATGTGATGGACGAAAGGATTCGCGTTGAGTGCGTTGCTGGAGGCGACTGCTTCGCCTGTGATAACTTGTTGCGTGCAGAGGAACTTGTTGCTCCTCGCTAATCCTGCGGCTTCCGCTAGTCCCGCGTATCCTGCTGCTGCGCTCCTGTGCCCAGCTAGTGGCTCGCTTCCTGGCGGCAGCTCCTGCGCTCCTCGGACTGCCTCATTTCGCAGCCAATTCGGTGCTCCGGGCAATGGGCAATTCTGGGCTGAAAGAAAGAAAGACTAAGTCGCTTCGCTCATGCGGGCGCGCGTAACGAGAACAGTGTGGGGATTCCCACCTGGCGCCTGATCCCAGCTCCTTGCGGGTGGGCAACTGACCTTGGGCTCGGCAGGAAGGGGTTTCCTCTTGCGGGGGGCACGAGGCGAAGGAAACGAGTGAGTTTCTTGCACCGAGTTCGCAAAGTTTGTAGTTGTTCGTAATATTCGCGGCATGAATGCGGTTAGGGTGACCAGTCGCGGCAATGGAAAAATACCTCTTTGACACAGCTCCTTGAAAATTTATTAGGGGGATTCTGGAAAAGGATTTGAAAAATATATATTCTTTAATAAATGTAAGGCCATTTTAAAGTAATTTACATAAATTAGTTTTCTTAACTATATGTCCTACTAGGTTAATACAAATTCTAATTTTCGTCCCAAAATCAGAAATAATTAGTACTCAACATAATTTTTTAATTTTTAATGTAAACATTTAAAGATAATCATAAGGTAGGGTACTAATTATTGGAATTTGAAAAATGTTTTAACTAATTTTCTAATCCTCCGCCCATTTGCACTAGATAGTGAGAAACGGGCATCCGCTATATCAGGTAAGTGTATCTGCTAGCTAGGAGTGTGTATTCGCTAAATGCTTTTTCGATAACAACAATCGATTTCTGGGCTTCCAATGTTAGTGATGGGCTGCCCTCGACTCCCACTATCGATATTTCCAGTAAGTATCGGCTAGCACAATCGCCCGACGCGCACCTCTAGGCCAATTTCCCTTCGCTTTCATTCAATTTCAATTTTTGTTCCGACTCGCGCTGCTGTGTTCCGCTGTACGTACCGTCCTCCGACCACCGAGTCCAGAATCCGCGATACATATTCGAATGCGACCGAATATATATTGTTGTTTGGATGCTGGATGCCTAAACATTAGCTTTTTTTTCTCCTAACAATTCGATGCGCGCGTCCGTTATACTCGCTGTGTGTGTGTGTGCTGGAGTGCGCCGGTGTTAGTGAGCGCCGGGAATTGAAAATAAAATAGTAAAAAATTGACTGACGCCGCCGTGTTGAAAATTGTCTTATTTACTTGGCGCATATAAATTAGTTTCTGGCTCTGTCTATAATTTTTTTTGTTGTGTGCGTTCGTGTGTGTGAGTGTGCGGGCGTGCTTGTCTGGGAATTGTTTAAAATTGGCAGCTGGCACACGGACATAAATCGCCAAGCGAAGAGCAAAAAACCATAACAAAATTGTTTTGCAAAGAGAGCCGTTACTTCCAACTTTTTTTTTGTTGCTTTCCGTTTGCCGCACCCCGAAAGAGTTAATAGTTTTTCGCTGCCCAATTCGAATGAATGGGCGAATGCAATTAAAGGGCAATGCAAAATCCACGCTAAGTGCGAAGCACACGATGACAACAAAAAAGGAGAAGGAGAGCGTGTCGGAGGACGCCAGAAAAGCCAAGTGAAATAAAGACAACAACAACAAAGGGCGACATTAACTGTACACAAGACCCAAAAAGCGCTCAAAACTCAAAATTAAGCTGGGATGTATGTATTTGTATTTACCACGAAGCCAAAACTTCGTAATCGCTCTCTCTCTCTCTCGCTCTTTGCCCTCTCTCTTCTACCTGAGTTTTGAGTTCTTGAGCGCTTTTTGGCCAAATCCTGACTTGTTGTTCCTGGCTTTTCGTACATAGATTAGAGGTAAGCATAATATCTATAGTTTTGTAAATCAATTTTTCGTCCAAGGGCGTATTCTTAAGTCACACACACCGTTGTTTTTTTAGTGGCTTTAAAACAGGTTTTCTAGCAGCTAGCAAAGATGATGAAGAAGAAGAAGAGCGCAGACAATGAGCGCGAATTACGACTACACCACATGTGTGTGTGAGTGTGCGTGTGTGTATAAGGTGGGGCAGCTTCAAGAGATCACTTTGAGCTCAGCTCTTTTTTCGTTTCACCTCTCCCTCGTCATTTGTCTCTTTGGCGCTCTTCTGCTGTTTTCACATGTATTTTTTTATATTCAAAGCGATTTCTCTCTAACTTCTATCGATCAGATACCTCGAAAATAGAGAGATAACGGGTTTTCCAATTGCCGTCTGAGATATTCGAAAATGCTACTTTTTAAACTAGGTTTTTTGCGGGGTTTTTCGAATGTTGATCTCTAAATACGATTAAAAATTCAGCTTAAAATATGAAAACTTAAAAAAATGCGATAATTTTAGCCAAGTCAAGGTAGAAATATTAAGAATATGTTAGTATTAAATAGTATTCGAAATTATTTGATACAAAACCCAAGTTTCTTATGGCTTTTGAGTATTTCCAATGACTTAAAGTATATTTAAATTGAGCATTGCTGTTTTTGCCTCTCGCATCTATTTTGTTGCTGTTTTTGACCATGCGGTCATCGCGACGACGTCATCGTTGTGAATAGTAAGTATATGGCAGTGCGTTCCGCCCCAGCAACGCCGTCGACAGCAATGCCCCCGCCCCGAATCGACCCAAAAACGAAGAAATAATAATAAATAAGTAAAGGAATAAAAGAAACTGCGCCAACTGAAGCAGCATAACAAATTAGCCTGCCAGTTGGTTAATGAATGCGCTCGATGGCCTCAGAAAATTGGATTTTAGGGGAAATAAATAAAAATATATATAAACTTTGTAAGCTTCAAAAAAAACCTAAAAAAGATTCGTAACTTGTATACATTTTTTAGTGAGGATTGTATTTTTAAGGCTTATCAACTGCTTGCTTAGTTTAACCGACTACCACAAAGCGAATTACAAAAGTAAATCCAAAAAGAATCGCTTGTACAATGTACATATTATATATTCCAAAGTCAAGTTGCTGATATGCAATCGCATTTTTTTATACGACAACGAAAATCAGACTAAAATGTGATTTTTGGCTAATTTATGGCAACTTTTGGCTGCTAATATAAGAATTAATTTTTCAAGTATTACTGTTATACGTTTTAAATCTATAAAGTCTAGCGTAATTTCCTTCTCAACGCAAGATAACCTCCAATTACAGGGATCGCTTTCATTGAAAGCGATAAGCGAAGAACTTGAAGCGGGGGACATTGAAAGTTTATCGATAGAGAGCCATCCCCTATAATTTATGCCACGAACAATTGAAAAAGTCAAGCATAATTAAAGCAGTTCATTAATTGAGTAGGTACTGGAAATGGAGAATCACACTCAGGGCCACTTGAATATGTACAAATGTTTTATTGTTTTTTTGGTCATGCTCCGCCTATTCGTTATTGTCACTTCTCTGGCGATTTTCCGATCTCGCTCTCGGCGGGAAAGTAAATTCGCAATTGGCCAGTAATAATACAGGGTTGGAAATCTCCAGTAATATTGGTTAGTATGGGATCAAATAATGGCTTTTGATTTTTTATACATTTTTTCATTATCCCTAAGGGGTTTTGTTTGTTATTTCCTCTGGATTTCTCTAGAATTCTTTATGTTTCGACACTTAAACCTCAAATATACTGATCTCGGGTGATTTCCTTCGTAATTGAATTGTTCTTGAGCACAACACAACGAGGGAACTTGTCATTTATTTATCAATTCTCCAGGGGCTTTTGTAATTTGTGTTATCTCGCTTTGGGTCGATCAATTCTTGATTCACACTCGGCCGCTCTCTATTGCCTTTTGTCACTTCTGGCGGCTGCTGAATATACAATTATATGATATCATCGATATCTTTTTCGACCCCTTTCCGTACCGCGCACAATTTATGAGAGATTTATGTTGATATTTTCATTTTTGGCCTGCAATTGCCTCGCATTTGTTATAATTAAAATGGAACGCCCGAAAATTTTTGAATGCTGAATTTGGGAACACAAACACACAAATTTGTGCGTTCCAAGTGGATAAATATATATATACCTATAAATTTATGCGTTCTGGTGCGAGAGAATGTGTGCGTTGGGTGTCGGATATATATTGATATCATCGCCGCGATCTGTATCTTTTTCAGAGCTTTACCATGTGGACTTCTCCGGATCTCATTTTTAGTCTTTCATCTCTCGAACAGCTGGCGATTGCGTCATTTTCATTCGACGTCTTCTTCTCCCTCTCTCTCTTCGACCAGTTTTTAATCCAATTTCGTTGTCCACGAGCAAAATCCTTTTATGATGTCATTTTAGATGTTGCATGTCGCATGTCGCAGGCCGACTGAAAATCCTTTATTTCTTTTTCCTGCGGCCACAAAATCAATAGTTAGCCAGGAAACTCTGTATTTTTTCTGCCACTCTGCAAACAAACAAAAACAGCGTGCTGATGTCATCATTCATTGCCTTCAATTTGGGCCCGTTTCTTGGTTCGTTTTCTCACTCTTTTATTGGACTGGACGGCGGAACTCCACTCGGGTTTATTTCCCCCACAATTTGGTTTGATACGTTGCGTTGCTAGTAACGAATCCCAAATTTGCCTACAAAAATAGGCTTGTTTGTTTACAAACCGAGAATATATGTGCAATCACTAAAAATATATGAAACCACAAAAATAAACCTAACTGCGAAGTAATTTCTGTGCAATTTATCTATTTTCTATATTTTTGAGTTAAAAATTAAAAAATACATTTTTAGGCCTTACATTTATATTAAAATAGTTTCCATTGATAATAATATATTTTTTAAAATTAAATTAATATATTAATATTAATTTAAATACCTAAAATATATTTTATTTTTATATATCTCACAACTTTGATACTTGTAAAATTTTAGATAATTTCTTTGTATGGCCTAGTCAAAGGCACAAGGGTTAAGGCGGCGGAGGGTGTGGTGCTCTTGTGGGTTAAGGGGATTCGATGCCGGTTCGCGGTTTTCGCGGTTACCGCACTTAGATGTCTGTTGTTTTACTTTTATTTATTTTTGTTTGTTGTTACCCAGCTTTTGCCTCAGCAGTGAGAAAAATATTTGCAAATTGCAGTTTCTTTCATAGACAAACTACAAAAAAGAAAAAAACATTTTCTATAATATTTGAAACTCTTCATGTTTTGTACTGTTTATCATAATAACGCCTTATAACTAAGCTCCTTGTCAATAAAATAACGTGGAAAGGAAGTTCCGAGTTATACTTTAAAGTGAGCTATACGAAATTAGTTTCAAAACAGGTTGTGATATATTTTTCGCGTTGTGCATTTGTTAGTTTCGCTTGTTTTATCATCCGTTTTTGCGGCTGCTCTAGGTGCGAGTACCGTTGCTCTGCCGGCGTCGAGTGCATTGCACTTTTAAGTGTTTTCGGGTTGGGAAATCGCGGAAAGCGGGAAAAGACGCCGGCGGAGAAAAACCCCATGTGGCACAGTTGCACACAAACCAAAAAAAAAAAAAAAAGAGAAAAAACCGAGACAGACAGACAGGAGTGCCGACTGCAATTTGCATTAGCTTTTCGCTATGTTTTAGTTCTTGTGCAGTCACCTCCAACTTCTTTTTCCCATTTCCCATTTTCCGTTTTCCATGCCCAATGGGGCTACTTGGCCCCTCTTGTCATTTGGGTTAAATGTGCGCAAACATAGAAAAAGGGGCATGGCTTTTTGGTTAATTAAACAGAGAAAAATTCCTAGTTTGTAGTCGATTATTAGAACAAATAATTTAAAAAAATAAAAATAAATAGTATGAAAAAAAAAAAAAATATATAATAAATAAATAATAAAAAATTAATAAATAATATAAAATAAAAATAATATATAATATAAAATAAATACGTAATATAAAATAAATACAAAATATAAAAATATAAATACAAAAATTACAAAAAATAATAATAAATAAAAAAATACTTTTAAAATAATTAATTCAAATTGATTTAAATTGTTCAACGATCGCTAAAGACAATTGCAAAACTACTTTTGAATAGCTTAAACTGCTGAAAGCATTACTGTGTTTGCAGCATGTAAATAAAATTATCGAACGATTACAGATTATTGAACTCTTGGCCAACCTCCGCCTGTCATTTAATTGATCAATCAACCAGCTGCACTTAAAAAGTCAACACAATAAAATGGTTTTATTTTTATTACTATTTATATTTGCTTATGTAGGTTTGCAAAATCTCAAAGCGATCGAGTTTCGCTTTCCGCAAATGCAAACAGTCCTTTTTATCGGCATTTATTTGGTCGAAGTTGTCATTTAATTGGTCTTCTGTCATAAAGAATAACAAATAAAGCTTTGTCGGGGGCATGGAGCTTTTTCTCCAGAGTCTCGCAGTGACTCAAAGCCAATTCAAGCTTGAATATCTTTCCCGATGTGTGTTTGTTTCAGGTATTCACTATAGGTACTATATTATCGGACACACCCAGTGAGAAAAAATGTGTATGACAAGCTTTGAGGCCTCTCTTTTCGTCTCTCTTTTTGTGTTTATTCTTCAGTTTTGGTGGGAAATTGAGTTGTACAATTGATGTTGGCAAGTTATTGAATTTTTGAATAGTGGCTAAGGCGTGGCTAACTGGCTAGCGTGCGAGATTTTCAAAGTAATACTAGTAGTACGAGGTATAGATGATCATTAGGCATTTTTGGTGACCCAAATACCAACTACTTTCTTAAAATAAACAGTAAAGTAATTTTACGGAATAAACTTTTTTTTTTTAATTTTTGGAAGAAAACTTTTTTGAGTGTGTAATTCAAAATTTTATAGGAATATTACAATTTCCTTTAATTTTAAAATTGATTTATTTTACAATTTCAATAAAAATTTTTGTTTCAATGTAAAAATCATAAAATCATTTAAATATAGGTATTTTTTTATATATTTTATGAAAATCAATAAGAAACTTGATTGCACAGTGTGAAAATCATTGCATTTCCCAGCTGTCCCTTGACCTTGGGGAATCCACAAAGTAATCCATTAATTTGATGAGTATTTCTTTTAGGGATTAAAAAGTTAATTTGCCGCTTTTGCTAGTTGTGGGCCTAAAACTTCCGCTTAAATGTGGCTAAATTGTGGATGTGGGGGGGGCAAGTAAGTTGGTAAGTCGAGCTCGTCTCCCGTTTCATAAATTGCATTATGTTGCCGGCGAATGGCGAATAGCGAATGGAAAATGGGAAATGGGGATTGGAGTGAAGTGTTGCCACCGCCAGAGGAGCATTGAACTTCTCGTCTGTGGTCCGGAAACCTGACAGCAACTCCCGGTGGAAAATGCGGCCCCTTTTTTCCAACCAACCACAGCCAGCCTTCTGGTTAAAAGTTTTGCCCCAGCTTTGCTCACTTCCTTTGAGTTTTCCGCACACGCTTTTCCTCCAGAGGAGAGGAGAGGAAAGGGGAGGGGAAATTTGTTTGTTTGATTGATTGATTGTGGAAAAGTTAACACTTTTTAGTGGGCTACAAAGTGGTTTAATTAAGTGATCAAAGTTGGTTAATATATATATATATATATTTGGTAATATTTCAAAGCTGTATAAATGATTAAAAATTGAATTTTGTAGCTGGGCCAACATAAATGAGATAACGTTTGGTCAGCCTTCAGTATATCATTCATCTATTCACGCATTCAAACCATTTCCCATGCTGACCACAAACAAAATAAAAGACAAAAGCGAAATTCATTTCATTCATATCGATTGGGGTGGCTTTGGATTTTGGGATCGGATCGGATTCGGATTCGGACTCGGATCTCTTCAGGGGTTAACAGCGTGTGTGTATCCGTATCTTTGCAACTTTGTAGATACTTTCGGCTGCACATTGGTTGCTGTTTGGTCGCGTGTCAAATAACCGAGCTTGCAGCTGTTTTTCCGAGGGTTGGAAAACACATATTTGACGTGGATTGGATGTGGATATGGCTGCCTGATTCATTGTCCTTTTTCCACTGGGCTCCTGTGTTGTTTGCCCGCTACCTAAATCAAGCAATTTTGCACTTATTTACTTTTCGGGCCCCCGAACTCGAAACTCGTAACGTGGAGTTTTCACTTTCTTAATTGCCCACCGAAAGTCAACAGTTCCTAAATGAGAAATGGGAAATAATGCTGGTAGCAATCGCCGTTCTTAATTTATAGAATTTATTGGCATTTAATGCGATGGCATGAGGGCGAGAAAAGGCCATTACTAAGACCACTCTCTCCTCCGTTCTGGGCTGCAATAAAAAATGCATTTTCCAAAGCGTCGGGAAAATTAGTCACACAAGCAAAGTTTAATTAATCAACAGGGGGAGGTGGGGAGGTGGGGTGGTGGGGCGGTGTTGTGTGCTTATTAATTTGCTCTGATTAAAGACCCAAAATGACCCCGCAAGAGTCATTCAATCGCTCACTTTTCCCCACATTGCCACTCTCTGATGAGGCAATGGAAATATAAAAGCGGGAGGAGGAGCGTTCTAAGCCGCCTAATGAATCAGCCCCCGGAAAGTGACTAAGCTGCGAAAATGAAAGGAAAGCCGTGCCAGGGGGGGGGGGGGGTAGGTGTTTTGTATGGGTCCATGTTCAGACATACATATACATATACGACACCGCATTGCAGTCGATTCAAAGGGCCAAGGCCACCAAAAATCCAAGTCAAAAAGGCAAACAAGACATGAAATTGAAGGGAAAACTTTGGGGGAACTTGAAAGAAATCGGTGCTTGTGGTGTTTTTACTATTCAAATTTAAGGAAAATAAGGTTTCAGTAATAATTTTGTTAAGGATATTTAAACACAAAAAATATTTCTAAATTCCAGATCATTTTTTACAGGATCATAATAAAAAGTAATATTCTTTCGAAAGGTTCTAACAGATGTTTCAAGTTCAAACATCCTATAAATTGTTTTTTAAAAGAAATGTAAAGTTAAAAATAAAAATATGTCTAAATTCCAGATCATAATAAAAAGTAATATTCTTTCGAAACCCATAAGGTTCCAACAGATGTTTCAAGTTCCAGCATGATCTTTGGCATTTTACGGTTATCGGGGCATTATCCTTATAGCCGCCATATGTTGCATACAACTAACGAAAACTAAAATTCCACCCTTGCCTTTTTGGCTGCAGTTCCATTTCCAAATTAATTAATTAGCATAAATTATCAATTAAAATGCGCTCAGTCAGCGATTCGAGTCAGCCGCCGACAGCGAACGGCGAACGGCGAATAGGGGAAGTAATTTCAGGTTCTGTTTTCAGGATCGCTGCAACCACCCCGACCTATGTGGCACATAAAACTAACTGTATACATATATATGGTGGTGGTGGTCGCGAGTGTCAGCTGGCACCTAAGTGTATCAGCCCTCCGTTTCCCGATGCATTTTAGCGCCATTAATCAACTTCCTTCCGAGAGCCGACCTCCTCTAACCAACAACCCCAGTAAAAACCAACTCGTGCTGGATTTTGTGTTCCCTAAATTAACTTTCAATCGTGATAAAGCTAGCATTATGTCCTCGTATATATACGATACTTTATATCGCTAATTTATTATCGTATTTACTTTAGAGTTATACAAGTTGTACTTTATTTGTTAAATAAAAGCTTAAGCTAGAGAAAAAAAATATATTTAAGATCGCTGATTTGGATAATCACGCATAAGATTGTTTTTTTTTTTTGGGTTTTTAAATTTAGATTTTGGGAATTTTAAAAATACTTTGGGGTATCGAAACTACTCTCGATTATTATGTTTTTAACGAAAAACAAACTTTTGATTTCAGTTTTCAATGGTTAATAATTGTTTTTCTATTAATACATTTTTTTTTAATGAATTTTTTATTTAAGCTATATTTAATCCTATGTTTATTCGATCAGATCTCCACCACATAGCGACTGCTGCCCGAGGGACTTATAGAGTAGTAGCTGTTCTCTGAAAAATATATTTAATTCTATTAGTAATATGTAGGAAAATAAATATATTGAAAGCAATTGATAAGTAGTTATTTGAAAATAGTTTTTTTTTTAGGGGATTTTAAGATGTGAGGTATTATATAGGATTTTAAATAGTAAGTTATTACCTTCGTCGCTATCGAAGCTATAGAAATTGTCGTCATCGCGGGTCATGGATCGTCGGCTGCGTCGTTGATGCTGCAGGATTTGGTTGGAATTGGGATTTGGATTTGGATTCTGGTTGGGATTGGAACTGAGATTGGGAATGGGAATGCTGGGATTCGAGTGGGTTGCGGCGTTGAGGTTGGTGGGCGTGGAACTGCGCCGGCTGCTGGGAAAGGATAATGGTGAACCGTATTCAGAGCGGCTGCAATTGGAGTTCTGCCGATCCAGGGCCAGTTCCATCGACTTCTTCTTCTTCCCAATCTTGGCCAACTCATCATCACCGTTATCATCATCCTGATTGTTGTTGTTGTTGCTATTGAGAGTGATTTGTGGTATGACCACGGCACGATTCGTTGGTGTCACCGAGTCCACGGCTCTCTTTTCGGTTATCTGAAGCTCCAGGATTCGCCCCATCTCCGGCAGATCCTCCTCCTCCTCCCCCTCGCTGTGCATCCGCCGGGGGCAGAGGCGTGGTCGGCCGCCCTCGAAGCGGGATATCAGCTTGTTGACCTTGCCCACATCGCCGGGACGCACTTGCTCCCTGTAGGTGAGTCGCAGCGAGCTGGTCTTCACCAGCGGCTTGGCCGGTCGCGACATGGAGGCGCTTCTCTGGGGGATCGTCCTTGCGATGGGAGTGGGAGAGGCGGCAGGAGGAGCAGCGGGAGCATCGGGAGCATCTGTAGCAGGAGCTGGAACGGAAGGAGGCACTGCTGAAGGTGGCTTGCTAATGGGCAGCGGCGGAGGCACTGCATCGTAAATGGGCGGCGTGGCTGGGCGTTTGGGCGGCGGCCGCCGTTGAGGGAGTGGCGGCGGTGGTGGCGACTCCGATGGCGGTCGCTCCGAGGGATCTCTTTCATCCTCCTCGTCCTCCTCGGAATAGCGATCCTCCTCCTCCTCTTCCTCCTCCTGGGCCATCAGGCTCTCCCTGCTATTCCCGATCTGTGGACTCTGCACCCGTATCCTGGTCACCCGGGAACTGCTGTCGTCCGCCTCCTCGCCACTGGTGTCGATGCTGCTGCCGGCGCTGATCCTCAGCACGGGTGCATTGCGCAGAGCCTCGTCGAAGTCGGCGAAGGCTGAGGAGGATCCCCCGGCGGAGGCCTCGAAGATATCAATGCTCTTGGGCTTGTACAAGGCGGGAGCTGGCCAGGATGAGGCGGAGGCAGAGGCCGAGGCAGTCTGCTCCTTGAAGCCAGCGATGATGCGTTCGTTGGGCAACCAAGCGTTGTTGGCATCGGACTTCTGGTGGCTGATCACTGGTGTCTTGAACTCCGGCGAAGGGGACTTCTCAGCTGGAAGGGAGGAGGGGGGAGGCGAATAGGACAATCTCTGTGGTCCAGCTGCGGAGATTTTGATCTCCGGATAGGGAGAAGCTCTCGAGCTCTTGACAACCGGAGACGGAATAGAGTGTCCCGCCTTGGAGGAGGCCACCGCTATGATCAGCGTGGACTCGTAGGCATCGGAGTGCTCCTGGTGGATGAGCACTCGCGGATAGTCCTCGTCGGCGATCTCCTCCAGCGACTCGCTGCTCCAGGCGGCCGCTCCGCCCTTTGACGCCGCCTGAATCTCCGCCAGCTTCGCCATTTGGCGAGCAGCGTGGGTGGTCGCAGCTCCCGATAGGGATGATGACTTCTGCTCCTCCTCCGGCTGCATCTGGCCGAAGGCCTCCTCGGCGGATATATCCTCGCCGCTGTCCTCCTCGTCGTTGTTCCCATCCCGATCCTCGAGGCTATCGCTGCGATGGTAGGTGGCCTCCAGCTCCTCGTCATCGATCTCCACCGGTTCGTGACCCACGGTATTCGGTTTGGGTTGAGATGCTGGCTGAGATGCGTTCTCGTTGCTCGCGTGCCGCTGAAAAAACTTGAGCTGGTGCATCCGCTCGTTCAGCTTGGCCAGCGTCTTTTCTAGTTGGGAGCCCAGCAGCAGGCCGCCCAGGACACCCGTTCCCGCTCCTGGCTTGGCTTGGGTTTCATCTTCCTTGGCAGCACGCTCCTTGAAGCTCTTGCGCCAGCGCTGCTGCAGCTGCTCCGTGGAGGCAAAGCGACTGAGGCGTGCGCGTAGATTCCTGCCAGGTGCCTCCTTTGGCGGCTCCTTGGGTGGCTCCCCCCCTTCGTTCTCCTCCTCATCCGAATCCGCAGCATTTGCCGGGGCCTTGCCCTTGATCTTGGCTGGTCTTTTGATGGACTTCCTAAGCCTCTTGATGTTTTGCCTCAGGCCCAACTTGGATGTGGAGTTGCTAGCACTTTCACCTCCCGCTCCTCCGCCATTCTCCGCAGCAGTCTCCCTGCTCCTGGAGAACTGTGAGAGATTTGGGAGACTGGGCAGATGATGCGGCAACTTGTTTAGCAATTGCTTGTAACTACTTGGTCGCTGTACGGCAGCCTCTTTGTTTACAGGTGGCTCCTCCTGGTCCAGATCCCCCGCCACCTGCTCCTGCTCCTCCATTTCCAGCGGAGGCTTCCTCACCTTGGCGAACCTGGTGGCCGCTATGCCCGGCTTGCGGCGACTCGGCAGCGGCGGTGTGGCCTCCATGCCGCTCTCATCCGTCTCATGGCCGCCGCCGCCGCCCAGTTTGCTCCTCTCGAACTGCTGGTGCTCCACCTCCACGTCGTCGTCGAAGGTGTTCTGTCGACTGGCCGCCAGCGTCTTGACCTTGATGTCATAGTTCTCGGCTATCTCGCGATCCCGCCGCTCCCGGGCCAACTTCTCGGACTTGAGTTCCCGCTCGTACTGCTCCACATAGCGATCCACCTCGATCTGATCGCGGCGCACCGTCGTCTGCTTGGCGAACAGGTGCTTGATCCTCAGCTCGCTGAGGCTCTTGTAGCCCCGCTGCAATCGTTGGGTCAACGTGGTGGATGCCCTGTTTCCCCCCGAATTCCCAGTGGGCGAGGCGGAGGAGCAGGCTTCATCTGGCATCTTAATGGGACTTATGGGTCGTGATGCCCGCTCGCCGCTGCCGGGAGCATAGTAATCATCATCGAGGCTGCCAGCACTTCTGTACGTTCCCGGCTGCTGCTGCTGCTGTTGTTGCTGTTGGGATCTCCCCAGATTCGCCTCCTGTTCACCCTCGTACATCAGCGAACTGATCGTGGAGATCCGCTGGGGCGTTCGGTTTATGAACTGCTGCGATTGGGGCGCCACTTGGAGGTGGTGCCCTGCTGCTCCTCCCCCTCCTCCTGCATCTTTCGAGGATTTTCCTGCTCCCTCTCCAGCTGCATCTGCTCCACTGCGGGAGCTGCGAAATATCTTGCGACCCCGCAACTTGGGCAGCGATTTGGGCAACTTCAGTTGGGGCAGTTTGGCTGTGGGGAGGAAAGAAAACAGGAGAATTTCCATTATATTATGAAGAAAATGGGATTTTTGGATAGCTATCTAAAGATTACATTAACTTTGGTATAAAAAATACCACAAGAAGTGTTTTTAAAGCTAGAAATCATTATTAAAATTAGTTTTTGATTTCAGAATCAATCTAAAAATAACTAACTTCGACTTGGAACTACCTAATATTGATTTTCCCCGAAAATACCTTGAAAGAGTACTTCTTCGAATGCTCCCAAAAATGTTTCCCCACTTACCTCTCAAACTGTCCACATCGATGCGCTGGCAAAGATTCCGGAAATCCATGGAGGAGCCAATGCGATCCGTATTCCTATTCCTATTCGGCTCCAAATCGGAGGAGCTGCGCCGTTCCAACTGCGATTCCGATTGCACCTGATGGATGTGTGGATGATAATGATGGAATTGCTGTTGATGGTGGCTCATCGCCAAAAATCTGCATATATATCCACTAGAATAGTAACGCGCTGGGGAAAACTGAATACTTGGAACGTCCGTTGCAGTTCAGCATTTTAGCCAATTTGAAGAGGCTCCGGCGGAGAATAGCGCAGAAAAACACGGACTACGGCCGCGGCACCTGCCACCTGGCACCTGTCAATGGAAAATCGCTAATTCAATTAGCACACGGGGCTTTTCCAACCCTTTGTTTTGGTACAAGTAAGGGGTATATCTGGGGTATGTCTAACATTAGCTCAAGATGTGGGAGACCTCATAAAAAAGGTTTCTAAAGTGTGCTTATAAAAGTTGGTATATATTAGATTTGTTGTACCGAAATTAATGATCCTACTGCTTTAAACATAAATGTGGTATGGGATATACATATAAAAAATAATATCTGATATAATATTCGATTTGTTTTACCGAAATTTATGATCCTACTGCTTTAAGCACCTTAAATCTCCACTTTTGCTTATATTAAAACGTAGGAAAATTACGAAAATGAGCGATATTTTAGCTTTTACTTGTTTTTCCTCCTCTTCTTCTTCATGTTCCAACTGCTAACTGCCCTGGCACATTTTCTAACCAGGTCTATGACGTTACCTCGTACTGCTGCCCCCCTATATCTAAACATATATCCCATGCTACTCATATATATTGATTCATTGACGATTCTACGTCTGGTTTTCCGTTTTCACTTTTCGCTTCTCTGTTGCATTTCGTTAACCAATTGTCTCAGTTCTCTTGGCCACTTCCCCGGCGTTTGTTTTCACCATCCCAAGGCAAATATCGTCGCAAAAGTAATACCTTTGGCAATAATCGATTCTTGTTTCGCCTGCGTTTGTTTTGTTTCTTTTTGTTGTGTTTACCTTTGTTGCGGTTAATGATTCGAAATGGCTAAAAGTATTCGATATCGAATTTGTGGGGTCTCTCGCTGGTGACATTGTGCATTTGTGGGGTCTTCTTATCTCTATCCAAATACTTATTCTTAAAAGTACGAATTTATTTATTCACACTTTTTACATTTCATAATAATAAAAAATAAAAAAAAATCCTTTTTATTTAAATGTTTAAATGTTAAATTTTGTATAATCATTTTTCTCATATTTATAAAAATACTTAAGCTTACAATGTGTGTTATCATAATGTGAATGCCATATTTATCAAATTTGAACCACTTTTAAATACATTTTATAAGGATTCTTATCTTTACTGTGCTACTTAAGTGTAGAACTCAAAACGAATTTAAGAAATTTGATATATATTTTAATAATATATATTTATGTTACCATACCATATATGGTTAAACAGAAGTCTTCATAGAGCCAATCTGGGGGAATTCTTTAAAGAGACATCTGGTAGTCATTAAGTAAACACTTTTCTCGTTGAAATCAAGTTAAATAATCGCATTACTCACGGCTATTTTTCTTCTTCTTCTTTTACCCATTTTCTTTGCAGACAAGAGACGTGATAAACTTTTACCGCCACCCACACCCACCGCCCCTCGCCCACCCAATAATGCCATCTCACTCGCACCCACACGCGTCGCGTCGCGTTTTTCGCAATTTTCGCAATTGAAAAGTGTAAAGTTCTAGACACACCATTATTATCATCGTTGTCATAATCTCATTTTCGCAGTGCAACAGCAGAAAGTAATAAAAGCTCGGCTCGCATGCAATTTTCATTAGTGGGAAAATTGTTTGATATTTAAGAGGCAACCGAGGAATAAACCGAATCAACAGCAGCAGCAGCAGCAGGCAGACAGAAAAACACACACACATTCCAAACTAAATTAATAATAGGAAAAAAATAAAAGTTAAAACGAAACAAAACACACTCGAGGGCGCGAGCGGAGTGCCAAAAACGACGAAAATGTGGCGGCAGTCAACGATACTGGCCGCGTTACTAGTGGCTCTTATAACGGGCTGTGCGGCAGGCAAAAGTAAGTAAATAAATCCCTCTAGAAAGACTATGAAATTCCCTTGATAACTCACTTGCTATTTATTTATAGCAAATAGATTTTAAGGGAAACTCATTTAAACGCATTATAGATCATAGATCTCTTGAGATTTCCCTCCCAAAACTCGAAAACCCCTGATCGGCCTTTAAGTGTATTCCCCAGGCCGTTTTGTTCCTCAAAAATTAGTCAATGCTAAAAATATTCAGAGTTTTGTGAGGGAAATCCTCAATTTATGCGATCAATTAGTAAGCTGGAACTCTGGAACTCAATGCTCATCGATCTTCCGTAATATCTTTAGGCAACTCCCCACCAAGAATCACCAAACAACCGGCACCCGGAGAACTGCTCTTCAAAGTAGCGCAACAGAACAAGGAAAGTGACAATCCATTCATTATCGAATGCGAAGCCGATGCACAACCCGAACCAGAGTAAGTTAACCAAAGATCAGAGAGATCTATATAATCCACATATTATACAAGACGGTTCCGAAAGAAAGGAAAATTGTGGAAATATCTTGTAGGTTAATGCTGTTATATCTCATTTATATCTCCCCGGTCTATAAACATTTATGTACTCTGCCCTCTATTTTAATTCACATAAATCAAATTTAAGCAGTCGCTTCTGAAAACCCTCCTATACCAAAATTCGTTTAGGAAATCGCATTTTTTGTTTATTTATTTCAGCCTTGTTGTATCTAGACTTGTTTTTTTCGAAATATTTCGCGTCGTCACAAGTATTTTTAATTCATTCGAGAACAGCAGGAAGCACATTTTAAGGCAACTTGATATAGTCTGGCCTAAAAAATAGTTTTTGGTGTTTAAAAGAGCGCGAACCACAGATATAAATAGGCAGTAAAATATAATTTGTATTTATGTAATGCTTTATTAGGATTTGAAGTTGCAGGCTCGTTAGATTTCTATATTTTACCTAGAAATTTTTAAAAGATATGAAAGACTGAAACTTTCAAGTTTTAGGGTATTCAATATTCCAAATTCCAAACATCTGGTCGTGTTCTTGTGGTTAAGCTATCTTTGTCGTCGAACTGTCCAAAAATATATTTCTAAATGTATTTATAAGTTTGATTTGGCTCTGGCTCCCCCGCTTATTACTTCTTGTCTTGTGTTCGTGATGATGCAAGTCTCGTTGAGGAAGTGAGTGATATTTGTTTGGCTGAGTAATCCATAAGAGCGAATTGAACCTGTTCCCTAAACACGTTTCGTTTCGCTTGTTTTATTCATACATGTAGTTTTTGATCACTTTTTTTTAGTAGAGCGTGTACTTTGGGCCCCATTGCAGGGGGGATGGGATTGAGTCATTCGGTTGAAAAATGCGGGATTTGAAGTTGAAAATGTTGTGGACAGAGGGCAAACAGCAGCTGATGATGATGGCGATGGTATGACCTCATTGCCAAAGAACAGGGAGTGGGGGTGTGGAACAAAAAAATTGAGAGCCACATAATAGCATCGTGCCAACGAAAAAAATTCCAAAGTGTCTGTAAAATATTTCTAGCTTGGAGAGCAAAATATTAAAGAAAAATAGTGTCAGCAACATTTCCATTTCAAATAATAAAATTAAAAGAAATAATTTGTAGACAAATTATGTGAATGGTGGACTTCATTTATAACCGTCAAACTGTAATTATTAGAAATAATACAGAAGATATTGCCTATTGAAAGATAATTGTAGAACCAATAATTAAAAAAAAAAACAAATTACAAAAAAAAAAAAAATAAACTTAAAAAAAAAATTAATAAAAAAAAATAAATAAACTTAAAAAAAAATTAATAAAAAAAAATAAATAAAAAAAAATAAATAAAAAAAAAAAAAAAAAAAATAAAAAAAAAATAAAAAAAATAAAAAAAAATAAATAAAAAAAAATAAAAAATAAAATAAAATAAAAAAAAGTTGAATAATAATAAAAAAAATATTTTTGAAAAAAATCTATGCAATAATATTCTATATTAAATATTCTATATGCAATAATATTCTATATTAAATAATTATTGATGTTTAGTTATTGGAGGTTTACTGTATTCTAATAAAAACAAAATGGCAACAACAACACAAGTGCAGTAGCAGCGCAGCAGCAGCGCTGCTGGCGTCGGCAGAATAGCAACAGATGGCCGAATGCCAGGCTCACTCACACAAATATCGACACACCCCACACACTTGCAGAACGTGAGAAATGTGCAAGAATAATAATAAGAAAAAAGAGGAAAAAAGAGGCAGAAGGAATGGGAAAATCGTGTGTTGTTTATTTTTACACGTACAAAACTAAAATGGGTTAATAGTGGGAAATGTGTGCGCTTTTCCTTTGGCCCTCTCTCTCTCTCGGCCCCCCTATTGCCGTCTCGCTTCCTCGCACTATCGCCCTCCCTCTCGCTCACACAGCAAGTGGTTCAGGTACAGTGTTAGAAATTAAAAAAGTATGAAAAAGTATCAGAGTCAAAGCGGTAATATCACAAAAAACCAGTTTGACCGGATGGCCAAGCACGTTGAGAATATTAACCAAAACGAAATGGAAGCAAATTGTTGGAAAAAAAGAGAAGAAATTAACTCACCTATGCCATATTTGAGTCATGAGTTCGACTTTCTTGCAGATATAATCATAATAAACCCACAAGCTAGTTAACAATTTCGATTAAATAAATAAATCGAAAGTCTATGGACATTTTGTAATGGCAAAATTGTTACGGACTTGTGAAAGATATATATTACAGAGCGAACAGCGTGGGGATAAAACGGAAATTGCCAACCAATTTTCATATTTTATCTTAGGCATGTAATAAGCTAAATTACAGGCATTTTTTCTTTTCATTTTTAATTCATAACTATTTGGTTATGCTCGTTGGTTTGCGTTGGCTGCAAATGCACGAACAGAAAAACTTTAGTACTTGCATAGAAATTTGTTTATTTTTTTTATTGTTTTAAGGTAGAGGGACTTGTAAAGATTTTTTTACATTTTTTTTAGGAACAAATTTTTTAAATATTTAATATTACCATGTCTAAAGTTTTAGTTTACGTGTATAAAATCAGAAATTGGGCCGCATAAATTGTATTCGTATTTGACTTTTTTCTGTGCTTGCATTACATCAGTCGCGCGCCTAATTTTCTCTTATTTTTATTTTTTTTTGTGTGGTGCATTCTATCTATATATCCACATCTATATCTATCTATACGCCTCCGTGATTCAGCCTGACATACTTTTATTGTTGTCATTGGCCGATGTCTGGTGTCGCATTTGTCTGCCTTTTGAGTTGCTACTTTGCTGCTGATGTTGATGTTGCCTCTGCAAAATGCATAACGCACAGTTATTTTTAGATTCCAACTCAAAGTGATCCATTGATTGTGATCAAGCGATTCAATAGTTTTGATCCACTGATTACCGTCCAATAATCACAATCATCATACTTGTGCTTTTCTCTTTTTACGACTCGATCAAATATGTTCTACTTATTAATATCCCGCTGTTTCATAAATACTTTGGTCTTAATGTTGATTTTCTTCAGAATTTTATTACTTTATTATTGCAGCCACAGCTTAAGACTTCACAGAAGTGAGTCAGAATTTAGCTATACATATTTCAGTTGATTGCATTTTATATTAGGTGCAGACACATCTGGTCATCAAGTGCAAAACAGAACCAACTGACGCATCATCGAGTGATGAATAATCCAAATTCCTAACACAGAGAAGAAAACTAGAAGGGAAAAAATACGAAATGAAATCCAAAACGTGTTTTCTAATCATTTATCATTACCTTAGTGTTACAAAATTCCCCCTAAGGGAACTCCTATACGATTATATCCACGTATTACTTTCCCTTTTTCCTCTTCTTTTATTGTTTTCATTCAAATGAAAATATTTCCATATCGTTTGTGCCCAGCCTTTTCTTTATTTTCAAGTGCCAGTCGGGGGCTCAGCAGTTCAATTGAATCGGGTTAAAGCTCAGTTATTTCGACCGCTCAATTATCTTTTCTTAAAACTTTAACGTTTAAGCATGTAAAATAACACGAAATATTCTTCAAGATGCCCTTGAATTTTTAAGGTTTTTAGGCGCAGCTTTTGAAAGAAAAGAAGAGGGGGAAAAAGCAAAACGTACGCTGTTTGTTTTTGAAAAGTTGTTTGCTTGAACTTTGAAGAAAAACTAGTTTTGTGGGTTTTTGTTTATGTTTATGCATGTGTGGGAGCCATGACAATCGTATTAACTTTAAAACCGACAAATGCTTGGGTTTTCTTTTGTTTGAAGCTCTGAAAAGTGATGCAAACCTCAAGCAGAGCTTGAAGGTGACGTTTTGGGCCATAGAAAAATGTTTAAAACTTCATACATGGGTTAGTCCTTAAATTATGCTATTTTTCAAAGCATTTTTCAAGGCTTCTCCCGAAAGCAAAAGGCAATTAGAATGTTATCCTTGTGGCCCAGAATATTCCGCATACGCAGTGTTGCACAACAACAGCTGCCAGCTGCTGGAAGATAAATAGAGATAAAAATATGGAGAACGGAGTGGAGTTGAAGGCTCATTGATTTTTCACACCCCGTTACACAGAGTCCTTCAAAACGCTGTCGCTACTAGTTCATGTCCTTGAATGTTATTTTCCTCCACTTGGCCCGCCCTTCCTCGCAATTTCCATCTCCCCCTCGTTAATTTTGTTATTTTAGCTTCATGTTTCCGTAATGATTTTGTCTCGTCAGTTTGGCGCCAACTTTGCCTCTGCCACCCCCCAAAAAAAAAACAAAATCAAGGGAAAAGGACCAAAAAATAAAGGGAAAACTGCAACTGAACAATTCAGTTGTTAAGTAGTCCGATTAAAATCCGGAACTTGCAACCCCAAAGAGATGGAGTCATCAAATGTCTGAGTTAAAGACAGTAAGGCCTCTTTAGGGTGAACCAGAATTTGTACACCACAAGTTACTGAGATCAATAATGAAGATATGACAAAAGGGTGGACCTGAATTTGTACATCAATTTGTACTGAGATCATAAATGAACATATGATGAAAAATTTGAATCTCAATTTCGGCATGGTCACACTGCCAGTCTGAAGTGCAACTCTGATTCAACGTATCTTCGTTTGACTGTACTTCCCTTTTGGGGTATCTCGCCCCTTCGCCAGCATGATTCATGGGTATCAATCAAACTTTTTGGGCGCAGGACAAAAAGAGGTTGAGGGGTGAAAGGTTCTGGTGGGCGGTGGTGGGAGTTAACTGATGACGACACGTTCCTGTGCTGCTGTTGTCTCGACTTGCCAGTTTGTCATTTATTCGGCTTCCATATAGCCGTCTCTCTTCCGCCCGCTTTCCAGCTTATTTTGGCTATTGCGCATATAAAGAATTAACGATGAATCGGGGAAAGTGGCAGATATCGCAGGGGGG
The DNA here is from genome assembly GCA_037075245.1 of Drosophila mimetica. Lineage (NCBI taxonomy): Eukaryota > Metazoa > Arthropoda > Insecta > Diptera > Drosophilidae > Drosophila > Drosophila mimetica. The sequence goes on along the minus strand of JBAMCH010000005.1, from coordinate 25,597,079 downwards.
GAGGGGCTATCTTTTGGCATATTTAATGCAGCCAAATTGAAGAAAATCGATGAACTGCGACAGCGGAAAAAATAAGGCATAACGAGTAATAAGAGTGGGGCTTCCTTCCTATATCACATGTACTTCTTGGCAGGGTGGAAAGTAAAGAGAAATATTACTTATTTACTCAATCGAACCCAATGTGACTCATTGTTCGTAGGTTTATTACCCATGAGGTACTTTAAATGCAATTAGGAGAATGTAATAATTCAGTAAATAGTTCTTAATAGCGTAGAAATATTTGTAATATATATAACTAGCATAATAGTAAAATCCTTATAAGAATAATACAAGGTATTGTAATGCTAAAAGACCCGAAAGCGTGAAGAAAATTATACATTCCGCAATTAAACCTCAACATGATTCTGTCATGCGTAAAAATGCTTATCTACCTAAGTGATTCGGAAGATCTCGAGATCTGCTCCATTTCGACATTATTCCGCAGTCGAAATTCCCCTCACGATGAAATAAATCATAAAAACTTGCACTCAGATCTCTGGCCAAAGATTAAAGTCAAGAAAAAACTAAAAAAAAAAATGTATACATATAAAGTTAAGAACTTGGTTATGTAGCTTTCGACCAAAGTTTTCTCACGTTGCGTACTGCATTCATGATCATGGTTTCCCCCCACTCCCGCTGCTTTATCCCCCGTCTTTCTGTGTTCTTTCGCCGACAACTTCTAACGGTGGCCCGAACGCTCTTTAACCCTTTTATGGTTTTATGAAGTGGACCGACCCAAAGAAGGTGGAAAAAAGAAGAACAACACAAAAAACATTACGCACATAACAATTACGAACGGAATAAGTAGTTTCTGGGTTTCTTCGTGACTTTAATGACGTTGCACCAACGTTGGGAATTTAAATATGTGGAGGCCCAAAGTAATATCAACATATTTTTAGACCTCGCCACTTCCGGTTCAGGTGTTTCGCGTCCACAGGTGTCTTCCTCAGCCGTCTATCCCCCTTTTCGTGTTTTTTTTTTCCATTTCGCACACAAACTCCTTCCGTTCAAGTAACAAAATGTTTTAGTTTATTGATTCCGCTGTCAAAAACAGAGGCACATCATCTAAAACGCTATCAAAAGAGAGAAAATCCACACGGGAAACATTTTTTTTATCTATGAAGCCTCTTCGCTCCTTTTTGTGTAATGCCGACGTCTTGGACTTCTTGAAGTCTAAGCCGGCATGACCTCGAGTTAGCTAAAAACTTCTCTATAACAAAAAAAGGTCGTATTAAAAGCTAATCTTTGGACAAAAAACGGTCAACGCGCCATAAAAGCAGCCTTTTATATGGAAGCCTAAAAATATGCATTAGTGCATATTCTTCTCAATCTGTCACGGAACTCTAATAGAGATCAAAGACAGAACAAAGTCCAACACACACTAAGGGCTTGATAAGCTTTTCGAAGTTTACCGCTCTGGCGACGCTATAATTCCCAACCAGTTATAGCGCGGCTTGCATGGTAACCCACTTCGATCGTTGACCAAGACAGCGATTTCACTGCTGAAGATTGTAGTTGGCTACTACATGAAACATGCATGTACAGTGAAGCCTCTTCGCTCCTTTTTGTGTGTTGGCATAATGCCGACGTCTTGGACTTCTTGAAGTCTAAGCTGGCATGACCTCGAGTTAGCTAAAAACTTCTCTCTATTTTTATTTTATTTAAAATTTTTAAAAATATTTATTTGTACGCTACTTGTTATTAATAAAATATATATAGCTTCAACAATATTTTAAAAATTACAAATAATTTGTTCTTATATTTTCCAATATAAATGCATTTTTTCAGTGCACATTTTAATTGTAAATAAAAACATTTCCAATTGCCTCATCAACAGGCGGATTACAGTTGGGACATTTCGGTTTCAAATTTCCACTTTCATTTTCATCATTTTTCAAGGAATTATTTTCGACAATTTTATCCCAACATAAACCGCAGATATTTACATGATTACATGGACGCAACATCACAGATTTAGGATTCAATAGGCACACATTACATGAGTTCATTTGGACTCTAGCAGTATCCGACAACTGACTCAAATTGGAACCGTCTGAGGAAATAGATGACATAGAAGAATTATCAGCCGAATTAGTTTCCGTGTGAAAAGGATCGTTTAGCGAAACCGTGAGAGTTAAAAATCCCTCAATATCTATTTCTCCAGTTTCAAACAACTCCATTGCGTCCCTGATTTTTTGAGCACGATTCTGAAAAAATAATTGTACTTATGTATAATTATCTCTTAATAAAATATTATATACTTTCACGTAACTGTTTCGATATTGGTTGATTTCCAACACCGCCATTTTGGAACAGGAGGGCAAATTCGCGGCTTTTCTCGAATTCTGCTTCAATTAAACATTGGACAAATTTAAAAAAAATGTCCCTTTACTCGAATCCTATTGCCCAAATTCAAATTATACGCTTCAAAACTCTTAAAAACCGAAATGTTCTCAAGTCCTTCCTAAGAATAGAAATAATCTATTATAATATACCAAAAAACTAAGAACAATACAAATTTATAAGTTATAGCTTATAACACGGAACCAACCTTTTGTAGCCACTGTTTCTCAAAATATGTTAAATATGGAGAAAACTACTTCTTTTCTAAAGATTGTGCTTGGCATTTCAACATATTAAAAGCTTCGACTATTTTTGTTGCAGGTAGAAGCTCACTCAGCCAGAACATCATTAAACACATGTTTTATGTCCGAATTTGTATTATCTTGGCATTTTTTTTAATTTCTGATACCGCGCCGAGTTTGGCTATTTCGCCACTTTGGGACGGACGATTATGCACTATATTATTAGCATTAGAAAAAGCACGCGTTTTATCTGAACTTAAATATAGTCTGGCTTTGCAGCCGCCCACGCGGCAGACGTATGCAATATATTAAATAAACAATGTTACAAAAAAAAAAAAAAAGTTGTGTTCAGTCGGAGTTGAACTCGGTCCGGCAAGACCCGCAGTTGAGCGACTACACCCCTAGCCCACATCGCCTTGTTACGGCGCGTCAAACATTGAGAAGATTGAGCCAATTCGCAGCAGAGCAAACGAAATTATACACTAACACAACCAAAGAATCTAACACGGACAACGCACACTTGGAAGATTCTGGGTCCACATCGAAAATTTTGCCGTACATTCTGTTGTATAGGCGTTCCACCTCTTAGTGTTTATATTCTCTTTGGTAGAACTATGAGCTAACTGAGAACATTTTTGAGCGCTAGCAACTAAGGCTTTCGGCTCGACTGTGTATTTTAATGAGGGACAGTTTTCTGAAATGTTATGTGCTAAATTAGTTATACGGAGTCACATCTCCGCCCATATGACGGCGAAGATATGTCGTTTAAAACGTTTAAAAAAGTACAAATCGTCGGCGGAGATATGTCTGGGCGGAGATATGACGGCGGAGGTATGTCGTTTAAAACGTTTAAAAACGACATATCTCCGCGCGAAAATATCTCCGCCGCTTCCCCGGCGGAGATATGTTGCTTTCCCCACATTTCGTTTGCCAACAAAAAGGTAGCCATCGATTTGTGTGCAAAAGGGATGGCAAGTGTGTATTTGGGGGATGCCCCTTGGGCGGAAAACGTTGTTGCTATCGAAATTTGGGGGCTAAAATGGTAGTTAACTGGCCAACATGCATACATTGTGTGTACATATGTTAGGGAGAGGGCCAAAAATGCTTGAATATCAGGGCATTATTAGGTATATTTTTGTGGGAAATTAAGCATAATATTGTTACCTCAACAATTTGGTAATTAGTAAAAGATGAAAAGTAAGTAAAACAGAGGAATCGAAAATGTAATAGAATTCTTGAAATTCTCTCTCTAGAAACCAAAACCAAAAACCTCTGTCTAACCGAAACTTTGAAGCCTTTCTCCAAATTCCCGCACAATCCTCATCCTCATCATCGTCGTCATCCTTTATGGCTCGTAAAACCAAAAACGGCTTTTTAAATATGTACAACATACAGACAATATTTGCAAGTCGTTAGACATCTACTCGAACCCATTCCCTCACTAGATGCTGCGGCATCCTGTTGCAACATAAAAAAGCCCAACTTCAGGAGGAAGGAACTCCATTCAGTCGATTCAAGTATGTGTGTGTGCATTGGAATGCGGGTGCAACCCTTCAAGGGGACTCCCCTTTCCCATTTCCCCGCCTCTCCAGCTGCACAGTGGAATCAATCATATTGGACCGATACTAAAAAAGCTCAAATTGAAATTGGAAAAGAAAAATTTAATCTAAATTAAAATAAATATGCTAATGAACTCCTAATAAATCGTTCTAAGTATTCGAAAAACGTGTTAAATTTTCTATAATTTTTCCACTGTACTTGCAGCTTTCAGTCTCGTGTTGTTTTTCATGTCAGATGTTAAGTACAAACTTTGGTGTGCCACCATTCCCTATATACTATATACTGCGCTTTCATTCAATTCAGTCAGTGGAGTTATGCCTGGCTGGATGAGTCATCGTCCTGCCCCGTTTCCCCAACTCCTGGCCATCAAAGCCCCCTTTTAGACAGGTCCCCGCACTTTCTGAGACCGGCACGTGGCAACTCTTTTGCTGTTTGTTTTAGCTAAAAGCGTTTGTTGCTCCCGCCTAATCCTTTTCTATCTGGATTTGCCTCTCTTCTCCCTTCTCTCATTCGCTCGGCGAATCAATAGAAAAGGAGTTTCTCTACACACTCAGGGGAAAAATATTACCAATGTGTTGTGAAGAAAATTTTAAATATATTCCAAGTAAGAACTCTATAGCTCATTATTTTTGGTATACAGTTATATTTTACCATTTCCTACCCACATACCAAATTTCACAACCATAGAAAGTTCGGATCCAAAGCTATAATCGTTCTTTAAGAACTTTTCTCTCTGTATAATAATCTATCCATCCCTTAAGCTTTTAATGTGCTGTAATTGCAATTGAAAACGCATTGAGAGACACATAACTGACATTTGACATCGTTGATATGATGAGTAAAATCAGAAGTCAGTGGGAAACCGGCGGGAGGGAAATATATACATAAATGGGGGGGGAGTCCACTTGAACTTGAGCAACCTCTACGAAATGAAAAAGAACTGAGAAATTGCTACCGATCGCCACAAGCTAATTTCGTCGGACTCTGTCGACTCGATGATTGCCCCAATGTTCCGGTGATTCAGTTGGGTCGGTTCGGCCGGTCGGTTCCCCAGTGTTCCAATCTTCATCTCCAATGCTGCTGCTGCGTGTCTGCTGTAATTTTACTTTATTTCACTTGCTGTAATTTTCGGCGGATGGACAAAACAGATTGGGCAATCCACCAGAAGGGCACGACAATGTCAATTGTTTCTTATTTCGTTTTAATCTTATGCTTGATCAAAAAGCACAAGAAAAGCACAATGAGCACGAAAAGTTTGCGCTTACATGATATGAGAATGTTTTAAACTTATTTCTTTGCTCTAGTTTTGGTTTGTTTTTTAAGTGGTTCATACAACTTTAGAGTATGGTGGGTTCTAAAGAATTCGCGCTCTTAAGTAGTTCATACAACTTAAGAGTATAGTGGGTTCTAAAGAATTCGCGCTCTTTTTATAAAATTAGCATGTTTACAAAACATCTTTATAATTCGTTCGTGGCATTACCCAATTTGTCCCACAAAAGCGGAATGATTTAGTTGGCATTATTAGAGTGGACAGTTGAGGGTGGGGGATTCCCAGGTTACAAGTTTCGCCTTTTTTGTATGTCCTTTCCCTAGGGGTCGTTGTCACACCTAATTTTCGTACTCGCTCGCTCTTTTGGGCCCATCCATCAACTGTTGCCATGCCAGAGGTCACAGGTCACAGGTCGTGTGCCACCTGCTCCCCCTTTTTTTTGCATTTCCCTGCGCTGCTGCTCCTTTTTCGGGGACTAACATCGAACTATACAAACATTGTGTGGTGTTTGCATGTTTGTCGGCCATTAATGAGCGGTGGTTCCCCCGCTTCAGATTGCCCAATGTCCCATTTTCGTGCTTCGCATTGTTGTTATAGTATGTTGATACCTTGGAGACGCTTCCGCTTTCCCACTTCCGCCCGCTGTCCTGCTTTCCTTTCTCTTTTTTTTTATTACGAAATGCAGGCAATACTAAAAAAAAAAATGATTACATTAAGCAAAAGTTACGCGATGTTCTTATTTAGGTTACGTATAAGTTTTTTATGCTTGTTCAATTTAAGGAAGCTCCACTGTAGTGTCTTTCGGTGTCATTGCACGTTTGACATGCACAAAATGTCAACAAAAATGACGATGATGGCCAAACACGCCCAGTTTCTTGCGAATTTCAATTCCATTTACAGCTCTCCTGCTGGATTTCACGATTTGGTCTTAGCCGAAAAAGCCTTCTGCTGTTTTCTATCACGGACTCTGGTCCTTGGGCCAACCCTTGTCGGCAGCTCCTCTATTTGAAAACACCCCCCAGTCCCGCAGAAAACAAAAACAAAAAACCCAGAGGCCATTTAAAGTTTTTTGCCATTTGGCCGCCGCCGCCGCCGACAAAATTCCTGGAATTAATTTTGAAAGAAGTCCGAGCCAAAAGGCAATGTACCCTAAAGTCTCACGGGAATGTGGCAAACGTGACTAATTTGGGTAATGAAATGCAAGAAATGGCTAATTAATTTAAATGTTCTAAGCGAAATGCCACGGAGAGCCATAAAAAAATGTAGAAATTAAAATTAATGCACCCATGTGCTTGTAAGTAGGTGAAAATTCAATATACTTAGGATCCTAATTTATTGGATGATATAATAATAATATAATATAATCTTTTAGAAGTTTTGTAATATTTTCCAATACCAATTTTCCAATCTTATAGTAAATATGAAATATATACATATATATATATATATATATTCATTGAGTTCTCAATGGGATATTTCCGGAGTGTGGTGGGTGTGTGCTCATTTTGTTAGATCAATATTTTTTGATGGCTAATAGAGCGCCGCCTTCAGCCAACCTGTTGCTTAGGGTATGATTATATGCGGCTAAGTGCAGGATGCGGCTTTCTTAGACCTAATACTCATTTTGGCCCCTCCTTTGGTCCTTTTGTTTAACTTTGGTCTGCTCCCCCCTCATGTCCAGAGTCTCGCCGTCTTCCCCACTTTTCTTCCCTTTTCCTGCTTTTACCCACGTTTTTCCCCTCCTCGAGAGTTTTTCCCTTTGGCTAAAAGCGGTTTTGGCTTGGCTCCTTTTCTTTTGCGTGGCAAATTCACAATTGCGGTCACAATAATAGGGATTAAGAGAAAAATACCTAACTAATTAATATTAAAAGTGTACCAGATTTTTTTACAATTAAATATTTGGTAAAGGATGTGAGTATAATAAAAATAACAAAAATAATCTCTATTGCTTAATAAATGAAAGACGATTTTAAACGTCTGTACAAATAAATCTACAAATATTTTATAAAATTTTAAAATGATTTCTACATTTTCCTTATAGAGATTATAGTTTCTTATTATTGTTGATCCTATTAAAATGCCCTTTTGTGTATGTCTGCTGAGTACATGTATATAACTGGGTTATGGATACATATGTATATGTATATGTATATCTGCCCTCACCGTGTCCACTTTCCTTCGTGAGTGAGCGCGCAAAAAAAGTATGCTACGGCATTTTGTTATTTTGCAACCCCAAAAAGTAATGCAGAAATGGAGCTCAACCGCCATAAACACACAGACACACACACGCACCCATCCCCACCCACAATTATGCAAAGCAGCGAGTGTGTGTGTGTGTGTTTTAGCCCGGCTGATGAGTCATCAGCAGCCATATCCTGGCACTTCTTGGCGCATTTTCCCCTCAGATTTCTATCGCCATGAAAGGCTGGCAAAGGCAAAGGAAAGCTGAAGGGGAAAAGGGGAGTAGGGGGGGTGGCGGAGTTAAGTGAAGCCAAGTCAACCCTAAAACTATCAGTGCACTTTGGGGTTAAGTGGTGGCGAGCTAGAGAAATGAGTAGAAAGAGGAGCTCTACTAGCAGCTGCTTAAAACAGAAAATAAAAGCCAAGTAAAAAACGGGCAGAAAACAGGGAGAGCAGATAAGGAAGCTCAGAATACGAGTATTAATATATAGTAGGGTGATTCCCGTTCTTCCCATTTTTTAAAAATAAAAATATAACCTATTTGGAATACGTAATTCCCATTAAAAAAAAATTAATCACTACCTATTTAAAGCGGAAATATTATAACGCAGTAAAAACAGTTCGAAATAGAAATCTAAAAAATAAAACAAAGTTTGGAAATAATTCGAAGATGAGTACTATTGATTGAAGTCGTCGAACCCCAAGTAGTCCACAATTCTAATGAGATCCTTTATTAATAAAGACCCTTTATAATAAAAGCAAAAAATCCCAGCATACCCCTTAAAAAAATCGTGATACCGCGTGAAAAAGTCATAAGAATAAATGTACAAATCGTTCAACTTGCAAATGCGCGAATTCCTGGGGGCGTGACTGCGTGGGCGTCGCAGGGGGCGCAGCGGGCGTGGCCGAGCAGCTGTTGTCTGGCTATTTAGTTGTTGTCTCTGGCAACCGTTTCAGGTGACCGCTTCGCTGGCTGGCTGGCAAAGCGGTAAAACTAAGAGGTACATATATGTGTGTGTGTGGGTAGGTGAAGTTTTTGATGGTGTCGAGCGATGGCGATGGCGACAGACGTTGTGCTTTAACGCTTGACTGCATGTGCACCACTATGCTGGTATCCTTGTATCCTGCTATTCCCTTTGGCCACTTGGCCGGCAATTTATTGACCCGCCGACCAGTTTGTTTGGGTGCATAGTTTAGAATGTAGTAGAGAGTTCATGGGGGGTGCTGCCGTGTCTCAATGTGTCACTGGTGACAGTTTCATGGGGGAATCCCTTTGCACGTGGCCTATAGATATGGAAATCCTGGCATTTTGCTGTCTCATTTTGGTTGACTTTTTGACCCCGGAAATTAAGGGTTCGGTTCAGGGGTTGTAATTCATTTTCAACACTAATTAAGACTAAAAACTAGAAAAGAAAACCTCTTAATCTGCATACCACTGCACACCATGAAATCAGTTGACTCACTCACTCACTCTGCAGTCTGCAGTTCAACAAACCCAGAGTTCTCTTCGCAGTTCAACTTACAACACTTAAAGACAATTCAAACGATTGACCTATTGCATGACCCCTTCTCAAGACCGAGCCCAAAAAGATCCGATGAAAACTCTGCTAAAGTATGGCAAACAAAAAAAGAATAAATAAAAAAAGATGCTTAACAAGCTCAAGCAGCGCGGCTTGTCCACATAATTGACTCGAGCTTTTGAGTGTTATACTTACATACAAAAGTCTACAACTATTCACAATTGCGGTGAAATTAGTAGTGGAATCTGTAGAAAAAAATTTAATTTAAATTGAATCAGAAACTAATTCACTTTAGTTAATGGATAAATAAAAATAATAACAATTAGGTAACTATTTTTTGAAGTCAGGATCATAAATATAATAATTATTATAAATTAAATAATTATAAATTTCCCTGAAAATATTTATAATTTTTGCAAAATACCTATTAATTTTCCCTAAGCTATACTTCCCTTAAAATCCATATATATATATATAGTATATCAATAACCTCTGGCATAGTTACAGTTACAAACAGAACCGCAAAAAAGAAGCGAGATACAAGATAAGATACAAACTTGACTAATATGCCAGCAAAAAATGGGCTCAGCTCGTTGACTTCCTTTTTGCCGCTTAATTGCAATTACTTGAGACATGAAACAAGCTAAAATCTGCCACCCCCTCAATATCCCCCCCTTCCGCACATTTTTCGCAATTGGAAATTAAACAAGTTGTCATAATTTGTGCATAAAAAATGTCTTAATATTCCTTTCTTTGCTCTGCGCCGCCTCGAGAAATGTTGATTAAGCGAAATTAAATGTGGAAATTAAGTTGTTAGAGAGTCGCGATCTTAATGAGTCGATTGCCAGTGAGGAAATGCGGAAAACTGCGGGCTTATGTTCAAATCAACAATTAGATAATCCCACAGACGCGATAATGGTGAATGGGATTGTATTTCGAATTAGATGAAATTATTTGAAAAGTATTTGCTATTAAATAACGGAAAATGCAATTGAGTGTCAGAATCAATTTATTTATAAGCTTATTAGATCGATTTTCTATCTGTCAAATTGATAGTCGGGTAATCAAATACCCGTTACTCAACTAAAGCAAGCAGTCGCAAGCAGGGCAAACCAAGCAGTCGCTTGAAAGTGGCGCCATCTATGTGGCGAACAATTTATTATTTGCTTATAACTTCTTACTGAGTGGTTCGATTTAAAAAATAGTAGTAGTATAGTATATCTCTGAAGAATCTCATCCTAAAATACCATAAATTCGCTAGTTTTTTAACCAACTGAAATATTTCCACAATTTGGGGAACCTCTTCAATCCAATCGTCAATATCACTTCACTAACACCCCGCTCTCTTTTTGCTCTTCTCCGTACCCCACAGATATAGTTGGATCAAGAATGGCAAGAAGTTCGACTGGCAGGCGTACGACAACCGGATGCTGCGACAGCCGGGCCGCGGAACCCTGGTGATCACCATTCCCAAGGACGAGGATCGCGGCCACTACCAGTGCTTCGCGTCGAACGAATTCGGAACGGCCACCTCGAACTCGGTGTATGTGCGCAAGGCGGAGCTGAATGCCTTCAAGGACGAGATGCCCAAGACCCTGGAGGCCGTCGAGGGTGAGCCCTTCATGCTCAAGTGCGCGGCGCCCGATGGCTTCCCCAGTCCCACCGTGAACTGGATGATCCAGGAGTCGATCGATGCCAGCATCAAGTCGATCAACAACTCACGCATGACCCTCGATCCCGAGGGAAACCTCTGGTTCTCGAACGTCACCCGCGAGGATGCCAGCTCGGACTTCTACTACGCCTGCTCGGCCACCTCGGTGTTCCGCAGCGAGTACAAGATCGGCAACAAGGTGCTCCTGGACGTCAAGCAGATGGGCGTGAGTGCGTCCCAGAACAAGCATCAGCCGGTGCGTCAGTACGTTTCGCGTCGCCAGTCGCTGGCGCTGCGCGGCAAGCGCATGGAGCTGTTCTGCATCTACGGCGGCACTCCGCTGCCGCAGACCGTTTGGAGCAAGGATGGCCAGCGGATACAGTGGAGCGATCGCATCACCCAGGGACACTACGGCAAATCGCTGGTCATCCGGCAGACGAACTTCGATGACGCCGGCACCTACACCTGCGACGTCTCCAACGGCGTCGGCAATGCCCAGTCCTTCTCGATCATCCTGAACGTCAACTCGGTGCCGTACTTCACCAAGGAGCCGGAAATCCAGACCGCCGCCGAGGACGAGGAGGTGCTCTTCGAGTGTCGCGCCGCCGGTGTCCCCGAGCCGAAAATCAGCTGGATCCACAACGGCAAGCCCATCGAGCAGACGCCGCCGAATCCCCGACGCACGGTCACCGACAACACCATTCGCATCATCAACGTGGTCAAGGGCGATACGGGTAACTACGGTTGCAACGCCACCAATTCGCTGGGCTATGTGTACAAGGATGTGTATCTGAATGTCCAGGCGGAGCCGCCAACGATCGAGGTGCCGCCAGCGGACGTGGCCAGTGTGGATGGCCGCAATGTCACCATCAAGTGCCGCGTCAAGGGCTCCCCCAAGCCGCTGGTCAAGTGGCTGAGGGCCAGCAACTGGCTGACCGGCGGTCGCTACAATGTCCAGGCGAACGGGGATCTGGAGATCCAGGACGTTACCTTCTCGGATGCCGGCAAGTACACGTGCTATGCGCAGAATAAGTTCGGTGAGATCCAGGCGGACGGCTCGCTGGTGGTCAAGGAGCACACACGCATCACCCAGGAGCCGCAGAACTACGAGGTGGCCGCCGGCCAGTCGGCCACGTTCCGCTGCAATGAGGCGCACGACGATACGCTGGAGATCGAGATCGATTGGTGGAAGGACGGCGAGTCGATTGACTTCGAGGCCCAGCCGCGTTTCGTGAAGACCAACGATAATTCGCTGACCATTGCCAAGACCATGGAGCTGGACTCGGGCGAGTATACGTGTGTGGCGAGGACGCGACTGGACGAGGCCACGGCCAGGGCGAATTTGATTGTCCAGGATGTGCCGAACGCACCCAAACTCACGGGCATCACCTGCCAGGCGGACAAGGCGGAGATCCAGTGGGAGCCGCAGGGAGACAATCGCTCGCCCATCCTGCACTACACCATTCAGTTCAACACCTCCTTCACGCCCGCCTCCTGGGACGCTGCCTACGAGAAGGTCCCGAACACGGACTCCTCCTTCGTCGTCCAAATGTCGCCGTGGGCCAACTACACGTTCCGTGTGATTGCCTTCAACAAGATCGGAGCCTCGGCGCCGTCGGTGCACAGCGACAGTTGCACCACCCAGCCGGATGTGCCCTTCAAGAATCCCGACAACGTCGTCGGCCAGGGCACCGAGCCCAACAATCTGGTCATCTCGTGGACTCCCATGCCGGAGATCGAGCACAATGCACCCAATTTCCACTACTACGTGAGCTGGAAGCGCGACATCCCGGCTGCCTCGTGGGAGAACAACAACATCTTCGACTGGCGGCAGAACAACATTGTGATCGCCGACCAGCCGACGTTCGTCAAGTACCTGATCAAGGTGGTGGCCATCAACGACCGAGGTGAATCGAATGTGGCCGCCGAGGAGGTGGTCGGCTACTCCGGCGAGGATCGTCCGCTCGATGCGCCCACCAACTTCACCATGCGTCAGATCACCTCGTCGACCAGTGGCTACATGGCCTGGACGCCGGTGAGCGAGGAGTCGGTGCGGGGTCACTTCAAGGGCTACAAGATCCAGACGTGGACGGAGAACGAGGGCGAGGAGGGGCTGAGGGAGATCCATGTCAAGGGCGATACCCACAATGCTCTGGTCACCCAGTTCAAGCCCGACTCGAAGAACTTTGCCCGCATCTTGGCCTACAACGGTCGCTTCAATGGGCCGCCAAGTGCCGTCATTGATTTCGATACGCCCGAGGGTGTGCCGTCGCCCGTGCAGGGACTGGACGCCTATCCCCTGGGCTCCTCGGCCTTCATGCTCCACTGGAAGAAGCCCCTGTATCCCAATGGCAAGCTCACCGGCTACAAGATCTACTACGAGGAGGTGAAGGAGAGCTATGTGGGCGAGCGACGTGAGTACGATCCCCATATCACCGATCCCCGGGTCACGCGCATGAAGATGGCCGGCCTGAAGCCCAACTCCAAGTACCGCATCTCCATCACGGCCACCACGAAGATGGGCGAGGGATCTGAGTAAGTAACTAAGTAGAGATGGGATGACATAATAGGGATTCCAATATATGTGTATCTATTTGTACTCATACCTCGCTTTCCCTCCACAGGCACTACATCGAGAAGACGACGCTGAAGGACGCCATCAATGTGGCCCCGGCCACGCCCTCCTTCTCCTGGGAGCAACTGCCCTCCGACAATGGACTGGCCAAGTTCCGCATCAACTGGCAACCAAGCACAGAGGGTCATCCGGGCACTCACTTCTTCACAATGCACAGGTAGGATCAACATTTATCTCTATTTATTTGTGTATATTTTAAAAACCTTTTTACCAATTCGCAGGATCAAGGGCGAAACCCAGTGGCTGCGCGAAAACGAAGAGAAGAACTCCGACTACCAAGAGGTTAGCGGCTTGGATCCAGAGACCGCCTACGAGTTCCGCGTGGTCTCCGTCGATGGGCACTTCAATACGGAGAGTGCCACGCAGGAGATCGACACGAACACCGTCGAGGGACCGATAATGGTAGCCAATGAGACGGTGGCGAATGCAGGTTGGTTCATCGGCATGATGCTGGCCCTGGCCTTCATCATCATCCTGTTTATCATCATCTGCATCATCCGGCGCAATCGGGGCGGCAAGTACGATGTCCACGATCGGGAGCTGGCCAACGGCCGGCGCGATTATCCCGAGGAGGGCGGCTTCCACGAGTACTCGCAACCGTAAGTTCCTACATGTGTGCATTATGTGTATATAGCGGAATAATACCGAAATGATACCGATGAAAAGTCCAAATTGGATATCGATTCGATCTCTATTGAGGGACTGTTCCAAAACTCATTTACTTTCAAAAGCAATGTTATTTGCATTCATCCAAGTTTCGGTATCATAACCAATATGGGCAATTTATAATTGCGATTATTTTCGATAGCAAATCGATTAATGTCTTGCCATATTACCTTACAGGTTGGATAACAAGAGCGCTGGTCGCCAATCTGTGAGTTCAGCGAACAAACCCGGCGTGGAGAGCGACACCGATTCCATGGCCGAATACGGTGATGGCGACACAGGTTAGAGTCCTTCCTATATCCATATTTTCATAACACACCGAACCAGCTATCCATATATCATACGAGTGTGTCTAGAGCTCCTCCTCTCGATTATCTGATTATCCCTAAAAACGGTAATGCTGCGTTTGGAGGGTATTAAATAGATGTTTCTTTTATTTTTCATAACTGCATTGGTAAAAATATGAATATTAATTTTTTTAACTAGTTTTTCTGATCTTAAAAAAAAATATTACTTAGAAGCATGTTAAACTTTACAGTACAAAGTAAAATTAGAAATATATAGTGTTTGATTTAAAAAATTCTGCATTACCGTTATCGGGGTTAATCGGAGTACCAGTAATACCTGTACTTGTAGGGTTAAGTCTAGCACCCCCCACCTCCCACCCATTATTATTTTGTTGTCTCTCTTTGGTTGTTTTTCACTCTCTTGATTTATTTTGCCGCATTTTGTTTTTGGTTTTATCGAAAAATGAAAAATGGATAATTCTGATCAATGGACAAATGATAATGGATAATGATCAGCTGTGGCCACAGCCGCTGCTCGCGCTGCTGCCGCAGCACGCAATAAGTTGACGGCCCCCCAACAACAACAACAACAACAGCAGCAGCAGCAGCAGCTACCTCAGACGCCGTCGACGTCGGCGTCAACCGTTCCATTGCTCCAACCGCTCTCCTCCTCGGCCTCTCCCACTTCCACCTCCAACCCCTCCCCCGCCGTCGCCCCACCCTCCTACGAACTGTGCATGGCGGATGCTGAGCACCACAAGGCCTAAAAGAGAGTGTGGGAAGAGAACTCCACCTCCTTTCCCCACTTCTCTCTCCCCAGTCCACCGTTGTTGTTATCAGGTAGCTCTCTCCCATTATCCCTTTTGCTGGCTGTCTCGTTTCCCTTGCGCCTCTTTCGTATCCTAGCGCTTCAAAGAGAGCCGAGCCTAATGCCAATACAGTGATGGTCACTGTCATAGTATTCAGCTTTCTGCCGCTTCCAAGATGCTGCATGAAGTTCAAGGCTCTGCCCCACTCCTTCCAGGCAACCGAAGAGAGCCAGCCTCTGCCGTTGTAAAGCCGCTCCTGCGCTTTTGCTTTCTCTTGATTGATTTGATTCATTGATCTCTGCACGACGTTGATTGTTCGTTCTCTTTAATTACTAACCAGCCTCTCTCTCTTAAGAAAGAGAGTCCTCATCTCCAAAAATATCGGAAATATCGATGGAAATCGATCTTTTTACCGCCGATAAAAAAAAAAACATTTTCAGACAATTTACATATTTTATGTTCCTTGTTATGTGTTCTTTGTTTATATGTTTCATATTACTTATTATTTGTTACTGCACTATATTTTATTTATATTATATTTGTATCATTTTTTCTTTTCCCTAAACACGTAAAATAATAATAAAAAAAAAACACAAAATAAATCGACAACGACAACCGATATCCAGGCATGAACGAAGATGGATCCTTTATTGGCCAATATGGACGCAAAGGACTTTGATTTAATTAGTAAGCAGCGCGCCGCAACAGCAACTCAAAATATATCGAAACCGAGCCCCAAACCCCAAAAATCAACCAGACCAAACACCATCACAGCAGAGAAAGAAAAACACGAATGGAACTGGAACCATTCAAGAAACAACACTACCCAACTATGAAATGGGTATCAACTAATTTTTATTCGACTAAGTGCAAAGAACCACGATTAATTTAAAGTATATATGAAATTAGAGGTTTTATATATAGCTCTTAAAATCTAAAGATATGTAAAAAAAAAACAAACGCAAATCAATACTGCCAAACAACATGAACAACACAACAACAACAGCAACAACGATGATGCAGCAAAAAGGCTATTAACAAAAGATGAAGAAGTAGTAATCGAAAAAGAAAATGCATGCGAATCAATGAAAAAGAATCATATATTTTTACGGAAATAATCGGGCAGCAGCTGCGTGTAATTTTTTTTTTTTAAGAAATTTAAGAAACTCTGAGGAAAATGAAGCTCGCTTTTAAAATCTCTATATTGCGCACACCCGTCTACCTGTCCCACTCTGTCCCCCGCACTCTGTATATCTCTGTCCCGCTCTCTCCCCAACTCTTCTACTTGTAATGCATATATATTTATAAAGATAAAGCGTAAATAGGTTATAATTTAATAATTTTTTTATATGAAAATCAAACACTCGAATGTAAAATCTCCGTTTTAGATTGGCCGCAAATCGAAATGAAACCCCTTTAGCTTACATGTTTACTACTTTATTTAAGCCTATACTGTGTGTATTTTGTTTTTATTTCTTTATTTAATTTTTTTAGTTTGTGTAATGACTTGGAATTCTTTGCTTTTAGTTTTGGACAGTGAAACCGTGTTTGAAAATGTATACATTCGTATGTACAAGTTTCCCTGTTTGTTTTCCTTGTTTGTACCGGGAACAGCAACAAAAAGAAGTCTATTTTTTCAGTGTATTTAATATTAAAGAGTGAATGAAGAGAACATCATGGTTATATGAAAATATAATTTTTTTTTACATATGTTGATGTACGTTCGCATATTAAATTAGAAGGAAAATCCAATGAAATAAAGAAAACCGAATAATAAACAACGACAATTGTGCGTAGACCTTATAAATCGAAATGCATGCCATAGTAGGCTTTTTATTGCAGTCATTTAGGTTTCTTTTTTGGCTAATCTTCATTTTGAGCTGACATATTTGCAAGGTAAAGTTGAGTAAAGTCTCAAGTATTTTTTAAATATATTTATTTGTACTGGTAGTTTGCTTGCCAAAGTAGTTTTAGTTTAACAAACTCCCTGCAGTTCCCCCCACCCCGCTCCCTCAAAAAACCGGGACGAAATTGAGAACAAAACTAACAGAATTAACTTAAAATAATATTAAACTGCGATTAAAAATATTTTTAAAAAATCCACTGGTGTTGGTTGTGCTATAAATATAATATATATAATTACTAACCCAAAGAAAACACAATTTTCTGTTGTTTTCATAATTTTTACATATCATTTTGCACTCATACATATTTGATTTTAAATACTTATCTTAAGAGTGCCACCAAAATCTCTAAAATGCTTGAAATTCATATATAAAATATTGTTCAAATAATAATTATGCATTCGACCTAGAGAGATTTCTATGGTAGACTTAATAATTAAAAGCTCAAGGATTGGACAAATGAACACTATACATTTGAAATACTATGCAAAATACTAGAAACTAATATTGTACATTGCTTTATCACCCCAGGACAATTCACCGAGGACGGCTCCTTCATTGGCCAGTATGTTCCTGGAAAGCTTCAGCCGCCGGTGAGTCCACAGCCGCTGAACAATTCCGCCGCGGCGCACCAGCCGGCGCCAGCTGCCGGAGGATCGGGAGCCGCCGGGTCGGCAGCAGCCGGCACATCGGGATCCTCGTCCGGAGGAGGAGCAGCCGCCGGAGGAGGAGCCTCGGCCAGCAATGGAGGCGCTGCAGCCGGAGCCGTGGCCACCTACGTCTAAGAGGCGTGGCTGGGACTCATCATTTGCCCTCCTGATTTCTCCTGATTTTCTTCAAACCAATTCAAAAGCCCCTTAAACCAAAAAAACAAAAAAAACTTTGTGT
Organism: Drosophila mimetica; assembly: GCA_037075245.1. Lineage (NCBI taxonomy): Eukaryota > Metazoa > Arthropoda > Insecta > Diptera > Drosophilidae > Drosophila > Drosophila mimetica. The sequence goes on along the minus strand of JBAMCH010000005.1, from coordinate 25,579,084 downwards.
AATTCTATGTGTAAAACGAAAACTGCTTTAAGTGTCTGCAACAAAATGAAAAAACATTATAATTATATAAAAAAACGAAGAAGTGAAAAATGTAAAGTGGAAAAAAACTCGCATGAATTTAAAGCATATAATTTTGCTTCTTTTTGGCTTATAGAATTATTCTAGCAAACAGTTGAACGCCTTTTCAAAAACAAAACAAAAAACTTTTGTATAAGCTTGAAGAAAAAAGAAAACCAAAAATTAATGTAAACGTTAAAATAATTAATATCTATGGGGACGAAGAAGAACCATTAATATTGAAGCCTGTTTGTGTAATAATTTTTTTTGTACGAAAATACCTTTTAGTTGTTAGTGGCACAAGGATTGCTATATCTACATGAAAATCAAGTCGAGTTTTGTAAGCCAAGGAGCCAAAGAGCAGCGCGAACCGAGGGATCGAGGGGGAATGGAGGCAATAGCGACAGATATTCAGGATATATGCATCGATTGCGGTCTAATCTAAGCTAAGATCTGTTCAAAATGTACAAAAACCAAGGCCTAAACAAGAACTGAATTGCGAAGCCAATGCCTTGACTATTTTGCAATCAACTATACAGTGCAGGACTACTCGCAAACACAAATACAAATATCGATGTGTTCAGCTAGCAGCAAGTCGAATGTTCAACTTGACCTCGATTACCCTTCGCCACAATCAAAGACTTTAGGGGCAGAGCAGATTTTCCAATGCCAGTTCGTCGGCAATTCGCATATATATGTGTATCGTATAAGTTCCGATTTTCGTCCATAGTCTAATGCAATTTGTCGCGTATAGTGTTTAAACGGAATCCTTTCATTTTGTCCATTAATTCGTTAAGTAAAGCAAATTAGTTAATTAACAAATTAGTAACCTATTATAATACATGCAGCTAGAAACCCATAACTGTTCCACAACGTACTCCCCTATTTATTTGAATGAACATATGTTGAAACCACTTAATCCAGATATCTGTAATAATAACAATGTATTCATAACTTTTTTTTATAAACTAAAAACACACAAAGTGGCATTAGAGTCTAAACACAATATTATAAATAAAATGAAAGACAAACAAAAACAAAAACTCCATTTCAGTTTGTTCGAAAATCTTCTTTGCCGCTTTGAGAGAAGAAACGCTTTGAACTTTGTAGGACACTCGATCCGAATATATGTATCTACTAATATATATTTGTAAGAGTACACACTGCGCTTAAATCGACACCCGAAAAACTAACACAATCCCCAGAACGGAATCAGTTTTTGAAACGTTTATTCGAATCGGTTCAGTTCAGTTTTATTTGCGAATTAGGCTGTATTTTAAGTACATTAGGTCGATATATAAGCTTATGATAATTTGGTCTTTAACGAACATACAGGGTTGCTTAGTCAAATTTTTGCATAGATTTAAACAAGAAAAATGAAAAGAAAAGAACGATGAGGAGGCGTGTGTAATTTGATGACTAATATTTTGTGCGTTCTGTTTGTTGTTACTTCAATTAGCTACTCGTAATGAACTATAATACCCGGCTTCTGCATAGCTTTCAATCGAATCGAATCGAATACCAGCACCAACACCCAACACCCAGACCTCCCCGAAAACCGAACCCACACAAAATTGGGAGACAACAGAAACGATCCACACACAATTCACCTGCACCACGCATATCCCAACGATTGATATAACAGATATACGAGGAGGAAGTAGGAGGCGGAAACGGAAACTAGATCAGAAAGGACATGCAAGGACAACAAGACAAAATAACTACAAAAACAATACAAACAAAACTTGCTATACAAAACGTATATATGTATATGGATATATGATATATATTTACAGTATAGAGGACAACGATCTAAATCTAATGTTCACGACAAAGCGATATATATATATACAAAACATATAGAGAGATGTATAAGATTTTGCATAGATATTGTGATTTCCCGAAAATAAAAACTCAAAATAGTCAATAACAATGTGGAGAACCGAAAAACAAAAAGTAAACCAATGAAACTAAACTAATATTTCCCCTTTTGTCGTATTTAAAACTAAACTAAAGTGTTCATCAGTGGCATTATCGAAATAATCGTTCGTCTTCGATGACAGAGCCAGATCGATAGCGAGAGAACCACAACAACAACAACTGCACTGCCTGTGTCGGGTTCTATTTTACATTAACATTTACATTTACAGAATCGTACACATTTACACACTTCAATAAGCGCCGCTTGAGGGATTTGGAATTTCGGAATTTCGAAAACCGAAAGCAAACGAACATCCCATGCAAACATTTTTCGAAATTAATAAAGGTAATTTGCACAATACTGTGATTCCTAGCCAGAAACAAAAAGACACGATGAACAATTAAATTAAACGATAAACGATTAATTATCGACTTTTGTGTGGTTCGAAAATTGATGTGTTTGTATTGTATGTATATTTTTCACAGCATATTGAAAATGTTTACAACAAGAACTACTTATCTAACCACTCAGTAATATCCAACTTGAACAATTTACTTGCATATGATTATTACGATTATTATTGCTAACCAATGGCCTAACAACAAATTAAATATTATGCAGAACGAAATCGAAAGCAAATGAATACAAAAACACAAAAATACAAAGTACTTTTTTAAAATGAGTTTTTAGCGAATCAAATATAAACTTAAGATTAACAAATTCGTATACAACAAAAACAAGAAAAAAGCAGCGTCTATAAAACCACAAAAAGCAGGAGAAAATTCTCCTGATTTGCCGAGGAAAATCAAAATGAGCAAATGGAGAAAGAGCTATCCAAAGCGATCAGAAAACGTGTAAGCTGTAAAACCTATAATGAGAAATAAACTATAGAAACTATATAAAAGAAGAAATGTATTGGCGCTTTTATTGATCTCTTGCAACATTCCGAATGAGAAAATGACATTTTCAGAGTCACAAACCTGCATTTATTGCCTTCAGATACCAGGCGAACAGAAACGATTAGCAGGTGTAAAACAATCAGCTGATCAGTTAAATCAACGCGTGCATAGGGATGTCCTTTTTTAGGCACGCCCCATACAAACTCGTGAGTGTCGTGCTAAATTCGTAGCACGAACACAAAAACAGCGTGGTTGCCCATCTCTAGTTTTCTCTTTGCCTTCAACTAACGGTTCTTCTCGAGTAAGCTCGCCTCCTATTGGTCAATAAGGGGAGGGGAACATGCAAAGGGCAGCCATCTTGGAAATCAGATCAGCTGTTTGAGTTAAGTCGGAGCTACCAGCTGATACTTGCTATTATTTCTGTTCGCCTGGTATCTGAGATCCGTAAATTGGTGTTTTATGAAGGAATTATGGGCCGTGGTGGGTGAATATGGTTTAGTAGGGATGTGCCACCCTGAGGAAATGCATGGACTCTTGTTTCTACCAAGTGTTTGCACATCTCTAGTTTCTGGTTGCTGAAACCCAGCATCCACCTCCTACTATTTCTGTTCGCCTGGTGTCAAAAATCAAGAAATTTAATCTTGAAAATGCCAAGTTGAATTTTACGGTAAATGTTGCCCTTGACTGGTTAATTTTCAGCCGAGATGTGGCTCATTTTGTCAGTCGAAACGAGCGACTTTCCGATTTGAAGTACCAGGCGAACAGAACGACTTAGCAGGTGTAAAATAAACAGCTGATCAGTTTAATTCGCTCCTACTTAGGGGTGGACTTTTTTAGGCACGCCCCATACAAACTCGTGACTGTCGTGCCAAATTCGTAGCACGAACACAAAAACAGCGTGGTTGCCCATCTCTAGTTTTTTCGTTGCCTTTAACTAACGGTTCTTCCCGAGCAAGCTTGCCTTCCATTGGTCAATAAGGGGAGGGGAACATGCAAAGGGCAGCCATCTTGGAAATAAGGGCAGCCATCTTGGAAATAGGATCAGCTGTTTGACTTAAGTCAGAGCTACCAGCTGATACTTGCTACTATTTCTGTTCGCCTGGTATCTGAGATCCGTAAATTGGTGTTTTATGAAGGAATTATGGGCCGTGGTGGGTGAATATGGTTTAGTAGGGATGTGCCACCCTGAGGAAATGCATGGACTCTTGTTTCTACCAAGTGTTTGCACATCTCTAGTTTCTGGTTGCTGAAACCCAGCATCCACCTCCTACTATTTCTGTTCGCCTGGTGTCAAAAATCAAGAAATTTAATCTTGAAAATGCCAAGTTGAATTTTACGGTAAATGTTGCCCTTGACTGGTTAATTTTCAGCCGAGATGTGGCTCATTTTGTCAGTCGAAACGAGCGACTTTCCGATTTGAAGTACCAGGCGAACAGAACGACTTAGCAGGTGTAAAATAAACAGCTGATCAGTTTAATTCGCTCCTACTTAGGGGTGGACTTTTTTAGGCACGCCCCATACAAACTCGTGACTGTCGTGCTACATTCGTAGCACGAACACAAAAACTGCGTGGTTTCCCATCTTAGTTTTTTCGTTGCCTTTAACTAACGGTTCTTCTTGAGCAAGCTTGCCTCCCATTGGTCAATTTCCAAGATGGCTGCCTATTGCATGGGTAATGGTCAGCCATCTTGGAAATCAGATCAGCTGTTTGAGTTAAGTCAGCTACCAGCTTCTGCTTGCTATTATTTCTGTTCGCCTGGTATCTGAGATCCGTAAATTGGTGTTTTCTAGGCCAATTTGCGGCGAAAATATAAGATTGACGCGAAGAGGTTTGAGGCTGCGCAAAATTCGACAGGCCAAAAGTTGTGCGCTTTAAAAAAATGTTGATGCTCTAAAAAAATGTTGATTTATTACTGTGTTTATTTAAACTGCAAAAAAATACCGACATATGATATATGCTACACAACTGATGCCTTAAACAATCAAAAATACATATGCTAGCCAACTGTTTTCTTAGACAAGATATACATATTAACTTAAACAGTTGCTCGGTCCCCCGATTTCACTGCTTCTCCAGCGGCTGCGTGGCCTTGTCAGCTTCTCAATCCGCTCCTCCGCCGCCTGCGCCGTCCACTCACAGTTCCATCGAGCAGCTCCAACCCCACCGCGAGATCAGCCAGCCCATCCCCCAGGGAGTCAGGCTAAATGCCACGTCTGACTGGCTTGGGGGCGAACAGCACCTTGGCCGGCTTACAGAGCTCCAGTTCGCTGCCGGGGCGAACGGCCAGGCAGAGCTGGATCTCCACCAGCGATGACTCCGTCCAAACGCTGTGCGAGAGGAGGATGGTGGTCCGCAGGCGGACGTTCGTCTCGTGCTCTCCCTGCTCCGTCATGATGGGCTTGAAGTCGCTCTGCTTCGGCACCACCGTGTGCATGTGCTGGTCCGGATACTTGATCTTGATCCGCATGTCCGCCTTCTGGGACTCGAGCAGATTGTCGATCTCGGCCACAAAGGGAACGGCTGCAATCAAGCCCGCCGTAACCTTAATCACATTATCCTGCGATTGCAGCGGACACGGCTCCAGGATATTGGCCACACAGCGCCGTATCTTCTCATTGGCCGGTGGCAATGCCAGCGGAGGGGCCTGCTGGACGAGCGGCAGAATCTCTCGGAAGACGCGACCCGGCTTAGGATCCGATATGCCATCCAGTTTGCTTAGCAACTGGCGCGTGAAGCTATCCGGCTGGGCATCCCTACTGCTGGCCATGGCATCCGTCTTTGACTTCTCGGGCAGCTCTATCAACGGCAAGGCTCCCGCCGGCGGCTTATCCTCCTCGTCCTTAGCATTCGCCTTGATGAACTCACTGATATCGCCGGCGGTTTGCAATAGCATCTGGCAGGGACCCAGCGCACTCTGTGAGCGATCCCTGACCACAAGGACCAGGTGCAGGGCACAGGCTCGCAGGCGCAGCTGCTTCACCTGCAGGATATCGCCGTAGTTGAGGCCTGAGAACGTGTGCTGCAGCTTGAGACAGTTGCGGATGAGTGCCGCCAGGGATTCCTTAAGCGGCACCCGGCTCCTTTGCGTGCTGGCGCATCGCTGCATCTGCTCGATCTGGATCTGCGCCGCCAAGAAGGTCTCCAGGAAATTCGAGGTGCCGTACATGCCCGCATCGATGGCTCCCAGGCGCTGAAGTTTACGAAGAATAATTAAAACATAACATAAGTGTAAGTTTAAAGTTATTTCTGAGCAGTAGAAAGTGGGCTACCCACCTGCAGATTGGATTGGGCCGTCTGAAGCAGCTCCACGCGCTCGTCGGTCATCGTGAATATCTCCTCGATGTGGCTGAGGATCATCTGCAGATACTCTGCCGAGCTGCCCGCTTGCCGCATGGCCGAGTCGATTCTGTGGGTGGCACTGGCCGAGGATGCACCCTCGATGGGCAGCTGGGGCACCAGATGCGGCATCGAGTCCCGCAGGTAGGCGTAGTGCCGATGAGTGGCTGTGGGCAGCAGACTGATAATGGGCACCAAATGCTCGGCCGCATTGAAGACGAGTATGAGGACGCACAGATACGAGGGATCCTCGACATCCCGTTCGGGCGTCTCGAAGAAGGGATGCACGTAGAGCAGGTGAACGGCTACCGCCATCACCAGATGAGGATGCTTCTGGCCAATCTTGCGCATGCAGGCGTACGTGGATTGACGATCCTGCGGATACTTGGCCAGCACATCCAGCAGCTTCTGCACCACCATCAGCAGACACGTTTGCGTGGACACCCGGCAGGCGCCCAGCATGAGATGCAGTCCCTCGCGCACATCCACCGAGTAGTCCTCGAGCGAACCGAGCATTATCTCCAGCTGATCCTCGCGCAGTACAATGTGGCGGGCAATGGCCGTCAGGCTGTAGATGGCCTTCAGTCGCACGTCCTCGATCTCGTCGTTGAACATGTCCACGAGGAAGTCCAGGCTGGTCACCGCGAAATCCGGCCGCGACAGGGCCAGCTTGCACATGGAGGCGACGGCCGCTGTGCGCACCTCCAAAAACTCGTCCTCCAGGCCATGGATGAGGGCGCCGCACGCTCCGCTGGCTATGATCGAGATGCTGCGGGCGTCCAGGTGCTCCTGAGGCGCATCGTCCGCCCAGCGTTTGCCCGATGACCACTCGCCGCTGGTCACCAGCCGGGCACCGCGCTCGTGCGCCGTCCGCTTGCGGCGCAGATTGCTCATCAGCTTCTTGTCCAGTGTCTGGTGCAGGAACTCCCGGCTGACGGCCGTCATCCCGCCCAGCAATTCCGCAGCCAGCACACGAATCTGCAGCGAGAGATCGCACAGCGCTTCGCAGACCTTGCTGAAGGCGGCGTCTATCATGCGCAGCTCCTCCTGCTGGCGGTCTGAGGGGATTATGTAGTCCGGATGCCGGTTGCCCAGCATGAAGACCAGTCGCAGCGCCTCCTTGCGCACGCACTCGTAGTCATCCTTCATGGCCTCGACGGCCCGCTTGTAGAGCACCGCCGGCAGCTGGGATCCCCGCTCGCCGAGAGTCAGCAGGGCGTGCAGAGCCTGGGCGCGGACGCCCGAGTCCTGCGAATCGATGTAGAAGGCTAGCTTCCACACGTAGTGCCGTTCGCCCTCCATTTTGGTGGCGAACCGGCCGATCACCAGCATCGCGTTCTTCTGCGTGTGTGTGGAACCGGAGCGCAGCTGCTCCTTGGCCAGATGCGCCACCTGGGTGTTGTACGAGATGGGCACTAGATGCTTGCGGCGCTCACCAATCCGGAACAGGCACATCATGCCCTGGGCGAGCACCTTCTGGGAGACCTCCTTGCGCAGCAGGAAGATGAAGTAGTCGATGATCAGGGTGACCGCCTGCTCGGTGGCGCACTCGCAGCCCAAACCGGACAGCAACTCAAGCAGCTTCACCCGAATGGAGGTGTCGCTGTCGCGCTCCTGCAGCTGGTACAGCTGGAAGATCTTGTTGGCCACCTCCTTCAGCTCGGCCAGTTCGACGTCCTCGTAGGATATCTCGTCGGTGATCTTTACCAGGAGCTCCAGCAGTTCCCTGCTATTCCCGGCCGCCAGCTGGGCAGTTGGGGCGGCGGCGGCAACAGCGGAGGAGGTTGTGGCGGGAGCAATGGGAGCAGTTGGTGGCCCAGAGGGCAGGCCCGATGGGAGCAGATTGCCCACATAGGCGTCCAGTTGGCTGAGCGCCGTCAGCTTGCGCTCCGCATTTCCCGCTTTTCCGGCTTTCCCGGCCTTCGCATCGGCGGCCAGGGTTTGCAGGCGCAGCTTCTTCACCGCCGGCGCCCCGTCCACCGTTTCCACGTAGGAGCCGAAGCGCTTCTTGATGGCCAGCGCCATGGTTTCCGCTCGCGTTCCCACAGTTCAGCCAATGGCGAATGGAGTCTCGTCTGCCACCTGTTGGCAGTTCCTCTAAATAAATCAAAAATACGCTCCTCTAAAGTTACAATCCGCAAATTAGAGATGGCACTCCGTCGATAGTTTAATGCCAGCCGCCGCTAGCGATGGCCTCGTGACTGTGCCGATAGTACTTTTTTATCGGTATATTTTTGTTTATAAAAATAAAATTGTAATTTGTAATAAAAGATCACTGTAATATAAATACTATGATAACTCGTCAACTATTTCTTTAAAACGAGAATAGAGTGAGACGAAATTGGTTTTCTTTGATGAATTACTGAGGAATTAAAAATACTAATTCGCATTATTACTGAGGAATAAATAATGCTAATTCTCGGCATAAATATCTTTGATTCCTCAGTCGTCCATCTTGAAGTCCAAATAGCCCAGAGGGTCCTCCCCACCGACCCTGCCTTTACTTTTTGCTGCGCAATTTTTAACGCATCTCATCGCCTTGGACAAAACTCTTTCGGAGGGCTCCTTTGTGTTCACTTCGCCTATGGCATCTAAGATGGGAATCAGTGTTTTAAGAGTATCATAAACTGGGTGTAAAAACGTACCCATTAGCGCGCGGAACAGGTGTGGAAAGTCTTTTAATCTCTTCTTGTTTTTCGCTCCATCTATGTTAAATTCTCTGATGAGTTCCTCGCATAAAATTGATCTTATAGTGCGGCTTATCCTTCCGCGGCTCAAAACTTTCTTAATGCACTCCACCTAAAAATATGAAAATATATTAATACAAATCTGTATTTTAGGGGGTTACCCCGGGGGAAACCCACATATGCCGCGTAATCCTGGCCTATCTTCTCATCCACTTCGAGCAGCTCCTCCTCCGAATTAATGGGGAAATTGTCATCTGGATTGATCTCGCCGTTTCTTGACAGAAGCGACCTTTTCACGATAGCCGTAAGCGTCGTTACCGCGTTTGTCAACTGACGGATTTCTGCGCGTTGGGTCAATATTTCTGTCTGGAGATCTAAAATGGTTTTGACATTACATTAGTTTTACCAGTTGCGCGAGCAATTCGTCATACCATTTATCTTTGCATATAAGGCTTCGTTTTCTGAGGCAAGGCTTTGAACGCTCTCTATTCGAATCCGCTTCGTGTACGGCGTTGATTCCTCCTTCATCGTATATTTATTAAATTCTAATTCTAAACATTTGACAAATGAAAGTCCTCTCAATTTTTTTTCTTTAATTCCAGCGATGGAATATTAAAACAGCTGATTATCGATAGTAAAATCGTTCCAGAAAGTCATCGATAACAGGCTCTCAATTTGAAATTTAAAAACCAAACTTCAAAAATGATTTCCCTAATTGTATACAGTTTTCTATTTTATACTGTCGCAGCTGTGAGTAATGTAAAGGTTGTTAAGTACGAGGACTCGGTGGACACCATCGTGAAGGACCTGATCGACAACTGGTTTTATTTAAAAATTATTTGCATAAATTCGACATTTTTCCAGTTAAAACTAAAACAAATTTCCTTTAAATTTGTTTTGATAGTAAATATAAGTAACATTTAAAATTTAAAATAATAATTATATACTAATCGATAGTATCGATATATGCTGAAGCGTTGCACTTTCATTTAGCAAGTACACCTTCCATAGGTGCGTGTCCATGCTAAGTAGTTATAGTTGTTATCGAATAATCGATATTTAGAACATCTATCGAAAACAGTGTGAACAAGGTATAACGACAACTTTTTTGCCATTTCTTAGTACCTTTTTGGCTGCACTACACTATTTAATAAAAAAAACATATGTTCCGAATTAACTCCTCAACTCAACAATCGTGCGAACAAGTTGTCTGCGGGCGGACGTGGGGCACATTTTGTTTTGTTTTTATTTAGGAAATAACGTAAGCCTGGCACTCAAAAACGTTAAACAAAAAGTTTATAAACCTCAGCCGATAATGAGCAAGTGATAAACAAAAACAATTGCAAGAGTGGGAAAGGCGGCGCACACCCACACACATGTGCGATTGGATAACACTGTGAAATAGATCGGGTTTTACACTTGCAAAAACGATTAAAGCAATTATCGTGATTGTTTTTGTTGCTATTCTATTTATTTTTTAATGCAACGGGGATGCTGCAGCCGGCCCCACTATTGCTGCCTCTCTCGCTCTCGAAGCTTAGCATATGTACGCGAGTGTGTGTGATTTAATGCAAAAAGCAACAACAGAGCAATAAACAGAAACTGTGATTGTGGATAAGAGTGGAGTGTAGAGGGGGTCGGAGGGAGCGGGACAGCTGCTGCAACCATTGTACAAAACGACAATTGTTGGTTTATTGGCATTAATTGTTGACTCTCTGTTTTTAGCCAGACATTCCGTTGAATTCGCTGCTTAAACCGGCATTACAACATTGTTGCAACAAATAGCCCGCCCAATTGCAGTAAGTATGAACATACAGCGAAAACATCGGCGAAGAATGAGAGAAATACTATTAATTAAACTAAAAACAAAGCTTAACAATCCTTATCGATAATCAGCGATTGCATACCGATTGCGATTATCAGTGCCAATCGCTTATCAGTCAATTATACCGTTACAAGCACAATTAACCGACTATCAGTTATCAGTGTGTGTGTGCCTTGATTGATATATGTACGAATTTAGATCAACAAACTCTCTCGCTCTGTTACACTATGATATAACAGCTCCCCCGCCCCCTTAAAAAAAACTCACGCACTGAACGAAAATAATCACTCTCGCTCTCCTATTTGTTTTTGCCATACACGACAATCACGATTTGACATTTCGTAAAAGTGTAAATGTGTGTGTGTGTGTGTGGAGCCAAAGAAAAGGATGGAGCTCTCTTCGCAGAGATCAGCTGATGAACTTAAGCAACGGTTAATGCCATATGTCCATGCAAATGTACAGAGAGACAAATCAACAGCAATTTGATTTGTAATATTTAAAAAAAAAAATTTTTACATATGCTTAAAATTGCAAGAACCACATATCTAAATAACGAATAATAAAGCTGAATCAGTGTAAGCAAGTAGATATTTTGCTGATTAGGCGAAGAGTTTTTTAACCCCAAGGTGCTAGGTTTAATAATAAAGATAATAAAAATGTATCAAACGAACAATTCCTGCTATTTTTCTCCGTGTAGGCATAATGCAGGCGACTAAAAGCGAGAGTGTCAGAGATAGAGGTCCAACCGGACCGGTTTGTTCGCTAGTTTTTGTTGTTCGGTTATCAGAGGCGCAGTCAAGGGGGTCTTATTCACACCACCCTCAGAATCCCCCAAAAATAAAAGCCTATAGAAGGGGTTCCAAAAAACCCAAAGAAACCACAGGCTTTAAAAAATGTTATCTAAAAGCAAATGTACTTAACCAAAACATTATTAATAAATCCCATGTGTGTATCATATTTATACAAGGCACAGCGAATTCCAAATATTTTCCAAATTATAAAATATTCAAATTTTCAACAAGATAATAATGATGTTTTCAAAATGATGTCAATCCTCATATTTCTTTGAAAATCCCCATTTACATTTCATCTGCCCCGCCGCTGTTCGATAGGTATTGCAAAATCCAAAAAACTATTGCTGCATCCAAGAGTAGCAATTATGTATTGTATGTTCTCTTTGAATGAGTTATTTTGAAAGTCTCTGTGGGTTTCCGTATCGATCTCTGGCTGCCTAGAAATACCGTAACACGGCTAATTTTCCTTTCGTTTGGGCTAAATACGAAAAAAGAGGCAAACCAACCAACCAGTTAACCAGTTGTGCCAGTCCAGTTCAGTTGGATAATTATTGAGTCCATCGCGCCAAGGCTAAAGCATTCCATTCCTCATCAGATCTCACATCAAGAGGTTTTAACTGTGCACTTGGCTACCTATTCTCATAAAGATTTCGCCGCTTAGAATACGAAGAATTCCAGCAAAACGGGTTTTCTAGCACGATTGTTTCCAAACACTCGACTGCGAATAAGATTAATTACAAACAAAAAGGGGAGGAATAGGTGTTTTTTAACTACACAATGAAATCTGCGCTCGTGTTCGTTTGCGTTTTTCCCCACAGCTTCTCTGTAGTATTTCCCGGACAAAAATGCAATATTAATTTGGAGTGGAAATGTTATGAAAAACAAGATAACGTTGTATTTTGAGATTTCATACAGTATGACAATTCCATTTTTACCGAAATGCACACAAAAACCCCAATTTCCGGTTGTAATACGCATTATATTCGTTACTACTTAGGATCCTTTTGAGATCTTGCAGTGGTAACCCCAAGTCCTTGACCCTCGACCACACTTCCTGCGATATCGACAAGCCTTTGGCACTTTGCATGCCACAAGTGGCTCGACTCGAACATGTTTTCCTGATTGCTTTGTAATATGTGGTCGTGCACCAGCACCTTATCACTCAACTACGATATGAACTGAATGCGGTGAACCACAGAGACGAACAAAAGTACGAAAAAAAACAGAAGTTTCTAAAGTTCCCAGTTTTCAATCAGGTTCGCAGTGTTCCCATTTGCAGAAGTGGAACAACACTTGGCGGAGTCGTAAGCGCCCCATTATAATCCAGGTTAATCCAAGGTCAGACGTGCGTGGATGCCGGGTGTTTAGGGCGGGGCAAGTGGGCGGTGTATCCGGTGGGTGGGGCACGCGGAGTTATGCGAGGTATTTCCATTTCACATTCCCCACTTCACAGTTCGTATTTCGCATTTAGCATTCCCTTGGAAGATGTGAAAGGGAAAGGGCGGAGGTTGGATTGTTCGGAGATTGACTTTCTAATTGAAATAACGCTTTGAATGGGATTTCTGGGTTGGGCAGCTTGACCCGAAACACACGTGAAAAGCAACCATGAGATTAACAATTGCGATAGAAATGGTTGATTCATGGTAAATAGCTTAATGGAGAAAATGTACGAGTTTTAGAAAATAATCTATCTATTATAATGCAACACTTAACTGCCTGCAGTACTGTCTTCTGAAGCTATTATTTTGACCGGAATTGTAGCCATTCATATCACTACATATATGTACATATACATACTTTGTTTTTATAGTTCACTTACCAGTGGCAAAGACTTAATGTGACTTTCACTCCGTTCTCTCTCCTTCGCAGTCATTAATCGCAGATTCGCAGTAGGAAGCCATTACTCCAGCAGCCATGGACCACGCTCATCATGGTGGGTTTGGACTTCACAGAGACACCTCTTGAGGATCTCTATTAATCCTTATTCATTCACAGATCACTCGAATATGCACCATGCGGCTGCGGTGGAAACCACACCGCCAAACACGGCCTTAAATGACTTGATTCCCGACGAAGGCGACTTGCATGCAGCTCTGGCCGGCCACGATCACATGAATCACGATCACATGGGCCACGGGATGGGTCACCACGGTGGCTCCGGCACGGGAATGGAGCACATGATGCCCATGGCGGTGAGATGATTCCGTAGCACCTTTTAGCTGCTTCTAATCCCCTTTCCCTCTTTCCCCACACAGTTCCACTTTGGCTACAACGAGACGATCCTCTTCTCCTGGTGGCACATCGAAACGGTGGCCGGCTTGGTGGGCTCCATGATCGCCATCTTCCTGCTGGCCCTGATGTACGAGGGACTCAAGTACTACCGGGAGTACCTGTTCTGGAAGACGTACAACCTGCTGGAGTATCGCCCGGTCACGGGGCCGCAGAGGAATCCAGAGGCGCCGCGGATTCCCTCGCCGGCGGCAGCAGCTCCCTCGCCCGTGCAGTGAGTTGTGGACACTTCTTTTAGTGCTAGTCCAGGGAGATGAATCCCACGTCCCGTAACGAGTTACTGCATGCTTTTTGCCCTTGCCAACGCTGCCTTTAGCTTTGTATCTCCTGTAACCCTATATACCTGTTTGTACATATTAATCTTAATGCTTTCTTCTCTCTTCTCGTTTCGTTTTCGTTATGCCGTTTCAATCGCCCGTTCAATCGTACCGCCCCACATCCTGCTCTCCATCAAATATAAATATATATCAACATATCATCACAACGCGCCGCTCTTCATTTGTAAATTGATCCATCCAAAACGCAATCAACAAACAAATTCATATCGCTACGCCGCTCTGCCTTTCTGTATAATTGATTTTGTGATTCACGCGATCGTAATTGAAACCTTCTCTATATATATAACTCAAATCTGATTCTGTACCTGCATTTGCATCCGCGAATCGCAATCGTGATACCGCCCGGCACGCTTCGATCGAACCTTTTTTTAGATACGTGGGCGAAGTTGTGCACAAGCAACCGTAAGTATCGCTCCATTTCCCCACCATTTTGACCACCTGACCACCTGACCACTTGCCCACCCAGTCTCTGTATAATTTCGTATGCCTCACCTAAGTTTGCGTTAATGTCCAACGACGTCTGGCTATCCGATATGTCCGTCCATGCGCGCCCAGTTAATGGGAAACCGTAACCCGGCAACACCTGTGCTCCATTTGCGTATCGGTTGCCAAATTGCCCTGCAGTCTGTACAGATATCTGCCGGACCGAAAGATATAGTATTACACTTGGCCACACACCTGTAAACAGTACACACACAGTAGTTGAGATCGGTAGTCTACAGTCTAACCCTAATCTATACCTATGTCTATATTGGTAGTTTGATCTAACCACCGAACTTTAGAGCAGGACAACCCCACACTCCGAAACCGAAGGATCAGCGCTATATTTTTATGTTCTATAACGTTCTGTTCTGTTCTGATTTTGTGACGTTCAGTTATGTTCTTTCTGTTGTCCTGCTAATTTTGTCTGATGTACCTAGTATTGCGATATTATTATGTCATATAACTAAATGAAGCTCTTTCGATGCACAGACCTTCGATGCTGTCGGTTAACCACCTGCTGCAGACGCTGCTGCACGTGCTGCAGGTGACGCTGTCCTTCCTGCTCATGCTGATCTTCATGACCTACAACGTGTGGCTCTGCCTGATGGTCGTCCTGGGCGCCGCCGTCGGTTACTTCCTGTTCTGCTGGAAGAAGTCGGTCATCGTGGACGTCACCGAGCACTGTCACTAACAGCGGACCACCGGGAGCCTCAGCCGGCGATGTCTCACGGTTGCGGAGGCAGCGGTGGAGGAGGAGGCGGCGGCGGCGGCGGCGGCGGATGAGTGGTCCATCTGAATGGAGGGCGGAGGCGTTGGTGCTAAGCTGGATTAACCGGAAGCTCTCATCCCCACGGCAAAAAACAGACACACACACACTTCAACACAACCCCTGCTACTTGCTATTCTCTAGGTATTAGCCTATAAACTAACTCCTAAGCCTGGATCCTTAGATCCCGACATCAAGATCAACTATGTAAACGGTTCAGAAACCCGGTAGGATTGGCGGGAAATCGTTTAAGTCGAAAGTGCAAAGTATGCAAGAGAACAAAGTGAGCGACTGGCGAGCGAATTGTATAAAGTTAAGCAATGCAAATGTGTATAACTTTCTCTGTTATTGGTACTCAGTCTATGTTCGCAGGATTCCCCCAAAAGCAAATATTTTTTTTTATCACTATTATTATACACCATTTTGTATCCCAATTATACGATTATGATTATTATTATTTGGTAAAATAAAAACCATTCTTTTTTATAACTCACTTTTGTTTGTTAGCCCCACGAAAAAGAAAAGACATGTTTGTTAAATTTGACTTTCTTGTGAGATAATGTTGAACCAGCCGCGAATGTTGTAAGGTTTGGATGTGTGCTTCAACAGTGCGTTTCACAAGAGTAATTTGGTTACCGAAAAGATTGTAAGCTTCACAAAAAAGTTGGCATTGATTTATGCTTGCATTTACTTGTTGTTTGAACAACTGATATTACTTTAGGCTCGAAAATTGATTCAGTCGAAGACTGTATTAGCTAATTAATTTTAACGTGTACCATTATTCCCACAACTGGCCATTACTAGCTGTCTGTTCTGTAAACTGATTTTTGCTCAACTTGTAAATGGTCTTTGTAAATTTCCTTCGCCCAAAACTATAGAAACAGACTTCCAAAGCGGCCACCCGTACTGCCTTAATGTCCCGAAACGCACTGTATCCAGCATATGTTCACTCACTCGATCAGCATGCATATATAGATGTTGTAGATATTAAATTTAAAGCAAATACATACAGTAAAACGGCAACAAATTTATAAATATTATTAATATTAAATCTATCTATACTTTAATAAATATACAAACAGAATATTGTTATAACTGAAGCGGAATATGACTTTGAAAACGGGAAGTGATGGGAAATTAAGCAAGATTTTGGATGAAATGTACCAAACAAATGTACAAAAATGATAATTCCAGCATTGAATGATGAGATCCACACATTTAACGATAAAGAAAACAACTCATCGACTTCGTTTTCGGAATTTACTTTGATCTTTATTAGAAAATTATTGCGAGTCTCTCAATAGAATGTTGTATCCTTACTCATATCGTAATTCATAATTAAAAACATCTTTACATGACTACAGGCGATCGATCAAATTTTATTGACTGGTTACACTATACTTAAGTTTCGCTTTTTTAACTTTTGCCTGCCCGATGGGAGTTCAATTCAATTGATTAATTTGCTAGGTGATCGTAGTAAACACAATACAGGGGGCGAGATGGGGATTAGTGGATAGGAACTAGGTTACTAGGGGGTAAATTAGGTCCTCGCAGGCAGCGGGGGGAAAAAAAGGAGCTCGGCCTGCGAGAACACAAAACTAAAGCGGCCCGTACATTCGTATATATGTACGGTTCGAATGGTTAAATATTATCAACTGACAACCCGCGCGTTTGCGTTCGATTACGATATCGAGACTTATCGAAGGATGGGTAATGGATATTGGAGTTATATAATATATATAGTTATAAGTAGATGAGAGAAATGGAAATTCACCTCGTTCGTATTGTGTCATGCCCAATACAGTTCTACACGAGTGTCTCTCTCTGCCTTCTCTTTCACTCTTCTCTCTCCCTTTCTCTGATCCACTGATCACTGATCACTGATCGTTCGTTGATCGCCGACTGATGATGACCGTTGCTGAGTTCGGGATAAACGGATAATGGATTTCGCCTTGGCTGTCGTGAAGAAACATTTATGTGGGGAGGTGTGGCATAGAAGTTACCTGGTTGGTTCTTCTTTCCATATATATATATAACTATATATCTCTCTCTTTCCTCTTACATATATCCCTCTCATCCATTTCTACATACTTTTGGGTTCCGTTCTTCAGTTGGCGGTTCCTGAAATATGTTTGCAGAGAGAAAAGTGTTAGTCAAGTGAGCCAGACCAAAAGTTCGGGGTGGTAGAAAAGTGGGTAGCGCATCTTAGTCTAAATTTCGAGCTGATCGTGTATTAGATAGAGGTTCAGAGTTCATCTGAGTGTGTGCTTTATTCATTCATTTATTTTTTTGTTGGTGTGGCACGAACAGTTGAGAACATACATCTACGAGGGGGGTTCTTTTAGCTCTGAACAGAGATTCAACCGCAAAAATGGCTTATAGATATCATAATTTTTTCGGGGTCGGGGGTCAGTCACAATTTACCTGTTGGTGAAGAGGAGGGGGGAACATGAACATACACTTGTGTATGGGTTTGGGAACTCTCGAACTCGAACTCGACTCGAACTCTCTCGCCCTCTCTGTCTGTGCTCTGTTTGCTGTCTCCCTCTGCTCTCTGCCTAAGCTTCTGCTTTTTGTTTATATTTTTATATTGATTATAATTTAATTCGATTTAGCAATTCAATTACCTCGTGGTTTTTCGTAGGTGTCTTGGAATCTTGGCTTGAAGATTTCGCTGGGGTTAGTTTTTGTTTTTTATCTTAAGAAATACCATAGTGCAGGGGGGATGGGCGGGGGAGGGGCGGAACACCACAACAATGAGAGAAGGATACAAAAAAAAGGATTATGTAGAGCTACGACGGCAAGCCGAAGCCTCAAGATCCCCTTCCAAGGGAAGTATGTACATATATATAATAGTAGTACAGGAAATAGTACTACATTAATCATCTATTTTTAACATTAAAAAAGAACTGGGATCAAATGATATATCTTACAAATCGGACTCGAATTAGGGACAGCTCTCTATCAAAGCTTCATCCTTGGAAAGGGCTTCAAGGTTGTTTGGTTTCATCGATTGATCAAATGTACCTGCAATCTGTCACTCATCAATAGCTCCTCTCTCTTTCTCACTCCCTCAGTCCGTCACTTTCTCTCTGTTTCGGTTTTACGGCTACAAGGTACTACGACTACGTACCTCTGCTGTGGAACTTGGAACTCGAAACCCATCCCATCGCACACAATTGACCCAGCAACCCAGTCGCCAAGCCAAGCCAAAAAGCACATGCAGTTCGAGTATCTCTCTCTAAGTCTCTATATATATTACTATATATACATTTACCATTTATGGTTTATGGGGTGTTTTCCTGTGTTTCACAGTGTGTGGGTGTGTGTGTGGGTAGGTGTGAGGAGTGTGGTGTGTGGGGTGGTGTGCGGATTGAGGATTGCATGAAATGCGTGGATCTGTTTCTGTTGGGTTAGTTAAGCGCATAGAGATAACAGTAAGGCTTGGTAAATACCTGTTTCAGTCACTGTCCCACTCCCAATTGCAAGGTAGCGTCCAAAGAACGCTCCGTATCGCCCTAATCCTCTGTCTATCTATTGGTCCTAGCGAGTACATATAGAAACCATGTTTGTGAACACTTGAAAAAATACTATTGCAAATTTCATTGATATGTTATTGACATAATCTTTCTGATGTAACTGATCTTTAAATGGAACCACTCTAAATACAATAGTAGTACATTTGATCTATAAACTCAGCAACTGAACAAAGATGGCGTACATATTTAATTGGTACAACTATTCAAATATTTATTTAATGGTTACTTGTTTTTGCTATGCATTATAGTTGTATACTAAAATAATACCCGTAACCTGCTTGGTTATTGGCTTGAAATTGTTGGATTTTAGAGTTATAGACTTGGGAATAAACTAAGAAAATTAAGACTAATTTAAGATATCTTCCTTTTATCAATGAAATGTTGTTGAAATAACTGAAGCGTAATAGTTTTTAACTTTTAATACATTTTGAGAACCCTTGGTCCGTCTGTCCGCTTTGAAGGACCTGACCTTCGTGAAATCCTCGATGGATCTCAACCCAACTGGGTACACACATTGAGAAGGGAGATGTGTGTACACAGATATAGATGGATACATATAGATATATATAGTTATGGTACGAAAACGAGTATGTCTACGGAATGTGGAGTGGCACAATGGCGCCGGAGTGTTACTTTTTACGGATTTATCAAGTGTGTTCGACTCACCTCAGCGCACTCGTTCTGCCAGCTCTGATACTGTTTCTTTTTAACTGTTTTTTGATACATATTATTTTGGAAATTGTGTTAATGATTTTTTTTTTTGGGGGTACCTCGATGCTGCCATTTTTTGCCCAGGCAGCTGCTGCTTACTGAAGATTGCAGATGGTTCGTGTGGATCTTGATCGTATATATAGTTGTGTGTGGTTTCATTTTTGGGGCTTTGGGAACTGCTCCTGACTTTCTGCTTATGCTTCTATGCGTCATTTACTTGTGTTGCTTGATTTTCACTTGGGTTTCTTATATTTTTGGTCTCTAGTAGCGGCTGCGACTCCGGCTGCGGCAATGTCGCTCGCGGCTGTCGTGGCGGTAGTGATTATGATTGTGATTGTGGTGGCTCCGGTTGCTTCGGTTGCCACCACCACCGCCGCCTCCACTTCCTCCTCCGCCGCCGCCACCACCACCACTCCGCGAGTACGAGTGATGGGAGCTGTGGTGCGACTTGTGGTGATCTGGAATACAAAAGGGCCGAGTTAAATAACATCCAGAGTGCCGTGTGCAATTGCAAAACTCCAAAGCGAAGCGGGGACTGTTGGGGAACGTGAAACTTACGGTGACGCCGATCCGAGGGCTGGCGATTCTGGACATAGTCACGACTTCGCTCTCGATACTCGTTGCGTGGCTCGCTGGAAGGATTCCAAAAGAGAACATAAGTAATTGGATACTTTTTACATTGTTGAATAATGAACATCCTCCCTTTAGTACATAATAATAGAATATTCATGACATCATATTGTCTTGCAAAAGATCTAGTCAATTTGATTTTAGTAGCCAAGTGATAAAATAAACCCAAAGTAAACAAACTTAGCAGCATTACTCATAGTCACATTGAACGGCAGAATGCCAACTTTTGTTGTAATTAACTAGAAAAAGAAAACAAACGAATTCTTGTTTTCGATCATCTTCAAGGTGTCTATAGGATACAGCTGGATTAGCGCAGAAGGCAAAGTGCCAACCAAAACGTACTGGATATCTTAGCTAATTTTTCAGTTATGGGTATTTATAACTTGGAAAAACTCAAGGATGCTGCAATATCTTAATTCCTTAGGGCTTATATGTCTATTTTAAAGCTAGAAATTCCTACCGTCTGTTGTCGTAGGAGTGAAAGCGCTGAACTCGACCCTCGCGCCGACGTCGATCCTCCTGCTCGCGCTCCTTTTGTCGCGCATCGTTGATCTCGGCGACGGCGTTCCGCAGCTTGGAGTAGCCCAAATGCTGCTTGCCCATCAAATGGTCCTCGATCCGCTGCTGGGCATCGCCGACGATCAGAAAGGCGCCGCAGATCTCGCACACCTTCATCTGTTTCTCGGGCAGTGAGTCGTGCGACCAGCCAGCCGTCTTGTTCTCGGCCTTGTCCGTTTTGTCCTCGCTGGTAGCTCCACTTCCAGCTGCCTCGCCCTCTTCCGCCGCAGTGGCTCCCTCCGCAGCTGCTGCTGAGCTTGGAGCAGCCTCCGGAGCTTCGTCACTGATGGCGTCGGCGGTGATGGTGGCGGCAGGAAGTGGGGTGCTTGGTGTCTCCTCGCTGGGATTTGCACCGCCCGGACTGCTGAGCTGCAGCTCATCCTCTGGCGCTTTGGTCAAGCTGATGCCACTGATGGCCTTGTGATTGGCCTCGTGCTGCTGCATCAGCTGCTCCTTCTCCTCCTTCAGCTCCTCGCAGAGGGTCATCAGGTCTTGGGCCTGGTCCACATCGCCCCGTATGCCAGCCTCCTCCGCCTCGGAGAGCAGTTTATTGATCCTGGCATTCAGGTTGGCCAGCTGCTCCTGGTGCCTGCTCAGCGGAGCAGGAGCATTGGGCTGATCTCGCTGCATCAGGAGCAAACGCTGCTTGCCCTTCTGGATCTTGCGATCCACATCGTGGAGCATGACATTGCAGAAGCGCAGGAACTCATCCTCGTACTGGCGCTTCCGCTGCGAGGGACGGGCATCCTCGTAGAGATGGCGGGCCTCCTCGTCATGGATGCGGGCACAGGGACCCAGATCCGCGCGGGTATTGATGAACAGATCGTGCGGACAGAACTTTACGTTGTAGAACTGGCAGAACTGTTGGGTTAAACAGATCGATAATTGAGTGGGGGCTGTTCCATGAGGCTGGGGCTATCACATCCTATCGAACTCACCTCGGGATCCTCCCAGTTGACCTTGGCGCCCGCCTCCGAGGGATGCAGGTTGCGATTCCGGCCCATCAGCTCATCGAGCATTTGCCTGGCGGCGTCCACCATCTCGGGAACGGCGAACTTCCCTTCAACTGGCGGTGGAAAAACTCAACTCCCAAGTGGGGGTGCACCAAGAGTGGTCCACAGATTCTGGACTCCAGCGATTCCAGTGGAGCCGCACACCGGAGTTCCTGGCCTGGAGACGGTGCCGGCGGACAGGTGCAGCCACTTAACGCACGTGCAGCGTTGCAAAACACGTGCTTTAGCTGTTTATCCGACAAATTTGCCAAAGTAGAATCAATAAAAAAATTATTTCACAAAATTCGTGGGCTATCGATAGCTCTGCAGCGTTTTTTGCAAGTACCAATCGGGCCTATCGGTCTTCATTGACATTGGCGAAGTGGCAGCCCCGCCGGCCGGCGTTGCCACCCCCTTTCAACTGTCATAAAAAGGCGCCAAAAATTGGCGAAACACGCAGCTGTAAACATAGCGAAAACCAAAGCGAAGCTACGCGTTTCCCGGCGTTTATTTACCAGTTTAAATCAAACAGTGACCCAATATGGATGTGGCAGATGCTCAGGTTGGCCAGCTGCGCGTCAAGGACGAGGTGGGCATTCGGGCGCAGAAGCTATTCCAGGATTTCCTCGAGGAGTTCAAGGAGGATGGCGAAATCAAGTACACGCGACCGGCCGCCAGCTTGGAGTCGCCGGATCGCTGCACCCTGGAGGTGAGCTTCGAGGATGTGGAGAAGTACGACCAGAACCTGGCCACCGCCATCATCGAGGAGTACTATCACATATACCCGTTCCTCTGCCAGTCCGTTTCGAACTACGTGAAGGACCGGATTGGGCTGAAGACCCAGAAGGACTGCTATGTGGCCTTCACGGAGGTGCCCACGCGCCACAAGGTTCGCGATCTGACGACCTCCAAGATCGGCACCCTCATCCGCATCTCCGGCCAGGTGGTGCGCACCCATCCCGTCCATCCGGAGCTAGTTTCCGGGGTGTTCATGTGCCTGGACTGCCAGACGGAGATCAGGAACGTGGAGCAGCAGTTCAAGTTCACCAATCCGACGATCTGCCGCAATCCCGTGTGCTCCAATCGCAAGCGCTTCATGCTGGATGTGGAGAAGAGTCTGTTCCTGGATTTCCAAAAGATTCGCATCCAGGAGACCCAGGCGGAGCTGCCACGCGGCTGTATTCCCCGCGCCGTCGAGATCATTTTGCGTTCGGAGCTGGTGGAAACGGTTCAGGCTGGCGATCGCTATGATTTCACCGGCACTCTGATCGTCGTACCCGACGTGAGTGTCCTTGCAGGCGTTGGAACGCGAGCGGAGACCAGTTCGCGGCACAAGCCAGGCGAGGGCATGGAGGGAGTGACCGGCCTCAAGGCTCTCGGCATGCGGGAGCTCAACTACAGGATGGCATTCCTGGCCTGCAGCGTTCAGGCCACCACAGCCCGGTTTGGCGGCACCGATCTGCCCATGTCGGAGGTCACGGCGGAGGACATGAAGAAGCAGATGACGGATGCCGAGTGGCACAAGATCTACGAGATGTCCAAGGACCGTAATCTCTACCAGAACCTGATCAGCAGCCTGTTCCCCTCGATCTACGGCAACGATGAGGTTAAGCGCGGCATTCTCCTACAGCAATTTGGTGGCGTTGCCAAGACCACAACCGAGAAGACTTCGCTGCGTGGCGATGTCAATGTGTGCATTGTGGGCGATCCCAGTACGGCCAAGTCGCAGTTCCTGAAACAGGTCTCGGACTTCTCGCCCAGAGCCATCTACACCTCGGGCAAGGCTTCCTCGGCGGCGGGTTTAACCGCGGCCGTGGTACGCGACGAGGAGTCCTTTGACTTTGTCATCGAGGCGGGAGCCCTCATGTTGGCGGACAACGGCATTTGCTGCATCGATGAGTTCGACAAGATGGATCAGCGCGACCAGGTGGCCATCCACGAGGCCATGGAGCAGCAGACCATCTCGATAGCTCGCGCCGGAGTTCGGGCCACTCTGAATGCCCGCACCTCCATTCTGGCCGCCGCCAATCCCATCAATGGTCGCTATGATCGCTCCAAGAGTCTGCAGCAGAACATCCAGCTATCCGCTCCGATTATGTCACGTTTCGATCTGTTCTTCATACTCGTGGACGAGTGCAACGAGGTGGTGGACTATGCCATTGCCCGCAAGATCGTCGATTTGCACTCGAACATCGAGGAGTCGGTGGAGCGGGCCTATACCCGCGAAGAGGTCCTTCGGTATGTGACTTTTGCGCGGCAATTCAAGCCGGTGATTGGTCAGGAGGCGGGAAAAATGCTGGTGGAGAACTACGGTCATCTGAGGCAGCGCGATACGGGGACATCGGGCCGGAGCACCTGGAGGATCACGGTGCGCCAGCTGGAGTCCATGATACGGCTGAGCGAGGCCATGGCCAAGCTGGAGTGCTCCAATCGTGTGCTCGAGAAGCACGTGAAGGAGGCCTTCCGCCTGCTAAACAAGTCGATCATACGCGTGGAGCAACCGGACATCCATCTGGACGACGACGAGGGTCTGGATGTGGACGATGGCATACAGCACGACATTGACATGGAGAACAATGGAGCGGCGGCCAATGTGGATGAGAACATGGACACCTCCGGCACCGACGGCGCCGCCGTGCAAAAGAAGAAGTTTACGCTCTCGTTCGAGGACTACAAGAATCTGTCCACCATGCTGGTGCTGCACATGCGCGGCGAGGAGGCGCGCTGCGAGGTGGAGGGCAGCGACACGGGCATCAAGCGCAGCGACGTGGTCACCTGGTATCTGGAGCAGGTGGCCGAGCAAATCGAGTCCGAGGATGAGCTGATCTCGCGCAAGAACCTCATCGAGAAGCTAATCGATCGCTTGATCTATCACGATCAGGTCATCATTCCGCTCAAGACCTCCACGCTGAAGCCGAGGATCAAGGCTCCGGGACAGGACGATGACCAGTCAGAGGACGATCCCCTGCTGGTGGTGCATCCCAACTACATCGTGGAGTAGTGACCAACGCGGGACAACAGTTTATTACACCCTAAACTTCCTAGTTAAGTTTCTGTTTCCACATCTTTTTTTTGGTCACCCATTCTTTGTATTTAGCTGTAAGTTTAGAGTTTAAAGACATTATCTAAACCCATCAGGGATTTGTTGACCCTTCTGTGGTCAAGTTACGTTCCAAATCATTCATGTTTTCGCCAAAATAAACGTTCATCTCAAGTTAAGGTTGGTTTCTTATTGTTTTTGGGACCATGATTATTGCTAAACCGATGTGGAATTGATTGACCCACCTGAGAATCCAAATACTCCATGTTTTCGCCGAAATAAACGTTCGTCTCAAGCTTAAGCTGGTTTTTGTTACGCATTCAACGGGCAGATGATGTTGTTTCCTTTATTTTCAGTTACTCAATTCTAAACCCACCTTCGGTGATTCGTGTTTTCGCCGAAATAAACGTGCATCCCAGGGCAAAGCTTGGTTTCTTTTCATTTTAATTGTACAGATGCGTTGATAAATTGCCTATGAAATAAAAACGAGGCCCGCAGATCGCGATCGAGGGGTTATTCTACTTCTCGAAGGTGTAGTGCTTGACGCCATCGCCAGGATATTGCTTGGCGGCCACCGGGCGGTACATCTTCTTGTCGTCCAGCCAGTAGTAGAGGGCCAGGCAGCCGGACATGACGCCCAGGAAGCAGACGAAGTAGTACGAGTTGTTGTAGCGCGGCTGTTCCCCCTGCGAGTAGCGATCCTCGCTGTACAGATCGTGATCCGCCGAGATCTATGGGATGGAAATGCAAGTTTACTGCGTGTCTACGAAGCTAGAAGCTGGATGATCCTCTTACGGGCTCGTGCTGGTTACGCTTGTGCTCCGGATAGTCCCAGGGATAGTAGTTGTCCTTGGCCTCCACGCCCAGACCACCGCCCACTTTGGGGTAATCTCCGTAGCCCAGACCATCGTCCGCGTACGGTTTGTACTCCTCCGGCAGGAGGTAGTACTTCTTGGCCGCCGCCAGGCGCTCCTTCTCCGTTTGTGGATAGGGTGCCGGCTTGTAGTCCTTGTTCCAGCCAGCCACTGTGGGGCAGAAACGGGTTTGTAGCTGGGTACATTCAAAAGTTACGTAAACAAAACAGCAGGGAGCAGGTTCACCGGATCGGATTCCTGCTTCCCGGGCACTTACTGCTCCTGACCGCCTGGCGAGCCACGGCGGGATTGGCGGCGCACAGCTTTTGGGCCAGGCACACGGTTTTCACAAACGCCGACATTGCTGGCTCGCTTCAAAAAAAAGTTTCCAATTTATTTCCGATTTTAGCAAAAACAGCTGTTTGCCTGCGGTTGCAAAACAATCGATTGCTGCTATCACGCTGTCGGCCTATCGATAGTTGGCAAGAGATAGCGATAGTTGATGTGTGCAGGAATTTGAAAAACTTTTAGTATTGAAGTTTGTAATTTTGAATACAGTAAAAACTTGGTGTTCTCAGGTATTTTGAAACAAAATATATGTAAATTAAACATATGCCATTGTTTATTCCAATTTTTTGAATGATTTTGAACTGGAATATTTTGTATGCGTCATTAAAAATCCCCTACAAATTCTCTACAAACTTTTCTTTTAATGATTTTTTACAACTTTTTTTTTATAATTTGTAATTATATTTGTAGAAACCATCGATAACACCTATCGATAGGCGATATCGGCGGGTGCACACCCGCGCATCGAAGCTTTGTTGTTGTTTTTTGTTGTTGGTGCTGTTGTGGTGGGCTCGTCCGTGAACGATCACTTGGCAAACTTATTTTATTTATTAACTACCGATTAAGAAATAAGCATAAAGATGGTGCTACCGTTATTGCAGCGCTCCACGCTTCGCGGCGTTCAGCAAATAACGAAGCCATGGGCTGCCATTGGAAGTTTGCGTCTGGTAAGGATTGCACACAGATAAATTGGATATATATTTCCCTTGGCTTTGCCAAAAAATGTGCCTTATGTAACTCTTGTTTCGTTTATAAACCGCCGAAAAACTGCAAAAATGCGTTTAATAATAAACAAAACACACGGCAAAAAGAACTGAAGAAAATGCAACCTAAACACCGGCGTTTCGTAATCGTTATACAATGGAAAGGTGCAAATGACCGCCTTCCAGCCACTGGAATACCAATTCCAATCCCAATTCGACCACTTGTGGACAAACTCCAATTGGAAGCTGCTTCATTGATTTGTTCACTCCATTTTTTATCAGGTTTTTTCTTCCATTCTTTTAACTCGCACTCAAATCACATGATAAAAAAAAATAAAATCAAAACAAACTCACACCGCGAAAAAAACTCACGAAACGAGTTGTAATTCAAGAAATTGTGCTGCTCACTCAGCAAATTCTTGTTTTTCGGCTATTCAATTAAAACCGGTTAATTTTCATATATTCGTAGGCTTGGTAATATCCATTTGACGACCACTGTAATACACTCCCCTGGTACTGGTACCTTTGGTTATTCAGATAACTATATGGTGGAGCCAGATAGTAGGGACAGTCGGTCATAAATTACACCCACAAAGCCGAAGAATATCACACTGGTGGTCAAAGTTATAGTACTAAAAATAAAAAAAAGATTTCAATATATCAAAAAATCTCGATTTATCAAAAAACTTTGAACCGAAATTCAAGATTGTAAAAATTTCTAGAAATATAGGATAAATGTGAATTCCAGCTTTAACTTAATTTTGGGACATTTTTTTTAGGTAGATAATTTTTTAAGTAACCATCCCTTAAAATTTCCAAGCCCTGTAAAATTTTTCAAATATTTTATTATACATCCATTTCATAAATATACATTTCTTAATGGAAATATTACCAGAAATGAATCTTTATGCCTTGTAGGTTTAGGATTTATAAAATCTCCTTCGCCAATTTTCAATTTCTATAACTATTTGTGTGCTCTTTGCTGTTTTTCGTGTGCCAAAGCGCGGCTGATTAGCAAAGCACCCCATGCCAAGTAGGGTCTTCAGAATTCAGTACTCAGTCTTCGGTCCCCTCGAGAACCGCCCTCTTTTTACACCTCCACAATTCCATATGTGTATTTTGCCGTTGAGAGCGCTCTTTCAAGAATCCGTTCGCTTTACACTCGGGTTTTGGTTTGATTCTATGGAGTAGAGCCGTCGTCGCCGGGTCTTATCGCCTCAGTTCACTTTGAGCAGCAGCCGTCGTCGAGTGTTCGTCCTCTGATTTCGGATTTCTCTGATTCTGATTGCACCCCACCAACTTATCTGCCATCTATCTCACTTGAAATGGTCAGATGGCTGCCTCTACACTCGTTATATTCGTTATTTGCCCCTCTTTTAATCTGGAAATTTTCCCCTGCAGGCCTCCCAGGAATTTCGCGTGGAGAGCGACACCTTTGGCGAGCTGAAGGTTCCCGCGGATAAATACTATGGCGCCCAGACGATGCGATCCCAGATCAATTTCCCCATCGGCGGAGCCACCGAGCGGATGCCCGTAAGTATTCCTCCCCCGAAACAGTAGACCCAGTCCCCATTGGAACTCTCAAAAAGTAATTAACTCACGTCGTTTATACAATTAATAGTTGTTTACCTAACATGATGGAAGATTTGCAAAACAAATGGCTTCTATCATTGCTTAGTAGGTTCTGTAATGCATTGCCTGCCTCACTTTTTAGACCCAAAATGGAAAAACACAAGTATTAATCAGTTTAATTACATTTTCAATGACTGCATATCTTTTTAAGAAGCACGTTCTTAAATAAATAATTTAAAAGCTTTCCTTTTACTTAATAAAACTGATGATTTATAGGTATATAGGTATATATTTACTTCTTTTTACTTCAAATTAGTACTCAAGGCTGCAAAAGTAGCGAGTTTTAGCTAATTACAAAGTACAATAGTGTTGAAACTTGGCTTTGTTTATTTAATGTGCTTTTTCAAGGCTTAAAAACGTGAATAAAAACTTGCAATTCATTGTAATTTATGTATAAATTGTGTAAAATACCAAAATCAAAATGTAAACCAAGTGTTATGGGGTAAAAACCAACTTAATTATTGAGAACTATTGCCAAGTTATATTCTTTTATTGAAGACTCTAATCGAAATTGCAGAAACCCGTGGTTCAGGCGATGGGCATTTTGAAGAAGGCCGCCGCCGAGGTGAACAAGGAGTTCGGACTGGACAGCAAGGTGAGCGAGGCGATCTCGAAGGCGGCCGACGATGTGATCTCCGGCAAGCTGTACGCCGACCACTTCCCCCTGGTCATCTGGCAGACGGGTTCCGGCACCCAGAGCAACATGAACGTGAATGAGGTGGGTTCGGGAGTCATTTCCTCTATTATCAATAGTAACTCCTTTGTAAAACCCATCTCCCATCCAACCAGGTGATCAGCAATCGCGCCATCGAGCTGCTGGGCGGCAAGCTGGGCTCCAAGACGCCCGTGCATCCCAACGACCATGTGAACAAGTCGCAGAGCTCCAACGACACCTTCCCCACGGCCATCCACATCTCGGTGGCCCTGCAGCTGAACAACAACCTCAAGCCGGCGATCAAGACGCTCCACGATGCGCTGCGGGCCAAGTCGGAGGAGTTCAAGGACATCATCAAGATCGGACGCACCCACACCATGGACGCGGTGCCACTGACCCTCGGACAGGAGTTCAGCGGCTATGCCCAGCAGTTGGCCTACGCGCAGGAGCGGATCGACGCCTGCCTGCCGAGGGTCTACGAGCTGGCCCTGGGCGGCACTGCCGTGGGAACTGGCCTGAACACCCGCAAGGGATTCGCCGAGAAGTGTGCGGCCAAGATTGCCGAGCTGACCAACCTGCCCTTCGTGACGGCGCCCAATAAGTTCGAGGCTCTGGCCGCCAGGGATGCCATGGTGGAGGTCCACGGAGTCCTCAACACGATCGCTGTCAGCCTGATGAAGATTGCCAACGATATCCGCTTCCTGGGCTCCGGTCCACGGTGCGGCTTGGGTGAGCTTTCGCTGCCGGAGAACGAGCCTGGCAGCTCCATCATGCCCGGCAAGGTGAATCCCACGCAGTGCGAGTCGCTGACGATGCTCTCCGCACAGGTGATGGGCAACCAGGTGGCCGTGACCATCGGTGGCTCCAATGGACACTTTGAGCTGAACGTCTTCAAGCCCCTGATCGTGTCCAATGTGCTGCGCTCCATTCGGCTGTTGTGTAAGCCTAGTATCCCCTAGTTATGATGCGGTTTTGAAGTTATATCGGTTCCTTTTCAGCTGATGGCAGCAGGACCTTCACTGCCAACTGCGTGAACGGCATCCAGGCCAATCGCGAGAACATTGCCAAGATCATGAACGAATCCCTCATGCTGGTGACCGCCCTGAATCCCCACATTGGCTACGACAAGGCGGCCAAGATCGCCAAGACGGCGCACAAGAACGGAACGACCCTCAAGGAGGAGGCCATCAACCTGGGCTACCTCACGGAGCAGCAGTTCAACGACTGGGTGCGACCCGAACAGATGCTGGGACCCAAGTAAACCGGCAAACTAGTAGGCCGTCCGTCGTCACCCATCGCTGTCACCAGGAATTCCTAGCCTGTCGGGCTTAAGTTCGTTCGTTTGTACATGAGTTCGCTCGGAATCAAAGATCATTCAATAATAACCGAAAATGCTGAAGCAAGCTCAGGGCCTGGGCCTGAATAGACGCCATCTCTGGGTGGCTTGCGGTGGCGGTGGCCTGCGGGCCAAGGAAGTAAGTAGTTGTGCTGTGTGGGGATCCATTTGTGTAGTGGGAACGCTTTTCCAGGGCGACAAAGGCAGGGGCAAGGAGGCGCAGAAGTTCCGTCTGGAGAAGGACACCTTCGGAGAGCTGAAAGTGCCCGCTGATAGGCTTTACGGAGCCCAGACGATGCGATCCAAGTTGAATTTTCCCATTGGCGATGTAGCCGAGCGCATGCCGGTAGGAATTGGAATTGCCCGGGGATTCTAAAACCTAAACTCCCACTCCCACACGCAGATGCCGGTGATCCAGGCCATGGGCATACTGAAGAAGGCCTGTGCCGAGGTGAACAAGGATTTCGGGCTGGACAGCAAGATCTCGGACGCCGTCTCCTGCGCCTGCGACGATGTCATCTCCGGCAAGCTGTACAAGCAGGGTCACTTCCCGCTGGTCATCTGGCAAACCGGTTCCGGCACCCAGTCGAATATGAACACCAACGAGGTGAAGAACAATTTGATAGATATTAACACTTTCAGGTATTTTCGGGCCAAGTATTGTCCTAATCACTATTTTACGCCTAAAAATGTTACATTTGTTGGCCAAAGCAATGGAAATAATTGTCCAAACATGGAATGGCATACCTTCCCGAACTCGTACTTAAATTTCCTTTAACTTGGCATTTCCAGGTAAAATTTTTATTTTTTTGAAAATTTTCGCAAAAAATTGTGATGCAACCCCTTACAAAAAAATCGAAAATTTGAAAAATGTTGAATTTTTCCAAATCAGCCGAAGAGTGCACTAATATTAAATATCAGGTTGTTATCTGCTCAGAACAGTTCGCCGTTTTAAAATCGGAGCATTTCTGCAAAAATGAGAGCAAAATCAAATTTTACGAAAAATCAGATTTTGGCCAAAAATTTAAATCTTCATTTTCCGCCTATAAAGAGTCAGTGTTTTTGCTATAAAAATGGAAATAATTGTCCAAATGTGGAGTGTGATACCTTCCCGAACTCGTAGTTAAATTTCCTACAACTTGGCATTTCAGGTTAAACATTTTATTTTTTTGAAAATTTTCGCAAAAAATTGCGATGCTACCCCTTATAAAAAAATCGAAAATTTGAAAAATTTTTAATTTTCCCAAATCAGCCGGAGAGTTCACTAATATTAATTATCAGGTTGTTATATGCTCAGAACAGTTCGCCGTTTTAAAATCGGAGCATTTTTGCAAAAATTAGAGCAAAAACAAATTACAAAAAATCAGATTTTGGCCAAAAAATGAAATCTTCATTTTCAGCCTATAAAATGTCAGTGTTTTTGCTATAAAAATGGAAATAATTGTCCAAATGTGGAGTGTGATACCTTCCCGAACTCGTAGTTAAATTTCCTACAACTTGGCATTTCAGGTTAAACATTTTATTTTTTGGAAAATTTTCGCAAAAAATTGCGATGCTACCCCTTATAAAAAAAACGAAAATTTGAAAAATTTTTAATTTTCCCAAATCAGCCGGAGAGTGCACTAATATTAATTATCAGGTTGTTATCTGCTCAGAACAGTTCGCCGTTTTAAAATCGGAGCATTTTTGCAAAAATTAGAGCAAAAACAAATTTTACAAAAAATCAGATTTTGGCCAAAAAATGAAATTTTCATTTTCAGCCTATAAAGAGTCAGTGTTTTTGCTATAAAAATGGAAATAATTGTCCAAATGTGGAGTGTGATACCTTCCCGAACTCGTAGTTAAATTTCCTACAACTTGGCATTTCAGGTTAAAAATTTTATTTTTTTGAAAATTTTCGCAAAAAATTGCGATGCTACCCCTTATAAAAAAATCGAAAATTGAAAAAATTTTAATTTTCCCAAATCAGCCGGAGAGTGGACTAATATTAATTATCAGGTTGTTATATGCTCAGAACAGTTCGCCGTTTTAAAATCGGAGCATTTTTGCAAAAATTAGAGCAAAAACAAATTTTACAAAAAATCAGATTTTGGCCAAAAAATGAAATCTTCATTTTCAGCCTATAAAATGTCAGTGTTTTTGCTATAAAAATGGAAATAATTGTCCAAATGTGGAGTGTGATACCTTCCCGAACTCGTAGTTAAATTTCCTACAACTTGGCATTTCAGGTTAAAAATTTTATTTCTTTATAAAAAAAAAAATATAAAAAAATCGAAAATTTGAAAAATTTTTAATTTTCCCAAATCAGCCGGAGAGTGCACTAATATTAATTATCAGGTTGTTATCTGCTCAGATAATTTTACGAAATATCAGATTTTGGCCAAAATAATAAAATATTTTTTTTAATATCAAATCTTCTAGGTGATCAGCAATGCGGCCATCAAGATGATGGGTGGCGAGCTGGGCAGCAAGAAGCCGGTGCATCCGAACGACCACGTGAACAAGTCGCAGAGCTCCAACGACACCTTTCCCACGGCCACCCACATCTCCGTGGGCATGGAGCTGAACGAGCGGCTGGTTCCAGCGGTGACCCACCTCAGGGATGCCCTCAAATCCAAGTCGGATGAGTTCAAGGACATCATCAAGATAGGACGCACCCATCTGATGGACGCAGTGCCCCTGACTTTGGGCCAGGAGTTCAGTGGCTATGCCCAGCAGCTGACCTATGGGCTGGACAGGATCAAGGGGTGTTTGCCGAGGGTCTACGAGCTGGCCCTGGGCGGCACTGCGGTGGGAACGGGCCTGAATGCCCCCAAGGGATTCGCCGAGAAGGTGGCCAAGCGGATTGCCGAGCTCACCTGTCTGCCCTTCGTGACGGCTCCCAATAAGTTTGAGGCTCTGGCCGCCAGAGATGCGATGGTGGAGGTACACGGAGTGCTCAATACGATTGCTGTCAGCTTGATGAAGATTGCCAACGACATTCGCCTGCTGGGATCGGGCCCACGGTGCGGACTGGGTGAGCTTATGCTGCCGGAGAACGAGCCTGGCAGCTCCATCATGCCCGGCAAGGTGAATCCCACGCAGTGCGAGTCGATGACCATGCTGTGTGCCCAGGTGATGGGCAACCAGGTGGCCGTCACCATTGGCGGGTCCAACGGACACTTTGAGCTGAATGTATTTAAACCGCTGATAGTATCGAATGTTCTTCGCTCCATTAGGCTATTGGGTGGCTATAAAAAATACTTCTTAGCTGTCTTCACCTTTATAAATCCCTTCTTTTCAGCCGATGGCAGCATGACCTTCAGTAAGAACTGCGTGGAGGGACTGAAGGCCAACAGGGAGAGGATCGACAAGATCATGAACGAGTCCCTGATGCTGGTCACCGCCTTGAATCCCCACATCGGCTACGATAAGTCCGCCCAGATCGCGAAGGCGGCCCACAAGAACAAGACGACCTTGAAGGAGGAGGCCTTGAAAACGGGCATCACCGAGGAGCAGTTCAAGGAGTGGGTCAATCCCAAGGAAATGCTGGGGCCCAAGTGATCCTAGTCTTGTTTACATATAGTTACAATCAATGTTGTCATTTAAAAGTAATAAATTTATCATGTACCAAAACAAAACCAAAACTTTTGAAAAGTAACGGTTATTAGTTTTCAATCTTAAGGAATGGTTGGTGTCCTAGCTAGTCCGTTTCCGGTTTGAGTCACCGCTATTGATTTTTAAACCACAATATATCGAAAATTGTAACGGTCACACTGGCGCCTTTCTGTTTTTTAGCCATTTCTTTGTTTTTATCGTAAATTCCAGCGTAATTAGCTGCTATATTATAGCGGAATATAAGTATAAAAAACAGATGAACAAGTGTTAAACTCAGTGGCCTTTTCTGTGGTCCAAAAAATTTGAGCTGACAGCGATTATCTAACGACAGAAACGAAACGAACGGTGTAGTAGTAGGCGGAGATAATAAAAAAAGGCAGCCAGGCAAGTTGGCTTCTCGTAAATTATCCGTTCCGTCCAGTTAAAAAAAGATCAACATCTAGACTAACCCACACAGGAGTCGAAAAGACGATATAAGTTTCGAGTCAGAGAAAAACAACCATTTCGATTTACGGATTTTGCCTTGCAGTTGCAGCACCACCCACCTCCCCCTGCATCGCCCACTTGAACCACCACCCACAAACAAAAAAAAAAATAAAATATATTTACGACGCAAAAACAAAACAATCGAATCGGCACACCAGCTGTTTTGTTATCGAACCGCACTATCGGCGTTATCGATCCCACACATGAGCAACGTTGGCGAAGAAGAAGAATTAGCAGCAGCAGCAAGGAACCTAAAAAAATAACGTAATTTAATATTTACACACACAATTATGGCGAAGGGCCCGTGCTAATCAGGTTCTCAGTTACAGGCACTGCCAGCCGAGGTCTTTGTGGGCCGAAAGATGTCTGTGAGACTGCTGACCGTGCGACTGATCAAACATGGTCGCTACATTTTGCGCAGCTACTGTAAACGTGATATACACGCCAACATTTTGGACCAGAATCAATTGAAGACAAGAAGCAAGCGAGGCTTTCCCCTACCCTCCTCCGCCGCCCATGTGCTGCGGGTAACTATCAGTAGTCCGGCTGTTGTCAGTAATCCCACTTAACCCACACCCCAATCCCCGCCAGACAACGCCCCAGCAGGCGGCCAAATCGGTGGTCAATGTAGTGCCCCGCACAGGCACCACCAACCCGGCGGGAACACCGTTAGGCGGCAGCACCTCCAGCTCCTCCAGCGGCCTCTTCCGCGTGGGACAGCATGCCCGCAAACTCTTCATCGACAACATCCTCAGCCGGGTGACCACCACCTACTCGGAGGATCTTCGCCAGCGGGCCACCCGCAAACTCTTCTTCGGCGACTCGGCGCCCTTTTTCGCCCTAATCGGCGTAAGTCTGGCCTCCGGCGCCGGCGTTCTCAGCAAGGAGGATGAACTGGAGGGCGTGTGCTGGGAGATACGCGAGGCCGCCGGCCGACTGCAGAGAGCCTGGAACCAGGACGACATCTCCGAGACGCTGGACAGCAAGTTCAGCATCGATGACCTGGAAATCGGGCCACCCATCGCCAAAGGTTGTGCCGCTGTCGTCTATGCAGCGGGCTTTAAGAAGGATGGTGCTGCTGCCTCCGAAATATCCAGCCAACCATCTGAAATGGAGACGCCGCAGGCTGCGCCCTTCCTTGCTCCAAATAGCTGGAGTGCCCACGAGATGATGTCGCCGCTGCAGAACATGTCCCGATTTGTCCACAACTTTGGCGGCTCTGTGGACAACATCTTTCACTACAGCCAGCCCTCGGCGGCCAGTGATTTTGTGGGCGCCCAGGAGAGGGAGCAGGAGCAGCAGCAGCAGCTGGACCAGGACACCAAAAGCAGTGCCTTCAATGTGGTAAGTAATATAATACATATCACTTGGCCTTGTTATTCATCCACTTGCATTGCAGAATTCCCCGGGGAATTCGAACAGCTCGGTGGACAGCTATCCGCTGGCCCTAAAAATGATGTTCAACTACGACATCCAGAGCAACGCCCTGTCCATCCTGCGTGCCATGTACAAGGAGACGGTGCCGGCCCGTCAGCGGGGCATGAACGAGGCCTCCGATGAGTGGGAGCGCTTGCTGCAGAACCAAACGGTCGCCCTGCCGCCGCATCCCAATATCGTTTGCATGTTCGGCTTCTTTTGCGACGAGGTGCGCAACTTTCCCGATGGCCATCTCCTGTATCCGGTGGCCCAGCCGCAAAGGATCAATCCGCAGGGCTACGGCCGCAACATGTCGCTGTATCTGCTGATGAAGCGCTACGATCACAGTCTGCGCGGACTGTTGGACAACCAGGAGCTGGACACACGCACTCGCATCCTGTTGCTGGCGCAAATGCTCGAGGCTGTCAACCACCTGAGCCGTCATGGGGTGGCCCATCGTGATCTCAAGTCGGACAATGTGCTTATCGAGCTGCAGGACGATGCCTCGCCAGTGCTGGTGCTCTCCGACTTTGGCTGCTGCCTGGCGGACAAGGTGCACGGCCTGCGGCTGCCTTACGTCTCGCATGACGTCGACAAGGGCGGCAATGCGGCTCTGATGGCGCCGGAGATCTTCAACACCATGCCCGGTCCATTCGCCGTCCTCAATTACGGCAAAGCGGATCTGTGGGCGTGCGGTGCGCTGGCCTACGAGATCTTCGGCAGCCGCAATCCATTCTACTCGAGCAGCGGCGGCCTGGCACGCGAACGCGGAGAGCTGACGCTATCGCTGAGGAACAGCGACTACCGGCAGGAGCAGCTGCCGCCGATGAGCGATGCCTGCCCGCCGCTGCTGCAGCAGCTGGTCCACAACATCCTCAATCCCAACCCGTCCAAGCGGGTCAGTCCGGATATTGCGGCGAATGTGGTGCAGCTGTTCCTGTGGGCCCCCTCGAATTGGCTCAAGGCCGGCGGCATGCCGAACAGCTCCGAGGTGGGTGGCTAGGTGGCGTTAAGCTGGCAACAACCGTTCTTACTTCATGTATCAAACTATCTTCATTCGCAGATCCTCCAGTGGCTGCTCTCGCTGACCACCAAGATAATGTGCGAGGGTCGTCCCCAGCTGGGCGCGGGTCTGATGCCAGTGGCCACCAGCGGCAGACGCGCCTACGTGGAGTACCTGCTCATCTGCAGCTTCCTGGCACGCGCCCGCCTGCGTCGCATTCGCGGTGCCCTCAACTGGATCCAGAATGTGGTGGCGTAGGCGATTTATATCTACTTGTTACTCTGAGAAAATCAAATGGAAAAGCGTGTGATACCTATATTTTACATATGTATTTATAAAACAAATCAAAATTAACCGCATGCCTCCGCGACAATTGACTATTGATCCTGGAATCGCTGTAGTTGCTGGCTAAGCATCTGCTCCTCGGACAGAGCGTCCTCGTAGTCGGTGAGCAGCTGGAGGATGTGCTCGTTCATGGCCAGGGGCACATCCTGCGCGGCTTCGTCGGCGTGATCACTTAAGTTGGTCATCAGAATCTCCACTATTTGGCTCATCTCCGCGATGCTCTTTCGCGACCGATTAATGCATTTGTCGCGATCCATCTTCATCTTCAGGGATTTGTTCAGTTGGGGATGCTGGAGAGGATTAGAAGAGCGGCTTATCCAATGGCCTGGCTACACAAGCTTGACTAGCAATTACCATGTCTAAAATTCCAAATTCCTTTAGTTGCAAATTCGAATGTTTTGTTTACTGTACGCGGAGAGCGGCGATAACGATTGTTTTGTCGGGGCTTCAGTTATCGATAGCCTGCCAGGGATGCAGAAATTTAAAAAGTGATTATTGATAACAAATTACTTAAAAATGACCGATTTAAAGATATAAATTTTTTTAACATTTGTACATAATTACATATTATATTTAACATTATTTTTATATTTGTTTTTAAAAACAACTGTTATAAATATTATACCTTAATCAATTTAATCTACGAAAATTGCCCATTTATTTGCTAATCTCCACACGACTGACGCACAACTTGTGATCGTAGAAGGAACAGGTGGCCATGGTCAAGGAACCATCGTCCTTGTTCCTAAACGGAGCCCAATCGGCGCCGTAGCAGATGCTCTTGTGCTCCTCATAGGCGCCCAGCAGACTCAACCCGGGGCCAGTGGCGTCCAACTGCACCACACTGAAGTTGGTGTACATGCAGGCGGCCAGGAGGAGATCGGGATGCAGCGGATGCGGTTTCAGCCGCCAGATACCTCCGCCCAGGTCCAGTTCCGCCAGAGTTCGCTTCATCGAACGGGTGTCGAACAGACGCAGCTGCTCATCATAGCTCCCCGTGAGCAGGTGGTGCTCGTGCCTCGGATGACTTAGCAGGCAGGTCACGCCGGCCATGTGCGCCCGGTTTGTCCAGGCGCGCTGCTCCGTGCGCAAATCGTGGGCCATCAGGAGCATATCGTCGCCACCGCTGTACAGAAGATGCGGTGACCAGCGATCGAAGGCACAGGTCCAGGCTTCAAAGCCATGAGCTGACCACGAACGCTCCCGGATAATCTCACCCTTTGGGGAGTACTTGAGCAGATGCAGGCCACCCTTGGAATCCGAGATGGCTAGTTCGGTGGCCTGATCCTGTTCCACACTCTGTCGCCAATCCAGAGCCAGAGCCAAGGGGGATTCCTCCGGCTGCGACTCCCCCTCCACCTCCGCCAGGCAAAAGCACGTGCGCTTCTCCAGCTTCTGCTCATCCCTGAGGAATTCGTAGATTTCCAGCTGTCCCAGTGAGTTGACAGTGGCCAAGTAGGGATGTCCATCAGCACTCCAGGCTGGCAGCCACTTCATGTCCAGTATGGCCGCCGTTTCGATGCTCTGCAGCCGCTCCAGATGGGAATTGGAGTCCACATAATGGTACAAGTAAACCCGGCCCTTGCGTGGGCACTTGGCTGACGCTTTCTCCTCCTCCCCCTCCGCCTGGACCAGCTGGTAGGTGCCGCAGGCGAAGATGCCATCCTCTGGGTCATCCTGCGGCAGAAACTCCACGGAATCCGCCGAGTATTCCGTATCCTCGCTGTGGAGCGTTGTAAACATGATTGCGGTTAGCGTTATCGATAATTCCCGGCTATCGATAGCTGCTGCTTCTTCTTCTTTATACATCTCCCTGCCAATCGACCGTTGCTTTTTGATCTCTTATTAGATTTATTTGTTATTTTCGCTTTTTTTTTTGCTAATTTAAAAAATTAATAGTTAATACATACAACTACTTAGTGCTCTGTTTACGCGCTACATATTCATGATTAGGTTTAGTTGATCTCATCCCTCGTTCGTAGTATTAAGCTGCATATTTCCTTCGACTTTTCAGTGGCTTTTAGGGGCGTCACAGTGTTTGTTTCTCTTAGGAGGCTTAGGGGGGCTTTTCGTAGGGCTGCCAGGCATCCTTCTTATTGCACTTGATCCATGATCTCCGCTCACTCTCCTTCCGCTTTTTACAAAATCTATCTTTCAAGTACCTCGCGTCACATATTAAAAACATATTTAAAAAAAAACTCTTATTGATAACTATAGACAATCCCTACGCTCGCTGTTTTGCAGATCTCATCTCTCAATCGTTTGTGCGTCCAACGCCTGATGATGTTCTTGGTTTCTCGGCGGGATTGGGAATGGCCTGGCTACCCCACATCATGCACTAGTCCCCTCTAGCGATTGGTGCTGCGACTGTGACGCCTCCGCGATCCTCATTTGGTCTTCATCACAATGATTGGCTCGAGTATCTTCAGCATGTCATTGTTCTCGGGTGCCCCGGTCCCATTGCCGCCGCCAGAGCCAGGAGCTCCTCCTCCGCCGCCGGCCACCTGCAGCTTGCTGAAGCCGGGATGTGACTGCTGCTGCTGCTGGTGGAGCTGCTGCTGCTGGTGCTGACTGATGGTCACCAGGCGGTGCTGCTGGTTCAACACGATCGCCTCGTGATGCGGATGCTGCACCAACTGCTGCTGCTGCAGGCTGCCGGCAATCTGTTGCAGCTCGTGGTGCTGCAACTGCAGCGGCGGCAGCTCGTGCTCGTGGTCGTGGTCATTGGAGCCATCGCCGACGCCGCCCGGGGAGTCATCGTCATCCGCCTTGACCACCGTAACGAAGCCACCATCGCTGCCCGTGCCCGTGACCGAAACGGCTTCACTTTCGTACAACTGCTGCTCGGCGCTGGTGTCCTCGTCTTCGTCCTCGTCCTCCTCCTCGGTCTTGGCCCGGAATTCGGTGCTGGTGGCACTGCTGCTGCGCGGCGTGTGGCTGCGCATGCGCCGCATTCGCGCATACTCGGCCTGCTTGGACAGACGCTCCTTGCGCTCGTCGGTGTTCTCGGTGGCACGGATTTGCGCCCGCTTCAGCCGCGCCCGTTCGCTGAGCTTCTGCAGCCGTGTGGCCCGCTGCTCGGGCGTCTCGTTCGCGCGCACCGCCCGCTGATGGGCGGCCATCTTGTCCAGCCGCAGGCGCTTCTCCTCCTCCGTCTCGTACTTGTTCGCACCGCTGCGTCGCGGCGTCGTCATCGTCGTCACTGGCGTTCGACTGTCGCCATCGGCCGTGGAATGTACATGAATCTGGCTGAGCTCCTGATGGGCTGTCGTCTGCGACGATAGTGGCCTGCCGCGACGCGGCGTGCTGGTGGCCAGCTGCGGGGCCGCTAGCATCTGATTGAGCTCCTGCTCCAGCAGGCTGTTCACCTTCAGCTGATCCTCGCTGGCCAGCGGATTCTTTCGCGGCCTGCCCCGGCCCACGGGCGTGGTGGCGACAATCTGCGGCGATGGCGCCACCGTCGCCTGCTCCTGCTGGCCCAGTCCGGTGACCGTCAGCGTGGGATTCGCCGCCAGGATGTTATACTGGCCACCGGATGGACTATTGGCGCCGCCGCCGCCACTGGCGTTGGCAAAGTTGACTGGCGTGAAGGGCGGCGGCACGGGATTCGGTCCGATGCCGATCTGGAAGCCGTTGTGATACATCGGATAGTAGGCGGTGGTGGTGGTGCCGCCGCCGCCCGTCGTCGTGCCGGCCGTCACGACGCTGTTGCCGCCGCTGCTGGTGGTGTTGGGGAAGGTGGCCAGGTAGGGGAACTGGTTGTACAGCTGCTGGGCCTGCCCGGGCGTCGCCTTCAGCAGCTTCTGCTCGCCGCTGGCCGTGGTCACGATCACCTTGGTCTCGTTGTGGCCCAGACTAACAGACCCGCTGTTATCGTTGCCGCCCGCTGATCCCGGAGCGTCGCTGTCCGACTGCAAGAAGGGTAGAGGAGATGGGAAAGCCAACGGGTGAGTCGGTTGGGTTCGGGTGGGTTATGGGTTCTTTCTTTTTTAATTTTTTTCATTTGCCCAAGTATTGATTAACTGACTGGATTTATTTTAACAAATTATTATGCATATTATAATCATTTTCATATTTTTTTTTTAATAAATCTAGCCAATTAGTCAACATTTAAGACGTAAAATCTTCAGTAAGTTATAAAGCAAATCTTCTTCATTTTTTAAACAATAATTTAACATAAAATAGCTATTAATGGAATTTTAAATGGGTTTATAGATCGGTTTTGGAAAAGGAGTGAGTTCGATAGTGAAAGAGATAGAAATAGGACACACACACACACACACCGGCACTGATATTTATTTTGCGAATTAAAACCACTTTTTTGTTTGTTTCTTGTTGGTAAAAGTTTCTTAATTGGTTCTCTTCGCTTTTGACATGTACAATACTACATATGCATATCTACACTCTACTATGGTTAATTGATTTAAGTCTTTCCAAAAGAAAATAATACAAACAAACCAACATTAACAAAAACAGAAAGAAGGTAAAGGATTTTTTTCACTTAAGGAGCAAACAAAAAAATGTCCTTCAGCCGTTTCAGCTTCCCATTTCCATTGATTTTTTGGGAACTATGTGAATTCTACATTTTCAAAAATCCTACTTTCCAGTTTCAATCATTTTCCCTTTGAGGCAGTTGACTTCTTCAACAAGGAAAGTATTGAAAATATTTGAAGTTTATGAGTACTTGCAAAAGTTCGATTTTTTACCAGTGCTACGAATTTGCTTTCGATTCCGAATTCCTCTGCAATTTTAAAAGTGATTTATGGTTATTATTATCAAGCAACGTTGCCAAGTTTTGAGGAGTCTCTTCAAAAATTCAACGATTTCAATATTTCGAAAATTAGCTAATGATCTACAATTTACGAAATATCAATTAAAGAAGTTGTAGAATTGAAAAAGGACTGTACTTCTGGGTATTTAACCTTGCCAAACGATGCGGCGGCGTATGAAATATTTTGAGATTTCAGTAATTTCACATGCGTAGCCGCTGCATCGTTAACAAACAAAGATTAGAATGTGAACAGGATTCCCCGGGGGATTCGGATATCAAAGTAGAAAGTGGTTAGTCAACCTCTGCAGCCGAACGGTGTGTGTGTTGCTATCGCTGCCACTTCTTGAGATCTCTGCTACGGCTGCTGCATACGCACCTGAAGTTCCTGCTTCTTGGCGGCATATTTGTGCGGATACAGCTCTAGCTGGCCACCGGCGATGCTAAAGTGGGGCACATGCGCCTGGAGCAGCTTGGTGGTGGTGCCCTTGCCACCGTCATCGCCATAGATCTGCTGCACAAAGATGCTGCCCGGCTCGGTGCCCTCGAGCAGGGCGGCCGTGACCTGTTGCTGCTGCTGCCCGGTGATGGTGTATCGCTGGTGCTGCTGCTGCTGCTGCAGCTGCTGCTGGGTGATCTGCTGCTGCTGCGGCGTCTGGGGCTCCTGCTTCAGCTGCATGGGCGGGCGCAGGGAGCCGGGCGCCAGGAACATGCCCGATCCCATGTACTCCACGCCGGCCAGTGCCTGGTGCTGCTGGTAGGCGGCTGCCGTCACCAGGTGCTGCTGCTGATCCTCCGTCGGCTGCGGGGTGCCGGCCTCGTCCGTTGCTGTCGTCGTCGTCGTCGCTGCGTTGTTGGCCGCCTGGTTTAGATTGATAGTGTGTTCGTTAGTACAATTGGCTGCCGCCGCTGCTGCGGCTGCTGCTGCAACAGCCAGCACCTGCTGCTGCTGCTGTTGTTGCTGCTGCTGCTGCTGATGTTGCTGCTGTTGCTGCTGCTGTTGCTGTTGCTGGTGGTGGTGCTGCTGGTCCGTTGACGACGAGGAGGATGTCGGCGTTGAGACGACCACCGACGACGAACCACCGTGCACCACAACATGCTTCAGTATCTTCTTCTTTTCTCTGACCTTTTTGGCATAGTCGTTCAGCTTTCTCAGTCTTTCCTTCCGCTCCTCCGGCGACTCATTCGCGATCCTTTG
This sequence comes from Drosophila mimetica, assembly GCA_037075245.1. NCBI lineage: Eukaryota > Metazoa > Arthropoda > Insecta > Diptera > Drosophilidae > Drosophila > Drosophila mimetica. The sequence continues at coordinate 25,535,876 of JBAMCH010000005.1, read as the reverse complement.
GCGCGCCCTCGCCGCCATTTCCGCCAGTCGTAGCTTCCGCTGATCGTTCGTCTCGCTGGCCCGATACATGCGCATCCTCTCGGCCAGCTTGGCCAGCCGCTTGGCCCTCTGGTCCGGCGACTCCATGGCGCGGCGCAGCCTCTGCCTGGCCGCATTCCTCACCAGCCGCATGGCCCGCTCTATATCGGACTCGTTCTGCCGCCGCTGTCGATTCGCCTCCGCATTCCTGAGTAGTCGCTTGCGATACTCGTCCTCGCTCTCGCGCTGCCGTCGCTCCCGCATCCTTTCAGCATTTCTGGCCAGACGGCGCTGGCGTGCCTCGGGACTCTCGTTCCACCGCTGCTGGTGGCCAGTGGCGGAGGCACCTGTGATCGACGCGGAGCTGGCACTGCTCGTGGGTCCCAGGGGTGTGGGTGGCTGTTGTTGCTGTTGCGATTGCTGCTGCTGCTGCTGCTGCTGCTGTTGCTGCAACTGTTGCTGCTTCAGTGGGGAGTGGGCATAAAGCTGGAGATGCTGTTGCTGGAACTGCAGTTGATCCTGTTGCTGCTGGTGAAGATGCTGCTGCTGCTGCTGTTGGAACTGTTGTTGCTGCTGCTGATGCTGCTGGTGTTGCTGCTGCACGTGTTGCTGCTGCTGCTGCTGTAACTGCAACTGGTGATGCGAGGACAGGGGTACCAACAATGCTGAGGGATGCTCGATGAGGAGGCGGGCATCGGAGCCATTGATGGCCAGCACATGGGTGGCGTACTGCTGCTGATCAAGTGAGGGCTCTATTTTTATCCCATTGGGATCTGGTTCCATATTCTTGGTCAAAAGCCGGGGGCAACAACAATCGAAATTGTCGTCTATCGGTGGCTTCAGGAGTAGTGTGTGTTGTAGTTGCACTTGTACTTGTAGTTATCGAAAGGATGAGCGCAGTCCTTCCGATTGTTTCGATAACATCTAGGGGCCGCGCTCCAGCTCTCTCCCTCGCACTCTCCCGCTCTTTTGCTGCTCCTTGGCGTTTCCTCTTTGTGTTTGTTTTGTTTCGCCTCGAATATGCCCACAAGTTATATAAATATGTGCTGCTGAATATGTGTGTGCTGTGCTGCTGCTTGTGGCGCCGTTATTCCTCTCTCGCTCACGCTCTCTCGGGGGGATTTGCGGCGATCCGATCGCTAACTGCTACTGATCGTTTCGATCATTTCCTTTTTGCTCCTTGATATGCCTTCCAGTTCCTCTTCTTCTGGGCGCTTTTTTCGCCAATTTCGTGCGTTTTTTGAAAAAGCGTGCTTCTTCTTTCGAGTAAGTGACAATTGGCGCCGCCGCCGCGCTGCTGCTGCGCTGCCAATCGATTTTTCACATGATTATACACACACACCCATGCGGCACGCACACACACGCACTGCCGAACACACACACACTCACACGTACGCTGCCGCTGCGTGTACGTGTGTGCGAGTTTTTTTCCGCTCCTTATTTTGCTTTTCGCACAAACCTTAACCCTCTGTCTCTGTTATTTAGTTCCATTTAAGCCTGGTTCTGGCAGCCTCTAGTGGGTTAAGAGGCGGAGTGGCGGCGCATCTATCGCATGTAGCTGGGCTACCGACTTTGGCTGCAAATAGCGGGCATTTACCATACAGCTGGCACCTGCATATCTCCGCTTCCGACCGGATCGTATTGTCTTTAATTCGCACTGTATTTGGTTCGACTTTCGCAAGTCGTGGCACTGTTCTTTTAATTAAATTTACTTAATTTTAGCTCAGTTGTTTTCATTTTTCTGAATGGGATGCCATTCGATAGGGATGACATATCGATACATCGATACTGCAGGCGACGCTCGAAACATCGATATTTAAATAGAGTGATAGGTGCGATATATCGATAGCTGCTGTTAACAGTTGGCTGTTAAGTTAACAGAAAGCTTAGCTTACACATAGTCTAAAATCTAAACTTTTTGAAATTAAATAAAAAAAACAAACTTCCAATTGGGATCTATTATCCTAAGATCATCATCGAATTGGAGTCCTGTTGAGCTTTTAGTTGATAAGAAGTTACTTTAGTCACCCACCATAAAATTATTTCCCGCCCATTTTCAAGGCGCCACATTTAAAAATTGTGAATGCAACTTTATTCAAGTATATTCATTTTGTTATTCTCGCTTTTTTTCGCTTGTTATGTTTCCTATTTTTGTTTCTCATTGTTGGTGTTGTGTGTTCTTTGTTGTTGTTTGTGTGTTGTCATTGTTAGTGTACACGAATATTACAATACACAAAAATGTATCTCAATCTTAAGTCTTAAGGCAAAAACAATTGATAAACGTATTTTAGACAGGAGAAAAACAATTTGAAATTTCGACTAGAACTTAATGGTTACTCTTTATTAATAGTAATTAGCATAATATATATATATAGGTATATAAATATATATCATGTGGGCCCGAGCGGAAGTGTCTTGGATCCGTCTAAGGACATGGGCGTGGGTGGGGATGGGGATGGGACAAGGATGGGGATGTGGATGCGATAAGGATAAGGAGGGAAGAAGGATTGCGTGCTATAACAAATATTGCGTTATGTGCCTGGCAACGGATCATGTGTGTATGCTCCAAACACATACATAGACATATGTGGGGGCCGTCGGGTGTGTGTATCCTTATGTGAGTGGCGTTGTCCGCTTTGGGTTACATGCTTTTGCCAACTACACACACATATGGGGGTTGATTGTCGCCAGGGTGCCTCAAGTTGCCTTTGGGACAAATACGATTTTCGGCCATCATTTAATAGCAAGTTTCGCACGAGGATTTTTGCTGGAAAGGCACTTGTTGCCTCGTCCATCTGCGAATTTCATTGGGTTTTAGGTTTGTTTTTGGGAGGTATTCCTCAGTCGTTTTGCGATTTTTATGTACAGTGAGGCACCCTGGCGGTGTAAGCTTCCTTTTCCTGGGGGGGTGGTGGGGCAGGGGGCATTACTGGGAGGAGAGGGGGGCTCTATATACTTGTGTGTGTGTGTGCTATGACTATGCTAGTACATGTGTGTGTGTCGTGTGTGTATACATACATATCGTACGAATATAATGCATGCACTATAAAAATACTTTACTTTATGATTACGTTTACGTTTCCTCTTCATCGTGTTAAAGTTAAACTTAAAAAAAAAATTGCCTGGCTTTAATCCTAGAGTGCCTGCTGCCCATTATTCATCTGCTAATCCTCGTCGTCCTCTTTTCCTTCTGACTGGTTTCCTTTTTTGTTATAGGCTGTATACAATATATATTATTTATGGGGGAGGGGGTGTGTGTTCTGTTCTGTTCTCTGTTCCTCGGCCGATCCTCATCCTGATCCTGATCCTTGCCAGCTTCTCGCAAGGAAGTTCGAATCCAACCTGCAGCCAGCTTTCCGCCGGAGAGCCAGCTCTTCATTCCGGGATATATGGGATCCTATAAGTGGATCCGATCCTCTTTCTCTTCTGATCCTTTCCGTTTCCTTGCGCTTAGTAACCCTTGAGCCTGTCGGCCAGCGGCGGCTTGATGACCTTGGGCGCACTGGCCCTGGCCACCCGCATCCTCTCGGCGGCCTTCGCCAGCCGCTTCTTGCGCTCATCGCTGGTCTCCGAGGCGCGTCGCAGGCGCTGCCGCGCCGCGTTCTTCATCAGTCTTAGGGTTCTTTGTACTTCCGTTTCATTCTGCCGGCGCACACGATTCGCCTCCGCATTCTTGGCCAAGCGCACCCGGTACTCGGCCTCCGACTCCTTGGCCCGCTTGTCCCGCATCCGGGCGGCGTTCCGCTCCAGCCGCCGCTCCCTGGCCTCGATCGATTCGTTGCTCCGCCGCCGCGCCGCCTTCTGCGCTCGCGAGGATTGGCCCGCCTGTGTGCCGCCGGCCGATTGCTGGTTGGCGCTGAGATGCGGCACGCCAAGATTGGCGAGGCCGGGTATGCCACCGAGTTGGCTGGCCTCGACCACCACGCCCGCGGACAAATGGTGATGCAGGGGATGCTGCTGCTGCTGCTGCTGGAGGACCTCCTGTTGTTGCTGCTGCTGCTGCTGTTGCTGGTGGGGATTGCCCTGCTGCTGGGGGAAGCTGTTCTCCAGGCCGCCGCTCGCAGAGGCGCTGGCTGCGGCGGGCGTTCCAGATCCTGAGCCCGCTCCTGCTCCCGCTCCCGAGCCCGAACCGGAACCCGAAACGGAGGTGACCACCGAGGAGGCAACGGCTGCCGCCGCCGCCGCCGAACTCGTGTAGTTGTTGTACTCTAGGAGCCCACGATTGCCCGGATAGAGGGCATGGTGCATGGGACTCTCATAGCTGAGATACTCCGGCTTGATGAAGAACGGATCGCGGGCGGCGGTCAGCGGGGCCGTCGGCGAGTTGAGGAAGTAGAGGCGACTGTGGTGCTCGGTGGTAATGCTCCCTCCGCCACCCACACCCGCGGACATCGGGGGATTTGTGCGCTCGCTTAGCGACTCGACTCTGGGATCCGGTGGCTGCCTTGCTGGAACTGGAAGGTTGTCCTCTCAGTCCTTCGGATTCGCCCCTCTGTTTCCCGCGCACCGGGTATTAACACAATTAACTGGCCTGGCCAAAAAAAATGTGGCGAGCAAACAACAAAAGCGACATAACTAATCAATATGAAAAAAGCTGCAAATGGCAGTGTTACCAGACGAAAATTTAGCTTTCTTCTTAGGAAATCTCAAGGGGAAGATATTAACCCTAAAAAATCCAGCTTTTCCGCTAAATTTAAAAAATCAGTTCATTTCGAACGCGTACAGTAATATAATAAGTATTTCAATATAACGTTGTTGAAATGTTTTGACTGGAAAAATTCACCTAATAACCAGCGTTTATTCCTGGCAATATTGCAATTTTTAGGCAATAAAAACATTTGGGTAATACAATTTCCAAAAAAAAACCATAAACTTTCCCACTAAAGGTTGCTACCCCCTAAATTCCCCCTAGCCTGTCAAAAAACCCTTAAATCTGGGGGGAAAGCCCCTAATCGGGAACACTGGAACTTGGAACACGGGGGCTCTTCAAACGGGTGGCGCCATCTCTTGGACTAGAACCCCTTTTGTACCCCAAGACATGAACCACTATGTACAGTGCACACAGTAAACATTAACTATATTGGAGGATATGTTATTTTTTAGTTTGGTCCCAAAAGTAGGGAAAAATTAAAAAATAACAAGATCCCCCCTCCAAAATTTAAATTTGTATTATTTAAAAATTTTTAGTTCTAAAACCGTAAGATTAATTATTATTTTATCTTTAAGTTGGAAGCCAATATTAAAACCAGTTTAAGATGTTTTACTTTAACAATACCCGTGGAGTAAGGAATGGTTTAAAAATTTAACAAATTATTAAAAAGATCTTAAGGTGAGCCAAGAAATTGGACGTATGTACATATTTTTATACCCTTGCAGAGGGTATTATAATTTTGGTCAGAAGTTTGTTACGCAGTGAAGGAGACGTTTCCGACGCCATAAAGTATATATATTCCTGATCAGGATCAATAGGGGAGTCGATATAGCCATGTCCGTCTGTCCGTCTGTTTCAATACAGTTTGCGAGCTCAGTTTAAAAGAAGCGAAATAAGAAGAAATAAACAATTAAATATATTAGCTGTTCTTAACATGATTTATGTTTTTTTTTTTATTAGGGGGATTCCCTAAACTGTTGAATTGCTGAATTGTTGAATTTTGGTCAGCTGTTAATCAGCTGTTCCATACAAAGTCAACTTTCAGAAATTTCAGCAATTCAACAGCCTCGGGGCTGCTGAAAATTTTGTTGAATTGCTGAAAGGCCAGAGTTGTCACCATTTTTAATGAAAGTCATGGCAACTCTGTAGAATTTTGGTATTACCAGTACGAATTAATTACTTTAAAATAAAATTAGGATGTATATAAGTAGTTACTTATTCCTCGGTACCAATTTTAGAGAGCAACTAGCAATAAAAAGACAATCTTTACATATTTTAAGATCCGTAAACATTTTCAACAAATAACAGCTGTTTAAGAATTCAACAGGCTTCATTTAGGGTCGTTCCCTTAATTGCTGAAATTTTCTGTTGAATTTTCAGCAATTCAGCAGTTTAGGGAATCCCCTGATTGTATAAAGTCATAAAATAATTTGATTGTAAACGTTGTATCTTAGCATTGCTGTTAGAAGAACGGCGAAGTCTAACATTTGACCGCGCCAAAGGTGGCGGAAAGGGGAAACTGATTAGCGCCCTCTATGGTGCGGCGGGCGTGTTTTTAAGAAATGTCGATGGATTTTTTAGGGGGTTGGCAGCTCCTTAACGTCTTAAAAAACCGGCTGGCAACTCCCTACCGTCTTAAAAAACAGGTTGGCAACTCCCTACCGTCTTAAAAAACCGGCTGGCAACGCTGAAATTAAGAAAATTATGGATTTTTTAGGGGAAAGAAAAGCTGTCATCTGGCAACACTGTCTGTTTTTGTTTTGGCGCAAGATTCCAACTGGAAATTGTACCGCATTTTTGTTTTGGTTCTCGACGCGAACGGACGTGTGTGCTCGTGTGATGCGGCGCCAGTTGGCAGGTACGGTACAGGTGGCGTAGTTTACCTTTGCCGCTCTACAAAAGTCAATCAACAATAACAGCAACAACGACGACGATAATCGCAACGACAACAACAGCAGAAACAAAAACAACGACAATTGCAACAATAGGCGCATTCTTAATTGTGTTTACCTTTGATTGTCATTCGCCAGCGTTACATACACACACTCGCAGAGATAAACATACATTTTATAACTGCGATTTGACTGCGTGCGTGTGTCGTCGCGACCCCCCGTCCCCCCGTCCTTTTTGTTTGTTTGTTTTTGGTTCTTGTTCTCTCGGGTTTTCCTCAATTGGAATGTGCAGCGAAAAGAAGGACGGCAAGAAGAAAAGCCAAGCGCAACGAAAGGCAAAGTAAAGCAAAGAACAAATCAAATCGGAGCAACGGTATTAAAATTTATATAAGCGCTAACATAATTTACTATTCTCACAAACACACACACATCGACAACCAACCACAGACATTCAAGGCAACTACTTTAAAAAAAGCAGTAATAAATACAATTTTACACATTCACATTCCATTTTGATTCTGTTGTGTGTGAAAAACTTATAAGAGAAAAACAACAAAAACAACGCAGACCAACGGCAAATAACAAAAAGTATCAACGGCAACAATAACAACAACAACAACAACAACAGTGAGCAGCATAGCAAAGCAGCGAAGTCAACGTCAAAAACGAAGAAGAAGAAGCAAGATAAATACATAGCAATTTCGACTAAATAAAGGTATGTGCGACGACGATTTACTTGACTTTATTATTACTATACTATTCGCTAGAGCAAGAGAGAGAGAGAGAGAGGGAGAGCTGTGCATACATACGCCACATACAATCAGAGTCAAACACACATGCACACACATTTTCATTATTAGTTTAACTCTTCAATTTATTATTGTTATTATTGCTATTGCCCGTATCCCTGTCCCGCTCGCACGCTCCTTGTGCTCTCCTTTGCGCCGCTCTCTCTATTGCTCTCTCGCCTCCCTGTCATTTTCTCTCATTTTTCTTGGCCCTCTCTTCCTCTGCTAGTTCTTATTAAAATAGTTACGTTAAATCAGTGCGTTAACTTGTATTTGTGTGTATGTCTGTTGGTGTCCGTTTGTATGTCCGTATCTTCGTATCTGTATGTCTAAAGATTACGTTTTTTCTATACTTTTTGAATATGCCTACGAAAATGTTTAAGAAGCCGAGGATGTGTGTGTGTGTTTATTGTTCCTTCGTATTTGATCACCCGCTTGATAAAATAGAGAAAAACAACAAGTCAGGTTAAAACGACCGATGTCTGTATGTTTTGTATCTGTAAGTGCCCTCGCATATGCACAGGTATGTGTGTGCGTTTGCATTGTACATAAATTGAATTAAGTGAAATTTTTGTTGTTGTTCTCGCCAGCGGAAATTTCTATACCGCATGTTCGTCGATCACTAAAAAATCGAACTAAATCAAACACGCACACGCATGCATAACGGTTATTCCGATAAGTTTTTACTTTGATGTTCGTCAAATTCTGATTGCAATCTCGGCTGTTATGCAACATTTGTAGATGTAGAGCTCTCGAAAACTTGAGATCTCGAAAATTAATTACATCCCCATGTCAAGATGTTTTTACCATTAGTTTCGTTTTACTTTTTGCACGTTTTATTCTATTCAATACGGATTAAAATATGAATATTACAATACTTGAATGTTTTAGATTGTATTCAATTCCGAATCGAATGCTTAGTATTTAGTTACATCGCCCCAGATTCCATGCTACATGACACTTGTTTGGGGCAAATTAAATTGTTCTCTGTACCATGTGAAAAGTGGCTAATTGCTTTAGTAATATAATGCCATGTTGTTATCTATTTGATTGTAAAACAATTAAAAGCCGAACAGAAAACTTTGAATATATGCTTAAAAATACATAAATATGTATTTACGTAAGTTGGTTCACAATCTATTACTTAACTCTGCCCCAAAAGCTGCAGAAAAATGCGATAATTTGATATTCTGGCACTAAAACGATAACAGATTCCTGTTTTATGCGAATGATGATGATCACCTACCCTTTTCTGTGATCCTTTGCCTTGCATTGAGGGCCCTTCCCTTTTTTTCTATAGCTGTCTAGCTGGCATTTGCAGAAAAAGAAGACAAAAACCCACTAGACGAGTGGAGCTGCACATATTTGTTAACATTACCATTACCATATCCCATTTCCAATTTCCAAGCTTGCTTCTCTGTGACTCAGAAACAACAACCAGAGCTTAAATATAAAAACGGCAACAACAATAAGAAGAAACACACACCTATTTACAGCTGTGTTCAAGATAATAGTGGTACTCTTGAAACCATACACCTTTTAACGCTATAAATAATGATGATACAGTTCTTTTTTAAATAAATATGATAGTTAAGACGTTCTTGTATAAAACTCAATTTATAAAAATTAAACTAAATTGCATTTTGAAGAACATGGTAATAATACTATTATTGCGGACATGGCTGTAAGGTGGTGTCACACACACACTCGAAGAAGAAAAAAAAAAAAATACAAAGAGTTGCCGATATGCATATGTAACTACTCGAGTATCATTAAATGCAGATCTCTATAAAAGCATAAAAAACAAAGTCGAAGCGGAGAAGTGACTTTTGAGTGCGGTTTTTGTTTTTTTTTTTATTCGTATCGTTTCGTTTCGTTACCAAGACACAGGCAGACAAGACTCACAAGACATACAGCCAACAACAATCCATAATAATCTTCCCGTAATTTATAGTCCAAGACAATTTATGTAATTTACAAATACCAAAAACGAAGGAGACGGCAAAAAAAAAGAAACAAAAGACGATGAGAGCGAATGCAACTGCTGCAGCCAACTAACGATAATAACAATAACGAAAAAAAAATATAATAAAAAGAGAGAAAAACACACGGCGGAAAAAACAACAACAACAACAAGGCAACACACACGGCAATAGCAATAAACAGCTACAGAAACAGCAACAACAATGGAGCAGCGCACTAAATAAACAATTCAACAAATTTGATCCGAGGCAAGCACACACATACAGATATATACACACACACACACACTCGACAATCATAGACAACTCACACGCACATAAAAATGCATATGAAGAAAAAATATGTAGGTATGTTTGAATAAAAAAAAAAATACGACAAAGTAAAGTAAAAGAAATCAAAAGCAAAGGCTAAACCAAGTCAAAAGCAAAAGGCAAAGAAAATGCAAAGACAGAGTGCAAAGTCAAATGTCGTTCAAGTTCCAGGTTTTTTCTCCTTTATTTGTTTTTGCTTCTCAAGTTTGGTGAACGCATAAAATACATAAGTAGTGTAGGACAATGTCCTAGAATCCGACTACGGGATACCCCCTTCCACTACAAGATACAGCGGTTTTACAAGACTTTACACCTAGTATTTTTTCGAGTATACTTTATCATGGCATATCATTTAGATTATACAATAATAACTTATACTAACGTGTGCTGAAAACTGGTTTTATAGTTACAGCTTACAGAAAACTAAATATGTATCGATTTAGAACCTTTCATTTTTTCAAATGGAAGATCATTACAGACTTGCGGGCTTTGGAATTTCAAGGAATGCTATGCTCTGTCCCCAAATCTTCGCCTTTCATAAAGGTTATTAATCATGGTGATTAAATGAAATAACTAATCTACCCTTGGTACCTCTTATATCAGAGTCGTCTATAAAAGTCTGTAGAAAATGTACAACTTGAACCCATAAACTCGCACACTCACACACACACACACATGGAGACAGATGCTAGCTTGAATGTGGTAATTGCATTTATTGCACGTGCTCTTGCTATCTCCTTTGCACTCACCGCACCCCCCTCTCCCTCTCCCCCTCGCACTCAAGAGTCAAGCACAAAATGTAAGGCCATAAAAATATTTTTCAAGCTGTAAACTTTTCTATGCTGCACAGTTTCTTTTTCTTTGGGTTCTTGTTTCTTTCTCTTTCTGTGGTTTTCCCGACTACGGACCAAACACCAAACCGCACCAAACGATCTCCCCCCTCCTCCCCCCGAACCACCCAAAACCGCCCCTCTTCTGCCGAACTACAGGGTATCAATCAAGCGAGCTCTTGCGGTTGGAGGATTTCTACAACAATTCCCCTTGGGACTTGTGTACGCCTTACAAATGAGGTCAAAATAATAGTAACCCTGTTCTCATTGTCGATCCAATTTGCTGAATTTATATATTTAAATTCTTTCAGAAGAGTGTCAAAGTAATTCTTCTAAAAATATTATTCAATTGCTAAACACATTTGGGGGCTATAACCCTAGAGTATATTAGAGGTCGCAAGATCTTGTAGTTTTAGTTGTTTAGTTATGCTCCGATTCTACAGATTCAACAAATTTATATTTTTGGAAATGGATTCTTCCGGGTGTAAAAGACTCCTATTACTTTGAGCACATCTGTTTTTGCAACACTGATATGGGGATGCGGAGAGAGAGGGCGCTGCATATTTGATGCTTTTATGGGCAAGTTGCTGGGATATGAAACTTGTCTATTGAGCGCGGCTGGTTCTTTCTTCTGGCTGGTTTCTTCTCGTTTCTGGGCTTGTTGTTTCCTTCTTGGTTCTCTAGATTCCCAGTTCTCAACTCTCTTTGGCTTATCTCTGGCCATTGCCAAGTTTTTCATCTAGTTTTTGGCCTGACTTTTCCCCCGTCGCTCCCAGCTTTGATATTCCTGTTCTTCTCCGGTCCTCTGGGTCTCCTCAAGCAGTTGTTCCTTTTCTTCTCTCGTCACTCCCACCCGCCCACACGCATCTCCTTTTGTGGAAGCGGTCGGTTTTTTGTTTTTGTTTTATTGTTGACTTGATATCCTCGCTCTCCATCATCATCATTCTCATTGCCGCAATCTTCATTATCAGAGTGAGCATTTATTTGTTTTCTTGGAGCTTTTCTTTGTACGCATTCTTCTGGTCTTCTCTGCTGCTCTTCTGTTTCTTCAATTTTTTTTTTTTTTTTTTTCGAATTCTGTAGAAATTTTAATTGCAATATTTATTCGGGTATTTCGGCGAAACGAAAACCTCAGCGTTTATCTAGGTTTCATTTCTGAGTATGTGTGCACTTAATATCGGGGCATATATAGTAGTTGGGCAAATTGTTTACATAATCAGATAAACCTGATACCACCGGGTACCGGGTTCAGCTATCGATATCGAGCGACTATCGAAATTAATATCTCGTCAACTGACGGCAAAGAAACAACAAACGAAACAAACAAACACATTCCAATCTTTTCATATATTTTTTTTTTTATTATTATGGTTGAACTTACAGATGTTTGTAAGTGTACATTTCCTCACACAGACACAGAGGCGACTGTAATCACTCGTGTGTGTGTGTGTGTGTGTGTGTGTGTGTGTGTGTGTGTGTTGGTGTGTCTTCTTCCGGAGCTATTGTTATTGCAAGTACACGTAAAATTATTGTTCACGTCGCACATTGTCGTGAGTTTGTAATTACCAACCTCACCTCACCTCGATCTCCCACCTCTTTTCTCTTCCAGCGACCACCGTTCATATGAGGTCTTCATATGCAGCACAGTGGTCGCTAGCTAAGTGAAATAGCCTGATTATGATTGGGATCTTTCTTACAAATCTTTCAAACAGTATTTTAAGATCTCTGACATAGATAGAAATTGAAATTTTATTTGTTCAAACTTTTTTTTAAGGGTGTCCAACATATTTGAAAGCAGGTATATTCTTCCAGTTAATTTATACAATATGATACCCTCTTTCTAAAAGTACCTGGTACAAAAATAATAAACACATCTGGAAATCGGGCCTTGCAATCAGTATATCATTATTTATTAATAGTGTGAGTTTCATCAACTAATTTCCACTTGTAAAGTCAGAAAACGAGTTAGTGTAAACAAGCACTATAGACAATACTTCGTATTTAAAGGAATGCATAGTTAATTGGAATTGCTGGTGTCTTATAACTCGAATCGAATATCTTTAGTAGGGGAGTATTTGGGAGCGATCACTGTGGCTGCCCGTATGCATGTTCATACATAGTATTTCTGTGAGAGTTGTAGATACGAATAATGATATTCTTTTGGGGCCATTGCATAATCAGTGTAATCTCCTCAGCTTGCACCCCTCGTCTTCCCGGCCTTCTTCTCGAACTCAACTCTCTTCCTCTTTTGGTCGCTATCTTTCTTTCTGCCCCCTTTCCCCAAAACTGTTGCATGCACAGGAGGCTCAAATCAATTATGAACACAGCAATTTGTTATGCAAGGCCATGGAAGGTTTTCTTGCACATTTTCTCCACTGCTTGGGGTTCTTGATCTGTGATCTCAAGAATGAGAAATGAAGAATGCTGTTAAGCTGTCAGAAGAATTGCCCGCTTCTTGTGTGCTTCTTTTATTATTTGGAATACTTTCTAAGTCAACGACAGCATTTAGAATTTATCTAGTACTTGCGCACACACGGTACACGAATACCGATACAAAAGAGTTTACTTTGTCATCGCGCGTTGTGTCTTCAATTCTTCTAGAATCTAGATGTGTGCTCCATCGTCTTCTCAGCGTTCTTCTGCTTCTATTCTATTCTATACCATTCCATGCCGTCCGCAAATATGCTCACAAATATTAAATTCTGTATGGTATGGTATGGTATGGTATGCCTGTATGTATAGTGAAAACCCACCATCCACCATTCACCACCCACCGCCCCCTTGTAAGTTGGGTCTTTCGTGTGCGGTGTATAAATTTTCTGTGGAACTGTACAATAGCTAAAATAATCATAAAAAAGAAATAACAAAGTTTTAAGTCTCACAGTGTGAGTGGAGGTAAACCAACAAGCAAAGGCAAAGGCAAAAGGCAACCAAAACCAACACACATGTCTCTTTTCTCTGGGATATTATATGGGATAGTAAGTGTAAGTATAAGCAGTGTGTATTTGATTTTCTCGACGCGACTTCTTGAATAGTTGTAGAGTAGAGTCGTTCAGTTCAGTTTAGTTGAGTTCGGTTCGGTTTCGAGTTCGGGCTCGGGTTCGGGTTCGGGTTCGTTGGGGTTCGTATTAAGGTTCGTGTTGGGGTTCGCCTCGGTTCGTTTGGAGCTTCGACTTCGGCTCTGCTGCTGCCTGCTGCCTGCTCTACGAAATCTTCTCTCTCTCCTAGTCTCCTAGTCTTGTCTTGTGTGCAGAAACAGAAATCTCGAGTTTCTTGACTTTTCTGCCTGCTTTTCCGCTCGACTCTTACGCACTACCCACCTCCCCACCGCCAACCTCTTCTCATAAGTAATAAGCATTTCGTTTGTTATAAAGTTTTTTTTTCTTTTTTTTTTTTCTTGCTCCGTATTCCGTACATTTCCTCATACACATGTGTGTAAAACCGCGACGTTTCCCACCACCGCCACTCCAACAACACGCGCCTTTATATGGGTTCCATTTTATTTAATTTTTATTTTAAACTTTAAACAATGTCTGGCTCTGACTTGAAATGGTAATTGATAGATAGAGGTGGTGGCAAGAGGGGTAGCTCCATATGCGGGCCTCTTACAGACATGGAAACTATTCATATACAGTCGAACTTCCATAATTCCAACCACCATCACCATCTGTCTCATAAAAATTCAAGTTTCTTTTAAAGATTATTTATGGAACGCAAACAAGTTTTGTTTCTCGAATTATTTGTAATAAAAAAAGTGGTTCCAGTTATAATAGTATACAAACACTTTGACTTTGAATTCGTTATAAAGATACTGAATTATATAAATATTTCAATTAAGCTTAATCTTAGACTTTGAAATATTACTTTATTCAAAGTTTTCTTTATACAATTTCAGGATGTACCTCGAACAGTATGCAATGAATTTTACAAACTGAAAATTAGATGTTATTAGATGGTATTAAGACTACAAAACCTTCATAACTCCGTAGATCTATTCAAGTCCTTTAAAGTATAAGATATAAAGATATAACACTACACTTATGAACCTCAGTTGCGTATTCCTTGTACTTACAAAGATTCTTTTGTTGGAGTTATAGAAGTTCGACTGTATTCATATCTTGCTATTATGTTTCTTCAAGGAGTGGGAGGGGAGGGGTTTAGTACTCGTTGTACAAATATGTATTGCAAATTGCTTTGGTCTTTTTACCAGTTCCAGTTTCCAGGTGCTATTCCCCTCTCTTTTGCGCTCTCGCTCTCTGTGCATCATTATGCGAGAGCTTATTCTTGTTCTCTTTCCATGCAGATGGGGGGAAAAAGAGAGATCGCGCAGAAGATCAAAACAGAATTTCAATTTGCAAACTCATGTGCCTAGGATTCTTAAACCAACCACCCCCCTCCCCCTGTTTTTTCTTTTCTTTTTTTTTTTGGATATGAATTTTTGCAAAAAGTTCTCGGGAGAAGAAACTGGTTGAGAATTTTTGCATTCCGTTGCTGAACTTGAATTGCATTTGGAATTTGTTCGTAGTTCTCTGAGCTGTGTGTTCCACGCATTTTCCATTTCCGTTCGTTCACCTTGTTCTTTTCTAGTTGTTTAGTTGTTGTCGGTAGGGGGGGGGGGGGGTAGAGTTAAATGGAATGGTAACGTCGATAGTTCGATGACTTTTTGCCGCTGGCTTATCGATGACGCTGGTGATTTATTGATCGAGATGCGTTTATCGATGGAGCGAATATGGCAAACTGAAACTTAATTGCTCAACTAAATTACAGCAATTTTTCCCATTCCATAATGAGCGAAAGAGAGCGAGCATGAATTTATCGTACTTTGTGTGCTTTGTCTTCCGCCCTATCTCCTCTCTTTAGCCCCCCCCCCACCCCTTAGCCCCCGCATTCCAAACTTTGTAGATATAAAGTTTTATTTCATTTCGTTTCGTTACGATTTTGCTATTATTATTTGTTCGTGTCTCTCTGTCATTGTATCTGTGAGATACCCCTGTAACTGTGTGTGTGTATGAATGTTATTTTTTAGTTTCGACTTGTTTTCTTTTGTGTAATTTTATTTTTATATGTGCCCGTGTGTGTGTGTATCAAGTTCATAACTTTTGTATGGCGGCTACGACAGTAAGAATTGTTTTGTTGTTTTTGTTGAAATCCACACAATAAATATATGTATGCATGTCTGTGTGTACGGAACGGGCAAGGAGTATGTATGTATGTTTGTATCTTAGTGCCATTGTGTTGTCTGTATGTTTTTTTATTTTTCACATTTATTTTCTAGTTTGCTCGCTCGTTGTTTTGTTAACTCTTATTTAGTTTTCTTTGCGTCTCGAGCGTTTCTCTGCCTTCGTATCATACGTCTATGTGTATATTCTTTTTTGTTCCGTACCGTACACACATTTTTCGTTTATGCCCCATTATTAATAAATAGTTTTCTTGTTTCTGCTCTGCATTCCCATTTCAGTTTACCAAACGTCGTCGGTACAATCGCAACGTTCTGTTCCTGCGTTTCCGTTTTTCCCGTGCTGCGCGTGTTTTCCTTTCCGTTCGTTCCGCGCGTCCCTCTCTCGCGTGAGAGCGCTGAGCGTGCTGCCACTTGTTGCCGGCTCGGCTTGAGGGACACTCTCTCTTCCCATTCCATCATTCCATTTCCATCGATATACGGATACGATAACTGGTGATTGATCCGATCGATCCACCCACTACTGGCGGAGATTTGGGAGCAGTAGAAGCCTCAAACTGAACCATTGGAAGGCATGCAGTTGATGGCCAGCGGCAACTCCTGCAGCAGCTCCATCTCCTTCAGTTCCAGTTCCAGTTCCCTCCGTTCCAAACTCTCGCGATGGAAAGCGATGAGCAGCAGGAGCTTGTGGGCGGAAGTGCACCGTTATGCCGCATCTGCATCACCACCCACCACCAGCAGCAAGGCAACACCAACACCACAGCATCCCCAGCCAACCTGCCAATGATACCCATCTTCGGTGAGGATGCGCTCTGGCAGAAGATTACCACGCTGGCCAACGTCAAGGTGAGTGGAAAGTACAAAAAGGGGAGCAATCCTAGAACTAAGAAGTCGGAAGAGAATAGGTAGAATAGGTGGAAGAAGACACGGGTGAACCGAAGGTCAAGAACTGCAGACTATCATACAGTGGTCACTCGACAAGCAAACAGTAGTTAGTTACTAACATCTATATATTATAATATATTTTTCTAAAACAAGAAATAACCAAGTTTAAAACAAGAAAATCTTGAATAAGAAATGATTATAGCTTAAGATATCATGATGTATTATACAATTTTGTAGTCCCTAATCAATCTTATTAATGGCCAATTGAAATTTCCTAACTTTTTTTTTTTTTTTTTTTTAGAATTTATTTATTTGTTGATTGTTTTTATCCAAGCGCTACAAGCTTGTAGCATACTTCTAAATTAAGGTGCTAGTAAAAACTTAGTTTAACCATTGTAAGAAATCATTAGTAATACCCCTTGTCAAAGCAAGTTCAAAAGCTTAGCTAAAGTAAATTGGGTTTGTAGAACAGGAATCGTAGTTCTCTCCATTTACATAGACCCCTTATCATCTTGAGAACGTTTACCATCTCTTTGATAAGGAACTGTTTAGGGCTGCTTTCATAATGGCTGATTAAAATAGTCGTTATAATAGTAAAATAGCACGTGTTTTAGTACAGTTAAGTACGTTTAATAATATGGAATTTTTCTGTTAAAAAATATGGTTTTATAGAGCTAAGAAACTTGGCTTGCGACCACTGTACTTATTGATTTTAATGTTTAGCTTGCGAATGACTTGTTTTCTTTTCTATCCCATTGATTCTGAAGAGCTTTTGCGAGCTGTTTGCATATAAAATCGATCCTAATTTGTATTCCATACAAACCGTCTACATTTCCAATAGCGCATAGAATATATCAAAACACATTCTACAATGGTAGGAAGTTAATTTTTGGCAAATACATAAGTAAGCAACATAGCTGAAGTGAAACATCTTGTTAGGAAGGAGGGGGTCTATATCTATTTTTAACTAGGTGTGTCGAAGAGTATTTGAGCCCACTGTTTGTTTGTAATCCAAGATTGTTGTTGTTGCGTCTTCTTCGTGGAATACTAAAACTAAAAAAAAAAAATAAAGCAAACACATGAAAGTTATTCACACCAACACAGAGGCACTCTGCGTATTTATTATTCATATTAATTTTCATACACATTCGCCGTACACTATATGTCTGTACGTATTATTATATCTTGTATATCCCCATATGTGTGCGTAATTTGGAATCAGTTTTCATTGCTTTGTCTTGTTGCTTGCTCCACTCCTCTTTGGCCATTTATTCTGTTTATTTGTTCGCTGGAATGGTTTCGGCTTCGGCTTTGGTTAGTTTATTTTATTCATATTGTGTATTGTGTATACAATTTTTTCCAACGAGCGTTTCATATTTTTTCCATCGTCGTCGCTCGATGGAATTTCTGTTTCTGGTGGGGTCTCTTGTCTTCGTATTTTGGATTTCTTCATTTCATTTCGTTTTTCTGCTTCTTTGGCTTTTGTAAAATAATTTACCGTTTGAATTGCTGTTTAGAAGTGTTTGTTTTTGTTGTTTGCGTCGGTATGTATGTATGTATGTGCTTGGCTTAATTCCATACATTTTTCCTTCACTTAACTTTACAATCTTGGCTCTCTCGACTCTCTTTTCGCCAGCTCCTCCTAATCTTTGTCGCTCTCTTTTACACGAAAAGAAAAACAGATACTAGAATTGAAATGTTCTGTTTTCAAAAATGTAAAAATTACATACTATATTATCAAGTTATATTCATAATTTATGATATTAAACAGAAAGAATGTACAAATTCATTGGAGAACAGCGGGATTTGAACTCGAGCTTTAAAGTGCTATGACCTGTACATTTGGATTTAATGATGGTGGAGCCACTATATTTCATTTTTTCTTCTGTGTATTTGCTTTTTGCCCATTTCCCACTTTATGTTCGGCTTAGACGTTCGTTGGCCCCTCCATTCTGGGGAGAAGTAAGGGGTTGGAGGTGGCACGTGAATGTGAATGGGGTGGCTCTGTGTGTTTTCGTTTTCTCGCCCGTGTGTCTTCGCCCTCATATTCGCATTGCTGTTTTTACAAATTCATGTGCATATTTCAATTTGATTTTCTCCTTATGTGTTTTTTTTTTTGCTCCGCAACCGTTGAAATGCTGCAATTTTCTGGTTTATTTCTGCAATTTTCCCACTTGAGTAGATTATGTTGCCAATTCAAGGAGTTTTATGTTGTCTTGGGGCAATCTGGCAACGCTAGGAAATCAGGAAACCGTTATTTGAGTAAGAAGTTAAAAGTAGTAAAATAAATTGTATTTATAGTAAGTTTGTAAGATTGAATTAGGAAGTTAGCTATTTTCGTTTGGGGTTATGAGTTATCACGTTGAATGACTATAAACTTTGTTAATTGAATGGGGAACATTTTTCACCGGTATGGCAACGTTGCTAACCGTTATATTTGGCCGAGGTTAACTTTGAGTTTGAAAACCATTTTTGCCTTTTCTCGGTTTTTTTGAAAATATTAAAATCAATTGAATCTACAAAATGTAAACTTTATAATATTTAGTATCAGAGTTCAGACTTTATATTATTTAGTATTAAATCAATACGACACTTTTATAAATACCTATGAGTATGAAGAGTTAAACTGTGACTTTTTTTTGGGTGCAGATCAGCAAAAACGACACTCTACCGCAACAGGTGTGCGTCGGTTGTGCCAAGACGGCCATATCGGCGTGCGTGTTTAAAAAGAAGTGCGAGGAGGCGGATCATTTTTACCGCCAGCAACTGAGGCTCCAAAAGATCGAGGGCGCGGATCCTCTGGAGACGAGCGCCTCCGCCGCCGACCAGGCCAAAAGCAGTGGCTGCAGCAGCGGCAGCGGGAGCAGCAGTGCCAGCGGAAGTGGCAGCGGCAGCTCCTCCAGCAGCAGTTCCTCCTCCGACGACGAGGACGAGGACAATGATCAGGATCAGGACAACGAAGTAGAGGCTGGGGAGGCTGGCCACAAACGGCTGCAGAATGGCCATAGCCCGATCATCAATGGCCATGGAGGGGATGTTGTGGTCCCGGAGGAGGATATGGAACCTGGCCACGATGAGGAGGATCGGGATGATGACCAAGATCACCATCGAAATGGGCTGGAGTTGCCGGAAGCCAATCCCGATGATGAAGATGATGATGTGGAGGAGATAAATCCCATGAACCATCACCATCAGAACGACGATGGCGAAATAACCGTCCATGGCGGGCATCCCAAGGAGCCGTTCGACTTCAACTCGATTCGCCTGATGCAGGAGTACATGCAGCATCAGATGAACAAGTTTCCCAATGGCTCCGCCACCGGTCCACCGGGTCACCCGGATATGGAGCTCGATCTCGACCAGCAGCAGCATCACCAGGACGACGACGATGATGATGAGGACATGTCGCTGCCGCTGATACCCGAAATCGAGTTGATCACACCGGGCGATGAAGCGCCAGCGGATCCCTCGAATCATAATGACCTGGATTTGGTCAATGGAGCCGGCGGCGTTGGCGTTGGCGGCGTCGTCCAGGGAATGCGGGGACCGGGCTTCCAGTGCCCCCATTGCTATCAGATCTTCGAGATGAAGCAGATCCTCAAGGCGCACATGCAGAGTGTCCATGGTGCACCGGGTCCCGTGTACGAGTGCAGCAATTGCCGCAAGACTTATTTCTACAAGCGTTTCCTGGAGAAGCACATACGACGTGGTCGGTGTGTGAAGAAGCGTCGCAATCAAACGTAAGTTGGCGGAACTCCTTGAGCTGAATTTCGAATTCATTTGAACTCCATCTCCATTTTAGACGGCCCATGCAGTGCTCGGATTGCCATGTCCTCTTCCCCACGGGCCACCATTTGGGTTGGCACAAGCGCACCGGCTGCCCGTCGAAGGCGGCCAAAATGTGAGTGCCCAGTTGGAGTAACGAATCCTACATGAATACTGATTATATGATTTATCACTCGATTTAGGCCCCTGCAGCAGCTATTCAAGCAGAACATTGTGCAGTTCAACAATTTCCCCAAGCGGATTGCCGCCGGAGGAGCACGCAAGCCAACGGCTCCCGATTTGCACATTACCAATCGCAAGTAGGTTGCACAAATTTAAGTAAACCTTATGATTTTACCACGCATTTATTCCTCCTTCAGACTGGGCTTGGCCAACAAGAGAAAGGGACGCACTCGCATCAAGTTGGATGCCAAGAAGATAGCCCTGGCCAAGCAGTTGATACTGCGCGAGGCCACCACCACGGTGATTGCCAACGAGCTGAACATCTCGCGCACCTTCGCCTGGCGCCTGCGCAAGAGCCTGGTCAATGGTGTCAGTCTGCATGAGCGCGTGGTGGATCCTTCGCAGGAGGACCAGCACCTGCAACAGTTGCAGCAGCAGCAGCAACACCATCACCAGCAGTTGCAGTTGCAACATCAGGAGGAGCAGCAACAGCAGCAGCAGGCAGCAGCTGCAGCCGCTGCAGCAGCAGAACGTGAACGCGAACATCATCATTTGAGCAGCCTTCCCTATAGCCACCTCGGCTTGGGTCTCATCAAAGAGGAGCGGCAGGACAGCGAGGATGAGGAGCAGCAGCAGCAGCAGCAACAACATCAGCAGCAACAACATCAGCAGCGACAGCATCACCATCATTCCCTGGGCCTGGTGGATGAGTGCGGAGCGGATGAGATCGGAGCCGAGGAAACGGCTGGTTATATGGGCGATGAGGATGCCGTTAGCGGCCTGCTCCATAATGGCTACGATCCGGATCCGGATCCCGATTCCGATCCCATTGAGCACGATCCCTTCGAGGGCACCGAGAACCACCATGAGCACCATTCGAATGGACGGAGGCACGGTTCGGTTTCGCCCACACCGCCACTGGCGCCGCCATCCGGGGTTCCGGTGCCGGTTCAGGTCCATGCCGCTGCCGCCGCCGCCGCTCGGACCGATGTCGAGGTCTATAAACGCCTGCTGGCCGAGTCGCAGCACTTTCCGCACATCGTCAACGCCCAGCAGTTGCAGATGCAGCAGCAGCATCGCGAGCGGGAGAGGGAGCAGCGGGACCGCGAGCGGGAGCAACTGCAGCAGCAACAGCAGAAGGTTCACAACGGCGGAATGCCGATGCTCACTCGTTATCCGCCCGCCGTCATGTAAGTTTAATGATAGATATTGAATAGGCCAAGCCAGGTTATTTTATAGTTGCCACACCAACAACTAGCAATCGGTAGAACTTGAGTGTTGAGAAATCATAAATGTATAAATACTCTTATCTCACCATTAGTCATAAATATTTCAGCTTAAATAATATGATTAGCAATCGTTCCTATCAAAAATATTCCTAAATATGTATGAGGGCAAACTTGGCCAAGAAGAAATTGTTTACAGACTTGCTCTATATGTTATTTATAAAATAATTAGCAACAGTGTACATCAAAATATCATCTGATATGCTTGCTTGATTATCATAATTTGGAATTTGACTACATGTTTATTTTATTTATTGAATATTTCGTATGGATTCATAGAGAAAGTCCCAATTATTCCAATCGTGACAGTGATATTATAGAATTAAAGGAGATAGGTGGAGATAAGAGGCATATATATATTTATCTACAATTTAAATTAGTTGGCAAATCTTATCGTGATTTTATATTCTCTATATGCAATAGGCACGCCCTGCCCGTCAACCTGTCCCTGCGCTCCATGCCCCACATGAACAGCAACGAGAGGTGAGTGTGTTCAAAGGCTACTTAGTTCAGTAATACCAATAATACCTTAATCTCCGGCAGCAATGGCAGCTCCAGCAGCAACACGGCGGCCCCATTGCCCGTTCCTGGCTCATCGGCAGCCACCTCTACTGGCGCCACGCCGACTGGTAAGAAGCCCCGTAAGCCGAATGTTTTTATCGATGACGAGAAGTATGCCATGGCCAAGTTGCTGGTGGCCCAGAACTCCTCCACCATGGAGATAGCCAGGGCCCTCAACGTATCCCAAATGACGGCTTGGAAGGTGCGTGATGCCATTCTCAAGGGAGTGCCGCTCTCCTATCGCAACAAGCGATCCGATGGCAGGCATTCTGATGAGTTTAACGTCAAGGAGCAGCAGCAGCAGCAGCAACAGCAACAACAGCATCAGCAACAACAACAGGAGCAGCAGCAACGCCAGCAGGAGATGCAGCGACAGCAGCAACAGCAACTGGAGCAAATGGAGCTAATCAAACAGCAACGACAGCAACAGGAGTTGCTGCTTCAACAGCAGCAGCAGCAGCAGCAGCAGCAACAGCAGCAACTGCGTCATCACACCACACCAGCGGACACATCACACTATCAGCAACAGACGGCACCAAAGTTGCTGCATCCTCGTCGCCGCCTAAAAGCAGCGGAACGTGAGCTGCGCGACAAGGAGATCACACGCGAAATACTCGAGCTGATCAAGGAGGACAGCAATATACAGTACTGGAAGGTGTCGGCTCGCCTGGCCGAGAAGGGCATCAATATATCGCCCTCGTCCGTCTGCCAGAAGCTCAAGTCGATGGGCATCCACCGGCGCTGGAAGCCGGGCGACAAGCCACCCATGCTGGCGATAAGTCAGCTCAAGGCGGCCACTGTTGCGGCCGCAGCAGCGGCCGCTGGCTTGGCCGGCGGCAGCGCTGGATTGGCCGGCAACAGTTTTGGCCTGGCAGACGACGGCTACGAGCAGCAGCAGTTCGACATGGGCGGGCACTTTCTCAGTGCCTTTACGCGCTAGACGATCGACCAGAAGTCCTCCCCATCTAGGTCTAGGTTTAAATATTACAGTGGATCGTAGAATCGTAAGCTAAAGGGCATTTCTTAGGTAAAACGACTCGGAAATTGTAGGTCTAAAGCTGAGTTTTTAGCTATTAAACCCTTTGAATGAAATTGTACATGTTGATTTTGGTTTAAGATTTTAAGAGATACTGTTTCAACTAAGTAGACAATATTAAAAACGTTTTCTTGAATATCCATCATCACTATCAATTGTAATCAAAAGCTGTTTAATTATGTTTTAAATATCATTGCAACATTTTTTGAAGATCTACCATTTCCTAGACGAAATGCCTAAAGATTTCCCACAGTTACGACTTTGAGTATAAGTTTTTGTTGCTGCTGGTCTATACATATGGGTTAGGGTGGCTCGAAAAAACAAATAAAATATGTATTGTTTTTCGAGCCGCCCTAATCCATATGCATAGATTGGCACAGCAACCGCAACTTGTATTTTTTATATAGTATTTGAAAGAGAGAGAGCGCGCTTGAAATGTATTTGTATTTGTAATCGATATGAGATAGCATATATTGTATGATTCTGTATTAGATTTATATATCCAATATATATGCTAAGCATTCCTAGAATGTCACACACACACACAAAGAAATAGAAGAAACGCCCATTCCAAGCGAGGAAATTATTTCCTTTCTTTAAGTTCAGTAGCTTCCTTTTCCTCTTCCTCCATCCACACACAAACATAGACACACACACACGCACACACACTCACGTACACGACACCAACACACACTTAGCTGATAATGAAATAATTTTATTAACATATTTATTGATCGCATGTCCTTGTGTGTGTGTGTGTGCTTTAATTGAGAAATGTATTTAAAGGTTTTCACCATTTTTAATTTATTTATTTTACTCACGTATACACACACAGACACATAAGCAAATATTCAGTACTGAACTTTAGTTTAGTTAAATTAATGCATCAAACGAAGAAATAACAATCAGAACAAAGCAAGCGGAAGCAGAACAAACAGCAGCTAGAGAGAAGGTTATGAAAGCTAGCAACATAAGTGCAATTATAAACAATGTAAACCTAAAAACCATAAGAATGTATAATGTTTTACGTTTGGCCGCTACAGAAGGTAGAGGAGAGCGAGAGGAGAGGAGGGAGAGAGAGAGAGAGAGGGAAAATTGCCTATCCCATTAAAGGCCTAAGCACCACTGAACATTTTTTAAGAACCCTTGTTTTTGGAAATCTTCCAACTAGCATATAACCTATGCCAATATCTGTAACTAAAACTTTTATCATCAACTTATGAAAAACTTCTGTTTTTTTTTGGTTAAAAATGTAGAAAAAAGGTTCAATCTTAAAATTAGTTTAGGTCAATTTAAACAACATTTAGTTTATAATTTAGAACAACTTTTATACATTCCCAAAGACTTACCAAAATTTTATTCACAAAAAGTCTGCTTTTTGTGTGTGTTCCAAGTGGTGTTAATATTATTACTTTAAAAACCTTTCACTCCCCAACTCTCCTACTTTTCTTCTCCTGGTCGTTTTCCATATAGACAGCTACTCCGAGTCCGAATCCATCCTCCAACCAATCCCCAATTTATGTAAGAAAGTTATGAAAACAAGACAAACGATCAATTTTTGAAAGCGTCGTAGCAAATTGTTAGTTAAAAAAAAACGAGATAAAAACAAAAGAACAAAACAAGATGGAAAATATGAAGACAAGCTGAGGACTCAGAACTGTATTTATTTACAGCCAATTTTTAGGAACATATATTTTATTATTATTATTTTTTGTTGTTGTGGATGAAATTCAATTTGTCTGCGATTTATTTTTGTATAGCTTTTAAGGTCAGAAGTTAGAGAAAAAGAGAGATAGCAAGAAGGAGTGAGTGAGCGAGCGAGCGTTAGCGAAGGTTGATATAGTATTTTTTTATATTTTTGTACAATTTCAAATTGTAACTGCTTTTTATCAATCAATCAATGAATGATTCCCTCCCTCCACCAACCCACACACATACACACGCATACTGTGCAAAGTATTTTCTATATTCATTACATATAAATATATCCACATATAAATATGTAACATTTAAACGCATACGAAATTAAATTTATGAAATAGTTTTTTTTTGTTTTTTTTTTTTAATATTATATATATTTAGCCGCAGCTTATAAAATAGAATTAAAAATAAAAAATGATTACAATTTTTTTGTATGAAATGCAAAGAATGATGTCTATGAAATATAATTTACTATACATAAATATACATATATATTTTAAAGCGTATAACAGTAAGGATCCATTGCAAGCAGCATCAACAAATAGAACTGACGTGCCTATGTAGCGATTAAATCTGACTAAACTCCCACACACGGATACACCCAAAATACACACACACACTCACACGTACACCTAAAGACAAGCCGATGTAATGCATTAAATAATCATTCCAAAATGTCATATGAAGGAAAAGAAACGAAAAAAAACAAGCAACATTATATATTTTTAAATGAATAAATAATATTTCAAGAAAGTGTTGGAGTTTCCATTCGAATGGGGGAAAGTTATGATTCGTGAATGTGTTTATTATAATAAGTGTTTTTTTAATATATGTATGTATAACATGTATCTATAGATCAAAGTTGTATTTAATTGCCTTGTGTGGAAAGTAGCTTATGGTTTTTTGAGTGCAAAGCACTATGTTTTTATTTGTGGTTCCTAAAAGAAGGCAATATCTTTGTGAAATGTTTAGTGAAAGAAAAAGCTTTCGCATATTTTTTGCTACTTATTTTTAGCTGACTACTCGTAGTTATCCATTGATTCAATTATAACAGCTGTCAAAAAATGATTTGGTTTATTTCAATTATTTATTACAAATACAATATTTTTCATATGCCGGATGCCTTGTTAAAAGAAAGAACCTGTAAATAAATAAGAAATCTACGGATAGTGTGCATTAAAATTTTAATAAGCTCATAAGTCGGTAGCCGCTATAGAAATGTCTAGAAACTTTGTCACCAAACATCTTTCCAAAGATTTTTAAATTTTTCCTTGAAGATTTATGTGACACCACAAAAATCTTTTGTATTTCCAAATTATATTCTTTATCTATGGCTATTCAATTTACGAGAGAGGAACTTTTTATTATTAATATCTCACATATGTGACGCAAATCAACATTGCTAATCTATTTTAATGGTTCCTCTTTTATTAGAACTTGTGCACGTGTTGATCCATTTCGGAACCTATATATTGTATTATATTTATTTATGTGTCGGCAAATTTCTTTGAGACATGCACGTCCAATTCTGTTTGGTTTGGGTAGATAAATACATGGGTACTTTGTACTTTTGTTGAATCTGTGAGTCTGCGGATCTGGGCAATGTATTTATTTAATTAACGCTAATTCTCCTCGGTCCTCGTCAATATTTTTCATTCATTGAGCAAATAAACATTAGCCAGGTCGCGTGTTCTATTCGAGATCCGCAGATGTGCTGCTGATTTAGACTGCTCTTGAATGGATTCGAACTTAAGATCACATATTCAGTAATCTCCCAGGTTCCCATGAAAAACGATTTGTTTGTGGTTTGTTCTTTTTTTTTTATTAGTTTTTTGTTGTATATATATTGTAGCGTAACTTGTAATAACGTAACTAAATTTTACAAATATTCTTTCACTTCCTGTGCTTTGGTCCTACATGACGAAAAAAAAAACAAAAAAAAATTTGTTGGGTTTGATATATGTTTAATATATAGATAAAGTTATATACGTATGTGTTTTACATTGGATGCATTAATAATAGCAATAATAACAACAATAACGGACAGCAGAGTGGCGAGACCGATGGCGATAGCGATGGACCCCCCACATAGATCTGGGTTCCGCTTCTCGGATCGGATCTTTATCTTTACCGTTACTCAGCCCCTCTGCTGCTGCTTCAGCCGGCGCCGGCGCTTGCCAAATATATATATTACTCTCTACATATCGTACATAAACATATTCATCGATTTCCATCGATCCTACCTGCTATATCTTCTCGCTGGCTTGGGGTTTTCTTTGCTTATCATCATTGGGCGGGGGGGAGGCCATTTCAGGCCCATTCCCTTGCCCATTTCTGATTCTGATTTGTGTTGGTTTCGTTTTAAATTCCAAATAGATAGATAGATATTCTCGTAGGGGTGGGGAAAGGGGCGTTTAAAATTAGACACACAAAGAAAATCGTTATCGCTATCGTTAAATAATTACTGACGATACAAATAATCGTGTATTGTAGCACACACATACCATATATACACAGATAAACCCCGATCCCCTGGCGGGATGGGGGCAAATGGAAATTACTTGAGGGGCGGAGAGGGATTCCTTTTTGTATTCCTTTAACTATTGCTGATTATGGGATCAAGTTGATATTTGTGGGTGTAAACGATACGAAAAAGTATCAAAATATCAACTCAAGACAAGGTTATGTGGTTCTTTAGAAGGATTCTATGGGTTTGGGTATCGTTAGGTTTTTAGTTGAGTTCCTTGCGCGTCGTATTGGGCAACAGGAGGCACATGAGACCGCCGCCGATGAGCAGACCCGAAACGATAAACGTGGGCGATGGACAGTAGTTGTCCAGCAGCTGGGCGATCACGATGTTGCCAATGATGCCGCCCAAGCGGGCAGCCACCATCGAGATGGCCACACCGGTGGCCCGCAGCTTGGTGGGGAATACTTCGGTGATGAGGCAGTCCAGGGCGGCATTCGCCGCCGAGATGGCGCCACTGAAGATGGCCGAGACGACGAGGTTCTGGACGGAGCTGCGCACAAAGTACATCAGCGCCGAACAGATGCCGGCCGTCATGGTGCCGGCAATCAGGAAGAACTTCCGGCCCAGCATGTCCATGCCGAGGATGGCCAGCAGATTGGCGGGCAGGGCGGAGGCCAGCGATATCAGCGATTCCATGAACACCGACTGCGGAATATCCGATGAGCACTTGTCATCCGCGCTCTGCTGCTGGGCCACCTTGACCACGTAATCGGTGACGGTGCACACGCCAGCGGACTCGCCCGGGAAGGCCTTCTCGTACTCCTCGAAGCGGTTGAAGAGCTCCGGGAACCACATCAGGAGGCCATAGTAGCCAATGTGGAATGTAAAGTTGATCGTGATCGAGACGATGGTGAACCGGAGGATGGGCGACTTGAACAGGGCGCGACTGTGGTCCACCATCCCGCTGATCATGCGGCTATACTTGTTCTTCACACTGCCATTGCTCTCCAGCAGCTTCTCGTCGATCTCCAGGTCGTAGACCATGTACTCGTCCGGCCGCCGTTTCGTGTTCGTCACGAAAATGCCGCGGAAAATGGCCAGGGCGCGATCCTTCTTGCCGCGCGTCAACAGGAATTTCGGGGATTCGGGCAGGTAGAAGAGCAGGAAGCCGACCAGGAACGAGGGCAGTGAGCAGACCAACAGGAAGATCCTCCACGAGTTGTATATAAAGTACGGGGTGATGAAGCCAATCGTGCGCGGTATGATCAGCCAGGCCAAGCTGGCGACGAACAGGTTGCCGAACGTCCAGAAGGCGGCCATGAAGCTCAGCATGGAGCCGCGCTTCGCCTTCGGTTGGAATTCGGCGAAGTACGACCAGATCACGGGACCACTGCCGCCCAAACTGCAAGGAAATGAAGAATTGGTTATCGATTAGTAATCGAAATTATCGGTAATTAATCGAAGCTATTAGTATCCAAGGTTTTGTGGTGGTTACTGATTAAATCGATGGATGTGGTGCTATAAGAAAGGATTGAATCTATCGATTAAATCGATATTTTTAAATGACAATTAGCCAATCGATTGGGTATTTAACTAGAAAAGTTTTAAAACTTATATGTGCGTATACGCTATTTTTTAGGCTATACATTAAGTATACGCTTAGTATGCCACATACTACAAGAAAATATTTATACAATTTTACATCCCTTTCGATAATTTTGAACAAAAAATGTACTAGCCACCAATATAAACAACAACCAATATGGCAATTGCGAAATAATTGTTGTCAGTTTGCTGGGGTAATTAGCAAACGATTGGCAAAAAATGTTGTTAAAAAATATATGGGTGAGCTTGAGGGGAAACCGGTGACTAAGCGTCAATGTAACCCAAAAGCCAGGGGGCCAAGGCCTGAACCGAGATTTTCCATTTGCATGCGGTGCTTTTGGCTTGGCTTTTGGGTGATTTTTTGTTCGTTCGTTACATTTTTTCGGGGCATTTCGATCGGACTTGGGGATTCGAGCCTTTAATTAGCATAAACAGTCACGATATTGCGGCTCAAATATTTTGTTGTTATTTATAACAGAGGTAATTGAATTAACACTTTGCCCCGGGTCCGGGCCCGTGTGTCACTCGATCCACAGATCATCATCATCATCGATCACAGAGCGATGATCCATGGCTACCGAGCATAGAGCAGTAAGATCACCTCATCTCTTGTTTGTGGGATGTCAAGATGGTAAACCAATAAAGTGATCAATTTGAAAAAAATAAGAGTATCAGAGGGAACTAAAGTGATTTATGATATGATAATTAATGGAACAGAATTGGGATTATCATAAAGAACTGAAAACTAATGGGATATCATAAAGATTTGACTAATAGCTCAATTTGAAAAGAGAAGAACATCTACAAGTCATATATCATGATATGATAACTAATGGAATAAAATTAGGATATCATAAAGAACTGAAAACTACTAGGATATCATATAGGAAATCATATAGGTCTTTTTATGGGTTTAATCTTGAATACTTTTCCTAAGATCAGTATAGTGTACTTACGCTGCACCATTGAGGAACCGGAAGAGCATGAAGAAGCTGTAGGACTGCGAGAAGGACGAGGCGACGATGCAGAAGGCGTTCATGAACGAGATGACGATGAGGACCTTCTTGCGACCGAAGCTGTCGGCGATGCTGCCCCAGAAGTAGGCGCCCACCATCATGCCGATGAAGATGATCGAGTTGAGCCATCCCTTCGTCTCCGTATTCAGGCCCAGATCACATTCCGCCGACGGGAGGATGAAGGACATCGAGATGACGTCCATTTCCTCCGATGTGCTGACCAATCCGCAGATGGCCAGCAGTATATAATGGAACTTGCCATATCCGCACAGTTCGATGGCCCTCTCGAAGTTGGCGACTATCGGAGCGGTCGGCTCCGGCAGGGGTATGGACTTCTTGCGGCCCTTGCCCCCCTTGCCGCCCTTGCCGGGTGGCCCATGGCCCCCGTGACCCCCGCCGTTGTCGGGGGCGTCCCGCTCTACGTCCTGCTGCTTGCCATTGCTGGCATGGCTATCGGGCTCGTATCCCCGATTGTCCGCCGCGAACTGGTACTCCGGCTGCTTGGCTCCTTGGCCCAGGGAGTACGGCTGGATGATCGCTCGGTTGTCGATGTGCGGCGAGGTCGCGTTTCCGGTGGCTGATGGGGGGTTAGCCTGGCCAGTGGGATGGTTGCTTGCTTGGTTGCTTGCTGCGCTCTGGTTGTAGTTTGGTTGTAGTCCAGCTTCTACATTATAGGCTATAAATGGGATTTGATTGTGAAATTATGGTAAATATTCGTATTATTCGTATTATTTCAGATCCTGAACTTGTACTTACATTCGCTTTTGCCCTTTGCGGAATCACCTTCTACCATTCTATAGTTCAGGGGTTTTTTGGCTTCTTGTGCGCGTAGCAAAAAGGAAATTGGGATTATCTTTCGGGGTTTTTTGTTGGCTCTTTGCTCTAAGCTCTGCTTAGATGGGTACAGTTGTGTCTGCCTCGCTTAGCGGTCTGTAAAGAGAGAGAGAGAAGACGAGTGTTATCGATTGGTTAGCAATACACATACATCGATTGATCGATCGATCGTTTCGACATTTCGAAAAGCAGAGGGAAGTGGGTTAATTTAACGCAATTGGGCGGCAATTGAGCTGAATGAATGAACGATCTGCTCGTCGCGCACAAACAACATCGTAATTGATTAATAAAAAATTATGCCCGAAATAGTCGCGAGCACTGAAATTAACCGAAAGTGCTGAAGGCGTGAAAAAACCCCCATTTCGGGTCGACACTTTTATTAATAAATAATTGGTCGAGATGAATTTGTCGAATATTTGAATGTCACAGGAGTGGGGGGTTAAATATACAGATATTACAAACACATTTGGGCATTATAAAGTAATGAAGCTCTATTGGAAATAATTATTTTGGGACACTTTTGTATTAATATTAATACTTTTAATAGTATTTCTTGGCTTATTTTTAGAGGAAAAGAGTCTAGTGGCTCTCCTTTCCAATTTCACATTCAATTCGTGATTTATTGCGGCAATCTTTCACTTTATTCATTAGGCAGGAGCAACAACAATTGCAAAAAGTGCATCAGCAATCATTTGATTCGCATTCGCATTGAACCTGAACCTGAATCTGAACCTGAACCTGCCGTACGCATGCGCAATGAAGGAGAACAGGAACCAAAAGCGCAACGGCAAATGCACTGCGAGAAAATATGGTTATTAGCCAAGTGAAGATAAGCCATGTACTAAGTATTATCTCTTAATACATTTGAATTTGATAAAGTGTTGATATCATATCAGATCTTTTGTTTTAAGATCTTTTCTTT
This sequence comes from Drosophila mimetica, assembly GCA_037075245.1. Lineage (NCBI taxonomy): Eukaryota > Metazoa > Arthropoda > Insecta > Diptera > Drosophilidae > Drosophila > Drosophila mimetica. The sequence continues at coordinate 25,503,963 of JBAMCH010000005.1, read as the reverse complement.
ATAGATATGAAAGCCACATTCCGAGTTGTGTTCCATTCCCACTGCATTCCGTTCCGCACGCTCCCTCATGTTAAGTTAAAGATAATCGCCAGCAATTAGCCATGTTTTACTATGAATATATGATTTATGCTGATTTATGCCCTGGACGATGAGTAAACGTAAAGTAAACGCCTACACTTCCGCAGTCCGGAGTTATATGGCCCTTCACCTGGCCTTCGTACCAGTTCCATTCCACTCCCGATCTTATTCCCATTCCCATTCCCATAAAAAGTACAGTCACACCTCCGAAAGCTAAAGCAATCAGGGAATATGATACACTGGTTACGTTTTGCTTGAACTATGATTATTAGAAAAGGTTCTATCCATAGAAGTACGACTCTATACCTCGGCTATGCTATGTATATTGGCGCCATAAAAAAAACGCACTTGTTTCCAGTTTTGTGCGCTGCTCAACAAGTCGCATTATATTTGATTGTCTTTTTCAAGCGCAATTAAAGCAGCGCAACTGGAAAAACTGCGTGTGAATGGAATACCCCGGACTTGACTTGGTCCCAGCTTTATACTTTATACACACGGGCGCCTCAATGTCATCCGATTCCAATTCCAATTCCGATGCATGTCTATGTATCAGATGCCCAGGGGAGGGGGGGTTTCGTTCCGTTTATGGTGCACACCACCTGTACTTGTGCTTTGTTTTTCTGCGCCTTTGCATATCTCATGTTAATTAGCACATAAAACAGATGATATGTCGGAAATAGTGCGGTTCGAAGTCTGAATGAACCCATAAAACTACAGATTTTAACAAAACATTTGTGAGAAACTGAACTGAACCACTCAATCGATTACCAGACCGGTGCGAAAAAAGAGTGACTCAGAGAAATTGTTTAGATTCTCTTTCAAAATGGATATATCATATAAACAGTGTGATCTGCTTTCAAATAACCTATATAAAACCTTTATAATTGCCTCAAATTTTGATGAAAATTAAGATATTATCTGTAGAAATGTAACATTAATGTTTATATCCATTCTTTCTTTGGTAATTCCCTTTTTTCAGACAACTTGTTTTGCTAGATCTTAAAATTATTTAAAAAAATGTTAATTAAAATGGTTTATATAATCCTCATTTGGTTTTTTCTACATTTTGAAGTACGAAATATTAGGTTTGTTAATTGGCAGGTCTGCTAATTTGCCTCTCAACTTTGTTTTGCGATGATTGGCATTCCATTATTACCTGTGAGCTGTGTTTTTTTTTTTGATTGTACTCGCTTTTGAGATCTGCAGATCTTTTGGGGTATGTTCGCACCTGTGTTGTGTTCGAGGCTTATTGCTTGGCAATTAAATTGTTTTCTTTTGTTTTGTTAAAAATAAAATATGTATTCTCTTTGCACTGTTAAATATTTGTTTTTACTGCGCGCGGTTACGCCCTGTATTTTTGCACTTGTTTGTTTATTTTGATCTATTGTTTGTGGATCAAAATTTGAGAAAATTGCTCGTCAGCTGAAAGCGGTGGACTGTTTGTGTTTCTGCTGCTTATAGGGGATCTTGGCGTTTTTCGGGCGCGGAGTTCTCGGCGAGATTTGGCTTGGATTTTGATGGTTGCAGACTGGCGAAAACATTAAAACCGTTGGCTGGCACACAGGCGGCACATCGATATAATGGTAGAACCAACAAAAAATTGGGATGTAACAACGAATGGTAGTTTAATTTCGAGGCGTTACTTTTTCGAGCGGTAGCGTTCGATCAACGTTCGTGCACTTCAAGCGGTGGAAAGTATCTGAGCGGCGTTTTCACGTCCGCTTAAATACACAGAAATCGCATCCGCGGAACGGGTGGCAGTGGAACGTGGCTTATCAGCCGCTCAGCACTGAGCACACCACCCCCTTTTACCGTTCTGCCGCAGGCGTTCCAATTCCACCGTTCCTTCTGTGCTGTGCGCGCGCGCGCTCACTAATTGAAATTCAAATTGCATTGCCGATCATCACAGCAGCAATTGCAAATCAATTAAATTGATAACACCGAAGAAAGCAAATCAAAACAAGAAATGATCAACGATCAACGATCAGCGATCAGCGGGGAGTGGCCGCGATTCGATTGAATGCCTCCAGAGATCAGGATCCCAAAGAACTCACTTATCATACAACGACCTCATGAACACTGTGCATAATTTGAAAGAGGATTATGTTATTAATCCCTTTAAAAGGTGTTTAATCATCATAATACATTCTATACTATTAAAGTAATAAGAAAATTTTATCAAAATATTGTCGAAAATGTTGAAATAATTTGAATCTATAAATAAGTAAACCGATTACTAGTTTGGCCCATGGCCAAAATTACTCAAAATTTGAAAATGTTTCATAAATCAAGTCTACGACCTCGAATATTATTGAGTTGTCACCGCAAAGAAACATATTTTCCTTCTTTCAACTGAGTTTCTAATAATTTTGAATGATAAAAAATGCCTTGCGTAACTCCTAATTCACTAGAATGATGATATAGGGGGGGTTTTTTGTCTATATATTATTAATGAAGAAAACCTAAAATCGTTAACGGATCGTGATCTACCTTGATCCCTGTAAAAACAGTTCAGGTGAGTCAAGTTCAGTATGATCAACGGTCGCATAACGTAACTTTCCGATCGATCGGGTGACAAACCCGATGAGAATTCAAAATTCGACTTCGGATCCCTTTTTCGCGAACAATTAACGGCAGCAGGCATCGGCTTAAGTGATCAAAAGAATTATACTTGAGACTTAATAGCGGCATTATCATTATTATTGTTGATATTGTTACATATAGCGAGAGCCCGTATATATGGATTATACGTATTGTTGTCATGGCGATTACTGATACTACCACTCGATTGCAGCGAGCAATGATCGTGTAAGCTGGCCATGTGACTTGTGATCCTCAAAAAAATATAAAAAAAACAAACATTAAGAAAGAAATGATCTATTAGCGTTTCCAATTAGAGGAGCTCATTTATCATTATACTATATGAGGCGAAAAAATGCCATAAAGTCGATCGACTTCTGTCTAATTGCTTAATTGTTAGCCACATTTCGGTGGGAGTTTTTCGCTCAGTGAGTCATCTGTTTTTTGGCTTGTTTATGCGGGCTTCGAGAACGCGAACAAAGGAAAACCCAGATGGTCACTTTCCAAGAAGACGACGTGACACTCTCCAAAGTTATTAGCAAATTTAGATTAAGGTCTTGCATAATGGGCGATTAGTTCAGAAGGTAGTCGTAACCTGACGCTAATTTCTGGTCTTTTCATTTTGCGAAATTATCGCACCTCTGACCCACAGAAGAGACACACACACAAAAAGATTGGATGTCAATGGGGTGGGGGTGCAGTACGTGTTCTTTGTTCGCTTCTCATTTTCGCTTAATATTTCGCTAACCGTTTGTTTAAGCCGCCCACAATTACATTAATTAGACATTGTTGTCACGGAACTGAACACGGCCAATTGAAAATTATGCTTGACGAAAGACAGCTTAATTGCGATCGTAATAATAAAATAGCCCCTTACTATGGAATCGAATTGAGTGTAGGGGTATAGAATTCAATGAATCCAAAATAGTACCGTTCATGGGGTGTGTGTCTAGGCTAAGGGTCTAATGGTTCGTGCACTCGCTAAGTTCAATTTGGGGCGTATGTGGCCATGGGCGAGTTTAATCTACAAACAATAACAGAGCTGATGAGCACAGATGGGCCTATATATATAAATAAAATGATTTCCTACATATATGTGTAGTAGACGGCAATATATACATATATATTTATCTGTTCATATATGTACATATGTACTCTGGCTATTGTTGCTGAATGTTAATCAAACTGCGTGTGCTCGAAACTCGTTCGAATCGGTTTTTCCCTCTGTATTTCCACATCTTCAGTTTATCTTCAATTGAAGGAACCAGCATTTTTACTGTACTGCTCTTGCGATCGCTGCACAAACATTTCAATTAATTGACCACTTTCAATTAAAGACAATGTGCGAAACGAAAACAAAAGTCGAGACGAGAGAGCGTGAAAATATACGAGATACGGTAATACGAGAAATTCGGAATTCCGAATTGGGTATCCAATAAACAACATCGCTCTATGACTGATAATTCAAAACAAATAAACATGACTAATAGATGGCTGGAGATTTAGTTGTCGGGAGAGTGCGACTGTGGGCCACAGTGAACCCTCTCTGGAAACGATCGCCCGACCCAGCAACAAGAACTTTAAGCTATTCCCGATTCGTATGATTCAGCGGATCTACTATCTATGATGCATAACTCGACTAAGAACTGAATTTCGTCACGAATTTTTCGCTGAATTTTCGGAGAAAAAATTGAATAACATTTTAACAGAATTTTAGATATATTTTTTTAAAAAACTTTCCTGTAAATATCACTTAAATGATCTTGAAAAATTCTCGAATATTTTGAATGATGCATAACTCGACTAAGAACTGAATTTCGTCACGAATTTTTCGCAGAATTTTCGGAGAAAACGTTCCATAACATTTTTTAAAGCCTTAAAATTCTTTTAAACAGAATTTTTGGAGATATTTTTTTAAGAACTTTTGTGTCAAGATCACTTTAAAGCTCCTGAAAAATTCCCGAATATTTTGGAGTACTCAAAAGAGGGCCTGAAACACGGGGATTACGAATATTTGCATTAAGCGGGCCCAGGTGTTTGTCTGCCTTCCGTTTTTCGTTTCTTTTCTGATCTGATATTCACTTTGGCAAACGAAATTAATGTTAATATTGCAAATTCTTACTTTTTTGCTTATTCCACTTGTTCTTGCCTTTTTTTTTTGTGAGTTTCGCGGGCGCGCGACAGTTTAGTTTGCATAATTAATTTATGCGTATTTGTTATTTTCAGCTGTTACACCGTATTTTGAGCGGCAAAAAAAAATATTGGAATAAAGAATGTGGAATAATGCCCCTGGGCGGCAGAAAATAATTTGTTTTGTGCCTCCCTGAATCGGAATCTTAATCTTATTTACGAGCAACAGGAAGACAACTTTGCCTGCTGAATCACCTTGCCCATTGTATTTTATCCTTGGGGCAGAGGGAGGTTTTTCCTTAAAAAAAAAATAAAGAGGGGGGGGGGGGTTACGCACCTACTACTGCTGTCCTTGTCGACGATGTCGACGTTGATCGGAGGAGTGTTGTGTTTTTGTGAAGAAAACTCGATGCGCGGCGAGAGGAATCGGGATACGATAGATCACGATACGGTTTATCACTGGTTGGAGGAGCTCCACGCGGCTCCAAGAGCGATTGGACAATGCGTTCCAAGCTTCGTTGGGCCGCAGCTTTTATAACGATTCCGCCCAGCGATTCCTCTCGGGATGCTGACTGTTCTGTTTCTCTTTTCGCGATCGCCACAATCTGTGTGCGCCTGCCACTCTCGGGGGCACTCGGTTCTTAACTTGTGTACACTCAGCTGCTTCTGTATTTTTTTTTGGTCGCTCTTGACGTTATCGCCTACAGATCGGAAACAAAAAAAAAAAATAATAATAATAAAGATGAGATGTGGCAGCATCAGCGATGTCGCCCTGCGATGCTTATCACTTGGCTCTCAGCGGTTCTTATCTTCCGACTGCTCGACTCGTAATCGCAACAAAGTCTACGCGAGCCACACGAAAAACAAGACCTGCAATCTTTATGGCCATAGCTTCGAATGCAATGCTCTTCCTCGATCGTAAAACTTGTAATTTGGTCCTTCGCGCCGGATCAATTGCGAATCGGTAATAAGCGGGTTAGGGTTTGGATCTTGGATTACCCAGGCAAATGACTAATAAAGCAAGTTTAACCATCGGTTATGTGGCGGTTAAATGAGATAAAATTATAGAAAATAAACCGATGATAGATCAAAACATATATGATGCATCGGGTTGTCGATTCATTTAATTTGGACCCAAACCGCAATGGTTTTCGTAAGGCTCATAGGGACTATAATTAAACATTGTTTTGCGAAACGAGCGAATCGCTTAGTCATGGGCAGAGCTGCATAGTCCAGCTATGAGAACGATTTCGAAACGGGAACGGGTATGAACCAGTTGAGCAATCGGTATGGACCAGCTAGGGGTTGATAATGCACTTCGGCCTTATAGGATGCCCCACACGGAATCGCTACCAAATCGAACTCGTTGCAGGGTCCCAGAAATCGCGCGTCAACAAATATCCAGGCGATACAGAAATAGATCTCTGCGAATATATATATTAGATATATATATGGTCATATGGTAAGTGTGCGTGCGAATTCAGTGGCTCTCTCGCGTTTTTTTGTCGCCTCGCATGTGTCGGAATTATTTGCGTGCTGGTCTTCCGCCTCCTCAGTGCCCCCTTTGGAAGCGCCCCCCCCCCCTGCTCCCCGTTTCCCGGGCGGCGGCAAAAGATCTACGTAATTTTTTGTTCGGTTTCATAAAAAAAGAACATCTTTTTGTGTGTGCAAAGGTTTTTTCCGCAGCCCACAGCCATGAAACGGCATCGAGAGCTCGTCCAAGATCAGCGAAATGTGAATGCTAGACAGTTTTCCATATCGTATAGACTTTCGGGGGGTAATTGCAGGGAATTTTCGAAGACTTTGGGTTTAGGAATATCAAGAAGGGTGTCATGAAGAAGAAAGTAGGGGTTAGGAAGAGGTTAAAATTTCAGTAGACTAACATTTTTATCATAAAAAACGTTATTTAGTTCATAAATATTAGAAATATAATCATAACATAAATCTTCTGTTTTATAATCTTAAACCATTTTTAGTATTTTATAACAGACAATATTATAAAATAGATACAATTTTATCAAAGTAAACGTTGAGCTTTATATTATTTTAATAAACCGAATACTAAGAATTCTACATTATAAAACTAAGTTACTTAGGTATGTGGGAAGTAATTCTGAAAACGAACAAAAGGATCTTAAGTAAGGCATTTCAAGGTGTCTGCCCTATAATCCCCCTGCATTTGTGTGCATTCGGTGGCCAATGCAATGTGGACCAGCTAAAAATAAGCGACTCTCTTTTATTTTCGTCACTCATCTCTCGTCTTTTGCAACGCGAAGTGGACTTGAGACAAATATTGGCCCAGTCGCCCAAGTTCAGTGATGTTTGCCCGGTTGTCATCACTTCCACTTGGCTGTCACCCCTCGTGACCAGGCGTCTGCTCTGTTTTCTGTTTTTTCGGACAACCCCATAAGTGTGTGTCCTTTGACTGTCAAGGTCCGTCATCTTAACTCCATCTTAACTCGTCTTCAAACGCCATCAAAGTCAAAGTCAACTGGCAAACGAAGCCCATCCCATGTCCATGTCACCACTCTCCACTCCAGATCTTGATCTCTATGCACACACAGTGCTCCGCATGTGGGACTGACGTCAGTGGAAATTTGTGTAGACTTTATGAGGCTGCGGCTTAAAGTTTGTTGATGTTTTTTTGTGACTGCTGCCACTGGGGATTTATGGGCCACCCACACGGAGATATTACGCTTATCGGGGATACCAGATACGCCGTTTATCAGGCATAAATCTGCCTACTCTGGCATTTCTGCGTCGGAATCTGGAAAGAGTTGGACCTTTGGATCGCTGGATACAAGATCTTCAAGAGATTCCCTATGTATGCCCTTCAATTGATAGCGCAAAAGTCAGGAATTCGAACTAGTTGACAAGAATCTCAATCGTTTCTAGTTTTATGCACTGCACTGAACTTGCCTTGAACTCTCCACACATAAATAGATTCAAGATCATGGGCATTGAATCTTGATTGTTTGCCTGCTCAATGAATAGGTGAAATAGCCACCAAAAGAACTCTATTGTTTCTATCCTAACTTAACCAAGTAGAACCCTGCGATTTCCACAGATCTCTTTGGAGACCAAGATCTTGAACTAATCCCGCTCGTTAGTCTGGCTTATCACCCACTTTGATGGTCTATCTTTAGCTTTACGACCTGCCATTTCGGTGAGCCGCAACATTATAACGTTCAAAACATCAACATTATAATTGGCTTAACCGGGGGCTTTTTCCTAATGCGCTTGCCTAAATTCTTTTAGAGCTCCACTGACGCACAGAGGAATTCTTTCGGGTCACGTGAATCGAAAGTGCCAAGTCACTTTCGGCTACGCAGTGTCTATGGGTCCAACTGAACGGGTAACCCCCTGCTAACCCGCCCCTAACCCCTTCTCTCCAATCTCCAATCAGATGGAAACCGAAATGAATGCGGACTTGATTAATCATTGCATGCTCAATATCAATTAAGACAAGGGGAAAAATACAAGATGGGTTCGCCAAACGGGGGCTATATCTATATGAGAAGAATTGGATAGAAAGAGGGAGAGAGAAGAGAAGGGAAACACAACCGATGACTAACCATGGGCTTAAGCAGAAATCAATTCAAGCCCAATTTCAACAACATTGACGGAGAGACGCGAAAACAACAACATCGGATGGCGAAGAAAGAGGGGGGGGGGGGGGGGGCACATTCTGCATTCTACAGTCTACAGTGTCTCCAGTGCGAACCGGTTAGAACCGATGCCAATCAACCCGCTGAACCTTTAAGGCTGCTACGTCATCAGAATTAAAAAGGGGCGACACCGAGTTCCATTCGGAAGTTGTTCCAATGGATACCGCATCTTTATTGGATACCCAAATATGTTCGGTTCCTCCGATCATTTGGCATTAGGGATTCCAAAGAATTATTCAAGTAATAGTACCTTTTATTAAGGAATTTTCAAGATATTCAGTTGCTTAAATAATTTCGAACTTAAGTAAAAGAAATCTCCATATCAATTCTCCATTTCCTGACTAACTGAAACTCATATTTATTCCACACAACACATTTTGTTCATAAATCAAGAATACACGTTCTCAAAGTCGAAATTATATCATTTCGGAAATGTGGAAAATAATGAGTCTCAATTTCATATTGCATTTTCTCTGCTATAAACAATTGGCGTTTTGTAAACATTTCATTCCTTATTCGATCGCATATACAAAGTGATTTTTCTTAGTTTAAGTTGGATTATTTATTGTTGTTCTGTATTCCTTTTATTTAAGGTCGAATATTGACTGCACTTTGAGCTCATTTAACCTACATATAGGTAAGAAATATTTACATATAATAGGCTGTCGCTTTGGTAAATAGATTTCTTAAGAGTTGTATGATTTAAAGTAGATATTTATATTATAAATACTTGTATAACAAGATTTCGGAAGTTTTGAATGGAATTAAAGATCCCTAACCTGTACAACCACCTGGATATTTCTAGTTTCCTCCAGTTGATCGGAAGCTGTGATTGCTTTGATCAATTGGAAGACGATCTCGTGGAACTGAGGAACTGTCTGCTTGACTGCCCTTCCAATGCAGAGACTTTTTCCATTTTCCACTTTAATTTCCATTTTGATTTTGATTTAATTCCATTGGCAAACAGGTTTGTGGCGCCCGAGCAGGGACAACAATGGATATGACAACAATTAGAGGCTCTTTGTTCGCTCTTCTCTATGCAAAATAGATATTGCGAATGAAAGCCGAAAAGCACTTGTTTTGTTTGGTTCAACGCGGCTTTTGTTTGTGTTCTTTGTTTTACTATTATTTTGTTTTCCTTTTTTTCGGTATGTCTAACTGTCTCGTGGAGAGTTTGATTTAAGGTGTTTATCTGGATTAGGGCTTTCGGCTGCTAGTGTAATCGAGGCATTATATAGCCACTACTTGATATAGCTACTGCTGGATCAACAATGGCGCGACACGAGTCAAACGAAGGGCCATAAAGAATTAAGCAAACGAACAAGTCCCTCAACTGGATGGCTATATACCAGCCCATGCATATAGTACACTCATATGCGCATATTGTACATGCATCTCTAGAGATATTTGCATTCTGGTGACCCCGAGCAGGCAAAAAAATAATGTATTTATAAGACTTCCCACTTAAATGTGTTATTTGTTTGCTAAATATACTGGCAATAAGGTGGGCAAAAGCAGAAACGGCAAAATAAATGGGGGAAGGTGAAGGTGAGAAGGCGAAGAGAGATCGTCGGTGCTAGAGAAAGTGTCAGATTGGTGACCCCGAGCGGCCTGAAACTGTGACTGTGCTTACGTGGCAGGTTTTTATGAGATTTCCCTGTCTCGTTCGTTATTTGTTTGCAAAATGCACAGGGAAAAACATTATCAATGGCGATATATTGACGTTGACTGCTCAATTTTAGCACACTGCTCAAATAAATGATCTTGATTGAGATTAATCAATGCCTTAATTATTTACTCTTTAGTACTTAGTTATTTAAAACTAATATTAAATATTGGGTTGTTATCTGCTTAAAACAGTTTGCCATTTTCTTTTCGGACCATTTGTGCAAAAATTATAGCAAAAACAAATTATACAAAAATCACATTTTTGGCAAATATCAAAATCCAAATTTTTTGCCCATAAAAAAATCAATTTTTTACCACAAAAATTACAATAATTGCCCAAATATGGAATGTAATACCTCGTTGTTCTCGTAATTAAATTCCCAACAACTTGGCATTTCAATCAAAAAATTTATTTTTTTTGAAATTTTTTTCAAAAAATTGTGATGCTACCCCTTACAAAAAAATCGAAAATTTGAAAAAAATTTTATTTTTCCAAATCAGCCGGAGAGTGCACTAATATTAATTATCAGGTTGTTATCTGCTCAAAACAGTTCGCCGTTTTAATATCGGAGCATTTTTGCCAAAATAAGAGCAAAAACAAATTTTAGGAAAAATCAAATTTTGTCCAAAAATTAAAATCTTCACTTTCCCCCAATAAAAAAGTCAGTATTTTGGCTATAAAAATGGAACTAATTGTCCGAATATGGAGTGGCATACCTTCCTGAACTCGTAGTCAAATTCTCTGTAACTTGGCATTTCCAGTTAAAATTTTGATTTTTTTGAGAATTTTCGCAAAAAATTGTGATGCTACCCCTTATAAAAAATTCAAAAATTTGAAAATTTTTTAAATTTTCAAAATCAGCCGGAAAGTGGACTAATATTAAATATTGGGTTGTTATCTGCTTAAAACAGTTTGCCATTTTCATTTTGGACCATTTTTGCAAAAACTATAGCAAAAACAAATTATACAAAAATCCCATTTTTGGCAAATTTAAAAAACCCCATTTTTTGCCAATAAAAAGATCAGTTTTTTTACCATAAAAATGAAAATAATTGTCCAAATATGGAATGGCATACATTGTTTTTCTCGTCTTTACATTTCTAATCAATTTGCATTCAAAGCTGGAAATTTTATTTTTTTGACATTTTTCGCAAAATTTTTTGACAAAAAATGTAAAAATGGTTTAAAATAGGATTTTTTTTTAAATCAGCCGGAAAGTGATAGGAATCGATTATTTGGGTTAATAATTTTACATAGCACCGCGTCTTTTATGTTTGGGATCCTTTTTGGCCAAGTCACAGAAAAAAACACTAAGGAAAATACCTATTTTTAGCCAATTCTCATGTTTCATTTTAATTTTTGAGTAGACATGACTGTTTAGTAAGTGTACACCTCTTTCAAACCCCATAAAAGCCCCCGTGGAATCAATTATGCAGCTAATTGCACAATTAAAGCAGTTGCAGTTGCCTTGCCTTTCTCAGCAAAAAAAAGGAAACCGAATTCTCTGCACTGCCAGCACAGACTGTATTTGCATCTGTATCCGAATATCCGAAATATCTGAGTATCTGAACATCCGAATGCGAATCGGAATCCGAATATATCCGTGTATATCTGACGCTATATCGAGGAACTTTGCGCTGACCCAAACCAATTCGAATTGGTTATAGCCGCCCCCCGAAAACCCGAAAATCGGAAAAGAGCGAGGGCAAGGCAGAAAATAAACAAACAAATAAATAAATAATTATGGCGGAGAGAGCGATCTATATGCGCTTTATTTTTAAGCATGCCTCTCGAACTCGAAGCAAATGTTTGCCCATTGAACGGCCAAAAATAAAGCGGCTCGCAGTTTTAGAAATCTCAAATTGGTCGCGTTTCAGGTTCAAGAACATTTGTGCGTCGCCCTAGAATGCATTCGCATAAAAGATATGTTCTAAACCACTTTGAGATTAACTAATATAATTATTGCCAGCTATCTAGAGATGATAGCCTCACTTGTACGAATTTTGGGCACTTCCTGGCTGGCTGACCTTTCTACTTCCTCCTCAAAAGCAAACGTAACCATTGTAATTCGCCCCTTAAAAACGCCGCCGACACGTTTCCCTTGTCTTATCTGCGAGCAAATATTTTGATTAAATTGTACTAGTAATTTGCCTACGATTCCGTTTTATTTCTGTTACATTCTTGTGTCGTAAGATATGTGACTTAACTTGTTTGATTGCCGACACATCAAGCACAATAGCGAATCAAATGCAATCAGAAACGATTGAATGGCCATCGGCCAATTGGGTGTGAGCAGCGAGAAATCGGTGGGGAAATCCAAATAATAAACCATATAGAAAACTCTAAAACCAGCTAATTTTAAATGTATTTCCCAGTAAGATCACTAGGCGTATACGTAATTTATTGTAGGTGGTTATATTATGGGATATATATAGGATTTCCAGTGATCCTAGAGAAAATCACCTTGACTTTGAACTCACCTCTTCTCGGTAGCGGTGGGCGTGGCAATGCACAAGTCTCGTTATGGGCGCCTTTTTCTCCACGTCCTTGTTATCGGTTTTATCGTTTTGTCGCCAATTGAGCTGCGATATTGCTTCCATTCAAATAGTTATCGCTGGTTTTTGGGTGTCGCAGATTATGTTTGTGGCTGTCGGGCGCCTTTTCTTTTGCTTTCTTTATACACGAAATGTTATTGTTGCTGAAAGCCATAGAATAAAATCAAGTATTATTAATCGAACTAATCGGAATCATTCTTATCGCAGCATCCGGATTTGCACATGCTATCGAGAGATCCACAGCCACACGGCGATCGGCGGCAGGCACGTTTCACCCAATTTCCTACCCAAGAGCCAAAATATAAACAATACCGCCACACGTGAATCGCAAAAATCGTGGATCCTCATCATCATGTGGCCCCCAAAAAGCAAGAAAGCGAAAGTGTCTATCGTGCGAAAGAGCGGACAATACTCGGCCTAGCGAGAAAGAGACGGAGCGAGAGGAAAATTTGTTTTGCCAAAAATGAAAATGGAAAAACTGATTCTATCTTGTTTATTTCGGACACCCAGTGGGTGAGTCTGCCATTTATTTCAATCGCTTTTAGTACTTATATACTATACTACGTTTTGTTTATGTTTTTCTACTTATTTTTTTGAATTTTCCCCTGTTACTTACGCACAGAAAATGTGCTGCGTCTGCGAATCATATTCTTTTCAACCTATTGACAAGCCATTTGAAAATTGTCCCATATCCAAGGTATTGCTAAAAATTTTCCTATAACACAAGCGGTTGAAGTTCCCGCTTCCGTTACCCGTTGCAACCGGTTAAACCGGTTCAGAGCGTTTTGCAAATAGAATAGAATCCCTGGAACTATGAGGTTTTCAAACTGTTGCCGAGAGGTTTTTGCCGCATTTTGGGTCTAAATTTGTAGTCGGCATGGGCCAGTGACGCAGCACCTTCGAAAGGATGATATAGAACAATATTTATAGCTAAAACCGTATCGAATCGGGAAATCTGTCCGTCTGTCCTTCTGATGCCAATGTGAGGTCAATGGGGGTCTGTCGACAGAGTGCCGAAAGTGCCGAAAGAGCGATGATCGGTTGGAGGAGATCGAGAAGGTGGACCGGACCTGTTCGGTCTGGAATGGGGCAGATCAGACCGAGACCCAGACCGCCATGAGACTGGGGTAAAAATACACGCACTCTTTTTGGCGGGGGATTCGGGGGGGTTCGAAATGCTGACGTTGACATTGGATGACGTCTCCCCCGCCGAATCGTAGGTGTATATAGTAGTAGTCTATATATACACCGAGTACATCCACCAGATCGCTGCGTGACCAGTGGCGGGCCAAATGAGTTAGCCCAGTCAGTCTGCTGGATCCGGACATTCCTGATTCGGACGGACGGACACGTGCGACTTGAAAGTACTTCCCCTGCAACAAGCAGCTCGTATATTTATCAAAGGCGGCGCTGTTCCAATTCAAAATTAGCATGTAAATACGAGAGGAGGAACAACGTCCAAGTGAAAATATTCCCACAATTTAAATGCAAACGAGTAAACAAAACCAAGCGCGCACACAATATTTACTTGTGTTATTTTCCATGCTGAATATGAAATGATTTATCAATCAAATTATATGTAAATATTAGAACAGTTCGCCGCCCGCCCTCTTTTTTTTAGTTTGTTGTTTTTTTTTTTTTGCAAAACGCGTTCGCAGGAGGTACAGTCTGCATGGCGAAGGGTCAACGCTGCGATAACGATAACCCTTTGACGCTATGAGCCATTCACACTACGCAATTTCGGGTTTGAATCCTTACTTTCTGGCTATTCTCCACTTTGGTTAACGTAACTCGCATTCCTTTTGATTTTTTCCTCTTGTTTTTTTTTTATTGATGTTCGAAATTGGAAACAAAGTTTTCCGCTGTTTTTTCCAACTTGTACGATTTGTTGATGCTTTCGACGCTGCAAAATGTGTGTTTATAATTTGGACTCTTGCCAGGTGCTTTAGTGGTTCGATTTTCCTTTTATTTGCTTGGTTAATGCTTGTTAATTTTGTTGTATATATTTTTTTTTGTTTAGCCTTTTAGTTTGTAATTCATTCGAATTGATCGCTTTTCACGCTCTACAAATTTCAATTGGTATTTGCCAAACGCCTGGGAATCGCAATAGGAATCGGAATAGGTATCACTAAACGATTTATTTTATGTGTAATTTTTATTACGCTTTATTTGGATTCTTTATCTATTTTGTATTTATTTTTTCTTTTTTTTTTTTTGATATAGGCGGATAATCGCAGATTTCGTGTGCTAATGTCGCGGCTTGAACTTTAAAACTGAAAACGAACGAATTTCAGATGTTTCGCATTGTGAGAGATCTCTATTGTTGTTGTTGTTATTGTATTATGTTTACTACTGGCTAGGTGCAGCACGGCAGCGACGCCGGCAGAATCCGAATCCGAGTCCCACCGATCCCCAAAGCCCACCTCCCCATCCCCCGCCCCATGGAACCCATCGAATGTCTCCCCACAATGGAGCGCTCAATGAGCTTGAGTGTCATCCACTTAGGAAGCGCCAACCACTGAACTCGCCACAACAGTACCAAAAAAAAGTAAAAAATTAAATAAAAAATAAGAAAAAATGAACTGGGGACGGCGGCAGAGGTCGATGTCGACGTCGTCGGTGGCAGATGATTATAATACAATGGACGAGATAATGCGAGCGATCATGTAAATTAGATTTGTCTCAGTTTTCAGTTTTTCAGGCGACGTTCGTTTTATTCGTTAGGTGCCCGAATACGAAATACACGACGTGAATCCGTATCCGAATCTGAATCTGAAGCTGAATCTGAATCTGAATCCAAGCTCAAGATGGGGGCTCTTGAGATCTTTAAGATTTTAAAGATCCAGATCCCCAAAGGAAAAACCGAAAAAACAAAACCCACCATTTATTGCATTATTCCGGCTCAAGTGACTCTTCGTTGAGTTGGGATTCTATTTTCATTTAGTTGTTTTTTCCGTTTCGTTTTTCTAGTTCTTTTCTATGTAATTGATATCAAGCAGTTTTGTGGGCGTGGCATTCCAGGGAATGATTCAGTAAGTTCGCCCAGAAAAAAATAGAAAGAACAAAAAAAAAACAGGGAAACCAAAATAATACGAAACGCTGGCAAGAGCCCAGAAGCAGAAGCACAGAATCACAGAGGCAAATTGAAATAATTCAATTAATTTGCATTGTAAGTATAAGTACGGCTGAATTGTAATCAAAGAAAATAAACGAGTGCGCTACAATGAAATCAGTTTAAATGAATATGCCAAGTGGCCACTCGAAGGCAATTGATGCAAGTGAATGCGCGCAAAAGCCACCGAACATTCCACAAGAGCATTCTGCGGAAGGAAATAAACACAAAACTAGTCGCCATTTGTTCGGTAAAACGTTTTTCAAATTTTAAATCAAAAGCGCGCGTAGTTAGCTCAATTATCGATAAACTAACAACGATCGATACCGGGGGTCATGTCCTCGCTAAATTGGTCGGTGTGGTGGTAGGTGTCCTTGCTGTTTCGGGGTGGATATAGTTTTCGAAAATCGGTTAGTCTTCGCTGAACATTTAGCCATGTTCGAAACCATTAGCTAAACAGCTGATTAACATTAAAATTATTATAATTTAACAAATTAAGGCATTATTTCAACTATTTCAAAACTATCAAGTCTTAAGATTCTGTAATACTTTCCAAAGAGTAGTTACACACCTATGTTAAAACCTAAGCCCACTTCTAATCCAAGTCAGATGTACAAAAATAGCAATGAACTTTATTGCTCTCCTAGCCTAGCAAAAAAAAATAAGGTGTAGAGGATTAAAAGCAAAACGCAAAACATTTTCCAGGTGGTCAAATCTCTGGGCTTTTGTGCTCTGTATTCTCCACATCCGCGACTTCATCTCGCGCACACTTCTCTCTAAGTTAATAGGTATTAATTAGGATACAAAAAAAAAAGAATGGAGCTTCAGTTGTTGTCACCGGCTTGGGCGGCTGGGCCCAGAACACACACTTTATTCAGAACGCAACATCTTC
The DNA here is from genome assembly GCA_037075245.1 of Drosophila mimetica. NCBI lineage: Eukaryota > Metazoa > Arthropoda > Insecta > Diptera > Drosophilidae > Drosophila > Drosophila mimetica. Next base: position 25,487,279 of record JBAMCH010000005.1, on the reverse strand, counting down.
TCCTTCTGGCGCTGCAGCTTCTTCTTGGAGAGCTTCTTCTTGGTGGGCTCGTCGTCGGTGGCCTTGGAGACGACCTCCTCCTTCTCGGTGAGGATCACCTCGACGTGGCACGGCGACGACATGTAGGGGTTGATGCGACCGTGGGCACGGTACGTGCGGCGACGCAGGCACTGGGCGCGGTTCACCTGGATGTGGTGGACGACCAGACGGTCGGCATCCAGACCCTTGCAGTCGGCATTGGCCTCGGCGTTGCGCAGGAGCTGCAGCAGGAACTCGGCGGACTTCTTGGGCCAGCGTCCCTGCGTGGTCTTCCACTGCTTGGCCTGGGCGCAACGGCCCACGCCGCCGTTGAAGCGACGGAAGGGCACGCACTCCTTCTGGTCGATGACGGCCTTCAGGTAGCGCTGGGCACGACGCAGGGGCATGCGCTTGATGGCCTGGGCGGTCTCATGTGTGTTCTGCAAGCAAAAGAAATGAGAATTAGTCGGTGTTACATATTCGGGAGTGAGTAGTGCTAGTATTATTTGCTAGTATTATACCAAAGTTCAGGTAGAGACGCGAGCATTGAGGGCCAACACGCCGCTGTTTTACAATGGCTGGAATTTGCTTTGGGCACAGCTTTCAAGCAGTGATCTTCCATCGAGGAAAGCCACCTGATTTTAAAGCTGTGCCCACAAAGGGAGAAGCTAAAGTCAAAAGCATATCATAGTGAACTTTGAAGGATGTTTAAGAAACTAGTTTGACTATTTCATTGTAATCTACACAAAGTTATAAGAAGATTAGCAATATGGCAAGAACAATTGAAGTTTTGAGATATCTTTAGAGGTTTGCTATGAAATGTAATCAAGATTGCTTGGCTATCAGCTTGGAAGTCTAACTAGTGATATGACTTGGATTTCCGCGATTCCCAATCGATTTCTGTGGTACTTTGAAGATCTGTGCCAGGCTACAGGTAGAGACTCGCTGATGGCGAGCAGCAGGCCGCTGTTTTAGCAAGGCTTTGGCTTCGCTCTGGGCACACGGGTCGTCAGTAGATGTCCACGAGTGGAGCAACCACCTGATAAATGCGTATGCCGACACAAGTATTCCTTGGGGCTTTCGAAGATGTAGCCGAGATTTTAGAAGAGGGCGTCCTGGGATTTCTTGGGACAGCACTCAGCTGATGAACTCGTCCACTTGGGGATTCCTCTAGCAGCAATGCAAAAGCGATATGCTGCACAATCGGCTGGCATTCACTGATTTAAGCTGCAGAATATGCTCTATGACTCTAAATCGAAGTCCTGGGACTCTCACCTTGAAGTGCACACGTAGATTGGGCCCGCGCGCCTTGCACGACTTGGCCACGTTGTCTGACTCGCGTGAGTAACGGCCCATTTTTCAGTATCTGCAAGAAATATTGGAAGTTAGTCAAATCTCCAGACACTTGTATGTGAAAAAGGAAATGGGTAACTTCCGGTCAAGAGAATAGTATTTCGTTGGTTTTCAACTTAGGGGGGAATATAAGTTAGGTTCTTATATTCTTGAATAGTGACATTCAAAAGATGTTTCTCAAATTCATTTTCCTGGAATTCATTTTGTGCTCCTATTCTCTTGACCGCCATTGTATGTTAAGGCCACAAAAGCCAGATTGGCCCTTAATTCTAGACCCTTTGCCCGGCTTTTTTGTAACTTGTAGAGGCTATACTAATTACGCTGCGGTCGTGTAATCTTAAGTTTCAAGAATAAAACCAATTTAAAGTCTGGGTTTGAGATAAAAACGCCGGAAGAAGCGTAAAAATCCAAACACGTGCAAAATGAGCGAGAAAAAAACCTAACCAGCTGCCTCTGTATGTGTGTGTGTGTGCGCGCGTGCATGTGAGCTCCTGTAAACAACAACAATTCGGGGTGATTTTTGAATTAAAAAACCCCAAAAACTCTGTCAAATTCTCCAGTTTCTTGGGGAAACAATTTTAATTAATTAATTTAAAGAGTTTTAGGAAACACCTTTGCGCCATTCACACACACACACTCACACATACACAGGCACAACTAAACACACGTATTTCTGGCACATTTTCCACTATAATTCACAGAAAAAAATATGTACATATGCCATTCAGGCATATATAATCAAGATCCGTAAATCGGATCTTTGTTTACATGGTGTAAACTTGTTAAACTTGTATCTTGTCACAGTAAAAAAATATGTAAGAAAAAAATTGGGCTGAGCCGCATTTTCTGGCCGGCCAATGGGCTGCGTTGATTTGCCAGCCAGAATACCGGGCTGCAAACACCAGTTACACGACCGCAAACGTACCGCAGTGCCCTGGGCTACAAGTAAATGAATATAAATACAATTTAACTGGCAATTTTCGTAAAAAGTCGCAAGGCACATGCACTCACCGGAAACGTGGAACGAAAAAGAAAGGAAATGGCAGTTTTAGTGTTGCAAATCGAATCGAATTGGTGGGCGATTCTAAAAAAGACTAAAAAATACCGAAATTGCGTTGGTGTGACCAGAGGTGAGGGGGAGCGTTTTACAACACTGTTTACTTAGCGAGTACACCCACCTCACTCAGCGTTGCCACCAGACACGGATTTTTAAAGGTCTGGCAGCGCGTTTTTTAAATTATAGAATAATAAAATTAAAATAAATTTAAAAATATAGAAACACACTCTGCTATTTTAAGAACTAGCAAAGGAATACCAGCAAAATAATAAAAAAAAAATACTGGGTATTGCCGAAACCCGGGATTGAACCGGGGACCTTTAGATCTTCAGTCTAACGCTCTCCCAACTGAGCTATTTCGGCACTTGGAGGATTACCGTTTTTTAGACCATCGATTGATAAGATATGGCATACTAATCCTGATTTAATAGAATATAGCTAGGAATCAGGTCTTAAAGTTCATTCTAGTCACATCGGCTTTTAAGTAAATAGAATCTTCCCAGAGCTCTGCATATTTAACTCAATTTATTTATGAACAATGGGTGCCGTTCACTCCGCATTCTCATAGATTTAAAATCAAATAAATTTAGTTAAATCATAAATATTTTGTATAAATTATATTGGTCCAAATTAAAAGAGTGGGAAACTGTTCGTTTATTAAGAAGCGGTTTTCACAGTTGCTCCAAATTTGTGGTTAGCCGTAATTGCTTGAATTACTTGAGTAAAAAAAGGGAGCCAACTCATTTAAGCCTGGGAAACTTCCAGTGTTTTTGTGGTTTTCGGCTATATGGAAAGTAACTAGCGCCTCTCGGGGGGCAATGCATTTTAATTAAGCGACCCGATAAACCCGATCGAGCTGGAAGTGGAAGCCATAAAATTAGCTGGACACTAACCACATTGTATTGTCCCTTTTCTGTTACTCATTTATTAGCGGCTTCGTTCTGGACATGACCGTAAAAGTGCCTGTTGCTAATCGGCCAGAGATCACCAAAAAAAAAAGAGAATGCGGATCAAACCGGTCAAGCAGAAGATACATATTCCTCCACTCACCACTCTCCAAAAAAATCCTGCGACAAATCCCGAGTTCTTTGGGCAGTCAACCAAAAAAACGAGCCTTTATTGCTTTGTAATTTGCGCGAGGTTCGAGTTTAACACTCGAGTATTTTTAGAGTCCGTGTACCCATTCAATTTATTCATGATTCACGCCTAAGTGCAGGTGGCTCTCGATCATTTGGATTTCCATTTCTTGAGGTCAAGTGTCGAGGAACTGAAGTGTCGCGCGTTGCACGTGCCGTAGTCCACATCCACATCGGATCCGGATCGTTCCCTTCTCCCAAGGATCCGGTTCCACACACAGGGGGTACTTAACTGGAGCTGCCAACCGAGGGCTGCCTTGAGATCGCTGGTTCGTGGGCGTTCAAGCAAGACCATAAGCTAGAAAAAAGACCAGCACTCCCAGAACGAAACCTAAACGAACCAAGTCAAATCGGACCGAAGCCGAAACCAAAGCAAACGACGCCCAAACCACCCACAGCACGGGTGCACAGATAAAAAAATCTATGAAAATATCATAATAATATCATACGAAATACAAAAATTCGATTAAGTTATGATCAGATCTAGTATCATCTTAAAAAATTTATGAAAGTATCATAATATTATAGGTAATACAAAAATTGGACTAAGAATTGATCAGATCCAGTATCATCTTAAGAAATTTATGAAAATATGATAATAATATCATAGGTATTACAAAAATTGGATTAAGAGATGATACGCGTTTTGATCAGATCCAGTATCAACCCCCTTATCATCTTGAAATATTAAAAATATTCGAGAGTATAATGTTCGAAATAATGGTTATACTTAGTTATACATTAGTTTTGCATTCTTTCACTCCATATCGATTTTTTTTCAATTGCCACTATGATAGGTTTCTTTTTTCTTCGTGCACTCGAACTTGACACTCCTAGAGCCGCCGAACCACCACCCACTCCACCACCCAAGACACTCAACCACCTGACGTCACAGCGTGGTGTTCCGTTGACCAAGACCGCGCGAAATTAGCATCGAGAAACGTAGCCGAAAGACCAAAACACCAAACACCTGCAGGCCAAAAAGCACAAACAACTCGAGGGGCGTACAAAAACCACCGAGGAAACTGGTTCCGCGGGGAAGCTGAAGCTGAGAATGAGACTGCGATTGAGATCAGTGGGATGGGGAATGGGGGGCCTGGAGACCGGAGATCCGTGAGTCAGCAGCCGCCTATCGTATGCACCGATTTCTGACACGCACATGAGTTTCCTTGGTAATGATAGGATGGGGACTACGTTGTACACGAGTGCCGGCGAAAAAAATCCCCCCAAATTGCAGTCTTGGACGTCAGGCCTCGCTGGCAACTGGATTTTGCAGCGAATTTTAATGTATTCCCCGAATCCAAGAATCCAACTCAGAACTTAACCCATTGGGGAACATTCACTTGGGTTTTAAATCAAAATATAAGGTTTTTTTTCAAGGTTTGGTAACAGGATATGATGTGATATGATATATCATATATGATATATGATATGATATGATATGTTAATAATATTTTGTTAATTAATATATGAAAGAATCAAAAAGTTACAAGTGATATGTGGGTTAACCAAAGTTATCGCGTGGGTCAGTCAAGGGTTCGTCCGCAGAACATAACACAACATGGCACAGACAAGCACCACTCATCATCGGCATTTTCGGATCGGAGATCTCTCGGGAGGAAAGAAAAGAGCCGAGTTCCGAAAGGTATAGCCATGTCTGTAGACTTCAGAGGAACGGCAGAGTGGGGAATCCATGATTATGCGTGGATTTTCCATCGCCGCCAACTGGTTTTCTCGGTGGTGATTCGTTTGTTTTCGCTGCCTTTCGAGAGAACAACAGATCGTAAACAAATCTGTGAGGATAGATCAAGGGCAGCTCATGATCAGCGAACATGCAGCTCAAGATGATCGGCAAGAATCTATTTCCAATATTAATATTCTAATAATGCAAGTTCTATGCCTATAAGGTAATACCTAACAATGGTTTAGGGGTTCTAGGTGTCTATAGGGTTATTAGATTTATATTTTATATATTGGTACTGATCCTATGATAAATGGATGCTTTACCCAGGGTTATTAAATGTACATATATTATCGGGAGTTCAGTTTTATATAGGTATATTTTATAAATATTATTTAAAGTTAAACAAATAACAAAATATTCCGTTTTAAAATAGAACTCATTAAAGTTAGGATCTCTGTTTGAAGAACAAATAATTTTGAGAGTATATACAATCTTAAAATGAAAGTTTTTGATCCAAAAGATCCATCTTTTCGATCAAAATGTTGTATTATTTGTATTATTACCAGTATTACCAGTGGACCCCAATGGGATGAGTTGACGAGTGGAGAGCACCTGCGGTCAGTTCAAAAAGGAGGCACGGCCGATGAAAATCGGGGATTCCGATTAATCAGTTCTTTGTTCGAACTGCAGATGCAGATACTATTTTTGGGACTGGCACTGGGATTGGTGTGGGGATCGGTTTCGGCTGCGGTTTCGGTTTCGGGATGGAAGGGTAAGGGTTATGTTGTGTTCTGTATTCTTGACTAAGCACACCCGCCAACAAAGAGCGCTCGCTCTGGCTGCTTTTGCTCTCGGCCTGCCCGACTGCTTTTGCTTTGCTGCCTTGCTGCTTTGCCGCTTTGCTTTTGGACTTCTCTCGAGCTGAACGCTGAAACTTTGCATTGTTTGGCCGGCGAGGGCAGCGCCGTCGACGTCGCCGTTTGGGCGGTTTTCCTTTTTAAAAACGGCGATGGACTGAGCCGTGTTTTAGTTCTGTTTGCAAAACGCAGTCACTTGGACGTGCCCCAAAATCAGCACCGCACTTGGAGTCCAGTGATATTATTTTTTTTTTTTGCCTTTTTCGTCGCCTTTGCCATCGAATTGTTTGTTCAGTGTAAGTGTCGTCTCTCGTGTCGCGCTATCTCATCCGCTAATTGAAAATCATAAAAAACAGTTGAGATATTGAAATAAATATTGAATATTAAGCGCCTTGACAGCACACCCAATTGCTCGCCGACGCGTGCTTGTGTGCAATTAATTTAAATTTTGAATCCATCGAGGGGCGCAATAATTCCAATTCTCGAGAGTTTTTCTGTGTCAGTGCCAAAGCTATCGATCGATCGATCGATCGATCTATTGAACAAGAGAATTACCCCAGCAGATCTCGACACGGAGAGCGGGGAAAGTGTAAGTTTAGCCGGGGATTATGAATCAGTATCAGTGGCTTTTGAGCAGGGGGAAGACCAAGAAACCGCAGACTTATTAATCAAAAGGTGTGACATCTAAAAAAACCCCATGATTAAGATCAGTAATAATCTCGGAAATCAGCAGTAAAATATTTAAAAAATAAAGAGAGTATATATAACATAGATCATGGGATTAAGATCAGTAAGGATCCTAAAATTCAACAGTAAAATATTTAAAAAATCAATAGATAATATAGAACACATTCCTAAAGTTAGAAAAACTAAGATATCTTAACGAGCATCTCCTAACTAGCCGTATAAAGCTCGAAAACTGTCCAAGCGAATCATTAAAGCCCACTAGTCCCATTGAGATTGATGATCCCGCCAAATATACACCCATATTACGATCCAGTGAAAGCCAATTGCTAAAGGTAAACAGTCGTGATTAGGCTTCTATGCAAAAAAGAACAGAGCAAATAAGATTTGCTTGTCATTAATAAGCGGCAATAAGCTTCCATATTCATTTGAAAACGACTTCGTTGCGGAGGAGGGTGAATCGGGGGAAGGGCACTTCAGAGTACAACGCAAACCATTAAAAGTGACTGTTTGAGCTACATAATATTGACGCAACTCAGTTGCTGGCTGTCAACAAATGACACAAAAAACGACACTCCCACACACATCCGAGAGCTAATGAGGCCCGAAGTTTGGACTATCTTATCGGCGAGGAACAGGAAGGAAAACCCCCCGAAATGAAACACAGACTCCCAGACTCAAACGAAATCGATCCATCGATCGATTGTGTGATGAATGCGAGTGAATAAGGTAGCAGGCAGGCAATTTGTTCAAACGTGTTGTATAAATTTGGCCTTATCTCGACAAAAATTGAGAGCTCGCTTTAAATAGGAATTTATTAAACAAATTCTGGCAATCATTTAATTTCGACATCGACATCGACACGATTCGCATTTGTTCTCACATATTGCAGGCAGAGAAGTTCTAGTGGGCGTCTTAGTCCCCTGAATTTTTACATCCCCCCCTCGAATGGGAGGTCATATTGTTGTGGGCAGTCACGAAGATCCGAGATCCGAGATCCGAGATCCGAACGGAATGCAAAAATCTAGAAATATATTATGGAGGAAACTGCTAATGATCACTGGCAATTGCACAAGTGTGTCTGATTTTGATTAACATTCCCTTTTTCAATAATTTATATGAGCTTTTTCCAATATTAATAATGCACGATCTTCCCGATTGGGAAATCGAGTATCACATCATTTCTTTGCGATCACTATTTCCACAGCAGTGAGAATGTCAGATGCTTTAGTTGAGCAATTAGAAAGGTTGCTCAGGTGTCGCAGATGATTAATTTTAATTGATAACTCTCGTTAATTACTTGACCACTCTAATTATGCCGAAGAACATCTGGCATTTGAGAGCCCAGGCGATATTCATGAGTAATCCATATGAGTAGGGCCGCGTGTAATTAAGTATACTGACTAATGCACCTGAAAGTGGATCACTCCCATTGAGGGGTATCTCCATAGTCGCATCAAGAAGGCCCCAACATCCACATTTAATCGTCGTCCGCTTGATTTGCATTTGTCGAACAAGCGGAGACGACGTAATTACCCGTAATTCGGGTTATACAGTCCAGTCATTTTTTGTTTCAGAACCCAGAGCCCCTTAGAGATGGAAAGGCAAACAGAAAGTCCGAGACGAGACGCGATGATGATGATGATGATTAGCAAGTTTGCTTTGCTTGCACTCGAACTAGCTTTTAGTTTCATAGTTTAGTATGATATATGGTATATGGTCACTGGTCTGACCAGCTGGCTGGCTACTCGTATTAATTTATGCTAATAGCGGAACGCTCGCATCGGGAGCCCTTAGCTAAAGGTTCAGGTTCAGCTTGGATCACGACTTGCGGCTCCCATTTGCATTTAGCATCTCTGGGATCTCGTATTCCCAATCGGGATCGTTAACGGTTGACAGTTGCCAGTTGCCAGGTGCGATTGCATTGACAGTCGGTAATTCATGGGGTTCAGTTTCCGAACACCTGGCATTGGAATACCGAACCTGATTCATGGGCACTTAATCATCGAACTGACATATCCTCGGGCATTATTTGGGGGGAGTGTCCCAATGATATCCCACCGACTTCCATGGTTCCTATATATATTGTAGTTATAAACATGAAATGACAGATTTTATGATCTACTAGAAGAGAGAGAGAGAAAAATGTAAGAACTTTTGTTCTTGAATTGAGAACATTCGTTCTTAAAGGCATATTCCTTGATGTAATCACGTTCTAAGATCGATATAAGAACAAAACAGCGAGAAGAGATTACTCCACAATGTAAATTCCGTCAATTTAACTTGATTCAAGAATATTAAAGCAACATAACCTTAAAAAATATCGTTCTAAAAACCCAATTACCTTTGGTTTACTTGCACTTTCCCATCCAAGCACTCCAATTTTAGTGCCCCCCCGCTTATGCAAGCGCCTGGTCCCCAGACATCCGGCATTTCTTCAGGTGGCGTCGGTAGCACTTAACACCTGGCCCATAATGGCAATGCAAACCATGTGATACGCCCGGCACTTAGCGACTGCTAACTGACCACACTCAATGATGTGATGGCTTCATTTCATGGCGAGTGCCGTGAATAAATCAAAATCTGAATCAGAGTCAGAATCACAGGCCAACGGGGGCGTTGTTCACACGGACAGGTGTCAAGGTCGAACCATGGGCTACGTCACGCGATCTTAGGTAACCCTAACCCTTAAGATCTCCCGCCCACCAGCAAACTAGCATTCAATCTTACTAAGTGCCTGATAATTGTGGGCGAAAAACAAGAGAGCCACCTGCCGCCAATAAATTAAGAATATTTATTCGCTATTTATTATAAAATCAGCATCTGGCTTTGGCTTGGACTTGGACTTCACCGTACACCGTACACCGTACACCGTACACCCCATTCATAATTGGTGGCCAGGTTGGCCCTGACTGCGGTTACAAGTCGCGCTGATAAACCGCATTTTCGAGCCAACTTAATACAATTGTATAATGTGCATAATGTGTAATGGGCATGCTTGAGTGCCGTCTGTCTGCCAGTCAGATGTTTGCATAGACGACGACGACGACGACGACGACTTAAGAGGCTTATTAGTCGCGAGCTAATCGCATCGGGGTTAAACATGACTTGTGCTTATCCATATCTATATCTACGGCTATAAACCGCAGCTAGAAAGTTCCCAGAAGTACTTGGCTCTAATTGCCCGGGCCCATTGAGATTAAACGAGATTTTAATGGCAGTTTAAGGCGGCGGCAGTCTGATCTGAGGAGTTACCACCTATGAAAGCCGAACTCAAACACATATCGGAATCGGATATTCGCACATTAGTCAGTCATGTCCCCCGACTCGATTCGATTCGATTCGAGGCAGCCAAGCCTGACCGTTCTTGGTCTAATCTTGTCACGAACATTAGCCAAGTCTGTAATGCTGCCCAGACATTCTCACAGCAGGCCTGTAATTTCGCATTGCGTGATGTGGGGGGGCGATGTGAGGTCAAAGTGGAGTGTATATCTCTATAGAGACAGTACTCAGAACTCATAGAACTATGGGTTCCAAAAGCGGAGCACTAAAATGCAATATTAATTGCCCCTTGGTAATAATTAAATGCAAATTAGCAGTTTTATGCTTTGAACAATTCCATTTTTCACTAATTTCATTGTTCGAAAGACATATATTGTTTTCCTAGAAGTAGGTTCTAGGCTTTAACGCTTCAACGAGCCCCTATACAGGCGGCTTAAATAGGTGTGGGCCATGCTCGATAGTTAGTGCACGAACTGTGAATCGGATGGCCTTGCCAAAGAAAGCAAAAGAGGCGAGTTTTTCCAAGGCGCGCGGAAAGGGGTGGTGTGTTCGTGGCCAGTCACGTTCGCCCGGGAGTCCGGTTTTCGGTGTATTACGTTGGGAGCCTTGACATTGAACTGGAAATAGAGAACGAGATCTACAAACTTACAGAGACTTATAACGGATGCGTGCGTGTGTAATGGATGACCAGTTCCGAATAGGATCTCCATAGGAAACTCCATTCAGTCCGCACAATGGTCCAATGCCAAGGTTCTGTCTTGGTATTTCGCTAAGCCGACAACAATGACAAATACCGCCCCGCTTCCTACATCGTCGAATCTGCATAAGACTCACGTGTGAGCTTTAATAACTAGTCATAATATACCCAAAACGGTGATGCTCGTATTTATAGCTCGATAAATGTCACGACGCCATCAAGGTTAGGAGACTTACAATGGCTTAATGGCTATTATTATGAAAATTGCAACGAACATTGGGCCAAAACTGTCGAAATCAGCAGGGCGTTAGAGTTCCGAACTCGGAAGACAAAGACGCAGCTTTGTAAACATTTAGAGTTTGATTCACGGAGGCGAATCGATGCCCAGAAGACAATGAGCCGAGCTCAAGTCAATGCCTAAATGGTAAATAGAGAACAGCTTTGCAATAGTCGAGAGCGGTCAATACACCGAGCATCCGCATTCTCGAGACTCGCGACTCGAGACCTTTTGTTCCACCGCATATCCGTCGGATCGGATCACTATGTTCTCTGGGATTCTTGGGCCTGACCTTGGTGCTTTCTGACAGCTCAGCACAATTGTAAGACATGGCCAAAACCGAGAGAAAAGAAAGACAAAGAACAGCAAAAGCAAATTAACTTGATTGATTAAAGGAATTTCGGTACGCATGTTGGCGGGGCGGGTGTTCGACTGTCAAAAGTCAGGGGTTTTGTTGCCAAGCTCAGCCACAGCCAACGATTATTATGAAGCTTGGCTTAATGGCGGTTTGCCAAAATTTAATTTCCCACCTGCGCGAGAATGGCGGGAATGGGAGAGAAGACAAATTGATTTAGGCACTTTACTGAGTACAGTGGGTAAACGGTTTTAGATCATTCCAACTGAGTTGGGAACCCAAATAGATATAACCGATTTCCTTGAAAGCTCCAAAGCTTGAAATATTATTAAATTTGAGGCCACGAAGAAATCACAAATTGCTTCCTCAACTCGATATATATGATATACTGATGATAATGAGGCCCATTCAATAATACAACCGCCTTTCCATTAACTGATTTATCATCATTGCAAGTACTTTATTCGCTTTTTAGTGAAATGTATGCGATCTTAACTTAATTGTCACCACCTGCATTGGAGATCATTATGCCCGCAAAGTATCCGGATAATGCTCGTTAGATATAGATATAGAGCCCGCCCTCGTATCACGTACGCGTAATTGCCTTCACTTTCGTTGCGCTGCGAGGGAGAATTATGGACAAGTGCCCAAGTTCCTTTCGAAATTCCAGTCACGACACTGATCGCCGATCAGTCAAGTGACTAGTGACTGCATTATGCAGCTGACCCGTGAGGCTGGCAGACTCATTAATTGAGTGCCCGCTGATTATTTGTCATTATGTCGAGCCACTTGATTATAATTTTGGTGTGTGTGCCTTCATTTCTTCATGACACTCCACACTCTCGACACAAATGAGAAATGAGCAGATAGCTAGGTTTGTGTACCTCCTGGTATGCAAATTCAGACATCAGAGATACTAATCATCCTTATCGCTCCGTCCCGCAGTCAACGGCCTGCAAGATGATACCGATTCTGGAGAAACTGAGCGGGTTCTACAACTCGTATGTGCTGGCCGTCCTGACCATCGGCTACATCCTCGGCGAGCTGGGACACTACCTGATCGGCGTGACCTCGAAGCAGACGGCCATTGAGCTGGACTACGGCGACCATGCCTGCCAGCAGAACACCTCGATGTTCAACCGCCACGAGCTGCCCACCCAGTGCTCGGCCGTGGGCAACGAGTCCAGCTGCTATGCGCTGGACTTCAACGGCACCGGCTACTGCGAGTGGAACTACAATGGCCTGGGCATCGACTACCAGATCCTGGCGGGACCCACGTTCATCCTGATCTTCACCATCGCCGGCGTCTTCATGGGCTTCGCGGCGGACAAGTACAATCGCGTCAAGATGCTGACCGTGTGCACGGTGATCTTTGGCATTGCCATGATCCTGCAGGGCACCGTCAAGGAGTACTGGCAGCTGGTCCTGCTGCGCATGGTGATGGCCGCCGGCGAGTCGGGCTGCAATCCCCTGGCCACCGGCATCATGTCCGACATCTTTCCCGAGGACAAGCGGGCCCTGGTCATGGCCATCTTCAACTGGGGCATCTACGGGGGCTACGGCATCGCCTTCCCCGTGGGCCGTTACATCACCAAGCTGAACTTCTGGAACCTGGGATGGCGTGTCTGCTATCTGGGCGCCGGTGTGCTGACCGTGATCATGGCCGCCCTCACGGGCACCACGCTGCGGGAGCCGGAGCGCAAGGCCATCGGCGAGGGCGACAGGCAGACGTCGGGCGGCAAGCCGGTGAGCCTGTGGCAGGTGATCAAGAGTCCCGCGATGATCATGCTGATGATCGCCGCCTCGATCCGTCACTGCGGCGGCATGACCTTCGCCTACAATGCCGACCTCTACTACAACACCTACTTTCCCGACGTCGACCTGGGCTGGTGGCTCTTCGGCGTCACCATTGGCATTGGCAGCGTGGGCGTGGTCGTCGGCGGCATTGTGTCCGACAAGATCGTCGCCAAGATGGGCATTCGGTCACGCGCCTTTGTGCTGGCCGTCAGCCAGCTGATTGCCACACTGCCGGCCTTCGGATCGGTGTACTTCGATCCCCTGTGGGCCATGATCACGCTGGGCCTGAGCTACTTCTTCGCCGAGATGTGGTTCGGCATTGTCTTCGCCATCGTGGTGGAGATTGTGCCGCTGCGCGTCCGCTCCTCGACCATTGGCGTCTTCCTGTTTGTGATGAACAACATTGGCGGCAACCTGCCCATCCTGGTGGATCCCGTGGCCAAGGTCCTGGGCTACCGCGGATCTATCATGATCTTCTACGCCGGCTTCTACGGCATCAGTGAGTTAACATGGTTACATTTACATGGGGTAGTTACTCATTGTCCCGCTGCCTCCCTTTAGGTTCCATCCTGTTCTTCATCACCTGCTTCCTGCTGGAGGGAAAGGCGGATGAGGCCCAGGAGCCGGAGTCGCCGAAGAGCCATCCGGACGCCGTGCTCAATGCTCGCCACATGCACGGACACGATAACTCCGTGTTCTCCGTGGACGAGACCCTGCCCGCCAACGGACGTCCCGCCCAGCTGCCGCAGCACCTGCAGATGTCCAGCAACGGCTACGACAAGTCACAGGTGTCGCCGCCGCGACAGAACGGCGCCGAGAGCAGTAGACTATAGTTTAGCTTAAAGTCCAGAATGTGTGTGTGTTTTTTTTTGATTAATTACTATTATGGAATTTTTATCTTAGGGTCCTATGACACCTGCTTAAAGTTCGGCCAACTGGCTGGCGAGGGATTACAATTACAATATATTATATTTATAATTCCACAAATAGGTACAGTTAGTTGGCCGCCCTCGAAGCAGGTGTCCCTGTACCTTAAACATAGTCCTAAGCGAGGGATGAGGTTCCCTCAAAACACTGTATTTTTAGCGCGACAAATGTGTACTTAATTCGGCTGGCGATGACAAGTGTACAACTTTAATAAAGTGCTGTTTTGTTAATATCACACTCGCGGTATAATATAGTTACCCACCAGTGTAGAGGACCTGCGGGTCGGCTATTTCCACTCTTTGTTTTGCTATTGGAGTGCAAACAGTGAGCTTGTGTGTGTGTACCGTACTCCACTGTATGACCATGCCGAGTTGTGGCAAAAATACTCGCTATCGATAGCCTTAAAAGTGTGTACAAAAATAGCTGTCTAGAAAAATAATTAACAAAGTTATGTAAAAATTTATAAAAATATTAGTTCGCTTGTATTTCCGCAGAAAGTCTACAACTATCGATGCATATCGATAGCAAATGCACAACTCCCAAAACTACATTTTAATTTTAAAGACCAAGGAACCTTTGAACCCTTACCTGACAGCTAGAATGCAAGTTAATCATCAAATTACTTGAACAAAAATTATCTAACGTGACACAACCAAAAAGGAATCAGTTTTAATATCAGTAGCGATCATCGCTGTTCTGGTTACGATACTCGTGATAACTCAGCTGCGGCGAATTCGTCCCGGCGAATTGAAGACGTAGCCGCATCGGTGTGAACACGTGCGTGTATCGGAAGGCACTTGAGGTTGTGTGTGTGCCCCGTATCTCGCCGGTAAATTGTTTAGTGCTCGGCGACAGCCATTTCAGCGTCAACTTTGGAGGTGTTCGTATCGACGGGTGAATTTATAAGCAGAAGGTCAAATTGCAGAGCATTGCAAAGGAATAACGGATCAACGGACTGGGCAGAGCTGAGGTAAGTACAGTTGGCAATTGTTATTTATAGAATTAGTTAAGTTGTGGGAAGTGCGCTGGATAAAAAGAGAAGAAGAACAACAACAACTACTGCCAGCAGTAAAACGTCATGCTCTCGTGTGTCTTTGTGTTCGTCTGTGTTTGCGTGGTATGTGTTTGAGCTTTTACGGGTGTGTTTTCTGTGAGTGTGTCTGCTTAAGTTTTGCGCAGAACTTATCGTGAAGATTTAAATAGCCTAAAATTGTCCATCGTTGCTATATGGACCGAGGCGAGGACGGAAAGGACCTTCGCAATCTTGTGATGGTTTTTCATCAGCAAACATGCGCTAATCGATTAGTCGATTATGTTTATCGATTACACTTGTTTCATAAACAGCAAGGATAATGGTCGTTTTTGGGTAGGATCGGCACTTTTCTACAAAAATCAGGAAAAAAAGTTGACAACAAAATTTTGAGGGTTTTAGTGTGGTATTTTTTTGGGTGGAGTTATGGGGTTATTGACATAACCCTATTTTTTTTTTAGTCTTTGGTATTTCTGAGTATTTTTTTTTTTTTTGTCGGTATATCTTTCATTTTTTATCGTTGAAGGTCCATCCCTAGAAAATAAACCACAAAAACAACAAACACTAGCTGTCATTACCCGATATTTTTGGAGTAATCGGGTTACTGGCTCACTCGATAGGTTACTCCACATAGTGTGACTAGACTATTAAGCGCTGTTACTATATAGTACGGTCACACTGGATTAAAAACAAACAATTAGGATCGTAGTTTTGGAATCTCTTGTAGAGTATAAATTCCACTCGAATTTAGAACTAATAGTGTTCAGACAAGGAGTATTTCAGCATTAGCTACCAAACCAAAAAACAGTTACATACTTTCTTCCATAAGAAATACACGTGCTAGAAGAGAATATTTGCAGTACTTCAGAATTTGTAATCAGTATTTTCTACGAGTTAAGCTGTTATACGGAAATTGTTGTTGGAGGCCCAAAAAAACCTCCATGTGTGTAATAGAGATATTGCTATGCTTTTTTCCAAGGCCAACCTCCAGTCCTTCTTGGAAAGGCCTAGCGACTGTTGCACCAAAACATTAAACACATTTCTACTAATGGTGAAATATTCCCTGAAGGTTAAGCCATTCGCAGGCACATGCATCTCTCAAAATTGAGCGAATGGTAGCTTAAAGCCTAGTATGACGAAAACCGCGAAGTAACTATAGGAGAGAGCGAGAGGCAAATAGGATAAATACCAAAAAATACTACATTTCGTAAGTGAAAGTCATTAGCCGCCGGTCAAGGAATGAAAAATGTGATATTTCGCAGTACTTAAAGATAGATGGCTTTAAGACGCGACATAAACAAAAAAAAAACTAAATTTGCACGTACCCTTATTTACTCGGTTTCAGTGTGTCCCTCGCTTGGCTGTATTTTCGACAGTGATTTTCTTGTTTTTTACAAAAATTTGTATTTTTCCGAAGTTAAATTTTAAGATGGAAATAGATGAGAACGCTTAGGACAAGTGCTTCGTCTATCAGATACCCGTTACTTAGCTATGTAGATGGAGATATGCAAGCTGCAAAACGACAATTTTCGAGATTGCACACGAATTCTACCCGGCAATGGATACATTAGTAGCTCTTAACTTTTTAATATGGTACTATTTGAAATTTGGTTTTTGCTACCATTTGCATAAATACAGACTTTTATACTCTGGAATGGAGTCCTTCAATTCTAATGAACTCAATTTCCATCGATATGGTCTTATTCTACATTTATAAAGATTATGTGAACATATTGTGCTCTGGAATTGCTCAATTGATAATGTAAACTTGTTATCGCAACGCAACCATTTGAAGACATTTTCGTTAAAATTTTTTTGGTAGTAGTGTCGTAACCGTGAAATGCAGCTTCAATGTAGCATGAGCGTTTGTTTAAGAATCAATAATCTTTACATCTTCCTTGATTTCATTGTTTTGTATCATCTCATAATCATTCATTATCATTTTTCCTTCAGCTTTGCTACAAGGGTGATGAAACAATACTAGACTTGTGTTGAATCTGTATTACCCCCCAACGTTTGCAAATCTGGGTATATTTTTAATTAATTTATAGTCGAATAGCGTCCTTCACATATATTAGAGTAATATGATTTAAAAGAACAAACAACTTTAAAATTTTTATTTATTTATTTAAAAGAAATACAAAGTTAGTTGGATATTTTTCAACTTAAGATTCCAATTTCCATTCATATAGAACTGCTGAAAACCTTTTATATCCATTATTTCTATTCATGTTTTCTTTTACAATGGCATCCTTCATAACGCGTCCTTCTTGCTCATCCAATTTATATACTAGAAGAATAAGATTTAAAAAAGTTGATGCTCAATAGTACCTGAGAGAATAGTTTGGTATGCAACAGACTGCTGATGATGCTTATTCAAAATTCCTTCATTTAACTATGTCTTAGTATCAAATTGTTTGTCAGGTTTTACAGTATCCAATGACATCCTTCTAATTAGAGTAATATTATAGTCAAACCATTGGTTTGACTGGCTCGAGGTCTGGGTGTTTGGCGTTTTCCCAATATATTTCGATCTCCTCCGGAGATCGTCTTCAGGGGAATGCTTTTCAAATCAAAGCGCACGACGTCCGATCTGTCCGCCGTGGAGTTGTGAACATAATTATTTATGTCGATATTTCTTACGGTATCCAATGACAATCTTTAAATTAGAGTAATATTATGTTCATAATATTTATTTATTTTTATTCAATTAAAAAGGTATTTGGATATTTTCAACTTCAGATATTAGTCCAGATATTAAATCCATTTCTTTCCATCCGTTATTTGTCCTTCATTATATCCGTTACAAAGGCATCCTTTAAACCGAGTCCTTCTTGCTCATCCAATTAATTTACTAGAAGAATAAGGTATTAAAAAAGTATATACTTAAAAGTACATAAGAGAATATTTTTCGTCGCAACGCCAATTGCTGACGATGCTGGTACAAAATTCCGTTATTGCGCTATCTTGACCTCTTAAGAGCTTTAATACACGTAGATTATAGTTTTCCAGTTGGTTCCAGAGTTTGATTTCCAACCGAGTTTCATTTCTTAATCCTTAGCAACCCCTTAAAAAAGAAACGTCACCCTCCTTTCTTTTCACTTTGTTCGATTATTTCAACATCTTTGGCCGTCTTAATTTTGTGTGTATACTAGTTCATAATTTCTCAGTATACATACAGATCGTCTTTATGTATTCGGTACTCTCAGAGTTTGCAGTCAGGCAAGAAAGCGGATTTAGAAAAACGTAAATACATATGCTAAATGTGATTAGTACTGAGTAAGTGATTATTTGGAGGCTTGAACCTCCGAAAGCCTACGAGACGAATACAATTAAAAAAGGGAATACGAGCTAGTTGTGATAATGCTGGGCAAATGCTTTGGTATTATCAGCAGTTTTAGGTCGGATGTGATCAGTAAGACTCGGGATTTCAATTCTTCCACAACTTCCGTACATGTAGATAATCTTATTTTTGATCTTCGCAAACTGCCACGTAGATCTGGTATTCCCGGGTTTTCAATCAGCGCCAGTTTGTTTGTCGTATCAACTGAATTCCGACTTATCAATGGTGCCTTCCGTTCTATTGTTATTTGATATTTTTCCATTTATGTACTTCAACCTCCTATTTCATATACATACGTACACATGTTTGTGAGTGTATTATGCATTCGTTTGTTGTGCTCCAAACTTTGTTTTAAGCCGTTCAGGTAGGGGATTTGTGAAATAAGTATGTGTGTATGTATGTTTATCTTCCATTTGCCACGTCTTTAATTTCGTAGCCGATCGTAACACCGTCAGATTTACTCTGCAAAAGCAACAACAACAGCGATCGCCCTACGGCACTAACACACTGACACTTGGCCACCGCCACACGCACACCGCTGCAGCTTGCGGCGAATTCACTTCGCCGTAGTTAAATGCGCATTTAATTTTCTCCTTGCGCTCTCCTCCTCACTTATTTATTCGTACGTATTTCTTAAAAGTGGTCCCGTTGTAGTTGTATTGTTATTGAATTCCTTGGTTTATTTAGTGAATATAATTTAGAGCGTGCGCGTGAGTCCGATAACACACATCGCAGTATCGCACTATCGATAGACGGCAGCGCAAAAATACTGCGACTGTGTTGTTTATTTTTAAAGGATGACAGCATTTAAAAAAATAAATGGATAAATAAAAAACTGCTTAAATTAAGTCGCGTAGTTTCGCATGTGCAAATACTTTTGAGGATAAAAGATAAACTGCGCTATGTTATCGATTGTTATCGCATTCACCCGAATTCGGATTCGGCGCCACAGTTGTTGTTGTCATTCGCATTAACGACGCCGTGAACTTTACATGTGTGCTACCCTTTCAATGAACGGTTAATTGAGTTGCTAAAAGAATGGAATAAAATAACCGGGTACCCGTTCCTATGCACATGAAGCCTTCAGTTTCCAGTCTCCATGACACTAATGTCGCATTAGTTGCTGTCATTCGGTGAGTGATTCGGGGATGTGAGAACCGGATAGTTAGGAACACCCGAACCCGAAACCCGTGCACTGCTGTAATAACCCCTAACCCCCAATCATCGCCAATCCCACAGAGGAGTCGTCGTGGTCGGATCCGGATCGAGACACCAGTGCCTGCAGAATGGACGATATGGAGGACGACGTGGAGGAGGTGTCCTGCGACTCCACCGGGATGCAGGCGCAAGTCAAGGCCAAGCTGCTGGAGATTCGCTCCTATGTGCCCTTCATCCAGCGTGTGCGAATGGAGTACCAGAAGACTCTCTCCAATGTCCAGGGCCACCGGCTGGATTCCCTAATTGGTCTGCTGGAGCGCGAGTAAGTTGTACACACATATATGGAACCGCGAGACCGCCAGACATAGAACTTGGTCATCCAACACATGATCCACTCCTCCGTTTCAGCAATGTATCCATGAACACGCTGAACAAGATCGAGCGGATCGTCGAAAAGCTAAAGAACAGGTTCGAACCGGTAAGTCGGGTAAGTGGATGCACTGGCCCCCATCTTCATGTGCTAACCCTTGATTTTGGATCTGCAGAGGATATCGACGGAAGTCATCGAGATCAGCGACCACACCGAACCACCCACAGCGAGGACCTCCGCCGCAAAGCCGAGTCCCGGCGCACGGCCAACTGGCTCACAGTCCCATCCGGCTGCTCAGCGAGCCAAGCCTTTGGGAGCGGGTGCCAGGCCGAACGGCCTCTCCAGCTCTCCATCGAATGCCACTAGGCCCAAGCCCTTGTCGAACGGCTCGCCTATCCCCCCTTTGGCTGCCAGCAAGGCCAGGCCAGCGACACCAAAGGCACAGAAGCCGGATCTCGGCTCTACGTCATCAACAAAGACTTCTGGCTCCTTGACTGCGGCCAAGACAAGAGACTTGGTAGCACCCTTAAAGGCAACTAACGTCGCCATGACTACCAGTAGCAAGCAAGCAGATGATAAGAAGCACCCTGTTGTCGGATTACCCATCTCAGCTCAGGCTACTGTTCAGGATATAAAACCACCTGCCATTCCAGAGTCCGCAGCAGTCGCTTCCATTAGGAAACCCGTGTCGGTGCCGAGTTCTTCTCAGTGCCGCGGTGTGCTGGCTGCCATGCAGGAGGCCCGCATGGCGGAGAAGCAGCAGCGGGCTAAATCCCAACAAGCATCGCCAGAGTTTTCAGACTTCTCGCGTCGATCCTGTCCTGCGTCGCCGCAGTTCACCCGCCGTTTGCCAGAGAAACCGGTGCAGGCGGATATCCCGGACTTTGTGCGTCGGAGCGCACCACTAGTGCCAGTTTTTCCCGTGCGGGAAGCCTGCCCGAGGCAATCCGAAAAGGATGTGGGCACATCGTTGTCGCCTCAGGACTCACCACACCCCATTTCGCTGGAGGAAGCCCGAAAGAAGCTGGCGGCGCTGCGAGGAGGAGCAGTGGGAGCAGTAGGATTTGGGCAGGAAATGCCGCCCTTGTCCTCTAACATCAACGATCCGCGCGGCAAGAAGAGCTTACCTATTGCCAGCAATACTACCGACAATAACATCAACTTGCCACTGTTGACACCGCCACTGCTGACCCCGCCACTGCTGACACCGCCACTGCTGACCCCGCCGCCCATCATTCGTACTCCCTCGCCCATTCCGCCGGCGCCCAGCATGAGGAGCGGCACCTGGGGACCCTTCTCGAACATTCCCCTGGATACAGGCTTCAGTGCTCAGCGTGCTACGCAGGGAGGTGCTCCTTCGAGGGATCCCAGCATCGAGCCACGTGATCCCCGCGTCTGGCAGAACAAGCCCTCGCATTCACATCAGCCACCGCAACAGCAGCATCAGGGTCCAGCGTATCCAGCTGATCCGCGACGCGCTCCAAACGGCTACAGCGGCTACGAAGAGTCTGCCACTAGCTGGCAGTCCTCTAATAATAACAACAATGCCAACACCAATGGGAATGCCTACAACAAGGCCAGCTGGAGTGGTGGTCAGCAGGGGAGTGCGCCCAATGCAAGAGGCTTTAATGGCTCGACCAGCTTTCGAGGCGGCTACCGTGGGGGTCACAACAACAACAACAGCCGGGACTTTGGCAATTCGGGATCCCGCTTCGACCGACCCAACGATGTGCCCCGCACCTACGGGGAGCATCGCAAGGCCAAGGCTCGCGCCGAGGCGGAAGCCAAGGCCAAGGCGGCAGAGGAGGAGCGCCTGTTGATAGCCGACATTCAGCGGCAGAAGGACGCAGAGGAGAAGCGTAATGCGCTCGCCGCCGAGAAGCAGCGAATGCGGGAGGAGAGTGCGGCGGCGGCGGCGGCGGCGGAGGCAGCGAAGGCGACGGTGACGGCGACGGCTCCAACAGCAGCTATGCCGGAACTGG
Organism: Drosophila mimetica; assembly: GCA_037075245.1. Taxonomy (NCBI): domain Eukaryota; kingdom Metazoa; phylum Arthropoda; class Insecta; order Diptera; family Drosophilidae; genus Drosophila; species Drosophila mimetica. Next base: position 25,465,272 of record JBAMCH010000005.1, on the reverse strand, counting down.
ACACATCCTACCGCACCGTCACTCCCGGTCCGTTGACAAAGAAGCTAGACTTTAGGATACCGAAGAAATCCCCCCCAGCACCAGCACCAGCAACACCAAACTCAGCGAATGGAGAGGGTGACAATCAGAGCTCCCACTCAAATTCACTCACAAGCAAATCCTGTGATGCCAAAAAGGATAAGGATACGGATAAGCATAAGGATAGGCACCTAGATAAGGCTACTAAGGATAAGGATAAGCTGGCGGGGGGAAAGGATAAGTCGGAGAGCAAGGACAGCAAGGACAAGTCCAAGAAGCATCACAAGTCGCAGGACAAAAAGTCGGAGAAGGAGAAGGCCAAAGCCGACAAGAAGGAAAGGAAGCGCCTGGAAAAGGAGCAGGAGAAGAAGGCGCGAGTGGTCGAACGGGCTCGGGACTTCGTGGACACGGAGAGCGTGACCAGTGTGAACAGCTCGGAGAACACGGACAACCTGGAGAACGAGCCTCCCGTCAGCGAGGCCAACTCCTCGCCCGTTTCCGAGCTCCTCGCTCCCAGCACTCCCGACATCCAGCAGGGCCAGGCCGGAAGCAAGACCTCCATCTCGGAGGCGACGCCTTCGGCAAGCCTCGCGACGAAGCAGCGGAGTGAGGAAAGCGAGTATGAGGACATCTTCGGCGCATTGACCAAGGCGAAGATGAAGCGCTCGGTGTCCACTTCAGAGCCAAAGCCGGGGGCTAGAAAGTCTGATAAAGATGATGCGCCAGAGAAAGAAGACGAGGCCAAGAAGGCGGATGCGTTGGGGGAGGAGGATAAGCCGCCAAAACTGTCCAAGCTGAAGATAGTCCTTGGTCCCAATGCCCACACTTTGATTGTGCACCCCAGCAAAGACGACCTGGACAAGGAGGCGAAGATCCTGGACAACAAGAGTCTAGAGGATGAGCACGACGACGAGGAGGTGCCCGGGCCGTCGCCTCAACTCATGCGGCGGATCATGCAGCGGCGCAACTCCATGGCTCCGACGGCCAGCAAGCCGCTGGTGGACAAGGCGGACATCTTTACGCCCAGCCTCCTCTACGAGGACCTGCAGGAACAGAGGCGCAAGTCGCAGCACGCCCGCAGCCTGGCCAGTATGTTCGAGAAGACCAGCGACAACTGCAGCGTGTCCACGCAGAACATCATCACCGGCAAGCGTCGCACTCGCGGCCTGGAGGCGTCCTTCAACGAGACGCAGCTGAGCCGCAGCTGCTTTGGCCTGGGCCAGATTACCAGGACCCGAGCTGCTAGGGCCAAGACTCCGGCTCCTCCTACTGCCGCCGCCGCTTCAGACTCAGCCAAGCAGCCTGAAGATTCCCTGGACGGGGATGCCAATGCAGTTGAACCCATTCCTGCTCCAACTCGCAAGCGCAGGAGACAAACCATGTGCAAGGAAACCGCGGATGCGCAGGCTGAGCCCAAAAAGACACGCTTGGAAAGCGAAGAGATTGGGGATGTAACAGATGTCACACCTGCTAAGCAGCCGATCGATGACAGCGCGGTGGTCAGCATGGAGACGGAGGAAGCGTCCTCAGAGCCCGTCATCCAACCGCCGCCGAAACCACGCGCGAAACCCCGCAAGAAGCGCAACGAGCTGGACAAGCTGAACGAGGACATTGCCCAGATGTACTACGGCGAGGAGGTGCTGCGCGCCACCGGACGCAGGGCCTGCACCCGGCGCTCGCGCACTCCCTCGCAGACGCGGTCTGTGAGCCAGCGTTCCAGCAGCCAGCGCTCGCGATCCCCGTCGTTGTCGCAAGGCGAGAGCATCTCCAGCGTTTCCCTTTCCGATAGTCCCCTCTTCATCCGCAATGTGGCGCGAAGGGGCAAGGCCTTTAGTCATGCCAGCGGCATAAATCGCAGCACAGTCAAGAGGGCATCTGTGCCCCTGAAGACCAAGCGTTGCGATGTGCGGATCAAGCGGTGCACCGAACTGGAAGAGATGATAAAGAAGCAACGCGAGATGGAGCAGCAGAAGGAAGAGAAACCCACGAAAAGGGGCAAAAAGAAGAAACAGGAGGCTCGCAACACGAATCCTGAATGGCACTCCAAGTCGAAGGCGGTGGTGAAGTGTGTCGTCTGCTCGAAGCCCGTGCGCCGGAGCCCCCTGTGTCACTACCTGATGAACCATGAGGAGCATTACGCCGCCCGCCTGCCACCCGGAGTGCTGGAGGAGTTGCGAGCCGGACGCGGTAGTCGGCCGGACTACTGGATCTCACAGCGTGGCGTGTACACCGCGCAGTTCACTTGTCCGTTCTGCCAGAAGGCCCTGTTCCTCTCTCGCCAGGCACTGGGCGAGCACCTGGCCGCCCACATGGGTGAGCCGCGCTACCAGTGCTCCCGCTGCCACTTCCCACAGAGCCGGCTCCTGAAGCTGCAGGCACACGCCGCCAGCTGTGGATCGGGTGCCGAGGCTCTCAGCCATCCCGACAATTGCCGCCTGCCGATGGAGGTGCACGTGTGCCACCTCTGCCAGTTTGTGCAGCAGCAGCGGGAGAACATGGACCGCCATCTGCTGGACCAGCACGGCCTGACGAAGGAGCAGCTCGAGAGTGTCGAGCGAGAGCAGCTGTTGCTCTGCTCCACCACGGACGTGCCGCAAGTGAAGACGAGGGAGGAAGGCAACGCAATGGTGCGGGAAAACCAGGAGGACACTGCCAAGCCAAGTGGTAGCCAGTCTGCCAAGGTTCCCGGCACACCCATGGTGGCCAGAAAGCAGAGTAAGCAGCAAAAGAAGATCAAGATCCGGTTCAAGAACATGGCCAAGAAGTCCGTGCGTCTGGTGAAGCGAGAAAGGGAGGAGCGGGAGGAAGAGGAGGACCAGGCCCTCGATGAGGAGGAGGAAGAACAGCAGCAGGAGGACGACGTACCGATGGCCAAAATGGAGGTGGAGGTGGATGTGGACATGGCGGAGCTACCGCAGCCTCCGCCAGAGAAGGAGCCCGTGCTGGTGGTCAACGAGTGTCTGACGGACGTGGAAATGGACGCCGAACTGATTGGAGACGTGGACGAGGAACAGGCCATTCAAAACAAGAGCCTGATGGTGGATGAGAAGCCGGTCGTGCTGCCCGATTTTCTCGCTGATGTGGAGGAAACACAGCCAGAACCAGAATCAGTGCCAATGGAAGAGGCCAACGACGACGAAGATGAAGATGTGGATGTGGAGCAGGTGACTCCACCGCGTCCGTCTTCTGCTCGAACGGTTCGAGCAGTCAGTTTGGCCGAGTTGGACGCCGATCTCCTCGACGGCATTGGCAGCGATGGCTCTGACGTTGAGATCGAAGACGAACCGCCGCTGGCAGGGGATGACCATGATGATGATGACGACGACGCGCTCACCGACGAGTGGGTGGACCTGGAGACGGCCAAGAGGCGGCGAAACAACAACGGCACCAAGAGCATTTTCCAGAAGTTCAATCGTTTTTGCTCGCGCCTCAACAAGGCCGCCCGGACGGGCAAACCAGTGGCCTCCAATGCGAGTCTTAGCAGCGATGGCAGCAACGATGTGCCCGATCCCAGCGAGCTGATGCCCCGAATGCGACCCCTAGAGCCGGAGGAGACGGTGGACCACAATCCGATGGCCGCTGCTCCGGCGGGAGCTCCTGTGGCCACTCCCGTGGTAGCCTCTGTGGCAGTTCCCGTCATTACAGCCACCCTCTCTCTGAAGTCGCCACCCAAGCGTGTGGAGAATGTAGCCTTTCGAAAGAACTCCCGAGATGAGGAGCAACACCAGCAGGCATCCTATTATTGCGTTCAGCCCGGCTGCACTTTCCTCTTCTCCAACGAACTGGAAGGCCTGGAGAATCACTTTGCGCGGGAGCATCCGCTGGTCCGGTGGAGCGGCAAGTGCGCCATCTGCCCGGAGCTCGGGACAATGGGCACGAATCTCAGTATTTCCGAGGAGCTGCGTCATATGAGGGACGAGCACATGGTGAACAAATCCCAGTTGCCTCCCGTAGCGCATCTGATAAGGGAGCTGGCGATTGAGCCGGCGGTAACTGAACCTTTACCCGCTCCAGAACCAGCTCCCGATCCCGTGCCCGTGCCCGTTCCAGTGCTTCCCAAGCTGCGAGTTCGCCGATTCACTGGCGATCGCCTGGTAGAGCCACCACCAACGGAGCAGCAGAATCAACCGGAAATCGGAGTAAATGCACCCGAAGCAGGGGAACCGAGGAGCAAGTCGCCCAATGAGATGCTTAGGGTTCTGCTGGCGGCAGAGCCACGGCCGCCCAACCAGCAGGTGGACTTGAATGCAGCCGGATTGGGCGAGTTTCTGTGCGCCAAGGCAATGGACACGCCAGCGGAGAAGCGAGCCGCGGAGCAGCCCGTGATAATCAACTACCAGAGTGGATTGGGCCTGTCGATCAGCCAGGTCTACAGTAGGGCTCAGATGGCCGCCGATCCAGCGCTATCACCAGCCGTGGAGGAGCCTCCCCAGCCTCCCGAGCAGTTGGCCACACCGCCAATTCAGAACGAGGCGAATCTTAATCGATTCCGTTGCATGGCCACCGGTTGCAACTTCACCGCCCTCAAGGTCATGTTTGTGCGCGAGCACATGAAGTTCCACAGCTTCAGCTTCACCACGACCGGCTACCTGAACTGCTCCTACTGCTCTCATGTGGCAGTCGATGTGGATGACTACCTGCGCCACGGCGTGATCATTCACAACCTGGCGCCGCGCTCCGATCTGGAGAGCGACTCTGGTCCGCCCTCGGTTAGCCAGCAAATCCGTGATATGCTCAGCCAGCGGAGCGGCCGTGTCCCGACTGCAAGCGCAACGGACGGTCAGCAGCCCAGCCCCGCAAACAGCAGTAATCCGGAGGCAGGAGGAGAGTCGGCAGCAGCAGGATCGGCAGCTGTCGGGCCGACTGCTCAGCTTTCCGTATCGGTGGCGATCACAGATCTGCTCAGACCCACGGGATACAGTGGTAAGTAAACTAAAGTAGAGAAAACCACCCTGTATGCAGAGCTAATTCCCATTTGAAATCCCCTCCAGAGGACAAGCTGTATGCCTGCCCCCAGAAGGGATGCATCGGTCGGCTGACCGAGGATCAGTTTGTGAACCATCTGCGCTACCACATCCGTAGCACCCACCAGGGCAGCGAGCAGGTGAAGTGCAAGTACTGCGCCCAGACGATGCAGCCGCCGGCACTGCGCACCCATCTGCAGCTGGCCCACGCCCGCCACACCATCTTCTGCGGCATCTGCCTGGCCACAGCGGTCAACAAGCGCATGATGCTCTACCACGTGCGCCTCGAGCACCCGGACGCCTACGAGCTGGTCCACCGCCAGCTGCAGTTCATCCAGCTGCGCATGAAGCCCGACTCTGTGGACAAGGATAACGTGAAAGTGGATTGCTATGTGGCCGCCGTGGAGCAGCCGTTTGGCGCCTACCAGATGCACAATTTCCAGCGCAAGCTGTTCGAGGAGCTGTTCATGCGGCGCGATGGCACGAAGGTGGTCTTCCGCGGCTCCGAGGTGCGCCTCCTGCCGCGTGTCCCCGTCTTTCCCCAAGAGATGCGCTGTGCGGAGTGCTCCTTCGTCACCACGGTGCGTGCGAGCCTGCAGGTGCATCTGTACGAGCACAAGGAGGAGGCCGTACGCCAGGCCTACCAAACAGAGGAATTCCCGGCCGTGGCAGCCGTGGCACCCGCAGCAGAAGTAGCCGAGGCGCCCACCGAGGAGTCACCTAGTACCTCCGGACAGGGTGTGCCACAGCAGTCGGATCCACAAGTGCCCGGCAAGCACAAGGTCTTTAGACCGCCCTACGAATATGTGCCCTCGGCTGAGCGCTACCGCTGCGGCTTCATGAAGTGCGCCCGGCTGTTCACATCGGAGTCGACGCTGCGCCAGCACATGATCGCCCGGCACAAGTACTCCGAGGTGATCTACTGCCCGCACTGCAAGATGCGCCCGAACCAGGTTAGCGTGGACAAGTACCTGACCCATCTGCTGATGCACAAGCGGCACGTCTTCCAGTGCGGCGCCTGCAATCGCCACAACAGCAAGCGCGTGGCCATCGAGAAGCACATCCAGGACCGCCACTACAACCAGAATGTGGACGTAGTGGTACATCGCCACAATAATTTCGACGGCACGGTCTCCGCCCGCTGGCTAAAGACGCGTAAGTGAGGCCACAAGGTCATGCCAAATCCAAGTGATACTAAGTGTTTAAATTTATCTTTTCGGTCCAGCGAAAATGGCACGCCACGCCCTCATGGAGTTCACATGCAATCTGTGCCATCTGTACTTTCCCTCGGCCGTGCAGATCATGGCGCATGCCGCGTCCGTTCACAAGCGGAGCCACCAGTACCACTGCGCACACTGCACCCGTGGCGCCAGCGAGGCCACCAGCATAATCGACCACATCCGGAGCGAGCATCCGTGGCAGGAGGTGCAGCCGGTGCAGGTCTACCAGCGCATCGCAGGCAAGAACAGGCAGACCCTCGGCTTCTTCTGCTGCCTCTGCAAGGAGTCGGCCAATAGCTTCCAGAAGATCTCTGCCCACTGCGAAGAGAAGCACCAGTCGCGCTTCAACTGGAAGTGTCCGCACTGCGATGTGGGGCATTTGAGCGAGCGCCACGTCGCCATACACATTGCAGCCGCCCATCCGCAAGCAACCGGACTGGCGGTGGTTCAGTTCGAGCGTGTGGCCAACGAGATGCCCGACCACTTGAGTTGGGAGACGGGCCAGCACATTGAGCCTACGCTCGAGGAAGCGGCTGAAGAGGAGGAGGAGCTGGAGCAGGCACAAGAGCAGGAACAGGAGCAGGCGGTGCAGCCGTCTGTGGCAGTGCCGCCGCCGCCGCCGGTCCCGGTGCAAGTGACGAGGGATCTGGGCGTGTTCCTGAACTTGGATCAGACGCGAAAATCAGAAAGACCGCTGCAGCCGGAGCCACAGGTCGTGACCGAGGTGGTGGACCTGCTTGGCTCCGACGACGAGTCGGAGGAGTTTGCCGAAGCTCCGGATGAACCGGTAAGCTTGCCCATTAGTTCATTCCTTCAATTCCAGTTATTTATGATCAATTATAATCTGCAGAAAATCGTGGAGTTTGCCTGCACGCACTGCGACGAGACAAACAGCAACTTGCAGGACCTGCGCACCCAGCACTATGCCCGCATCCATCCCGAGCAGCCGTTCTACTTCCGCGTGCAGCCGCAGCTGCTGTGCTCCGAGTGCAAGGTCTTCAGGAGCAACGCGAAGATGCTGCGCGAGCATCACCTGATCAGGATGCACTGCATCCGGAACTTTGTGGCGGCGGACATTCGCCGGCCGGCGGAATGCGCCTACTGCGACTACCGCTACAAGGACTGGCAGGACCTGGCGCAGCACATCAGCAGCCTGGGTCACATGCCCAACGACCTGAAGCACGTGACGAACGACGAGCTTGATGCCCTGATGCTGCTCAGTGCCACTGGGTCGGGCGGCGTCCCCAACGAGTACTTCCAGTGCGGCCTGTGCAGCGTGGTGATGCCCACGATGGCAGCCATTGCCCAGCACGGCCAGGTGGAGCACAACAAGCCGGGCGAGCGCTTCTGCTTCCGGCAGCTGAAGGCGAAGGTGATCTACCACTGCTTCAAGTGCATGTTCACCTCCACCGACGAGCTGACCACGCTGCGCCACATGGTCGATCACTACAGTCGCTTCAAGGTCTGCCACTTCTGCACACGTCCCCAGCGGGGCGGCTTCGATGAGTACATCCAGCACTGCTACTCCTACCATCGCGACGATGTGCACCGCTTCCGGGACGTGCACTCGTTCAGCGATCTCAAGAAGTTCCTCATGCAGATGTACTACCAGTTCCAGAACGGACTGGTCATCACCAAGAGCAGCTTGCGCTACACACGCTACAACTCCGACTCCATGATGCGTAAGCTGGACGAGGAGCTGATGGCCAAGGCCCAGCGGCCTCCAATCCCGCGGCTGCACATTCGCCTCAAGTCGACGGGCGTCAGCGGGGGGCCGCAGGAGGTGGAGGTCCAGGTGGAGGGACCACTGCCGTTGGCGAGAATCGCAAAGCGGCGAAAGACGCTAAATCCGGACGAATTGCTGCGTATATCCCGGCAGGAGGATCAGACTAAGCAGCAGCAGCCGCAGCCGCCTCAAGCTAACAGGGTGGTCAATCGTGGCCCAGTTGTTATTGGCGCCTCCTCAACTTCGTCGCCGGCTGCTGCTGCGCGTGCTCCGGCGGGATCTCCCCCGATCGTGTCGCTGGTGGGCAACCAGGTGCGCATCCTCAAGCGCCGCAACAGCCACGTAGTCCGTTCCGGACCCTAAAAAATCACAAGCGAGACTTAGACCACATCATTATTATATACCAATTATTTTGAATACCATTCTATCGGCTCCGAAGCCACTGAATTCGTATAATCCCTAATTTGCGCTAGTTCCAAACTAATCAAGCATTAAAACGAAACATTTTTTTTTCCACCTAATTAAGACCATGTATTTACTACATTTGTAAGACCGAAGAACGAAGTGGCGGCGAAGATGTTAAAGAGTAAGAGCAGGAGAGATAGATTCGGAGACTATGATAATGCGTTGGCTTCAATTAATTAAAAGTATCGATTTAAATACGCTTAAAGAATGAATTTTTGGTGAGAAGACTGCGAAGACGCAATTGAATCAATTACCCTTAAGTGAATTAATCTTATGATTTAGCAGGCACCATCATGCTGGTACTGGAAGATGGGCGCCGAGTGCCCCTGACCCCGACTCCTCAGCACGCTGGCGCAGCGCACTTGGTTGTGGAACTCGCAGGGCGTGGCGAAGGTCACCTGGCGGCCGTTGCGGAGGACGCAGACGGGACGATAGTACCGTGGACAGCTGTACTCGCAGCTCTCCTCATCCTCGTCCAGATTGGCCGCACTGGCCTGGACCTGGGCCAGTAGCTCCTCAGCATCCTCCTCCTCCTCTTCGTCGTCATCCCCATCTTCGTCTAAATTCTCATCGCCGTCCAAGAGCGTGGAGTACTGATAGCCACCGGAATCGCCGTTGCCCTGGCTGTCGCGCCAGCTCCATTCCTCGACAATGGTGTGCTCCGTTCGCACCTCCACTCCGCTGGACAGCTGGATGGTGAGGGCCAATAGAAGGGTCACGAATATATGACGCATGTTGCTTTCGCTCCGAGTGCTCAACTGGATACGTCGCGACTCCGCAGCCGGAGCTTCTTAAATAGACACCAATCCCCCCCAGCGACGACAGTTGTTCAAATAACTTCCGTACTTTTGGTGCTTTGAAGTGACGCCACATATCTTGCCACTGATAGAGCAGCCGAATAATATGAATATTCAAAAGTGAATCAAGGCCACAAGCCAAAAGTTTACCTGCGACTGAAAGCCAGCACTTGGTTCAGTGCCAAAGCAGGCGGAGATCGGGAATGTAACGGTCGGATTATTTAATATGGAGCTCTACAAAAGACAAGGCGTTCTGCGGATACTAAGACCACGTACGTTTAACGACCAATAAGGTTGCGTGTGATATCATCTATATCTCGTCCATGTAGCCATGCTCGTAGGCGTGGCGCACCGTCTTGAAGATCTCCTCGTTGGCCACGTCACCGCCGATGTCCAGCGATAGTTGATAGCATGCCTGGCCATGCATGTCCGTCTCGAAGAGTCGCGACAATTCGGCGCAATCGGACTCGCTGCCCAGCAGCCAGGGCATGAAGTGCATGACGACCATCACCCCGTAGAAGGCGTACCGCTTAAAGTGCGCCTCGAAGCGTTCGTAGCTGAGGGGTAGACAAAGGAGATTTAGAATGAGAATCATATTTGATTATCCTGCCCACCTGTAGTCCGCCAGGAGCTGCTCTACCCGCTCGTCGCTCAACTCATCCCGGTTGCGATGCAGCACCAGCTCCAGCATTTCGATCATATGCTTGTGGTACTTCCTCAGCAGATCCGCAAAGATCTCCTCCCTTGCATCGGAGGGCGTGTTCATGTACATAAAGAAGCTCAGGTCAATGGCCGTGGTGCTGAAGCGCAGCTCCTGGAAGTCGAAGGTCTTGATGGCATCCACCTGGCCATCGTCGCCGTAGTGGAACAGCACATTGTTGCGATTGTAGTCGCCGTGTTGGAAGGTGGCAAAGTAGCTATCCGGCTGATCGTCCGCGTAGGACGTGGTGCGAATCCTCTCCAGCAGATGCGTCGGCTTGTCAAAGTACTTCTCGCGCAGACGCTCGATGGCGGCGGCAAAGCCAGCATCAGAACTCTTCAGGAGCTGCTCCTTCTGGCGGTCATAGAACTCGTAGAAGCGATCGAAGGCCGCGCGATAGGCTACATCGAAGCCGAACTGGCCCGAACTGGAGACAAAGGACATGTCCAGGACGCCTGCGCGCAGGCGGGCATGCACCTGCGGTTGGAGGATGCGTGTGGCATAGCCCAGGGCATGGAAAGGGCCAATCAGTCGCACCATGGCCTCCAGTTGATCCCGGCGGAGGATCAGACGCGGGCCCAGCTGGTAGCCATCGCCCTTGACATGCTTCAGAGCCAGCACAGACTCGCGTCCGCTCCCGAGGCCTGTAAAAAGGAGATCAAGGATTAATAGAGCCATATGCTTTAAGCCCACTTCGCACCCACCATTGACCAGTCCGAACCTGGCGAAGTAGCAGCTCGGCACCCAGTTGGCCACCACCTCGCTAGACAGGTGGCTCGTGCGCAGCAGGTGCTCGTAGGCGGGCAGGATCTCGGCGTAGGCGAACACCTCGTTGGCGAACTGGATGTACGAGTGGCTCTGCTCGCGGAACTCCTCGTCGCCCTTCATGAACTTGACCAGGACGACCTCCGTGCGCTTGCGCTCGCCAACCACCAGATCCAAGTGCACCGTGTACAGGGCGGACATGAAGCCGTCCAGCCCATTGGAGCACTCCACTCGGTGGCCCTCGAGGTCGACGCCCGATCCGAAGTACTTGAAGATCTCGTAAACGAGATTCCGCTCGATGTAGTCCAACTGCTGTTGCTGCGTCGACATGTTGCGTTTCCCTGGCGAATGGAGAAGAGAGTTGCAATTGGAGCTGATTGCGCACAGTTGATTGCTTTCACGGGCGGGGCGTTGACCTGCCCCCCAGTTCCCGATAAACGACCCTTCTCCAGCTCACCAACCAGTTACTACGTTAATTGTGCTCTCAGCGATGCGACTGGCGACTGTTGGCGGCCAATTGGTGAGCGGTTCTTATATAGTGGCGCCCCAATCACGCACTTGGCACCAGCTCCCCCCTCTCCCGGAGGGGCAATCCGGGGTAATCTTGGTGAAATTCATCAAGATCCACGTAAGATAATTCCGGAACCGTTAAAGGCTTTGCATCGGAATCCGATCACTTGGCCATTTGAATTTCGGCACAGCTGATGTGCGTGACTGTCAAACTATCGACAGCTGATCGACCAGGGCTGCAGTGGGAACGGAATATAATGCTTGGTCAGTGTGAAATGGTCATAACAAGTCAAAAAGTATTTGGCTGTTGAATGGCTTAAATTTCGGAAAGTTGAATTTGTGTTGAAAAGCTTATAGCAATTGTGTTAATTTCGTACATAACATGAAAATGAAAGCACATTTTCTGCAGTGTATTCCGCTACTTGCCGTGACTCACGACTGTGACTTGCAACATGTGATTTAAACCGTGACCGGCGACCGGCACGCAAGTGATTGTCCATCCCTGGATTGCATTGCGCAAAAAAAAAGTAAACAGAACAAAACTTGCTCGCCGAATTGGATTGCAATTTAATTTATTGCTTATTTATTAAATATACCCGTGCCCAACTGCAGATTATAATGAGTAAGTAGATCCATTTCCCCCCTTTATTAACCTTCAATGTATTGGCTAAATCCAGGGCCCATTAACTCTTAGATTTCGTGTTTTATTTAAAAATGTTATGTTAAATTACAAAAAAATTTTATCACAATTAGAATTATTTTCGTTTCATCCTTTTGTCGCTGTTGTTGTCGTTGTGCTTTTTAATAGAAAAGTGTGTTAAGTTGAATGAATATTACAATGGGTCGTGTGCGGCGCGGAATCCCATGGGCAGAAGCTCGCACACACGATTCGTCTAGAACTTGGAGTCGTCGCTTCGGTGGACATATCGCCGCTTGCCTGGAAGGGATCAGGTTACATGTGTATGAATCAGGATCAGGATTTCCACTTACGACCATTGCAGTGGCGCCCATAGAAGCCCGGATGGCACTTGCAGTGTTTGTGCGAGGTGCAGGTGCCATTGCGACACTTGCAGATGGAGCGCTGCTTGCGGCCAATCTCGCAGTGGTCACCCCGTAGTCCATTGGGGCAGCGGCACATGTTGTTTCCGATGCACCGGCCCTCGTTCTTGCAGGGTATCACGCACTTGGCTGTGGAGGAAATCAGGCAATCAGCAATAGTTCCCTGGGGATCCTTCCCAAAGATCTCGGCTACTCACAGTACTCGCAGCGCAGGCCGTAGTATCCCTTGGAGCACTGGCACTTGTCCTTCTGTATGCACTTGCCGCCATTCAAGCACTTATCCTTGCAAATACCTGTGAAGCACGGTGGGATTAGTGGTTATCACCAAGGCAGCTTTGAGATTTCTAAGATCTACCCATTTGCACCCACTTTCGCATATGTTTAATGACCCGTATTCTTCTCCTTTGCAGCCGGAATGCTGAGAGGAGTCCTCTGTGCGCCGCAGCCGCGTCTGCTCTCCGTGCGTCGTTGCCTCAGCTCCGCGGCTGGAGGCTCTGGCACCACAGACAAAGCCAGCCCAGGAGCCACACCCCTGCGCCCACGTCCAAATGCCCTGACAGACGAAATAATACGCGTCGACCATGCCGGTGAGCTGGGCGCGGATCGCATCTACGCCGGCCAAATGGCCATTCTAGGCAACGGGCCTCTGGGCAAGACCATCGGACACATGTGGGAGCAGGAGAGGGAGCATCGCAGGCAGTTCGAGCAGCTCATCCAGCAGCACCGCGTTCGTCCGACGATCATGACGCCGCTGTGGAACGTGGCCGGGTTTGTGCTGGGCGCCGGAACGGCTCTGATGGGCGAAAAGGCAGCCATGGCCTGCACGGTGGCCGTGGAGACGGTGATCGTGGAGCACTACAACGACCAGCTGCGCCAGATCATGGAGGCACCGAATCCCGACAAGGTACTAGCTACATCCCCCGCCCCGCGCCAATGCAGTCTAACTAACTGATTTTCCAGGAGCTGCTGGCCACAATCACCAAGTTCCGGGACGAGGAGCAGGAGCACCACGACACTGGCATCGACCACGGGGCCGAGCAGGCTCCCTTCTACCAGGCCATGACCGAGGTGATCAAGTTCGGCTGCAAGACGGCCATTGCCATCTCGAAGAAGATCTAGGCTGCATCAGATGGGCCGCCCCGCCCCCACCCCACCCCTGTATATAGCAAGCACTATTTGTTTACGCACCACGTTAAGCATTAAAGATAGAGAGCTAAATGTCCAGTCTACTTACCACCTTCGCACTGGGTGCCCTGGTAGCCCTCCGGACAGGTGCAGATGGACGGCGCCGTGCAGTTGCCGCCGTTGAGGCACTGCGGGAAGCAGAAGGCCGTCTCGCAGTATTGGCCCGTGTAGCCCACGTTGCACTTGCAGATGTGGTGCTCGTTGCAGTAGCCGTTCTTGCCGCACTTCAAACTGCATTCTGGATCGGGAGCTTAAGTTTTTTTAGTTTAGTTCAATCGTTCGCAGGCAAAACGAGGCATTAACACTCATTTAACACACACATCACACAGTCACATCTAGAGTCTAGACTCACACTAAACGGAGCACATCGGAGCACCACAAAGATGGGGAAAGTTGGAGTGGACAGTGGATACATGATGCATAGATCGGCGGATAGATAGAGAAGCGGTTGGCGTGGTCGGAATGGAGGAGGATATGGCTAATACCTGGGCCCATCAGTAGTTTACTGGGCTGAGAACGTTATTAGAACACATTTCAAGAAACCTCGAAACTATGAATGAATGAATGGAACTGAGAAACATTGATATGTGAGTATGTTACACACTCTAAGCTTACTTTATCGTAAGTAGGGACCTTGCTACTAAGTGTCTTTCAAAAAAGAATCATAACTAATTTATGAGGCATACATGAGCATGATTCAAAACTCTTGATTATTTTCAAGTTGAAAGTCTTAGATAATCGCAATTAGTCAGAGTTTGTGAATTCCATTTTGAAGGCTTGTCTCTTGGACATTTTGTAATGTATTTTTCGGGGGAAAGAGTGGAAAGCTGGGCGCGGAAAAGCCGTGAAAAGCGACTACATTGTGGCGACTGGGAATGTAAACGGGAATGGGATTCGGATTCGGATTCGGATGGGCGGGGACGGCATGCTGGATGGGAGGGAGGAGTGTTGTGCACAACATGTAGATGCTAAATTACAATTACTATCGACTAGGTAAAAGCATTGCTTGATATTTCATATACACTACCTTGCAAAGTTGTTAGTGAAGTAGGGTTGGAAGCGTCTATATCATACACACCTCTGTGGGCGCATTCCTTTTTGAAGTTGAGGCGAATGGGTGTGCCCGAGAGCGGCTTGTTGTGGCGCGTCTGGATCTTGAGGCCGACGTTGAAGGACGCGGTGCCGGAGCTGTTGCCGGTGCAGGGCAGGAAGATGCTGAAATCTGGCTTGGAATGAGGCTGGCTGCGGTTATCTCTCCGGGATCTGAACTCCACCCCGGCACCGATCTGTACTCACTCTTCTGCTCCTGCGGAATGCGACCGTGCTTGTGGATGGACAGCGTTGGAGCCTTCAGGATGCTCTCGTCCATCGTCTGCAGGCGATCGAAGTCATAGAAGTACTTGCGACGCCCCGACTTCCATGTGAAGTTCACGTAGTTCACCTCCGACGGGATCACCAGGAAGTTGTACAGCGTGGTGTCGCGCAGATCGTTGGTCACCCGGCTGTTGTGGATGGCGTACAGGCGCTCCGAGTAGCCCTGCGGGAAGTAGAGCGCTGCGAAGGAGGAGATGGTGACCCATTACTACAGTTCTACGGTGAGTACTAATTTATAAATAACATATATATAATAATATATATCCCACATATCGTATATCATAGTTATTGAGTAAGTTAAGGACTTGAGCACCCACCAGTCAACATCTTGAGCTGCTGCTCGTTGATCCATAGCGATATGCCGCTCTCCTCGTTACGGTTGTGCCGGTTGCCACCGCCTCCTCCGTTTCCGCCACCGCCGCCACCGCCTCCTCCTCCTGCTCCGCCGCCGCCCTGGTGTTTCTTCCGTTGACCCCGTCGCGGCTGGGAGCCGGGGCCACCGATGTCGTGGTCCGCATAGTTGTCCAGGCCATCGCTGGCGTTGCCATGGCTCTCCTCCGAGCTGGACGAGTCCGCTCTGCGGTTATTGTTATTGTTATTATTCCGATTGTGGTGCTGGCGACACTCGAGCTGGCCGATGCAGAGGAGCGTGTGCACGATCAGCACCAGATAGAACCACTTGACCACGCAGCCGATGCCCTGATGCCTCATAGTTTCTCCAGCTGCCAAAGCAAACAGAAACAGAAACAGAAACGGAGATCGAAATTAAAAATCAACGACTGTGCAGGCTGTGTGCATTGCAGCCTGGTCTCCGTCTCCAATCCCCTCCAGATATCGGATATCTGATTGCTTATGATTGCCAATCCCACACCCATGCAGTTTGTTTATCTTTGGCCATATTTGCAGACCCTCGATCTATTTGCGATTCGGTTTCGCTGCTTTGGACGCGACGTATCGCGGGCATTATCTATTTGCCAGGGGGCTGCGGGATGGGTTAAGTGTTATGACTTTAAAATTCCAGGAAAAGTGGTTAAAAATATCTTTAAATTATGTTGTGAGAAGTCCTAAGTAGAATACCCAATGAAATTATTTTGAAGAGAGGCGACTTATTATTGTAGATCATTTTAAAATCATCACTTGTAATGTCTAAAACAATTTTATTTCATTGTAAATCAGATGATTCGTTGAGCAATTTATATGTGAAACCCAAACCTATTAACCAGATATCATTTATTCGGATGTATAGCTTGTGAAGATGATTTTTAGAGACTAGTTTTTTTGTCTTTATCTGATCTAAACTTGCAACCATTTATCATTTCAGCTCCTTTTGGCTACCATGCCCCTGGTCGCATACGAAGCGTAAGCGAAGCGAGAAGATGCCGGCCACAAATTGAAGTGTCCCCATTCCGGTGCATCCCCTGCCCTCGCCAAAAGCCCCAGCCCCCAACTTCATCCAGCTCAGCCAGATTGAAGCGGTAAAGGGCAGTCTCTCGAAAAAAGGGGCAGCGGTGGAGGGAGAGCAGGTACAAAGTCGTTAGCACTTTGCCTGGTGTGAAGTTACCCAAGTCAACGAGGGCCAGCCCAGTCTGCGATCTCCATCTCCATCCCCATCTCCGACTCCAGCCACAGCCACAGCCAGCCTTGTTACACGGCAGACCGGACAGCCAGAAGCCAGACGTTTAACACGACCAACAAGTGAACGGACAAAAGAGCGGACAGTCGTTCAGTGCTGTCTCTTCGGCGTCTTTTTCGCTTCACCAACTTGAGAGGAACTCACTCAGGTGAGTGCGTTGTTAACTTGTAATTATTACTATTAATTTATGCATATTAAGCATAAGGTTTGGTTTTTGGCATCTTTTCTAATAACCCTTATTTTGGGAAATATGAAAACGATAATATTATGATGTAGATTATATATAGAGAGAGGCTTGATCTCAATCTTAAGTGTTCCAAATTGTTTATCAATTTGCAGTTAGCTAATCCATTTAGGGTAATATCCTACATTATGAACTAAAGAATTCGCGTTTTACGTGAATGCAAATCATTCGTGTTCTCAGTTAGCCACGAGTCTCTCCTGCTGCAGTTGAAACCTGAGTTACCCCGCTAGGAAACATCTCCTTTGGCATCACTGTAGACTGGACAAGCCATCGATCGACGTTGTTGTCCGTCCATCACGTATGAATGGGTTGCTTTGAGACCGGGGGACATGGGCAGGGGCAAACGACGATGATGGGCCAGAAAACAAGTTAAGCTGTCTTAATAAGATCAAACATGGCGATTATGAGGAATTACTTGGAGATAATGACATCGGCCAGAGCGGCTCAACAGACTCTCGAAGATTCTGCCCTCGACTGTGGAAGTGCAGAGATCGGAGATCGGAGATCGACAGTACTCACATTTAAACTCAAACACCGACTCCTCTGCAAAACGACCTGGGAAACGATTTCGTCAAGTGAACTAATTGCTACTTCTGGACTTCCCGGGTCTCCGGCTCCCAAGGCTCCCACGTACATGTACCCGATTTGTAATTGAATCGGCGGCTGGGAGGACAGAGGATCGTGGGCGGAAGTAGTACTGCCTGCCGCTGGCATGGAACAACGCAATATGGAACGCAATATAGTACCCAGAAACGAAAACGGGAACAGAACGTCAAATGGCCGCTCGAGATTGGGACCGAAATCGGGAGCGTTGTGGGGATCTCGGGATCGGGACCAGGCCAGACCTCGATTTCCTATAAATACAGCGTTCACGCTTTGTTTTGAAATTATTTTTATTTCGTGCTATTTAAAGATCGCCGATAAGCGGGCACATGATAGCGTTAGCCGGCTCCGGCGCATAGATAGTCCCACTCATGGTCAAATCTAAGTCCGAATCAAAATCGGAATTTCCAGCAGTATACTGCACTTCCCAATCAAACACGGGGCTTAGTCAGCAGTGCGGATTATTAAAGTGCATAAAATGTAATAAATCTGGGATTTACCCGATATTCGGTGGCTTAACCCAAAGATGACCCCCTTTTACTATAGATTTACTATAGCAAGGTTCAACGATGAGATTTCTCGTGGGTTTGCAATAAAATTGGACAATTCCAGCCATATAAAATGGAATTGGTTAATAATATCTGGGTTTAAGCAAAGTTCAAACTTTTGTTTGCATAAATTGTATCCAAAGAGTGTAAAACATTGTGAACTGAAGAATTCATGAATATTTCTTATTCTCACTGTAGTTGTCTCCGTTGGAAAATCAGGTACAAATTAACAAAAAAAAAATTTTAAATGTAATATTTAATTTTCCCTAAATAATTAAGGGTAAAACATGAAGAATTCGCGTTTTGCGTAAAAGTGTGAATCTTTCTTGTTCTCAGTGGAGTTGTCTCCGTTGGATAGTCAGGTGCAAAGTTAAAGCCTTTTTTATAGGACTTTAGTTTCGAAAAACTGATTTTAGGGTTATTACTTATGTAAAATACGATCTGAAGAATTCGCGTTTGGTGTGAATTTTTTTTGTTCTCAGTGGAGTTGTCTCCGTTGGAAGACCAGGTGCAGTAGGAGAAGAAGAGGTGAGGATCAGCCGTCTGGGGCAGCATTATTATCAAACTCCATATCAGGTCGATGGAATGAAGATGAGGCCATGCATTGTTGTTGTTGTTGTTGCTGTTGTTGTTGCTGTCGTCAACGATATAATTGCTTCAACTTGAGAAAAAGGGACAGATTAACATTTTAGCGTGAAACCGGCGACAAGACAACAACCGGAGAAAGAGGAGAGAGGGAGATGGCGACGGAGGTGGATGACAAGGAGGCGGAGGAGAAAGAGGAGGAGGAGGAGGAGGAGCAGTAGCAATCAAAGTAGGAACAGCAGCAACAACAATTTGTTAGCTCTTTACGATTATTGCCTTTCTCACACCTTATTACCAAGAAAATAAAGAAGCAGCATCCACAGGGGCAACAACAAATACGCAACGATGAGACGTGAAAATAAGAATAAAAAAAAAAAAAAGAAAAACACACACACAAGGCACAACAAAAGGCAACAACAACGACAACACAGCCGAGAACAAGAAGCTGCCCCTGCGCAGTGGACGAAACCTGGACTGGACCTGGAGTGCTGTGCTGTGGAGTGGAGTGGAGTGGACTGGGATGGAATGGGAATCGGAATTGGGACTGCGACTGCGACGGAGACTGAGACTGAGACGGGAAAAGGGAGTGGGGAGGGACTGGAAATCGCACACTCACAGCCACTCTCGCACACCCATAAACGGTGTACTGCAAGTGCAAGCGAGAGGTAAGCAGTTCATAAACAATCTCTACAGAAAAAAATTGATATACACCGAAAACTCTGATCTGTAGATCCTAAATAACATTTCAAATTAAAGAAAACAGATCTAAAGATCCTAAATTGTATTTTAAATGTATAAAAATAGAATTTCGGAGATTTAAAAGACCAAAAGGCTTAAACAAAACTTCTTATAAAAACATATAAAGTGATTTTATAAAACCTTTTTGATCATTGATAAAAAAAAGTTTCAAAGGGATTGTAATATTATATCAAATTTGTCACCATAATAATCTAATAATTTTCCCATGTGTATATAAAGAGACTACCAACAATTTGTTGGCTGAGAAAAGAAGTCATCGGCTAAAAGGATTTCGAAGGAAAGAACGAGCCAAAGGATGAGCGAGCGAGACAGCCATAATGGGAGAAGGAGAGTTACTTTCCCGGCTACCGATTTGAATGATGTCCAGTGATCAACAGCAACAGCAACAAGTGTTTGTTTAATGAAACAACAGTCGCACACACGCACACACACACCCAATCACGCACACCAACACCTAACACAAACGAGACTTTGTGAAGCACCAACAAAACACCTTGGGCAAACAAAGCAGACAGGACGGCAACGGTCGACCTGCCGATACTCTGCACCGCTCTCGTCCTGGCCAATTGGAGGCCAATCCGTTGACCACTTCGTGACCCTCAGAGATCCTTGATTTGAAGGAAACTAACTTCTTTCCAAGGGGTAGTACATACTAAGTAGTAGATATTGCTAGTAAAAAAGGGGCTTATTTATTTAATCAGTTATTTGCATAAAGGATACTTGGTATCACAGCTGGTTTGATCCTCAGTATTGGTTTTGTGAGATTTTAAGGAGACCTTTATATATGTATTGATAAAGGAAAGTATCTGTTATCCCAATGCTCCCAGAAAAATATAAACTACAGAAAGTAAAAAAAAAAACATCTTAAAATGTATTTTGAGAATGAAATTATCACACCGTATTAAATCTTTTATGAACCACTTTCTTTAAAATAATTTACCCATTTCAACCATTAACATTTTAACATTTGTATGCTTTTGTATTAATGTGGTGCCTCTTTTTTCCCTGTGTAGGTCAATCTGTGACACCTGACCTAGAGGGTGCTGGCCCATTCGTACTGCTGTAGACTGGCACAACCCATTAATCCTGGCTGCTACTCCTACTGATGATAACGATCACCAATTGAGTGGCACCAGAGGGTGGGAGGAGGAGGAGGAGCAGAAGGAGGAGAGCCAGACAACAGGCGGATAACAACGCCTGTCTCCAAGTGGGCTCAAGTGCCGCAGGAATTGGAGTTGCAGGAGGAGGAGGCGGATGAGGAGGCAGAGGAGGGGCGAAGCGAGACACGCAGGCTGTGGAGAAGACGGCTGAAGCAGCAGAGCCAAATGCAGAAGCAGAAGCAGAAGCAGGAGCTACTTGAGAGCCAGAGAATTCCGATTGCGATGAGGCGATCGTGTGTCTATATGCATGCTGAAGAGCCAGGCAACGCGCAGTCGCACAGCCACCATTCCACTCCATTACCAGTTCGCAGATCGCTGCTTCCAGCGTCCAGCATCCACCGTCCACCGTCCACCAGCCAGCTCTCAGGAGCTGGCAATCAAATGGCCAACGTTGGACAATGACTTTCACGCCTTTCGAGCGCGCCAAAACGGACAAGGTAAGTACAGGCGGCCAAGAGGCATCCCAGATACCCTACCTGCCAACCTACCTAGTTAGGGCCCTCTTTAGCTGACTGCTTAATGGGTTCAGTTCTCCTTATTATCTTATTTTAGTTCAATGTAATTTTATACTTTTTTTAAACTTTTGACATGAATAGGCGTCTTCGAAAAGTGAGTTTTCGAGAGTTTTCCCATTGATATTTGTACTGTTCTGATTTATTTAAGTATGTTTTTTTGTTATGGAACATGTCAATCTTTTTTCCCGCTCACTTTTCACCCAGAAGCCTCTCGTTTTCAATTTCCGCTGCGATCGATCAGCACTTAAGCCTTCAATCTGAACTTCAACTTTCGAGGAGGCTGACAGCGCAGGGGGAGGGATATTAATTATAAATTGAAACCGAACGGACAATCGCAACAATTGATCTGGCAACAAAAACTGCAAGTGTTTTCGCTCTTTGGCGGTTTAGTTAGTTAGTTCTTATCGCCAAATTACGCTTCTGCGCGATTAACCCTGGATGTCTGGCAATATTCACAACAATCACATAAAGTTAAGATCGCAAGTTAGCTTTCAATTTCAAATTTGCACACTTTACGTACTCGTTGACCGTTGCCGGACCCAAAAAAAAAACAAAAAAGTGGAATCGGTCGGTTCGTTTTGATGGCCGTTGACTTGGTTGACAAATCCAAATCGGGCTGGGGAGCTCCAGAAGAAATATATACACTTTTGTTTGCCGAATTCCTTGAGCCTTCGAGTTTTCACAAATTCCGTAGCGTCGTAAGCTTTTTTGTTTGAACACAAACGCGAACAGAATCGGCTTTTGAGAAGAGAACACAATATCGCGCAGAGTTTCGGGGTGCGACCGTCGCGCTGCAGCTCCTTAGCTGATCTGAATCTGATCCAACGAAACCCGAACACGGGGAACGTTTCGCTCGAATCGCAGTGATGCCTGCTCCTCGGCCAGATCACCATTAAAAACGCTAAAAAAAAAGCAAAGCGTTCGATTTTTTTACATTTTAAAACTGTAAAAATATATACATTTTGAAATGGTATAAGAAATATTTTAATATGAAAATTGTTAGTTGCGCGTTATTATTTGTCATTAAATTGTATAAAAAAAAATAGTTTGGGTTTACTTGCTTACAATACAGTTTTTAATACCGTATACTTCTTAAGTCTAATATTTGGGCAATCAAACCATTTTAAACAACATGGAAAAATTTTAAAAAATATTTAAAATATCGCTTAAAAATATATTTATTGTGCAAAGAAAATAGCCAAATTAACAACACTAAACACGCTGCCTCTCTCGAACCTTCAAACAATCTCAAGCCCCTTGAATGCTCTCTCAAACCTCTTGCAACCGCAACCTCGCTTTTAAAAATGTTTATTTAATTATTAAGGAAAAATTCTTTATCAATTCGTATTGTCAATAATATTTTGTACTCATTTTTGCAAAAGAAAAAGCTAACTAACTTCATAAAAAAAGTAAAAAAGACCATATCCTGATCCTCAACCCAACAAAATGCCTACCAAAAATGTCGTTTTTATTTGCAGAACATAAGATATAATAGTCAGAACATTGATTTTACATGTAAAACATAATTACAAATTATTATGTATTTAAATGTATTTTTTATTTATTTATTTTTAGAAAAAAATCACCCCAAAGGACGCAAATAATTTGGCAAGAAAACTTTCTTTCAAATCTTTAAAACAGGAAACTAAAAGAAGCAATTATGCCCACCACCTACCTGGTTTAACTTACCAATAAAAGAAAAACATAAATAACATTGAAAACTAATTTAAATTCCAGGTAATCGGACAAATAAATCAGAATTTTAAATTTCCGTTAACATTTTGCCTTTTTTTTCCAGTCAAATTCAGTCAAAATGACTTAAAATACCAGGCGAACAGAAGCGTATAGCAGGTGCAAAACAAACAGCTGATCAGATTAATGAGCTCTTACTTAGGGATGGCCTTTTTTAGGCACGCCCCATACAAACTCGTGACTGCCGTGCCAAATTCGTAGCACGAACACAAAAACAGCGGGGCTGCCCATCTCTAGTTTTATCGTTGCCTTTAACTAACGGTTCTTCTCGAGCAAGCTCGCCTCCCATTGGTCAATGAAGGGAGGGGAACATGCAATGGGCAGCCATCTTGGAAATACGATCAGCCATCTTGAAAATTGGATCAGCTGTTTGAGTTAAGTCAAAGCTACCAGCTGATACTTGCTATTGTTTCTGTTCGCCTGGTATCTGAGATCCGCGGGATCGTCTGCTGCTGTTGGGCAACCAGGACTACGGATGCTTGATTGCCGACTTCGGCGAGAATTTCCTACCGCCCTGCCTGGACTCAGTGGGCTACCAGCTGGGAAGACTGGTCCCGGACCCGGCCGTGAGGGAGCTACAGATATCCATCTGGCTAACGCTGCTGCCTGCCACCTATGGCGCCTACGATGCCGCTGGATTCTCCTGCAAATCCTGCAGCTCCAGGCCTCGGAGAACGGTGAGCAGAGGAGTACAACCGCCGGGATGCACTGCAGCAGCAGCTCTGCCTGGCCATTGCCCACCTGCTGACGCTGGCCAGGAGCGCGGATGTGCCGGCGATGCGGGAGTCCCTCGAGGAGGACCGCCTGGAGGAGGTGCGGGCCACATGGCGTCTCGTGGCATTCCGTATTGTTTCCGACCAGTCGGTGCCGCTCTTCTGCTGAAGTAGCGTCTCTAGGCGGAGGTGACCACCCAGCAACCTTGCGCCTCGGCCTTCCTCTCGAGCACACTCCGGGTGGAACCATAGAAACCCCACTTGATGACCCAAAGATCCCACAAATAAAAACATTCATATTTCTATAATTTTTCTCATGCAATTGCTGGTTTCCAAGCAGCAGATACCAGGCGAACAGAAACGATTAGCAGGTGTAAAACAATCAGCTGATCAGTTTAATCAACGCGTGCATAGGGATGGCCATTTTTAGGCACGCCCCATACAAAGTCGTGACTGTCGTGCTAAATTCGTAGCACGAACACAAAAACAGCCTGGTTGCCCATCTCTAGTTTTCTCTTTGCCTTCAACTAACGGTTCTTCTCGAGTAAGCTCGACTCCTATTGGTCAATAAGGGGAGGGGAACATGCAAAGGGCAGCCATCTTGGAAATAGGATCAGCTGTTTGAGTTAAGTCAGAGCTACCAGCTGATACTTGCTATTATTTCTGTTCGCCTGGTATCTGAGATCCGTAAATTGGTGTTTTATGAAGGAATTATGGGCCGTGGTGGGTGAATATGGTTTAGTAGGGATGTGCCACCCTGAGGAAATGCATGGACTCTTGTTTCTACCAAGTGTTTGCACATCTCTAGTTTCTGGTTGCTGAAACCCAGCATCCACCTCCTACTATTTCTGTTTGCCTGGTGCTAAAAAGCAAGAAATTTACCTTGAAAGTGCCAAGTTGAAAATTACGGTAAATTTTGTCATGGACTGACACATTTTGAGCCCTTCTGTGGCCCATTTTGTCGGTCAAATCGACGGATTTTCCTATTTGAAGTACCAGGCGAACAGATTATTCAGCAGGTCGATAAGCAACTTGGCAGCGCCTTAGGCACGCAACACAAAATATTAAATTCGACAGCCCAAAAGTATGCTACAATTTTTTTTAATCCCAAAAGCACGCAACACAAAATATCACATTTTTAGCTGCTGCTTTTGGTGGATTTCTGTTAACTGGAACTCCACCTGTTGCTCCCAATATCCCCCCAATAAAAAGTCAGTTTGCGGGTAAAGGAAAAATACATTGATTGTGGTAGCTATTTTCATTCTTCTTACGAATACACGCATAACATTTAGTTACAAATACATTTACAATTGAAAATTTTCTCTACATATACAAAATATTTAATTTAAAAATAGGAGAAAAAAAAACGAATAAATTGTTATCCTTAGGTTCGCTAGCTTAGTAAAAATAATTTATGCGCCAGCGGCAGCGGAAGCAGCAGCAAAAAGAAGACCGAACTCACTCAACACAAATACAAATGAATTAGTTTACTTTCAAGTAAGATGGCTATGGTGATCGGGAATTAAATTCTTCAAGTAAGCAGCCTTTTTTTCTGTTTCCCATTTCTAAGTAAGAAGACAATATTTTCAGTTTTCAGACGAGACAGAGTTTGCTTTGCTTTTCGCTTAGTAAAAACAACTAACGTGAGGTTGATTCAATTTCGATTTCATTCAGTTTGTCACTCTGCTCCAGATTTCCTCTCTTGTTCATTACTTTTACACGCAATATCAATAAATTTATTCCTTGCAGGATCGAAAGGAGGAGTCAAAAGCTATATGTAGAACTATTATTACATGCCCATAAATATTTGTTATGTTAGTCGTACATTTAAAAGCAAATTGAATTAAGGTAATCTCCCATGGGTTTTGTTTTGTTTTGTTTTTTGTAACTTTAAAAGTTGCTTCGATTAATTGAGTTGCGAAATTAATTTTTGATTGATTTGATCGGCACCGCTTCTGTTTTTCTGATTTCCAATAACTTCTAACACGCAGGGATTGGGTATTCTATATGGGTTGCTAGTTGCTTTGAGAGAATTGCATATTACGCGCTTTGTGCTTGGTTGCTGTTGCTTGGTGTTCTGCTCGTGGATTGCATCGATTCATAGTCCGAGGTATCGCTACATATACCATCGGATATAGTTGTCGGTTGGCCTCTACGCTCACACGTACCTTGTTTCCAAAAATTCGTTGTGTTCTTGTGTAAAAAGAGATCTCAAAACAAAAGCGAAACTTGCTGATTTCTTGATTGGTTGTTCATCTCTGGTGGTTCTTGAGTTTGGTGTTCTAGTGCTGGCGAGAGTCCCGATGAAAATTCAGGGACTCCCCGTATATAGATAGGGACTCGATTATTGGTGGGGAGTTGTTAGCTGAGTCATAGAGCTTAATAGTTAAACTACAGATCGGCTCGTTATTTGTACGCGGCTACGTGTATCCGTATCTGAATCGCTATATCTTATGTAAGTAAGATCCGGCTCCGCGGCTGGTAACTATAGCTAGATATCTTGTATAATTGTATATATAGACAGAGAATAGCGAACGTTATTGCTCAGACCCATTAGAATAGTTGTCGGCTGCTCCTCATGATGATGATGCTCCTCCATCCTCCAAGACGCGGCAACCGGTTTGCACTGTTTAATTAATATTGTATATGTATATCTGTATATATATATATTGTTGTAATATATAATATTGGTGTTTTGCTCTTGCTGCTTGAAGACTAATAGTTAACGGGGCGGCGGCCTCGCGGCTTGATCTTCTCGGATATCTGCCACATCTCCTCCTCGCCCATGAAGTCCTTGAAGTTATCAAAGAAGCGTATGATGCGCTCGTTGCGTCGAAATGGATAGGCACTGTAAGCAGGGTAAGATTAATTACAAAGTCAGCTGAAAAGGGAGCTCATAGAATGTGTAAATTACCATTTCTTAAAACGTTTCATGTTGTCAATAATGTTGTACTGCTGCCAGCGCTTAGAGAAGTTAATGACGCCCTTGGACAAGTAGTCCTGGTTGCCCACATGCACAAACGTCAGATCCTGAAGAATTAGGCCGCTAAAATGCATGGAGTGCGTTAGTTTTAGATCGTGACTCCAAGGTAACCTATCATCCTTACATATAGGGTATGCAGGGCGGATTAGTTTCGGCCAGGGCCTGGCGATAGGCGCGAAAGCTGGAGCTGGAATCGATGAGGGCGCAGAAGGAACGCACCTCCTCGGTGATGCCCTTTTGCCACTCCAACCTGCGGGAGAAACCATAGCAAACGACAGATGTTATAAGTTCTCTCAGAGGACCAGGACCACGACCACCCACCTCCTTATGGGACCCGAATCGAGGGCCGACAACAGCGCCAGATACGAGTTGTAGTTGTTCATCTTGCGCAGATGCTTCATGATCTTGATGAACTTGTTCACATGCTTCTCCCGCTCCTTGGCATCCTGCAGGCGCAGGATCTTAGAGCGCGCCCAGTAGGACATCTTGTTAAAGTGCTCGGTGAACTTGTTGAGGTTGGGCGACTTCTCCTCGCACTGATCTTTGGCAAATAGTAATACTTCTGGTATCTCGATCTTTGTGAACAGCTCGGCGTCCAGCAGCGTCATCTGTTCAGCAATCTCCAGTGACTTGAGGTCCAGCAGGCTTGGTTGGTTGCCGCCTCCCCCGCCTCCACCGGCAGCTGCACTGCCGCCACCGCCCGCAGTGATTGCCGCTCCGGCGGCACCGCCACCTCCGGCTCCACCCAGCTCGGCTCCAATGAAGCCGTACACCTTGGGCTCCTTGTACAGCATCACCTTCTCCACGAACTTGTTGCGCAGCAACTTGGCCAAGTAGAGCTGGCCAGAGCAAACCAGCTGGTAGACAAACTCCACCAGCAGGCTCAGCAGCTGGATGGTGAGATCCGTCAACCTGTGCGTACGCAATATTAGATCTCAAGCTTGGGCTAACAATCCCGACCTGGATACTCACGTTAGATCGTTGACCACACGGACCAGCAGCGCAAAGGCCTCCTTGGCGACCTTCGTCTTGTTGTCCTGCTCTGGACAGAAGAAGTATGTGTAGCGATGGGTCAGCTTCTCGATCACGTCGATCGGCTGGATGAAAGTGCGGAAGGTGGTGATGAAGGCCTCGCAGAACGCTGCACGCACGGAATGGAAATGGACAGAGACAGAGACAACAGAGGTTGTGGGTAAATGATCATGCGAATGGCTCTTTGATTTATGTTTATGCTGCTTCTGCTGCTTGCGCTGCAATGCGGCTGAATGCCTACCATTGTCGGCGACCTTCTGGACACGGCTGGCGTGGACGATGAGTGCGTCGATGTAGCCGCCCTTCACCTCGGGCCCGTCCTCCTCCCGCTTCTTGAGTATCAGGTACCGTGTGATGTTGACCTCCTCCAGCATGTTGATCAGCATCTCCTCCTCCTCCTCCTCCTCCCCCTCCTCATCGGCGGCATTCTCTGACTTGGCGGCCAGCTCGCTGTCATCACCGGAGACTCCTGGCCGCAACGACGACTCGTCCTCCACCGCAGCTCGCTCCTCCTCCTCCTCCGCTCGTGGCTCCTCGAGCAACTGTGGCGCACTGATCGGCGGCTGTCCAGCGCTGTCCTGCTCACCCGCGGCCACCTCGCCGCCTGGCAACTGATGCGAGTGGCAATAGAAGGTCTGGCCCTCGCTCACATTCTCGTTGCTGTCCAGTACCGGCGACCGGAGCTCGGGCATCGCATCCTCGCCCGACAGCTCCTCGCAAACGGTGGCCATCCGGCTGTCCGGCCTGCCCGTCGTCGACCCGTTCTCGGCCAGCGTCGGCTTCGGACTCGGCGGCGGCGTGGTGGTCACAATGATCGGCTGCAGCGAGGGCGATGATCCCATGCTTGTCGCCATGCGCTGCTTGTAGTTCTTTGGCGGCAACGCGGGCGGCATCTCGAGCTCCGGCGAGAGTTCCTTGCTCATGGGCATGATGCTGCAAGGGGTGATTGTGATTAATATAAAGTGATATAAAGTGAAACAAGTTTACTCACTTCATGGTCTGGCTGTGCACGATGTTGCGACTCAGGTTGCAGGCGTGCATCGTATGGCGGTGCTGCTCAATGGATCGCGTGGACGCCGAGCAGATCTCCATGTAGGCCAGAACTGTGTGCGGTTAATGAGAGAGGGAGTTAGTGATTTTCAATCAGCAATTGGTAAGGAGCAACCAAAACTAAGCCGATCGATCGATGGATGGATCCTGGGACCCTCATAGATATACGTATATATGCACCGAAGGTCTTGTCTACCGGGGCTCACCGGATCTACGGGGATCGCATCGCAACAGAAACGAACAGGAACGGATAACAACACACAGCGGGATATATATAGAGCGGATGGGTTTGGACAGATGGAGAGATGGAGGCGGGACAGGAGACAGGAGACACAGCGGGTTAGGCGGAGCGAAACGGAAGCCAGAGAACTGTAACTAAATCTAGAACTAGGACTAGGACTAGGACTAGGGCTTATTAACGGAAACGGCAAACAGGTGGCTGCTCGGGCGCCATGTAAAAACCAAAGCGGCGCAGCAGCAAAATTAACAGCGGAGCGAAAAGCCCATAGCGAACTCGAAATGCTCTTTCCAAAATGGGATAATATACATTGCATATGAGAAACTAACTATAATAATAATTTTAAAATCATCTAGGAATATTCAAGTGCATGTAATATTATTATATTTCTAGTTTAAGAACTTAGAAAGATGTATTTCTTCAGTCTGCGATTATAATCTCTATTAGAAATCAAGAGAATAGGGTATTATTCAGACCCAGAAAGAGCATTGCGAGCTCTCCACGGGCTTTGAAAAAGTTGTATTTTGTGGGTGATTTTGTTTCGTTTTTGTTTGGTATTCGGTTTTTGGTTTTTGGTATTTGGTATTTGGCTTATAGCACTTGGCAGCAAAAGTTGGCTTAGTGTTTTTGTTTCGTGTTGGTCCTCTAGTAACACACACAGACTTACCCGAAAAGGCCACACTTTGAAACACTAGATGTTGGTTGGAACGATAATTTAGATGGGTTAGACTCTTGCGTACAACAATTTGGCAGACTTTCGTGTCGCCAGCATTTCTAGGGGGTTTGCGATAATGCGGGTGGTTACTACATGTGCTATAAATAAAGTGGTCTTAAAGAAACAAACGAATCAAATAGCGCAACGGCTACTAGTAAGTGATGACTGACTGATTGACTGACTGGCTGACTGATTGACTGACTGACTGGAGGTCTGATTGATTGTGGAGGAGTGTGGTTCGTCTGATTTTGTCTCTGGGTTTTGAACAATGGCTCTAGAGTTTCCTATTCGATGGATGTGATGTGTGTGGGAAAACCCCTGAAATGCGCTCAACAAAACAGTGAAAACTCCCATTAACTTACCGCTCGGCGTGGCCTAAGCGGTTCCAAAACAAAAAGGAAAATTATACACAATATAAAAACACACAGACACACATCAAACACACAGACGGCAGTACGAGGAGATGCAGAAGAACCAACCGAACCAAAGTGGAAAAACGGAAAATATAAAGAAAGAAACGAAAGTAGGGAAAATCGATGTAAGTAATGTGTGCATCGTGGGCAAACCCACTTACTGTGCTTCTTCTTCATCGGCAGCGGCGGCGGCTCCTGCTCCAGGTCCAAGTGGCGCTGATCGAAGGCGCCGCAGCTGCCGCTGGAGCCCTCGATCAGGCTGCGATGCTTCGACGGCCAGTGCTGCAGCTGGCCGTGCTGATGGTGGTTGATGAGATTGAGGTGGTGGTGGTGGTGCGGCGACAGCTGCCGCATCTCGGGCGTCTCCGACTGGCTGCTGCGGTGGCTGGCCCAGCCGCCCGCGGAGGAGGCCTCGTCCAGCTCATCGCCGGCTCCCCCTCCCACTCCGCCGCCAGTGGACTCGTGGCGGGTGAGGCTGCTCCGCTGGATGCTCTTCGGCGGCAGGGCGGGCGCCAGTTCGCCAGATGCCGCCGACTGCTCCAGCTGCTCGCTGCTGCTGCTGCCGTAGCCGGTGGTGGTGCTGCTGCTCGTGGTGGTGGTGGTGCAGCTGCTGCTGCTCGACGAGATCTGCCGCTGGCTGTGCGACACCGACGACGACGACGACTGGCTGATCTGCTGGTACTCGATGGTGCTGCTGCTCCCCATCGCAATCTCCGAGCTGCTGCCGGAGGACTTCGTGGAGGACTGCACACTCTGGAACTCGCGCATCGAAACGAAACCTGGCGGGAGGGAGGAGAGTGCGTTAAAAATAGTCCATAACTCGGCGTATATTGTGTGTGTGGGGGAAGTGGGAGCCAAAACCAAGCGGAAATTAAGCAATATACAGCAAGGAGGGGCTGGGGATCAAGTCAAAACTATTTACAGCAGCTAGCGATGTGGATAAACAATGTATATACAGGAGCCTGCAAGGCTTACAACTTAATTTCTAATGGAATAATGCTGGGACGGGGATTTATCCCAGCCGGGTGCAACAGAAACATAAAGCGGGCTTGTAACTACGATGATAGATGTGTGTTTTTGGGTACCCGATTCGTTTGAGTGGCGATTGCTGTTAGTTTCCCCGCCACCAGTAGCCGCTGCAGCAGCAGCTCCGCCCTCGGCTGCTCCTCCAGGGCCACCACCACGACCTGGGCCTACGACCTGTGCCTTGTCCTCCATGGCGGCGCCTGTGCGAAATTCGTTGGTTGGATGGGGGGCCACCACGTGAGTTGAGCAGAGTGTGGGAAGCGGCGCGGTTGCGTGGCGACAATACTCACTGTAGCTGACCAGCTTGTCCATGTCCTCGCCGCCCATCATGCCGGGTATCTTTGGAAACTGCCTCTGCAGCGGCTGCTGCTGCTGCTGCTGCTGTAGGTGGTGGTCCTCCTCCTCGCGCGAGTGATTCAACGCCGAGTCGAAGGAGCACTGACTATTCTCATCCGGTGACCGCGAGCGCACTGATAGGCTGTGTGTGTTGAAGGGATTCCCATTAGTTAGTGCTGCAGATAGCTCCTGCACTCCTTTACTCCTTTACTCACCGATCCACGCCGTAGTTCAGCAGCGAGATGTTGGAGCTGCAGTCCAGGTCCGAGTTAATGCTGATATTGGTCGACTGATTGGCGGTGGATGTCGTCGACGAGGAGGAGCCCAGGCCCAGGCCCAGTCCCATGGCGCCGGCGGGATTGCCCGGCTGGCTGCGTCGCTTGGGCGGCAGCGGTGGCGGATTGCTGGCCCGGTTGGGTAGCGGTGGCTTGGGCGGTGGACTCGTGTCGCGCAGGATGCTTTCGGTGCTGTGGGAGCCGCGCATGGGATTCACATTGTGCTGCTCCAGGATGTCGCGCTCCTTGGGCGTGAGTGCGATGTCCGGCAGCGAGGTGCGTTGCGCCGACTCGGTGGCTGAGACGCGCATGATCCCGGCACCGGGCACATGGCTCATCACGCCCGGTGACGCCGTCACCTTGCCCATGATCTCGGCCGCAGCTCCAATGCCGCCCAGGCCAGTGCCAGTGTAGCGAAACGCGCACTGATCCTGCTCCTTCAGCTTGCCCTGCGCCAGCGTGACGAGATTCTGTGCGGGGAAATACAAGGGGATTTGAGATACGGAGATACGGAGATGGCGATGGCACTACTCACCTTTACTGCGTCCTCCAGCAGATCGATGACCTCCCGCACATTCTCGTTGCTCAGCGAGGCGCACTCGCCGCTGTTCTCGGAGAGCATCACCTCGTCGCAGAGCTTGATGAGCTTGCCCAGGCTCTGGTACACCTGCTGCGTGGCGCCGCTCATGATGGCACTGTTTTCGTTCAGTGTATAGGTTTGGATCACTGCCGATGCAAACGGACAAGAGAGGGATTAGTCTATCAATCAGAGCCAAAGTAGCGCTCTACCCACCGGAGTACATGCTGGCTATGGTCTCCAGGATGACCGTCCCGTTGCCCGGCAACACCTCCAGCTTCTTCTTGAGTATGACATCCCGGAAGTGCTTGAGCGCATTCGAGATGTCCTTGACGTGCGTCTCCAGCGTCTGGGTGGAGCGCTGCACCTCCTCGGTGGTCGGCGGCGCCTTCGAGCCGTGCTTGGTGCGCGGACTGTGCGGCGAATGGGAGCGGCCCAGCGTATTGTTGGTGGTCCGCATCAGGGAGATCTTCTCGATCAGATCGTCCTTGAAGGAGCGCGCCCGGCGCGCTAGCTTGGTGCCCTTTAGGCTGTTCTTGTGGCCCGACGATCCGGCACTGGGCGGTGCCGGTGGTGGCACCCCACTTCCTGTTCCGCTTCCGGCCCCACTTCCTCCTCCGCCTCCTCCTCCTCCGACGACCCGACTAGACCCCGACCCAGGCGTTCCCTGATGCTGGTGATGCGATGTGGCTGGTGGCGGGGTGCAGGCGGTGGAGTAGCCGCCGCTGTTGATGCTGTTGTTGCTGCTGCTGCTGCAGCCGCCACCGCCCACTCCGATGCCACTGGAACAGGTGCCGGGCGTGGATGGAGAACTGATGCTGCCGTCTGCAAGGAGAGCAAAGAGTGGGGAGTCCATTAATCAGAGGTCATAATATTCAGACTCAAAGACAGACAGCTAACGATTCCCAACACATTCTTAAAAATTAGATTTTAGATAACTTTTCGCCTTTTTTTTCGATTTCTGGCACGTGGAAATGCCAAGTTACAGAGAATTTAACTACGAGTTCAGGAAGGTATGCCACTCCATATTTGGACAATTAGTTCCATTTTTATAGCAAAAATACGGACGTTTTATTGGCGGAAAATGAAGATTTCATTCTTTGGCCAAAATCTGATTTTTTGTATAATTTGTTTTTGCTATAATTTTTGCAAAAATGCTCCGATATGAAAACGGCGAACTGTTTTGAGCAGATAACAACCTGATAATTAATATTAGTGCACTCTCCGTCTGATTTTGGAAAATTAAAAATTGTTCAAATTTTTGATTTTTTTATAAGGGGTAGCATCACAATTTTTTGCGAAAATT
This sequence comes from Drosophila mimetica, assembly GCA_037075245.1. Classification (NCBI taxonomy): domain Eukaryota; kingdom Metazoa; phylum Arthropoda; class Insecta; order Diptera; family Drosophilidae; genus Drosophila; species Drosophila mimetica. The sequence goes on along the minus strand of JBAMCH010000005.1, from coordinate 25,432,026 downwards.
CTCAAAAAAATAAAAATTTTAACTGGAAATGCCAAGTTACAGAGAATTTAACTACGAGTTCAGGAAGGTATGCCACTCCATATTTGGACAATTAGTTCCATTTTTATAGCAAAAATACGGACGTTTTATTGGCGGAAAATGAAGATTTCATTTTTTGGCCAAAATCTGATTTTTTGTAAAATTTGTTTTTGCTCTAATTTTTGCAAAAATGCTCCGATATGAAAACGGCGAACTGTTTTGAGCAGATAACAACCTGATAATTAATATTAGTGCACTCTCCGGCTGATTTGGGAAAATTAAAAATTTTTCAAATTGTTGATTTTTTATAAGGGGTAGCATCACAATTTTTTGCGAAAAATTTCAAAAAAAATAAAAATTTTACCTGGAAATGCCAAGATACAGAGAATTTAACAACGAGTTCAGGAAGGTATGCCACTCCATATTTCCATTTTTATAGCAAAAAGACGGACTTTTTTATTGGCGGAAAATAAAGATTTCATTTTTTGGCCAAAATCTGATTTTTTGTAAAATTTGTTTTTGCTCAAATTTTTGCAAAAATGCTCCGATATGAAAACGGCGAACTGTTTTGAGCAGATAACAACCTGATAATTAATATAAGTGCACTCTCCGGCTGATTTGGGAAAATTAAAAATTTTTCAAATTTTCGATTTTTTTATAAGGGGTAGCATCACAATTTTTTGCGAAAAATTTCAAAAAAAAATAAAAATTTTACCTGGAAATGCCAAGATACAGAGAATTTAACAACGAGTTCAGGAAGGTATGCCACTCCATATTTGGACAATTAGTTCAATTTTTATAGCAAAAATACGGACGTTTTATTGGCGGAAAATGAAGATTTCATTTTTTGGCCAAAATCTGATTTTTTGTAAAATTTGTTTTTGCTCAAATTTTTGCAAAAATGCTCCGATATGAAAACGGCGAACTGTTTTGAGCAGATAACAACCTGATAATTAATATAAGTGCACTCTCCGGCTGATTTGGGAAAATTAAAAATTTTTCAAATTGTTGATTTTTTATAAGGGGTAGCATCACAATTTTTTGCGAAAAATTTCAAAAAAATAAAAATTTTACCTGGAAATGCCAAGTTACAGAGAATTTAACAACGAGTTCAGGAAGGTATGCCACTCCATATTTGGACAATTAGTTCCATTTTTATAGCAAAAAGACGGACTTTTTTATTGGCGGAAAATGAAGATTTCATTTTTGGCCAAAATCTGATTTTTCGTATAATTTGTTTTTGCTCTAATTTTTGCAAAAATGCTCCGATATTAAAACGGCGAACTGTTTTGAGCAGATAACAACCTGATTATTAATATTAGTGCACTCTCCGGCTGATTCGGGAAAATTAAAAATTTTTCAAATTTTCGATTTTTTTATAAGGGGTAGCATCACAATTTTTTGCGAAAATTCTCAAAAAAATAAAAATTTTAACTGGAAATGCCAAGTTACAGAGAATTTAACTACGAGTTCAGGAAGGTATGCCACTCCATATTTGGACAATTAGTTCCATTTTTATAGCAAAAAGACGGACTTTTTTATTGGCGGAAAATGAAGATTTCATTTTTGGCCAAAATCTGATTTTTCGTATAATTTGTTTTTGCTCTAATTTTTGCAAAAATGCTCCGATATGAAAACGGCGAACTGTTTTGAGCAGATAACAACCTGATAATTAATATTAGTGCACTCTCCGGCTGATTTGGGAAAATTAAAAATTTTTCAAATTTTCGATTTTTTTATAATTTTTTTCACAATTTTTTGCGAAAATTCTCAAAAAAATAAAAATTTTAACTGGAAATGCCAAGTTACAGAGAATTTAACTACGAGTTCAGGAAGGTATGCCACTCCATATTTGGACAATTAGTTCCATTTTTATAGCAAAAATACGGACGTTTTATTGGCGGAAAATGAAGATTTCATTTTTTGGCCAAAATCTGATTTTTTGTAAAATTTGTTTTTGCTCTAATTTTTGCAAAAATGCTCCGATATGAAAACGGCGAACTGTTTTGAGCAGATAACAACCTGATAATTAATATTAGTGCACTCTCCGGCTGATTTGGGAAAATTAAAAATTTTTCAAATTGTTGATTTTTTATAAGGGGTAGCATCACAATTTTTCGCAAAAAATTCTCAAAAAAATAAAAATTTTAACTGGAAATGCCAAGTTACAGAGAATTTAACTACGAGTTCAGGAAGGTATGCCACTCCATATTTGGACAATTAGTTCCATTTTTATAGCAAAAATACGGACGTTTTATTGGCGGAAAATGAAGATTTCATTTTTTGGCCAAAATCTGATTTTTTGTAAAATTTGTTTTTGCTCTAATTTTTGCAAAAATGCTCCGATATGAAAACGGCGAACTGTTTTGAGCAGATAACAACCTGATAATTAATATTAGTGCACTCTCCGGCTGATTTGGGAAAATTAAAAATTTTTCAAATTGTTGATTTTTTATAAGGGGTAGCATCACAATTTTTTGCGAAAAATTTCAAAAAAATACAAATTTTACCTGGAAATGCCAAGTTACAGAGAATTTAACAACGAGTTCAGGAAGGTATGCCACTCCATATTTGGACAATTAGTTCCATTTTTATAGCAAAAATACGGACGTTTTATTGGCGGAAAATGAAGATTTCATTTTTTGGCCAAAATCTGATTTTTTGTAAAATTTGTTTTTGCTCTAATTTTTGCAAAAATGCTCCGATATGAAAACGGCGAACTGTTTTGAGCAGATAACAACCTGATAATTAATATTAGTGCACTCTCCGGCTGATTTGGGAAAATTAAAAATTTTTCAAATTGTTGATTTTTTATAACACAATTTTTTGCGAAAAATTTCAAAAAAATAAAAATTTTACCTGGAAATGCCAAGTTACAGAGAATTTAACAACGAGTTCAGGAAGGTATGCCACTCCATATTTGGACAATTAGTTCCATTTTTATAGCAAAAAGACGGACTTTTTTATTGGCGGAAAATGAAGATTTCATTTTTGGCCAAAATCTGATTTTTCGTATAATTTGTTTTTGCTCTAATTTTTGCAAAAATGCTCCGATATTAAAACGGCGAACTGTTTTGAGCAGATAACAACCTGATTATTAATATTAGTGCACTCTCCGGCTGATTCGGGAAAATTAAAAATTTTTCAAATTTTCGATTTTTTTATAAGGGGTAGCATCACAATTTTTTGCGAAAAATTTCAAAAAAAATAAAAATTTTACCTGGAAATGCCAAGTTACAGAGAATTTAACTACGAGTTCAGGAAGGTATGCCACTCCATATTTGGACAATTAGTTCCATTTTTATAGCAAAAAGACGGACTTTTTTATTGGCGGAAAATGAAGATTTCATTTTTTGTCCAAAATCTGATTTTTCGTTTGGATAATTAGTTCCATAGTTTCGGCAAAAATACTCGTTTTTTTATTGCCTAAAAATTAGGATTTCGATAAGAATTTGTTGCGAGAAATTAAAAAAAAATCAATTTTTACTTGAAAATGCCAATTGATTGGGAATTTAATTATGAGAATTTTTATAGCAAAAATACAGATTTTTTGTTGAGTGGGAAATAAAGATCTGGATTTTGAATAAAAATGTGATTTTTATAGTATGTATAGTATTGTACAGTTTACAAAATTTTAAAATAAATGTATTATAGAATTATTCATTTAAATGTTGACTTGTTTGGTGTGCAGAAATAAAATCTTTCCTGTTTGAGCAGCATTCTTGAATGCCAAACTAAAAATCAAAAGTCGCCACATTCATAAACCACAATCTTCAGCAATATAAGGCAATGTTTACTAGGTTTGTCTTTCGTACTTTTCTTCATTTGGTTAAATATAGTGAATTTTTTTTAAACATGGAATAAATTATAATAAAATAAAATAGAGGAAGTTCTATAGACTGACACATTAATGACCACTTTTAAAAATATCTAAATCTGCAAACAAAAACTTTTTGTAAAATTTACAGAGGTTTTCAGCGCATGGAATTTATGTATGAACCCATTTAACTCCACGGATTAATGGGTAATATAGAGAGTGTATTATTTGCAGCTGATGCGCATCATTGCAATAAAAATTCCCAACATTCCCGTATCGCAATCGTTCCATGCGTCCACCCAACCATTTAAATTCGGGAACTTGTGGTTCAGTAAAAGCCGAAAACCCAAGGTGCACCACCCACCAAGCGAGTGAGTGGCTTTCACTTACGGCACACCGCATTCTTGAGCGGCACAGGTGTGTCTCTGTCTGTGTCTGTGTCCATCTCCGTATCGAACTCCCTATCCATCTGCTGTGGAATCGCTGGCGTTGATAGCGCCAATCGTGCCAGCTTTTTGTATTTGCGACGTCTGTGGAATTTGATGCTATGCAACGTGTTGCCGGTGGTGCTGATGTTGCAGGTGTTGCTGCTGCTGCTGCTGTTGCCACTGGGACTGTGATTATTGTTGCCGTCGCGCGGTGACCACGATTGCCGGTGTGTCTTCCACAGACAGCGATGCTGCTGATGATGACGTTCATCCTGGCCGGGACTTGCATTCAGATTCACATTCAGATTCAGATTCAGACTCGGATTGGAGTTCAAATTTAGATTCAGTTTCGGTGGCAATTGCTTGACCGTGTACGAGTAGAAACGCCAGCGATCGGCCAGCGCACAGTCGCTCAAAAAAGATTCATCAAACTGCGGCATATTGCATAATGGCCAATGGCTAATGCAACAACATCAACGTCAACATCAGCCACACGCATAACAATTTGTTGTGGTTAAAATGTTTGGCCAAAACGAATGTGCCGATAGCCATAACAACAACAACAGCACGAAGTGATTTCACCAAATTCCGATAAGCGATAGCAGCAACATCAATTTCGTATAAGATTGTTGATTTAAGCGATTGCCGTCGATTACAACTTCACTTTTGGGGCATGTTTTACATTGATTATTTCACTTTCCATTCGGTAATTCGACTGTTTATTTTCAGGGAAGTTTTAAACACCGATAAAAACGATATACGATAAGCTGTGACGGCAGCAAGAACTGATAACTGATTAAATTACTTTGTAATCAGGTTTTTTGTTACTCTTATTTATTAAATTTTTCACTTTTCAAGTATTTTTGCACTGTTTTTCTTACAGGGTTTAGCAGACAAACAAAAAAAATCGATCAGCAATTCAAGCGATTACCGATAAATCCTATCCTTCCTGGTTTTAAGAGCCATTCGGTCTTAATCTACTGCAAGAGCTTTTTTCCTTCGCACTCCAAGTGCGATTTCCGCACTTTTCTAATCACTTTCCATTCACCGAGAGCACACTTTGGGTCTTTTTAATATCAACAGGCTGAAAGGCTGATTGATTCAATCTCCGATAACCGATAAGCAAACACTTTGTTGCACTTTCTGTGCAATTTCCTTCACTTTCAAGAGCAATTTGCCGCTCTTTTCTTTGATTTTTCCATCTATCTTGCTGTCGCACCGCCCCCGCAAGTCGCCAATCTCGCTGGTTGGCCTCTGGGTGAGATGTTGATTAAATAAATCACAAATAAAAATGATTATATTTAGACGATGCTGTTGGGTGATGCTGGTGATGGTGATGCCGCTGCCGATGTGATGTTGCTGCTGCTGTCGTCAGCTGTCGCCGATGTCGTCGTCTTCGCCGTCGTCGTCGTCCGTTCGCGCTGTCGTTGTCGACTGGAAAGCGCACTGAACTATGAAAATCCGCAAACGGGCAAAAGCAAAAGACCCAGGCAAAAGCGAGTGTCCGAGACTTGGAGACCCGCTAACCGGCCAACGGCAATGGCAACACATTAGCAATATAGCAACAGCAACAGCAACAGCAACAGCAGCAACATTAGCAGATACAGCAGCAACACGAGAGCCGCCGAGGAGAAAGAGCCCCAAATGGCACTTGCCCACCTAACAATCGCCCTCTCGCCATCTCTCCTGATCTCTCCTGCTCTCGCCGCATCTCTCTTTCTCTTTCTCTCCCTCTCCAATATTCAATATCGAACAAAATCTATACATTTAGCCAAAACGTCCTACAAAATATGATGTATGAAAATGTATCAGTTGAATAAGTGTTTCAATAAATTGAATCGATACTTTTAAATGCTGATTGGGATTCATTTCAGATTGATTCGATACTATTTAAATATTTTAATAAAAGATTGACGTTATATAGGAGTTTTTTTTTTTTAAAAAAAGTTTTTTTTAAAGATAATTTGATAAACTATTTTATCCAAAGTAAATACAAAAAGTATTTGACATTTTAAAAATGTGTGTTGAATGTTTTTCAAATAATAATAAGCTAGCAAACATTTTTTAAACATTTCATTACATATTTCTCTCAGTGCAGCCAGCGGTTTGCGGCTCTTTCGCCCGGGAGGCTGCTCTCCATCTGCCGCGCTCTCCGCCAATTATCAATCAGCTGGCACACCTGAGAAAGAGCTAAAGGAGCTGAGGCCACAGGGCGGCAGGGGGCGCGGGGACGCGGGAGGGGGCGGTAATTGGGGGCGGCAAAGGGGGCCAAGAGAAGACTCTGGGCGGATTTCTTCAATTTGCAAGTGCCGCTCGTGACTTGCCTTGGAAATGAACTAGCTGCTGCGCAAATGGGCGAAAATCGAAGGCGTCGCCAAAAGTAAATACAAAAAAAAAAAAAAAAATAACGAAAACAACAAATAAATATCGCAAGCAAAAGCATACAAAACGCAAAAATCCCCAGTACCTGAAATGTATAAGGAAAGCAGAAAAAACCCAAGTGGATCGGGTTAGCGGCTGAAAAGAAAGGTAATCATCGTCGCCGGTCAGTGAGTTAAGGTTGTGGGTGTGTAACCGAAACCTTGGCTCAGGGTTAAGGTTAAGGTTAAGCCAATCCCGAATCCGGATTTCGGTTTTCGGAATCCTGGGCCATAGACTATGAAGTGGGAAGTTCTGTTCGCTGTTCCCTTATCAACACCGAAATTCGTTGTCCATTCATAGAGCTTTAATCGAGTGATGAAATGATGATGAAACCGGAATTCTTCCGATTTTAGTGGAAAGGAAATTATAATCGGAATTTAACGGAGAGTCCACTCTCTTCTTGTTGACAATAAAGTAAGTTACAATCTAAGATAACATTGGGAGGACTGATAAAGTTGATCCATAAAACAAATGATGAAAAAACGAAAAACTTATAAACCTACAGTCATAAAACATTCCAGTAAATTATTAAAAAAAAGTTCCATAAGTAAAACTCCCATTTAATCATTTTTACAGTTATTTTTAAATTCTACGAAAATGATAATTGATAATCAAAAACTAATCCTGCAAATCTGCTTTAGATTTTTTCAAAAATAATGAGAAGAATTCCCAGTTAATCCAAGTTTTGGAGAATCGAGTAAAGAGCCTTATCAAGAAGCATTTCGCAAAAGTTCCAAGAACTAACAACTGCAATAACATTTCGAATTTCGACCTAGTGCCCGAAATGGGCAATACTTATACACACAGTCTTTCCCTCCCATTCCGATTCCCCCATTAGCACCCACTCCATTACAAGCATTAGAAGTCACGTTCACCCAATTAATTTGGCACACCGCAGAAATGGGGAAATGCAAAGAGCAGACGGAGACCCAAAAACCAAACCCGATATCACTGGGCGGCGACTGCAATATCTAGTCGAGAGTCGAGAGCCACTTTGCATGATTAGGAAATTGGATCAGGCAACGGACCCAGCGAGTTTGGAGCCACCGAGCGGGTTGGACGGGTTGGAGTCGATCAAAAGGTGATTTCAATTCTGGTTCTGGCAAAAAAAAAAAAAGTCAAAAGGAAGGCACACACCAAAAGCATTAATACAGTAGATCTTGCCTAATACAAACTAACAAGCTGAGAGACCACTTAAATGCCATCCTATAACATGATCTAGTATCAAAGAGTTCCGCGAATTCTTTAGGAATATATGTTTAATCACTTCGCTCTGTACAGCAATGCATCTCACGACTATGAGCTATGAAGATTCCCTATTTCAGTTACAGAAAATTTATAATATATTTCTCTAGGTATACGTAATTCTACTTAGCGACGTTCCACTGTAGCTGAAAAAAGAGCCACAAACTGGGCTAGGCGGTTTTAAAGCAACTGTCAAATAGACAAATAAAGGGGTGGGGATCGCAGGGGAGGAGTTGACACCGAAATTGGTAATTGGCACACCCGATGAAGACGACGATAATGAAGATCGTTCATAAAATCATCGGAGGCATCATCATCGCAATGCCGTTGGCTCGTAAGATCGTGTATGCAAAGTCCTCGCGGGCCTGTAAACTTGACCAATATTTGCGAATGTCGCCCCCTCGATTACTTCTCTCCCATTTCCCGACCAGTTTCAATGTTGCTGCTGTTGTTATTATGCAGTGAAAACAAATATTTACACAATTCAATGTCACAAATCGAAGATCAAGGCAGAAAGAATTCGAAATAAATGTCAAACATACAAGAATCATGGCATTATAATAACTAGTTCGTAGATCTTCGACTTTAAACTACTTTTTATTACTCTTTGGCATTGATAACGCGAATTCTTTAGACCCAAACGTTAAATTTTAAGTGAAACTACACATTTATGTGGCAGTAAACTCTTATTTTCGCCGTGTATCTTAATCTTTAACCAGTTTGCAGATAGAGAGACTGAGAGTAAGCCTATTTAGCGAGAGCAGCCACGAAATCGCGAAATGTAAAACGAAAATAAAAACCAAAACCTCACCAAATGCGAAATGACGATTGAATGAATGAGCACACAAAAACAACAAATAAATAAAGCAAGAGCCGAGGAATTTTTCTGTTTGCCTTTTTGGAATGCTATGCTTTCTAACTGCCGCGATCGCGATAGTTCCTGAACATATAAACACACATAACACATGGGTGGTGTACGATATTCATGTATAATGAGTGGACCTGCACGCACATGGGTGCCCAGTAAAATAATTTAAAAGAGGAAAAATCTGCTCCACATTGAGGGGAGAGCAATAAAAATCAACTAAATGACATAATCTGTTGGAAAACAACAAACAGAAATAACAGAAGCGACAAATTTTCATGCAAATTGGCCATTAAAAACAATCTCAAGTCAAGTAGTGAAATAAACTAAGCGATTGAAGCTGAAATGTGCAGAGGAGTAAGTAGTTAGCTGCATATTAATTGGGAGCAGCCATTTAAGTAGCCATTTAGGCAATGTTTCAATGAACCCCGTCACTCGTTTGACCTACACACTCGTGGTCACAATAATAGGGATAATAACTAATTTATAGATCTCCGTTTTACACAAACCTCAATTATTTTAAGTGTAATCGGTATTGTTCTTTTTATATTTTTTTTAAGCTACTATTTTTCTCACCACTGCTGTGAAAAGCAGCAAATCCCTGTTAATGCCATATGCTAACATTTCAGCTGTTAACATGGCCGAGCACATGCTAATTTATACAAAGAGAAGCGAAATGACCAATTTTGGTGATCGAATCGGTTGTATTTCACACTACAAGAGCTTTTATTTGTGACACATCAGTGCGGTATTTAAATAAGAATTTTATATCTTTAAGATCGATTTTTAATCCTTTTTTTTGTGTTTGCAAAAATCATACCAAATTTTTCTTACAGTGCACACAATCAGGTGTGTGTGTGTGGTGCAAAGGGCTCATGTGGATTCCATTTCATTTGACAGTCTCTGATTTATGCATGGGCATGGGTCATCAAGTGATCACGACGGGTTTTCATGCCGGTAAAATGCATCGCATAATAATACACAAACACACCCACACGAGGGGGCAACATGTGGGTGCACTGAGAGAAATATGGCAGTTACTTTCAGACAACTTCATATGGAAGCTTTGAAGGCTTTATGTTTTTATTATATTCCTAAATGTAATACAATTTCAAAATCATATAGAATAATTTTTATTCAAATAAAATTAAAAAAAAATGTTTTTTTTTTTTTTGTAAGTTAATCTAATAATTTTGTTTCATTTTTAAGTAAATCTAATACTATTTTAGAGTGATATTAAATATTTATTACTCAACTTTTATGTATTTAATAAAATTAAAAAAAAAAGTTTATATTTTACATTATTTCTTGCAGTGCGTTCTACTATGGTGGGTGTGAGAATGGAACCTTATGGGAACTCCTTTGCCTTTTACCTTTCACCATTTACCTTTTGCCCTTTGACCCCTCCTCCCTCCCCCATCCCCCTCCCTTCTCACTCCTCCTACAAACGATGACGTCACTTACAGGTGCTGTCATCGAGCAAGTATGTGCATTTGTTTTCATTTTGTACGATGTGGCTTCGCAGCAGAGAGAACTCACTCAATTGGCGCCCTCCGCCGCGTATGAGTATTATTCCGATTCCCCCCCCCATTGAATTGTTGAATTACACATCATCGTGTGTTTATAATTCGCCTTTGAATTCTCTGCTTTTCTCCATTCGATTACTCACTCAAGAATTGTCGCTTCGCCCTTTTTGTATTTTGTAGTGTGGCTAATTTTCCAGTTGCCGTATAGTATTTAACTTTTCACCTCAATCGAAACACACACCTAAATGTTTTGTCACTTGAGTTCCGATACTTTTTTTTATATTCGTATATTTTCTTGTATTTTTTTTTGGGTTCTCTAGATGGAGTCCGTGTGTCCGTTCCCGGCGACGGTTAGATAACTTTTGAGCAGGCCGTCGTCATAATTAATAATGCGCTGCAAACAAACAGCCAGAAAGCAGCGACAACAACTAAGGAATGGCACAAACAAAAAACAACCGAAAACACAAAAAAAAAAAAAAAACGGAAAGAAAACTCTCAACGCAGCGTTAACGAAAACGAAACTACAAATTCTTTTTTGGGCGCACTGAGAACAAAAGCTCTGCTCAAATCAGGAATCAAATTCGTACTAAAACATATTCGCTTAGTGTTATTTTACATGCTAGTTTATTAGAGCATTACTCACAAGGTGATAAGATTTATGCATACAACATATGACGAATAAGCTTATTACACATAATCCATTGTATTCAAATTGTTTCCAAAATCAGAATGATTCATTCTTGGAAACGCACTAAGTAAATTTTTGAGATCCCAAAATGGAAATGCAGTGTGTGCACTTAATAATAACCTTATAGGGATATAGCATCATAATCCTACACATTTCTTAAATATTTACAAGTTCTTCAGTTGGGAACAGAACATGAGAACGGAGTTTTCTCGCCGTGTAGAAGAGTGCGTGACCTATTTTACTTATGGTTGCCCCTTTCGAGAATATACAAAATGATTTTCTGTTGATGTAAGAATAAGCATACCTCTAGCCGGAATACTCTAAACTTTCGATGCTCGTTTGTTTATGCTTCAGAACGACTTCTTTTTCTCTGTGTAGAAGGGGTGTATGGGGTTTTCCCTCTTTTTTTCGAATGCCTACTCCATAAACAGAGAAACGAGCGACAACGAAGCGAGGCTGAGAAGCCTATAGAGAATTGGGAGCGATGACGATGACGATGACGGTATGATGGTATTATATTATGGTGACCACGACGATGACGATGTCGCCTGGTGTAACTGCTGTGCGTGAGTGTTTGTGAGTGGGTGTGGGTGCTGGGGTGTCACCCACAACTTTAAAAACTAGATGGTACAAACTGGGGACCTAACTATCAATGTAGTTACTTCATTGAATTTGGAAATATTGAACAGGAAGTTGAAGAAGTTACTATCGATATACTATCAATACTAAACAATGGATACTACCAAATAATATAGAACTCTAATCTATTATAGAACTTTTTTAATTGAGATTATTGAGATTTATTGAGATCTTCGAGCTTTGGATAGTAATAAAACGAACCTTTATAAATCCAATAAATCTATTAAATATCTCTTGAAATTCTAACGATAATTAATCGCCAGCTTCTTTTCACGTTTTCTTGTCCCCCGTAAGTTGTGCAAATTAATCGCTTCGATAAATCTGATTATCAACTAAGGGGAAACGGTTCAAAGTGATTGGGCGGGGTGAATACCCTCCAATTAATTTGGATTTCTCAATTCTCAATGAAAACTCTTTCACTTTCGAATGGAATGGCCCGCCGCCGAATGAAATCTTCAATTCAATTCAAGCAGGTGGTTGTGTTGTTATAATAAAAATACAAAAAATAGGGGGGGGGGGTCTTACAACAATTCAAAACAACTGCAACAATGTAACTGTCCAATAGACACGCTTCAGATACTCTTGGCCAGAAAGCAAGACAGAAAAGATAGAAGAATGAAAGTTTCGCACCCGAGAAGAAAGCATAAAAGAAAGAAGAGAGAGGGTGGGGGGGGGGGGGAGATTGGGCGGCCAGGTGAACAATTATGACATAGAGCGTTGAGTTGGCGACGTATGCCTATGTATGAAAACGAAATGAAATCCATAGGAAAGCAAAAGTGCAGAATGGCAATTGTGTAAGTGAAAAGCAGGGAGCACGAAGCACGAAGCACAAAGCACACAAAACCCTAAACAGTTTAAAGAAGCCCACAATCGCGTTGACATAAACACACAAACATTTGTGGGGGCTGCGCCAGGAGGAAAGAAGGGATGAGGGGGGAGGGAGAGCGGGTAACCGGGAAAGCGCCATATCATACGTGACCATAGATCCAACGAATCCAACAATGGCCACCACAGGTACGTAAACCCGGTCAAGATTTCACTCGGGCGCCACTGAAAACCATCTGCCCACCACTTGTGGCCACACACAAGCACACACAGAGATGAAATCCATTAAAAGCCGGCCAAGATACGATGACTTTCCCAACTTTATCCAACTCTGACCTCAAGGGATTTCTTAATACGAAAGTATTTCTCTTCCCAAAATTTAAAAGATCATTTTTTAACTTCCGTTTCCAAGTTACCTAAGTAGAATTCCTATATATTATATAAAACATATCTGAAATTGTGGAAGCTTATCCTTCCCGTTTGTATTGTTATGTATTATGCAGGATTTTTATGATCTTACCAATCATTTATCTCATAAGATCATTTTTTAACTTCCGTTCCCAAGTTACCTAAGTAAAATTCCTATATATTACATCAAACATATCTGAAATTTTATAACCCAATCTATTCCGTTTGTATTATTATGTATTACCAGATCCCTAGTCTTAATACTCGATATATATTATAGGTATAATACGAAATACCACCGAGATAGGTTGCGATTAAAGGAGTAGGACTGTGGCTTCGGCATGGAAAACAAATAGATTTACCACCTTTATTTGTTAGGCCCAAACACAGGACCATTAGTTGAATAACTCAACTACACAGGCGGCACATTTGTACTTATACTTAAACAGTGCCACTTGCCATTTTCCCTTTGACTCGGCCGCTATCTCTTTTAATCGCTGCTCATTTCAATTAAATAATTTTCAACTCGAGCGAGTCTAAAGACTATGCGCATATATGAACCTATATATAATGAAATAAAGGCATCTGTCGGCGGACACTCACTTGGTCAATTAAGAGCTTTTTGTGCCCTGGGAAAGGGAATGGGAGTGGGAGAAATGGAACTGAACTGCACAGAAATCGTCTGAATAGAACTGTACTATATATAATGCTGAACTAAAGAGACGCCCCCATGTATTTTTCTTTAAGGTCAGGGTCAGGAGGCAATCAAGCCAATTCCCGGTAGCCATTGACCTGCCATCTCGCATCGCATGTCACCTATCAGCCGCAAGCGGACGCATATTATTCCCGGGAATCGGAATCGGAATGGGAATATAAACTCTCCTTTGACCAGGATATTCTCCATTCCGCATGCTCCATTCGCTTCCGTTTGGTGTCCTGGCCACAAAGCCATCAATTCCCGACACTTGTTTCCCCCTTTGTTTGGCCGCCTGAATGTGAATGCGAATGCGAATGCGAATGTGACAAACAAACCGCTCGGCAAAATGTTTATTCTTTGGAAATCTCTTTTCCACCCGGGCATATGTGTACATTTTCAAAGGAAAAACAGTAGCGAAAAAAGTGGTAAATGCGACTTTTCTGCTTGTTATTTTTTTGTATTTTATTTATATCCTTGTGTATATTTCTTTCCCACTCAAAAGCTGAATTTAATTCAACGAAAAGGCATAACATATGTATCATTTCCATGGATTTTATAGTGCTAACGAGCGCTAGAAAACGTTATTGATTTATAGTGGGCGTCCGATGTGCGGAAATAATCTACAGTTTCCCGCGGCTTTCATAACTATTTATAAATATTTGACAGACAATATTTTCTGATTGAAAAATTGCCCAAATTTAATAAGAAATATTAATTTAATTCACTACACACACATGTTTTCATGATGGATAAAGACTTTTAATGCAGAAAAATTACAAATAAAATCCTGTATTTAATATACAGAACTTTAAGTGAAAATAAAGACTAGATTGTCGAATTTTTCATGGTGCAGTTGCCCCTTCATTTATCTAAATTCAAAATGTGGCAACAGGTGACTAGTCAACAGCTTCAGCCTCAGCTTCCCCCTCTTCCTATTCTCCTCCTTTCTCCCAGTTAGAAAGTGCAGTGAAAGCCAACACGAAATTGTTCAATCAACAACAATTAAACAAAACCCTTTTCATGTATACAAAATTCCCATTTACATTTGCATTTACATATCCATCTCTCGCTCGCCAGTTGGAGAATGTTTTCATTCGTTTGCGGCATGCCAAAATGTCGTAGGCAAACTCGCCGTACATATATATACTCGTATATATCCCAACTGCTGGCAATCCCAACAATGTGGACATGTGTTGACACAGACACGGAGACGGGCGATTAGATTAGATACTGACGAGGTGGGCGAGATATCCGATCGGGTTAGGAACATCCAGCGACCACAAGTACGCCAAGTATGTTAACAGCACTATAATATCGGGGAAGCCAGAAAGTGGGGCTATATCGGGTTTATGACCCAGCATCCTGTCCTAAGGCCAACCAATCAAATACCTCTATCTAATATGTATAACTACTAAACAAACCTCTAAAATACACACTATCCTGAATATAATTTGGATATTGTAACTGAAAGGAGTTATGAGTTATGGAGAAACAGGACGAGTTCCCTCTTAAATAATCAATAAAACTAGTTCCAATATTTATTCTGAATAGTACATGGCATATAGTTTTAAACCCCTAAAATACATACTATCCTAAAAGATAGATATTATAAAGATATAATAGATATTATGGTGGAACAGAAAAAATTGCTTCTTAAATGTAGAATCAATAAAACTATTTCCAATATTACATCTTAATAACAAAAGCCAAATAGTTTTGAACCTCTAAAATACAAACTCCTAAATATCCTATATAATATCCCAAAGAGAACATCAAACTATTTTCAATATTTTTTCTTTATAACACCATATGACTACCAACTAGTTTGGAACCTCTAAAAAACCTACTGTCTCAAAAATATGTTATAAAATAGAGTATAGTACATATATTTTTCAGGAATTATGGATTCGAGGTTAAAGGGTTTCCCTTAATTTAACTGAATCACTCCCCTCTTAAAACTTACAAAACAAGCAATATATCTCAATAAGTCTGTTGCCCAATTTATCGGCAATTGATTCATCTTCTGCTTTGGATTCTGATCAATTTGGCAATTTAAGCGATTATGCTCGCCTAATTTGAGCCAATTGCAGTGGCTGGCAGCTAGCTGAGAATGATAAAAATGATGATTTGTCCGTCGTGGCCATTATTCCATTATCTCGACGAGCGATCGCATTCCACATCGGCATTCCACAGAGCTATCTCTCTATATGTATTTATAGGTATAGCCATCTCTGTCCCGGGCTCAAGGCCATTTACACATTCAACTGGAACTGAAAAACTACTGGCAAACTGGAAACGGAAAACTGAAATTGTTTTGTTTGTTCGAATTGCACACACAGAAATGCACATGAAACAAAACAGTAATCACCACCGGGATCCATAAATTTATGTTCGGATCTTGTTTCATGACTTTGATCTTGAAACTTATCTATTTAGTTATCAAGTTGGGCAGTTCTCGTGATAAGGGAATTGATAAATTAGTTTGTTGGCCCTTGAATTTCCGCAAGAAATTCAAATCCCACGTTTGACACATCAGTTAAGCTGGCCTATAGGCAAATAGTAGTTATAGGAAAGCTCGGTGATGGAAGCCGTGTATTTTTAAACACTAGATAAGGTGTTTGCTATTCGCAAATCCAGATAAGAAACCTGCAGTTTTGTGATATTTGCTAGTTGGCACCTTGGATTATTTTACTGCATGCGATCATAATTAAGCCACTAGATGGTAGTGAAGTACAAAAGCGAATAATATTCATTAGTCATCATGTACAAAATAATGAGTTTTTAATGGGACAAGTGATTAAATACTATAAACTATCACTTTTGTGTACGAAATCTATATTTTTGTATGTATTTTATGAAAAAGAAATATCGTATAATTTATTTTTATTTTAATCCTGATGCTAGGGATCTATATTTTTAGCATTTTTCTCATAAAAAATATTTCTATTTTTTCCCAGTGCCCACTCATTCATGATACGTACGCATACTGATGGCTCCATTGAGGCGCTGATCGAGGGGCGTCGAGGGGGTGGAGGGTGTCGTAGCCCCCATACCATTCCCATTCCCATTCCCAATCCCCGTTCCCATGTCTATCATCGCATCATCGGCACTGGCAGCGCGATTAAAGGGTCGCGGTTTGCGATTTTTGAAGCGCAGGCGCAGCTCCGTGTTGAGAACTCGCATTCTGTTGACGGCAAATCAGCGGAAATCGATGGAAATGGATGCCACAATGCCGCACACGCGCACACACTCACTAACACACACCTAACCGCCTCTATAAAGAGGGGCTCTTGCTGGGCGGGCCGTTTGTTATTGTTTAACTGGGAATTGGAGCAAACGCATCAACGACTCCAACTCAATTTGTGGCCCGCATCGATCGCTTTTCGATCTGATCACTGGATCTGATCAGTGATCACACAACAATCAAACACTCGGAAAAAAAAAGCAGAATGAATCGATGATTTCGGGGATCGCCCCTATATGATATCACGCAAGTGTGGGGCGAATGCGAATCACGAGCTTTTCATTTATACAACTCGACTCGATATTTGATATTTCTGTTTCTGTTTCTGTTACTGTTTCTGTTTCCGCAGCCACACACCGTTGTTGTGAAAATTTCGCGTGCGACTGACTGACCGAGCTGAGCCACCCAACTCAATTCCACACAATTCAAGCAACCCAACCCAGCCAAACCCAGCGACCGAACCACTGAGCGGTAAGTGGTGAGCGGTGCGCGGTGAGAGGTGAGCGGTACGAGGCACTCGGCGAGCGGTAAGCGATGAGCTGCGAGCGTACAACTTTTACAATCTAATCGCGCGACCACTGGGCAGAGCAGTCGTCGAAAGAGCTGACAGTCTGGCTACTTTCCCAGCACCACCTGCCGCGCAAAACGCTTAAAAGTGATAATAATAACATGGGGAGTTCCCCACTAAATATGTACAAGTATACCATAAGAACCCTATAAAACATCCAAAAGGGATAATGATATGGGTTCTAATTAGTTGCCCAGGTAACTCCCAATTACCCAGTAAATATGTTTGTGTTTACTATAAAAACCCCACCAATTAAAAATATATAGATAAATTAAATTAAGATATTAAATAATATATTAAGATAAATCATACAACTTATATGATATATTTCCAATACAATATGATATTTAAAATGGCCATAATAATATGGGGAGTTCCTCATTGAATTTATACCATATAATATGTACATGTATACTATAAGAACCCTACAAAACATCCAAAAAGTATAATAATATGAGTTCTAATATTTAAATATTATGTGCCTAGGAACTTGGGAGTTACCCAGTAAATATGTTCAGGCTTACTTAAGAACCCTACCAATGAAAATATCAAGATATAAGATATATTTTATAAAGATAGTAAATAATATATTAAGATAAATCATACATATCAGATGGCACATTTCCAATCCAATTTAAAATGGCAGTTTCAATTTTGTATACCTTACATATTACAAAGATCTACTTAGCAAATAATACTATACCTTGACTTTAACCCTAGAAATGTAATTAAATTAACATAATATCTGCTAGCAGATATTTATGGTAGCTTTTTTTTTCAAAGACCTATTCTAGAGTGCTAAGCGAATGGCCGCGAGTGTGACGGCCAGTGCGTGTTATCATCGTCAAGGGGCTCTTATCAGGGCAATGGAAACATTCAAGTCAGCTGGCGACTCTTAGATTTTGCACTCGCTAAAAAAAAGGTAAACACCGAACGGACTACAGAACACACAAAGAATGACAGACGTTGTCCAAAAAGTTGTGGGTTGTTTTGAAATGAGAATTAGGTGCTCATACATATAGTACAAAGAACCAAACAGCAGTGAAGCCGAGACAATCAACACCATTTTGTATCTAATGGATAGGCAATCTGAAAGTTTAAGTCACACCAAGACAGCATTCAACAGTTTGAACCTCTTTTAAGCCACTATTTAAGCCAAACTAACTGGAAAACTCGAGTGAAAAGCCCCCTTGAAGGGCAAATTCATCAGTAGGCAGCTAAGCAACAAGTTTGAATGCACTTTCCTCGAAATCGGAGCTCCGCTCATTAATTAAACGCAAAGAGTTGCCGAGTTGCATTGAACCAGAATCAACAGGATAATGGTGGAGCAAACAAAAGTCCAATTAAAATGGAAGCTAGACGGCAGGAATTGCGATTTCCCGGAATTAATTAAAATGGCAACGGGATAGTGGATGGTGGATAGTGGATAGCGGGGTTAATATGCATTTCCCACTACGCCCACTATACTACATATAACTTATACCCACCCACGCACTGTACAAGCAATAATTAGAGGGTCCATCATGTTGCTTACACTTTCACTTGGCCAGAATCAACAGGATAATGGCTGTAGTTTGCGTTGCCGTTGCCGTTTCCGGGAACCAATTAAAATTCGTCTAATCGAAATGCAAACTGCCTGCCACTTTGCACTATCCGGCATCAGCAGGATAATGCCAAATCAAACAAAACATTTTCATTGCATCTATGTATCTGCATACATAAATTGAAATGGCAGTGGCAAAGTGTTAAGCTGAAGTTCATCAACGCAACAGAGCAATTGCAAACGCATTTTCCTGGAAATCTCTGTGCATTTTAAGCGGAATCAACAGGATATTAATAGACGGCGGCGAATCCAAACAAAGGACCAAGCGCTGCAGTTAGGAGAATTTAATTAATTTGTGAAAAAGGTGGAAATGCACAAACCATTTTCCTGGGATCCAACTGCGCCACTGCCGCCCACTCAAAAAGGACAATGGCATATCCATTTCATTTGGCCAAGAGCACAAACGATTTTGGCAGCCAGACTAAAACCAGCCAGGCCAAGAAAAGTAATTATGCCCCCCGTATATGGCTCGAAAGTGCACGAATATAGCCAGCTTTTCCCGGAAAATCGGATATTTGACGAATTCTTTCCATGTACGAGGGATATGAAACAACCATTTGATAGATATTTTCCAGGAAAATCCACCTTTTGCAGCTTCCATTTCGGTTAATCAAAAGCAAAATGCGACAGGTGATTTTTGGGAAATATATTTGGCAAATACTGCTCTTTATACCCATGAATAACGTGGCAAGTAACCATTATACAGCAGAAAATACAGGCAAATAAAGTGATTTTATGAAATATTAAAAGCAAACTAGATATCCTGGAAAATAGAGTTCTGCAGAATGACAAATGCGGCTGCAATTATTTATAAATACCTGATTAAAGATCATTTATGATGATTTAGAAATTCTTGCCTACTTTCTTGCAAAAACCAAAAATGTATTGTATATTACTACAACAAATTTTCACACGATTAAAATTCCATAGGAAAGCAATGATTAAATTGAAAATTTCCGGGAATTAATCAAAACGATGTTTGGAATTCAGGACAAAACTTGGCATTTAACCAGTGGGTAATGTGCATTTTCCCAGAAGTTCCATTTAATTAGACCAATTTCCACGGGACAACAAGGTAAGCAAGGTAAACACATCGGTCAAATGCAATTGAGTGATTCCGGGAATTAATCAAAGAATTTCCATATCCTCCGGGGGGGGGGGGGGGGGATGCCATTTGATAATGAAACAAGGACAATAGGATAAGTTGCATGTGAATTCGGGGGGGAATTTCGGGAGGTGGGCGATTAGCAGTAAGAAGAGAAAGTGGAAATGTTTGCCTGCGCCCCTCCAGAGTTTTTCCCCCCATGTTCAACACTTCTGGAGGAGGCGCAACTGCAACTGCAGCATCTAAAGGTCTAAAAATAGACTTGTTGACAGCTCCCAAAACGAGCAGCAGCAGTAAACTGTGGAAATTGGAAGGAAAATGAAAGGCCAAGGAGTCTCGCAAGGCGAGAGAGCCCATCGAGGGAGTGTATAATGCTAATACTAACCGATTTTCTGCAGTACATTCATGATGGGGCCGCCGCTTTCTGCTTGCGCCAGGATTCACAGATTCTCCTCTTGGCAATGGCAATGCTCCTCCTTTTTCGCCATAGCCGAAAATACAACACCGAAATTTCTCTCACACGCACATTTTCTGTTCTCCGCCTGCGTTCGTATTGGTTTCGCCTCACACACACGTACAGTATTTTTATTTGATACTTCGTCCCGTCTCGCTCTGACCACACAAATAAATAAGTGTGTTTACGATCCGCCTGGCCCGCTCGCTCGTTCACTGAAACTCCATCGAATCGAATTCGCACCGCACTTTGGCCGGCGTTTGCAACAACACCCGTTGCGGGCAAAAAAAATCACCAAAAAATAACAATTTGAAACGCGCAACACAACAACAAAAATGCGTATAGATGTGCAGTGTGCCCGTCGCGCAGAACGGCCGAAACCCTTTTAGCAGTGTTGCCAGATGAACATTTTGCTTCCCCCTGAAAAATCCCGAACTGCCGATATTTGCCCCTAAAAAATCCAGTCTTCCCGCTAACTTCAAAAAAATAGGTAATTTTAAATATATACGATATTAAATAAGAAATATCCTGTGCAGTATTTTTGCCATATTTAATTAACTTTATTCCCGGCAATCTTGCCATTTTTTCGCAAATAAAAACATTTGGGTAATACAATTACAAATACAATGTTAAGATACACGAGCATTGCGTGAGCTATCGATAGTTAGCAAGTACACCCACCCACACTTCGATAGGTGCGTGTACCAGCTAAGTTAGCGGGGACACACTCCGAATATCGATATGTGCCCCGCCAAACGGTCACCCCAAATCGTTATCGATATTTAGGGTGACCACGCCGGATGATAGGGCTTTTTTCCGAGTTTTTCAGAAATGTGCGTCAGGGAAGCGGCCACTGTTTTCTTCGCGGAACCCGAACTGGTCGTCGGCCATGGCCGCAGGGTGCTGTTTGTGAACCCCGACGACCTGCAGATATTCAAGGAGATCGAGCTGCCGCCCGACCTTGGCCTGAAGAGCCAGGCGCCCCGGGAATCCTGTCCAGCTGCCGCTGCCCCGTCGGCTGGTGGCACGGAGCAACAGCTGGCTGCGGGTGGCGCCAAGGAGGCCGAGACAGCCTCGGGATCTGGAGCGGGCGGTGCCAGCGCCCTGGTGCAGAATGTGGCCTACTCGCCGGATGGACAGCTGCTCGCCGTGACCACCAGTGGGGGCCAGAAGGCGCTCCTGCTGTATCGCACGCGGCCCGAGAACGCGCGCCTGCTCTCCGCCCGCCCACTGGCCCGGGCGGCCAGTGCGCTGCGCTTCTGCAGCGACAGCAGCTCCGTTCTGGTCACGGACAAGACGGGCGATTGCTATCAGTACGACTGCGTCGAGGTGGAGGCCGCCCCGCGCCTCCTGCTCGGCCATCTGAGCGTGGTGTACGACATCCTGTGGTCGGAGGACCAGCAGCACATCATCACCTGCGACCGGGATGACAAGATACGCGTGACCAACTATCCCGCCACGTTCGACATCCACAGCTATTGCCTGGGCCACCGGGAGTTCGTCTCCGGCTTGGCGCTGCTCACAGATCGGCACATTGCCTCCGCGTCGGGGGACAAGACACTGCGCGTGTGGAACTTCATTCAGGGCAAGGAGCTGCTGCAGCACGAGCTTCCCGCTCCAGCGGTGCGTCTGCAGGTGCGACAACTGGAGCCCGAGAAGGTCTACCAGGCGGCAGTGTTGTTCTACGACCATGTGGACGCCCTGGGACTGTATCGCTTGGAGCGCAGCTCCGCGGACGACGACAAGTGGAGCGTCACGGCCACCCAGCTGGTGCGCGCCGAGGCGGGCTCGTGGAATATTAGCAACTTTACTTTAACCGCCGACAGGATCTATGTTACCGGCGCCGAGAACGAGCGCTTGAGCCTGCGGGTGTACGACATAGCCACGGGTCAGCGTTCCACCGGCGGAGTGCCCGAGGGCTGGCTGAAGATGGTGTTGGACGGGTTGGGCGTCAACGAGGAGGGCGCACCACCGTTCGTTCCCGAGGACCTGTCCGTTTGGTTCAAGAAGCGATTCGACAACGTCAGCGACTATCTGGAGCGCAAGAAGCGGCGCATCGAGGAGCAGCAGCAGCCAAAGTGCGGCTAGACACAAAAACCCAAAAAGGAAATTACATTGAACCCTAATCTTTACATAGCATTTAATTAGCATATGGAGCAGAAAGCAACGGACTATGTGTGACAGGCCTGTTGTTGGCATAATATATATATATCTGTATATGTGTGTAAAAAGTGGTTTATGGTTATCTCTATGGGGCGCGGGTGGGTGGCTCTCTTAGACGGGCTTGTAGTCCAGCTTGCTCTCCAGCTTCTTGTTGTCCGAGACCTTGCGCACCGCCTTCATGAAGTCCTCCTGGATGACGTACTCCCGCTCAGCGCTGGGAATTGAAGAAAAGTTAGTGAAAGGTTATTGCAATTAGTGGATAAAGCTTACCGAATGGCAAAGAGACCAGCCTCCGTGCACACATTACGCAGATCGGCGCCATTGAAGTTGTCCGACAGCTTTACAATGGCCTCGTAGTCAATCTCGCCGTGCTTGGCTATCTTCAGAGCGTGAATCTTGAGGATTTCCAGCCTAAAAGGAGTCATACATTAGTTAGTTTTATGTAAATCTTAATTTCAACCCATAAGACAAGAAGATAACTCACC
The DNA here is from genome assembly GCA_037075245.1 of Drosophila mimetica. Classification (NCBI taxonomy): domain Eukaryota; kingdom Metazoa; phylum Arthropoda; class Insecta; order Diptera; family Drosophilidae; genus Drosophila; species Drosophila mimetica. Next base: position 25,408,827 of record JBAMCH010000005.1, on the reverse strand, counting down.
TAGCCTGCTCGTTGGGCAGTGGAATCTCGATCTTCCTGTCCAAGCGACCCGGACGCAGCAGGGCGGGATCCAGGGTGTCCGGCCGATTGGTGGCCATGATCATCTTGACCTGGCCGAGAGAATCGAAGCCGTCCATCTGGTTGAGCAGCTCCATCAGCGTGCGCTGGATCTCGCGATCGGCGGAGGTGCCCTCGGAGAAACGCCTGCCACCGATGGCGTCGATCTCGTCCATGAAAATGATGCAGGGCTGGTGATCGCGGGCATAGTTGAACATCTCACGAATGAGACGGGCACTCTCGCCAATATACTTGTCGACAATCGCCGATGAGACGACCTTCAGGAAGTTGGCGTCCAGCTGGGAGGCCACGGCACGGGCCAGAAGGGTCTTGCCTGTGCCAGGTGGTCCGTAGAGCAGACAGCCCTTGGGCGGTGTGATGCCGACGCGCAGGAAGAGCTCCGGATTGAGCAGCGGCAACTCGATCACCTCGCGCAGCTCCCGGATTTGCTCAGTGAGGCCGCCAATGGCCGAGTAAGTGACATCGCCGGGATCCTCGTGCGACATATTGTACACCAGGGGGTCCACTTCGCGGGGCAAGTACCGCATGATGGTCAGTGTGGTCATGTCGAGGGCCACACGGGTGCCCGACTTCAGCTTCGCCTTGTCCAGCTGCCGACGGCATCCGACCACGTAGCGGGGTCCATTGGTGGCCTTCACAATGACTGCGGGCGGATGGAGGAGCAATTAGAGTGGAGGAAATCTGAGCTTCCGACCAGGAATCCCGGGAATCTTACATTTATCCTCGGTTAGCTGCTTCAGCACCTCGCCCACAATCTGTCCCACGCTCTGCAGGGCCTTCAGGTCGTTCTCCGACTTGTCGTACAGCTTGGTCAGCTCCTTGATCTCCTCGCGCTCTGAAATAGATAATGTTTAACAGGGTTTCCTGGGCTTTTCACCATGTACAAACGCACTTTCTTTGAGGCGTCCCTCGATCTCCTTGTGCTCCAGCAGCTTCTTTCTGTAGTCGGAGAAGGCTTTCACCCGCAGATTGTCGGGCAGCGGCGTGGCGGTCACGGTCATCTTGCCTGCGTATTTACTTTCAGCTGCTTGCTTAAATTCAATTAAATTAAATGCTTAGCTCAGAATTTCAATAGTGAATTGCAGTTTTTTTGTGTAGTGCAGTGTGGCGCTAGCGGTAAAAATACCAACCGGCGCAAAAATAAATACCATTTTAAATACCAGTACAGTATCAAGAAATACCAATTAAATACCACTAAATTAAAAAGTGCATTCCACAAAAAATAATTAAAAATGTAAGTAATTAAAAATAAAAAAAATGTATTTAATATATATTTTTGTGTTTATATAATTTAAAATGTAATTTCTTATTAGACAACAATTATTATTATACAATTTAAGGAATACCCTAAATACAGTATATTTTGGTATATACCGAAAAAAGGCATGGAAAACCGGCAAACCAAAAGTTCGGTTCTTGGATAATAATATAATAATAACAATGTATAATTTACGATTGCTGCGTCAAATCCTGCCCAGCGCCGGCCACGCCCACCTCCGCCCCCGTTGGCTGGCCAGCCAGCACAAGCGACGCCCCCAGCCGGGCAGCCTGCCGCCGGATCGACTGGAGCAGCTGCGCAGCGATCTCTTCGAGCGTCGCCAGGAGCTCAGCGGCGAGGAGTGGACAGAGGTGCGCCAGTCCCTGGTGGACACGTACAAGCACATCAACGGACACAACGTGGACGCCGTGATCCTGGGCGTCTGCAGTGGACCACAACAACTGCCGCTGGCCAAGAACTATGTGGAGTTCCTCCGGAGCAGGGGCTCCCAGCCGAATGCAGCCACCTTGGGTCGCCTGCTAAGGGTATACAATGCTGCCTACCACACCAGACCCCTGAGCCCGGAGGAGCAGGCCGAGATCCTCCGTATCTGCAGGGATCTCCAGGCGGAGCATGAAACATTGGACGCCAGCAGTTGTGAGCACATCATCCACGGTCTGGTGGCCACCGGAGGCGACGATTGGCGGCGAGCCCTATCCCTCCTTGAGATGATGAAGGTCACCACGAGTGCGCCCAGTGTTTCCGCCTACTCGGCGCTGGCTGAGAAGGCTTTCAGTGTGGAGGATCGGGATCAGGAGCTGGCCTGGCGCCTGCTGGAGGAGATGGCCGTGGCCCGCAAGCTGCCCAAATGCGAGGTCTACCTGGCGCTCCTAAATCGCCTGGCCAGAGAAACGGATAAACTACCTGCCCAGCTGAAACTACTCCTGGATTTCCTCGAGCGCCATGAAATCCTGGTCAGCCAACGGGTGGCGGAGCGATTGCAGGAGCTGGCCCAGCAGGTGCCGCAGCTCCTCAAGGCCAGTGCCATCAGTCTGGGACCACTGGGCAGGTGTCAGGGATGCCAGCAACACCTCCAGCCGGTGGCCATCAGCGATGAGCAGTTCCGGCAACTCAGCGAGTGCTTCCTGGAGCGGGTGCTCATCCGACGCGATGTCTTCCAGCGATCCACGCCCGAGGAGGTGTCCAGGTTCAAGAAGTACGTGGCGAAGACGGCGCCCTATGACTGTGTGATCGATGGCCTCAATGTGGCCTACTCCACGGGCACCAAGAAGTCCCCCCAGCAGCTGGCCAAGCTGGTGGCGACCGTGGTGCGGCACTTTCGGGATCAGGACAAGCGTGTCCTGGTCCTGGGACGCGAGCACATGCGCAACTGGTCCAAGCAGGCCATGCACTATGTCCAGAGCAACGCCAGCCTCTTCCTGACCAGCAATCTGTAAGCCATTCACTACACCAGAAAGAAAGAGATAGAGTAACCACATAGCTTATAATCACACAGATCCCACGACGATCCCTTCCTGCTCTACGCCACCTTGCGCAGTGGCCAGGACACGGACTTCTTCTCCCGCGACCTGATGCGCAGCCATGCCTTCCACTTGGGACCCGAACTGAAGCCCATCTTCCGGCGCTGGCAGCAGCAGCACCAGTTCTCGCTGGTCACCCAAACGCAAACGGGCAGGATTATCGTCAAGGAACCCATCCGCCACCGGCTGTGTGCCCACCAAGTGGCCGGAGGCGGCACCTGGCATGTGCCCTACTGCGAGGTGTACACCCAGAATCCCTCGGACATCTTCCAGGTGCCCGCCAACTGGCTGTGCCTTCAGCTGAAGGAAACCCCCAAGGGAAAGGCCAAAAGATGACTGCCGGAAAACACTTTTAAGGGAAAGCAATGAGTTACAAATATACTGGATGAGCCATTCTAGTCCTACTCCAAGTCCTAGTCGCAATCGTAGCGGGTGCACTTCTCAAAGGCTCCGATGCCCTGTGCCTGGGGCTTCTTGCGCCTGCGCTCGTACATCAGCTTCTTCTCGGCGGCGCACATGAGCCGCCGCTTGATGTGGTTGTCCATCTCGAAGTCCATGTCCGCCGGCTTGACCAGCTCATTCGGATCCCTTGTGGCCGCCGAATCCAGGCCCTTGATGATCAGGCTGAGCAGGGCGTGGGCCAGGCGATGGCACACATCGTACTCGATGGCATCCTGGCTGGTATAGTAGATGGCCGACTGCGAGGTGGGCTGCACCCCGATGGCCAACAGGATGTTGCAGAATATGCCCCGCTGCATGCGGGCATATGGATCGACCAGCTGCGGCGGGATCCGCATCGTGGTGGCCAGATGGGCAATGAACTTGGCGAACTTCTTGATGAGCACGTTCAGGTACTGGGTGCGGCACTGCCTCTCCAGCTTGGTCAGCATGTTGTAGTACAGTTCCTGCTTGCGCTTCAGGAAGTCCTCCTTCTTCCGCTCCTTGGTCTTGTTGCTCTTGAGTATCTCCTCCAGCTGCCTGTGTGTTGAAAAGTACTTATGTAGAGAGAGAACTGAGGAGCAGGAGCACCTCGATTCACTTACTCCGTGGTGATGGCATTGTATTTGCCCAGCATCCGCTTGATTCGCTTGGCCCGCAGCTTGGGATCGTAGACATCCTTGAACTGCTCGTAGTTGTCGAGCAGCGTGTGCATCTTCGGCTTGGACAGGGCCACATCGTAGGGCTTCGCCTTGGGCGGCATGGCCGGCTGGTAGGCCATGCGACGCACATAGGACTGCAGCTTGGCCAGGTTCTCCTCCTGGCGCCGCTTCACATTCTCCTCGGCGCACACATCCGGATCCTCCTCCTCGGGCAGCGAGTCCGTCGACGTGGGCAGCGGCTCATCCCAGTCCGACACATTGGAGCTGGCCATTGGTTAGGATTTACAGTGGGACCAGAACAACCCAATCAATTTAAGCGATTGAGAATTTTGGCAGGGACTATTTCTGAAACTTGTATTTTCTACTTATAATTTTGGAGAAACGGGAGCACTAACAATTTTATGTATTCACGTGGAGGCAGTTGAACACCTTATGAGCAGTCCCAGTCGAAATGCTTGCGAGGAGAATCCTCAGGACTACTAGATCGGAGGGTTTAGAAGGGAGTTCTATTGGTACTACCTATGTATACCTTTTGAACTAACTAATACGGATTATGAATATAATTTGTAAAAAAATATACATCGTTTATTTGTGAACATTGTGAAATATTTAAGTTTACAAGATAAAAAACTGAGAAATCGGGAACCTTCTTTTATAATTCAGGTATTTAAAAAAAAAAACTATAATATCATTATGAACGTTACGTTTCCTAAATAGAATAGAAAGTTATGCAAGGTGGGATATACTTTATTGGCTTTATAAAAATAAAAATGTAATTTAACTATGGATATAAAATATTCAGTTCCCGAAATTTAAACTTGAGAACAAGTTCAATAAACTATATAAAATAGAAACAACTTCTTCTCTATAAAAAAACGTTATATTGACAATAAGACTTATGTGTACGATTCATCTACATACATAAAACCGGGAATTCCCCTAAAACATATTGAACTATAGAATACTGTTAAAGTGTTAGGATCTATATTGTTCGATGGTGAAGTACATACTTTAACGGGCATGGGACAGAACATTCCATAGAGTTTACAATTAAATAAGCAACGTTTTATTATAATAACCAGTGAAGTTAGTAACGGACTAATGCTAGTAGCACTCGTTCTGGACGGATCGCTCCAGGGCGAATGTGTACTCCTCGGCCAGCTCGTCCACGGACATTTGGCGCGTGAGCAGCGCCAGGATGCTGTCCACCTGCATTTGGGTGCTGGCATAGCGATCCTTGGTGGCCAGACCGGGTGCCAGCTCGAAGGGAATGTCCTGCAAGTAGTTGACGGGTCCCTGGGCGCCGGGCAGCTTCACCGGCGATCCAGCCGCTGGTCCCAATCCTCCCCTGGGTCCGGGCATCGGGGGATAGGGCAGATAGCCCGCCGGCGGCATGGGCGGGTACATGGGGCCCGAGGCGGCGAAGGCGGATGCGGATGGAGGCGGAGCATCCGGTCCGGGCTTCCGCTCTATGAACACGAAATCATCGCCACTGGTTCCTGGCCGAGATCCCTCCGCCGGCCCCTGGATGGGCTGGTCCTCCGTGGGCGTTTCCGCGGGCTTGCGCTTTCCGAAGATCGAGAACATTGCACTAATTTATTTAATTCTATTCTATTGTTTTAGTAAATTGGCAAATTGCGTCGTCGGCCAGCTGAGATGCGTCAGTTGCCAGCAGTGCTGCTAGTTTGGCGACTTTCTAGCCAAGTGTGTGAATACCCCTATTGAAGTATGTGAAAATTTGGAATGTTTATTTTAAATTGACTACCAAGCTTTATATGTGATTTATAGGAAAAAGACTACTCTTTAAATATTTTTGTTTTATATTTAAGCTGTAATATTAGCAATATTTATCTGACCTTTATTATTGAAGAACCTAGCTAGCCAAATGTGTGCTATGTTCGCTTCTTAACATTTTTTCTTGAAAGCAAATTATTAAGTGGATTTGAAAGTTATAGTTATCATTATTTAAAAACAATTAAAATAGCGCTTTAAAATAAAAATCACAAATAATATTTATTTAAAGAATTAATAGCTAGGTAGCTAGCTACTTCTGGAGTGAAATGGCGTCAGCACTAGCTAGCCGTTGATAAGCTATCGATAGGCGGGCAGTATGACCGGGCGCGCTGGGGATGCGCAGGGCTGCACACCGAAAATACCAGAAAATACCGAATACCGTCGCCCGCCTCCGCCTCCAAAGAAAGTGAAGAGTTGCTTGCCGAGATTGATTGTGTACACCGGATACGAGGAGCCAGCGAAAAAGATGTCAAAAACGGACCAGGACCCGAATGCCTCGCTGAGCATCATGGAGGTGAGTTCATGGCCTGCCGCCGCTCCTGCTCCCGTGACGCCCCAGGCGGATGGCGAGCTTCCTGCTCCAATTTCCTATTGGCGGGGCTGCTGCTGCTGCTCGAGCGATGCCACATTAGCTTACACAGCACGCTAATCCGCTTTCCCCTTCCATCCTGGCTGCCCCGCTGCCCCCCGTACAGCAAATCAAGCAGCTCATCCGCCCGCCGCCCAACGAGGACGAGAAGCTGGTCCAGCGGAGCACCAACACGAAGCATCCGTACTACAGGCGGCCGGGAAGGGGCCACAACCACGACTACTGCGACGCCTGCGAGGAGGGCGGCAATCTGCTGTGCTGCGACCGCTGCCCCTCCAGCTTCCACCTGCAGTGCCAGTGAGTATACCAGTGATCCAGTGCCTCCTGCAGTGCCTTATCCTTTCATCGCCCGCAGTGATCCTCCGCTGAGCGAGGAGGACATACCCAGTGGCCAGTGGCTGTGCCACAGCTGCCGCATGGCCAAGGTCTCCCAGCCGCCGGCCTCCTCCTCCAAGGCCAGCTCCGTGGAGCGCGTCCCCTCGGCGGGCAGTGGCTCCCGGGCGAATACGCCCTCCTCCGGCGATCTGGAGTCCATCCCGCTGAAGATACGCAACCTACGCAAGCGCAGCAATAGCGAAAGGAACAGCACCGAGAAGCTGCTGGCCAAAATGCCGCTGGCCATACAGCGTGCCCTCGATCCCAATAAGAAGCCAACGCCGCTGGACGACGTCATTCGGGCGGCCAGCATGCTCAATCCGCAGCAATTCTCATTGCCCCCGGAGCTGGAGCTGCACACCCAGTTCCCGGGCAATGGCAAGGTCCAGCCCGTCCAGCAGTCACATCCACCGAGCGGCGGCGGCGGTGGCGGCAATGGCGGCGGCGGGCATCGCAAGTGCGCCGGCAATCAGCGGCGCAACTCCAAGCCCTTCGAGCTGGACGCCCAGGGACTGGTGCCGCTGCCCGCCAAGACTTGCTTCTACTGCACGCGCTCCTGCAAGAGGGCGCCGCTAATCTCCTGCGACTACTGTCCACTGTACTACCACCAGGACTGCCTGGATCCCCCGCTGACCGCACTGCCTGCTGGCCTGTGGATGTGCCCCAATCATGCCGAGAACTTTATTGTAAGACTAAGACAGCCCCTAAACATTTTCGTTGGCTTCAACTAGCACATCTCTTTGCAGGACGCCAATATGACCAACAGCATTTCGGCCACGGAGCGGGTGCGTCTGTGGAACCGCTTCCACCAGCCGCTGGATCATGAAAATGTCAAAATGGAGTTCTTCCGCCGGGTCAACACTCGCCATCCGCCCTTCCGCACCAAGACCAATGTGCGTGCGCGTGCCCACATCGAGGTGCCAGCCATTGTGCGCTACCACTACGAGCACCCGCCCGCTCTGCTGCCCTCCATGCGCCAAACGCTGCGCTACGATCGGGTGAAGCGGCGCAAGAATCTGCCCACCGAGGTCGAGGAGATATCCCGCGAATCGGTCACCGAGTCGCTGCTGAAAGATCTGGAGGCGTTGCGCTCGGCTCGCGCCAAATTCCGTGAGATCCAGCGGGAATACGGCACCGTGGAGTCGGCGGTGGAGGGGGACAGCGACAGCGACGAAGATCCCAGTCCCGGGGAGCGGGAGCAGGAGTCCGAGGCGAACTCCCCACCAGGCGATAAAGTGAACGGCCAGGTGGACGTGGAGAATCCCACCAAAACGGAAGCGGATGGGCAGGCGGGGAACAGCGAACAGCCGTCGGTCGTCAAGGTGGAGTCCAAGGCCAGTTTGGAGTTGGAGATCAGCTTCGAGGAGGACGAGGAGGACAACAAGGCGGGCATCATCGATGCGGACCTCTTCCACCTGGATGTGGACATTATCAAGAAGCTGGCGCATCAGCGGCTGCAGCAGCTGGTCGAGGAGCATCCGGAGATTGTGACGCAGTATAAGAATCGAACGGCTGCCCGGCGACTGCGTCAGTTGGCAGCTGCTGATGGAGGCAGAGCGCAGGCAGGCGGAGAGTCGACTGCCCTGCAGGGTCAATTGGCGCCGGAGGACATGAACCGCTTCTCGCTGCTCTTCACCAGCGAAACGTCCTCGATACTGGCGCAAAAGAACGGCAATGCCGCCGACGAGGATCCCGCCATGGCCCTGCATCCCGCCCTGGCCACGGCGGCGGCCATTGCAGCAGCGGATGCGGCTGCCGAGAGCTATGTGCCGCGTGCTCGCAGCGACACGGAGAAGGCCTACGAGCTGGCCTCGCGACTAGAGCTAAAGCTGCTCCAGTGCAAGGTGCAGGCGCGGGCGGTCATCACCCCGCTGGGCGATATGCTCGAGGACAGCCGCTGGTTCAGCTCACTCGGTCTGGACCATTCGATTTTTATGCGCTACCGCACACTGTACATCGGCTACGGTGGCCACTACTCGCCGTCGACAACGCTGGCGCAAACGGAAACGGTGGACCTGTCGGCCATCGGTTACTGCTGTCGCATCTCGCCGCAGCATGCCATCATCTTCTACGACGAGTTCTCCAAGTCCTACGAGCTGATCAACTACTCGGAGTTCGGAACGGAGGTCAATGGGCAGCTCTACGCCTGCGACCTGACCGACCGGATGCCCACGCACGCCGGCAAGCGGATGCGACCGGACGATGCCGAGTTGAAGAGGCGCGTCGACGATCTGCTGGACAAGAGGCGGCACATTCACCGGCAGTTCGAGCAGAAGAAGATCGGCAAAGAGCGGTATGTGGTTAATACGTAGCCAATTGAATGAAAGTAATGTGTACTTCTTGTCCCCCACAGACTGGCGCCCATTGTTAAGCCCGCCTGCCGCTGCACGAACGGAGGACCTGTGCCCATGGTGGCCGGCGCCTGGGAGGGATCGGCGGTGCTGGCCCACGGCAGCCTGCTGCGATTCGGCTGTCTGTCGTTTGTATTCTCGGTGCCGTCGGTGGACCTGCTGCAGGCGCAGGCGCGCAGCAAGCGATCGTAGGATCGACACCAGAAGCCAGACCAAGACAACAACCCCAGCAGTTAGTTTAAGGATAAACACACACACACGGACAGACACGCGGCCAACTCCAGTGGAGCAGCACCAATCTCAGTGGGGCAGCTAGCAGCCAGGCATAGGGTTAAGATCAGTTAGCAATCAATCAGTTTAACCATTACCGCAATCACTCATTGCCACTTACCTTCCTTGTCCTCTTTCCACTGTCCACTTTCAATCACAATCACACAACACAACACAACACACAAAATCCTCCCATCGTAGCGTTAAGAAGATTATGATCATTGCAATAAGTATGGAGTGGTGGCGCTCAGAGACCCCAAAACTCTGTAGTTATTGAACTAAGCATTGTGTCCATGGACCCCATTAATTGTACTTCTAATTGTATAAATTGCTAAATTGAAATAAATTTGTAAGAATTAAGTTCAATCTTAGTTGGTTAACATAGCATTGAAAAGCCTTCTTGGCCATCTAGAGATGCTCCCAATAAGTACAGCATGGTTTAGTTAAAATGAATGTTTACTTTATAACCAGATCCGAGCCTGGCTAACTGGTTAAGGCATTATAGAGAACGAGAAGAGTATACACAATAGAGGTGCCGCGCGGGACTTTGTGGAGTACACGAAACTGGGGGATAAGTACAATCGGTATTCGGTATGGCTAATATGCAAAAAATATATATAATGTACGTGTATAATTGTAGGGGTCTAAAACTACGACTGCACATCCTTCGAATCCATCCCATCCTATGCCGCCTCCTAGAGAGCTGCGGCCGCAGGTCCCTGCTGAGCCTGTGGCTGCGGACTGGGACTGGCGTGCGGCTCCTGAACACCCTGGCCGGACGCCTTGGCCGCCGAGCGCGTGGCCCGCGATCTCTCCCACTCGGCTTTGTGCTTGCGCTTGGTGTGGTGATACATGTTCGACTTGGACCGGAACTCCGTGGGACAGAAGGCGCAGGTGTGCAGCTTGACGCCCGTGTGGGTGGCAAAGTGCTCCTGTTTGATAGAGTCAAGTTAATAAGCATGCCGCATGGGCTTTTGGGCTGACAAGCTCACCTCCAAATACCGCTTCATCTTGAAGCACTTGCCGCACACATCACAGGCATACTTGGGCTTGCTCAGGCAGCGATGATTCTGTCCCGGAAGCTCGCCACAGTTGGGACACATCACCTGGGAAACGGGTGCCGCATGGATGACTGATGACGCCTCTGCCGGCGGATTGCTGTGTGGAGATTCCATCATGAGGTAACCTTTCGCCTGATGAATCCCCAGGAGACTACTTACCCGTAGGGATGAACCAGCATCGTCGTAGTCGTTGTGCTGGCGGGCGCACCACTACTACTCGTTGCCGCTGCCGCTGCAGCCGCCGTGGCCGACATGACCGCAAAGAGTTGATCCTGGTGCTGTTGCTGGAGAAGACTTGCGCACAGGCGCTGCTGCAGGCTATCCGGCTGGCCGGCCGAAGGATTGCCGCCCGTAAGGGAGGCGGCTGCCACCACTGCCGCGGCCACCGCATTGTAATTGGCCAGCATCAGCTCGTTCTCCTTGAGCCTCTTCTGTGGCGAATCCTCGTCGCTGGCGTCGCTGCCCTCCGTGTGCTGGACCTTCTTCGGCGAGTGCGTCTTGCGGCGACTGGACCGGTTGCGGGAGCTCCGCGAGCCGGCGGATGGTGGGGTCTTCGTGATGGTGAGATTGATGGCCGCCTCGCTGGGCTGGCTGTGGATGACGGACAGGGGCAGCTGTTGCGGCGGTTGGGGGGTGGGTGGAGAGAGCAGCGGAGGAGGAGCTGCTGTGGGAGGAGCAGGAGGCGGTGCCGCAGCTGGAGCTGCCTCCTCCGTCGCCGTGTGATTCTGTCCCGATTTGGCCGCATCCCGCTCCTCGCGCGCCTTTAGCCACTGCGTGGTGTGCTTGCTCTTCACGTGGGTGTACATATTCGAACGGCAGCGGAAGGCCATCTCGCAGTAGGGACATGCAATGGGCCTGTCGCCCGTGTGGGTGGCTATGTGCTCCTCCAGGTAGCGGCGCATCTTGAAGGATTTCTCGCAGAACATGCAGGGGAACTTGTTGGCCGTTGTGGGTGTGACCACCTTGGGCTCCACCTCCGCCGGCAGCTGAGGCTGTGCCTCCGCCGGTGCGTCTAGCAATTCGGAGCCCTCCTCCGACCAGTTGACATCGCAATCGATGGCCAGGAACTGGCTGCACAGCGTCGTCTGCTTGAGCTCCACCAGCTTCCAGAAGTTGTGGAAGCTCTCCAGTTGCGAGCAGCACTCGGTGCAGATGCAGGTGGAGATGGCATCGTCGCGGGAGAGCTGCAGGGGATTGGCAGATTAGTGATGGTGTTATTAGGCGGAGGTGGAGGAGCAGTGGGAGGTGGAATCCAGGTGGCTGGAGTGGCGACTTACACAGAGGTACAAGTGAATTGAGATCAGCTGGACCAGGTAGCTCTCCGGCAGCGCCTTTCCCCCGTCGTCCTCGTCCTCCGGCGGAGCGGACGCACTTGCTCCTGCTCCCCCGCCGGCGGCGGATGCGCCAGCTGAGCCGCCGAATAGGAGCACCGCACTCTGCTCGTCCAGCGCGTTCAGACACAGGCGACAGATCATTTTATTCCGTTCTGCTCCGTTAAATCAAGTTTTACTTTATTCGTTTATTTTATTCCATTGGTTTGTGTTCCCCACAATCGCACGGTCACACTTTGCCTAGCGATGGCACACCCACTCATTTATCGATTTGTTCCGTTACGTTCAGCTACGTAAGCGCACAGCTTACGTTACGCAAGGTGAAACATAACAAAAAGCGTTACATTCTACTGAAAATCAAGATTCAAATTTTTGTTGTGTTTTTGGCTGTTACTTGGCCAAAAAAAACTCCAAATGAAAAATACTTACTGTTTTAAACAGCTACAAGCTAAGAAATTGTTTCCAGCCACATTCCTGCTGATTTGGGAAAAATAAAATTTTCCGCATATTTTCACTTTTTTTTTATAAGGGGTAGCATCACAATTTTTTGCGAAAAATTTCAAAAATACCAATTTTTTTTCTGGAAACGCCAAGTTTTAGAGAATTTAACAACGAGTTCAGGAAGGTATGCCATTCCCTATTTGGACAATTAGTTCCATTTTTATAGCAAAAATACTGCCTTTTTTATTGGCGGAAAATGAAGATTTCATTTTTTGGCCAAAATCTGATTTTTTGTAAAATTTGTTTTTGCTCTAATTTTTGCAAAAATGCTCCGATATTAAAACGGCGAACTGTTTTGAGCAGATAACAACCTGATAATTAATATTAGTAAACTCTCCGGCTGATTTGGGAAAATTAAAAATTTTTCAAATTTTCGATTTTTTTATAAGGGATAGCATCACAATTTTGTGCGAAAATTTTCAAAAAAATAAAAATTTTAACTGGAAATGCCAAGTTACAGAGAATTTAACAACGAGTTCAGGAAGGTATGCCACTCCATATTTGGACAATTAGTTTCATTTTTATAGCAAAAATACGGACTTGTTTATTGGCGGAAAATGAAGATTTCATTTTTTGGCCAAAATCTGATTTTTTGTAAAATTTGTTTTTGCTCTAATTTTTGCAAAAATGCTCCGATATTAAAACGGCGAACTGTTTTGAGCAGATACCAACCTGATAATTAATATTAGTAAACTCTCCGGCTGATTTGGGAAAATTAAAATTTTCAAATTTTCGATTTTTTTATTTCGCATCACAATTTTGTGCGAAAATTTTCAAAAAAATAAAAATTTTAACTGGAAATGCCAAGTTACAGAGAATTTTATTACGAGTTCAACGAGGTATTACACTTCATATTCCAACTATTATTTCCTTTGTTTCGACAAAAATACGGATTATTTTGTTGGAAAGTTAGGATGGAGGATTTTCTTAAAAATACGATTTTAAGTAGTGCCTATCATTTTAGCCGATTAAGAAACTTAGCTATGTATTAAAATCCAATGATCTACATTAGATCGTTTTAGAAAGTGGTAGAAAAAGAATAAAAACTAAGAGTCATGATTGATGTCCTAAGGTGTGTGTAGAAATATTCGATTTAAGGGGTAAATATTGAGCAACCAAACGAAAAACCTTTTCTCGACTGACCACAAGTTACACCATGTGCAATGATTATTCTTTTTTCTTGGTGACTGAGGGCTTTCAGCAACGAGTTGAGTGAGTGGAGCTTTCAGAGTCTCGGTTTTTGCCTTATCTGAAAATGCATATATCATTCTTTGCTTTGCCAAAATGCAACCTATTTGCATGACTTGTATTGACCGCTTGGATTTTGTATTGATGATGCTGCGACTGTAATTAGCAGCCAGTGCGAGTATTCTAGCTAATTGATTTGCAAAATTATGCAAGCAAAGTTGGCAAACGTCAAGTGTATTATTACTAAATGCACTTTGGCAGCGATTGACACAGTCTGTCCGATCGGAATTTCAATTTTACACACCCAAATAAGCGTTGAGAACTAAATAATAAGTAAAATATTATTAATAGTAAAGATCATATTAAAAATACATATATAGTATAATATATTTAATTCAAATATTAATAATAGAATAGATTATAATATAATATACTTGAAAAACATTTTATTATAATTTTTATATTTTGATAATAGTTTTATATCTTGCCAATAAGGTTATATATTTTTTTTATTAATTTGAAATGTGATTTTTTCCAGTGAACTATCCTATCGCTAAGGTCGCTGAAAAGTGCCAAGAACGAATTCGAAGTCGTACCATATACCATTCAACCATTCACATGACCATAATTCCCAAACTCCACAAATGTATAATTCGTCTGGTACGTTGACCATTTTAATTTGGCAGTTAGCACTTTTTTACCCACTTTATTTTAAAACATTTATGTGCCGGCTAAGTTCCATTTTCAAGGCCACTCAGCTGTTTTCAAGAGACTCCGATAAATGTGAACTTGTGCGTGTTTTTTTCGCTGCGTTTGCGTTTGTTGTTGCTTGTGCGCGTTAATAAGTTTACAACTGCATTAAATTGGATAACGAAAAATACAGTCAGACTTCTATAATTTAAACTTTACACTGGTAAAAAAAATTTCTCATTAATTTTACGATCCACGAGGCGTATGATTAATTTTTGTTTGTAACTTTCAAGGGTTAAAGTCGCTTTAAAATGTTTCAAATTAAGTATTACTTAGCTAAACTATAAATTTTGGACATATAACTTCTTTAATTGGTTATAAAAAGTATACAAAATTGAATATATTCAAGATGGACAACATGTCGTATGCGCAATTTTCTAAAAACTACGTGAATTTAGGGGTTTTTACTGTAAGACTCGAATAGAAATAAGGTAAGTTTGTTGTGTTCTGTGCGCCACTAACAAAAATCGGTATCCAAATTCGCTTTCGCCGCTGCTGCTTCTTTTTGACAGTTTTGTTTTAATTCATGCCCGTGCTTTGTGCTTTGTTGTCGCCGTTCCAACGTGGTCGGTTGTAAATAGTTTGGTTTTTGGTTTTGGCTTGGGCTTGGGCTTAACTTGCGAAACACGTCCGAAGCCAGTTCAGTTGGCCAGTTCAGCCGGGAGCAGAGCAGCATAACAAGTGGAGCGCGACTTCGCCTTGCCGAAAATTGTTTGCCAATGTCGCGATAAAGCTAAGGAAAAAAAAACAGAAGAAAACAAAGCCAAAAAGCCATCAAGTAAATGGTGGAAAAAATGCCGCCAAACATGGAAATACGGCAATGGCCTCAACCGATTGGTGGAAAGCCGGAAAAACCGCACAGCACCCACGCAATACGCACACGCAAAAAGGCACAACAAAAATATAAGTCAACACACCTGGCGGTTTTCGACCTTCTGACATAGTGACGATTACTCAACAGCAGTTGTAAAATAAATAATAAATAATTAAAGCAAAGTAGGTTCAGGTATAATATAGTTTTTGAAGATGTAATATATAATAATGGCACCTTAAAAATCATATCATTTTTTTGTGTGTACAAAAATTAGCATACGTACGTATGTGTTAAACTAAAACTAAATTAATGAAAGCAAATCTAGATCAACGATTTGAGTCAGCAGAAAATGAAGAAAAAAAACAGGAAATCATAAGAAAGTGGAACAAAGTGGCATTATTCTTATAAAAACTTTTTAAGACCATTACATTTTTCTTAATTTTTTTATTATTTTATTATTTTTTATTAATTTTCCTTATAAGCAGATCCCTTTAAAAAGCGAGATGGCAACGCCGAAAGGCAAATACGTTGCACGATCGCACAGCATGTTGCCAGACTTATCCCCCATGTCCTCCCCCCTTTTTTTTGCCGTTATCCAAGCACTTATTATTTGCGATGCCAGCGGAGCCAGAGGCAGCGACGTCGGCAGCGGCAGCGGCAGAGTTCCAGTCGACGAAAAGCCAAAAAAAACCAAGTTCCAATCAGTTGCAGTCGCGAATTAGCGTCGCACAGACGCGCTGTCTCGCATAAATAGTATTACAATATATAGCTCCATCCTGCTCCCTCCCGGAAGTTCGATAGTTTCGATAGTTCTTGTGGGTGGTAGCGCTTCAAAATGGTGCAATCGAACGAGAAAAACGAGGATCAACGGATCTCGGAGCTGCAGGAGTGGCTCAAATTGCAGCCGCAGTTACCGCAGAATATATGTTCGTATTTCGTAAAGTTGAAATGGAAGTGGGTCACTGGATCCCAAAAGCCCACTCTTCATTGTCCCCGCGAAGAAATCACCGAAAGAAATTGCAATCGTTTCGAATATCCCACTCAAATTTAGCATATTAAGTGGCTTTTTTTTCTTGTGATTTCAAATATTTATTTCAAATATCATTTTTCCAATGATCGTATCGGAAAGCTAATACAAGTGTGCCAATAAACATAGATCTTAACTTGAAGAACTATTACTGCTTAAAATGAAAACTCAAATAGTGTTTTAAATATTTTCGTATGATAAAATGTGTATTCCTTATGAACTTAGTATTAAAATGTTTTTTTTTGTATTATCTAGTAAAGTGAAATATACTTATAAGTGTATAGTGATTCGTTGGTGGTACTTAAAATATTGTAAAATTTTACAAAAAAATGTAAAACTTAAGTAGTGATCCTAATGAGTTCTTGTAAATTTTGCACTGTGTGATTATCGTTGGATTGGCCAACTTTGTTTATAGGTCAATTGCCTGAGCGATGGGAACCGCAGCCGGTTGCATAACCACCGCACCGCAGTGACTTATGAATGCACCTGTGCACCTCTGCTCCCCTGAACTCACCTCCATCCGCATCTTTATCCGAATCCTCCTTCTCCGCAGCCCGCTTGCTTCTGCGACGCTTTCTGCACACGACTCGTGGCGATCCATCCGCCGCCCAGCGCCTCTTGGAACTCAATTATGGACTGCGCAACAAACATGCCCACATCTTCATCGATCGCGATCCTCTGGACGACAGCTCTCAGCAACTGCTGCAAGTCGCGTGAGTACCACAATATAGGGTTCGGTAGTTAGGATCAGGGTTCCCAAGTAGGAAACTCTATCTTAAGATATGGAATCATTTCTAAAAATAATATAATGTGATCTTAAATATTATAAAATCTTAAATATTATAAATATATGATTATAAATGGTATAGTTAGGATCGAAGTTCCAAGGTTTCTAAGTAAGGAACTCTATCTTCAAGATAAGAAATCATTTCTAAAAATAATATCATCTGATCTTAACTATTATAAATGATATACCTACCAAAAATGCTGATGTTCCCAAAAGTTACCTTAAAGATATTATATTAAACAAAAAAGTAAGATTTATATATGCTTTTGTTAAAAGCAATTGTTCATGTGATTAAGTTAATTGCCAAAAAAAAGAAAATAAAACTCCCCGCTTAAGTAATAAATTTGAAACCTTAAAAATATGTTTATTACCCAGTTGAACGTGTTTATCAGCTTAGCAAGTTGGCCAAATAAAAAATATTAAATTTAATATCACAAACTAAAAAACAATTAAAACAAAATGTAGCTTTGTTCCGGAAAATCATAACTTGCTTGGACACGAATCCAACTAAGTTTACAATCTACTAAAAATCTCCAGCAGAAAATCAATAAAACTGAGTACCGGCAAAAGAGCCATAACAGAAATTTACTGGCAGATAAACGCTTCAAAGCAGACATTAAACACTGATTGAGACTTTGAGACTTTTGTGGCGGCAGTCCAATCAACTTTTAATTAGCTGAGATTCCTGTGAAATTGGAAAAAAAGGTATGCTTTTCTGGTGTGATATTAGCTTAGATTTTGTAAGCACTATGCATTTCGGAATGTTGACTTAGGGCCCGCGTTTTTTTGCTTAGTGTACACAGAGTGCATTGGCTTGCAATATCGAAGCAACCGGTTTTTGGCTGGGATGGACAATATAATGGGGTACCCAGAATTGTGTTAACCGTTTCCCTGTCGCAATTCACCTACAGAGATCTGGTGCCGTTGCCTGGTCTGACCCCGGAGAACAACAAGCTGCTCTTTTACCGCCTGATTGACTTCGATGCGGACAAGGTAAGTTAAGTTAAAGCGAGGGAGAGCGCAATAGTCGAGTGCCTTGACTATCAAATACCAGTTACTTAGCTAAAGCAAGCAGTGGCAAGCAGGGCAAACCAAGCAGGCGCTTGAAAGTGGCGCCACCTAGGTGGCGGGAAAATATATTAATTGCTTATAACTTTTAACTGAGTGTTCCGACTTAAAAAATTTCTTCTACGTTTCGGTAGGTATAAATAAACCCAACAAAATGGGGTTTACAGTTTCCTCTACGAGTAACGGGTATAAAAAGGTTTACAATCTATTAAATCATCGCTTTTAAAAGTGCCTAAAAGTATGCATCAGATATTTTATTTAAATAATATTTAATTTCTATGAGTTTTTAAACGTTATAAGACTTATTTTCTTATGATATATTCTCTATCTGACAGTTCAACTTCACGGCTGCGATCAAGGTCTTCTTCATGGTGGCCGACTGTCGTTTTGCGACGGAGGATGAGGAACGCTTGTCGGATGGTGAGATACCCGTCTTCGACATGGCCGGGTATACGCTGCGCCACCTGACCAAGACCGCCTTGGGCGCCCTACGTGTCTACATGAAGTTCGTCCAGGAGGCGCATCCCGTGCGGCTCAAGGAGATCCACGTGCTGAACTGCCCCTCGTTCGTGGACAAGGTGATGGCCGTGGTGAAGCCCTTCATCAAGAGCGAGGTCTTCAAGCTGATCCACTTCCATTTGCCGGATGCCGAGACCCCGTACCGTCACTTTCCGCGCTCCATGCTGCCCGAGGAGTACGGCGGCGAGGCTGGGAAAATGTCCGACCTGAAGCTCCAGTGGATGCAGTTGCTCAAGGAGCAGAGGTAGGTTCTCCTAGCTGCTTCGTTGGGGATTTCAATCACTAATTTATCCTTTTTCCCCAGGGACTATCTGATGGATGTGGACAACTGGCAGATAAACAAGGCCAAAAAGAACGGTCAGCGAAAGTCAAACGATTCCGGAGTTACACAAAGTCTACGAGCCCTTGAAATCGATTAGTCGTCGTGCGCACAACTGTACCTTAATCATTGGGTCTTTAGATATCTTTACATTCTCCAGGATTGTGCGAGTGTTCCACTTGAATATTGAATGGTTGGGAACTATAGGTGTAGTTGGTATAATCCTAATGATAGGAATCCTTTTTCCGAATCCTGGGGAATGTGAAATTTCTATTAGGCTCATCCATGTATTGTATTTTTGTTGTTTTTTTGGTTCTCGTTCCATTTCCCAGCTGGACTATGGGTCTATGTAAATATACGCTAAGCCTAAAGAATATTCATGTTCATTTTCACACTCCCCATCCCGTGTAATTGAATGCTCTATTGTGGCGGAATAAGGGGAGATACATAAGTAGACGGGGTATATGGGGTATATATGGCGTTATGACGCGCACAGAATTTCCATTTTTAATGCAACAGCATAATTCCAATCACTGCCGGTGCATTCGATGCCGAGCCGATGCCTGCGACTGATGCAATTAACTCGCAACAAAAAGGGAAAACGGCAGGCGAAGGGAAAATGTAGCTGGCTTACACTGAAAGAAAATGTTTGGAGCAAACTCGATGATAAATAGGATTAAAAAAACATTTTACTCTGCAATTTGATTGGTTGATTACATCATAGCCTACAATTTTGATTATGTTCTTTGGTTTATATTTTATAAGAATATAAGATCTGGAAGATATGATACTCCATACTTACTAGGTTATATAAGGATCAATTTTTAGTTAGATTTTTTCTTTAAAAGACATTTTTTTAACATGCATACCGAGTCTTTAAAAATGGAATCTGCATTCTCAGTGCATAAAACTGCCCTAAAAATCGGGGCAAATATATGTATGTATGGATGGATGGCATATTATGCGAGTGTGCGTATCTGTATGTGATCTGGACGAGTGTGTGAGGTGAGTGGGTGGCTGAGTGTGTGTGTGGGTGTTCAGGAAGTGGAAGTGGCAGTAGAAGTGGAGCAACAGCAACAGCAACAGCAATGTGGCACCGAAAGTGGAGGCCGAAGGACCCTTGAGGCATAATGCGCATATCGACACATCCGTTCGGTTGGCCAACCTGGCCACTGGGTCGTCCAAACACCCAGTCTGCAGTCCGCAATCCGCAATCCGCAATTCGCAATCCGCAATCCGGACTCCCACAATCCACAATTCGCAATTCGCACAGTGACACTTAGAGTCGTGCGGCTGACACATTAAAGTGAGGCCTGGTAAAAAAAACGTGTGCTTACTCCTACTCTCCATCATCTGTACCATATATGTACATTTATCGCCTCCCCCCTCTCCGTTTAGCTGGCCATTGCTGTCCAGTTCCATGACCATCCGCGGATCCACGGGGGGTGATATGGGTGATATATTACCCCCACTTTGGAAATAAGTACAACAAAATGTGGTATTCAAAAAGTATGCAACCAAAAATTTCTTCTAAAATCCCCCTCACAACAAAATCCTGCAGAAAATGTGGTATTCAAAAAGTGTGCAACTAAAAATTTCTTCTGAAATCCCCCCAACAACAAAATCCTGGATCCGCCACTGCTCATGACATATTAGTCTTAATGCCGGACTACACGGAAACAATTAGTAAACAAATTAAGCAAAATATATCTTAAAGATATCTTGAGTATAAGGAATTTTTGAAAAGTTTTTAAATATCTTGATTTTATTTTCGATCTTTATAGTTTCGATATTTTCAAGTTGTTTTGGAATTTTTAGTATTATTAGATTTTTAAGATATGTCTAGAGGTATGCAGTAAAAATGGTTTAAAGTGTTTTTTCAAAAACATTTGGAAAGTTTTGAACCCTGTTATTTTATAGTTAGCATTGCCTAGAAGATAATTATTTTCAGAACAAATGTTTCTCACCGTGCATGTGTTTATATCCACATATATTTTCCTTATATGCAAACACACTGGCCTCTCCGCTCCGAGTTCCCCGATTTAACGCCACTTAACGCTGCGACTCATCCATTAGTGTGGTGCGTGCCACTCCCATTTCGGTGGGCGGTGGGTGGGTGTGGTGGGTGTTGTGGGACTTACACTTTTATCCAGAGCCAGATGTGCACTGCATGCGATTGCATGTACATATATGTGTGGTAATCGAATTATGTGGCAACTCTGTCTTTTTGGGGGAGGGGGAGGATGCCTGCACACGAGCACAATAGACGTGGGTGGGTTATTGGGTGGGTGGGCTTCTGTGGAGCCGCTCTTTTGAGTGTGTGCGGTATAAGCCAGTTTGATACCGCATATTTCAGGAAGTTAAGTGAATAAAATTGTTTAAAATTATACAAAATTATATTATACAAAAAATATTACAACAAAAAGATTAATTTTGAAAGTTGAACTTTATTTGGAAGATAATATCTAGCTTACTTTCCAAATCTCTTATATTTTATTTATATTTTCGTTACATCATTTCTAAAGGTGCCCAAATAAAATACTACGAAATATCATATATTACTTTATTATCCTTTATATTTCGTATAAGTTTTTAAATACAGATTTTACCACCTTATCAACCTTATCATCACCGTGTGATGGCCAGCAGTCAACCCTTCAATTGCATTATGACTGCCAACACAATTAGGGCGTTCGGCGATGGCCAAAGCCTCGTCCCTGTCTGGTTTTCAAGTCCCCGGGAAGTGGGCATAAATTATACATATTTGCACATGATGGGCGGAAAGAAAATCAAAGTGGGGGGTGGGGATGGGGGTGGGGATGGTGTGCGAGGGGCTTTTCCTGGCCATCAAAGGCAGAGAGCGAGAGTCCCTGCCAGACTTGACGCCCAAATTGATCAATTTTGCATTCTGCCACAACAATCGCAGCTGCAAAGACGGGGGGCGAATCGAGTGGGCGTGGCAGTGGTGACCCCATTAACATGCCCAAGCCCCAAAAAGCTTACGCTGCACTCTATATATAGTATGAACTGCAGTTGGCCGAGGATTTCCCCTTAGTGCCTCCGTTAGTTCCTTTGCTTTTCGCTCTCTCTCTCTCTGTCTTTCTTCTTCTTCTCCGGCTTTTCCTGCACTTCCCCTTTTGTTTTGCCGGAAGAGGAAGAGGAAGGGGAAGAGCCAGAAGCTGGGGGTGGAGCAGGGCCAAAAACAGAAGCAGAAGCAATAAACGAAATGTGCAGTCAACAATAGTCCGCCTGTCCACCGAGTTTGGGTCTCTTCTTAGTGTGTGTCTGTGTGTGTTGAAGTACAGTGATCCCTGCGAAGAAGAACTATTTTAGTGAACTCATGAAAACCTTTAATACTTTTAGTCTTACATAATAACTCTTAATTAGCTCAGCTTGGAAAGGTATATCACTCCATAATCCGAATATTTTTTGGGCAAGTTTTAGCTACTTTGAAATTTGGTGACCCCAATTTATTTCGAATATTTGTAAGAACAAATTTTATTTCAATCTCTAACGTTGGCATTTAATGATCTGAGACTTAATAGGTATAAAACCCGGTGATCCAACTACTTTTAGCCAGTGTTAAGTGCTCAACGTGGACTTTGGTGACCCCAACTTATTAATTTTACTCTATTAAGATATCCATCCTCAGTAAAAAGTTAACTTTAAAGGCTTTTAAGGTATTATGTGATATAGATATGTTTGTACCTCAAGACCCAACTATTTTTAGCCTACTTATATGCTTAAAATGGAAGTTGGTGACCCCGATTTATTTATTATTTTACTCCAAGCTGAGAACGTTAAACGACTTTTAAGGTTATGCATGTGATAGAGACAAGTAAACCTTCTAGCCAGCGACCACTGTACTTGCCTGTGTGTGTGTGAGGGGTCCAACATGTTGTTGTTGCATGCTCGTTGTCGTCGCAACACCAACACACCCGCACACACAACATATATACGTATATACGGATTTGCAGCTGTAGTTGTTGGCCGGGTCGCTGTTTAGTTGAGTGACTGATAAGTTCAGTCGGCGTTCGTTTGGCGCCGAGAACGGTTATCGCGTCTAATCGAATTTGAGACTTAAGTTCGCAGGCAAATAATCGAGCGACAAAGGAGGTGCGTGGAAAATCGCTAGAAAAAAACCGAAAGTCCGCGGAAAAGCGACCGAAAAATGTTCGCCCCGAATGTTATGGTTATTTCTTTTTGTTCGAGTGTAACGACCGGCAAGTGAATCACTTTTGCTCCTGCGGACTTTCATCAACGGATTCCAGACTCCCGGATTCCCGGATTCCCGGACTCCCGAAGGTATGCAATGAATTTCGCCTGCAGTTGGTAAGCGGCCTTTTTAGCTGTTGCTCTACATATTCTGCATGTGTGCAGTCTGTGCAAAACTATAGGATATATATCCTCGCTCCGGCGAATGCTTGTTCAATTATGTAAGGTGGAATTCATGACTGCACAGCCTGTTACCAGGCGACGGCCATAAAAATCCAGGGGGCCAGCTATTCTGGCTAAAATAATAAATGAGAATGCAAAGCAAGACTGGGGCTGGACTTTAAACACACGTATTTGTTCATTCTAATCGCTGAGGACTTAACAGCTGAAATAAAGCATTATTTAGGTTCTTGTTTGTCTTTAAAAGGATAATTCAATACTATTTCCAAGGAGTCTATTAAACATTTAGTTCCAATACTATAAAAAACAGTTTTTCTCATATTTAGAAGTCACTGAAAAAAGTTTGAAAGCCTTCAATTATTTTATTATCTTGCGAAAACAAATATTAAAATATTTAAAGGGTTCTTCTGAGAAATTATTTTCAATAAATAAATAAAAATTTTTTTTTTTTTAAAGGTTCATAAAAATGTTATTCTTTTCTGGGTTAAATTTCTTACCAATTTGGTCAGCTCCTACCATTAGTGTTGCATATTAGCCATTAATTAAAACGAGACTTTTGGGGTATTGGTAATTCCTTCGGAATGATTTCCAATTAGTCCGCAATTACCATTACATTTTTGGACTTATCCCATACATACGTGTTGTGGCAGTCCCCAAAAATTGGCGACCTCAGCGAATAACCCTAATGCCACCCCCTCTTAGCCCAATGTGTGTATGTGTGTCATTACTTAACACCTACAAGCTGCCGCCAGTCGGCACGCCATTACACTATTACAGCGAGGGCAGCGAAATGGGGGAATACGAATAAAAACGCTGAGAAAAACGGGGGCCGACGGCTTTGAACTACCCCCAAAAGACTTTAACCTCGCCGAAGAACGAGGGGCGAGAGACCCATATTAGTCATGCCCAGCCCGACGACCTCACGCCCCCTTTTTGGAGACCCCAACAGAACAGAGCCAGAACGAACCCACACCCACAAAAACAAACCGCCCCACACATTGTTATTGCATGCTAATTCTCTTCTCTCGTTGTCCCACTCGAATGCTCGTCTCTTTCACATTATTGCTTTTGGCTTTTGCCTTTTAAGAAGTCATTTTCCTGCGACTGCCTGAAAGTATGCAGTGGAAGAGGTATAATCGCATTTGACACACAGAGAAAAAAACAGTGTCAACCTTAAAACACCAAAGGATTACCAGAAAGTAGCCCAGAAATCAACAATCTATAGATATCACTCCTAAGTTTGCTAAGTTACTTATTAAATTTCCATATAATGGTCCCTCGAGCCGGATATTATCTTCATATAATTCACAAAAGCCGGAGATTTGATATCCTTTCTTACTTTCCTTGCTTTCTAATACAAGAAAGTAGCCCAGAAATCAACAATCTATAGATATCACTCCTAAGTTGCTAAGTTACTTATTAAATTTCCATATAATGGTCCCTCGAGCCGGATATTATCTTCATATAATTCACAAAAGCCGGAGATTTGATATCCTTTCTTACTTTCCTTGCTTTCTAATACAAGAAAGTAGCCCAGAAATCAACAATCTATAGATATCACTCCTAAGTTGCTAAGTTACTTACTAAATTTCCATATAATGGTCCCTCGAGCCGGATATTATCTTCATATAATTCACAAATGCCGGAGATTTGATATTTTAAAACTAGTGTTACTTTCTTTCTAACCAGCAGTTACTACACAAGCCTTGCCATAACAAAAAAATCGCAAAAGCCGTTAATTTTCGCTCAGTGTTGTGTTTACTGCTAGGGGTGGATTGGGATGGATTGGGGGTGCCTGGTCAGCATCGTCGGTGCTCCACTTTTGCGGCTAGACAAAGAAAAGTCACCTGTTCTCCGCTGCCCACCCACGACAAGCCCTTTTTTGCAGTTGGCCCAAATTCCCGGCGACAAGTTTGAATGAGTCAGCTCAACTTGGTTACAATGCACAATGTATAATGCATAATGAGTGAGAGTGTGGAGAGTGGCGAAATCTGATTCACTGCCAGCAGCAAAGGAGGTCCTTTCCCCGGTTCCCGGCTCCTCCATTCCGTATCCTCTGCACAGTGTCTGTGTCATTGACGCTTATCAAAAGCCACCGATCAAAGGCAGCAGCGTTTTGTTTCCATTTTGCTTCTGCCATTCTGCTTCTCGCCTCCACCTGTCTGCCTCAGCTTTCCACCGTACTGATAAGCATCGGGAAAAGCTCATAGAAACCGCACAGTGGGACCATAGATGGTATTTTATTCGTTTTGTGCTCCCAGTGAATACTATTCAAGATGGGTTTCTCCTAAAATCCCCAGAGTTTTCCCATCCAAAGAAAAAGTTTTGTTTTTTATTTGTGCTTATAATGGATGACGATCGCAGCCACTGTCCACCTGTCAAACGGCCATCTCTTTTCCTCAGTCTGCTCTATTCTTTCGCCTCGGAGTGCCCACATCCTTTACATACATGTCTATATATGCACTTTCATTGAACAGCCTCATTGAATTTATTCTCACTGGCGTCTGGTTTTTCTCCCGCTTCTGTTAATCTCCACCACCCACTAGGCAAAGCAAATCAACCCCCGTCCTCAATGACAAACAGTTTAGCTGAGGAGCGATGAGCAACGAGCAGGCATTAATAAATTTCTGGTAGTTGTATTTTTAGTTTCCTTTTTTTCCGTGCAGAGAAAGAAAGTATTATTAATAATACTGGTCCTTCGAGCCGGATTTACAACAGTGAGTTTATTATTTAATCGTTTTTAAGTTCGTTTTTTATGCAGAGGAGGAAACCTCTTATTGACTTAAAAATTAGTAATATTAATGAATTTTTTTTTAATTCAAGCTTTCATGTGCTAAAAACTCATAGAGTTGGTCCTTCGAGCCGGATTTTTGTATTATAGTGATTTAATAATATAAGAAGATTGTTTTCTGTGCAGCCAACACTAAATGGCCGCCGCCGTCTTTTGGATGCCAGTTTTTGGGGCTTGCGGTGCCGCCAACCCCACTCCCCCTCCCTCTTCCCCTCCTTTGGTCTTTTAGTCTTCATTTTTTTTGTGTGCGCCTCTTCTTGGACAATTTATGAGGTCAATGAAATGCTTTTCCCGCCTGGTGAGCGCCTCCCGCCGCTCGCTGTGGGAAATTCTGCCAGCAACGACAGCGGCGACGTCTCCAAAGGACTCACCACCCCCCCCTCCCCGCCTCCCCGCGGGCCATCAATGTCATTGGGGGCAATGTGTCTAAAGGCTTTTGCCTATTGCCTTTGGCCGCAGGCCATGAGCCATTTTCAGCCGGAGTTGCCAATTCACAGATGGCAAAGAAAAACTGTAGAATTAAAGGAACAAAGGGAGGTCTTATAGAGGGGATACAAAAAAAAGTGATTAAAATATTTAAAAACTAAATGGGATTAAGAAATTATCAAGTTATAAAGGTGAGTAATGAGTGTGTAAGGGTGAGTAAGCGGTTTATTCGTGGCCAACCCAATGAACAGAAGGAATTCCCAAGTATTTGCCCGTAAAGACAGCGACTAAGGGTTATGGCGATCGGAGTCTGGGTGGCCCGTATGCTGTAAGGATTTGTAAATGTTTATTTAATGTTCGGCCAGACAAAGTTTTGTTTTCCTACTCCAATTCCTCTTTTCATAGAGCGGCAAAGTTTCACTGAAAAGGAGAGAAATGTGGGATGGGATGGGTTGGGTTGGTGGTGGGTTGTGCTGAGGGCAAGTCTTATGTACAATATCGCCGGGGAGAACGGTTCCTTAAGCTGTTTGGCAAAGTTGTGCGCTTATGCTGACATCCTTGTCGCCTTTTGTACAGTACCTCCTCCTCCTCCTTCACTCTCGGGCGCTGATTCCATCGATTTTCGATGCTCCATCGCGGGGAAGAAGTGTCTGTGCTAAAGGCCATCGAGTAGTTTAAAGTGGGGGGAGGGCGCAAAAGGGGGGTTTCCCGAAAATAACACAAAGTTTTGACTTCCCTTCGCGACCCAAAGTCAGATTTAATCACACAAATGGGGGATATTTTACTCTCAGTTCAGTAGTTTCAGTTCAAAATAAACAATACTAACCAGTAATTTAAAATATTCAACTTTAGTTTGAGCATTTGAGTGCTAAAAATCTAGTGCTCTCTGTAAATTGTGTCTAATTTAATAAAATTTATAACTAATTGCAATAAATTCAATATTGTTTGACAGAATTTGGGGTAAAACTTTTGCTGGGTAAACAAAAACTCATAACTCGGGTTTCCACAAACTAAGGGAAACTTTGGTGACCGAAATGAAAAAAAAATATTTTAAAATGTTGGCATGTATTATTATATTCCCATTTCAAATTTATGTTTTAATTATGAAAAGCAATCCATCAAATAGTGCAGTTATGCAAAACTAATTGCATTCAATTTAATACTGTTTGTGTCAATTATGATTTTGATTAATTCCGTAAAAACGTATGCCGTTCAATGAAGTAAAAGAATTTCCCACGTATTTGCATTGGTTGTGTGTTTTATCAATTAATTAGTTTCATGTTTGCACTCATGCTTTTCACTTTTGCCCCAGGTGTGTGTGGGTGTAATCCCTTAAAAATCGGGTGAATTATTCATGAACACACATACCATATATACCAAGTACTTGGCCTCAGCTTTTCAGCGTTTTTATCACAACTTGACAGTGATGAGTGCACTCATTTGTATTCATTGCCTAGTGGATTCTATGGGCAAATTACGAAAAATTGCCGCTAAACGTTTTAAATTTAGAACCGCGCCAGCAGAAGGTCAAATATGGGGGTCGTTGGGTGGGCGGTTCAAGGCTATCGCCGGGGGTGGTGGGTGGCTGGTTTATAGGTTGGATTGCGGAAAAGGGCGCTGACAAGTTTATTAAAAACTACGTCAACATTGGAATGGGTGTATTGGGTATTCAGTATTGTGTGTTCGTGTTTGAGGTTGACTTTGAAATGGCTTTAATCGCAACCCCCTCTCTCCAAATCTCTTTCCCTACGAAATTAAGGTGATGAAAAAGCAGTGAATGAGTGCCTATACATGCTTCGTAAATTGGTGAAGAACCTTTGATCGAAAAATCAAATATATTTCAAAACCTAGAAACCCCCATAAATAGCCACTTTTTTGGTTCCCGAAATCACAAAGGTTTTATAGCTGCGACTATTCAGTCAGTGATTGAATGTTTTGAGTGAATAATTCAGCGATTTCAGGGATTGTGTGAGCGAGGACTTTTTCGATTTGGAGCCATTCAAACATTTGCTTAGACGAACATCACACAATCCCATGGATATTGTATATTGTGTCATATATATACATATAGTACATCCGCATGTCGATGAATAATGCACCGAATTCATTTCGATTCGCAACTCCCCAATCAATATGCATTCCCCACAGGACCACTCCCACTTTTTTTTTCGTGCACTGCTCCAATAACCAGAACAAACTGCAGAATAAAAGTTAACCCCCCCCCCCCCCAAAAAAAGGGAAAAAACTTTCTACCAGGCAGCTGCAATAATCATGTTTGCGTCAGGATGTATGTATATATATGTGTGTGTGTGTGTGTGTGGTTCAAGGATGCTCGAGTTTTATGTCCTATTTATTTTTTTTTGGCCCCAGAAAATTTGGGGTAGAAAGGAAATATTGTCTTTTGTGTATTAAAATGAAAGGTAGCAATTGCTTCTGTGATTCCTGGAAACTACGAACTGATTCCAAGTTCTCAGTTCCTTTAAATCAGAAAATATTAACTCTTATTGGTTTTTGATTAAGGTTCTAACACAATTTTCTACCAAAGAGGCCACAGAGATTTGATGAAGTCATAGAAAATGGATTTTTGTTGA
This sequence comes from Drosophila mimetica, assembly GCA_037075245.1. NCBI lineage: Eukaryota > Metazoa > Arthropoda > Insecta > Diptera > Drosophilidae > Drosophila > Drosophila mimetica. Next base: position 25,379,904 of record JBAMCH010000005.1, on the reverse strand, counting down.
TATTTACTTTGGTCCTGCGTCATCTGAGTGACACAATTTGGTTCGTTGGCTAATATTACGACGGCATTTTTGAAGGCAACTCATAAACCTTGAGGTCTTTATGAGGTTTCACTTATGGGATTGTTAGCCCTGAAGGTTACAACTTGTGCTTAGAGTTAGCTGACAACCCTGGCAATTTATTTTATATCATTAAGCAAGGTTTCTGGCTTTCGTGGACACATAGATACGAAGTTCAGAGGTGCTGTAATCCACGAAGCTCGGTGTAAGAATAATAGCGCTGAATATTTAATCGCGAATTTCCTAGAATTACATGACAACCCTGGATGACCGTCCCTTTAAATATTCATCAATTGTTGATGTTATTATTTCACTTCCGGTTCGCTTGCGGCTGCCACGCGGTTCAATGAACTGTTGACACGGAATATAACCCCCTTTCACCTCGCTTTCTCTCTCTCTCTTTCTCTTACTCAGCAGCTGTCTCGCTCGCTCGCACTGGCGAATAATTCGCTGGCAATGCAGACACGTATTGCCTCATATATATTTAGTTTGGCTTATTTTTTCCAAATGATTCCCCAATGATTGATGGGGCCCAACGCGAGCAACAGTAAAAGCCAAGTGATATGTGATTGCAACCGTTTTGCTGTAGCTGCCTATGCACTGTAAGAAAACATTTGATACTAGGCAGCACAAATAAATATCAAACGTAGATTTTTAGTAAGAAATATATCGATATTAGTGATATTATGCATTTCTTTTACAATATATTATACGAGAAATGAAAAATATTAATCCCTCAGCTCACATGATAATTTTTTGGTGTTATGATGTATTCACAATACCAATAAATGCTTTTTTCCAGTGCAATATTGTTGCCACAGGCAATTATGAAAAGCCAGGCCAAGAGAGAAATCGTGCCAATGGCCTTCTAATGTGTGTCTCTCCTCTTTTTCATCCTTTGTTCTCCTTTCCGTAGCTGGTGCTCCATTTAAAGGATATTCCATGCCGATGCCGTGGTGCTCCTGCCGGAATAAATAGCATCGAGGAGCGGCACTGGCACTGGTACTGGCAAACGGTTACGGAATGGACGCGCGCCGGCAGAAACGACTTGGCCCAGCGCCAATTGCATCCTTCGAAAAGTCATTCGAGGACAATGCCACGACGACTGCACAGCTGCAGAGACAGCAGAGCCAGCAGAGCCAACAGGAGCAACAGCATCACCATCAGCATCAGCATCCTGGCCATGCGGCGGTGAGTCCTTTAGCCTATTTACCAAACACACTACAACAATATACAGTGAACACACCCTCTGAAACAAATACGTAAACCTAAACCTATTAACCTAAAAAGTATTTAGACTATTTGATTATAATATTCGTATACGACTGGAAAAAAAATATTATTCAAAATCTATAATATAACCAAAAAATACGTAGGTTCCATGTTCAAAATGTAGGTTCAAAAAAGGTTTTTTTTAGATAATTTTAACCTAAAAATTCCATGTTCAAAATGTAGGTTCAAAAAAAGTTTTTTCTGGATTGTTTAAAAAAAACTTTTTTTTAGAACATTTTAACCTGTGAAGGCAGTTTGTTTTCGAAAATATTTCAAAGTAACTAGATTTGCCATTGGTCGAACCATCTATCGAGTGACCACCGTAAGCGTTACTGGCTCATGTCACATGCACATAATGCAGGGCTTAAATTAATTAACCAAAACATTAAATCAACTAAAGCGTTACTAGGCGCTGTAAGCTTGGCCAAAGCTTTCCGCTCTCCAAAAATATGGGTGTACCAATGGGGGTGGCAATGAGGATGGGGGGGGGCTGAAAGGTTGGGGGATGTATGCCGCAATCATGCAAATGGCCACTTAAAAGGCAGGCAGGCCAAACGCTTGTGGCTAATAAACAAAATGAACCCTAAGCGACAACAAAAAAAAAACAGCAGCAGAAACACCGAAAACAATATTGAAAATTTGGCAGCTATATCCGGAGACACGCGTCGCAGATCGGTGACTGGAAAACCGTGAGTTTGGCGTGCGTTGGAAAATATTTTGAAGTGAAGTGCTCCAAATAATGTCATTTAGCCAGCGACAAAAGGGACACACGACGAAATGGGAAAACAGTGAGGGAAAAGCCTATAGAACAAGGTATTTAGGAGATGTCCTTGTTTGATAAGGTTTGTAACATGAACTATTGGAACTTTAATTACCCAGTTAAGTGTCTCTAGTATTGGCTAGTATTGGTAATTCCCATAATCTGCACTAACATAACGTTGGTTAAATTTTTGTTGTTAGCTTTTTCTAGTCAAGCTGCAATGTGAGCCAAAAATGTAGTTATAGAACTTATATTCTGAGCTATTTTAGTAGGATTTTGAAAAGTTTTTGGTTTTACAACAGTTTTTTTTGTAACCTTCCAAACTATGAAAAAAAACACACAAAATTATAGAAAAATATTATGAAATGTATTCTTTTAAAGATGGTGACCTTAAATTTGTAGGGTTAAGTATTTAGCCAAATATACATAACTTTCGATGCTGATCTCCCAAGTATTTATTACTACTATTTATTTGGCCGCCGGTGTTTTTCCCGTCGCAGTCACTCACATGGCAAGTTGACTCTTGAAGCTTCGCAGGCGCCACAGCTGAGTCCTTTGAGCTTTCCGGCCTCTCTACTCTCTCCTTTCTATTTTCCTTCTGCTCGAAGCTTTCGATTCGAATTGAAGCGAAAGAGAGAACGAGAAGGGGAAAGGGGCGAGCGGAGAGGAGAGGCAATGGAAAAGCCAAAATGGCACGGCGAAGCTTTCGTCGCATTCCCATTCACATTTAACGCTAGCATACTTTTCGGGGCAGTTCGACGCTGGCGCTGCGTGCGTGCGGTCTAACGGTAAACGGTGCTCCTGCGAGAGAGCGAGAGCGCGTGTGTGTGTGTGCCAGCTAGCCAGACAGAGATAGCAATAGCAGCCAGCTGAAGTGAGCAGCCAAACACAGATAAATCAAAAAACGAATGATAGAAAGCGAAGGCAAAAAAAAGAGGAGCAGAAATCACACTTGCTGGCATTTACCGTTCAACTTTTTTTTGTGTGTGCAAATTGATGCAAAATTAATAAGGACAAGTAATACACACACACGCACACGTGGAGAGGACTTTTTGGGACCGCGGTGAGTGTGTGTGTGTGTGCGGGTGTGTGTGAACAATAAACAGAAAGCAAAGCACGCGGCTCTCTCTCTTATCCTCTATCTGAGACCCCCTCCCCTGCCCACTCTTTCTCTCTCGCTCACTCTCTTTTCCTTAAGCTGCTTTTTATTTAAATTTTAATTAATTTAATCACACATTTGTGTGACAGCCTCTCTTGTCTCTCCTCTCTCTCTCTCTATTTCTCGTCGTACTCCTCGGCAACTATCTCTTTCTAGTCCTCTTCCATTTTCCAATTTTTATGCCTAGAATTATGTTACGATTTGTCCCAAAACACTTGCCCATATTTCCTGCCTTGTCGACCAAAAAAAAAGGAAGAAATATACGGTATTTTCTTTTCTGTACACCACAAAAACAAAAGGCCAACATTTTTTGGAGGAGGGGATTTTTTTTTTGGGGCTTTTGGAGTTTTGGGAAGTTTTCGATTGTAACGAAATCACATGTTTCTAACGGGGTTGACTGAGGTTACGGGGTTTTGGATAGTTAGAAAGTTTGTTTTAAGATAAGAGAGTCTTACGGGTATCGATAAATATTATATTCTTAAAAGAATAAACATTTTTTGGATATTTCTAAGCGTCTTTGGGGATATTTGGTCATTACAAGGCATTTACAGGCTTAGAACTTCTTATTGGAGCTTATAGATTAAAGGATGTTTCGGTATTTCTGGGGGCTTTCAACTGGGTGGCATGTGCCCTTATTTTGTTTGCCGCACAGCATGCCTTGTGGGCCTGGGCCGTCAATTTCGAAAATCGTTGCTGTTGCTGCGCCAACTTTAAATTAATTTGTGGCCCCAAGGTCCCGCAGAGACAATAAACGATATCCCCAGCCCTTAAAGCCCGAACACCCCCTATTCGGGCGCCATGTGTCAATCATGCCATTTCACAACGGGCAGCCCCCAGCAACTATATATCTATGTGTGCATATATCTCCTTATCATCCACAGATACCCAACCCAAAACCCCACTTTTTGCGTGTGAAAGGATTTCTCCTTGAGCGCTTTTAATGCGAGTGCAGGCAGCATCACAGGAAAAACTGCAGCAAACCCCTCCCCCTCGCCGACTGTGTTGCTCCAGTAAACTTAGGATCGCACCCCGCATTTCCATTTCTATAACATCCCGTCCCCATCACTCCCCATCTCAAACAGCTTGAAAACTTAAAGCCCGCTAATGGTGTTAGCCAAAGACTTTGAAGACCAGACGAGAGTGGCGACAAATAAAGTCGTCTGGCTGCTGAAACTTATTATCCCTATCCCGTACCTCCGATTGGAACTTATTTAAGGGAGTCTTGAGAGAGGGTAAAGGAATTACTTAAAAAGAGCTAAGCAGGAAATTCCCATTTCCTATAAGTGGAGTATACTTTAGGGGTTACACATTGTGTACGTAAAAGTATAGAGAGTTTCTTAGGTGTACTTTAACTTTAAATGTCTATATAATATTTGAAAATTCTTAAAGAGACTGGGAAATTGATTAACTAGATGACTGTGCACAAAACAGAGTATAGGTGGCCTGAATAATTCCTGAAATAAATACCCATTTGCCATTCCATTATCGGAAAATTGCCAAAGGCCTCCGCGAGTTCCTGGGATTTTGGCCAGGTGGTCGTGTTTTGGGTTCTGTTCTGCAGGTCACCCTTTAATGCAAAACCCAATACCAAAACCCTTCAATTATGATCGCCGCCAAGGCCATGAGAGCCAAGAAGACAAAGGAAATCATCGTATCATTTAAAATTCACATGTGGGAATAAGCTGAAAATGAAAAGCGAAACGTATGAAAATCCGCAGAGAAAACGCCGCGGGTTCCAGGCTCCCATCATATTCATACATATACAATGTACAATACATAGTGGGTACATATATAGGGGAAACTGTGTCAAAAGCGTTTGATTTCAATTTGCGAAATGCAATCCGAGGGGAGACTTCAGTGGGTGGTGGCGAAAATGAGCCAGCAGTTTTCCGTTTCCCCAGAGTTTTCCCTAATCTAATGTATGGTCCCTTGATATCTCGGCGAAAAACAATTAGATTTCATATTTGTCGCATTTAAAGTTACTGAACCTTTAATATATCAGTTGAAAAGTTGAGAGGCTAAGAGAAATATAATATATATTCTTTTTAACCTTCAATACTTTACTTTGTACGAAAAGCTTTAGGTGTCACTTTGCACAATTTGGCAACTATGTAAAGTGCACACCACACTTTTAGGCAGATCTGCAATATAGTTGCGAAAACTGAACAAACTTGCAACTAAAGTGTGATCGAAGCGAAACTGAACAAACTGCCAATGGAGGTTGCAACTATGTAAATTGCAAAACGCAGTTTTCGGCAGCTCAAAGTGACAGTTTTTACAGGTTTTCAACTATGTTAGAAATTTGTGGGGATTGTAATACAGATTTGGGTAGAAAATTTCAGATTTGGAGTTTATAGAAATCTTTTAAAATTAAAAAAATAAATGGGAAAAATGGTAAACACCTTGATAACATATTTATTGATTAAAATAAATGGTTTTGAATAAATTCCAAAAATTTGATATAATTCAGAAAATATTCCCAAGGCATATTACCCATTTCTTAAATTTAAAATTTGTTTAACATTATTTATTAGTAGTATTATTGATGATTTAGTTCTTAAGATACATTTTTAATATTTATTTCCTTATAGATGATGGAGCAAGGTGTGCGAAACCAGACAACGATGTCGGCGACGACGAATCGTAATAGAACCGCCGGCGGCATTGAAGCGCCCAACATAGCCACTCCATCCGCATCCGCATCCGCAACTGGAAGTACAAGGAGCTCCGCATCCACATCCGCAACATCTGCAGCCTCTGCAGCATCCGCATCCGCATCCTCCTCCTCATCGTCATCGGTTTCATCGGCCACTTGCTCGGCAACGATTGTCCAGGCGAAGCAGCGACCGCCGCCCCTGAAGACGGCAACGACAACGGTGACCACCACCCTGGTGAGCAGCAGCGAGGGCGGCCAGCCCATACCACCCACCGCCCATGCGGGTGCCGGTGGTCCAGGGGGCGGCGGTCCGAGTGGGAGTGGCAGTTATCGCGGTGCCGCCACCCTGACCACGCCCTCCACGCCCCGCATCGAGCTAAGTCGCGCCTCCAGCTCGTCGCATCACGAGGAGGACAGCCGGGAAAGCAGTCCGGAAAATGTATTCGAGCAGGTGAGTCAAAGGTCGGGGAAACCCCGTTCGCATGGGGCATAAGGTATGGGCCATGAAACAAGTATTCTTTGAATGTCCCCCTACGTAATAAAAATCAAATTTAAACATTCAGATCAGCTAGCAGACCTTTAAAGAATATTTATAGTTCCTATAGTATCGCATACAATACCAACTGACTGGGTTTATCTTAAAAATGCATGTCAATCTATAAGAAAATCCCAAAAACTTGTTGTTTTAATGTAATATAAAAGTTTTTTAAGCCAAAACATTTTTTAACCAAACTTTTCAAAGAAAATCTATTGACTGGTGATACCTTATGACCCACATATAGGTAAACAAATTGCAAAGTGGGTGGCTTAGGTTTAAGTTGTATGTTTTAGGGAGGCGATAGAATCATCTGGTGCTAATTAAGTTGTACTTTGCTCTTGTTTGCGTCATTTGGATTCGTGTGATTCTGTTTCTGTTTTGTTTTTACCGCTTTTTCCATTGCAAACATCAATCAAACTATCTTAACCATTCATCGATATGTATATCATCGTATATATATGTGTACATCTGTCTCTTTCTCTGTCTGTAACACTCTGTGATGCGCTCGCTACCCCTTGCACACACACACACACACACTCCGCCCCGCCCCCCACTGAAAACCCATAACCCCTGACCTATAACCTACAACCGACAACCTACAACCTACAACACATATCCACAACCTACCTATCGAAAAACAAAAAACAAAACCAAAATCCCGACCGAACCACAAAACGAATCCTGCACACAAATTGGCTGTTGATTTGTTGATTTCGTTTCTGTTTTCTGTTTTCGACTTTTTGCCCCACTCCCTTAACCATCGTGCATGCTTCTTAACCCCCGTAACCCCATCCTCATCCTCTCACCTGGCCTAATCCCCAACGAATAAACCAAATCGAAAAACGAAAAAACAAAAAAAAAATCAAAACAAAACCAAACAAACTATCGCTCTGACAAAACGAACTGCTCGACTCGATGTGTGTGTACTGGCTGGTTTATGTGGTTGAACTAATGCTCTGAAGGTCGGCACTGGCACCCTACAGGAAACGATTGGCCTTGGCTTTCGGGAGGAGGGCGCCCTCGAGCTGCGCAGCTCCACCGAGGAGCTGTACTTCATGGATGCCGAGCAGAAGAAGGAGGAGCAGGAGCGGATCCAGCAGCAGCAGCAGCAGGTGAGAGGCGGCGACCGCAAGATAGCGGCGATTTGAGCATCGATAATTATCGAAATTTACACGATTGACACACAAACAAGTTGATAACAGCCAATACGTAAATCAATTTTGGTAGAAAATCGATATCTTCAACAATTCCCACGATAAATACACACAAGAAATCGATAAAAAACATATAACGCTAAATATAATTGTTTCCTCGTTCTGATTTCGATTGCATAATCCTTTTCGGTGAGGACTAGTAATTGAAGCGTCGATAAGATTCCACGACAAATACACAAAAAATTCGATATTAATAAAATCGACATCTTTAACAATTCCCATGATAAATACACACAACAAATCGATAACAACGCATAACTTTAAATATATTTGTTTCCTCGTACTGATTTCGATTGCATAATCCTTGTCGATGAGGACTAGTAATTGAAGCGTCGATAAGTATCGAAATTCCCACGATAATACATTAAATTCGATATTAATATCGATATCGCATAACAAACTACAAATATTCTATATTTAAAACCGTACCTTAGCCATGGGCTACTAAAAAGTGTTTGCTGCTCCTTGAGGCGCCTTATTTATCAACTAAGGACCTCTAAAGATATTACAACGTGTGTTTAATACCTCCTTGCCTTCTCTGTAAAAGGAAACCGCTTCTTTTAAACACACTCGCGATGAGGAAGCTCGTTATTTTTTCAAGTTGCTTCGACATTTCCTATTAAACAAGCGGATGGGCATGACATTGACGGGGTGGCAAAGGTTCCAGAGGGGGTCAGCAGGGGAATGGGGTGGTGATGGCCGGATGGGAGACAGTAACCGCATCGCAAGTTGAATTAATAATGCAAAATTGCATTCGAGTGGCTGGGAAGTGCAGCAGCAGTAGTGAAATCAACGGAAATGGGCAAATGGGCGGGGCGGATGGACGAGTAAGCGCCGAGTGACAGCTGACAAGTGTAGCCACCCGACAAAAACCCAAGGCCCCCTGCGTTCCTACACCCCCTTTTCACTCTTCTTCACTTCTCCCCCACTGCAGCCTCAATTTCTCCCGCCCCCCTAGTTGCGATTGTTTGGCCAAAGTTTATTCCTGCGCTCGGGCGCAAAAGTTTGTGGGAATTATTTGTGCCCCCGCGGAACAGTTTCTCCCCCCGGGAGAAGTGAGTAACTCTGTCAGTTGGGCGAGAGGCGTCGTCCAACTTATCAATTGCTGTAGTGAAAGACGGGTAGCATGAGGTGGAATTCTCCTGGTTAATTGCAAAAAGTTGCAATTGATTAGTTGGGCGCGTGACTGCGTTAATTGGCGCCCAAGGAAAGCTGTAATTACCAGAATACAATGTCGAAAAGAACTGAACTCCCCAAAAAGGGTTTAAAACCATTTAAAAAAGTGCCTGAAAGTAGGCAATATTTCAATATTTCATAGCATACTTTCAAGCACCTTCCTTTAAAAGCTCTTTTTTTTCATAAAATGAAACTAGTTAATAGAATCTGCGCGAAAAAAAGATGTGATAATTATCTCCCTAATTGGCATGTGCAATCTGACCCTGGAGAAATCTAATAGGGTATTGGAACTCAGGGATAAAAACTATGCAACAAACCAATGCTAATTAATTAGGTAGCAGTTCGAAGCGAAAATCTGAAGTCCTGCGCCCCATTGGCAACCGAAATGCAATTCTATCTCGCCTTTCGCCGCTTTTCCCATTTTCTGGCACTGGCACACTCGCTTTTCCTTTGTGCTCTCGCTCTGTTTGCCTTGCTTGATTGGCAGCCGCGGGAAGTGAGTCCAGATTGAAGAGCCGCGATTGACGTCGAGCCGAATGGAATCCCATGATTGCCAGCGGACCAGTGTCCACTGCCTCTATTTCGCCTTTCTCAAATGTGAACACTGCGGAAAATTCATTCCTTAACTTTCAACTTTATGTGATTCATGGGTGCCACATATTACCTATAAGTAATTCGTTTATTCTGTAGTGGTCAAAATGTCTTATTTTACCCATTGTATACCACCAAGTTTTTGATTCTATGCCAATATTGCACAATCTTTTCAAATTCTATTCAATTTTCAAGTTTCTCTACCATTATTTTCCTGACCAGAGTAGCACCTCTTTAAAGAGTTCTCACCCTAATCCTTAAAACTCTTTCGTATCAAGTAATATCTTTTCTAAACTATAGTCCTACCTCTATTAAGAGTTCTCATCCTAATCCATAAAACTCTTCCGTATCAAATAATATCTTTTCTAAACTATAGTCCCACCTCTATAAACTCTTAAAACTCTTTCGTATCAAGTAATATCTTTTCTAAACTCTAGTAGTGTCCCAATTTTCTGGTTTATTGCTTACTTCAACGTTTGAAAGTTCACATTGCGATTATAAATCATGACACACAATATGCCAGGTATTCTTCAACACATCTCCTGTATCCTTGCTTCCCTGTATCCTTGCATCCTTTGTTACACCTGTTACACTCTCCATTTGCAGGCCAAGCGCTCCTCGCCGCACATCTTCAAGTTCGACGAGCACCAGAGTTACCTGCAGCAGCACCAGCGCAAGGACTCGGCCTCCTCGGAGGTGGCTGCCCTGCTGTGCATCTCGGGTCGCACCAGTCGCATCTCGAGCGTCGGCAGCCAGGGATCGGCGGTGAGTCGCCTGTCCGCCATATCGGGTGTCTCCCGCTCGCCCTCGCCCCATCGCATGCTGCTCGAGACCTCGTTCTGTGGCCCCAAGCCCGTGGAGCTGGGATCGGCAGGTGGCGGGGGCCCTGGCGGAGGCAGTGGTGCCTCCACGGCGGTGAGCTCCTCCCACAGCCAGGCGGAGGGAATGCCGGGTGCCGGCACAGTGGCCGCAAATGCGGCGCTGCTGGAACAGCTGCTGTTGGCCCGCAAACATGATCCCACCCAGGCAGTGCTCGCCGAGGGCATCAAGGTCCTGCCCCCGGCACCCAATCGCAGCAGGAGCAGGCAACCCAACCCAACAGCGGCCACGGGATCCGGATCCCTGGCGAATGGCGAACGGCTGGGGGAAGCGAAGGAGGCGAAGGCGAAACCCACAATTGGCGCCCAACGCCGCAGCACCAAGAGTCCCGGCCAAATGGTCGTGGGCAAGACGGCCAGCGGCACGGAGTACATTAGGATCAACCTGCGGCCGGATCACATGTACAGTGACAAGGGCATCGCCTCCAATGAGCGGGTGGTGGAGGCGCCCAATCAACTGGCACCCGTCTACTCCAAGCCCGCCTCGCTGAGTCTCCAGGGTGCGGGTGCGGGTGCGGGTGCGGGTGGGGCCATGGAAGAGCACCGCTTGACCCCCACGGCGAGTCCCAAGCCGGGCAGGCGTTTAACCAGCAGGTCACCATCCCCCGCCACCGGGGGAGGAGGCGGCGGTGGTTCCGTTTCCCGGAAGAGCTCCTTCAGCAGCCTCTTCCGCCTGGGCAAGGACTCACCGGATTCGCCCAGGGAAACGGCTCGTTCGCGGAGCAAAAGCAAAGAGCGACCAGCCACGGCCTCAGGAGGACTAGGAGGAGGAGGAGGTGGACAAGGAGGAGGCTCCCAGAATGTAACGCCCAGCAAGCAAAAGTCCGTGCTGGCCATCTTTAAGCCCGGCAAGCGGGGCAGTCAGAGCAGCAAGAGCTCATCGCCCATAGAGAGCACCATTGAGCCGGCGCCACCGCCACCGCCACCGGCTCCCGGATCCTCCTCCTCCAACCGGAGTCGCACCCCGGCCGGATCCCGGCCAGGATCCCGGCTGCGCTACTACGACGAGCCCGTGGAGGGCGTGATCCATATACCGCTTCACACGCCGCCGGAGGAGCGCGAGGCTCGCACCCTGCTGCAGGGCATCCAGCAGCTGACGCATGCGGCGCAGGCCAGCATGGATCCCTCGCCGCTGCCCACCCACCGAATCGCAGTGCCGAGCAGTTCCGCCCAGGCGGGCACCCAAATCACGGCCACCCAGCTGGCCGCGGCAGCGGCTGCACTGCGTCCGGTGGCCCAGCGGCGGCAGGTGGCCCAGCGACCCGATCTGGATGCCATCCAATCACTGCCCAGCCAGGAGGAGCCACCGGGCATGAGTCCGGGCGAGGAGCAGCAGCAGCAGCAGGTGCCGGTGCAGGTGCCGCTCCAGCAACCGGAGCAGACCAACTGGAGCCTGGAGGTGCAGCGGCACAGCTCGCAGGACTCGCAGGAGACGACGGCGGAGTCCGTGGGCTCGGTGGTGAGTGCGCGGGCCGCCAATCTCGCCCAGCAGCGGGAGCAGCGGGAGCAGCCCATCCAGCGGCTGCCCTCGGTGGAGAGCACACAGAGTGCCTGCGAGCCGCGACTGGTGCACACGGTGGCCACCGTCAATCCGACGCCCAATCCCGAGCTGGAGACGGCGGCCGCCAAGGAGCGCCGGCGCCTGCTGTTCGCCACCCGACTGGGCTCCGGCAGCCAGGAGCAGCTCTTCTCCACCCAGTTCAGTATTTCCAAGACGGAGAGCCAGTCCAGTCAGCTGTCGGAGCAAGTGGAGCACTCCGGCTCGGAGGCAACAACGACCACGGAGGGATTGCAGCGCCAGGGAACCGTGATCCGGCGCATGGAGACCACCTCCTCGGGACCGCCGCCGCCCCCGCCACGGGGAGTCTGCAGTTCGGAGGAGGAGCAAGGAGGCGGAGGAGGAAGTGTGGTGATGCGCTCCAAGCACAAGTCGCGTCCCAGCTCGGAGGACGAAGCTCCAGCGGATCTGCGCCACTCGCGCTACTTGGAGAACTTCGATGTGCGTCGCAAGCTGCACGAGAATCTCACGGAGGCGGAGATGGGACGGGTGGCCGAGCTGCCGGGCGGTCAGGTGACCGTACCCAGGAAGCCAAAGCGTCAGAGCGTCCCGGAATCAAGACGTAAGTGGATGGATCTCCAGGAATTTCAAATCATTTATGGGTTTTAAAATCATCTAAAGTTATTTCTTATCATTAATGATGATTACATTATTATTTGCGAGATTTATGATGATTTTAAAATCATTTACGAGATTTATAATGATTTTTCAGACCATTTATGATGATTTTAAACCTCTGATTTCAAATCCTTAATGTCTGGATCTCCAGGGAAAATTATTTATGAGTTTTAAAAGCATCAAAAGTTATTTCAAATCATTAATGATGAATATAAAATTGTTTATGAAATTTATGATGATTTTAAAATTATTTATAGGTTTTTTTAATTATTTTTCAAACCTCTGCTTTCAAATCTTTAATGATAAAATCATCATTAGTGATGATTATTAAATTATTTATGAGATTTTTTAATGATTTTAAAATAAATTATAGGATTTTTGATGATTTTTCTGACCATTTATTTCAAATCTTTAATAATAATAAGATAATCTATAATGTTTTCTAAAATCTCTGCCGATTTCTGTGATTTTGTCTAATTTGTGCCACCTCCTTTCAGGTGAAACCACTAGCTATAGTTCCGGCACTGCCACGCCCACCACTCCCACTCCCACACCCACGCCCATGGGTCAAGTGGGTGCAGCTAAGCAGCCACCGAGCTCTGCCACCACTCCGACCAAGCCTACAGGAGTTCCAGTGACCTCTCCACCCGCCGCCGCCGCCGGCGCCGCTCAAGCTTCCACTGCCGCTTCCTTTGCTGCTTTTCCGGGTACCGGTACCACTACCTTCAATGAGTCACCCAAGGAGCCACCAAGCAGCTCTTTCAGGGAACCAGCAGCCAGCACTTCCTTCAGGGATCAGCCCACACCAAGCCATGCTTTCCATCACGATCCGCTGAACTCCAGCACCCCATCGGATGCCATGCCCATGCCCATGAGCAGCTCCCCGCCGCCACCGGAACGTCGCCATTCGCAGTCCACGGACGAGCACGAGCCCATTGAGTCCTCGGAGAGTGAGAGGGACTCGGACATGGCCGGCAGCTCCTCGGTGACCACGGCAGTGCCGGCGGGCGGAGAGGCTGGCCGGAGGCACCACAACTTTCCGCGCAACGTGTGCGTCATCGAGGAGCACGAGAGCACGGGCCTGGTGTCGCAGGAGTCCTTCGAGGACGAGCTGCCCTACATACCCACCACGCTGCCCGAGGAGCGGGCCCAGGGTGTGCCCATCATCCCGATGCGGGAGCGTGCGAACATGGAGCTGAAGACGTGTCCGGTGGATAGGCCGCGATCCACGACGCCGCTGAATCCCTCGCATCTCGAGGAGTACTGCACGGGGATCATGACGCCGCAGGAGGTGCAACCGCAGGAGACCGACGGAGGAGGTGTCACCATAGGCTTGGGAGGATCAGGAACTGGATCGGTGGCTCCGGTGCGCGGCGAGAAGCTGCGGATCAGTTTGCCACGCAAGGAGTCCATCGGCAAGGAGCGCATCCAGAACTCAAAGTCGCCGCGTCGCGTGTCCAATACCAGCGGCAAGTCCTGGTTCGAGTTCGCCGAGGAGGGTTTGCGTGCCAACAACAACAATCTCGAGCGCAAGGACTCCGCCAAGCAGCTGCTCCCCGTGGTCACGCCACCTGCCCCCGCTCCCTCGAGCACGTCATCGAATCTGGAGGAGCCCAAGCCGAAGGCGTCGACCCAGCGAAAGCTCTCCGGCCATTGGATCGACTTCGAGAACATACCCGAGAAGAGGAAGCCCGCGAAGAGGATCACCACGCTGCCCAAGGAGACGCTGACGAGCAGTGTGGCCGCCACGGCCACCACATCCTCCTCCTCCGCCTGCGGCAGTGGTCACCACAGATCCGGTGGCCACCACCACCATCATCATCAGCAGCAGCAGCAGCCGCATCAGCATCAGCAGGGATCGAAAGCGAATGCCGACGGGGGCGACAAGTTGCACTACAACTATGTGAAGCCGGAGGATTGCCAGTGCGAGTGCCACGAGGCAGAGCGAGGCGAGTCGTCGACGGGAACGGCGGGAGCCGGGGGAGATACCAGCACGGAAACGGGCACTGGCACCGGAACGGGCAGTGAGTCGCTGGCCTCCGTGGAGCTGCTGCAGCAGGGCGAGGACATGTTGCCGCTACTCGAGCCCGACACCTCGGCGGAGGGCAGGTGAGTGCAGTCCAGAATGTAGAGTCCTTTTGTTTTAGCTTATATCCTCTTTGATCCCTCAGGATTTACGGGGACGAGGAACAGACGCCTCTAGTGCGCCACGCTGGCAAGGGCGCTTCCAATCCCAGGGTACGTTCATCCACAATAAATTGCAATTCAAGAAATTTTCTTCTCACTCATACGATTTCGAGAAGAAAATACTCTCGAATTGGTTTTTCGAGAAAACAATTCAAGAAATTTTCTCCTCACTCATACGATTTTGAGAAGAAAATACTCTCGAATTCGATTTTCGAGTATACAATTTAAGAAATTTTTTTCTCACTCTTACGATTTTGAGAAGAAAATACTCTCGAATTGGTTTTTCGAGAATACTGCCTCTCTATTTTGAGCTTTAAACGATCTTTCCCCATTTTTAGGCCCAACTCGAGGAGTTTCCTCGTCGAGATGATGGATCAAGTCCTCGGAATCGCCGGTTCCCCGACAGGAAGTAAGCAGTGGACGTCTCTCTTTTCGGTTCTCGGACTGGATCGGTTCTTTATATAGATCTTCAGGGTAGCTAAACCGGTAATCTATCTCTATGTAAGTCGAGTCACTAAACTAAGGGCCAGCTAAGGGTATCCTTTCCTCCTGGCCTATATCCTTAATGTACCTCAAGCAGAGTGGTTGTTAAACGTTCAGAAGCCGAGGGACAATGATCGCTGGACAATGATGCGTATTACCTTTCGACTCGATTACTCGTAGCTAAACGAAAAATAACAAAAACCAAACTCTATATGGAAACTCTATATACAAAACAGAAGAAATATACCTTAAAAACACATACGATAATATGCATACGATACTCGGTACATACGATACATACATATTTAGCTCATGAATGTACATGGTTAGGATAATTTTTTTGATAGCAACAATTACAAAACATCCACTCTACATACATATATAGCAATCCTGACTTTTCGCTGGCAATTTTTACTATATGTGATCTCAGATAACGTGTTGGACATCCGATCGGATTCTCTAGCTGTAAGTCGGTGTATTTGTGTGTAGTTTGTTAACTAGCTCAGACAAATCCGGAATCCAGAATCCAGAATCAGAATCCAGAATCCCTAGGCTTAGTCACTCTATTCTTGATCTATGATATATGTATATTATATATCGTTGTCTGTGTCCGTTTCTATATAGCTGCGTGCGTCTGTGCGTGTGTGTGTGTTTTGGAGATCTATATTTAGATATACCTCTCTGTAGCACCACCCTCGAGATCTCGACCCATATCTCTAGGATCTCTACAAAACGAGTTGTAATCGTTTTCAGTTGGTCAAAATCAAGCAAAGCAAAATGAAAAACACAAAAAGTAGCCTGATGCGTAGCCTTTAGTTTAGTTGAGTTCGCATTCGAAGCGTTAGTTATTTAGTCAGCCCCGATTTTGGCGGGTGTTTTGTACATACATAAGTCTAAATTAGATTACAGTATTCGATACAAAGGGGATTTTGGCATTTTTTTTGGTCGCCAAAAGTTTGTGAACTTTTAAATGAGTTTATTATCTTATACATGAATATTATTATAAAGCCAACAAACTGCCAGCACACACACACAGTTCCTCCTCTGTTTTCGGGGGTAACCTGCTTGGTGACCCCGTTCGGTTTATGCGCCCCCAATAAATCAAGATACGAATACGATCTATAAACTAGCTTTCCCGAAAAATGTTTCCCCTCACTCACCCTCATACGAAGTAAACAAAAAAACTAACCCACTAGCTAGCCTTTGAAATTCCTAAATACTTTATTGAACTTAGCGGACAACGGACATTCATTGAATTGAAGCAAAATCAAGCGAATAAAATTTAAATTAATATTAATGCAACTTATAGGTAAATTATACAATACATAAACTACATTGAAAATGTGCAATGCGAGGGCTCAGAATAAATGGGAGCTTGAATCGGAGAATCAGAGAACTTTACCAGCGTATCGAAAGTATTTCAGAGCCCCCATATACGTAGTCCCGATAAGGTATAAACGTAATGGAGACCTTTTTTGTATTTTTTTTTTAGTAGCAAAAGCGGTGAAGCACAAAATGCACTCGAGACATATACGATATATAGATGTAATGACGAATTCAAGCAAGATCTTAACAAATTGTACAATAATTTCCACAATACATTTATGTGAGGATAAATATATATATATATATTCATATATATACAAATCTATATGGATATGCATTTAAACATAAGTTGCGTTCCAGTTTCCGAATCTTGTTCTCTATACTTTATCTATCGTTTTCGAATACACTTTTTTTTTGTATAACTTAGCGAAACCACGAAAAATTGTTGTTAAAAATGCATTTACATTACAAAAAAGAAAAACAGAAGATGACAGAGTTGAGCGTTTAAATAAGAAATGGAATATGAAAAAATTGTTACCAAAAATTGATGCATTCATACGAAAATGAGAGGCCAGATGGTTTTGAGCAAAAGGAAATAAATTAATAAATATATATGTATATGTATGCACTTTCATTATTTAAAGATTTCATATAGGCGAAAATGATGATTATGAATGAAGAGCAGACAGGAAATTAATTGAAAACTATTCATTAAAGTGACAAAAAACATATTTAAACAATCTGTGTGCCTTTTTATCTTGGGGTTTTTCGATTCGCGCACGTTAGCATGCGACTCTTGGACATGAGAATTGGACTCTTATCACAATCTGAGGCTTAAACAGCCCACCGTTGGCAATCGATCATGATTACGGCTATTTAACATGCATATAGGGCTCAGCCGTAAGGCAGCTTCGCGATTTCAGATAAGATAAGTGCTGACGAATTCCATTTTAGATCCACATTTTCCTGCAAAATTAATGGTAAGCTTGGTATTAAATAAAAGTTACAAAAAAAAATCGTTTCTCAGTAATTCGCGTTATATTGTATGCATGTAATTTCGCGTTTTGGCGCCACGTGTAAACGTGTTGCACTGAGCGTTTCTCTCACTGCGCAGGCGCGCTCTCTTCTTCTCGTGGGAGAGTGAGAGCACCATCCATACACTTAGAGAAATTGTCAAGGCAAGTTGTAGGTGTCCTCTTAAGTTTATGTAATTATAAGGTTTTTATTTTAGGTAATGAAGGAAATATACAAATTTCGATTTTGGTAGCAATATTTTTAAAATTTTGTTTATGATTAATAAGCTATAGCATAATTTTTTTAAGTATTTAATATAATAAAATAAAAAGATAAATATAAAATATTATTTTGCAATGTGGTTAATAAGCCAAGTGGCCAACGGTGCGTATACGTGATATATTTGGAAGGCCTTTTAAAACCGAATTAAATCTAGGGATCAACAATGCGAGTTAATAATTTTGTTATTTATTTTTATTATTGTATTCTTTCCATTAGAAAATACAAATAATTGCTCATATTTCAGTTTGGCTCATTTTTTGAGCTAAACAATTTCTCCGACGCACAACGGTGCGTATGAGTGATTTCAAATATTAGTTTTTACATGATTTCTCTCAGTGTACTCTCCCGCCTGCCGGTCAGCGTATAAGTAGAGGCGGCCAAAGCGGGACGGCCTCAAAACGAACAGAGCCATCGAACGGTGAAGGTGTGCGCGCATTCTAAGATTCTCCCCCACAAGCCGACCGACCAACGAACCACAAAAAAAAGTGAAGAACGAAACAAACAAGAAAATCAAAACAAAACCAGCGAACACAGTTTATTTCTTTTTGTTTTGTGTGTTTTTCGAGAAAACGAGGGAGGTAGCGAGTGTGTACCGAATTTCGAGATCGAAACAGAGAGAGCCGAAAAAGTGATCGAGACTTCGAAATGGCGTTCATGATGCCCGTGATGAAGAACAATTACGATATTTACAAGGACACGCGTTCCCGCAAAACGTCGGAATGTTCGAATGCGAGTAGTAACGGTACCACGGCTATGGCCACCGCTCTTGGAACGCCCGCCCAGGGACAACAGCAGCAGCAGAACCAGCGACGTCGCAAGGTGTCCGAATGCAAATCGGAGAGTTTCGCCACCTCACCGTCACATGGCCAACTGGGCGTTGCATCCGGCCACCAAAGGATGCAAATGCAGCGCTGCCACAGTTCGCGGGCCTTCCCGCGCAACGCGTCGCGCAGCTCGCACGGCGGCTCCATGCAACAAATTGTGTCGCCCACGCGCAGTAGTCCGCCCAGCCGTTCGCATACCGCTTCGGCACTGGAAAGGCAGGCGGCCGCCCAGGCAGCGGCCATCAATCAGAAGCAGCAGCAACAGGGAGCAGGAGCAGGAACAGTGGAATCTTCCAATGACTATACGAAATTCCATTTGCGCTTGGTCGACAAGCTGCGTAAATCCTTTCGCAAGGATAGCGGTAAACGGTCATGAGATCACCACCAACACAAACACAATCAAAATCACAATAGCAGCAACAGCAACAGCAAAAGCAACAACAACCACAACTACGACAACAACAATGCCAGCAGCAGCAGCATGGCGCTCCTTTCCATTAGCAACAACAACAATAGTGAAAGAGAACGAGACGAAGCTAGCGGTGATCTAGGATCACCTGGCCGCCATGCGAAAGAGAGCAGCTCAGCTACAGAGGAAGGAGAGAGAAGAGAGCGCGTAGAGAGAGAGGAAGCCACGTCCTGGAAGAAAGGAGCGCGAACAGCGACTTCCCGGAGAGAGAGCGGGGACGAGAGAGGAAGAGGAGCAGGCAGAGAGAGAGGCATGGTCAATCGGTTGGGGCGACGCTTCCGGCGTTACTGTAAACTACTGGCCGCCGGCTCCCAAGGAGCAGCGACGTCGGCCTCGCCAGAGGACGAGGCAGAGGGAGAGGAGGTTAGCTCCATGGAGCAACTAACCGGCAGCAGGAGCAGCAGTCGCAGTCGCTGTCGGCGTCGGCGCAGCAGCAGCATTGGAAGTGCCAGCAGCCGGCTGAAGATGCGTCTGCGACGATGCACTTCGTCGCCAGGATGAGAAAGAGATGGCTAGCTTTAAACTAGGTCGGTGCGAGAGAGATAGCAGACTAGAAAGGAAGTGAAGAAAGTTAGAGAGAGACAGAGAGAGAGTGCAGCGGCGTAGCCAAAAAGGGGGTTACAAAAAGTCACTTAACCTAGTTATTGGCGGGAAACAGAAAAGTTGGCAAGTTGTTGGTGCAAATTTGTTTGAGCGTAATCTATATAAATTTCGGTGTACATATGCAAACTATTTAAACTATATATAAAGATCCCAAATGTATAATTACATTAATTATATTTATATTATGTATGCTTCCAAATATAGAAACTAGAGCAAAGAACCTGTCCCAAGAACAACCAAAACCCTCTCCAAAAATAAATAACCTTTCTTAATTTGTAACTGCGGTTTCGCGACAAGAGGAAAACAGAAATTGCAACTGCCAATTGCATTGTATAACGAAAACCACATCAGCAACAACAACAACCAAAAAAGAAAAACAACAAACAAGACAAAACACTTGACAAAATAACAAACTAACTAGAAAAAGAACCACGGATTTTTACCCTTTCATTTTGTAATTGCATAATAACGAAACGCAATTGACAATATTTGTACGTTTAAAAGCATTGTGAACAAAAAATAAAACAGAAAACTACAAGTAAAAATAAAAATGCGAAAAAACGAAGCAGCTGAAAACAGACTTAATATTATATCGTATAACATATACACACACATGTACTTGTATTAAAAGAGATATATATATACAAAAATGTACCTAGACGACAGCTACTTTTAAGCAACAAATTAATGTTATTCGTTTTTTTTTTCATAGCTAGTAATTTTGTAATTACACAAACATACACGGCAAACGAAAAATAAAAAATCTGACAAAAAAACAAATAAATAAAAAGTAACAAAAAAGTATAAGGAAAAAAACCTAAAGACTATGTAATTTTATTTGCACGCGAAAACATTTAAATGTCAGCGGAGGGAGAGAGTGAGAAAGAGAGAAAGTGGTGGGAGAGAGAGAAATTGCAGCTGCAGCCAAGTGCGCAGAAAATGCGTTTCGTGGGGGAGGGGAAGCCCCCAATCCGGCCGCAATTAGACCCACTCTCGCCAACCCGCTCCCCCGGCCCTTTCGCTCTCCCTCGCACACGTTACTCTTCATGGGAATTGAGGCATGCGGAAGCAGAAGAAGCGCAAAGCGAAGAAAGGCAAAAGCAGAAGAAAGATGTAAGAGTACAGTGATACCTCGAAAAGTGACGGTCCTCTTCAAGGTTCAAATTCGGTAAAAAAGTTTTAACAATTTTTTAAGGATTTTGCTACATTTTAAATTCATTATATTACTTGTAATATATCTTCGTCAATAAAAAATCTTAAAATACATCCTACAAACCTATCAACTAAGCCACAAAGTTTAAAAATAAAATCGAAAACTTATTTCGTCTGTATCGTAAGTCTTCATTTGGTTTCAAAGTTATTGGCTAATAAAGCACAGAGGGAATGGCTTAGTTAATAGGTAGTTGGGTAATAGGAAAAACTCAGTTAAGTTAACCCCACCTAAATATGTCTAACTAGGAAGCGTATAATGAAAGCAGCACTAAACTTAGGATCATATAGGAGCCAGCGGGACTTCTATCTTAATCCGGGGTCTTTATTTTTACGACTGCAATGGCCACAAAGTATCTGCTGGCTTGTTTCACACCCAATCTCGTATACCCGAACTAAGAGCGTCATGGCAGTGGAGCAACCTTGACCTTTGGACGCAGCAGCGAATTGAATTGAATTGCCTGAAACAATTTGGCGTGTGGTGTGTCATATATTCTTGAATTCTGTTGGGGAGCAAAGGGATGCTTTTCACCCGGGCGACTTGTGGGGATCCACTGTGGCACACATTCGAAATCTGGGCGAAACCTAGAAAAATTCGAACATTCAATTTCAATTGAAGAATAAATCAAAAGTCGATCGAGCAAAGAAATTCAAGAAGTGGACTTTACCCATAACTGTGTGTATATCACTTGCATTTTGATGTGTGAGTCAGACGATCTCTTTCAATTTCAAAGCCTCTACGATTTTTTCAATATTGATCTGTTGTGATTTTGCGCATGCAGCAAATTATTTATTTATTTATCTATCTATCGCCAATGGATAAATCCTTATCTGGCTACAATTGATTAACTTATATCTATAAACGAGCATTAATTAAAAAATATTCCCTAAGGGTTTGCCTTAACATTTCCTTCTTGGCCCCCCAGCTGAAACTAATGCTAGTAGGCAAGCTATTGAAAATCCTAAGAGCCCTTAGTAAAGGCTCATTTTGAGCATAGTTAGTCCTGACAGCATGTTCCACAAATGGTATCAAGGTACGCAGATTCCTGGCAGGAGCATTGAAATTAATGCATCCCAACAGGCAAGGACAGTCAATATTTCCTACCAGCAGATCATTAATAAAAAGAAGGCCTGCAATTGCACGGCGATCCTTCAAGGAACAAGTGTGCAGCAGGGAACACTGGCTAGCATAGGGCGGAGCCGGTTCGGTAAAATGCAAGGATTGCAATGCGAATTTCAAAAACTTTTTCTGCAACCTCTCAATCCTATTGATCTGTACACTTCCTGAGGGATTCCAAATAAAGGAAGCGTATTCGACCCTGGAACGGACAAACGCAGAGTATACAGACAATCTGGAATACGGATCTTTGAATAAGACAGTGTTTCGCTTAACAAAGCCGAACATTGCATATGCCTTTGGTAATATAAAATTGAGATGTTCGTTGAAAAGAAATTTGTCATCAAATAACACCCCCAGATCAACTATTTCATTCAAAACAGAGAGAGGGTGGTTATTGATGTGATAAGTGGATGGGATGGTTACATGACGTTTCGCATAACGAACGATGTGGCATTTGTGAAGGTTTAAGGGCAAATTATTCTTGGAACACCACCTACCGATACTGTCTAGGTCCGATTGAAGTAGTATCGAATCACTTACGGTATTAACCGTCCTATAAATTTTCAGATCATCCGCATAAAGAAGAAAGTTAGCATGATTGACACACTCACAAATATCATTTATAAAAATAATAAAAAGTAAAGGGCCAAGAGAGCTGCCCTGAGGAAGTCCCGATGTCGCTTTATAGGGATGGGATAATGCATTAGCGGAAATTAGCGGAAATATATCGAAATTTTAGCAAGCTAAACTGGGAAAACGTATAATGAACAACTGTTCCTATCCGTAACTAAATATAACTATAATTGAAATAGCGACAGATAAACGTAATAGCAACAGATAAATGGAAACACAGTTGCGCTTGATTAAATATATTTAGGTTGTACTAGGTTCCAGTTCTCAAAGGTGCACATATATATGGAAACAATCTCAGAACTGAAATGATACAGTACTCTACAAGTTTGTTTTCTAAACAGATCCATTAGGTTTACAAGGTGTATCCAAAAGCTATTAAAACTTGTATCTAAAACTATTTAACAGTCAAATCCCATCAGTTTGGAATCGTGGAAGTTCCATTGTTTATTCCCCTTATCTTTAGGACTGTCTGTTTATCCATCGCATTTTTGCAGAGTCAGATGTTATCTTTTGTGATATTCCGGCGTTTTCTGAAACCGGTTCGAGTTGGCTAACTGGCAGATTTTGAAGTTCACACGCCTATATATGTAAAAGCCGATACGCCATCTAGATATCGGCGGTAATATCCCAGATAAACTAATGTTATGCATTCATAAATGTCAACTAGATGATTTAATAGCCCTCCTTCGGTTTTCGGGTAGATGGATTGGTTATATAATATGATGTGACTTACAGTACGCAGATGATTCTGATATCGATGCATTATGTGCATACATACGTTAAGTATGTAATGCTAGATGAGATGCCCCCATGCATTGTCATCGGTTATATCAGCAGTGTTGTTGGTCTGTGGTTGTGCAATTCCTTTTGCCAATGTCAATCGAATACTGTGTCTATATATCTCTTCCTCCCCATTGCATTTCCCCCTTCGCAGTTATTTTCTTGTTTTCTCCATTGTCAGCATAAACAACTCACTCGAGAAATCCTCAAAACAACAACAACTTAAATAGGTCTTGGGTTAGAGGTCTAATAATCTCGAGATCCTTCTCCTTTCAGATAGTATTCCGATATGATTGGATGAGTATAAGTATATGTACTTTTATTTCAATTTTGGAGATCTGCGTCTCTTTTAAGGTAGTATTCAAATGTATTTGGAGGAGTATATATAAATATTATCATATTATGAATATTATGAATATTATTATATCATGTAGTGGTTCTTATCTGCTTTTCTCTCTTCAGTTACCCTTATTCGGATTCCTAAGTAGAGTCCTTGTATTATTTTAGGTAGAACTGTTAGATTCTTGTTATCTTTGCCCTTGTTTGTATTGTTTTTTTGCTTTTGTTTGGTTCTTGCTGGTTTTTGTAGGAATTTCCGTTTTTTTCTTTTGTATTTTTACTGAATCCCCCTCCTTCATTTTTTTTGTTTTGTTTTTCGTTTTCTATTTGCTAATTTACGAATCACTTGAAGACGAGTGACAGGCGGTGGAAAAATAGGGGGCACAAACTATTGTGTTTTCTATGCTTATGCGAGGCAACAGGTTTTCATTGGAATTAACCCCCTGCTGCCCCTACTTCCCCCTTTTTTTTTTGTTTTTTTTCTGTTTTGCTTTTTTATTTGCGTTTTTGTGCTTTGCGCGTGCCGCAGTCAATGTGATGCTGAATTGAACATTTATTGAACAATTTCCAGTTCGATCCTCTTTTGGTCGCGATACAATGACGCCAACAATGAAATGCTTTGCTGTGCTTAACCCCTGTTTGCCCACCTTACCCCTTGCTATTCCTCGAGCGGTAATAATAATTGAATTACGTGGGTTACGTTTTTGCGGTTGGTCAGTTCCGTGATTATCGAATTGCAGAAGTGTTACAGTTTTCCGGAATTTATAACTAGGAATAAATTAGAAATTTCCATAAACTAAATATTTTTACGTTCTTAAAGATCGATGTAAAGTTTTATAGATACATAGCATATAGATACATAATATAATAACAATTTGTTTTCAAGAAAAATATGAAAATATCCAAAAATCACTTGGTACAGTTGCCCCCTGCGTTGCTAGTTGTTGTTTACGTTTCGCCTGCTAATCTTTTTTTTTGGCAGTCCCCAATTGTTTACCCCGAGATCTGTTGTTTAGTCCAAGATCAAGGTGAGATGGTTGTATAACCCCCCCGAAATCTATTGACGTCACCGCGAATGGTGGGGCCGTTTGGGGGCAAACGAGGACCAGGTTCGAGGCTTATCCTGCTGCCAGGGGTCAAGGGTGAGTTGAGGTTTGAGGATTCTGAGGAGGGCGTGGGCGGGAATTAGCGGCCAACTGACGACAGCAAAACGGACGGAATGCGGGAAAAGAGATAAGCGCACTTAAGTGTAACCAAAGAGGATAAACGTAACGTACGACTCGTACATAACCAGAAATCCTCCATAATCCGCATAGTAAATATATAAAAATAATACAGTGAATACATATATTATAAGAATAACATCCGTGGAGTTTAGTAATAACGCATTTTATGTAATGATCGGAATTTTTTTTTAATATTTAGTTTCCTATATCTTTTGATTGAAAATTTGAATTTATATATTTATATAATCCATATCTTACAAATGTATTTACTTATAGCTTCCTTAACTTTCTTAAGTTTCTCGGTTACTCAATCAGAGATTGAATTAATGTTCTCAATTGAACGAACCACCCAAAAAACAGCCCTTCTGCATTGTCAGTGGAAAATTCCCAAAAACTCGCATAAAAGAGACGGCGAATGAAAGAGCAAGGACTACCGGGGGCGGTGGGTGGTGCAAAGGGGGGCGTGTCAGGGTGTAAAAGGGCGCAGCTTTCTCTTCTCCTCTCATCGATTAAACAACGCGAGTGACGGAAAGGAGAGAGGAACAGGACGCGAAAAGGACCTGACCTAGTCAAAGTTCGCCTCTCTCTCGCGCTCTCTCTCTCTCTTCCAAAACGCAGTGACACTTGCTCTCTCCCCATAAGCGTAGAGTAGGGTGCAAAAAGAGGGGGGCCATTCACCCCACCCTCTCTGCAAACTTCTGACAAACTTCATTACAGCCATTTAATTATGGCAAAATGAAAGTGCATGTTTTAGTGGACACAAATTCATTTTGGCCGTGCACTCATTTAATTATCATATATTGACAAAACTTGCTGAATAATTAGATTGACAAGCTTTATTCTTGTGCTTATGGCTGTAAAACAGAACAGTGTATCATTTTCAAAAAGGTCAAACTTGTGTGGAATCTAATTTGATGATGAAGCTTTTGCAGCAGATAAGAACTGTAGATTAAGCTGTAGCCGCAGATTGTCTATAAAAAGAAGTATAACTTAAATATGTAAATATTGACTGTGCTATTTTAAGGAGAACAAGCAGATCTCTCGGAAAATACGGAATATTATTATAAAAAAAAGGTAAATATAAATACATATAAATTTAAATTAAATTAAAATCTCCAATAGTTTTTAAAACAATTGCATTAGTAACATTTTTTACCCCTGGTAAGGTTTTTAATCTACACCCATATCACTCCCGTTATCCTACTCTCTCATCTCCTTTTCCCTCACCCCACTCTCCTGCTCTCCTGCTCTCTTCCTTTTTTTTGGAACGTGTGGAGCAGCACGTAGCTGAAAATGGTGAAAACGCTGAAAAGCAGGGAAAACGAGGAAAACGTAAGCCGGCTTTGGTCCCGTGACCCCTGCGACTTGGCTTTTGGCCCGTGTCAAGGACATTCAACTCACGGCCTGCCTTCGATTAACGGCATTTATTGATTTCCATCGTGTTGTAATTTACATGTGCGCCACTTGACTTCCCGGCGTTTTTCGTTGTTCCACTTTATGGCAGTCAAAGTGCGGGTTTTAAGTGCAAAATATAATTGGCCAGGTGAAAATGAATTTTACAAAGTCTTGGCCTTGGCTTTAAGGCGGGGTCAGTGATCAGCGGCCCCCCCTGAAAATAGTCATCAGGTGACTGGAATGTTGTCTCTTTTACACAGAGAAATGTGGACTCAACTTAAATTTTAATAAGATATTTGATCTAAAATTATACCAAAATTTGATTTTACACAGGAAAAAGTAACTACTAATCTACTTACGTACACTTAAAAAAAATGCTATACATTTTATTATTGGGAATTAATAATTTATTTTTATTATTTAGCTACTTTATATAAAGAATTCCTTAAAAATGTCAAATATAAAATAATATGATCTTCATATGATATTTTTTCTGTGTACAAAATCGACTCGAAAACTAAAACGTGCTACGAATTAAAACACCAAAGCAGAGAGATAGACGAAGCGGAGGAGGAGGAGACCGCAAAAGGCATCGAAGCGAGCGCGGCTTAAAGAACGTGTGAGCAAAACAAACGAGCCGAGGGAAAAGAGAAAAAACAACGTTCGAAGTGAAAGTCGAACACAAAAACAGAAAAGGATAGACAGAGAGAGGGGTAGAAAGAGAAGGAGAAGGCAAGCAGCAAATTGGTAAGAAATGAAATTGAAGCCAAGTTGCTCTTCTTTGGTATGTTGGCCACAAAAACAACAAGCAGCGACTGCGACGCCGACTGAGAACCGCTGTAACTATTTAGGGTGGACCTTCATAGGCACAACTTAACTGTCCTAAAATAACATTAAATTTGATCGAGCCAAGATCAGCAAATAACATATAAAGTTCCGTTCTGTTTCCCCTTTAACTTTAAAATAATTAAGTTGATTTCGACAATAAGATAATCTAATAATAACGTAAATATTACTCATACGCCTAGTAAACCCCATTTTTACACTTGACAGCTAGAAACACTTTAGATATTTATAAATATGATATTTATAAATATACATATGTATACATTTTAAGGCCATTGAGCGGACCGGAATATAAAAGCCTATGCCATGAAAACCAAACGTCAACACTGCGTATGCGTGATTTTTCCATATTTCTTTGAAAATCGTTAAATTAGTATAAAAAATAATTTAGAAAATTTGTTATTTTCAAAAAGACTAAAATAAAATCCAATAATATGGATATGATTTAATATATGATTTTAATATTAATTAGATATTAACAGGGTCCACTCTAGTGCATATGCAACAGCGACAGAGACAGGGGCAGCATGTTAATAACAGACGCCTCGGAATAATTTTTTTCAGGTTATTTCTGACGCGTTAACACGGCTCGGAACCACTGGAAGTCGAAGCAATTGGACTCCACGGCAAGTCAGTTGGCCAAGATCGCGCGAGAGGCTTAGACACACAGACAGTTGTAGTCCAGTATCGCGGTAACTAGAGTCTCAGATCGGTCGCACTAACTGATCGAGTAAATATATAGTAAGCCGAACCGAACCCTGGGAAATGTGCGAAATAACCACCTGACTTCCCAAAAGCTCCCAGTATTCAACAATATCTGCCCATAAAGGCCGCATTAAAGTGGTAAGTTTTTTTTTTGCCGACAAAAGAAAGTTGAGTAATTCCCATTGATAGAATGTCAAAATTATCAATGAAAGTCACTGTTTTTAAGGAAGGTTATTAAAACAGTTTTGGATAAAATATAAATGCCATTTGTTTAGTAACAAAAATTTGTAAGTCCCATATCATTGTAATCTTTATATTACCTTTCCCCTTTCAATAAATCAATAATACATATATTTGACTACGTTTAATAAGAAAAAGTTTAGGTGTTAATTCCATTACCATAGAGAAAGTTCTTAAGCTCGAGCGTTGTCCAACTTACAAACACTCCACTAATTCAATTATATTTGAATTTGAATTAAGAAAATAAAACAAATTTATTCTCTTAAACTATTAAAGATTAAAAGTATTACTAGTAAGTAAAGGTTTTTTAGCAAAATATTCGATAAAATAATATGCTACTCCCACTTTTATATATTCAGAAATGTACTAACAATCATTTAATTGAATACTAACCAGCTTAAAATGATTCTTAAATTAATTATGGAGTCTGTAAAAATGTATTCATTAAATGGGCTTTTAAAGTTAGTTAGTGAATAGGATCCAAAGTCGAATATTCATTATTCGGATACCAAGTTCCCTGGCAACACTAAATTTCATTGAGCCATTTTTAAACACTTGATTGTTGAATCTAGACAGCATTGTAATGCCATAAAATTTAATGAGTTTCGAAACTAAAATGATTTGCTAGAAGCGCAGTGCAGCGAGCAATTTAAGTGAATTACGAGAAACCAGTTGTTCAGGTGCAAAACCACTCGAGATTTCGGGGTCAGCGGGGCCTTCAACTTGGTCACTCCCCTCTTGAGATCTCGAGATCTTCTCTCTGGAATTATTTCTTTTGTACCCTATCCCTTTTGGAGAAGCATATAATATAAACTTTCTTTTCTCTTCTCTCTTTGTAGAATCTGAACCGAACCCGAAGAGAGCGGTGCACAGTAACCAGATAGAATCAACATCGATTCATCATCGAATCATCATCAAATCATCAACGAATCATCATTGATTTGATCGCTTAGCTAGCTATGTCGGAGGCTGCCACGCCGCCGGGATCAGTACCAGGATCAGGATCAGTATTTCCACCTGGCTTCGATCCCACCGCCGAATCGGCCGAGAAAACCCTGTGCTTCCGTGGCTTCTGGGCCTGGGCAGTGCTGATTCTCCTGGTTGTCCTTGGCATCGCGATCTTCATGTGGCTCCTGCGCAAGTGCATCCAGGGACCGGCCTACCGGAAGGCCAATCGAATCGATGGCAAGGTGGTGATCGTTACCGGCTGCAATACGGGCATTGGCAAGGAGACGGTGCTGGAGTTGGCCAAGCGGGGTGCCCGTGTCTATATGGCCTGTCGGGATGCCGGGCGCTGTGAGGCTGCCCGCCTGGAGATCATGGACCGCAGTCACAATCAGCAGCTGTTCAATCGCACCCTGGATCTGGGTTCCCTGCAATCGGTGCGCAACTTCGTGGAGCGCTTCAAGGCCGAGGAGTCGCGATTGGATCTGCTGATCAATAATGCCGGAATAATGGCTTGTCCGCGAACCCTAACAGCCGATGGCTATGAGCAGCAGTTCGGCGTGAATCATCTGGGGCATTTCCTTTTGACCAACTTGCTGCTGGATCGCTTGAAACAGAGTTCGCCCAGTCGCATTGTGGTGGTCAGTTCGGCAGCCCATCTATTTGGCAGGATTAATCGCGAGGATTTGATGAGCGAGAAGAAGTACGGCAAGTTCTTTGGCGCCTACAGTCAGTCAAAGTTGGCCAACATACTGTTTACCCGGAAGTTGAGCACGATCCTGAAGGATACGGGAGTTACGGTGAACTGCTGTCACCCGGGAGTGGTGCGCACCGAGCTGAATCGGCACTTCTCGGGACCGGGATGGATGAAGAGTGTCCTGCAGACGGGATCCCTGTACTTCTTCAAGACCCCGAAGGCAGGGGCCCAGACCTCGCTGCGACTGGCATTGGATCCCAAGCTGGAGACCTCGACGGGGGGCTACTACTCGGACTGCATGTGGTGGCCCCTGGTGCCCTGGGCCCGGAACATGGAGACCGCCGACTGGTTATGGCGGGAAAGTGAAAAGCTGGTGGGTCTGCCGCCCATGGAGCCACCAAGCCAAAACGGTAATGGTACTACCACCCAAAATGGCAGCCAAAATGGAAGCGGCAATCCCGGAACCCGGGAAATGCAGTCCGTCGAAACGGTCGTGGTCAATCGTTCGTAGTCGTGGTGCAAAAGTCCTTGAGGAAAGGGTTCAGTGCAGTGCAGACCCTCGCTCTTAATTTATTCCCCACAATATTGCGTGTTTCTGGGTACCCTTGGGAATGGAACCCATATACAATCGACAGTCGAGTTCGGAATGAGGTCTCGGATTTTTATGGAAATATAATCAATAAGAAATATAATATTTAAGAACCTGTTTTTTTTTTTTGTTAATTTTACAATGTTTTAAAATTTGAGAGAGTCGTCTTTTCTAATCCTAAAATACTCTTGTGGAACCTTTTAAAAACTGCCTTCCTGTGAAATTATTTAAAGATTTCTTTTGAGTTTATTTCTGAGAGTAAACATATAGGTTACATACCTACCTGTAAAATATAGTCAATAAATTTCCAACATTTCCCAGGGTATTAAAGTCTTCGGTTTTCGAAGTTTTTATATATTTTTTTTAGTTTTGTTCTGTACATAATTTTAAGCGAAAGAAACCCCATTAAAATAAAAGTTAAGCCTGACATGCAATCCTCTTTTGGACTCTCCTTTTTGCTTCTTCCCCTTTACACCCAAAAAAAAGAGAAAAAACAATAACAATCAGCATAAAGCGAACAATTTACGACAACAAAGCGAAATCAACGGTCGATGCCACTGCACTTTCGTGTGCGAGCGAGAGGACAATAAACGGGGGAGAGGGGGCTTAGAGGGAGAGGGGAGGAGAGGAAGAGAGCGTGAGTAGGTGAGTAAGACAGGTGAGTGCGAGAGCGAGTGAGTCAGACAGTCAGTCAGTGAACACAGTGGGCCAAAAGGAACAGCAAAAGTAAGTAAATTTACAAAATTAAAAAATAGTTTT
Organism: Drosophila mimetica; assembly: GCA_037075245.1. Classification (NCBI taxonomy): domain Eukaryota; kingdom Metazoa; phylum Arthropoda; class Insecta; order Diptera; family Drosophilidae; genus Drosophila; species Drosophila mimetica. The sequence goes on along the minus strand of JBAMCH010000005.1, from coordinate 25,348,756 downwards.
TTTACAAATAAAATATTTAAATCAAGTGCTATTTATAATACAATGATATTTTAATAATAAAAGAGCATAAGCAAATATGCATTTATGATAATAACACCCACTGTGCACCCGTTCGCTCATCCACATGCCATTAGCATTAACGAAAATCACATAAAGCGGATGGTGGGCGCAGGAGGGGGTGAGGGTGCGAGGGAGAGGGGAGCAGTGCAATTAAACCCATGCATGCCCGCGGGGGTCGTTCTGGTGCGCTGGGTGCGCCGAAAAAGTGAAAATCACAAAACCCCAACCGATCAATTAGCCTCGCCAAATCTAAATGTAACGCTGTAATTCATATTTTCAAAAAAAATAAAAATTAAAGCATCACACTTTTTTGCGAAAATTTTCAAAAAAATAAAAATTTTAACTGGAAATGCCAAGTTACAGAGAATTAAACAACGAGTTCAGGAAGGTATGCCACTCCATATTTGGACAATTGGTTCCATTTTTATAGTCAAAATTCTGATTTTTTTATTGGCGGAAAATGAAGATTTCAATTTTTGGCCAAAATCTGATTTTTCGCAAAATTTGCTTTTGCTCTAATTTTTGCAAAAATGCTCCGATATTAAAACGGCGAACTGTTTTGAGCAGATAACAACCTGATAATTAATATTAGTGCACTCTCCGCCTGATTTGGAAAAATTAAAAAAATTTCAAATTTTCGATTTTTTTATAAGGGGTAGCATCACAATTTTCTGCGAAAATTCTCAAAAAAATAAAAATTTTAACTGGAAATGCCAAGTTATAGGAAATTTAACTACGAGTTCAGGAAGGTATGCCACTTCATATTTGGACAATTGGTTTCATTTTTATAGGAAAAATACGGACTTTTTTATTGGCTGAAAATGAAGATTTCAATTTTTGGCCAAAATCTGATTTTTCGCAAAATTTGTTTTTGCTCTAATTTTTGCAAAAATGCTCCGATATTAAAACGGCGAACTGTTTTGAGCAGATAACAACCTGATAATTAATATTAGTGCACTCTCCGCCTGATTTGGAAAAATTAAAAAATTTTCAAATTTTCGATTTTTTTATAAGGGGTAGCATCACAATTTTTTGCGAAAATTCTCAAAAAAATAAAAATTTTAACTGGAAATGCCAAGTTACAGAGAATTTAACTACGAGTTCAGGAAGGTATGCCACTCCATATTTGGACAATTGGTTTCATTTTTATAGCAAAAATACGGACTTTTTTATTGGCGGAAAATGAAGATTTCAATTTTTGGCCAAAATCTGATTTTTTCGCAAAATTTGTTTTTGCTCTAATTTTTGCAAAAATGCTCCGATATTAAAACGGCGAACTGTTTTGAGCAGATAACAACCTGATAATTAATATTAGTGCACTCTCCGGCTGATTTGGAAAAATTAAAAAATTTTCAAAATTTCGATTTTTTTATAAGGGGTAGCATCACAATTTTTTGCGAAAATTCTCAAAAAAATAAAAATTTTAACTGGAAATGCCAAGTTACAGAGAATTTAACTACGAGTTCAGGAAGGTATGCCACTCCATATTTGGACAATTGGTTTCATTTTTATAGCAAAAATACGGACTTTTTTATTGGCGGAAAATGAAGATTTCAATTTTTGGCCAAAATCTGATTTTTCGCAAAATTTGTTTTTACTCTAATTTTTGCAAAAATGCTCCGATATTAAAACGGCGAACTGTTTTGAGCAGATAACAACCTGATAATTAATATTAGTGCACTCTCCGGCTGATTTGGAAAAATTAAAAAATTTTCAAAATTTCGATTTTTTTATAAGGGGTAGCATCACAATTTTTTGCGAAAATTCTCAAAAAAATAAAAATTTTAACTGGAAATGCCAAGTTATAGGAAATTTAACTACGAGTTCAGGAAGGTATGCCACTCCATATTTGGACAATTGGTTTCATTTTTATAGCAAAAATACGGACTTTTTTATTGGCGGAAAATGAAGATTTCAATTTTTGGCCAAAATCTGATTTTTCGCAAAATTTGTTTTTGCTCTAATTTTTGCAAAAATGCTCCGATATTAAAACGGCGAACTGTTTTGAGCAGATAACAACCTGATAATTAATATTAGTGCACTCTCCGGCTGATTTGGAAAAATTAAAAAATTTTCAAAATTTCGATTTTTTTATAAGGGGTAGCATCACAATTTTTTGCGAAAATTCTCAAAAAAATAAAAATTTTAACTGGAAATGCCAAGTTACAGAGAATTTAACTACGAGTTCAGGAAGGTATGCCACTCCATATTTGGACAATTGGTTTCATTTTTATAGCAAAAATACGGACTTTTTTATTGGCGGAAAATGAAGATTTCATTTTTTGGCCAAAATCTGATTTTTCGTATAATTTGTTTTTGCTCTAATTTTTGCAAAAATGCTCTGATATTCAAACGGCGAACTGTTTTGAGCAGATAACAACCTGATAATTAATATTAGTGCACTCTCCGGCTGATTTGGATAAATTAAAAAATTTTCAAATTTTCACAATTTTTTTCGAAAATTCTCAAAAAAATAAAAATTTTAACTGGAAATGCCAAGTTATAGGAAATTTAACTACGAGTTCAGGAAGGTATGCCACTCTATATTTGGACAATTAGTTCCATTTTTATAGCAAAAATACTGATTTTTTTATTAGCGGAAAATGAAGATTTTTGTCCAAAATCTGATTTTTCGTAAAATTTGTGTATTGGCTTTCGTGGGTTAAGGGAAGCCGCTTCAATTACACGAAAAATTGCAATGGAAATTTCCACTCGTGAATGAGTGTCTTTTGATTGCGTGCCACCCCTTTGCCGCCCAGTTCAACCCCCTACAGCCCCCTGAAACAGCTGTTGCATTGGCTGAAACCTCGGCGCCGAGTGAATTTGATCGATAAGGGGCGAAAACGAAGGGCGAGAAACGCGGGGAAAACTTTTGTAAAATGACGAAACGGTTGGAAAATGCTTGAGCAGCAGCAAAAACCAAAAAAAAAGTAGTTTGTAATTTGTGCGATTGGGTAATAAAGCGAAATCTAAACAGGTGTTTTCCCGGGGGAACCATTACAAGAATGCCACCCCAAAATACTGTGTCATTTTATTTTAAGCATTTCGAAATGCCGGAATTTTCCAGAAATTTCTGCTAGCCTTTTTTATACATACATATGCATTCAAATGGGTTTCAATCAAATTGAAACAATACAATTTCAGGCAATCATTGAATTAAAGCTGCATGGGAAAGCAATTTAGAACTGTTACTCAAAACTGAAAGGAATTCAAGAATTTTTGAACAAACTGTATAATAGATGTTTTTGTTTTGTAAGTTATTTACGAGTTGCTACAAATGTGGTATTTAAATCTTGGGGATTTGGAAATCGGATACTCTTGACATTGATAAACCAAACTAAGACCTTCTTTGAGGCACGTTTTCAGATGAAGTGGTTCTTTCAGTTAGTCTTACCCTATAAAACGATGGAAGATTCAAGAAGCTCATGTGTAAACAGAAATTACTCATAGCTATAGATTTTCGATCCATCAAAGATCGTACAATTGAAGAAATCTGAAGTGCAGGAAATTGATTCCGTTTTTTTATAGCATAGTATAGTATAGTAATTCGCGGAAAGATTGCGATAATCATCTCAACCTACCGCAATTCCATTATCAATTTATAAATATTTATATGTGTTATCTTGTTTTTATTAGAATTTTCGTATATGAAGGGTCTCGTAAAAATGTAGACCATGTTTTACAGTTATTTTGAGGCTAGCTTTAATTAAAGTGGGTAAATCCGTGATATTCCTAAATAATTTGTAAGATATTCTGATGCAATAGGCGTTTGCCATTCATTCATCTGGACGGAAACGTGATTGCGTCGTTAAGTTGTCACAGTTTTAAATTTACATTTACCCACGATGGGTAACGGAACCCCTCCTTCCTTATAAAGTGAACTATACACTACTTTGGTATTTTGAACCCTCCTCTGACGCAATCGACTTGGGATATTTAGATTGCAATCTTGGCTCTCATGTGATGGTGCGTCATTAACCCTTTTTGCACTCAAACCAACTATTTGTGTTTACGTAGATAACTCGAGTATCGTAAATGCCAGAATGTGCTTTAAATTAGATAATTGGTTTCTTGTGATTTCACCATGAAATAGTAAATTATTAAACATTTTTACTAGCAATTCTACAGATATTTACTGATGAAAGATAAATATTTTAATATAAACAGGTAATTGTGGCTAAATAAATATTGGTTAGAGGGTTAAGCGGGCAAAAACTTTCCATTCATGGGAATGCGCTGAATGATCTTCAATTGACGATCGGCTGAGTCAGTTACGAGCTTTTCCGACATCGCCGATCTATCGTCAATCAGCGATAATTGGTTCAAGGTCGTTTTAGGGGGGGTGTCAAGAAAAACAGCGAGAAAACAATGGGTAAGTGACAGCCGAATTGGTCGAAACAGTTAGTGCAATTTCCACATATAGCTGCGCTAATTTTAGAAGCAAGAGGCGCTGGCGAATTTTTTAGTGACCAGTGATCGCGCAGCCAAAAGCAAAAATTGCTTGGCGACGTGACAAGTGCAGTGGCGAAAATAGTCTCGCCGATTTCCCTGACATCTTCCTCACGACAGGGCACGTCTTAATGGGGGAATGGGGCTGTGGGGGTTTACCCAGTGGTAGGTTTTACTCTGATTTACCGATGTAGATATATACAGCTTTGTGTGAAAACAAAAGCACCACTTACACATTTCCTCATGGGTTTGGCCAGGTACTGTGCTCATTTAAATTAAGAATAAAAGGTTTTTCTTAAGTAGATTAATACTTTTGAGTCCGTTTTCTCTCTTAGTTTAAACCATTTTAAAGTCGTTTAAAGATTAAGCATTCATTTCACTAATCATTTGTATACAATATTACAAGATAAGCACACAGTTTAAATAAATTAATTTACTTAATACAAACATAATGAAGTTTCTGATAATAAAATGGAAATTAAGCAAGAAAACCTATAAATAAGCTTTAAGTTTCGATATGCAGAAATATTCTAGAAGCATTATGTAACTTATTCTTTAATTTCAAAATATAAAAGACAAAACTAATTCTAAATTATTTTATCTAGATACCAATATATCTAACTAGCATTTTAAATGTAACCACCTTTTCAAATGCCCGCCCAACCGCCAGCGTTGCCACCCCTCAAGATTTATCGATTACCCCGCCGATAACACGGCCGATAAATAAAAATACCAAAACCGCCAGAAAGCACTAAAAAATCCGTCACGCGGCGGGCCAGACCGCATGCAGCTCTGCTTTTTTCCACCATCTTTGGCCGAAGTTGCCACCAAAAATTGTATATTAAATTCGCATAGTGTTGACTATTGTGGAAAAAACCCGGAGCAAAAGAGCCGCCAAAAAGAAGTTGGCCGAAAGCAGGCGGGGATTCGATTTGGATTGGATTTCGCCTACCGCTTCCTGGTGTGAGTGGGCCAATAGGTTCCAAGGGAGCGAAAGAGACGGCAGGCGAGCGAGAGAGCGGGTGACAAGAGGAGAGGGAAGTGGAAGTGGAAAGGAAAGAGGAGCTGTCAGCCGGGAAAACTGAAAGGAGCAAAAGCGACGACGGACGACGAACTCCTGTCAAATTTCTTTTCAATCCAGCAGCTTCCCGCAGCCGGACGTACTTACTCCGCTCCGCATAGAGAACCCTACGCAATCCCCAATCCCCCCCGAAAATGAATGCCAAGCGTGTGAAGTACACCACGGTGAAGGAGGAGACCGTGCTCATCCAGCACGAGCCCGAGGTGGAGGAGGAGGAGGAGGAGCAGCAGCTGGAGGAGCACGAGGAGGAGGAGCAGCACCATGAGCACCACGAGCACGACCACGACCACGACGACGATGGCCAGGAGGCGCAGTACACCTATACCTATGCCACCGCCGACGATGATGACACCGAAACGGCGGTGGTCACCCTCAGCGATCGGGAGCACGAGGCTCTGGCCAATGCCCAGGAGGTCATCATCGATGAGAACGGGCATGCGGTGACGCTGCAGCAGCTGGTGGAGAACAGCACCGTCGAGGAGGTGGAGACCATCGAGCAGGGCGATGGCACGCACACCATCCTCCACATTGTGCCCAACATGCACCACGACGAGGAGGTCGAGGACGCCGACGAGGACGAGGAGGAGCTGGAGGACGGCGAGGAGCTGGACCATGACGATGAGATCGTCACCGTGGAGCACGAGGAGGGCGAGGTGGACGAGGATGAGGACGAGGTGGGCTCCATCGTGTTCGAGAGCACCCTCGACCAGGCCGAGCAGGATCCGCATTCGCGCAACAAGACCTTCTATTGCCCCAACTGCGGCAACTGCTACAGTGCCGCCGGCTCGCTGAAGCTCCACATGCGCGCCTGCCTGCGCCAGAGGAACGAGGTGTCCGCCGAGGATCGCAAGTGCAAGGTGTGCAGCAAGGTGTTCAACTCGGTGGCCTACCTCAAGGAGCACATGATGCGGCACACGGGCGAGCAGCCGTTTCGCTGCACCCGCTGCTATCGCAAGTTCGTCGACGAGACCAAGTACACTGCCCACATGGAGTCGCACAAGCACCAGGACAAGCTGGAGGCCGAGGCGGTGGCCCTGGCCGCCCAGCATGGCGGCAAGAAGGTGGTGGTCAAGGAGTTCCAATGCGCCTTCTGCACGCAGAACTTTACGGTCGTCTTCGATGTGGGCCAAGTGAAGCGTCGCTATGCCTGCGACGCGTGCCGCGACAAGTACTCCAATGCGGAGGCACTGCGCCAGCACAAACAGCAGGTGGAGGAGAAGCGCGAATTCAGCTGCGAGCGCTGCGGCCGGAAGTTCGTCTTCGAGGGCTTCCTGCAGCGCCATTTGCCCACCTGCGATGGCAGCATCAAGCGGCGCCGGGACATGAAGTAGAGGCGGCCGCAACGTGATGCCAACTGGCGGCGACGGCAGCAGCTGGAGCAGAAAGACGGGGACCAGGAGTCGCCGCCGCCAGTTCGTTACGTTGTTATCAAGCGGGAGCAGGATGATGGAGATGAGGATTAGGATGATGGGGATGAGGATGAGGAGCAATTGGATCGCCGGGAATCGCCTGGAGGAGAATCCAGCTTACCAGATGGTAGCACACCACACAGACACACACACACACTTGCTTTTTTTTGGGGCCCTCAATATCTTTCTTCAATTAATTCCAAGGGAGAGCGCCTTTCTTTTACCTATTTCTAAACACACACACACCCACACCCACACCGACATGTTACAATTGAGTTTTGGCCACCTTTATGGCTTTAAAAGAAAGATGATTGAGTTGAAACGATCCGCGGACGTTGGACACACGAATGGCGATTGGCCAATGTATAGATATATATTACTTACTTTTAATTACGACTACTTAATGATAGAGCCCCCAAATCACCCGCTATTGTGTAATAACCCCAAAAAAAAACAAAAACTAATTGCTGGCACACAAAAACGCGCGTCAAATCGATTGTGAATTCAATAAACACTAAATCAAGAAAACTGCTATTGCTATTTCTATTTCTATTAACCTACAAAATAAATATAATTTGTTAATGTTATATATAGTCACTTATATATATTTCTATTCTAAGGACCCATTGATTGTAAAAAAAAAAACAAGATTTTGTATTTCTCGATTATGTTTTCAATTAAATATTTTTTTTTTACAAACCATTTTTGTTTATTGTGAAGTTTGGATTTCTCGCTTATGATTTCAATCAAATATCTTTCCCTGAAAACAAACCAAGTGGGATTCCCCGCGAATCGTAACCTCCGTCTCCAATCCAAAGTGGACAAAACATACGAAATACAGCCAATCTGACATTATAATTGGGTGATATTTTAGCACTTAGGCGGCGAGTCTACTAACAAAAAAAGGTGGCGGCTTAGGCATTAACTAGATTTAGGACCAGAGCTTCAGGTGGGCCCGCTTGGCGTACGACTTCCAGTCGGAGTGGGCGTAGAACTCCTTGAAGATGGGCGTCACCAGGGTGTCCTCGGGCAGGGTCTTGAAGACGGGCTCGCCGTACCAGGTGCCCACCTCCCAGCCGGGCACGTCCTTCATCAGCTCGGCCTCCTCGTCCCGGTTGCGTCGCAGCTGGCGCAGGAACTCGCGATCCCTTTCGGCCACCAGAAGGGGAAAGATCACATTCTGGGCGGAGCGCATCTCGATCTCGTCGCGCTTCACCTTCTTGGCGGTCAAGTAGTAGATGCCCAGGCCAACGGCCGTCACGGCCACATAGCTGCCGATCATGGTGAAGCCTTCGCACACCGGGGGACGCACATATAAGCCCTGATTGTACAGATATTCCATCATATAGCCTCACCTGTGAAGTAACTCTTGGGCGGCACGCGGGCAAAGGGGATCTTCTTGTAGCCGCCCGGCGGTGGCAGGTCCTGTTTCGGTGGCAAATGCGGCACGGCCGTCGCCATGGTGACTCCTCCTGCGGATTATCAGAGATATAGGTCGGCTGTGGCCCGGTGAAATCAGCACTTACGCTCGATTAAAGGGAAAAAACCTGTCGAAAAGTCAAAAAAATGACGTATTTTGCATAACACCTAGTGATGTGAGTTTGTCGATTTTCCGCAGTTTTCGTTGAATCGAAATGTTTTTATCGAAGGTTGACCACCGCTAACAGTGGTGGGTGTATTCGCTAATTGTGGTTCGTGTACTCGCTATCCATTATTTTTGAAATTGAAAAAGGGGGTTTCTTTAAAAAAAGCTAGTTTTTATATTTCTGTATATATTTTAAAATTTCTGATAAATCTGTTTTTAAAATAATTACCAAGATACATTTTTGGTCTGAATTTTATCATTGAACTTTCAACGATTATTAATAGTTCAATCGATGTCATATCCAGATTTACTGGACTCACTTTCCTGTCAAAATATTTCAATATATTTCCTCACTAGATTTTACATTCCCTTGAAAGAGGCAAGACAAAGTCGGAAAATTGAAAGTATCTTAACTTTTTTACAATCAAAGGACTCATGTTCGTCCCTCGCCTTTTAAACGCCCTTCGGGGCCATACTTTTGGGTTCCAACATCGTTATATGGCCAAGAAGTCAATTTGGGACTCCACACCCTTTGGTTTCCAACGACTGCGCTCCAAGCAGGAAAATGATACTACGGGCCAACTGAAGGAGCAACAGCAGCCGAATCCTGAATCCTTGGGACCAGTCTCGGAAGCGCAAGTGAGTTACAGTAATGTGTTTCTGGGCTCAAGAAGTAAAATAGTAATGGGTCAGGGTCTTCATAACTTGGTACAGTTAATACACAGTTTTATAGCCCGAATCTATTTCACGAGCTCTCTATCGGCGATAAAAGTCAGTTGCTTTTTTCTTGTAAAATAATCTTTTTACGTTAAACAGTAAAAAAGATATACAATTTTTTATTCATATTTTTATATTTTTTTTTTTTTTGGCAAAAATAGTAATAGTATATTAAAACACAAATTTGGCGTGAAAAAAGCTAAGATGCCAGCGCTAGTTGGGGGTGTGAACTGGAGTTAAAACTCGAATTTTAAATGAAAATGGGAAACTTGTACTGGAATGAGTAAACCATTTGTTTTATTTACGCTTTTAGGACTGTAAAATTAAAACATTAGTACTATAATTGAGTTAATTGAATATACAGCGTGGGTGTTTTGGGTGCCAGCCCACCTTTAGTGTGGCCTTGCGCGGGGTAAGCCCGAAACGCCGTTGCGTGGGAATTAGCGGGTGTGTGTGTGTGTTTTTTCAACAGCCCGTGGAAATGCGCGCTTGGCGGGCAACATTCAGTTGCCGCGCAGCTGCTAGACGAGAAACCCACGAAAAGAACACTTCACTTCCAGGAAAAAGGAGGAGGCAATTTTTTTCTGTGTGTGTCTGTGTTTTTTCTCAGTGCGAGAGAGGGATTTTCTTCTAGCCAAGGCGAAAGTGTTTTTCTTCTACTCGCAGTACCGTACGTAATCGCATTGCCATGTCGCTCTACCGCATTTCCGCACGCAAATTGACCGAGGCACAGGTGAGTTTCCCCCCTAGAGTAGTGGTATGGTACTTTTTGCTCAGTGTATATTCCTGAGACTCCCATTTCCTTAACTGTAAAGTGTGTCGCTTTTGTTGTCAGCCTTCTCCTGCTTCTTCTTATCCTACTCCTACTCCTTCCCGCTCTTCTTCTTCCACGCACGTCACGCTGGTATAAAAAAAAGAAGAATTTCCAGCCATGTGCTTGCGATTAAGAAACTTTATTCGCTTCATTGTTGTTGGCAAATGATAAGTGCCCCTGTGTGAGTGTTCGCTGGTGTATATGTATGTGTGTTTTGTTCTAATACATTACATAATCGCCAAATGAAATTCGCCCAATTTCTTTTTTTTGGCAACATCGGAATGCCTCTATAAATAAAACTCTCTGTTTTCTTTGGGTTTAACGAACTCTTCTCTTTGGAGCGCCCAAATTCTTCAGATTTTTTGGTAAATTTCCACAAGTCCGGCTTAAATTCTTACCTTACCTTATTCTTGTAAATTTACAACAACAAAACAATTGCCACGGCGCAGAGCTAAGAGAGCGTAAGAGAGAGGAGAGCGGAGAGAGTAAAAAACACAAAAGAGAAACATTTTTCCCATGCGTGTCACGTTATTGTTGTTGTTGCCAAAAAAAAGACAAAACACAAAGCATCTCTTTCTGGCAAAAGAGAAGTGTCCGCCGAATGACCTTAAAGCAAAAGGAGGAGCAGCACGCCCACTTCCACTCAAAACCACCCACCACCCACCGCCCACCGGCAATGATGCACATTTGCAGTGTGTGTGGATTGCATAATGCTAAAAAAGCAACCGAAAAGAAAGAATTTGCGATTTGATAATTGAAAAATCAATAACACACACACGCAGTCGGCTTGGCACACATACATACACACGAAAAAGGGCTCGCAGGACGAGCCTCCTTTTGATTTTTTCGGGGGTGTTTTTATTTCTCTTTGAGCCGCGTTGGGTAATATTTATACCGGAAAAAAAACCTGGGTCATTTTGGAAAACAAGGGGAAAAGGATAAAAGATATGTCTTCAAAAATATTGGAGTTTATTAATAATTGATAAACAATTAATTCTATATAAATTGATTTATTAATTAATTTAACTTATAATACAGCAGAAAAGACTCAGACAGATTCAACTATCATAACAAACAACATTGAGAGAAAAATAAATATTGTTTTGATATAAGTGAAAACGAAACTTATTTCCCACCGTGTAGATTTGCCAAATGTTATGCACGCTCCCCGGTTCTTGTTCTTCCCGTTCTGCCGACGCTGGCAGAGTGCCAAAAAAAAATCGCGCTGACGTCGGCAGAGGCGTTTTAGTTAATTTCTTTTCGTCTTTTACTTGTTTTGTCTATAAATAATTGCTGTAAATGTTAAACTACATAAGTTTTACTTGTAGATTATCTAATATTCCAGCTTTGGTTGTAGTTAATTTCAACTCTTTTTTCTCAGTGTTTTGGCCAAAACGGTTTTATTCGCGTTTGACGTAGCACGACCAAATGGCAACACGCGAAATATTTTATCGCCTCTTCGCTAATACGTCACAAATCGTGACGATTCTTACGTAACGCCTACGGCCCTTTTTTTCCAAAACAAACTAAGAGAGGGAGAGAGAGAGTAGAAAGTAGAGAGAGCGCAGATAGAGAGGGCGTGCAAAAACCAAAAAAGAGGAGGAAATAGTAAACAGATGATCAAGCGATTGCATAAGAGCAAATGCATAATTTATACACACTCTATAAGTAGGTATATTGAGTTTTACGGCCGCAGCGGATTTTTCGTTGATTAGGGAATCTAAATCGGGATTTTACGAGCGGTGGGCAAAGCTCAAGTGGACCCATTTCCACCTGGCTGGATTACCAATCCAGAATTCTAGTTATGCGGCGAGATAACGCCGCTCAAGCGGGCGTCATGGAAAGTTTGAGGCTCCCGAGATACGAGATAAAGAAAAGGGGCCCCAAATCATCGCATCGATGGGGGTATTTCGCCACAGAACTTCCATCTACCACTTGTTCTTAACTCATTTTTGGCATTATATAAACAGATATACGCATATGGAGAGTGTATTCCAGCTTTATCCTCGATATCATCATAAATAATTAATAAGTACGGTCATATATTGCCATTTGGTATCAATAAAACTATGCTCTCTGTTATCAGCATGGGTTCTTCCCACCAATAATAACTTTATTGAGCAAGCGTACATGTTATACGCATACTTCTTATATGCTAAACAGTTTACACAAGTTCAATAATAATCAATCGATTGCAGTACCTATTCATTTTACAATAATATGTTTTAATCTCAGACTTATGCAATTCGAGTGGCCCTATAAAAATGTCACCTTGTCGATTGTTAAAATGCATCTATAGAATGCACATATATTGAGAACCAAAATCATATTGCAAACAATCCCAAGTGATGTGGCTAAATCAATGGGCAGAATATCAGTGTTGCTGATAATTTACTGTTCTTTTGCCTCAACCGCCTCGATCCGAAAATGCCCCGCCCCTATCTCCACATATATAAACCCCCCATTTTCGACCTGATAAGCGTGACAAATTTGCTGCTGGGCACATGATCGGTAGACGTCGCCATATCGCTGATAAAGCGGACACGCAAAGCCCCCCAACCAACTGGTGGGAATAAGGTGTTAACTCAATCAGAGTTTTTTTCCCCCTTTTTTTATTATTATTATTTTGTTCGTGATAAAAACACGGCCAAATATTTGTGTTTATATTTAGGCAATTTCGCAATGCGCAAATGAGTAGGGCTCAACTTGCAAATTTGTCGTCAGAGAACAAATAAACAACGGATTTCAAGGCGAGCTTAAAAGATACAAATGTATCTGAGTGATTGATGAACTGGGAAAGAGTTTAAACAAGGTGCTACAAAGAAAAACAAAATGTTATTTTTAAAAATACAAACTAGTTTTTTTGTTTTAGCAAAAAATACTTGAAAAAAAAAGTTTTCAACTGGAATCGAACCCAAGACATATGCAAATGTTTTTACGACGCATACCCGTAATTTCTCGCAAAAGCCCCATTATGATCTGCGCTTAGTCAGAATTTTTACAGCTTTTAAATGACTGAAGGGAAAAAATCCGACCCGGCAACAACAGTCGTTGGCTCAACTGATCCGCACCAAACCGAACCGATTTGAGTTAAGTTGAGTTCGAGCTGAATGGCGGGATTACGTCAGGCGGTACTTTCAGTGCGGTGCGATTGTGCGATGTCTGTTTACTTTCGGCGTCTGTGGCGGGAGACACAATAAAAAGTATAGAGAATGGCAAACTTAATTAAGACGATTAACTCGTAGTGCAATTATTAGACAACTGACAAGCGGTCTCTAATAGCAGGAATCATCAAACCGAATTGAAAACGTCACGCGAGGCAAGGAGAACCCAAGGTTCTGAAATCCGCAACCCTCCCAGTGAGATCAAACAGTTTTCGTGATGATCATTCAAATGCCATGGAATTGAAGTACAGTGATCGTTTGGTAACGAACTCGCTAGTTGCATGGAGTTAATTACGAATTTATATTGTTCAAACCCATTAAACTACACAAATTGGCTTATTCAATTATTTTTGAACAAAGAAAAAAATAAATTTTTTTTTTCTATTTTACAGTGTTTAGTGGTATAAATGATACTTTTAAGCAAATATCATTTAAATTGAACCTAAGGTAGTCCTACTGCCTAGGCCCTACTGTAGTTGGTATTCTGGCTGTGAGAACACTTGATTCCATCTCCATTTCGAAGCGGGGTCATCGGCGGCTCACCTCGATGACAACTCTGCTGCTCCGAACTCGTGGCTTTTCGAGGCTTTCCCGGCTTTTTCAAGGTTCTACGCTTCTATAGTACATATATAGTATTTGTTGCATAACCACTGGAACATTCGATCATTTGGGGCGGCGGAAAGGCGAAAGGAAGTCTGCCGGCGCCGTCAAAACACGCGACTCCGCACTGCGATTTCGAATCGCTTCCTTGATGACAACGCAACCTATGCCTAAGTACAAGACTACGGACTGCGACTACGACTACGACTAGTTAGACATGCGATAATTGCCGGCGCGTGAGACCTTGAAATTCATTTGGATTACTTGCCATTCGGCTTATCAGCAGATGAACGCGCGCCTCTGCGCCAGATAATGAGCTCTCAAATTGTATACAAATGTATTCGCGTTCCCAACTTGAGGCTCATTTCAAGTACCCTCCTCCTCCGCCTCCTCCTCCAAAAAAAAAAAAAAATTGTGAAGCATAATGATTAGATAGCAGCGGTATAAGTAGTATGCCATGGTATGCACAGTGGTTCGTGGTCATTCGCTCTCAATTTTATGTGTTAAGTGTTATGCAAGCCTTTCTCCACAAACCGCACACTTGACAGCTCAATTAGCATTTTCTTCGGGGGGAATTGGGATATGTGGTCATTTTCTTTGCGGTTTACTGCCTGCACCACCGACAACAAAACGACGTTTTTCGCGATCTTATGGGTTTCCGATTTCACACTACACTGGGAATAAATGTGAAGAGTTTTTTAAACTGTAATTCCAATGGAGTTTTTTAAATAAATAAAAAAAAAATTATTTTTCAACATTTTTTTTTTAATTTTTTTTTTTTTTTTTTTACTTGAATAATAATTTTATTTATTTTTTTCCTCAGTGCCTCTTTTGTGGTAACGGAAACCCACATTTGCGGTTGGCAACCAACTTTACCTACCAAACCTCCCCCTTCTCTTTTTTTTTTTTTCTTTTTCCAACGATATCAACCTGCTTTCGGTACGCTACTCTCGGCTATTATCATCGGGTAATTAATATGCACATCGCGAATACCTTTTATCAATGAATTTGGGGCTTTATGCTGAGGAGAAAACCGGTCGCTTGCGGTTCGCTCACAATCCAAATGGTCCGCAAATCATGCAATTCAATTTTGCAGGCGGCGCCACAAGTTCACTTGGTTAATTGAATTTGTTGACCCACTGGCCGCGCAACCAGAAAAAAAGAAAAACAAAAAACAACAAATATATGGGGGAAAAGGGGGGCTTCCTACGGCTGTCAATCAGAAATAAAATCGCACTTTGCGCCTGCCGGGCGGAATGGGAATTGAAATTGGACTCTCGAGCTCGAAGCGCGGCTCGGAATTCCATTTCCATTTCGTTTCGTTTTGTTTGACAAATGCCAACGCGTGGCAAAAGATCAACAGAAAAGCAGGGGCGTTCTGGGAAGAGGGGGTATGAAATTTGAAATTTTTTTTGCGTACTTAAAAAAAATATTCAAAAAATAAGCCTTAGATCAAATAATTTTTAATTATATCATATAACATCTTAGGAGCTATATTTCTTTATGATCTTTGAAAGCTTTAGACGATAGCGGTATGGTATGAGAAACTTTTTCATTAAAGAACCCTCTTATCACCAAAAGATCACCAAAAGCAGGGGCGTTCTGGGAAAAGGGGGTTTGAAATTTCCTTAAAAAAATATTCAAAAAATAAGCATTACATCAAATAGTTTTTAGTTATGTCATAAAAATTCTTAGGAACTATTTTTTTTATGATCTTTAGAAACTTTAGATGATATCTGTATGGTATGATACATTTTTCCATTAAAGAACCCCCTTTTCTAAGCCCCAAAGTGAACGATTTTTTTTTTTTGGCTTTTGACGCGTGCTGATTTCCCACTTGGTGACTTCTGAAAAAAAAAACGAAAAAATTAAGAAAACTTGTGATTGATTCAGGTGTTGTGGGCGGTGGTTCAGTGAACCGGCAATTAAATTGAATTGAATTAAATGCCGGCAAACAGTTGTTTGTGCCGAAAAGTTCGTCAAACCCAAGTTCGTTTGGGAACTAGTTCGTTGACGCATCACCAGCGTTGAGTCATGGGTGAAAATGTTGAAATGTTGACATAGCGACCGAGTGCAGCTTTATCAGCTGAGCTCAGACTGCCACACAGACGAGGAATCACTAAGCCAAGCGTGCGATTTGCATTTCGCCTTGTACTTGAAAGCGCCGTTCAATGACGGACGCAAAAACGTCCGATTGCAATCGATGGCATTGATCGGAAGTGCTTGTAAGTTGTCAAGCTTTTTAGGATTAGTGGGATTGCTTGTGTGATCTGTGGGGCTTGCAATTGAAATTGTATGCTATCCCGATTTGTTTTGAAATTTTCGAAAAATTTATCAATAAAAATTTCTAACGATAAATTCGATACTTTGATAGGAAATTACCGATTGTTAATTTAAGATTTATTTTAAAATATTGATTGTTTGCTCTGTTGAGAAACACATTTCGATTCCAATGAAATTCTTATAATTTTTTAATTAATTGAAATTTTCTATATGTTTCTTAAATCTCCTGGCGATAACAGTCGATAATTCTATAGACAATTAAGGATAGTTTTCATTAAGGGTGAAATTCTTTGGAAGAGAGTTTTTTTTCATCACTAAAATTTAAATACGTTTAAGTCAAAATGAGAACCCTATGCTTATACTTAAAAAGAGGTCGTTGACTTGAGCCATTAATAAGTTTTTGGGAAAACAGTGATACGTGATACTTGATTGTTTATTTTCCACTGTTCTTATGTTTGCTTGGACAGAAAATATTACAGTCTTTGCATTATTTTGCTTGGTTTATTTGCTACTACTGTTTCCATGTTTGCCTTGAGATCGTGTTTAATTTGGTCAGCAAATATTACAATCGTTCAAATATGTTTGTTATTAAGTCGTTTCTTTGTAAAGTCCCCCCAGAATAAAATCCCCCGCTGAATCACTGCCTGCCTAAAAATAAAACCCCCAAACTCATGCATATCTCGCCTTGTTAACTTTACAGAAACTGCCAAATGTTGGATCCTACGTGCGCATGATCTCCGCCGATGGCAAGAGCCTGCGCGACGTGCTGACCGCCAAGGTGCCCCAGGAGCAGGAGCGCGTGAAGAACTTCCGCAAGCAGCATGGCGCCACCAAGATGGGCGAGACGACCATCGACATGATGTACGGCGGCATGCGCGGCATCCGGGCCCTGGTCACCGAGACATCGGTGCTGGACGCGGACGAGGGCATCCGCTTCCGCGGCCTCTCCATTCCCGAGTGCCAAAAGGTCCTGCCCGCCGCCGACGGCGGCACCGAGCCCCTGCCCGAGGGTCTCTTCTGGCTGCTGCTCACCGGCGAGGTGCCGACCAAGTCGCAGGTCCAGCAGCTGTCCCGCGAGTGGGCCGACCGCGCCGCCCTGCCCCAGCATGTGGTGACCATGTTGAACAACATGCCCACCACCCTGCACCCCATGTCGCAGTTCGCCGCCGCCGTCACCGCCTTGAATCACGACAGCAAGTTCGCCAAGGCCTATTCCGAGGGTGTGCACAAGAGCAAGTACTGGGAGTACGTCTACGAGGACAGCATGGACCTGATCGCCAAGCTGCCCGTCGTGGCCGCCACCATCTACTGCAACACCTATCGCGGCGGCAAGGGCTCCCGCTCGATCGACTCCAACCTGGATTGGTCCGCCAACTTCGTGAAGATGCTCGGCTACGACAACGCCCCCTTCACCGAGCTGATGCGCCTCTATCTGACCATCCACAGTGACCACGAAGGCGGCAACGTGTCCGCCCACACCGTTCACTTGGTCGGTTCGGCCCTCAGCGATCCCTACCTGTCCTTCGCCGCCGGCCTCAACGGTCTGGCCGGTCCCCTGCACGGCCTGGCCAACCAGGAGGTGCTCGTGTGGCTGCGCAAGCTGCAGAAGGAGGCCGGCAACAATCCCTCGGAGGAGCAGCTCAAGGAGTACATCTGGAAGACCCTCAAGTCCGGACAGGTGAGCTTTTCCCTATGTTAAATAATTATTTATAATTTTATGGGAAAGTTGAGACACATTTTTTAAGATTTGTATATTGTAAATCGAAAAGATGCAAATTTTATATAATCAAGCACAGAGAAATGTTTATGAGCAGCTAAGAAAAAATTCAAAACAAAAATAATGACCATCTACTTAGATATATTGCTTATATTTTTGTTGCGCATTTCTGTCTGGCATGAATAATTTCGTATTTTTGGAACAGCTTAAAGTCTACTTTATGGTCCAAATAAAATAATACGTAGTCCTTTCGATTATGCATTACTTATATTGTTTCTTTCCATTTTAAATTTTTTAAAATATTTTTTTTTATATTTGATTTAAAATCATTTTTTTTATATTTTTTTAAAATATTTTTTTTTATTTTTTTTTTTAATATTTTTTTTTTATTTTTTTTTAATATTTTTTTTTTAAATATATATATTTTTTTTTATTTTAAAATGTGTATGCTAGTCAATGCTTGGTAAACAAAGTGGTTTAAAAATTTGAATTTAAAATTTTAAATTTACTTTGAGATTAATAACTAAAATTTGTACTATTTTCCAGGTGGTTCCCGGCTACGGACATGCCGTGCTCCGCAAGACCGATCCCCGCTACACCTGCCAGCGCGAGTTCGCGCTGAAGCACCTGCCCGAGGACGAGACGTTCCAGCTGGTGTCCAAGATCTACAAGGTGGTGCCCCCAATCCTCACCGAGACCGGCAAGGTGAAGAACCCCTGGCCCAATGTAGACGCCCATTCCGGTGTGCTGCTGCAGTACTACGGCATGAAGGAGATGAACTACTACACGGTGCTGTTCGGCGTGTCCCGTGCCCTCGGCGTGCTGGCCTCCCTCGTCTGGGATCGCGCCCTCGGCCTGCCCATCGAGCGCCCCAAGTCCTTCTCCACCGATCTGCTGGTCAAGATGGTCCAGAAGTAAGAGGCGACTGGAGGAGCGGGATGAGCTGGATGCGCTGGAGGAGCAGGAGGAGCAGGAGGAGCGAGCGGGTAGAGCTGGTTGGAGCTGGAGTGTTCAACCTTTTATAGCCAGAGGACGATGGACGATGGACGATGAATGCAGAAGCAGAAGCTGTAGATTGTAATTGACGAGGGAGAGGGAGATTCGATTGATCAGGATTGGATATCGATGTGACGACGCTGATATTGAGAGAGTTGGATATGTGTAGTTGAGGAGAACAGCAACCAAATACGAACCAATAGGAAAACCAGAAGAAAACTGCAACACACTGCAACCGCAAAACAATAAGTTGGAAATAAGGCAGAAACTTATTTTTAGTAGTAAAATAATTAACGAAGAGAGAAACCAACAAAGGCAACCACTTAAGTAATTGTATAAGCTATATATATATATATAAACTATATATATAGGGACAGGCAGAGAGAAAAATGTTTGCGCCTATTGTTTATGTTCAGCATTTCCCCCGCCCAAGAAACGCTCCCCCCTCCCTACTCTATATTTAGTTTGTTATGTTTTCATCCTAGCCGATCGACTAACCACCACCACCACCCCGACCCCCTAATGCTTTATCCCCCCAAAACGCCCGACCCACCAGCACCACCCACCACCCCGCCTGAAAACCTAAAAACAATTACTAACTTGATAACATTTTACTTTTAATTTAACTATAATTTATTATGCAAACAAGATACAAACGAGAGAAATACAATACATAAAAAACAAGTGTAAAGAAACCAACAAATACATTAAAAAAAGCAAAACTCAATAAAAAAAACAGAACAATAAATAATATAATGCATAGAGAGTAGTTATTGCCAAGTATCCGAAAAACCAGAGGAATCTGCGAAAGCGTTCGTTCATCGCCGTGTGCAAGTGTGTATTCGAGAAAGCAAAAACCCACAATAAAACTTAGCTAACTTGAAGATCGAAAATCGTAGTCTCGTGTGTGTCCATTTTCACAGCGAAAGGGTGCAAAGAAGTCGGTGACGAACGATTGCCACTGCCAGTGTGACCAAAGGGGCAAGCGCTGCACGGATACGGTCACATGTGTCGATTCAGTACAGTTACACAAACTGAAGAATCAACGATTTTGGGGCTTTTTAACACCAGAAGATTTTCGATATAACTGCGAATGTGCAAATTTATTATTAAAACAAGCAAATATAATCGGAATGAAATAAATTTAACATTTCTCCTACAATACCTCGAATTTCTTCTCTTCATTTGGATAAACATGCACAACTGGGTGGAATAATTACTACATGGATAAACTTAACGCGACATAAAATAACAAAATATATATAACAAAATATAAGGGACTGATCAGATCACCCTATCGCTGGTTCCGTCGGTCCCTGAACCGTCCTTCCGCCATTAAAGATGTGTCATTGTCCGTGCACCGCACACAGGGCCCAAGGAAGCGGAGCACTCGGTTGCCCAGGTGGCTGCCCTTGCTCCTGAGGTGGTTGTTGCTCTGCACCCGGGACTGCGACATCGAGTGGGCCAGCAGGTGCGCCTGGCTATCGTTGATGCTCTGGTTTCGACTCGTGTCCCGCTCCTCCTCGCGACCCTCCACCTCGATGGCCGAGTCGTTGCTGCTCGGCTGACTGGTCTCCGAGTTGTTGGGGGCCGGGGCTCGCCTAGCCGGAGTCCTGGACGAGAAGTTTCCACGGGCCTCGACTTCAATAAAGAGAAATTAGTTAAAATAAAGCTTGAGAACCCCCTGATATACTGATCCTTACCGGTTCCGTTGCCATCAACTTCAGTGATACTGACACCGATTAGTCCTATGGGGTCCGATTGGGTGGCCTTGTCTATGAGCACCGGCGGCCAGTTCAAGGATTGCCGTGAGTGGCTCTGGAAGCGCCTCAGCTTATACTGGCAATCACTTAGCTCCGAGCGCAGAATCTCGAAGTTGCGCTTCATCTGGACGTGTTCTCCCATCTTCTTGTCCAGGCTGAGTTGTATGTAGTCGTTATAGGCCATCTGGTGCCTCAAATCCTTCTGCAGGCGATCGTTAATCGCCAGCAGACGTTCGAAGCTGCGCCTGGAGCTGTTGGGAGATTGGGCGCTATCCTTCTGCAGGTCCTGCCTCGGAGTGGACGTCAGGCTGTCGGGCATGGAACAGGGCCGCTGCATGGTCGCCTTGCGTCGCTTCTCGTCCTCCGCCTGGATCGCCACTCTGTACTGGGCCACCTTACTGGGAACGTGCAGGAAGCGCTTCTTCGTGGAGGCCGAGTGGATGTCCTGGTAGGACACCGCCTTGTTGCCACGGCCACCATCTACGCCGCCCAGTTTGCCGCCATCGCCTTTCGAGGAACCAGAAACCCGAATACGTGACATTATAAATTTGAAAATTCTTAGAGATCGGTGAGAAAAACTGTGTGTTTTCCTCTAGTTAGTAAAAATGTGAATATTTTAGTGTTAACTGGTTGAAATCCAAATGTTCCAAAGGTTGCCTGTGTAAAAGCACATCTTTTAAAACAATCATATTTTTACTATAAAAAGTGTAATCCTACAAATAAGTAAATTAAGTTCAGAAGACCAGGTTCAAGTACTACCGTTAAAAAAAGTTTTTTTTTTGCAATATTTTAGTAAACATATAAATCTTATTTTTACAAACAAAACTTAAATGTTTTAGTTTTTTATTAAAATTAAAAAAAAAAAATTTTCTGTAGGTTGGTATAGGTACCTATGTAGCTAAGGGTTAAGGGTGGACCACATACCATCATCGACATCATCGGCGGGATCGCTGACACAGGTTTTGGCGCTCTTATTGGCCACGTCCGCATCCCCATCTTCATCCTCGTCCGCATCCGCGTAGCAGATCTCCAAAAATGGCGCCGGGTTTCGCTGAAAGGCGGCGGGTTGATGGTGCTCCGCGAAAAACGTGCTCCCAGCGTTAAGACTGCTCAGATTGTCGAGCTGCTCGAACAGCTCGTCCGCCGGAAAACTCTCGTCCTCGAGACTCATTTCCCTAATCACACAAAACGCGGAAACAAACGAAAAATTATTACTTTTAAACGAGACGAAATCACAAAGCTCCCATGACAATTGGAATCTGTGTGGAGCGGGAAAGGCACCGTTACTTTTTGGCTTATTGGAATGCAACCAGCGCCAACATCGGGTTCGTGTCACCGCTAAGACGGTATTTTTTGGTATATTCGAGTGCATAAAAGTGGTATAAATGGCCAGAGTGGAAACGGTCACACTGGACGTTACATCATGTGCATTTTTTAAACAGAAACTTTAATAATTTTAACTAAATTTCGGGAAATTGCCGCATTGTCGAGCGCCGGAAATGTTCGGTTATTCGAAGATCCAGCCACGCTTTCCACGCATTTCCATTTTCATTTGAACACGCAGCAGCCGAGGGCAGCAGCAGCAACAAAAGAAGCCGGAGAGCAGGGAAAAATAAATACAAATATATAAAACAAATACAAAAATATGAGCGATAGTAGCAACAATCAGGTTAGTTTATATGATAGAGCGAGAGGGGAGATGAGATTCCATTTTATCAATTCGTTTACGCACACAAATGTACAAGAGTTGTCAAAAAAAAAAAACATTAGAATTCTATTAATTTTCGCCTGTATTTTTTGCAGCGCAATTGGACCACGTGTGTATGTGTGTGTCTGCAATTTGCGTTGCGGTATTTTCCTTTTCGCCATCAACAGTGCCCCCTCGATAAGGTGAACTGGAATCATTAAAAGTACGCAAATGAAAAGCTTAAAAAATGTACATAAAGAGATGTGATGTTTTTGTTTATTGATGATACTCAATAATATTGCAGCTTTTGCTGTAAAGTTCACTGCTTCGAGGGCTCACTGTATTTATACACTATTATATTTCAGTTTTCCTTTCGTTTCGTGTCATAATTTTTTCATTTATTTTCATTTCAGTTTTGTGACGTTGATTTTTGAGCAAAGACCTTCAAAAAAACCCAACCTCCCCACAAAAAAGCAAAATAATACACGAGAAACAAAGTTTTTTGAGTTTTTGGCGGAGGATACCGAATACCTAGGCTGCATACCTTTTGTTTTGTATCGAAATTCTCTTCTTCCCCAAACAAAAACCAAAAAAACCATTGAAAAACCAAAACCAACCAACCGAATCTTGAACCGGATCCCGAAATGGCGGCCTACCTGAACCGCACCATCTCGCTGGTGACCGGGCAAACGGGCCCCGCCGCCAACGACGATGATCGCCACTCCTCGTCGACGGACACGGTGGACAAATCCTCGCCCGGCTCCCCATTATCCCGGCTCAATTCGTCGCTGCAACCTTCGGGCTCCACGACGGCCGCCAATTTGCTACCCGAATCGCGGCTCTATCAAAACGATGAATGCAGAAGCAGAAGCTGTAGATTGTAATTGACGAGGGAGAGGGAGATTCGATTGATCAGGATTGGATATCGATGTGACGACGCTGATATTGAGAGAGTTGGATATGTGTAGTTGAGGAGAACAGCAACCAAATACGAACCAATAGGAAAACCAGAAGAAAACTGCAACACACTGCAACCGCAAAACAATAAGTTGGAAATAAGGCAGAAACTTATTTTTAGTAGTAAAATAATTAACGAAGAGAGAAACCAACAAAGGCAACCACTTAAGTAATTGTATAAGCTATATATATATATATAAACTATATATATAGGGACAGGCAGAGAGAAAAATGTTTGCGCCTATTGTTTATGTTCAGCATTTCCCCCGCCCAAGAAACGCTCCCCCTCCCTACTCTATATTTAGTTTGTTATGTTTTCATCCTAGCCGATCGACTAACCACCACCACCACCCCGACCCCCTAATGCTTTATCCCCCCAAAACGCCCGACCCACCAGCACCACCCACCACCCCGCCTGAAAACCTAAAAACAATTACTAACTTGATAACATTTTACTTTTAATTTAACTATAATTTATTATGCAAACAAGATACAAACGAGAGAAATACAATACATAAAAAACAAGTGTAAAGAAACCAACAAATACATTAAAAAAAAGCAAAACTCAATAAAAAAACAGAACAATAAATAATATAATGCATAGAGAGTAGTTATTGCCAAGTATCCGAAAAACCAGAGGAATCTGCGAAAGCGTTCGTTCATCGCCGTGTGCAAGTGTGTATTCGAGAAAGCAAAAACCCACAATAAAACTTAGCTAACTTGAAGATCGAAAATCGTAGTCTCGTGTGTGTCCATTTTCACAGCGAAAGGGTGCAAAGAAGTCGGTGACGAACGATTGCCACTGCCAGTGTGACCAAAGGGGCAAGTGCTGCACGGATACGGTCACATGTGTCGATTCAGTACAGTTACACAAACTGAAGAATCAACGATTTTGGGGCTTTTTAACACCAGAAGATTTTCGATATAACTGCGAATGTGCAAATTTATTATTAAAACAAGCAAATATAATCGGAATGAAATAAATGTAACATTTCTCCTACAATACATCGAATTTCTTCTCTTCATTTGGATAAACATGCACAACTGGGTGGAATAATTACTACATGGATAAACTTAACGCGACATAAAATAACAAAATATATATAACAAAATATAAGGGACTGATCAGATCACCCTATCGCTGGTTCCGTCGGTCCCTGAACCGTCCTTCCGCCATTAAAGATGTGTCATTGTCCGTGCACCGCACACAGGGCCCAAGGAAGCGGAGCACTCGGTTGCCCAGGTGGCTGCCCTTGCTCCTGAGGTGGTTGTTGCTCTGCACCCGGGACTGCGACATCGAGTGGGCCAGCAGGTGCGCCTGGCTATCGTTGATGCTCTGGTTTCGACTCGTGTCCCGCTCCTCCTCGCGACCCTCCACCTCGATGGCCGAGTCGTTGCTGCTCGGCTGACTGGTCTCCGAGTTGTTGGGGGCCGGGGCTCGCCTAGCCGGAGTCCTGGACGAGAAGTTTCCACGGGCCTCGACTTCAATAAAGAGAAATTAGTTAAAATAAAGCTTGAGAACCCCCTGATATACTGATCCTTACCGGTTCCGTTGCCATCAACTTCAGTGATACTGACACCGATTAGTCCTATGGGGTCCGATTGGGTGGCCTTGTCTATGAGCACCGGCGGCCAGTTCAAGGATTGCCGTGAGTGGCTCTGGAAGCGCCTCAGCTTATACTGGCAATCACTTAGCTCCGAGCGCAGAATCTCGAAGTTGCGCTTCATCTGGACGTGTTCTCCCATCTTCTTGTCCAGGCTGAGTTGTATGTAGTCGTTATAGGCCATCTGGTGCCTCAAATCCTTCTGCAGGCGATCGTTAATCGCCAGCAGGCGCTCGAAGCTGCGCCTGGAGCTGTTGGGAGATTGGGCGCTATCCTTCTGCAGGTCCTGCCGCGGAGTGGACGTCAGGCTGTCGAGCATGGAACAGGGCCGCTGCATGGTCGCCTTGCGTCGCTTCTCGTCCTCCGCCTGGATCGCCGATCTGTACTGGGCCACCTTACTGGGAACGTGCAGGAAGCGCTTCTTCGTGGAGGCCGAGTGGATGTCCTGGTAGGACACCGCCTTGTTGCCACGGCCACCATCTACGCCGCCCAGTTTGCCGCCATCGCCTTTCGAGGAACCAGAAACGCGAATACATGACATTATAAATTTGAAAATTCTTAGAGATCGGTGAGAAAAACTGTGTGTTTTCCTTTAGTTAGTAAAAATTGGAATGTTTTAATGTTAACTGTTTGAAATCAAAATGAGTTTTACACTTTTTCCAAATGTGGCCTGTGTATCCTGTATCCTGTAATCCTACAAATAAGTAAATTAAGTTCAGAAGACCAGGTTCAAGTACTACCGTTAAAAAAAAGTTTTTTTTTGCAATATTTTAGTAAACATATAAATCTAATTTTTACAAACAAAACTTAAATGTTTTAGTTTTTTATTAAAATTAAAAAAAAAAAATTTTCTGTAGGTTGGTATACGTACCTATGTAGCTAAGGGTTAAGGGTGGACCACTTACCATCGTCGACATCATCGGCGGGATCGCTGACGCAGGTTTTGGCGCTCTTATTGGCCACGTCCGCATCCCCATCTTCATCCTCGTCCGCATCCGCGTAGCAGATCTCCAAAAATGGCGCCGGGTTTCGCTGAAAGGCGGCGGGTTGATGGTGCTCCGCGAAAAACGTGCTCCCAGCGCTAAGACTGCTCAGATTGTCGAGCTGCTCGAACAGCTCGTCCGCCGGAAAACTCTCGTCCTCGAGACTCATTTCCCTAATCACACAAAACGCGGAAACAAACGAAAAATTATTACTTTTAAACGAGACGAAATCACAAAGCTCCCATGACAATTGGAATCTGTGTGGAGCGGGAAAGGCACCGTTACTTTTTGGCTTATTGGAATGCAACCAGCGCCAACATCGGGTTCGTGTCACCGCTAAGACGGTATTTTTTTTTTTTTTGGTATATTCGAGTGCATAAAAGTGGTATAAATGGCCAGAGTGGAAACGGTCACACTGGACGTTACATCATGTGCATTTTTTAAACAGAAACTTTAATAATTTTAACTAAATTTCGGGAAATTGCCGCATTGTCGAGCGCCGGAAATGTTCGGTTATTCGAAGATCCAGCCACGCTTTCCACGCATTTCCATTTCCATTTGAACACGCAGCAGCCGAGGGCAGCAGCAGCAACAAAAGAAGCCGGAGAGCAGGGAAAAATAAATACAAATATATAAAACAAATACAAAAATATGAGCGATAGTAGCAACAATCAGGTTAGTTTATATGATAGAGCGAGAGGGGAGATGAGATTCCATTTTATCAATTCGTTTACGCACACAAATGTACAAGAGTTGTCAAAAAAAAAAACATTAGAATTCTATTAATTTTCGCCTGTATTTTTTGCAGCGCAATTGGACCACGTGTGTATGTGTGTGTCTGCAATTTGCGTTGCGGTATTTTCCTTTTCGCCATCAACAGTGCCCCCTCGATAAGGTGAACTGGAATCATTGGAAGTACGCAAATGAAAAGCTTAGAAAATGTACATAAAGAGATGTGATGTTTTTGTTTATTGATGATACTCAATAATATTGCAGCTTTTGCTGTAAAGTTCACTGCTTCGAGGGCTCACTGTATTTATACACTATTATATTTCAGTTTTCCTTTCGTTTCGTGTCATAATTTTTTCATTTATTTTCATTTCAGTTTTGTGACGTTGATTTTTGAGCAAAGACCTTCAAAAAAACCCAACCTCCCCACAAAAAAGCAAAATAATACACGAGAAACAAAGTTTTTTGAGTTTTTGGCGGAGGATACCGAATACCTAGGCTGCATACCTTTTGTTTTGTATCGAAATTCTCTTCTTCCCCAAACAAAAACCAAAAAAACCATTGAAAAACCAAAACCAACCAACCGAATCTTGAACCGGATCCCGAAATGGCGGCCTACCTGAACCGCACCATCTCGCTGGTGACCGGGCAAACGGGCCCCGCCGCCAACGACGATGATCGCCACTCCTCGTCGACGGACACGGTGGACAAATCCTCGCCCGGCTCCCCATTATCCCGGCTCAATTCGTCGCTGCAACCTTCGGGCTCCACGACGGCCGCCAATTTGCTACCCGAATCGCGGCTCTATCAAAACGATGAATGCAGAAGCAGAAGCTGTAGATTGTAATTGACGAGGGAGAGGGAGATTCGATTGATCAGGATTGGATATCGATGTGACGACGCTGATATTGAGAGAGTTGGATATGTGTAGTTGAGGAGAACAGCAACCAAATACGAACCAATAGGAAAACCAGAAGAAAACTGCAACACACTGCAACCGCAAAACAATAAGTTGGAAATAAGGCAGAAACTTATTTTTAGTAGTAAAATAATTAACGAAGAGAGAAACCAACAAAGGCAACCACTTAAGTAATTGTATAAGCTATATATATATATATAAACTATATATATAGGGACAGGCAGAGAGAAAAATGTTTGCGCCTATTGTTTATGTTCAGCATTTCCCCCGCCCAAGAAACGCTCCCCCCTCCCTACTCTATATTTAGTTTGTTATGTTTTCATCCTAGCCGATCGACTAACCACCACCACCACCCCGACCCCCTAATGCTTTATCCCCCCAAAACGCCCGACCCACCAGCACCACCCACCACCCCGCCTGAAAACCTAAAAACAATTACTAACTTGATAACATTTTACTTTTAATTTAACTATAATTTATTATGCAAACAAGATACAAACGAGAGAAATACAATACATAAAAAACAAGTGTAAAGAAACCAACAAATACATTAAAAAAAAGCAAAACTCAATAAAAAAACAGAACAATAAATAATATAATGCATAGAGAGTAGTTATTGCCAAGTATCCGAAAAACCAGAGGAATCTGCGAAAGCGTTCGTTCATCGCCGTGTGCAAGTGTGTATTCGAGAAAGCAAAAACCCACAATAAAACTTAGCTAACTTGAAGATCGAAAATCGTAGTCTCGTGTGTGTCCATTTTCACAGCGAAAGGGTGCAAAGAAGTCGGTGACGAACGATTGCCACTGCCAGTGTGACCAAAGGGGCAAGCGCTGCACGGATACGGTCACATGTGTCGATTCAGTACAGTTACACAAACTGAAGAATCAACGATTTTGGGGCTTTTTAACACCAGAAGATTTTCGATATAACTGCGAATGTGCAAATTTATTATTAAAACAAGCAAATATAATCGGAATGAAATAAATGTAACATTTCTCCTACAATACATCGAATTTCTTCTCTTCATTTGGATAAACATGCACAACTGGGTGGAATAATTACTACATGGATAAACTTAACGCGACATAAAATAACAAAATATATATAACAAAATATAAGGGACTGATCAGATCACCCTATCGCTGGTTCCGTCGGTCCCTGAACCGTCCTTCCGCCATTAAAGATGTGTCATTGTCCGTGCACCGCACACAGGGCCCAAGGAAGCGGAGCACTCGGTTGCCCAGGTGGCTGCCCTTGCTCCTGAGGTGGTTGTTGCTCTGCACCCGGGACTGCGACATCGAGTGGGCCAGCAGGTGCGCCTGGCTATCGTTGATGCTCTGGTTTCGACTCGTGTCCCGCTCCTCCTCGCGACCCTCCACCTCGATGGCCGAGTCGTTGCTGCTCGGCTGACTGGTCTCCGAGTTGTTGGGGGCCGGGGCTCGCCTAGCCGGAGTCCTGGACGAGAAGTTTCCACGGGCCTCGACTTCAATAAAGAGAAATTAGTTAAAATAAAGCTTGAGAACCCCCTGATATACTGATCCTTACCGGTTCCGTTGCCATCAACTTCAGTGATACTGACACCGATTAGTCCTATGGGGTCCGATTGGGTGGCCTTGTCTATGAGCACCGGCGGCCAGTTCAAGGATTGCCGTGAGTGGCTCTGGAAGCGCCTCAGCTTATACTGGCAATCACTTAGCTCCGAGCGCAGAATCTCGAAGTTGCGCTTCATCTGGACGTGTTCTCCCATCTTCTTGTCCAGGCTGAGTTGTATGTAGTCGTTATAGGCCATCTGGTGCCTCAAATCCTTCTGCAGGCGATCGTTAATCGCCAGCAGGCGCTCGAAGCTGCGCCTGGAGCTGTTGGGAGATTGGGCGCTATCCTTCTGCAGGTCCTGCCGCGGAGTGGACGTCAGGCTGTCGAGCATGGAACAGGGCCGCTGCATGGTCGCCTTGCGTCGCTTCTCGTCCTCCGCCTGGATCGCCGATCTGTACTGGGCCACCTTACTGGGAACGTGCAGGAAGCGCTTCTTCGTGGAGGCCGAGTGGATGTCCTGGTAGGACACCGCCTTGTTGCCACGGCCACCATCTACGCCGCCCAGTTTGCCGCCATCGCCTTTCGAGGAACCAGAAACGCGAATACATGACATTATAAATTTGAAAATTCTTAGAGATCGGTGAGAAAAACTGTGTGTTTTCCTTTAGTTAGTAAAAATTGGAATGTTTTAATGTTAACTGTTTGAAATCAAAATGAGTTTTACACTTTTTCCAAATGTGGCCTGTGTATCCTGTATCCTGTAATCCTACAAATAAGTAAATTAAGTTCAGAAGACCAGGTTCAAGTACTACCGTTAAAAAAAGTTTTTTTTTGCAATATTTTAGTAAACATATAAATCTAATTTTTACAAACAAAACTTAAATGTTTTAGTTTTTTATTAAAATTAAAAAAAAAAAATTTTCTGTAGGTTGGTATACGTACCTATGTAGCTAAGGGTTAAGGGTGGACCACTTACCATCGTCGACATCATCGGCGGGATCGCTGACGCAGGTTTTGGCGCTCTTATTGGCCACGTCCGCATCCCCATCTTCATCCTCGTCCGCATCCGCGTAGCAGATCTCCAAAAATGGCGCCGGGTTTCGCTGAAAGGCGGCGGGTTGATGGTGCTCCGCGAAAAACGTGCTCCCAGCGCTAAGACTGCTCAGATTGTCGAGCTGCTCGAACAGCTCGTCCGCCGGAAAACTCTCGTCCTCGAGACTCATTTCCCTAATCACACAAAACGCGGAAACAAACGAAAAATTATTACTTTTAAACGAGACGAAATCACAAAGCTCCCATGACAATTGGAATCTGTGTGGAGCGGGAAAGGCACCGTTACTTTTTGGCTTATTGGAATGCAACCAGCGCCAACATCGGGTTCGTGTCACCGCTAAGACGGTATTTTTTGGTATATTCGAGTGCATAAAAGTGGTATAAATGGCCAGAGTGGAAACGGTCACACTGGACGTTACATCATGTGCATTTTTTAAACAGAAACTTTAATAATTTTAACTAAATTTCGGGAAATTGCCGCATTGTCGAGCGCCGGAAATGTTCGGTTATTCGAAGATCCAGCCACGCTTTCCACGCATTTCCATTTCCATTTGAACACGCAGCAGCCGAGGGCAGCAGCAGCAACAAAAGAAGCCGGAGAGCAGGGAAAAATAAATACAAATATATAAAACAAATACAAAAATATGAGCGATAGTAGCAACAATCAGGTTAGTTTATATGATAGAGCGAGAGGGGAGATGAGATTCCATTTTATCAATTCGTTTACGCACACAAATGTACAAGAGTTGTCAAAAAAAAAAACATTAGAATTCTATTAATTTTCGCCTGTATTTTTTGCAGCGCAATTGGACCACGTGTGTATGTGTGTGTCTGCAATTTGCGTTGCGGTATTTTCCTTTTCGCCATCAACAGTGCCCCCTCGATAAGGTGAACTGGAATCATTGGAAGTACGCAAATGAAAAGCTTAGAAAATGTACATAAAGAGATGTGATGTTTTTGTTTATTGATGATACTCAATAATATTGCAGCTTTTGCTGTAAAGTTCACTGCTTCGAGGGCTCACTGTATTTATACACTATTATATTTCAGTTTTCCTTTCGTTTCGTGTCATAATTTTTTCATTTATTTTCATTTCAGTTTTGTGACGTTGATTTTTGAGCAAAGACCTTCAAAAAAACCCAACCTCCCCACAAAAAAGCAAAATAATACACGAGAAACAAAGTTTTTTGAGTTTTTGGCGGAGGATACCGAATACCTAGGCTGCATACCTTTTGTTTTGTATCGAAATTCTCTTCTTCCCCAAACAAAAACCAAAAAAACCATTGAAAAACCAAAACCAACCGACCGAATCTTGAACCGGATCCCGAAATGGCGGCCTACCTGAACCGCACCATCTCGCTGGTGACCGGGCAAACGGGCCCCGCCGCCAACGACGATGATCGTCACTCCTCGTCGACGGACACGGTGGACAAATCCTCGCCCGGCTCCCCATTATCCCGGCTCAATTCGTCGCTGCAACCTTCGGGCTCCACGACGGCCGCCAATTTGCTACCCGAATCGCGGCTCTATCAATCCAACGACAAATCGCCGCTCCAGATCTTTGTGCGCGCCAAGAAGAAGATCAACGACATCTACGGGGAGATCGAGGAGTACGTCCATGAGACGACCACCTTCATCAACGGTGAGTTGGCCAGGGAGACCGGGAAACCTTGGAAAACCCTATTATATATACCTATTTTCATATTAAAAAGACAAGATTTCATGATAAAACCCCCAGTAAAACCCATTATAAAGCAGAAAACCCATGTGAATCCTCAAAAAACCCAGTTAAAAATCAAATTATGTTCGAAAATATTACGTATTTTTATATTGTAAGTATCAGGACCATTAATTATAGTTCATTTGACCTTTATGGGGTGATAAGACAGGTGGTGAAATAATACCTTTCCTATCTAAGCACACAAATGGTGAAATGCGAACTAAACCAATTTCGATTGCTTTTCCAGCCTTGCATGCGGAGGCGGAGATCGTGGACAAGGCGGAGCGGGAGCTGTTCGAGAGCTATGTGTACAAGGTGGCCGCCATTCGCGAGGTCCTGCAGCGGGACCACATGAAGGTGGCCTTCTTTGGCCGCACCTCCAACGGCAAGAGCTCGGTGATCAATGCCATGCTGCGCGAGAAGATCCTGCCCAGCGGCATTGGCCACACCACCAACTGTTTCTGTCAAGTGGAGGGCAGCAACGGTGGCGAGGCGTATCTGATGAAGGAGGGATCCGATGAGAAGCTCAATGTGGTGGTAAGTTATTCCCCACTGGCAATCATCTTTACCCGCTTATCCATTACCTCTTTGGCCGCAGAACATCAAGCAACTGGCGAACGCTCTGTGCCAGGAGAAGCTCTGCGAGAGCAGCTTGGTGCGCATCTTTTGGCCTCGGGAACGCTGCAGCCTGCTGCGCGACGATGTCGTCTTTGTGGACTCGCCTGGCGTGGATGTTTCGGCCAATTTGGACGACTGGATCGACAACCATTGCTTGAACGCCGATGTCTTTGTGCTGGTCCTGAATGCCGAGTCCACGATGACGCGTGCCGAGAAGCAATTCTTTCACACCGTCTCCCAGAAGCTGAGCAAGCCGAACATCTTCATCCTGAACAATCGCTGGGACGCCTCGGCCAATGAGCCCGAGTGCCAGGAGTCGGTACGGTCTTCCAGGGAGCCCCTTTACTTGGTCTTTAGTCTCTTGGTCTCTTTCCTGCATTACCATTACACGTGGCAAACGAATCATTGCTTTTTTAGCTTGGCAAAGATTCGTTTCCCATCTCTTAAGTCTCTTGGACCTCCCCTTTGTATGCCTGTTGTCTCTCTATGTTGATGTGTGTCTTTTATTTTTGTTTACTATACCCAACCAACCAATCAAACAATCAAACAACCAACCAACTATCCAATGTATTCAACGCCAGGAACTGGCCAAGGTAATGAATGAGCTAGAACCAGTAAAACGAACCGCTTGCTTGGTCCCCGAAAACCGAAAACCAAACCCACCCACTCTGCTGCTTCCGTTTCCACTTGAGAACTTGGGCGTTTGCCGATAGAGATACTTGTGTTCCCCCTCTGCCGATCTGAACCCTGAATACCTACTGCGTACCCCTTCTAATAGATCTCATTCACCATTCAATAGGTGAAGTCCCAGCACACGGAGCGCTGCATCGATTTCCTCACCAAGGAGCTGAAGGTGAGCAACGAAAAGGAGGCCGCCGAGAGGGTATTCTTCGTCTCCGCCAGGGAAACGCTGCAGGCACGCATCGAGGAGGCCAAGGGCAATCCGCCGCACATGGGCGCCATTGCCGAGGGCTTCCAGATACGCTACTTTGAGTTCCAGGACTTTGAGCGCAAGTTCGAGGAGTGCATCTCGCAGAGTGCGGTGAAGACCAAGTTCCAGCAGCACAGTTCGCGCGGCAAGAGTGTTTCGGGGGACATGAAGTCGATGCTGGACAACATCTACGAGCGCATCACCATATTCCGTAACCTGAAGCAGGACCAAAAGAACATGCTCACCGAACGCATCCAGGGCACCGAGACGCAGATGATGCAGGTCACCCGGGAAATGAAGATGAAGATCCACAACATGGTCGAGGAGGTGGAGGAGAAGGTATCGAAGGCGCTGAACGAGGAGATCTGGCGCCTGGGCGTTCTCATCGATGAGTTCAACATGCCCTTCCATCCGGAGCGACTGGTGCTGAACATCTACAAGAAGGAACTGAACGCCCATGTGGAGAGCGGGCTGGGCAGCAATCTGCGGGCCCGCCTCTCCATGGCGCTGGCCATGAATGTGGAGTCCGCCCAGACGGAGATGACGGACCGGATGCACGCCCTGGTGCCCAACGAGCAGCTACTGGCGACCAGCACCAAAATGGTGGTGCGCACGCAGCCCTTCGAGATGCTGTACTCGCTGAACTGCCAGAACCTCTGCGCCGACTTTCAGGAGGATCTCGAGTTCAAGTTCAGCTGGGGCATTGCGGCGATGATCCAGCGGTTCACCGGCAAGGTGCGCGAGCGCAGCAAGAAGGGCCAGCCGGCGCTGGTCAACCGACAGAGCAGTATTGGAGTGAGTGCATCATGGGATTCCCCTTCCCTTTTATCGTTATCACCATTACATTCCCCTGTCACTGAATTACAGCACAGCGTATCGACGCCCGCCACGACGCCCGTGGAGGCCACGCCTGTGTGCCTGCTCCCAGCTCCCGGTGTGGCTGGCATTACGCCCGAGCAGCTGTCGTTGATCTCCCGCTTTGCGGTCTCCTCCATCGGATCCCAGGGCACCGTTGGCGGCCTCGTCGTCGCCGGCATCGTAAGTTGTTCGTCGTTCACGTCTGCCAACCGCCTCTTGTGCTCAAGCAAACCAAGCCCAAGCAGGTGCTCTTGAAAAGCTATGTGCTGAATACCCATCACTTGCAGATGCTGAAAACCATTGGCTGGCGCGTTTTGGTGGGCGTGGGCGCCCTCTACGGCTGCATCTACCTGTACGAGCGCCTGTCGTGGACCAATTCGGCCAAGGAGCGTACCTTTAAGGGCCAGTACGTGCGCCACGCCACCAAAAAGCTCAAGATGATCGTCGACCTGACCTCGGCCAACTGCAGCCACCAGGTGCAGCAGTGAGTAGTGATTAACTGAAAGCATTTGCGGCGCCTTAACATGCGTTTCATCTCCAGGGAACTGTCGAGCACCTTTGCCCGCCTGTGCCGCACCGTTGATACCGCCACCACGGACATGAACGACGAGCTCAAGACGCTGGACTCGCAGCTCAACATCCTGGAGGCCAACCAGAAGCAACTGAAGCTGCTGCGCAACAAGGCCAACTACATACAGAACGAGCTGGACATCTTCGAGCATAACTATATATCGCCGCAGTAGGGGATTGAAGTGCAGAGGAGAGGAGAGGAGAAATCATAGAAATCAAGGGAAACCAAGGAAAACCAAACAGCGGAAAACCAACGACTACAACATCAATCAATTGACTACGTTTTTGTTGCTCAACTCTCAGTTTTTTCTTTAATTCCTTTCGTTTTTTTTATGTAAATGCATGATTGAGCCATCTTTATTCTATTTTGTTTAAACAAATTGCCGTTGTTGTTGCGGATTATTTTAATTCCTAACTTGCACTGTGGCTAGTGTGATTATTAAGTTGTTTGTAATTGTTGACCCCGAACCCGAAACGCATATAGAAATATCCAAAACACACTGTGAGCATGGCCGGGTGCCATGGAAAACCAAGTTAAGATGAACTCTATGACACTCTTAACTACCCTACCTTCTAGTAGAAAGTCTTGTAATTATACAATATTGTTTTTTGAATTGGATGCTAGACGCTAGACTAATGAAAACGGCTCGTTTTGGGGTAATGCAAACGCGATATAAATAGTTGTTGATGAATGATTCATGAACGAAAACGAAACGAAATAAAAGATATTTATGTAAGACAAAATAGTGACTGTTTTATGGGATTAGTAATTGTGCTTCAGGGAGGCTGCTCCCACGAACGAGAAAGAGACGCATGATGGACCCCGGAAAAAGGCGGGATTCGGTTTGTATTCCATGTATTCCATAGTAACTTCCCCTACCAAGACCATTGACAACCGAAAGAACCCATTTCACATTGTCTTTTTTGTTTTAATCATATCGTTTTGATCGGGATCACACATTTGGTTAATTCTTAGTTCTTTTCGTGCTACTTGATTTCTTCGAAGCATTACTACAATACAAAAAATATATAGCTCGTGTGTTGCGTGTGTACACGGAAATAAATATAGTAGGTTTTGGAATACAAAATATAGTGGATCGTATAAAGGCTCGTTGCTCCTGTAAATGTCTAGCTGCTGCAGCATCCATTAATCAGTAAATACAATACTTGGATATATGTGTGTACTTCCTAAACAAATCGAATCTATACATTCTTACACTTGCCGAAAACAAATAACAAAAGTTTAAACTTTGATCTTACTAAATAGATATGTGTTTGCCGTACAAAGGGTGTGTAGTGTGTGTTCTTGTTGAGTTGAAGGCGTTGTTTGGAGTCGGACAAATGGGTCAGTCCAGTCGAAGGCTGTGCTCACCGCTGGTCCACAAGCGTAGTTGATGCCACGATGCCGAATCAGTGGGCGGATCGTATTGGATCGGTATCGGTATCGGTATATGGTATATATATAGGAGAGTGTGGTGCGAATCTCTCGTTTTAGAGGAAGTACGGCGTTGTGTTCTGCTTGGGTATCACGCGCTCGGCATCGGGCACCGCCAGGAAGATCTTCGTCTGCCGCTGCTGGGCCGTCTCGAAGCTCAGGATCGCCGCCACGTTCCCGCAGCGATAGCAATAGTTGGGCGCCGACCACACGGTCACCAGCTTGCCCTCGAACATGTACTTGATGCCCTCGTTGACCAGCTGATGTGCCCGGCAGATCAGGTCCAGGTTATTGATCGCCATGAAGTCCTTGGTCACATTGTGTCCGAACAGCCAGCCGGCGCCCCGTGGACTCTGGCCCCAGTACTCCATGTCCTCCGGATCCGACCACACCAGGTCGCAGAAGGCGCCCTTGTACGGTATCTCGCCGTTCCGCTCGATCGTCCGTATCTGATCCAGGGTGATGATCTCGGGACTCAGGCCGCCGTGCACGCACAGCACTTCCTCGTCGATGATCTGGGGGATTGGGATTGAAGAGGATATAGTACATTGAGAGTGGGATGTAGATGCACTTAAGCTAAACCTACGGCGGCGATGGTGAGCAGATCGAAGACCTTGCAGCAGTACTTCCACCCGTTGGCATTGCCGTACTTGCTGAAGCACTCGTCGAAGAATCCGTACACCTTGGTGATCTGCCGCGTCTCGTGGTTGCCCCGCAGCAGCGTGATCCGGCTGGGATACCGCGCCTTCAGCGTGAGCAGTCTGGTGAAGGTCTCCAGCGAGTAGTAGCCCCTGTCCACGAAGTCGCCCATGAATATGTAGTTGGTGTCCGGCACCTGGCCGCCCGTGCGGAACAGCTGCTCCAGGTCGTAGAACTGGTGGAGTGCACAGGGATTAATGAGGGATTATCTGGTGGTATCTGTGGAATCCGTAGATCCCTGGATCATTACCTGGCCATGGATGTCGCCGCACACGGTGACGGGCGTGCTCACGGGCAGGATGTTCGTCTCCTCCAGCAGGATGTCGCACACCATCTCGCAGAGCTTCTTCAGCTCGTTCTCGGGCAGGTACTTGCACTCCTTCACGATCTCAATCCACTTGTCCACATCGCCCATGTTGCCTGATTTCTGCGGTTCCCTTCCCTGATAAAAATAATAATAATGATAATAATACCGTGGTGGACTATCGGCAGTGTTGCCAGATTTCTGATTTTTACCATTAGGGATGGGAGATCTAAAACTATCGCGATACTATCGCACAAATGGCAACACTTTCGGTTTTTCAGCGTTGCCAGCCGGTTTTCTTGACCGCATAATATGGTGTGTACACACTGACGAACTAGTTCCCAGTTCGCCTGCTATCGATAGTTGTAACAATTTATACATCAATTTATCTAAATTCAAATTTGAATTTAAATTCAAAATTGAAATCCTTTGGCGGCAATCTTAATTTTTTCCCCCCCCTAAGCCAACCGAAAATTAGTTGCAATTAGCTTTTAGCCGCCACAAATCATAATTAGGCCGCGCGCTGAAAGCTTTTTAAATCCTCTTATTTTTAACCCCACATTTTGTTATTTTTGTTCGCTTCTTGAAAATAATCACGCTTTTAAATTTTATTGCCATGGCACGCTACTTGTTAGCTGTTTGTTTTGTTTTCCTTTGCCGTTTCCTCTCGTTTCCCCTCGAAAGGGGACGGGGGGCGGCAGCGAGTGTTAAGGGTTATGAGAAGCGTGCTGGCATGCGTTTTTTGGTTTTGGCACGGGGGAGGCACATGGGTTAATGGCCCTGGCGCTTGTTTAGAGTCTCATTATCACGCTGTGTGTTTTTATTTTTCGGTTTTGCATCTTGAGTTGGAAAAAATAAACGTGCCATTTAAAAAGGTGACAATCTTTGAATCGCGGGAAATCAAAGAAAAACTGAACGCGAGAGCTGAACACTTGGAATATTTTGATGGAAAATAAATCAAAGTAAAATGAAGTGAGTGTCTAGAAACTGGACAATACAAGTTTTAAAAAATATTTCATTTGGTACCTTGTAATGTAAGAGGAAAGATTTTTAGTTTCAAATTTTTAGTGACAAAATTGCAATTTTCCCATCTAATATATAAGGATGTTTCTCTCCCGCTCCTTTCCCCACTCCCACTCCCATTGGCTCTCTTTCCCACACTCCAGTATTTTTGCCAAGATGGCGTGCTCCATCATTAGTGCCGTTACTTTATGCCCTTCCGTTTTGGTATTCAACTTGGGCTTGTTCTCTGCGCTGCTTTTTCTGCTCTTTTGGCCAGCTTTCTCCGCTTTCGCCTCCATTCTCCATCTCCATTCTCCTGCCTCACATCCTTCCATTGTCCTTCTGTCGCTGTTTGTGTCCGCCTGGCACAATGTTGACAATTAAGTTAAACTTGTTTTCTTACTTCGTTTCGTTACGTTTCGTTCCGTTTCGCCAATTCCGCTCGCATTCTCCCCCTAAAAGTCAAAGTCCTGTCGTCTGCGGCTGATGTGGCTGATAATTATGTGCCCCCTGCACGGACGAAAAGGACAACGGACAGCGGACGGCGGACAACGGACTTTATCTTTGCCAGTCACACGGTGCCAAAAAGTCCTGCTCTCTTTACTAAATAAAATCGGCACCCAAAAAAATTATATTTTTCCAAAAGCCTCAATCCTGATTTTCAAACAAAAAAACTTCGTATTTTGAACGAAACAAAAGCAATAATTGTCGGAAGCAGAAGTGTCATACCTCTTTAAGTTCGTGGTTAAATTCGCAATCGTTTGGCATTTAAACTTAGAAATTTTAATTTTTTTACCATTTTTCGCAAAAAAATTATGATAGTACCCCTTAAAAAAATTCGAAAATTGACAAAAAATTCAATTTATTAAATCTCCACCAAAAGTGACGAGAATTTTTTTTATTAGTTTGTAAGCTTTTCAAAACAGTATTCTTAGTTTAGCACAATTTTTGAGGAAATTAAAAAAAAAATTAAAGAAAAATGTTAATTTTTTAAAGAAAACCCAGGTCCTGATATTCAACCCAAGAAATTTGTATTTTACCTAAAATAATAGAAATAATATGGAATGTCATACCTTGCTAATCTCACAATAAAATTTGCAATCGATCTGCATTCAAACTTAGATCTTTTAATTTTTGACAATTTTTCGTCAAAAATGATGATGGAACCCCTTATACAAAATATGAAAATTGGTCAAAAAATTATTTTCACGATAAGTGATGCGGATTAACCTAAGCTGTCAGCTGCTCAAAGCAGTCTGTATTTTAGCTTTGCGCCTTGATTTGACTATGTTACGATAGAAATACTACAAAAAAATAAGAATTTTTATAGAAATTTGGCAAATTGAATTCAAATAAGAGTCGATTCCTTTTTTGAGCTGTGCAGGAAATGTGTGGAGCGGTGAGAGCATTGGGTCACTTTGATTTTTGGCATTGTCGTCCGCCTCCTGCTGACCGCGTTGCTCATTTTAGCCAGCTTTTCTTGTTGACGTTCTGTTAACTTGTTTTTTCCTGTGCCCCAATGGCCACGCCTCCCGCACGCCTCGCTGCCATTCTCTTTGTTTTTTTCTCATTTCTCCGACGGCTTTTTGGCTGCCCTTGCTCTTGTCGCTTGAATTGTCGTCGCAAATTAAATAAAATTAATTACCGCGTGTGTTTGTATAAACACGCAGGGAGACAAGACAGCGATTCGCGCACCACTGAACCACCCGCAGCCCATCGCCCACCGCCCACTTAACCACCCAACCACCCAACCACCCACCTGTGCCGTTTGATTCACGCGCGTGTGCGTATCCTGCGACCTCAAGGAGCCCACAGTCCGCCCACAGTTGCATCAACATTTAAATCAGCATCAACATCAGCGAGTCACAGCCGCAGCGGCGGGTCAAAGGATTTTCAGCTGACCAAATCGGAGGTCACTTTGTCATAACATTCGGGAGCTAATGAAGCGCTCAAGACGTGCCGCTAATGAGAACCGAAGTTTAATAGGCTGTCTTCGTTTGGTAAGTAACCACACTACAACAAAAATTACTATACTTTAATTACACTTCGTTACATCGACCTTAACGCTATGTCGCAATTCAATTATTTCTCCCTTAAAAAAAATCTTAAAATTATTCTGAGTATTGAGTTTGAAAGATAAAGAGTGTCACTTTTAAAATACTTTGACAGCAAAACAAACAATGAATCCGTTTGCCTGTAATACCCCCGCAAAGTTGGCCATTTTTAGCATTTTTCTAACTTTAAGATCCTTTTGCTCAGAATCCTTGCGTCGGGGAACTTTTTGGAGAACGCAGTTTAATTTGGAAGTTCATAACAAATTTATCGCATCCATCGAGGTCATTAAAAAAAATACATTTTGTAATACAGTGTTATTAATATTTATCCCATTTATTTTTTATTTTTTATAATTATTCATCTTTACTCTACAAGTTAAAAAAAAGTAGTCGCAATAAAATTCAGCAATTTATATATTTCATATTGAATTCAACTTGATATTGACATTCATTTTTACCAAAAAAATGTTTTTTTTTCCTCTTTTTATTGACAGACTGTTGATTTTACTGCAAAAAATCGTTGTTTTTTATAGTTTCCCCTTTTTCTTAATTAATATAAAATTAACAACCAAAATGACTTCAATCTGTTTAATAATTCTGTGAAAATATTCAAAGGCTTAGCTTTAAACGAGGCTCAAAAAGAGAGCAAGACCCCACTCAACATATTATAATAAATAAATTCGCAGAGTTATTAAAACGCTTGTGCTCACTTCCGTACAAAGGCCGGGCTAAAAATAAACATCAAAGGGCGAAAAGCAAATATATTGCATTTTACCAATGAATTACAAGCGAAATCCAATTAAGGATAAATATCAAATATCAATATGGAATCATCGAGAGCACTGTGCAGTTGAGAATAAAACTAAAAGGCGGTGGTATTTGCATATGGCTGTTTTTACAAGGGGTCGCGTCGCCAGGCCTCACTGTATCCCGTGGCGAAAGCGTGTCGACGGCATCTCCATCTCCAACTCCATCTCCATCATCATTATCAACAGTTGCCATTCGGCTACTTGGAGGCACAGCGGTCGAGGCTCCGGAATCGGAGAACTCTGGCGGAGTCCTCGCTGCCGTGTTGCTTTAAATTATCTGTTGTTGCTGCCGGCGGTACCCAACCACCCATCCCAACCACCCACTTACCCCCAAACACCCTCCAAAACCCCCCCAACAACTGGCACCCATCTACTATTTAACGCTCCAGTTTTAGCTGCCTTCTGCACTGAGACAATTTATGAGTTCATTGCGACTGAAGTTCAATTTAAATACATTTTAAACATTTTTACACTACACTCAAAATACTTTTGCTTCACTGGCGATTTTTTTACTTAAAATTAGCTAAATTTTCTACTGCTAAGATTTATTTTCTTATCATAAATCTAATTTACTAAATAAAAGAATTTTTTTCTGAAATATAAAAAAAATCGCCAGTGAAGTAAAGATTTCTAAAATTCAGGCCGAATAATTTTTTTGAGTGTATACAATAGCATACACCATCTCTTTAAACTAATATTCCAGATTTGAAGATCATTGAATTTGGAATAAATTGTATTCCAAGTTAGATTTCAAAAGAATACTCTAAAATACAAACAAGTTTCAGTAGGATTACAAACCAAGAGTTCAAAAAATCATTAAATATTTCCTTGAAACCTCAGAATAAATTTTATACTATAATATTATATATTGTATATAAATATTATATTTTTCTTAGATTGGTTTTTCATCCTAAAAAAATATAGTAAAACTAGAAAAAAACAAACAAAAAATAAACTTTCTAAATGCTTATAGACCTTAACAATCCTAACAATTTATTACAGATTTTCTGTGAGTCTACAACAAGTGTTTTTCTCAGTGTACATTTTGGTGGGCAACATCTTGCCGCGTTTGCTGTCATTTTTAGGCGGGTTCTCGTGTCGTTCGGCCACGTTTTGTCGCCCAGCTGATGGTGCCTGGTGGGTGTCTGTTTTTCGGGGGGCGTTACTCCAACGCCTTTCTCCCTCCCCTTCCCCCACCCTCTTTCCATTACCTCCTACCTCCTACCACCTACCCCCTACCCCACTACTTTCATTGTCTCTGTTGTGTCATTTCATGCGTTTGCTTTGTTTTATTTATTTTAACTTTTGTGCCCATCTACCTCGCTCCCTCTCCCTCTCCCTCTCCCTCTATCTCACTCGCTCCTGCCTGCTATCTCACTTGCTCCTTTAACCAGTAGATTGTCATTACTATTACTTGTTGTTGTCGCTGCTTCTTTGTGGCCTTTTGACTTTTTAGTGCTTTGGCATTTGACTCTCTCTTCCTTCTCCTTCCTCCTTTTCCCGAAAATAAAAGGGGGGAGGGGTGTTGAGGAGGGGGCGTGGCAAATTGTATTACATACATAGTTTGCTTGCTGTTGCGATAAAAACGAAAATAAAAGCCAAAGCGGAGAAGATAAAATTAAATAGTGACCCAGGATGGACAGCACCAGAAATGGCGGGAGGGGGCGAAATGGGCGGCACCTGCTGCCGTGGGCGTGGTCCACGTACAAAAACTAATCGTTCAATTAAGTTGCCCGCGGGGCGGCGTGGGGGCGTGGCACCTAGAACATGTCCGAAACAAGCAGCGAACGCAAAAAGTTAATGAAAAAAATCGAGGAGCGGTGAGCAAAAAATGAGAGTTTGTGCAGATTGCATTAGGAAATACAAAATGTAGTGCACTGTGAGAAACGGGAAGCTGTAAAGGTGGAAAATGTATATAAGGTCGGGTATAATCAAAAACGGATGTTGAGAAATCTTTAGTGAAAATGTAAACTAAAAATATGAAATAAAATAAAGAGGATAAAAAAAATATAAGTTGGCAAAATTAAATAAATATTATTTAAAATAATTGTCCTAATAGTTTTTAATTTAAGTATATATTTTAAAAAAGTCTTGGTCTAATTTAAATGTTCAATTTCCTGCTTTAGGACTTAAACAGAAAAAATTTAAAGGTAAAAAAATATCTACAAATATAAATCCCAATTGATGTTGTTAAAAAATAGAAAATGAAGATATTTAAGAATTTTAAATAAAAATAAAGATCTCACTTATTAAAATATATTTTTTTAAGCGCATTTTTAAGATATTTCTTGTAAATAACTGTGACTATTTTTTAATTTGCATTAGCCTGTTTTTTTCAGTGTATAGGTGCTCAGTTGTCGTCTCGCATTTTATTTACTTCCGTCTGCCTCCTGTTTTCGCAATACATCTGCAGTGTAATGGGGCATAAAGGGTGGAGAAGGGGTGGAGAAGGGGTGGAGAAAGGGAGGAGGAAGGGAGGAGAAAGGATGGAGAAGAAAGCATGGGGAAAGGGGTGAAAGCGAAGAGGGGAGTGAGCAATGGAGGGCAGCTTTTGCTCTTTAATTTCTTTTGAGCACAAAACAATTATCAATTAATGTACCGTTATGCCTGTGTGTGTGTCAGTGTGTGTTTGCACTCGCATTTGTGTGCGTACGTGCGCGAGTGAGTGTGCGTGTGAGTATCTGTGAGTATGTTTGTTTGGAAATGAAATTGTTTGAGCTTACATTGTCAAGCGGCAATGAAGAACGCAATGAAAGGGAGAAA
Organism: Drosophila mimetica; assembly: GCA_037075245.1. NCBI lineage: Eukaryota > Metazoa > Arthropoda > Insecta > Diptera > Drosophilidae > Drosophila > Drosophila mimetica. Next base: position 25,304,889 of record JBAMCH010000005.1, on the reverse strand, counting down.
GTCGCGGAGAAAGGGGCGAGAAAGGATTGTAGTTGTTTTCCTGCTACCCAAAAATAAAGTTTGTTTGCTCGCGCTCTCGGCAGAATGTAAATATTTATTACGCCCAACATGAAGTGCTGCGATATTGAAGCGAAAAACGCCGGCAAAGTGAAGGCAACAAAAGAAATAGATGAATGAATTCAATATTCTTGTATTTTCGCTCATGAAGCATGGATGATTGAAAGAAAACACTGTGAAAAAATCACTACTTTATTTTCAATTACCCTTCAAATAATTAATTTTTGCTTTAATTTACAAGTTAAAATGTAAGTAAACCTTTTCTGGTTTGAAGCGATTTTATTTTCCAAAATGTATTTCTTTCAAAACTTGTTTTTTGAAATATTTAACCTTTTTTGAAAAACGATTAAGTGATAAATTGTTTATTAAATCGTTTCACTTCAAACAAATTGTCTTTTTCCTTTACAAGTTCAACAAGTATACGTTTTATAGGTTTAAAGGCATTTTTTCCTAAATTTAATCCTAACAGTCTTTTTTTTTATTTTTTTACATTTAAAAAAAAAACGAAAAAAAAATATTTATTAAATCATTTAATTGTCTCTTTTCTTTACAAGTTAAACAAGTATACATTTTCTATGTTTTAAGTATTTTTTTAAATAATCCCTCCAAAATTTGTTTCTTTGACATTTTTTAAAATTTTCTAAAAAAAAGATTAGGTAATAAACTATTAAATGATGGCTTTATCATTTATTCCATTATTAAATCTTTCCATCTATTTTTTGTCCATCTCTTTGATTTCGTATTCCTTGATTTCGCCATGATGTGAGGCAAAATAACCCGCGAGTGCAATTTGAAATGGATAATCCGCAAACAGCTGGTCGACTTGTTTTAGTTAACCCTTTGGCCCAGGAATTAAGTCATTAGGCCAGCTATTATGGTCAGAAAGCTGTTGGCAGCCCGCACATTTGCCATTTCCATTGCGGATTCAATGGGATATATACTATATTGATAGAAACTATGCGATTCCGATTTCGATTCCGATTCGGTGCGATTGGATGGGATTGCCAAATGCAATTTGGTTCGCTTTATTCGCTTTAATTTTATACGATTTTCATTCTGGTATCATTTTGTTTTATTATCTTGCCGGCTAGTTGCAAGTTACATATAGAAAAATGTCAGAGCGTTTTATTGCATTTGATTTCGTTTTCTACATGTGCATTATGCGGCCCACACAAGTGCACATGCATATATGTATGTGGGTATATACATGTATATGGTAGGTAGATCCTTTGTTGTTGCCCACACGTTTCCATTTCATTTTCCAGTTGATGTTTTTTGAGCAATGCATTTTATTTATATTTGCTTAATTTTACTCTATTTGCATTGTTTTTTATGTAAATGATTGCAATTGTTGCCATTCGCTGTTTTTGTTGTTGTTGTTGCTGTTGTTCCCGATGATGATGCGGCCGTTGGCTTTGTTGTTATTTGAAATTCCTTTTGAAATTGCTATCCACGAGTCGTCCTGTCACTGCAATTGCGTTTTGGCCGGCAGAGTAGGGTCCTGGAATTGCCAGGAAGTGCTGCCCAGGAAGTTATTTACCCGAATATCCTTAGAAAAAAATCTCATATAAATAACAAATAATAAAAAATATAAATAAGTTAAGAAAAGTTAATTAATATTGTATATTGGTTAAGATTTTGCAAAAAATAAATATCTTTCACATTTTTCTATGTCACAATATTTTCAAATAATAAAATTAATTTGAAAATTAAATAATTGAATAAATAAGTAAATAAATAAATAATGGTATTATTAAAAAAAATTAGAAAACCCTAAGATTCTTAAAGTAAAGTAATTTTAAATATTTAAATACACTAAAATCGAGTTTTAGAAAATAATTTCGAAATTTGTATATTACCTTCAAAGCAACTGGAAAACTCTAATAACTGATTGTAAAATTTCTACATTTAATTTCCAATTATTTTTTGGCCAAATAAGAAGCCCTAAAACCTGCTTTTAATGAGAGAATTTCGAAAAAAAATGTAACCTAGAGAATTTTGCAGCGCTGCCTCGTCAAACTGTTTGCTTAATTTTCGGGATTGCTTCCAATCGGGCTTCAATTAAAAACAATTTTTGTTGCCTCAGTTTTTCGCAACAGCGGGAAAAGCGATTGTTTTGTGGGTGGGTGGGAAAATGGTGGAAAAGCGGTCGAGGATTCAGTTTGGGATAACCACATAAATAGTCGAAAATCCATTTTGTCTACACGCGCAATTATCTGCACTTTAAAATGTACATTGCTCAACATGTGTGTGTGTGTGTGTGCTAGAGTGTGCGGGTGTGTGTGTGTATGATCCTGTTTACCAACACAGATGCAAAAGCCCGAATGTGTAAACATAACAACTCGTAAGCTTTTGGGTCCGATTCTGCCCGCATGAAAAGCCTGTCACTGCCAGAAGGAGACGGCAAATGCCCCGGGAGAAAGAGATGGAGAGAGAGAGAGAGCACACACACAAACAGACAAAGATACACACACACACACACACAGCGAAACACAGACAGTTACTAAAAAGACTAAAAGTAAAACTTAGGAAAATGTTAATTAAATTCCAACAACGAATCAAGTAATTTACAACGACCAAGTAGAAAACCCCAAAGCACCGTTGGCTAACCCCGCCCCCTTTTGGCAGCCACGCCCTCCGCCCCCCGAGACACACACACACACACACAAACAGAGGCCGTGGCAATGTGGCATGACAGTAAAATACGGGAAATGCTTTAAGCTAACTGTATTTTCGTGTGCGGCTGATGCCCCTAATGCCTTCTGCGTTTTCCCAGTTTCCCAGTTTTCCGCTTCCCCCCCACTCCACCTCAGTTTTCCCCAGTTATCCCGGGTTTTCCCGTCGGAACCCAGAAGGTATATCTAAGTATCTCCACAAATAGCCAGCCGACAAAGATGAAAGTGAATAAACCGAATGATTGCCCAAAACTTCAAAAATACATAAATTTTTTAGAAATTGATTAAAGAATTTTGAAACGAAAAGAAATATGAAGAAGTGAATTTAAGAAAATGGAATTAATTTTTTTAAGTGTTATTATTTGCCAGACATTTTAAATTGAATAATATTTGTAAATCAAGTCAAAAAATTGAAGAATCGATTTTAGATTTTACTTTAAGTATTTTATTCATTTATTATGTTAAAGTTGAAAACTCTTAAATAAAGTAAAGTGATAAATTCAAAATTTATATAATTAAAATTAAAAAAAAAACGCAATGAATGAAAATCGAGAGAAAACATTATTAAATTGACCAGGCAATATTTGAATCTACTAGACTCATAAATACAGCGTGCTAAACTCAAATTTTTTATTCTTAATTTTAGTTTACTCGGGATCAAAAATTTCAATCCCGTTTCGGATAAAAAAAATGTTATATAATATTTATAATATTTGTAAAAGTTTTAATAATTTTTAAATTAAATACAAAATTTTAAATATTTTTAAAATTTTAATATTTATATATATTTTTAATTGAATAAAAAACTCTTCTCAATTTGTAAAATCCTGTCGCCTGGCTCCTAATTTCGCCACGGCGTTTAGATGCGTGCCCGAGTTTGTTCCTTGCCCAGCTACTTCCCTATCCTTGGGCTGTGTATCCTTGGTCCTGTGTCCTGCGCGCTCTTCCTCTTCCTCTACCAATTACTTTTAGCTCGCCGCTCCCCTCCACTTCCCCCGTCCACCGTCCCCCTTCCACCCTCGGCCATTGTTTGAACGTGCGAAATGAGTGCAAAAAGTCGCCTCAAGTTGTTGGCCAGGTTAGATGCCGCCTTCGCTGCATCCTGGTCCAAATCCGACTCCCCGGGAGTGCCTCATCTCCTCCAGCTCCTCCATTTTCTGGCCGCGATGCTCCAGTTGGGCAAACTTCAAAAACAAAAGCGATTCCCCGCCGGCGGCACATTTTGCGGCATGGCAGCTCCTCTATCCAAATTAAGGGTATTTTCCGTTTTCCAGAAAAAGAAGACGCTAAAGATTTTCGGAATTTAAAAACAATTTCGTTTTTATATTCACAAATGGTTATATAGTCTAGAAGTTCATAGTCAATACAATTTAGTTCAATTTTAAATCTGAATAAAAGTTCAGATGAAATCTTAGCCAAATGTTAATAAAGTAGCTATACTTATAGGTATACAAAATATATGTATACTTACTACATTATTTTCCCCTACTAAAATATAACCAAATACCTTTCCAATCCCAAGTTAATTTCATGTTCGTTGCGACAACAGCTTCTCCTACAGGATATCCCAATCTTCGATCTCTGGCGCGAATCTCTTCCCTTTCCTGTGCTTTTCTCTCTCTCTCTCTCTCTCTCTTTTTTTTGCTGTCGCTAATGACGCAACGGGCTGGGCGGCTAGCGAAAGGGGGCGGGGCCGGGCGCTGATGGGCGGGACATTTGTTGACTAGCCCTGAAGGGAAAATTGAAAGAAAAAATTGCCCATCCGCCTGTCGAGAGTCGCGGCGCGAGTGTTTTGTCTGAATGCTCGAGGGCCTTTCGATTTGCGGGGGGCGGGAGCCGGTGGACGGGGGCGGGGGCGGGGTGTTCGTATTCCATGGGGTTCCATCTGGCAGCGGGGATCCTCGAGAGGGGGGATGGCCACTGGGCGAGGTGTAATTGCTGGTCTGCGGCTGGACGGACGTCCTCCTTTGCGTGGGCTAAAAAGTTAACAACACAATTTCGGAGGGAAATAAAAAACAAGTTAGTTAATCCCACAACGTGTTGAATTTAATCAGTGACCAATTTTTCACTTACTCCACCAACAGGACCAATCGAAAAGCCAACGGCTATTACACTGAGAGAAGTGGATTAGTGAGTGAGTGGGTGAAGTTATAGATATCTAAAGAAATTATTGTTGTTAACTTCCCTTAACAAAAATGGGAAAAGGTACTGAAAAGTCGGAAAATAAATATAAATACTGACTTTTTTATTGGCGGAAAATGAAGATTTCAATTTTTGGCCAAAATCTGATTTTTTCTAAAATTTGTTTTTGCTCTAATTTTTGCAAAAATGCTCCGATATTAAAACGGCGAACCGTTTTGAGCAGATAACAACCTGATATTTAATATTAGTGCACTCTCCGGCTGATTTGGAAAAATTAAAAAATTTTCAAATTTTCGATTTTTTTATAAGGGGTAGCATCACAATTTTTTGCGAAAATTTTCAAAAAAATAAAAATTTTAACTGGAAATGCCAAGTTACAGAGAATTTAACTACGAGTTCAGGAAGGTATGCCTCTCCATATTTGGACAATTAGTTTTATTTTTATAGCAAAAATACTGACTTTTTTATTGGCGGAAAATGAAGATTTCATTTTTTGGCCAAAATCTGATTTTTTGTAAAATTTGTTTTTGCTCTCATTTTTGCAAAAATGCTCCGATATTAAAACGGCGAACTGTTTTGAGCAGATAACAACCTGATAATTAATATAAGTGCACTCTCCGGCTGATTTGGGAAAATTAAAAAATTTTCAAGTTTTCGATTTTTTTATAAGGGGTAGCATCACAATTTTAGGCGAAAATTTTCAAAAAAATAAAAATTTTAACTGGAAATGCCAAGTTACAGAGAATTTAACTACGAGTTCAGGAAGGTATGCCTCTCCATATTTGGACAATTAGTTTCATTTTTATAGCAAAAATACTGACTTTTTTATTGGCATAAAATAAAGATTTCAATTTTTGGCCAAAATCTGATTTTTCGTAAAATTTGTTTTTTCTCTAATTTTTGCAAAAATTCTCCGATATTAAAACGGCGAACTGTTTTGAGCAGATAACAACCTGATAATTAATATTAGTGCACTCTCCGGCTGACTTAGAAAATGTATTTTTTTTTTTTAATTTTTGCATTTTTTTCCTGCATATTTCGATTACTATTTTATTTTTTATTTTAATTTTTTTGTAAGAAATTTAATTTCCTACTTTTTTTTCGTGTAACTCCAAGTGCCTGCCAAATTTCGGTTAGATGAAATGCCTTGGGTCATCGGTTGGCTGCAGCTTCGTTTTTGGCATTGTGTGGTCTTCCTGCTTTGTAGCAGTTGTCCAGTTGTCCAGTTGCCACCCCCTAAAAGCCCCTCCCCCCGCCTCCCCCGCCACACGCCATGTGTCGAATGTCCATGGATGACTTGGAGTGCCCGGTTAGTCGATTGCCGCTTCTGGCTGGGATTCTGGGTTTTCGGGATTCTGGGATTTGGCACAGCGCCGAGCTTTGTTGTCAATAATTGCATTGATGATGGGCGACGATGACGATGATGGGAGGTGATGATGGTGTTGGCGATGGTGATGGTGATGGTGACGGTGAAGGTGGGTGGGTAATCAGAGCGAGGGTATTAATTGGGCTTTAAGCAAAGCTTAATTGGTAATTGGCAGACGGACAGAGGGACGGAGAGGCAGCCGTGGGCCAAAAGGAAAATGCTGAACAGTGACGAAAAAAGATAGAATCGAAAGGGTCAAGTGGCAGGCGGAAAAGCGGAGGTGACGAAGGAAAATTGAAATGGACAAAGCGGATGTGATTAGGTGTTGAATTGGCCCCCTGTTACCAAGCGCTGTGTTTCCCCATTGGAATTATCAATTTAAAATGATATTCTTATTAAATAATATTTAGTATTTTTCTGAATTTTGCCCACTCAGTTAATAATATTTTCAGTATATTAATAAACTTAATCTTTTAATATGTGAAAAATACATACCAATGGATTTTTATTCAAAAAAATTCTTTTTTTGTTTGCTTAGATTAGTAAATAAAAATGTAAAGTTTTTATATACACACAAAAACTATAGTTTAACTCCTAAAATTCGATATTTTAAAAATTTAATAGGTTCGGTATAAAAGTTTGGTGTTAAAAAATTTCTAAATAATATAAATACTGAACTATGTAGTATTCATTTCATAGTAAATATTATAAAATTGATATTTTGTAATGTAAATTCTATACCAAAAGTCTAACTTTAACAGTTTAAAAGTTTAAACTAGAATTATTGTACGAATAGTTTAGTTTCTATGAAATTTTTTTCGGTTTACTTCAATAATTGAAAACCATATCAAGTATGTTTATCTTTTCTGGTATGCCTACTATACTTTCATCATATCTTTCTCCACAATCAGCAAATAAGATAAAACAGGTAATCTAAATGATGGGCCAAAAATTTCGGTTGGCAAAGGTCTGCTGGCAGCCGGAAAATGCAGCCGGGAAATCGACCCTCTTTGCGGCCAGTTTGAGCTCCATTTCGCCATTTCGGCCGTGTTGCTAACGCTTTTACAATTTCGCTGATTGCCCGATGGCCACAGCGCGTAACGGTCCCTTTGGCGGGATAATGGATCAGTGGGGAGTGGGGAGTGGGAAGGGGGGTAGTTACCAGGACGAGCGGCTTACTGACTGATGGGTGAAAAATTAGTACAGTAATCCCCGCACTAAGACTGACAATTAGATAATGCGAAACGGGCTTAAGCGGCCGTGCAATCGCCTGTTGCTCCTGGACGTTATCCTGCTTTTCCTGCTCTCCTGTTTTCCCGTTTTCCTGTTTTCCTGGCTTAATGTGGTGTCGATGGCCCGCGGTGACCAGCCACCCAGCCATCCCCCTCCTCTTGGTAGGTAGATCACATGGTGATTGCTGCTCTTCGCGCGGCCTTTATCGCCAGCCGCCTAATGAGCCATGGAACTTAATAAGCAAACACTTGTAATTACTTCTGTCTGGTGGCCAAGCTCTGCTGCCCATAAACTGCGATTCATTCCAAAGGGGGTGGCATTCAGTGGGTGGAGTGTCTGTGCCTGTGTGTGTGTGTGTGTGTGTGTGTGTGTGTTGGTCCCACACAAACACACGGCTGGAATCGGCCATAAAGCGCGCATAGTAAATTGAATTTTGTTGCCTTCTGCGGCGGTTTGGTTTCTTCTCCTACACTTTATCACTCCCGCCCCGCACACTTGCATAAATATATTACCCAAATGTACACGAAATGAAACAGGTTACTTGTCGAAATGAGCTCACGAAATAAAATAATATCTAAATGGGTATTTAAAAATGTGTAAAATATATGTGGGTCTTAAAAAATGTCAATAAATAATAATAATACAAAAATTGGCTAAAAAACGAGGCTTAAATGAATGCTAGTTTTATGATCACGAATTATAAAATAAGATCGTAAATTAAAAATATTTTAAAAAATATTTTCTTAATTTTAAAATTTTTATATTTATTTACTTATTTAAACTTGGTTATTATAATAAAAACCTTGTTCGTTGTTAAATTTAATTTGCAAACATTTTATAGACTAAATGTTTATATCTAAATTTCTTAAAAATTTTTTTTTAATTTTCAAATTAATTTTTTTTTAGAAATTTGTAAGTCATTTGAAGGCCAATGGAGAGAAATAGTGTTTCATGTCAATTTTTGCTCAGTGTATGTGTGTGCATGCAGAATGTATATGTGTGTGTGAGTGCGGTGTGACAAGGACACTCCACGCACAGGAGCAACAGCTGCTTTACGATGGTCCTTTTTAGGTGGCACTCTTCTTTTCAAGTTTATGTGAGGTTATGTTGGGTTTATGGCTGGTTTACCTTGAAAGTGGGGGCGGTGTGGCGGGAGTAGCATAGAGAGGGGGGGATAGCATTCCCAGTTGATCAATTCGATTCCATTTTTAGGTACAGTCGGGCGCCATCCTTCTTAGTTGAGAGCGAACATACGTGTGGAAAAGGGTTTTTTATTTGCGCTTTTATTTTTCTCTCATCCAGGACGAAAAATTCATGATTTAACCAAGGCCTTTGTGCACTTGCAGCTTTAATTTCGGACTTTCGGAGAACTTTATTCCTTTGTTGCCGCCCTCGATTGGCCATTTTGTCATTTGGAAATTCCTCGAACACCTATCATTACATTCCAGCTGCGGCCATTTGATTGTTGATGTCCCCGCAGTGCCTGAACGCAAGTCCTGAATGTCCTGCATGTCCTGGCTGCAATTTGTTGCATACTTAATGGCCTTGCAGCTGCCCCGCCCCCACGACTTTGGCCCTGTCACCCAATCGACAGCATACGCTCGAAAAATTTCAATAACAACCGCACCGGACCGTCAACGTTCGCCATTCTGGTTGCAGTCAAACGGCCGACGTTTCCCCACTTTCCTGCCATTTTCCTTTTTCCTCGCAGTCTCTCGGTTTGGTTGTTATGACACCGGACTCGCATCCGACGCCGCCACCTGTTGGTCGCAACGGAAAGCTGCGTCTGCCAATGCAACCGGAAGAAGGAATACCCTCTCTATACAAACCGATTTTCAATTTGTGACTACAAATTGTTGTATAATTTATATTTACTTTAGTATTCTGTACAATTAGGATTTTAGAAAGTTATTTTTTTAAATAATTAATAAAATATATATAATATATTAATTAAAATATAGTATATTTTTGTGAAATGTCAGAAATATTTGTATTATAATTATTATTATATTATTATTATTTTATTTTTTTACATTTTTTTTAGCTATGAATTTTAACTTGTTTTTGTGTTAAAGTGTATTACAAAAATTTCAATGTTGAAACGAAAAATGTAACTAGTAAAGAGAATCCAAAAATGCATAATTAAGTCGAAATATATTTCCCATGGAAACTTTTAATTTTTCCGAAATATTAACGTCGCAACTTTTGTATGTCATCGAAAGGTGATGACCCCCCAGAGAAGTTTCGAATGGTTAAAAAGAATGCTTTTGAGCGTATGGATGCGGATGTAGATACGAATGTGGATGTGAACGTGGATGCAGATGTAGATGTGGATGTGAACGTGGATGCAGATGTAGATGTGGATGTGGACCAAATTATTGCCTTTTACAATTACAATTGTAATTGAGAATGAGAGTTTTACGGCCGAATTTAACAGTGGTGCGTGGGACATGGGAGGCGAAACGGCGTCTTTTGTCTCCGGCTCTTCCAAGTAGTGTGTGTGTGAGTGTGGATGTGGTTGTGTGCGTTTGGGAAATGGTGTATACACGGATGCGGAATCGGGATGTGTCGCCAGCAGCTGCCGCCAGTCGCCTTGTTATGGCAGGGGATTGGGTTCGGCATTGGAATGGGGATGGGGTGTACGAAGGCCCGATGACGTCCATATGTCGCCTGCCATTCGGTTTTGTTTTTGTGTCTTTCGGCCAAGTGCGACATGGATTGGTATTGGTATTGGTATTGGCCTGGAAATGGCAATCGGAGGATGCAGGATGCAAGTGGTTGTGCCTGTGGATGTGGATGTGTGCCAGATAAAGACTGAGCTGCAGATCGAGATGCGAATGCATCGCTGTCATCGCCATCGCCATCGCCATCGTCATCGTAGCCATCACCGCTTTTGGGCATTAACCGCGCTAACGAGCCAACTGGAGGAGCGAGGGACTGGGCGGGCTGTAATAAAGTCAGTTGACTTTATAGCCGCCTTTGATTGTCTTGGCCATTTGCAGCCAGAGATTTTGCTGAAGACAGCTAAATGGACGCGAAATGTTATAGGTCATGCATATGCGAAAAGAGTTTAAGCAGCGTCCGCTGCTGTAAATCTATAACTCTAATATAAGTCGCCAAATGTAAAAACTGTAAAAAAAGTACCTAAAGTAATACGAGATATTAAAACTAGAAGTACAATAGATAAATGTATAAATATAAAATATTTTCGGAGACATTTTTTATTTATAGATATCCGCAAAGTTGATCCCTCGAAACCCTCTCCTTGTTACTCAATCATTATAATTGTTATTGGCAATCTGTGCCAAGTGCTCGTTAAGAGGCATTAGTCCTATGTTGTAATTCCGTAATTCCCTCTTTCATTAATTACGAGTGCATTAACTTGAGAGGAATTGTCGAGTCACTTAATCAACGGATGTCACTCAATAATATATGTGTATAATTCGGTGGGAATCGCACATTATATGCCGCATATAAAGTCTATATGTCACTTGTGGGCCAAAAACACATGAAGGCTCTTTTCTAGGCGATTTCTGGATAGTCCAATTCACAAGTTTCGCTCAAGTTGTAAACGCGACGAGACGATGGCAAAAGCTTAAATAAAAATCCATGTGGAATGCAAAACACACAAGCAACAGAGTCACAAGGACATACGCACCCACACACACACACGCACACTGTCAGGACAATAATCAGGATGCCGTGTGTCCGTGTGCCTTTGGCTCTGATTGTGGCTCCATCTCGGAGGCCTCGACTGCCATTCGCCATTTGCCATTTGCCATCTTCATTTCCATCATCATCTGCGCATCTCTCGCATCATAATCAACATGAAAATCAAATTTGAATTTATGAAGCACCCGGGGAGCGGCGAGGAGTCGAGCAGTGCGGCAGTATAGCTGGGATCAGGCGGATATATACGGCACAGGGAGTGAAAATGGGGAGTGCGAGTGAGAGATGGAGACTCTGTGTGCTTACATTTGCTCATTTTCATTTTTATACCCGGTGCAAATGGAGTATATCGAGGGTATAACCCACTCTTTGAGGTGTTTGAAACCATATTATATTCTAGATATATCTAAGTATATAAAATTTTGAAGAACAGGATTTATAGGATGATTCTTTTTCCCATAAATGATCAAAAATATTAAATATTTTAATTTTAATTCTAAATTCAAATATGAAGATATTTTGAAAGCTATTTTCGAAGAATTCAACTAACTAAAATTTAATTTCAATGGAGTTCTAAAATAATAATATTTTTAAAATAAAAAAAATTTACAAATAAGAAAGAAATATTAAACAAATTTACAAATCACTATTTCTAGCAAATTAAACCAGAAAAATAAAACTAGTTAATATAAAATTAGTTTTTGCTATTTAAATGCATTAAGAGGTATCTTATAGACGGTAACTTATTATTCGAGCCGTATTTTCATAATTTTCCTTCATATCTTTTTTTGTTTTTACTCTCGTTGTCTGCCGTTGTTTCTTGTTGTTGTTGTTGTTGGGGCAATAAGCGGCAAAACATGCGTTGCATTCAAGCCCCCCCCCCCCACACACATACACACACACAGGGGCAGGAGAACAAGGGGGTTTTAAAGGAGGGTTCCCATGGAAGAAGAAGAAGAAGACCGGTGGCTTTCGTCTGCCTCGCCTCATTTATTCATTTGCTGCAATTACATTCGTTTTCGCCGCCGTTCTTCGTACTTCACATCTGCCGCCCCTGTTGTTGTTGTTGTTTTCGCTGTTCGGTGTCATTTGCTGGTTAAATGAAATCATTTAGCATACTTTTCGGCACCCCTTAAAAAGGATATGGAGCGAGGATGAAAGGGAATTGGAAAATATACGACCCGATCGAATGAAATAGCTGGGGAAAAGTATTAAAGTAAATTAAAAAAGTATTTAATCACTTGCGGGAAATAAAGTAGGACAGGCAGAAAAAAATGGGCGAAAGCGGCAAAGGCGACTAAGAAAATCAAATTAAGCAACGCAAAGAGAACACGCAACAAATGGGCAAGGATAAATATCAATCACTATTAATTAGAAAGTGCAATGCAGATAATGCAATTTAACAAAGTGACCAAAAGTGAGCAATAAAAATATAATAATATATTGTTGCCTACTTTTAGGCGCTTTTATAGGTGATTTTGAAAAACTCCAATAAATTCTGTGATAGAAATAAATGTATTATTTCGTAGCTACCTAATAACTTTCTATATCCTTTTCAAAACTAAAATACCTTTAACTTTGCAGTATTTATTTGAAGAACTTAAAGATTTTGTAACCGATTTAGTCCCAAATCAGGGGAAATAGAAACGATCGATCGAAAGTAATCAAAGAATGGCTGAGAAACCAATTTAAATCAATTAGAGCCGCCGGAGAGCCAAACCAGAAGAAGACATTTCCCTCAACTTCAGTGCAACCAGATTAGTTTTCCCTCCAGCGAGTTGGTAAGTGGCGAATTTAATTCCATTTGTTGGCCAAGTGCACTCCTCCATTCTCTTCCGCTTTATCGTTCCCTCTCCTCTTCTTCTCTTCTTTTTTTTAAACATTTTTTCGCCTTTCTTTGCGCTGACAAAAGCTTAAATTGAAGTCGGATTTGGCTGGCTGTGCTTTGTGCGATTTCTAATCTCTTTGTCGCCGTGCGCTCACGTTAAGCAAACATTACGTATACGTAATACGTATACGTAATATACCTTAACGTTTGATTGTTTGTGGGGATCAGTATAGCTGTGTGTGTGTGTTGGCCAGGATAAGTATCCACTAAGCAGTTGGAATCTGTTGTTATGACCCAGCTGCTCCTTATTTTCCTCTCCTTTTTTTACTTTACTTTACTGGTGGTCCTGCTCTCATGTGCTAAACATTGTCAATGCCATTGTTCTTGTTCTTCCTTTTGGGGGGTTTCCTGAACCCCCCCTGAAGCCCCCTCCCCCCTCTTGAAAAGGACCTCCAAGGACCCCGCCTGTCTGGTTGCTGTTGACTTCGTTTGTTAAGTTTATCTCGCACTGCACTTGTCTTGTCCTTATCTCGGTTTTGGCTCCCTCCCTCCATCCCTTTGTCCTTTATCCCTTGGAAGGACTCCTTTTGCCACACACACATCCCCGTTGTGGACTCGACTTGAAGTTGCTGCTCCTTTCCCGTCAGCCAGTCAGCCAGTCAGTTGTTGTTGCTCCCTGGCCCTTTGTTATTATTTATTTGTGCGGTGGGCCAAAGGGCCTTACTTCCCAACCCAACTGAACCCAGCCCAACCCACGGATCTCAAGGCCAAACTCCCTGTCTTATTGGCTCGTAAATTTCCCTCTTTTATTATCAGTTTAAATTTAATTTATCTTCGGTGGGAGTGAGGACAAGTGCAAATGAACACATCAAAATCAAAATGCCAAGTTTCCCCGAAAAAAAACACAAGGGGGATCAAATGGGTAGCGCTGTGTGTGCATGTGAGTACACTTGCAGAAAAAAGAGTAAAAGATTATAGAACAAATTTATTTAATTTGTAAATTTATTAAAGAATTTTTTTGGAATAAATTAAAATTTTAAAATTTAAAAATATTTATAAATATTTACAATAATTTAATTTTTGTTAATATTTATAAATATCTAAAATAATTCATATATATTTAGTTATTAAATTTATGCCTTATTTTATTTTTTAGAAATGAATGACTTCAATGTGTCATATTATAGATTCAAATCCATCTCAGGAATATTTTGCAATTTTACTTTTCTTTTGCCCAGTGTATCTGTGTGCTTTGCGTGTGTGTGCTGGCATTTGTTTAGTTGCTGTTGTTGCTCTTTTCTAGATGCGTAACTTTTGAACTCATTTTATTGTTAAGATTTCGTTTTGTGGCCTTCAATTTGAATTCCCCTCTGGGAGACGCTATTCCAGTTTTTCCCTCCTTTTCGCCCTTTTATGACCGCAGTGTGTGTGGGTGTATTTGTGTGTGTGAGTGACCCTTTGGAGACCTATTAACAAAGGACCCTCGGTCACGCCCCACGCATACTTATTAGACTGTAATCAGTTGGTGGCCACCAAATGGGCAACTGGTGGTCAGCGAGTCATCCCTTCGCCTTTCCTTGCTTTTGCATCGATTCCGATTCCTTTTTGGATTCCGATTTCTATTCCGATTCCCATTCCCATTTCCATTCCCATTCCGGCTGCCCTGATTACGTGGGTGTTGGCAAATCGATTTTTTTATCTGCCCCCTGGCTGCAAAGTGTTAATCAGATTGAAGAGATTGACGGGGGATGGGGGTGAGGTAGAGGGCGGGGGTTGCAAGGAGCCCCCGGCAATTTCAACTATAATTTTCATCTAATTTGAATTGATTTCCTTTTGGGACCGAACCTGATCGGGTTCGGGAATGAGCTGTGGCTCATCATACGAGGCTTCGAATCATTTTTTGAATCATCCTGATTGGTATAGTACGAATATTTATCAATCATCTCATTCCAAATGAATCATGTGAGGATATTGATAAGGATTCTAGGAGCCACTTTGCTCCTTTAAATAATTGAAATAAATAATACATTTAAATAAATAATACTATCGCAAGCATTTTTGTTAAGTTCAAAAGGGAAATCTCAAAGCATAATATGATTGATCTTCGCGGGGGATCCTTAGGCTTTCGGCACTTTGCAATCTGCTTTCAATCTAAATTCAAATTTCTGCCACTAAAGTTGATTTCATGTTTTGCGGCCTCATCTCTATCTGTCTCTTTCTGTCTCGCTTAACGCTCCTGCATCCTTTTTTCGACTCCACCAATTCATTTATATCGATGCATATTCTGCAGAGCCTGCTGAGCAGCAACAAAAGCCACAACACTAAAAACAATGGGAATCCTATCCGGGAATGACTTCAGAGCACTGAAAAAAATCGGGGGTTCTTTTGAACAACGTTTTAAATTTATTAATACACTGAAAATTATTTTTAATAATTATTTACTAATTTTAATTATTTTTATAATAATTTATATTATTATTATAATAATTATTTTTGGACTTTATATATTTAATTCGATTATTATTTTAACATTTTTTTCGATAAAGAAAATTTAAGTTTTGTTGATTCTAATGTTTTTTTTTGTATTTATACAAAACATTTTTAGCTTTGGATTGCCTTTAAACTCAAAAAAGACCCATAGACTTTCACGTTTAAGTTGTTTATTATTTTTATCAATTTTTTTATGTTGAGGATTTTTTCCCAGTGCTCTTTTCTTTTGCCAGTGCGGTCTCTCCATTTCCACAGCCACTTTTCCAGCCTCTGTGTGTCCAGGCCGTTCAACTGAACAACTGCAGCAGTTTCCGTACTCGAATTGATTTTGATGTCCCCCCTCTCCCTTGCTAACCCCCTTCCGCAGCCCCTGCAACCCCTGCAACCCCTGCAACCCCCACCCACTGAGCCTTTTATTGTTGTCGGCGATGCTGTGTTGTTTGTTGATTGCCGCTGGTTGCTGGCTGTTCGTCCTGCCGCTCCTGTTGTCCTTGTGCAATTGAAAGTCAAGCCATTATTTTTTGTTTCTGCATTTCTGTACGTTGGTGTTTTTCCCCCTGTTTTTTTTTGCTTTTTTCTGTTTTCTCGTAGCTCTTTTGTTGGTGTTTTTGGTAGTATTTGGCGTCGCCAGTCAAAGGCCACCACCGTCAACTGTTTAACAAGCAGAATAATGCAGAAACTACTGGGCGCTGGCAATGTGGGCCAGCCAGTGAGCCAGTGAGGCAGTCAGGCAGTCAGCTACCAGCTACCAGGATCCATGGTATCCTGGGATCCCGGATCGCCCCAGCTCCACTATTGGCATCAACACGATGCCACCGACACTTGCCTGTTCATTGTTATTTATAAAATTGGCAAGGAATTCCAGCGATTTCATTGTGCGAGAGAAGTGCACAAGGAAGAGGAGCAAAAATAAGCAAAGGATGAGATGCATCTGGCCCCAGGAAGGACATGACCACAAAGGCATTCGGTCGAGATTATTAGTTTATGACCAGAGATCCCGGCATTTGTGCTCGCTTTAATATTATTGTGTGACAAGACCCCCAAAGGAAGCCAGTGAATTTGTCCAATTAATGGGATTTGAGAGGAGTACACAAATCTCGGATTTACATGCAAAATATTTAAATAAATAAGAATGAAAAAAATGTTTAAAAAAATATAGGAAATATTTATAGAAGTTATTCCTTAAAAATATTTTAAATATTGGTCAAAGAAATGAAAATTTCGGGGTGAAAAAAAAATAGAAAGTATTTAGCGAAATTGTTAAAAATTTAAAATGTATAAATGTTTAATAAATTGTTGAAGGAATATATAAAATATTTAAGTTTAAAAAAAATATATAAAATATTTAAAGTAATTTTTCAAAATATAATAAATAATTTGTTAAAAAAAATTTAAAATATTTAAGTGCAAAACACTTTGTTAAAAAATTACTTAAAATAAATATACAAAATATTAAATGAATTGTTGAAAGAAATATACAACATATTTGCATAAAGTCTTCCAATTATTCCAAAGCAAATCGTCCAAATCAATGTTTGTACTTCCGATCGATAAAAGTTGCCGAAACTCGTATTAAAAATCAATTCGCACTGAAAATATTAGTTCTGGCTCTGGCCAGCCAAGCAGTTATATTTAATGAGTGCCAAAAAGTTGTGTGCGGACTGCAATTACAGGCCTTAATTGGGGATTTTAGTGGGGCCCAGTGATTTGGCCATTAGCATATTCGATGAATAATCGATTGACTTGTGCAAACACAGGCAGGAGCGGGTGCAGGGGGGTGCAGGGGGGCTAACTTGAACTCCTTCCACAGGAGTAGAGATAGTAATAGCAGTGGCAACAACAACAGTTTCAGCCAAGTGGGCTTAATTAACGCTTTGGCCATGTAAAACGAGCATAAACAGGGCGATAAATTGATGGGCGATGGCTCAGGTTGGGAAACAGTGCGTATGCGTAATGCGATAAATCCGATTGTGACGCGGCGCGAACGAAGAAGGGCTCCTCTTCAAATGTCCTGCGCCTTGGAGAGGCAGGAAGAATTTAATCCTTTGCTGCGTTAAAAGCGGCAGGGGGGGGGGGGTCAGGGGGGTCAGAGAGGTCAGGGGTCAGAGTCAACAGCAAAAGGTCAGCCCCATCGATGGTAGAGAAAGAAAAATGAAAATAAAAATATTGAAAAAGCAACGACACGTGCGTCCATCCGCAACTTTATAAACTTATAAGCTTACCCCGTTTCACGTGTGACCCCCCGGCCAGGTCACATACTACCTACCGCCCCCCTTGCCGCAGCCCCTGGCCACCCAGAGCGGCACAAACAAAAGTTATACACGAAAATATTTGAGGCGATTACTCTTTTCAGGGGGGGCAACAGGTTCGGGTTCAGGTCCACTCAATCATAAGCGAAAAACTCACCAAAAATATCTTCAGACCAATGCGAGGAGATTTATGTGCATCAAATTGAAAATGGATCAGGATCGCAAATAATAAAATATGACTTCTTAAATTGCGTACAAGAAAAATTGTGTGTGAAAAAAAAAATCATATTTTATTTAGTGAACTGAGCTATAAATAAATATTAGGTGGCACTTAATATAAGAAATAATAAAATAAACTAATTTAATCTAGAAAGTTGAAATATTAATGAATATAAATATAAATATAAAAAATAAAATATGCAAAATAAAAAAAATATATATACACAAATATTAAATATTGAAAAATTAAAAATAAAAAAATATATATATAAAAAATAAAATAAAAAAAATGAAATAAAAAACTAATCATAAATGGATTCAAACATCTGTTCGGCATTCAATAATCGATTTTATTTTATTCCCAGGACAAAGGGTAGCCGCAATTCGGCCTTACCCTCAGCCAGGATGTGCGACAGGAACCCCCTTCAACCGCAACGCCGAGGGCAAGGTCTGGCGTTCTGCGTTTCTGGGGTCTAGACCAAAGTGACATTCATTGTTCCACGGGCCAAAGTCAAAGCGAGCGTGTAAATAAAATACGAGAGCGGCTAAGGAATGGACTTAAACTGAACTGGAGGGCCTGGGAGAAGTACAAAAAAAATACAATATATATATATAATCTGCAAATAGAAAGCCAGGCTAAACAACAAGCAATGCGGAATGTGAAAGGCAAGTGGCTAGCGAAAGGAAAAAAATAATAATCCATAAACATGAAAAACAAGAAACGAGGAAAAGTTGCTCAACTTTCGCTCAACTTGGGCGCAAAATTTCCGTTCAATTTCAATGAGTTTGCCTGGCTGGAGTTGCGCCCCCCCTATATAGTGGGTGGTGGGGGGTATACCCCCCGAACTTTGCTTTAATATGCAAATCGTATTTTGCGAAACTTGCTTGGATACTTGAAGGCGCCGGCTGTCAAGAGTTCTCAGGGCCCGTAAACAAGCACTAATTAGAGAGCACTCGGCGAGGACAAAAAGTGTTGCCTACTTTTTGGCGGGGCCACCCGCAAAATTCGCATTTGGCATTTCGCGCGTTCGCGTTCGCATTTCGCCAGACTGCGCAGCACAAAGCCAAAAAACCATTAATAAAGCTTAAACAAATGACAATGTCACATGCGACACATCGATGAACAGGATTGAGCCCCCCACCCCCAACAGAATTGTAATTTAAATCACTGAAAGAAAGGCGAGGAAAATGGGCAGGGGAAATGGGAAATGGGTTTATGGCAATGGCATTGGGAATGCGAATGTGAATGTGAATGGCACGGCCAAAGAAACCAACCAACAAACGAACATCTAGCAAACAGGCAAACATTCCTCTGCCAAAGGTAACGCAAAAAAACAAAAATCCAAAAAAAAGCAAAACAGGCAACAACAACGGGGAAAAATGCAACCAGAGCAATTACAACAACAATGGAAATCCAAATGGGACAGGACAAAGGAGTTACGCAAGGGGGGAGAGGGAGTCGAATTTCTGATGCCCTTGCTTGGGAATTATTCGGTTCCCCGGATGACAAGTGGCAAAATCTCAAATCCCAAAAAAAATTGTATTCGAAAGTTTTTTTAAGATTTTTATTCTTTGCAAAGTGGTGTGTTTTTTTTAGAACGAATACCTTGTTTCTCCAAGTGCAAAGCAGTAAAGTTTAGCCAAATTGTTATTATTTAAAAAGTGCGATAACTTATCATCAATTATGATAATCAAATGATGTTTTGGTCACACTGATTTCTAAGAAAGTCCACTTTAAATCAAACGTTATGCATTTGCTTGAATTTTTCTTGGAATAATCTAATGATGGTTGATTTGGAAAACAATACACAAAAATACTAGGGCAAGGCCTACACTTTTCCTGGAATATTTAAATGAGAGTTGCTAAAAAAATGTATAGATTTCCTGTAAAAATTGATGTTATTTTTAATTTTCCTGGATTTTCTTGTTGATAATTACGACTTAGGTGCATCATTTGGACCCGAATTGATCGAATATACCCTGCTGCCAATAGCCATAAAAGCGAGCGCCAGAAAAATCAGTGAAAAACAATGGAAAAATGGGGAAATGCCATGCGGGGGATTTGCATTCACATGCGAGTTGTTCTGGCCGGGGATTCGTTTGCATTGCAGCGTAGTGGCAAACAAATTCTAAAAATGACTGAGCAAACGCTTTGATTTATGAAGTTATTGGGGGCTGTGGGCCATGAATTCCGCATATATGTCGGTGGTGGAAAGGACCTGGAGCTCCTCCTGCATCCATATCGCAGCTTTGGCCCCAGGCGTCGCATTTGTTGTGGCACCCCCTTTAGGAGCCAGGAACCCCCCCTCTCCAAAATTTCCCAACCCCAACCCACTCCCGATCCAAACCCAACCCATCCGATACGATCCGATCCGCCCGGCGAACAGCAGTCTGTGCTCCGCCTTAATTCAATAAAATACAGCTGACTGAGTGCTTGAATCATGACCCGGCGATTTGAAATGTTTGCCGGGTGTTTGGATGTGTGTTTTTAGATGTGGATGTGTTTCCAGAGGTGCATGTGGATGTGGATGTGGGCCACGATGGAGCTGAAAGGCTTAGCAGTTTGCTGAGCACACGCTCCGTGGGGAAATCTCCTTTGTTTTTTCCACTTCGCGCAAACATTTCCCATGCACCGGAAAAAATCACATAGTTTTAAAACTGAATATTACTTATAATATTTTTTTTTAAAGATAATGATTTTGTTATAAATTAAAATGCTTTAAAAAATATACGTATAAAACAAATTTTTTTGTAACTTTGATAGAAAACCCTTTTTGCATAGTCACCTATTTTCTCGCAGTGCTGCCCCTTTTTTACGGCGCCGCAACAAAGCACTAAGTTGAACCGGAAAATCCCAGCGAACTGAACTAAAACCAAAGCAGCGGCGGCAGTGAATCGAACGCTTTTGATTCAATAAACGTCAATAGGTGAGTCGACCCAGTAACACCCACCCACCCCCTTTCCACCACCCACCGCCCACTGGAAAAGCTGGCTGGGATCTGGGGACCTGAAAAATCGGCGAGCGATGAAAGTTGAACTAATAAAGCGACGTGATTTGAAGTTGGAAGTTCTTTGAAGCCTCAAGTGGCCAACGTGGCCAAAGGAGAGCAATAAAGTTGGCTCTGTCTGCCAGCGAATGGCCAACTTTATCTATGGGCACTTTATTTATATTCATATTTGGCCATTCCCTTCAGATCTCAATCTCAGGGCTTTCCCAAATCCATCGCCACATGTGGTAATTGGTTTCAGTTTCTTTTGGCCCAGGATCTCATACATATTTGCACAATTAACCGATTGATTGCCCCTTTTGCGGCTCATAAATACTGCAAAATGATTACCTTATTAAACTTGCAACAGTTTCGCCTCGCAATCAATTCGTATTAATATGCGAAACAACAACTATTGTTGAAACAATTAAGTGCTGCATTTTTAATGCGAAACTATTAGAGATTTCGAAGGATTTCGAATGGGAAAGTTGAGTGAGTAAACGGAATGATTTTATTAACGCTTATTAATGAATTAATGGACTTTTGTTTAGATGTGCAACTTTGTTTTTATGTATTTAATTATGTATTTATTTATTTACTTTTTTTTATTTATTTATTCATATATTTTTCTTATTTATATATTTCTTTAAATGTATTTATTTACTTATTTATTTATTTAATTACTTGATTATTTTATATTCCCAATTAGCATTTCAACCACTATCTTAATATTTAAACAAATTTTGCATAAATTATACAAATTGAAAAAAATAATATTTATTTCGGTTTAATTTGTAGACAATCCTTTTGTTTATAACTTTTAAAAATCCATCCATTGATTTCCTGCCTAACGAATAACAAATCGTTCACAATGGAAGGCAAATCACTTGTCGATTGATCTTTTCCGCTTATAAACATTATAAACATTCCCCGTCGCCCATTTATTAGCATCGATTGAAACTATTATGCTGCGGCATCCAATGGGTTTATCAGCCATCCATTGCGCAATTAAGAACAATCAATGTTTTTGTGAACAAATGCGATGTTGCCCCCTCGCACCCCCCCTTCGCCCCTTTGCGAAATTTCCCTTTCCTGAAAATGCGAATGTAGTTTAATTACCGAAATTTGTTTCGCCACGAGTTGGTCCGGGGAAGTTGAACGAGTCGCAGGGAATTGTTTATGCAGCTGCCACTGCTTCAAACTAGTTAGCATAAATATATAACTATATAGCTGGTCTCGTTTTCGACAGCACAACGAGAAAAAAATTGTGTGAATATTTTTGGTTTGTCTTTTTCTGGTTGAGTTGAAAACATACATTGCAATGCCTGTAAATTTTGGAATTTTTGTGCAATTTTTGCGGTGGTTTTGTTTTGGCCAATTGCCCGCAATTAGCTAGCTAAAAGCCCCTCGCACACACACGCGCACTCACACACACACACGTATCGTGTTAATGGGCATCCCGAAAAGTATGCAATCAAATTATGAAACTGCAAGCATAAAAGGAAAACATCAACGCACACAAACTAAGTTAAAAGCCTTCACTGCAGTGGTCACGCCCACCGACCCGCCTCCTCCCGCCCCTCCTTCCATTTTCCGCAGGACCTTTCCTTTTTCGCCGCACTTTCTCCGTCAGACATTTTATCAAGTTGCATGCGGCGGACTTAAGTTGAAGTTAAAGTTAATGCCATGAATTTCAAATTGAATTGAATGCGTATGGTGTCTCCGGTACAGTGACCACTGGCCGAGTGACCGCGTAACCGCCAGCAGGCCAGAGGACCATGTTTAAGTTGCTCAACTTCGGTGGCCACTGCTTCCAAGTGTGTGTGCGTGTGTGTGCACTGGGAAAAATATGTGAGAAAGGAAAGAAGAATATTAAACTACAAAAACAATACAACTTTTTTTAAAAATATTTTTAAATGACTACTTAAGCTTGTGGAAAATATTTACAAATATCAATTAAAATTGGGAAAAATATTTAAGAATATAAAAGAAAATATTTAACAACAAATTAAATATTACTACGTTTATATATTTTTGTAAATTATTACACAAATAAATTTTAAAGTGGGCAGATTTGAAATTACAAAATTATATTTGAAATTAAAATTTTGTAATTGTAATTTTTCTACTAAAAATAAAGCTGGAAAGTACGTTTTTTCTGTACATTTTTCAGAGTAAGCAATTCTTTCTAGGTTGACCCCTCTTTTTCTAGCAGTGTATGTATGTGTGTGGCAGACAGCAATTGTATGTAATGGCAGCAGCAAAGTGGCAAGGGGGAGGGGGTGACGGGGGGCAGAAGGAAACGAAGTTAGCCATGATGAACGCTGAATTTACGCAGAAAGTTTAACGGCGCACAAAAGTATGCTATGCTTTTGGCCACTTATTTATTATTGGCCTGGCCGCAAGCACACATACACATACGTGCGAGTCCCTAAGCCCCAGCCACCTAAGCCCCCCCCCCCTCTACACTCTCCTACCAAAGGAAGCCCCCTTGACCAGCGGACTTACCACAGAGGACAACTTGGACTAATAGCAACCTCTCCTTCGCTCATCCTCCTTTTTGCTTCTGACCCGGCTTTTCCTCTTGGTTTTCCTCCTGGTTTACGCCCCCCCCCCCACCCTACTGGGCCGTTGTCGCTGCTTAAATAATTTAGCAATTTGTATGCATGGAAAGCGCTGCGTGGCTTCGCCAGGATAATGCCTTAGTCGAATAAGCGCATCATGGAAATACATAAAATCGCATCAACAGCAACACAAAAATCTCTCTCTTTCGCCTGCGAGTGTGGGTTGTAGGTGTGTGGGTGTGCGTGGGTGTGCGTGGGTGTGCGTGTGTGGGTGTGGCAGTAAAAGCGCATCGAGAGAGCGGGGGGGAAATGAGCATTCAAGGAATAGGAATGCAATCCATGGCACCACACGCACCGGAACCAAAACACCGAGCGGCCAAATTTGCCGAAGGAGCTGAACGGCTCAATACACTGAGCGAAGAAAGGTAAGCTAAATGATGTTAATAAGATTAAATTCGGTTGCGATAATAATATTATTATAATATTTTATGTAAATGGTGAGATTTTTAAAGAGAATACATAATTTTTATGATACTTGCGATCATTTATAAAAAGTCTTAAAGTATTTCAGTTGTTTAAAATATTTAAATATATTAAAACTCGAAAACTAATTAATCTTTTTTTATACCTAATATTGTTAATACTTTTAATGTAAGTATTTAAATTTTCGATTTTAATTTTTTGTCAACTTAAAACTCCCTTGTGAACTCCAAAAAAATGTAATGTAAATGTAATGTAAAATTTATAAAATGAGCTTGCTTTAATTTAATCAAATATTTCCCAGTTACAGTGAGGATTTTCTCACAGTGCCCGCACATATGTATTAGCACGAGGATGCCGCTTCGACTTTGGAGGCTAGTTTTGGATGGGGGGTGGCCCGAAAATGTTATCATTTGGCACATTTGTACTTTACGTCTGCATTGGTGTCTGTGTCCGAGTTTCAGCGTTGGTGTGTGTGTGGCTGCCAAAATTTGGAAAGCCCTGGCCCCAAAAGGAAGGCAGGGAGGGGGAGGGGGAGGGGGAGGGGTGGGGTTTGGTTGGTGGGTGGCATCCATTTCCTTAGCCGCTGCTCCCTGGTCAGCTTTCTCGGCTCTGCCACTGCATTCCGGCTTAAAGATACAATTCCTTTTCACTCTGGCCCATTGTTAAGGATTTAAGGGTGTAAGTCCTTGTAGGACTCCTTGTTTTCAGCTTCGGCCAACTCAATAGGCCACAAATTACTATAAGCGGGGTGGAATTTAACCAAGTAATATTATGGTTTTGCAGTAAAAAGATTTTAAATTTAAGTATTTTTAGAAATAAAGTAATTTTAAAATAATTTTTAAGTACCTATAAACAAAAATTTAAAAATTATTTGAACTATTTTCCTTGTATTTTAGATATCACAAAATATTATAAAAAATTTGTAATGTATTTTTTTTTTTAAATAAATCTTTTATTCCCGAATTGTCTATTTGGAGAGCTTAGTTTTGCGCTTCCGCTTTTCGAGTGGTGTCAAAAATAAATCCAGCTGATCTGTGGGCCGTTCGATTGGGGCTTGCATTCAATTAGGCTATGGCCAAAAAAAGACACAACCCTGTTTTCCACCGCTTTTCCACCGCCGACGCGGAGTGGCGGAGGAAAAAAGTCACGTACTCATATTAAAAATAACCGAAAAGCGTTTCTAAGTGGCAGGAGAACGTGCAGTGAAATATATTTGAAAGACCCGTCATGGGGTTAGGTGGTCGGTAGTCAAAAAAGGGGGGGCGATGCCTCAATATATTCCAAGGGGGGGCGTATATCTGAGTTATGGGGAAAAGCAGACGTCGTCGTCATGGCGAACAGTCAGTCCCTGGCGACCATTGACGATGACGGCGTCGACGACAAGTACGATGATGGCTGACAAAGTGGAAATGTCCCATTGAAGATGACGTTCCATTTCCCCTGCCACTCGCCACCCCCCGAAAAAAAGAGAGGAAGGAGCCCCGAAAAACCTTCGTCTAGTGACGAAAGCGGCGAATCGACGCGCATATTTCTTGTTTGATTTTTGCGTCTACCTCTGCCGCTGCCGCTGTCAGTGTCGCTGCCACAGCTGTCAAAGCGTCAAACATCTTTTGCCGTTTGCC
Source organism: Drosophila mimetica (assembly GCA_037075245.1). NCBI lineage: Eukaryota > Metazoa > Arthropoda > Insecta > Diptera > Drosophilidae > Drosophila > Drosophila mimetica. The sequence goes on along the minus strand of JBAMCH010000005.1, from coordinate 25,279,305 downwards.
GTTCGCCTGACAAATGCGTGTCGGCCCCCTTCCGGCGTCCATGACCCCCCCGCCACTGGCAGCCCCCTCGTGGCCTTCGCCCTTCATCCGCAGCCAGTGACGTGCGCCTTGTTTCGTTACTGGGGCCCTGTCAACTTTCTGACTTTTGCATTTACTTATTTATGGCAGCACTGCACTGAGCGAAATATTTCTACAATATTAGGGTAGAATATTAGGAAATGGCTGAGCAGGCCTTTTAGTTTTAGTAGGATAATTTAAAATGCCAAGGGGATTATTACATTTGCTGAAATATATTAAATACTTAAAAAATACTAAAATATTTAATTAAATATTAAAACTACCTAATATTTAATAACTATTTTTACTTATTAAAGGCAGGATAATCAGAATTTTTAGGATGCAAAAAAAATCACTTCAAGAACATATTTATATGCTTCAAAGATATTTTGTGCATAGCTTCAAATTGGCTAAATTGTTGAAAAAATTTTAAAAATAATTAAAATTTTAATTTTAATTTTAAAAATGACTAAAATAATTTTTTATTATTAATTTTAATAATTTTAGCAAGCTCTTTTTTCAGTTTTATAATTTCTATTTCTAATTTTAATTTATTTTGCTTGAAATTCTGTCTTAAAACTCTTCTATAAATCTTATAATTGATTTTTGCGAAATATTCGCTGGATTTTATATCTAAGTTAATATCTTATCCTCCCCCCTTTTTGCTCAGTGCATGCGTGAGTGTTCTAGCCTCGTGCCATTCAATCAGCAACTTTAATCAGTTGCCTTTTTGTCATTGCACACTTCCAGGGAGCGCCCGAATTTGGCCCACTTCCTGGACCCCTCGCCCTTTGACCTTTTCTCACTCCCTTTTCCCCTAAAACCCCCAAATCCGCCCGCCCCCCCTCACTTTCTGACACATTTCCTTGTCATTTGTCTTGGTTAAGCTGTGCGTGTTTTTTTTATGACCAGCTGACCAGCAGTCGACTCGTAAAAACTCTGATGGCAAAACGCATGTCATTCAATGCAGTTTTTGGATGTCCTTCTCTCCGAACCCCCCCCCCATCCCCCTATATCCCCCTTAAATTATGCAGCCAACTTCTCTTCATATTCATTAGGGGTCGCAAAATGGCGTCGGACAGAGAAACAACTAAAACGGCAAATGGCGAAATGGCAAAGCGGCAATGGCAGACGGTCATCAGCGTCAGCCATGTTGGTTCATTTGGTCGCTAACTGGGCTTCCGGAAGTGGGTCAGGGGTTAAGGGGGGATTCAGAGGGGAGTTCAGGGGTCACGAATGAGAGAGGAGAAGTGTGTGGAAATATGAAAAGAATCCGATGAATGCATAATTGAAGGACTGCAGCGGAGAATTCCATTCCGGGGCCACTGAACTAAAACCCTATATGTAGTACATATATACGTAACTCTCGGCCATCGGAAATGTAAAAGTATATAGATCGAATGGAAAGTCAAGAAATCTAGAAGATAATACAAAGTAAGGGAGGTTTTTGTTAGGAAAGTATTTAAAGAGTCAAATGAATAAAACGAATTAATGCATAATATGAATAAATGCAAATACTTTCTATCCAGAATTTATTACGTGTTTTTTTCTTGTTTTTCCTTATCTTAGATTCACTTAGTTGTAAAGTTCCAAATTTTGTTTATAATAATTATAAAAAATGTCTAAAATTTGGTGAGAAATATTTGTTTTATACATGTAGATACAGTATTTAATTCTGTATATTTTATTACGCTACACTAAAAACAAGTAAGGTAAGTTTTTAAAAACTTATAGATAAATTATTGATAAGAATATTATAGTGGAAGCCATTTCCCATTCACTTTAGACAACTTCAAGTATAATTGTTGCTCTTTGACAGAACTTTTGCAGTTTAATGGTCACCTTAGTACTTTGTACTTGATACCTTGTAACCCATTCTAGAAAACCCCCTACCCCCCAAAAAAAGCATCCCTTGAAATCCTGTCACGTGCTGTCGCGTGCCGAAAAAGTGCGTCAACAGTGGCTTAATTATTTTTTATTCAGTTTATGTTGCCACTCGGACTCCTTCAGCGTCCTGCGAAGGATTCCTTGGCTCGTTTGTTGGCTCTTCCTGTTTATTGTTGCCAGGATCTCGTCGTTGTTGCGCACTTCTAAGTATATGTTTTGGGATTACGAGGAGTCAGACTCTCGTCGCCCCGCCTCTCCTTTTATGAGTGGAGCGACGAGCGACGGTGCAGTGCATACCAATGTCCTGCTTTCGGTGCTGCCTGGACATGTCACTCATGTCGGACTGAAGGACTGAAGGACTCAAGGACCCAGGGACTCGAGGACCGAAGTTGCAACTGCTGAATTGTTCAGGGAGCCCCGAGATGAAGTCGCATTCGCATTCGGAATCGCATTCGGAGTTGTCATTGTCCTTGTTTGTTGCCTGTGCATACCGTATAAATCTGTCATTTAAAGCGAGTCAGCCGACAATGAAATGAGCAGTCAGGCAGTCAGGCAGCCAGGCAGCCAGACAGCCGGCAGTTGAGTTGTCCTTGGAATCCTTCGGGCTGCGGCCTCCCATTGGAATTGAAATCGCTTTGGTTTTGTTTTGCCATCGATATCGATAGCCACCGTTGGCAGGTGCTGATGTGGACTCCAATTTGCCTGCTCCGGTTCAATAAAGTCCTGCCTCGCATCCTGGCGTTTAGCTAAAGCCATGGATTTGTCCTGAATTTATTGAATGCCAATGCAATGGCCTAATCTATATCGATGGATTTTTATTGGAGAATTTGTTTCAAATTTCTTCAGCCAATGACTTTGAACTTTTTCATGACTTTACAAAGGTCTTTAGCCTTTGAAATAACATAATTATTGGATGATTTTATCTAATTTTATAAAAAATATATAAGTGTACTATTTGATAATATTGAAATATTATTAAAAATTAATTTAAAATTTCCAGAAATGTGTTATAAAAATATTTCCAATTTTTTAAAGTAAGAAAATCTATGGCAGATCTTTTTCTCAGTGCCTCTCAGTGGTTCCCTGATAATGGAGTCCTAAGAGCTGGACTTAACCCACTCGCAATGAAGAAGGGATCTCGCGAAAATCGGCAGTCAAACGAAAGGGGCTGCCTTTCCCCTTTTCCATGGGTTGGGGCTCGGGTTCCCAATCGCAAAGTGTGGAATTGCTGCTCTAAGCTGGACAGCGGCAACAACGAGGGCGTGGAAATATGAAATGTAATAGTGACAGAAACAAGCTGAAAAAATGCTGCTGGCGTTTGACAAGCAACCAGATGCAGTTCTCGGCAGTTCCCGGCAGCGAATACAGTGGAGCCACGCGGAGTGCGACCGAGCTTAGCCAAAAAGCGTGACGAAAAACCGAGAAAACTGGGGGCGGGCAGCAGCTGAAAGTCGCTTGCGTTGATTGTTTGCACTTTACACACTAAAAACTGTGTGACACATTCGCTCAGCGAAATAAAACACGAAAAAAAGCGTGGCGGAAAAACAAGAAAAAGTGTGGGGGTGAAACCCGCTGACATATGTGAGGGTTGTGGGTGGTTTGGTGGGTGGGTGGTTAATAGTGGGTTGCAGATAGTGAGTGGCTGGCGGGATAAGTTGCCTCGCGAGTCGCGGAGAGTGAAAAACTTAAATCAAAAACGGCAGCGACAACAGCAGCGTAAAATGTATAAAAATTGTGCAAATAAAAGAGCCGCAGCCAGGGATGGCGAGTGTAGAAGTCCTGGAACGCACTGAACTCATTGCTGGTCGCAGGATAATCCAGGAGAAATTCCATTTTTTTTAGTTGGGTTGTTGTAAATATTTCTAGAAACTGGAAAATGTGATATCTTTGTAAGCCTGTTATTATTCAGATTATAGTTACTACTTTTTATTCGTTTTAAAAATATTTGCTAGATATTTATATTTATTTCAATAGCTTTCGTTATTTTCTTGAATAGGAAAACAATAATCAACTGTTATTTTAAATAATTTAAAATTAATATAATAAAATGAATATAACTTTTTTTGTGTATTATACATTTTTAAATTATTTTTTAATAAAAATAAATTTTTATTATGAATTTTTTTAAATAATAATTACTGGATTTTTGGCAGTGCCTTTTTTCTTTCTTAAAATTTCCTAAAAAATAATATAATATAGTTGATAAAATTTTTCAATGTGCAATTATACTCTTGTAAATTTATTTATTTTCCTGTCAATGGAAAATTTTCCATTTTTGGGAGTCTCTTTTTTGTGAATTTCCGGCATTTTCGAATGGGAAATCGTTATAACCTGCGGCAGGGTATCGCATCGGGGCAATGCTCCTGGGTCGGAAGGAAGTAAGCAGCGAAGAAGCGAAGCAGCGACGAAGACGCAGAGGAGTCGCTGCAAATATAGCACATACGCACTGTGGCCGCCTCGCATTCGTATGTTTTACGACAATAACTGGGATACAATTTGGCAGAGCGAGAAATAATAAAAAGCGCCTGATGCTGGCAGCCATGACGACAACGAAGTCGCACCCTGAATAGTGCAAATTAAGTTGTACTGGCTGGGGGTTCCTTTGGGGGTGGGCCAGGGTTTTCCGGGGCTTTTCCGGGGGGCTGAGCTAGGAGGTGGGAGCTGGGAAACTCTGAGTGGAATGACGACTTGTCAACGCTGCATTCTGCAGCTGTACACTGTGGGGACTGGAACGGAACGGTACCAGAACCAGAACCAGAACCAGAATCGGAATGGAATTGCCTCCCATGGCGACTGCTTGATGAGGGGACTCGACAAAAAAGAGCAGGAAAAGCGTAGGGTACCGAGTAATAAGATAAGTAGTTGCTGCCGGGGGGTGCAGTGTACCAGGGGGGGCGGAGGGCGGAGGGGGGCCTAACCCCCGGAGGCGTTGTCTGCAGATTGGCAAATGTTTACGAGCTCCACTCCGCACAGATGACTGATCCCCCGGCAGAACTCCTCCAGCGGGGAGTTGTGATTGAAGCCGCTGATTCACCAGCTCCCAGCTCCCACTCTCTCCATCATTTTCCCACTTTATCGCATAGTTTTCCAACCAAAAAACGAGCTAAACTTTTCGCCTAGACAATTTGGCTCGTTAAAAGCGAAATGTGCGACAAATGCGTTAGATATGAATGGGGCGAAATGTGATGGGATCTGAACCGAATCCCGAAGAACACGTGCCTAATGCGATGTCCTGACTTTTGGTGGCACTGCAAAAAATACTGTGGAGTGCCTAAAAAATTTAAAAAGTGGGGAAAACATTTTAAATATTTTTTTTACATTTCTATTTTAATAGTTTCATATTTTATTGATTTTATACTAATTTTATTTATATCAGATAATCCATAAAAAGTTAAATAACAAATTTTTGTTAAAAACACTTAAATTTGACCAATTTTACAATGTTTTCGGACTGTTCTTTGAAAAATAAATACAAAGAAATGTAAAAAAAAGAATTTGTTTGCCCTAAAAATATATTATTTAATATTAAGATTAAAAAATAAATATTTTAATATTTATTTAGATTTTTTCTGAATTATTTCCTGGAAATTTTTCTTTCGAGTGCCTTGTACTTCTCGTTCCTGCCTCTTTTTTTGGGGCCTGTCAGAAAAAGTTGATAAACTTGTTTTAAAGCAGAGGCCGAGAGGAAAGAAACTAAGGATAAAGGAAGGGCGAAGGAGGGGGTGGAGAGCTGTGGAGGCGAGGTGTCAAAACTGAATCCGAATGCGAGAATGCGAGGATACTCGAATGCGAGTGCGAGTGCGAGTCCTTGCCGTGAGCTGCGCTTCTTGTTGCCTACTTCTGTGCGCTGGCACATAAAACTTAATAAATTCCCCATGTATATTTATGCGCACACATTATCATCCCAGCGGCGACAACCACACCCACGCTCGCATATACAGGGAATGCAGTATGCTGCACGCACACCGAGGGGCATAAATAACACGGCGAGGAAGGGATTGAGCAGGACAACGCAACACCAGCGAACAGGACACACAATCTGTGTGTGCACACAAAAGTGCAAGTGACAGGAGCAGACCAAGTGGCAAAACTCGCGACTGCGACTGCGACTGCGACTGAGAAAAGCCAGGCCGGAAAATTCCGAGCCGCAAAATCCAGCGCCTTCAGCTGACCGCATCGTTTGGAGGCCGACACATTTGTACCTGCAGACCACAAAATCAAATTACAATGTCAAATGCAGTGGGCGGCATGGGGATGGGGCCTTCCTTTTGGTCTTCAACTGGCCTTTCCATCTCCGGTTCTCTTTGCGGCCAAGTCGGTGGTAATTTCATAGCCGCGAAAAGCATTTGCACTTGCACTCGCCATCGCTATGGCATCCAGATCCCAGAATCCAGAAGCCAGAACCCAGAACCCGGATCCAGCCTAAGTAGCGGTATCCATCAGCGACACAACAATGTCTCATCCGTCCGGGATGCGTAATAAAAGGCGCCGCGGGAGGGGACACAAGGCGGGGGTTATCTGGATTGAAGTAGAAGAGTGGACCCGTGGACCCGTGGACCGTGGAACCCGCAGAACCCACGGAACAGTGGATCGGAATTAATTTGCCCCGCTGACAAAGTGCCCGGCACACAAGGCACGATGAGGAATGGATGAATGGCGCCAAAAGAAACAACAACCAGGCAAAAGACAGCCCCCGATAGTGCTGGAAAAATCCTGGAAATGTGGTTAAGAGCCGAAAGACAAAGGGAGGCGAAAAGAGGTGAAAAAATACCCATAGGTGGGGAGCCATACGAACAGGAGGGCAAATAAAAAGCCAGAATTCGGGGAAAAATAGTACAGGGAAGATTGAATTATCCAGGCACTTGACTAGATTGATTGCTGGAAAAAATGTACAGTTAGTCAGAGGATATATAAAAAAAATAGGGGAGCTGGAAACCCTTTTTATATAGGTTAAAAATATTTTAGATAGTTAGATTGTTAAGCATCAAGACATGGAGTGTATAAATGTATCATTTCTATCTAGTTATAAGGTAAAAATCAAACATATTCCGTAAGGATCAGGATATAGAACACCCTCTAATAAGTAAGCTGAAGCGCGATTCCACTGTACATCTCACCTGGCTTAGCGCCTCGTTCGGCAAGGTGAGCAGCTCCATCAGGACGCCCAGGACGAGGGGATCCTGTGAGGCGCCATAAACACTCGCGGGCTGGCAGCAATTTTGACGCGTTGTAACTGAAGACGAGGGGAGAGCGCGGGCAACAAGGACAACAATGGCGGCGAGATGAACTAGAAGCTTTCTTCGTGGAGATGGGGGAATCCCCTCCCCCCCACCGCTCCCTCAGCAACAACAATTACATTTGAGTGCGCCCTAAAGGACATTTTACTGATTTAATATTTGTTGCAAGTTGTAACTTGATATGCGTCGAGTTGCACGTAGCGGGGAGCAGGATGCAGGATGAGCCCAAGGATCTGCTTGGGTTGCTGCCTGTGCGAGTTTTTGCCTCCTCTTTTTTTTGTCACTTAACTGGAAGCGCGCTCAAAAGGATGCTAAATATTGCATTACGTATCCTTGCACTTTATGGCTGCTCCTTGGGCTCCGGTTCTTCCTCCTGGAATTCCTCGAAGGTGTCCTCGCTAACTTGGCCGGAATGCGAGCTACCATTGCCATGGCAATGATGATGATCTATCTTACCAAAAATCCACTCTTTTTCCCCGTCTGTTCCCACTTCCCTCACCCATTTCCGCGGAGAACACTTTCTTGCATTACTCATACGCTGCGTGTGCCAGCCAAGGAATTTGATTCGTTTATTCGCCGGAGAAAGCCACATAAACTGCGAGTGCCATGGCCGCTAGAAAGTGGAAGAGTCGCGTTGAGTCGTAAAAACATTTTTATTAGTAAGCGTCATAAACATATGTCCCCGTTGGACATTAAAATTTGCGCAAAAAATCCGATTCGAGGCCAAGGAAGCCCGGCATCTGCCAAAAACAGCAGATTGGACACACCTTAACTCGGGACGCCCGAATCCCCGAACTTCTCCGCTATCTGGGGAACTAAAAACCCATACCCCTAAGTCAAATCCCCCATGGACTTACACTCACCGCCCGCAGCTGTTGCTCGTAGTTTGCATTTGTAATTGCTTTCTCTTGGCGTCGCTTTTTTATATAGTTTACCTTGTTTTATGGTCCACCAACTTGTGCTGTTCTCCCCCCGGCTCTCTGCTCTCCGTTGCCAAAAAGTGAAGTGAAAGAAGTGAAATGTAATGGGTGGTGGGTGGGCTGTTGACTCCCCCAAGTCGAAACAATCAGCCAAAAGTTTGCTCTGTTGCAGAGAAAGGGGGGAGGAAGATGAAGAAAAAGCGGAGACCCTCGCAAATAAAAAATATTATTTTCTTGTTTGTCAATAATACGAGTATTTTACACAATGAAACATTTGCAAATTCCAAGCGGAGAGGGGAGAACAAAAGTTTTCTACGCCCCAAAAACAGTTTACAAACAAATGAAATATAATTATAATAAGAATAATGCTTGATTGTTGGTCTTCGTATTTAAATTACATGCAAGGATACCCGTAGAATTCCCAGGATTATTAAATTAGCCAATTGCAGGCATCAAAATGAGCTGCAGCACCCGCTTTATTCGAGGCTGAAACGTGATTATTAATGCGGCGCAGGGATATGGCTCCATTGTCTGTTCGCATAACTCAAAGAAAACAATGCCGCGTTAGGCCGGTTAACTACGATTTCCATTCCGTGGGCCTAATAAACTGGTTAGCAGCTGGCCGCCATTCAAAGTTCGGGGTCCCAAGGATAAGTGCGCCGCTCAACAAAGGGGATGGATGCAATCCGAGAGTTTCCCGCTCCGAGGAGATTATATCCTTGGCAACCACTGGCCAACGGTGAAGTTCCACAGCTAACCTAACCCTTCGAATCGGTAGTTCATCGGAAATATATATCCTAACCTGAATAGTAAATAATTTACACTTGACCAAAATGCTTGGAAAGATATTAAAACATTGTATTATGTAACTAAAAATACCTTAAGGGTACCATTATATTTTAAGAAGATTTGAAAAATGGAGAACTTTAATGTTTCCAGCTTTATAAAGATGCTAGATGATTTGTTATTCGTTTATTATATTATATTATATTATACTATATTATATTATATTATATTGTATTATTTTATATTATATTATAATATAGTATATTATATTATATTATATTATATTATATTATATTATATTATATTATATTTTCCTATTTAGTGCAGCATTTAGTTCCAAAACAGTACTAGAATTAGGCGCAATTACAGCCTCAAACCACATAAGCAAAGCCTTTTGCCAAATATAAACGCTCTTTGTGCCAAACAATAGCATTGATCTGAGCCCAGATACTCGGAATGTATTGACTGTTTGGCTGGAGATAAGAAAATTACTTGAGCTTTAAATTAAACCAGAGAAATGAGTTGTGGGCTTACTGCCAGAATGGGGAATCCGATTGTTTTGTAATTGAAGACAAATTATTAATATAAGAATATTAGTTTTGTGATGAAATTACTCGAAGCTTGCGAGGTTGCAAGGCCTGCAACTTGAATGGAAATATTTTAAACAGATTAATTAGAATGTGTATCTGATATTTTAGGGAAATTCAAGGTACCTTTAAGATTCCAATTAAAAGGTACTGGGTCCTGAGGTGAGTTTATTAAGGATCGCTTTCGTACCATCCCCCCTCCTCTCATTAAGTCGAACCTGGGGCAAAGTTTTGCCAGCTCTAACAAAGAGCATTACAATAAAATCCAGAGAGCCAAAAGCAAAAGGCACAAAGCAATTTTGGCACTTGACAGACGAAAACAAGGATGGGAATGGGAATGGGGATGTTGACGATGAGCTCGGGGAGGGGATGTCTCCAGACCAGAGTCCCGAGTCCTGAATCCAGGCTCCCGAATACGACAACTTCTGCCTCCAACTGTGAATGCGTCTGCTTCTGCGTCTGTCAGTGGGACTGCGAAAAGACATTCGAGTGTCACTTGTGCAGCAGTTTTGAATATTTTGTGAATAGTAAATTACGATCATGAGACCACAGACTGCGGCAATCATGAATGATGGAGATGGAGATGGAGGGGGCTGGCATTTGGGCTTCTGGGATGAGGAATACGGATGAGTGTGGGGATAAGGATGAGTCCCCGGCATCTCGTTGAGTCGAGGAGATGATGTCCTGTTATCATTTGGAACGACTTCATCGGGCGTTGCAACTTTTTGCCAGCCAGCGCTTCATTTGTATGCCTTGTGCCGCCTTCGACCTGCGTCCTGCGTCCTGTGCCAGGAACTCCGCATGCCAGATATTCCATTCCAACTCCAGGATGTGTGTGTGTGCCCAGTCAGCTGTAAAAGTGTGAATATTGCGGCTTTTGCATTGTTGGCCAGAAGCAAACATTTTTATGTTCTGCAGTTTTTACCAGGACTACATATCCTCCTGTGCTCCTTCTTCTTCAAAAAGGGGCATTTGATTAAGCCCAGTTCCCAGTTCCCAGTTACCATCTCCCATCTCCCGGCTAATTGCACTGAAACTGAGATTCTCGGCATGCAAAGTGCGCCCTTCCTTTTTCCTTCGTCCTGCGCCAGGAATGATGATGACCGTGCTGATGTCGGTGATGTCCGATTGCCAGTTGTCCGAAGTTCGAATTGGAATTCCAATTGGCACTGAAAGTATAATGATGGCTCAGCTGGGGATGGACGATGCCTTCAAGGACTTCCGCTTTAATTGGGTTTATCCCTCTGATTTGAACCTTTCATTCAGCTGTCGCTTCACCCTTAAACTAGTTTTGTAGTTACCCTTTACAACTTGTTTTTAATCGTTAATCAAACTATGCAGCCTTAAAATTACATTTTTTATGGATTTTTTTGTAAGATTTTCCCTGCCAGGACTTCTTTATTAATTCGCTTGCCCTTGCTGCTCTTTTTACCCAGTATTTATCATGTTTATTACCCTTCGCGTGTTTTCTTTGACCTGATTCAGTTAGTACATGGCCAGTTGGCTGCACATACATAGGCGCATAAAAACGAATGTATATATATGCATATATACATATATATTTATGGCTAACCTCTGACCCCGCCGCCTGCCGTTGATAAAGTTTTGCCAACGCTTGCAGTTCGCCGATGTATGCAAGTCACTTTGTTTGTTTACGCACACACAGTGCACATAGTATATCTGTTAACAAAAATATTATATAAATTCTATATGCAGGACAACAACAACAGCAACAGCACAGAGAGAGAAGGAGACATTTATCGACATTGCATATGCGTGTCATATGAATTAAATTCCCAGTTAAATCAGTTTTTCACCCGCACCCTCAGAAGCAGAGCAAAAACAAAAAGTTGTTCATAAAGTGCAGATTGTGTGCTGTGTTCGTATGCCTTCGCCTGTGCTGAATTCTGAATTCTTGATTTATTTTGCTGTGTTCGGTTCACTATCTCCGCAAGATGCATTCAAAGTACTGGGCCAAAGTGCAGGTCCTTCCACACAATGTCTCCTTAAATTCTCGGCTTAAGAGGCCCGAGGGCGCCAGCAGCTAAAAGGGTTGGCGGTGTCGTGGGAACATCGATTTACGATGAAAATATAAGAAACGAATTAAAAAATCTAAATTTGCTTTGTTTAAATGCCAAGTTTTAGATAATTTAACTACGAGTTCAGGACGGTATGCCACTCCATATTTGGACAATTGGTTCCATTTTTATGCCAAAGTACTGACTTCTTTTTTGGCGCAAAAGGAGGATTTCAATTTGTGGCCAAAATCTGACTTTTCGTAAAAGTTGTTTTTGCTCTAATTTTTGCAAAAATGCTCCGATATTAAATCGGCAAACTGCTTTGAGCAGATAACAACCTGATAATTAATATTAGGAAACTCTCCGGCTGATTTGGGAAACTTAAAAAAATTCAAATTTTAGATTTTTTTATAAGGGGTAGCATCACAATTTTTTGCGAAAATTTTCAAAAAAAATAAAAATTTTAACTGGAAATGCCAAGTTACAGAGAATTTAACAACGAGTTCAGGAAGGTATGCCACTCCATATTTGGACAATTAGTTTCATTTTTATAGCAAAAATACTGACTTTTTTATTGGCGGAAAATGAAGATTTCATTTTATGGCCAAAATCTGACTTTTTGTAAAATTTGTTTTTGCTCTAATTTTTGCAAAAATGCTCCGATATTAAAACGGCGAACTGCTTTGAGCAGATAACAACCTGATAATTAATATTAGTAGGTATCTAAAACTTGGCATTTAAAGAAAGTAAATTTGGATTTTTTGATTTTTTTTCAAAAAATTGCGACCCAATCCCTTAAAAAATTGATTTCCAAAAAAAATCAGTTTTTTTCGCATAAAACTTCACTATTTTCGCCACAGAAGCGGAAATAATGGCCCAAATGGGGAATGAGATACCTTCCTGAACTCGTAGGTAAATTATCTAAAACTTGTCTTTTAAAGAAAGTACATTTAGATTTTTTGATTTTTTTTCAAAAAATTGCGACCCAACCCCTTAAAAAATTCAGTTTTTTTCGCATAAAACTTCACTATTTTCGCCACAGAAGCGGAAATAATATCCCAAATGGGGAATGAGATACCTTCCTGAACTCGTAGTTAAATTATCTAAAACTTGGCATTTAAAGAAAGTACATTTAGATTTTTTGATTTTTTTTTCAAAAAATTGCGACCCAATCCCTTAAAAAATTGATTTCCAAAAAAATCAGTTTTTTTCGCATAAAACTTCACTATTTTCGCCACAGAAGCGGAAATAATGGCCCAAATGGGGAATGAGATACCTTCCTGAACTCGTAGTTAAATTATCTAAAACTTGGCATTTAAAGAAAGTAAATTTAGATTTTTTGATTTTTTTTTCAAAAAATTGCGACCCAACCCCTTAAAAAATTGATTTCCAAAAAAAATCAGTTTTTTCGCATAAAACTTCACTATTTCCGCCACAGAAGCGGAAATAATGGCCCAAATGGGGAATGAGATACCTTCCTGAACTCGTAGTTAAATTATCTAAAACTTGGCATTTAAAGAAAGTAAATTTAGATTTTTTTATTTTTTTTCAAAAAATTGCGACCCAACCCCTTAAAAAATTGATTTCCAAAAAAAATCAGTTTTTTTCGCATAAAACTTCACTATTTTCGCCACAGAAGCGGAAATAATGGCCCAAATGGGGAATGAGATACCTTCCTGAACTCGTAGTTAAATTATCTAAAACTTGGCATTTAAAGAAAGTAAATTTAGATTTTTTTATTTTTTTTTCAAAAAATTGCGACCCAACCCCTTAAAAAATTGATTTCCAAAAAAAATTAGTTTTTTTCGCATAAAACTTCACTATTTTCGCCACAGAAACGGAAATAATGGCTCAAATGGGGAATGAGTTACCTTCCTGAACTCGTAGTTAAATTATCTAAAACTTGGCATTTAAAGAAAGTACATTTAGATTTTTTGATTTTTTTTCAAAAAATTGCGACCCAACCCCTTAAAAAATTGATTTCCAAAAAAAATCAGTTTTTTTCGCATAAAACTTCACTATTTTCGCCACAGAAACGGAAATAATGGCCCAAATGGGGAATGAGAACCTTCCTGAACTCGTAGTTAAATTATCTAAAACTTGGCATTTAAAGAAAGTAAATTTAGATTTTTTGATTTTTTTTCAAAAAATTGCGACCCAACCCCTTAAAAAATTGATTTCCAAAAAAAATCAGTTTTTTCGCATAAAACTTCACTATTTTCGCCACAGAAGCGGAAATAATGGCCCAAATGGGGAATGAGATACCTTCCTGAACTCGTAGGTAAATTATCTAAAACTTGGCTTTTAAAGAAAGTAAATTTAGATTTTTTGATTTTTTTTTTAAAATTAATTTCCAAAAAAAATCAGTTTTTTTCGTATAAAACTTCACTATTTTCGCCACAGAAGCGGAAATAATGGCCCAAATGGGGAATGAGATACCTTCCTGAACTCGTAGTTAAATTATCTAAAACTTGGCATTTAAAGAAAGTAAATTTAGATTTTTTGATTTTTTTTCAAAAAATTGCGACCCAACCCCTTAAAAAATTGATTTCCAAAAAAATCAGTTTTTTTCGCATAGAACTTCACTATTTTCGCCACAGAAGCGGAAATAATGGCCCAAATGGGGAATGAGTTACCTTCCTGAACTCGTAGTTAAATTATCTAAAACTTGGCATTTAAAGAAAGTAAATTTAGATTTTTTTATTTTTTTTCAAAAAATTGCGACCCAACCCCTTAAAAAATTGATTTCCAAAAAAAAATCAGTTTTTTTCGCATAAAACTTCACTATTTTCGCCACAGAAGCGGAAATAATGGCCCAAATGGGGAATGAGTTACCTTCCTGAACTCGTAGTTAAATTATCTAAAACTTGGCATTTAAAGAAAGTAAATTTAGATTTTTTGATTTTTTTTCAAAAAATTGCGACCCAACCCCTTAAAAAATTGATTTCCAAAAAAAATCAGTTTTTTTCGCATAAAACTTTACTATTTTCGCCACAGAAGCGGAAATAATGGCCCAAATGGGGAATGAGTTACCTTCCTGAACTCGTAGTTAAATTATCTAAAACTTGGCATTTAAAGAAAGTAAATTTAGATTTTTTTATTTTTTTTCAAAAAATTGCGACCCAACCCCTTAAAAAATTGATTTCCAAAAAAAATCAGTTTTTTTCGCATAAAACTTCACTATTTTCGCCACAGAAGCGGAAATAATGGCCCAAATGGGGAATGAGTTACCTTCCTGAACTCGTAGTTAAATTATCTAAAACTTGGCATTTAAAGAAAGTAAATTTAGATTTTTTGATTTTTTTTCAAAAAATTGCGACCCCTTAAAAAATTGATTTCCAAAAAAAATCAGTTTTTTTCGCATAAAACTTTACTATTTTCGCCACAGAAGCGGAAATAATGGCCCAAATGGGGAATGAGTTACCTTCCTGAACTCGTAGTTAAATTATCTAAAACTTGGCATTTAAAGAAAGTAAATTTAGATTTTTTGATTTTTTTTTCAAAAAATTGCGACCCAACCCCTTAAAAAATTGATTTCCAAAAAAAATCAGTTTTTTTTCGCATAAAACTTCACTATTTTCGCCACAGAAGCGGAAATAATGGCCCAAATGGGGAATGAGTTACCTTCCTGAACTCGTAGTTAAATTATCTAAAACTTGGCATTTAAAGAAAGTAAATTTAGATTTTTTGCTTTTTTTTTTTTTAAAATTGCGACCCAACCCCTTAAAAAATTGATTTCCAAAAAAAATCAGTTTTTTTCGCATAAAACTTTACTATTTTCGCCACAGAAGCGGAAATAATGGCCCAAATGGGGAATGAGTTACCTTCCTGAACTCGTAGTTAAATTATCTAAAACTTGGCATTTAAAGAAAGTAAATTTAGATTTTTTGATTTTTTTTTCAAAAAATTGCGACCCAACCCCTTAAAAAATTGATTTCCAAAAAAAATCAGTTTTTTTCGCATAACACTTCACTATTTTCGCCACAGAAACGGAAATAATGGCCCAAATGGGGAATGAGTTACCTTCCTGAACTCGTAGTTAAATTATCTAAAACTTGGCATTTAAAGAAAGTAAATTTAGATTTTTTGATTTTTTTTCAAAAAATTGCGACCCAACCCCTTAAAAAATTGATTTCCAAAAAAAAACAGTTTTTTTCGCATAAAACTTCACTATTTTCGCCACAGAAGCGGAAATAATGGCCCAAATGGGGAATGAGTTACCTTCCTGAACTCGTAGTTTAATTATCTAAAACTTGGCATTTAAAGAAAGTAAATTTAGATTTTTTAATTTTTTTTCAAGAAATTGCGACCCAACCCCTTAAAAAATTGATTTCCAAAAAAAATCAGTTTTTTTCGCATAAAACTTCACTATTTTCGCCACAGAAGCGGAAATAATGGCCCAAATGGGGAATGAGTTACCTTCCTGAACTCGTAGTTAAATTATCTAAAACTTGGCATTTAAAGAAAGTAAATTTAGATTTTTTGCTTTTTTTTTTTTTAAAATTGCGACCCAACCCCTTAAAAAATTGATTTCCAAAAAAAATCAGTTTTTTTCGCATAAAACTTTACTATTTTCGCCACAGAAGCGGAAATAATGGCCCAAATGGGGAATGAGTTACCTTCCTGAACTCGTAGTTAAATTATCTAAAACTTGGCATTTAAAGAAAGTAAATTTAGATTTTTTGATTTTTTTTCAAAAAATTGCGACCCAACCCCTTAAAAAATTGATTTCCAAAAAAAATCAGTTTTTTTCGCATAAAACTTTACTATTTTCGCCACAGAAGCGGAAATAATGGCCCAAATGGGGAATGAGATACCTTCCTGAACTCGTAGTTAAATTATCTAAAACTTGGCATTTAAAGAAAGTAAATTTAGATTTTTTTTTTTTTTCAAAAAATTGCGACCCAACCCCTTAAAAAATTGATTTCCAAAAAAAATCAGTTTTTTTCGCATAAAACTTCACTATTTTCGCCACAGAAGCGGAAATAATGGCCCAAATGGGGAATGAGTTACCTTCCTGAACTCGTAGTTAAATTATCTAAAACTTGGCATTTAAAGAAAGTAAATTTAGATTTTTTGATTTTTTTTCAAAAAATTGCGACCCAACCCCTTAAAAAAATTGATTTCCAAAAAAAATCAGTTTTTTTCGCATAGAACTTCACTATTTTCGCCACAGAAGCGGAAATAATGGCCCAAATGGGGAATAAGTTACCTTCCTGAACTCGTAGTTAAATTATCTAAAACTTGGCATTTAAAGAAAGTAAATTTAGATTTTTTGATTTTTTTTCAAAAAATTGCGACCCAACCCTTAAAAAATTGATTTCCAAAAAAAATCAGTTTTTTTCGCATAAAACTTCACTATTTTCGCCACAGAAGCGGAAATAATGGCCCAAATGGGGAATGAGTTACCTTCCTGAACTCGTAGTTAAATTATCTAAAACTTGGCATTTAAAGAAAGTAAATTTAGATTTTTTGATTTTTTTTCAAAAAATTGCGACCCAACCCCTTAAAAAATTGATTTCCAAAAAAAATCAGTTTTTTTCGCATAAAACTTTACTATTTTCGCCACAGAAGCGGAAATAATGGCCCAAATGGGGAATGAGTTACCTTCCTGAACTCGTAGTTAAATTATCTAAAACTTGGCATTTAAAGAAAGTAAATTTAGATTTTTTGATTTTTTTTTCAAAAAATTGCGACCCAACCCCTTAAAAAATTGATTTCCAAAAAAAATCAGTTTTTTTCGCATAAAACTTAACTATTTTCGCCACAGAAGCGGAAATAATGGCCCAAATGGGGAATGAGTTACCTTCCTGAACTCGTAGTTAAATTATCTAAAACTTGGCATTTAAAGAAAGTAAATTTAGATTTTTTGATTTTTTTTTCAAAAAATTGCGACCCAACCCCTTAAAAAATTGATTTCCAAAAAAAATCAGTTTTTTTCGCATAAAACTTCACTATTTTCGCCACAGAAGCGGAAATAATGGCCCAAATGGGGAATGAGTTACCTTCCTGAACTCGTAGTTAAATTATCTAAAACTTGGCATTTAAAGAAAGTAAATTTAGATTTTTTGATTTGTTTTCAAAAAATTGCGACCCAACCCCTTAAAAAATTGATTTCCAAAAAAAAACAGTTTTTTTCGCATAGAACTTCACTATTTTCGCCACAGAAGCGGAAATAATGGCCCAAATGGGGAATGAGATACCTTCCTGAACTCGTAGTTAAATTATCTAAAACTTGGCATTTAAAGAAAGTAAATTTAGATTTTTTGATTTTTTTTCAAAAAATTGCGACCCAACCCCTTAAAAAATTGATTTCCAAAAAAAATCAGTTTTTTTCGCATAAAACTTTACTATTTTCGCCACAGAAGCGGAAATAATGGCCCAAATGGGGAATGAGTTACCTTCCTGAACTCGTAGTTAAATTATCTAAAACTTGACATTTAAAGAAAGTAAATTTAGATTTTTTGATTTTTTTTTCAAAAAATTGCGACCCAACCCCTTAAAAAATTGATTTCCAAAAAAAATCAGTTTTTTTCGCATAAAACTTCACTATTTTCGCCACAGAAGCGGAAATAATGGCCCAAATGGGGAATGAGTTACCTTCCCGAACTCGTAGTTAAATTATCTAAAACTTGGCATTTAAAGAAAGTAAATTTAGATTTTTTGTTTTTTTTTTCAAAAAATTGCGACCCAACCCCTTAAAAAATTGATTTCCAAAAAAAATCATTTTTTTTTCGCATAAAACTTCACTATTTTCGCCACAGAAGCGGGAATAATGGCCCAAATGGGGAATGAGTTACCTTCCTGAACTCGTAGTTAAATTATCTAAAACTTGGCATTTAAAGAAAGTACATTTAGATTTTTTGATTTTTTCTCAAAAAATTGCGACCCAACCCCTTAAAAAATTGATTTCCAAAAAAAATCAGTTTTTTTCGCATAAAACTTCACTATTTTCGCCACAGAAACGGAAATAATGGCCCAAATGGGGAATGAGAACCTTCCTGAACTCGTAGTTAAATTATCTAAAACTTGGCATTTAAAGAAAGTAAATTTAGATTTTTTGATTTTTTTTCAAAAAATTGCGACCCAACCCCTTAAAAAATTGATTTCCAAAAAAAATCAGTTTTTTCGCATAAAACTTCACTATTTTCGCCACAGAAGCGGAAATAATGGCCCAAATGGGGAATGAGTTACCTTCCTGAACTCGTAGTTAAATTATCTAAAACTTGGCATTTAAAGAAAGTAAATTTAGATTTTTTGATTTTTTTTTTTAAAAATTGCGACCCAACCCCTTAAAAAATTGATTTACAAAAAAAAACAGTTTTTTTCGCATAGAACTTCACTATTTTCGCCACAGAAGCGGAAATAATGGCCCAAATGGGGAATGAGTTACCTTCCTGAACTCGTAGTTAAATTATCTAAAACTTGGCATTTAAAGAAAGTAAATTTAGATTTTTTGATTTTTTTTTCAAAAAATTGCGACCCAACCCCTTAAAAAATTGATTTCCAAAAAAAATCAGTTTTTTTCGCATAAAACTTCACTATTTTCGCCACAGAAGCGGAAATAATGGCCCAAATGGGGAATGAGATACCTTCCTGAACTCGTAGTTAAATTATCTAAAACTTGACATTTAAAGAAAGTAAATTTAGATTTTTTGATTTTTTTTTCAAAAAATTGCGACCCAACCCCTTAAAAAATTGATTTCCAAAAAAAATCAGTTTTTTTCGCATAAAACTTCACTATTTTCGCCACAGAAGCGGAAATAATGGCCCAAATGGGGAATGAGTTACCTTCCTGAACTCGTAGTTAAATTATCTAAAACTTGGCATTTAAAGAAAGTAAATTTAGATTTTTTGCTTTTTTTTAAAAAATTGCGACCCAACCCCTTAAAAAATTGATTTCCAAAAAAAATCAGTTTTTTTCGCATAAAACTTCACTATTTTCGCCACAGAAGCGGAAATAATGGCCCAAATGGGGAATGAGTTACCTTCCTGAACTCGTAGTTAAATTATCTAAAACTTGGCATTTAAAGAAAGTAAATTTAGATTTTTTGATTTTTTTTTTCAAAAAATTGCGACCCAACCCCTTAAAAAATTGATTTCCAAAAAAAATCAGTTTTTTTCGCATAAAACTTCACTATTTTCGCCACAGAAGCGGAAATAATGGCCCAAATGGGGAATGAGTTACCTTCCTGAACTCGTAGTTAAATTATCTAAAACTTGGCATTTAAAGAAAGTAAATTTAAATTTTTTGATTTTTTTTTCAAAAAATTGCGACCCAACCCCTTAAAAAAATTGATTTCCAAAAAAAATCAGTTTTTTCGCATAGAACTTCACTATTTTCGCCACAGAAGCGGAAATAATGGCCCAAATGGGGAATGAGTTACCTTCCTGAACTCGTAGTTAAATTATCTAAAACTTGGCATTTAAAGAAAGTAAATTTAGATTTTTTGATTTTTTTTCAAAAAATTGCGACCCAACCCCTTAAAAAAATTGATTTCCAAAAAAAAACAGTTTTTTTCGCATAGGACTTCACTATTTTCGCCACAGAAGCGGAAATAATGGCCCAAATGGGGAATGAGTTACCTTCCTAAACTCGTAGTTAAATTATCTAAAACTTGGCATTTAAAGAAAGTAAATTTAGATTTTTTGATTTTTTTTCAAAAAATTGCGACCCAACCCCTTAAAAAATTGATTTCCAAAAAAAATCAGTTTTTTTCGCATAAAACTTTACTATTTTCGCCACAGAAGCGGAAATAATGGCCCAAATGGGGAATGAGTTACCTTCCTGAACTCGTAGTTAAATTATCTAAAACTTGGCATTTAAAGAAAGTAAATTTAGATTTTTTGATTTTTTTTTTAAAAATTGCGACCCAACCCCTTAAAAAATTGATTTCCAAAAAAAAACAGTTTTTTTCGCATAGAACTTCACTATTTTCGCCACAGAAGCGGAAATAATGGCCCAAATGGGGAATGAGTTACCTTCCTGAACTCGTAGTTAAATTATCTAAAACTTGGCATTTAAAGAAAGTAAATTTAGATTTTTTGATTTTTTTTCAAAAAATTGCGACCCAACCCCTTAAAAAATTGATTTCCAAAAAAAATCAGTTTTTTTCGCATAAAACTTCACTATTTTCGCCACAGAAGCGGAAATAATGGCCCAAATGGGGAATGAGATACCTTCCTAAACTCGTAGTTAAATTATCTAAAACTTGGCATTTAAAGAAAGTAAATTTAGATTTTTTTATTTTTTTTCAAAAAATTGCGACCCAACCCCTTAAAAAAATTGATTTCGAAAAAAAAACAGTTTTTTTCGCATAGAACTTCACTATTTTCGCCACAGAAGCGGAAATAATGGCCCAAATGGGGAATGAGTTACCTTCCTAAACTCGTAGTTAAATTATCTAAAACTTGGCATTTAAAGAAAGTAAATTTAGATTTTTTTTTTTTTTTTTTAAAAATTGCGACCCAACCCCTTAAAAAATTGAT
The DNA here is from genome assembly GCA_037075245.1 of Drosophila mimetica. NCBI lineage: Eukaryota > Metazoa > Arthropoda > Insecta > Diptera > Drosophilidae > Drosophila > Drosophila mimetica. The sequence goes on along the minus strand of JBAMCH010000005.1, from coordinate 25,258,324 downwards.
TTCCAAAAAAAATCAGTTTTTTTCGCATAAAACTTTATTATTTTCGCCACAGAAGCGGAAAAAATGGCCCAAATGGGGAATGAGTTACCTTCCTGAACTCGTAGTTAAATTATCTAAAACTTGGCATTTAAAGAAAGTAAATTTAGATTTTTTGATTTTTTTTCAAAAAATTGCGACCCAACCCCTTAAAAAATTGATTTCCAAAAAAAATCAGTTTTTTTCGCATAAAACTTCACTATTTTCGCCACAGAAGCGGAAATAATGGCCCAAATGGGGAATGAGTTACCTTCCTGAACTCGTAGTTAAATTATCTAAAACTTGGCATTTAAAGAAAGTAAATTTAGATTTTTTGATTTTTTTTCAAAAAATTGCGACCCAACCCCTTAAAAAATTGATTTCCAAAAAAAATCAGTTTTTTTCGCATAACACTTCACTATTTTCGCCACAGAAGCGGAAATAATGGCCCAAATGGGGAATGAGTTACCTTCCTGAACTCGTAGTTAAATTACCTAAAACTTGGCATTTAAAGAAAGTAAATTTAGATTTTTTGATTTTTTTCAAAAAATTGCGACCCAACCCCTTAAAAAATTGATTTCCAAAAAAAAACAGTTTTTTTCGCATAGAACTTCACTATTTTCGCCACAGAAGCGGAAATAATGGCCCAAATGGGGAATGAGTTACCTTCCTGAACTCGTAGTTAAATTATCTAAAACTTGGCATTTAAAGAAAGTAAATTTAGATTTTTTGATTTTTTTTCAAAAAATTGCGACCCAACCCCTTAAAAAATTGATTTCCAAAAAAAAATCAGTTTTTTTCGCATAAAACTTCACTATTTTCGCCACAGAAGCGGAAATAATGGCCCAAATGGGGAATGAGTTACCTTCCTGAACTCGTAGTTAAATTATCTAAAACTTGGCATTTAAAGAAAGTAAATTTAGATTTTTTGATTTTTTTTCAAAAAATTGCGACCCAACCCCTTAAAAAAATTGATTTCCAAAAAAAAACAGTTTTTTTTCGCATAGAACTTCACTATTTTCGCCACAGAAGCGGAAATAATGGCCCAAATGGGGAATGAGTTACCTTCCTGAACTCGTAGTTAAATTATCTAAAACTTGGCATTTAAAGAAAGTAAATTTAGATTTTTTGATTTTTTTTCAAAAAATTGCGACCCAACCCCTTAAAAAATTGATTTCCAAAAAAAATCAGTTTTTTTTTAGCATAAAACTTTACTATTTTCGCCACAGAAGCGGAAATAATGGCCCAAATGGGGAATGAGTTACCTTCCTGAACTCGTAGTTAAATTATCTAAAACTTGGCATTTAAAGAAAGTAAATTTAGATTTTTTGATTTTTTTCAAAAAATTGCGACCCAACCCCTTAAAAAATTGATTTCCAAAAAAAATCAGTTTTTTTCGCATAAAACTTCACTATTTTCGCCACAGAAGCGGAAATAATGGCCCAAATGGGGAATGAGTTACCTTCCTGAACTCGTAGTTAAATTATCTAAAACTTGGCATTTAAAGAAAGTAAATTTAGATTTTTTGATTTTTTTTCAAAAAATTGCGACCCAACCCCTTAAAAAATTGATTTCCAAAAAAAATCAGTTTTTTTTTAGCATAAAACTTTACTATTTTCGCCACAGAAGCGGAAATAATGGCCCAAATGGGGAATGAGTTACCTTCCTGAACTCGTAGTTAAATTATCTAAAACTTGGCATTTAAAGAAAGTAAATTTAGATTTTTTGATTTTTTTCAAAAAATTGCGACCCAACCCCTTAAAAAATTGATTTCCAAAAAAAATCAGTTTTTTTCGCATAAAACTTCACTATTTTCGCCACAGAAGCGGAAATAATGGCCCAAATGGGGAATGAGTTACCTTCCTGAACTCGTAGTTAAATTATCTAAAACTTGGCATTTAAAGAAAGTAAATTTAGATTTTTTGATTTTTTTTCAAAAAATTGCGACCCAACCCCTTAAAAAATTGATTTCCAAAAAAAATCAGTTTTTTTCGCATAAAACTTCACTATTTTCGCCACAGAAGCGGAAATAATGGCCCAAATGGGGAATGAGTTACCTTCCTGAACTCGTAGTTAAATTATCTAAAACTTGGCATTTAAAGAAAGTAAATTTAGATTTTTTGATTTTTTTCAAAAAATTGCGACCCAACCCCTTAAAAAATTGATTTCCAAAAAAAATCAGTTTTTTTCGCATAAAACTTCACTATTTTCGCCACAGAAGCGGAAATAATGGCCCAAATGGGGAATGAGATACCTTCCTGAACTCGTAGTTAAATTATCTAAAACTTGGCATTTAAAGAAAGTAAATTTAGATTTTTTGATTTTTTTTCAAAAAATTGCGACCCAAACCCTTAAAAAAATTGATTTCCAAAAAAAAACAGTTTTTTTCGCATAAAATTTTACTATTTTCGCCACAGAAGCGGAAATAATGGCCCAAATGGGGAATGAGTTACCTTCCTGAACTCGTAGTTAAATTATCTAAAACTTGGCATTTAAAGAAAGTAAATTTAGATTTTTTGATTTTTTTTCAAAAAATTGCGACCCAACCCCTTAAAAAATTGATTTCCAAAAAAAATCAGTTTTTTTCGCATAACACTTCACTATTTTCGCCACAGAAGCGGAAATAATGGCCCAAATGGGGAATGAGTTACCTTCCTGAACTCGTAGTTAAATTATCTAAAACTTGGCATTTAAAGAAAGTAAATTTAGATTTTTTGATTTTTTTCAAAAAATTGCGACCCAACCCCTTAAAAAATTGATTTCCAAAAAAAATCAGTTTTTTTCGCATAAAACTTCACTATTTTCGCCACAGAAGCGGAAATAATGGCCCAAATGGGGAATGAGTTACCTTCCTGAACTCGTAGTTAAATTATCTAAAACTTGGCATTTAAAGAAAGTAAATTTAGATTTTTTTATTTTTTTTCAAAAAATTGCGACCCAACCCCTTAAAAAATTGATTTCCAAAAAAAAACAGTTTTTTTCGCATAGAACTTCACTATTTTCGCCACAGAAGCGGAAATAATGGCCCAAATGGGGAATGAGTTACCTTCCTGAACTCGTAGTTAAATTATCTAAAACTTGGCATTTAAAGAAAGTAAATTTAGATTTTTTGATTTTTTTTTCAAAAAATTGCGACCCAAACCCTTAAAAAAATTGATTTCCAAAAAAAAACAGTTTTTTTCGCATAAAACTTTACTATTTTCGCCACAGAAGCGGAAATAATGGCCCAAATGGGGAATGAGATACCTTCCTGAACTCGTAGTTAAATTATCTAAAACTTGGCATTTAAAGAAAGTAAATTTAGATTTTTTGATTTTTTTTCAAAAAATTGCGACCCAAACCCTTAAAAAAATTGATTTCCAAAAAAAAACAGTTTTTTTCGCATAAAACTTTACTATTTTCGCCACAGAAGCGGAAATAATGGCCCAAATGGGGAATGAGTTACCTTCCTGAACTCGTAGTTAAATTATCTAAAACTTGGCATTTAAAGAAAGTAAATTTAGATTTTTTGATTTTTTTTCAAAAAATTGCGACCCAACCCCTTAAAAAATTGATTTCCAAAAAAAATCAGTTTTTTTCGCATAACACTTCACTATTTTCGCCACAGAAGCGGAAATAATGGCCCAAATGGGGAATGAGTTACCTTCCTGAACTCGTAGTTAAATTATCTAAAACTTGGCATTTAAAGAAAGTAAATTTAGATTTTTTGATTTTTTTCAAAAAATTGCGACCCAACCCCTTAAAAAATTGATTTCCAAAAAAAAACAGTTTTTTTCGCATAGAACTTCACTATTTTCGCCACAGAAGCGGAAATAATGGCCCAAATGGGGAATGAGTTACCTTCCTGAACTCGTAGTTAAATTATCTAAAACTTGGCATTTAAAGAAAGTAAATTTAGATTTTTTGATTTTTTTTCAAAAAATTGCGACCCAACCCCTTAAAAAATTGATTTCCAAAAAAAATCAGTTTTTTTTCGCATAAAACTTCACTATTTTCGCCACAGAAGCGGAAATAATGGCCCAAATGGGGAATGAGTTACCTTCCTGAACTCGTAGTTAAATTATCTAAAACTTGGCATTTAAAGAAAGTAAATTTAGATTTTTTGATTTTTTTTTCAAAAAATTACGACCCAACCCCTTAAAAAAATTGATTTCCAAAAAAAAACAGTTTTTTTCGCATAGAACTTCACTATTTTCGCCACAGAAGCGGAAATAATGGCCCAAATGGGGAATGAGTTACCTTCCTGAACTCGTAGTTAAATTATCTAAAACTTGGCATTTAAAGAAAGTAAATTTAGATTTTTTGATTTTTTTTTCAAAAAATTGCGACCCAACCCCTTAAAAAATTGATTTCCAAAAAAAATCAGTTTTTTTCGCATAACACTTCACTATTTTCGCCACAGAAGCGGAAATAATGGCCCAAATGGGGAATGAGTTACCTTCCTGAACTCGTAGTTAAATTATCTAAAACTTGGCATTTAAAGAAAGTAAATTTAGATTTTTTGATTTTTTTCAAAAAATTGCGACCCAACCCCTTAAAAAATTGATTTCCAAAAAAAAACAGTTTTTTTCGCATAGAACTTCACTATTTTCGCCACAGAAGCGGAAATAATGGCCCAAATGGGGAATGAGTTACCTTCCTGAACTCGTAGTTAAATTATCTAAAACTTGGCATTTAAAGAAAGTAAATTTAGATTTTTTGATTTTTTTTCAAAAAATTGCGACCCAACCCCTTAAAAAATTGATTTCCAAAAAAAATCAGTTTTTTTCGCATAAAACTTCACTATTTTCGCCACAGAAGCGGAAATAATGGCCCAAATGGGGAATGAGTTACCTTCCTGAACTCGTAGTTAAATTATCTAAAACTTGGCATTTAAAGAAAGTAAATTTAGATTTTTTGATTTTTTTTCAAAAAATTGCGACCCAACCCCTTAAAAAAATTGATTTCCAAAAAAAAACAGTTTTTTTTCGCATAGAACTTCACTATTTTCGCCACAGAAGCGGAAATAATGGCCCAAATGGGGAATGAGTTACCTTCCTAAACTCGTAGTTAAATTATCTAAAACTTGGCATTTAAAGAAAGTAAATTTAGATTTTTTGATTTTTTTTCAAAAAATTGCGACCCAACCCCTTAAAAAATTGATTTCCAAAAAAAATCAGTTTTTTTTTAGCATAAAACTTTACTATTTTCGCCACAGAAGCGGAAATAATGGCCCAAATGGGGAATGAGTTACCTTCCTGAACTCGTAGTTAAATTATCTAAAACTTGGCATTTAAAGAAAGTAAATTTAGATTTTTTGCTTTTTTTTCAAAAAATTGCGACCCAACCCCTTAAAAAATTGATTTCCAAAAAAAATCAGTTTTTTTCGCATAAAACTTTACTATCTTCGCCACAGAAGCAGAAATAATGGCCCAAATGGGGAATGAGTTACCTTCCTGAACTCGTAGTTAAATTATCTAAAACTTGGCATTTAAAGAAAGTAAATTTAGATTTTTTTATTTTTTTTCAAAAAATTGCGACCCAACCCCTTAAAAAATTGATTTCCAAAAAAAATCAGTTTTTTTCGCATAAAACTTCACTATTTTCGCCACAGAAGCGGAAATAATGGCCCAAATGGGGAATGAGTTACCTTCCTAAACTCGTAGTTAAATTATCTAAAACTTGGCATTTAAAGAAAGTAAATTTAGATTTTTTGATTTTTTTTCAAAAAATTGCGACCCAACCCCTTAAAAAATTGATTTCAAAATCAGTTTTTTTCGCATAAAACTTCACTATTTTCGCCACAGAAGCGGAAATAATGGCCCAAATGGGGAATGAGATACCTTCCTGAACTCGTAGTTAAATTATCTAAAACTTGGCATTTAAAGAAAGTACATTTAGATTTTTTGATTTTTTTTCACGTTTTTAAAACGGATTAAAACGTCATATCTCCGCCCAGACATATCTCCGCCGACGATTTGTACTGGGCGGAGATATGACGGCGGAGATATGACGTTTTTAACCGATTAAAACGACATATCTCCGCCGTCATATCTCCGCCCAGACATATGTCATCACAATTTTTTGCGAAAATTTTCTAAAAAATAAAAATTGTAACTGGAAATGCCAAGTCACAGAGAATTTAACAAGGAGTTCAGGAAGGTATGCCACTCCATATTTGGACAATTGGTTTCATTTTTATAGCAAAAATACGGACTTTTTTATTGGCGGAAAATAAAGATTTCATTTTTTGGCCAAAATTTGATTTTTTGTAAAATTTGTTTTTGCTCTATTTTTCGCAAAAATGCTCCGATATTAAAACGGCGAACTGTTTTGAGCAGATAACAACCTGATAATTAATATAAGTAAACTCTCCGGCTGATTTGGGAAAATTAAAAAATTTTCAAAATTTCGATTTTTTTATAAGGGGTAGCATCACAATTTTTTGCGAAAATTTTCAAAAAAATAAAAAATTTAACTGGAAATGCCAAGTTACAGAGAATTTAACAACGAGTTCAGGAAGGTATGCCATTCCAGATTTGAGTATGGTAAAAATACAGATTATTTTGGCAATTTATAAGACCCCAAAAACCAAATTTTTTTCAAACAGGATTGTAAAAATTATCCCAATCTGAAAACATTTTCTGTTTTGTAAGTTACAACAGAACAATTGCCTGAAGAAATATTTAAAGTACCTGGGAATTCTGTAAAAACAAAAACCATTTTATTTTATTTTATTTTCTTTGTCCAAATATATTACCCAAATTCTACGTGCATGCCAACACATCGCAGGCACATCTATTGGCATATGAGTGTCATTTGAATTAAATTCCGAGTTTAATCAGTTTTTCGCCCACACAGCGAAGGAGATGAAAAACAAGGACATAAAGTGCAGATTGCCTCTGCTGGATTTCTTGATTTATTTTACTTTGTTCGGTTCACTTTCTCTACAAAATGCATTGCAATGCACTAAGCTAGAATTTTGGCTTTCACTTCAATTTGTGCCCTTTAATTTAATGACATTTTTGCACTACAAAGGGGAAAAATGAAATGCAAATTACAAAAGCAACACTGCTGACATGTCAGGCAATGGCCTCGACTTTCGGCTGGAGGATGTGTGACACCAGGAATGGGATGACGAGGACGAGGACGAGGATGTGGGTCTAGGACCCCCCGATTCTCCGCTCTCCCTTATGCTGGTGGGCTCTTCATTAAATGCCAGCTGAAACAGAAGCAGAAACAACAGCAAACAGCAAAGGGTCACTGAGATCGACTGGCTGGCGTTGTTGTTGTTGCTTCCGCTCGTGTTGCTTTTGCTGCATAAATAACGCCAGCGTTGAGCGATGCAACACGCACTTCAAACAACAATAATAACAACAACAACAGCAACAAGAAAACTTTGCACGTTTTGCATACAAAGCAGAATATTCCAGCATAAAATATCTGGTGGGCGAAACAAAGCGACATCAACAGAGAGAAAAGGAGAGGAACAAAAAACGAACAAAAAATAAATACAAACAATTAAGGACTTAGTCATACCCAGTAGCAAAAAAATTGTGGCAAAAAGCACGAGTCTCTCAGCTGTCCATAAATATTAATAATGCATTCGTACGGCACTGCACTCAAATTAATTTGCCACTTTTCGCATGTCCAGTTCGCTGGTGGTTTCTGTTCTCTGGAGATTTTCATATCAACAAGAGGTAGACCTTGAAAAGTATCGATATTAACGATACTTTTGATATTTTTCAAACATCGACGTTTATAAGAAACAGAAACGGTAATATATACGAGTAAAAACAGATTTAAAACATATATTTGTTTAGATTACTTGGCTTTCCTTGAAGACATCGATATTATCGATTCGATAATGATAAAATATCGAAAATATCGATACTGCCGTCGATCATTTTCAAGCTCTAACAAGAGATGTTGGCAAAAAAGTTGAATACAATATTTATATGTCCTGTTAAGTTTATTAAAGATGATATATTATGGAACCTTTTAAATATCTCCTATATTTCTTTATATTATCTATCTAATTAGAAAAGTATCTCTAGTTCAGTTAACAATCAATAACATTTAATTGTGTGGAGGAGCAGATATTTATTCTATATATGAGCATGGTTAAGTAAGCATCCGTTAAGTAATTCAGGGGCCATATGCCCTTCGTCCTTGCCAACTAATGGGTGCCATTGTGCAAACACATCACCTTTCGCCATTCCGAAAAGCCAAATCGCAATGGCACGCACAAGCAATTGAAATTGTATTAAATTGAATTTTAATATATTGCTAGAACAACAATAACAAAACTAAACGAAGGGAAGGGAAAACAGGAGCAATAAATGGGTGCGGGGCCTTAACCCTCGTATTCCCCGTATTTCTTTCTCTATTTCAATTTCTCCTGCTTTTCTCGTGCTCGTTCTCGTTCGCTCTGCTGGCTGTCATGCTTTGAATTTAAATTTCACGCTCAAATATTAATAATTAAAGCCATTAGTGTTAGTGTCGGTGTGCCTGTGTGTGTGAGCGAGCTTAAAAGTTTATGCATTTTTAACCTTCAAATAAACACTCGACACGTATGCAGACCAACAATAGCAACACAAACCGAATGCGGAGTACAGTGGACGACGGCAGCATATGATTGATTCTCAAAGAGAAGCTTTGCACTCCACACAAATATAATCTAGCATAATTTTATTATCAACTTAAAAACCAATTTTAACGAGGTAATAAAAACTGGTAAAAACTGTATCTGAAATCAGGAAATCCAACTATTTGACAGGGGAAAATTTTAGAAATTTATTACGTATACGCAACGTTTGTATTTTCAATCGAAATATTAAGTATACGCCCCGGATGCGTATGCAAAAATCTTTAGTAAATAGCAGAATGCGCACAAAGTGGTAAGCAAAGTGTAAGCCCATCTCCAAAGTTTGAGTCATTTGGTTTTATGTAACTTCTGGCGGGTTTTAGTTCTAAGCCCAAAGGAAGCCCTAGAATATCCCTTAAAATTAGCATATATCTGCGATATTCTCATGCATATTTATGTTTGCTTAAATTTGAATTTCGAAAGCATTAATAAATCGCGCAAGGGTTCGGGGCAGTCCACTTATGTCGCGCACTGTCTGCAACTAGCGTTTGGCATTTACATGCGGCTGCTTCTCTGCTACTTTTTTTCGTTTTTTTTTCTATTTTTTTTTTAACTTTTTGCCCCTGCTCTTCCTCTTCTTCCTCATCATGTGCGGTTTTTGTTGCTGTTGCTGTTGCTTTTTGTTTTGTTTTTGTAGCTGGCAATGTATTTTGACATCGCGTCGCACACAAATTGCAAAAACGGCGCCTTGACTCGCATTTTCGACACTTTTCCACACCCGCTTTCTCCGCTCTCTCTCTGCTTTCCCCGAGTCCTTGTTTCCGTGCTTCTTTTCGCATCCTTTTTGGCATGTGTGTGAGTGTGTGTGTTCAAAGTTGTGTCACTTTGGCAAGCTCGAATTGATTTGCCTGAAAGTTGCCGCAACTTCCCCACTTTCTCCCTTGCAGCTTCCAACCTTCCGCTTTCCCATCCCATCCCCAAATCATTTGCATAAAATCAAATCGCACCGCAAAATAAACTCCCTGTGTGTCGCTTTTTCGCTAGGAAGTCTTAAAGTGAGCCGCCACGCCCACCACTCACCCGCACGCCCCGTTCGTTTGCCACTCCTCAGCCTGCCATCGGTTTTTTCTTCTTGTGTAATCGTAAGTTTTATGTGAAATAGGCGTAAAGTGAAGCGAAGTTATGCCTTCTACGTGGCCGCTGGCAACATGGTTGCCCTTTTTTTCTGCCATTTTTTTCCACTTCTTAAAGGGCTGGAAACTTCTCCACTGGGAACCGGTTGAAAGAGGCCATATTTCAACGGAACCATCGGAAAAATACGGCACGAGCTGAGTTCATTTTTCAATCAAATGAAAATAGCTCTAAAAACAATTTACTGGAACTTGGTAATTTTGGATTTACTAGTATTATAATCATAACGTAATCATTTCGAAAGGCTTAAATGTATCTCATTTCATACTTACGCGAATGCCAATGGAATTCGGAATTAAAATTTTGTTTGCACATTTTTATTGTTATTTAATGTGGTATTTTTCAGTCATATTGCCAAGGAATAACACAGTATTTAGTACTAACTCTATAAGGTAGATTTTCCCAATGGGTATTAATACTAAAAGATACTTATATTAATAATTGATTTTAGTTTTTAATAAAAAAAGGAAACTTTGTGAATCAGTACTACACTAAAAAAAAAAACAGGCCGAATTCGCCTTTAATTATAATATAATAATTTTTCTATATTTCAGAAAAGTTTTTTTTTATAAATTTGTATTTTTTCAGATTTAAAATTCAATTTATGAAACTACGAAAATGTTCTTAAATTAAGAAAACATTTTTCAAGTGTAGATAAAATTATTATAAATAGGGTACTGTACAAACTAATATTAACTACTAATTTTAGATTTTATAAAACACAAGGGTTTCAAAAATAGATAATAAATTGATTGGTCTAGAAATGAAACTGGGTAATTGAATCGGCGCCGCGTTATTTGCCATCCCTGGCCATTTCCGGATCCGCTTGCCACTTTGCCGCCGGATCGAAAGACACACGTTGCGGCAACAAGACAGGACATGCCGCCATTTTTCGTGTAGCCGACACCATTCCGGGGTCCAGGAATCACCCACCTTCCCACAAACACCGTACACCGTACACCGTACACCGCACCCACCACCCACAACCCACACAAGGTGGCAAGTAGTTTATCGCATATTTGCAGGGGGGACTTATAACAAACATATGCAGCCGTGTGTATGCGTGGGCGTACGTGTTGGCTTAGATTATACATATGTGTGTGGGTGTGTGTGAGTGGGTGTGGACACAGATACACATGTACCGCAGCCATCTGACCGTGTCCGCCGCTCCACGACGGGTTATGGCCATGGTATTTGGCCCAAACCCCATGGCCGTGTCCATGCCAATTGCCTGCCGATTTTCCGAGAAGTCCTGCGTTCTGCCTTCCCTCTCGCTCTCGCTCCTTCTCGTCTCATCTCCTTTCCGTCTGGGAGCAGAAGAAGAAGAAGCAGCAGCAGCAGCAGCCGACCATTCCGAATGTTAATCGCACGCATTAGTATTGGTGTCAGGCCTCGGGAGTTGGCCAGGATGCGCCATGGGATGGCCAAGTGGGACAGGCTCGCTCCCTCTCCCTCTCTCACAGTGTGTGCATGTACACTGGGGAAAATTCCTGTAAGGATAAGAAAAAAGAATTAGCTTAGTTTCAATAGAATTTTTAGGGTATATCTAAGAAAATAAATAATATACATAAAATAAAAAAATAATTTTCCAATAATATTAATTTGTCTTAATTCTTATTAATATTTTAAGAAAATAAACAGTAATTTGACGCGTTTCTTTATTTAACAGGAATATATAATTTTTATAAAATTTGTAGGATGTATCTTAATATTTAAATTTATAAATTATTTATAAAAAAAATTTATAAGCAAAATAAATAAATGATATTTTGAATATATAAATGCTTTCTTTTTACTCTATAATTTTTTATACATTTTTAATAATATAATTTTAAAAATAATAACCAGTAATTTAGAATTTTTTCTAGATTTAATAAGAATATATAATATTTCTAGTTTATGATCAAATTAAAAAAAAAAGTTTAATTTTGTTTTTATAATTTATTTATAAATTCCAAATTACTAAAATTCAAGTCGAATATTTTTTTTTGTAATATATGTTGTATAAAAAGGCAAATATTGTTTAAATTTTTGAAAAATTATAAATCGTTCGCTCAGTGTAGCCGACTTTGGCCGGCCAGAAAAGTGTGCGACAACGGTTTTGTGCGGCTGCTGAGCCCAGAAAGCCGGCGGAGTCCCCGACATGGTGTTTATGGTCCTCCTCGGGTCCGCTGAGTAGGTGACGTTGTCTCCGCCGTCGGCTGGGCTGTCAAGTGGCCTCGTTTTCGGGCCCAAACCCAGAAGGTGGGCGTTGGCCCACCGGCCCCCTCGAATGCGAATGCGAATGTAAATGGGTATGGGTTTGGCCACGCCCCTGCGGCTGCGGCCGTTTTGCGGTGTGCGGCTAAGAAAACTTGAGGTGCTTAACAATAATTGAATGAAACTTGAGTTAAGTGTGCGCCGCTACCAACCAGCCAACCAGCCAACCAACCAACGAACCCACCATCCTGCCCCCCAAGGACTCCATCCATCCCATTCCGAACTCCGAGAATGTGTGATTGGGTCTATTAAACAAAAGTTCTGCGGTTGCCTGCTGCAATTATGATGGCGCTGCGAACTTGGGACTTCAATGAACTGTTCCCAAAACTCAAACTTCAGAGAGCACAAGAAAAAAGCAGCAAGGTTAAGTTCCATTTAATTGGAATATAAAGCAAAGCGGTCACAAAAAATCCATTGGTCACAAAACTTGGCTAAAACTTTGATTATGCGAAAACTTGAGGGGCTGGCAAATTTTCTAATGTAAAAAGGCTCTTTTGTGTAGAGGTATTTTTAAATATTAATACCTATCATACCTATTTATACGATTCCTGAAATTTCAGTTCGAGTTTCGAGTTCCAGGCAAGAGCACTTAAAGCCAACTGACAACTGCTTAATTCCGGGAAATCAATTAAACAAAAAGCGAGCAAGTTTGGGGAAAAAATGCGCGTGTTATTCGTAGGAAATGATCCTTTGACAAAGCACACATGGTTTCGTAGAACGCAGAGCACATACAAAGCACCGAAATACTGGAAATGCTGAACGAGTAATCTAGGAATTTCACAGGCAACAGACTTTTAATGCCACGAAATCGGCCGCAAATGTATGAGCACTCTGTGATTGCTCGCCGAAAAGCGGGTTCCGAAAGCCGATTTCCCGATTTTCCCCACCGCAATTCCCCCCGTCTATATGTTTATTGACGGATTGATTGCGCCGCCATTGCGCTGAATAAGTTAATAAGAGGAATGCAGCGTTCGCGGCTACATAATAACTTTGCCATTCATTCATATTCATTCGCAGGCTGGCTTTGCACCCGGAAAATGGTCCAAAGTTCCAGGGAAATCCATAAATGCGGAAAATTCGATGACATGGCAACTCGGGCTTGTTCTTGTTCCCTGTTTCCTGTTCCCTGTTTTATGTTCTGTTCTGTTCTGTTCCCGCTGCCAAACCAAACCAAACACCTAATGACACTGAGCCGCTTTTCGCTGCTGCCACGAACACACCTGCCCACACATCTGTGCACTGAGAATAAAGCTGGTTAACTCTAGGGATTTGGAAAAATAGTTTTGAAACTAATGGTAATTATAATATTGCTGTAATAAAGTCTAAAAGAAATAAAAGAAAAATGAATTACTTATTTATGTATTATAATATTTTTGCTCATTTAAACCACTGAACTTTTAAAATAGATTTTTTAATTTAATAACAGATAAAGAAATCTATATTACATAATTATAATGGCTTTGCCCAATTAAGCTATTAAACAAAGAGAAGATATATTTTTTAACATGATTTGTCGTAAGAAATATGTTAGAACTTCAAATATAAAAAATAAATATATTTAAAAAAAAATGTTTTTTTTTAACGCATTTAAAATAAAGTTTTTTTGATGCTAGAAATTGCTCATGTTTTTAATGAAAATATTTGTCTTAAAAATGTTCTGCAATTTTTGTACTTTAAAGAGGAGAAATATCTAAGATTTACTTTACATTTCCTACTTTTCCCCGTTTCTCTCAGTGTCCACATACACACAGTTGCAGTTAGTTGTTATTGAATGGAGCCTGCAATGTAAATACATTTCGTATTTGCGCGCCGCGCATTTCGAGGGGAATGGATTTTTGGGTGGTGAACGGTGGGTAATAGGTGGGCGGTGGTTCTTCCCTAAGCCTGCGGTTTCGCATCGTTAGGCGGCGTGATTTTCCCGCCGGACGATGGGAACCCAGGGGGTGGGGGGCTCTCAATGATGTTGAGGTTTTCACTTTTCGGACAGGGGAAGGGGGGCGGGAAAAAAGCAGGAGGAATCACCAATAAACTAATATATTCGCCCAGTGACGGATGGGTAACCCTTGGGAGACAGGACAATGGGGACGCAACAAGGACGACCACAGCCGGAAAAACCAGAAACAAAACCGCAGCATAATTATTGAACTCTCCATTGTGGAGAGGCACCTGCTGTCCTCGTGGCGCGAATTCTTGGGTCCTTGGCGCGCTTTTTGGTGGCCGGGCAAATTGAATGACTGGCGAAATATTTTGCATATGAGCCGGTGGCCTTTCGCTTTCGCACAACATCATGCTCGGCTCATTACGGGCCAGGTAATAATTCAAATTGATGACCGACATTCGATCGGATCCGGCATTTTGCCGACACGGAACACGGAACATGGAGTGTCTGCATCTGTATTTTGTATCTGTATCTGTATTCAGTATCTGGGCGGCACAAACAGGCTCACTTGTTCGGTGTTTTGTGGCCCCTTTTTATCCACTGACGGGATTTCCATTTAATCTTAATGACGCGACTAACCTCGCTTTAGTTACTCCATTTGAGGCCACATAATCGCTGTAGGCATTACAGGAAAGCTCTCTATTGGGTTTTTGTTGGGTAAAAATATTAATATAATCATTATTTGTGATTTTTATATAAAAGTGATTCTTTGGCAAACTTATCGAGATATTCTTTATGTTCTCAGAACGATTTCCCATTATCACGATATTAAACCATTTAAATAGAATTTTTAAAAAAGTAAAAAAAATCTATGTGATGTTTTATTTTTATTTAATTTATTTTTAACATTAAATTACGTAAGGTAAAAAATAATAAAAATACACAAAAATTATTGTTTTTATCGAGCTTTTATAAATAAAAAATAATAATAAAATATGCTAGGGATTTTCTAATAAAAGCCACAAATAATGGTTATTTTCGGTCCTCGGTTCCTACGTTTTAATGATTTCCACTTTTAATCCAATTTTATCCATAGACAGACCATTTTGGAGAGTAAAATAAATAATATTAAAACATATTAAAACGCAGGGAAAACAACAACTAAAGTTCCCCAGGTGAATGTCCGCCTAAATCCGACATCTAAACTATGTTTTATTTTTGGAAACCGCCGCTTTAAGCCCTCTTATTTAACGTTTCAGCAGGCCCAGCCTCAATTAGTCAATATGTTGGCGGCATTTGATCGGTCCAGCCGTGCAAAACCCCCTCACCTCACCACCCCTTCACACACACACACACACACGTACACCCACATAGGAAATACAACGAGAGCGGCAGGAAGACAAAAGTTTATTTTCATTTTCCGCGAACCAACAAACAATTTAATTTCACACGCGAGCGCCAGTGTTGTCGTGCGGCATGTGAAGCCATCCAGCCATCCAGCGGCACACGCACACACATGCACACGCGCGCACCCATACATACAAGCGGAAAAAAGGGCAAAAAAAAAGAAAAGAAAATATAAAATAAAATAATAGTAATGATGCCCAAGATGCCCTCAGGTGGGGCGCATAACTCGGATCACGCAGCGAGGGTTACGGTTCCGGGAAAACCCGAACAAGGTGGCAAACCTGAAGAACCCCCGCTTCCCGGCTGTTAAGTCAATGACTTTTATGTACATTCTGATGGACTTTTAATCCATTCACTCAACCAACCGAACCCAGAGCTTCCCGCTCGACCGCAAGTGCTTCTCCATCTCTGTCTCGGCATTTCCATCTCCAATCTCCATCTCCAGTGGATCCTGTATCCTGTATCCTGTGGCCCCCGATTCAGGACCCTTCGCTTCCCCCAGCCCCCCTCCAAATCCCCCTTCCCCCCGCGAGTCCTGCACATCTCTTAATGTGCTTAAGATGAGTTACATTATGTGTATCCGTGTGAGTGTGCGTATGCCAGCGGCACACTGAGAGAAAAAACAGTGGGAAAGTGCATTACGTTAAGTAGCTGGGATTAATAAAAGTTTTACATTTTATTACACACCTCCCACTTTTTGTTGTAACTTATTATTCCCAGAAAATGCGGAAAAAACCCATCTAAGAGGCTTAACTGAACTCGAAACTTTCGCAAGTTAATTTTATATTTTAACAACAATTACTTTTATTTAGCAATTCACTTTTTAAATTGAAGTATTACTTAGTATTTAATTGTAAAATTAAAGATGAAATAATGCAAAGTAATATTCTAGTAATAATGGGGTTTACAGATTGGATAATCTATAAATCTTAATGGAATTTCTTCTACACTGAAATAAAAATTAAGGTTACAACTTTACGCAGATCAGTAGAATATAATAATAAAAAATATATATAATAAAATAATTAAGTAGTATAAAATATATATTATATACTATATAATAATTATAATATGATAATCTGATTAAAGTTGTAACCATAGTTTCTTTTCAGTGTGGAGGATAATCTATAAATCTGAATATTACTTCCAAAATTAAGTAAATATCTCAATTTAAGATCTTAAATATTATAATCTAATGATCTCTATAAAGTTGTAACCTTAGTTTCCTTTCAGTGTGAAGGAAATTCCATTTTGTAATGTGGCGAAAGTATAAAGTGTAATATTGTTCCCTTTTTCCTGCTTCCTTTTGGCCTCTCCTTTGGCTCCTTCTTCGTCTGCCTCCTCTCCCCTTCTCTTCCTCTCTTCCTGCACTCCTGTTTTTCTGAATTCGTTTTTCATTTCGGTTCGTTGTCGTTGTCGGTTTCTCGTTGGCTTCCTTTTTGACCATTAATAGGTGTACTTATATGCTTAATGGAGTGCCACTCCGCATTGTCTACTGTGTGTGTCCGTTTGTGTGTGTGTGTGACATAGTTAAAATTGCATTCACTGCGGGTCCCGTTGATGATGATGGTATTGGTGTGGCCGTGGGTGGCCCAGGGGGGTGGTTGGTTTAGTGGGTGATCCAACCTTGGGAGCCCGAAACGAAAAGGCGACTTGAATCGTTATGCAACTGTTGTTCAATGTGTGGTAAATAGTTTGCATTTGACTATTTGCCACAGTCACACACACACATGCAACCCCCTCACACTCATACACCCACACATCCATTCAGGTAAACTCGAGTGGCCCTTGGCCATTGGCATTGTTCACATAGCTGGCCAAAAAGGGGATTTTTAAGCTTTAAATTAGCCGAGTAAATGCCACACACACACACACACACACGTACGAGAGCGCAGCTGGATAGAAATGTTTAATTTTGGCCAAATGTGACACATTCTGTGGCATCCTGCAGAATTACAACTTAACTAGCTGCAACTCACTACTCAAACACTCGAATACCCAAGTTATTCGACTCATACAATGGCCCATTTGTCGGCATCTAATAACCCTTTCTATAAACAACCAATTTGGTTGCTTGTCCTTCAATTGCTAAACAAACAGTAGATTTATTTATTGAAATTGACGCCAGCTTGTCTTACATTCTCCAAACACACAATATCCCACTGATTGTTCACATTCATTCACTCATCCATTTCGATTAATTGAACCAAATGCACCTGCATTTTGAATTGATTTTAATTCAGATCTATAATATATAGGGTCCCCATATCACATAATTCCCTAACAAATACTCGCATTTGCATCGGTGGATTTTTTTTTTGCAGTAAGCCGATCTGGTATTCATGCCACCCACATATTGATAAATAATAAATTCCTCAGGAGTAATAAGCCGAATTTATGCACTCATTTAAAGATATTATCCGTCGGTGGATAAATAAATAAATACGAAATGATGCCGGGCCGCAGATAAATAAATTAATCAAGGAAAAATACACATTGCCAGTGGGACAATCGAGGGTGAGCACATTCGGCGGGTGAGTGGAATCATTCAATGGCACTCGAGTGTTCCAATCTGTCTCAAAGTATGCAACAATATTTGATTATTGCCACAATTAGGCCACGCCCCCTCAACCGCCCCCGCCCCTGCAGCCCACAAAATATTATTAATTCAATTTGCTAAACTATTTGACTGCTTAAGTTGCTCCACTCGAACATGACACACAATCTGCAGGAGCCACACTCACACACACGCAGTCTTGTAGTTCGTCAGCGTGTGTGTGTGTGCGTGGCAGTGTTGAATGTGTACGCTGAAAGAAATACATAATTTTTGGGGTCTACGAATTTTTAGGATTTTTTTTTACATATTCGAAAAATAATTTTTCGAGTTAAAATAGAAAATGTAAAAAAAATAAAATAAAAAATATTATGTACATATGTTTTGGAATATATATTTTTAACAATATAAATTTATTTTTAGAATTTAAAGAACAAAAAATATTTCTTTTTTATTTATAGAAGAGAAGTATCTCCATAAAATCCCTAAAATATTTTCTGAAATACACATAGATATTTCTTACAGTGCCCTCGGCGTCTGTTGTCTATGTTTATCAATCCATTGCGTTGTTGTTGATGATGATGTTGTTGATGTCCGACCACGGGCAATTGTTTTTGCATTGCACTGCATGACAATTTGTTGCTCTCTGCATGTGTGAGTTCCTGTGTGTGTGTGTGAGTCCCCATGTGTGTGTTTGCGGGTGCTCCATCTTCAAGATATATTGCTGAGATATGGAATAAATTCCACCCACCTCCGTTCGGTTTGCCTCTTCGATTTGCCTCTTAGCCGTTCACAAAGTTTTGTGGACAGAACACTTTGACTTTGGCTTGCACAACCCTGGCACACTTTATACGTATACGTATATGTATGCCACTGAGTCAGTGTGAGCGTGCTCCACATACACACAAGTAGCTGCTGCATATGCCACAGATTGTAGATAGCAGATAGATGGCCTGGTCGAAAGTGGGAGGTGGAGGCGAGGACCTTACCAAGTCGGCGCGCACTGTACCCACACATGCATATTTGAGGAACAGAACCGAACTTCTTCAGCAAGCTAATTTATCCAGGAATATTTGAAATGCCCCAGACTTTGCGATAATTGCATTTGTTTATTCAATTCTCCGTCATCCGTTTAGCAGATTTATTGCAGAAAAAGTGATCAAAAATTCAAAACGATACGTAAATGATTTCTAATCATTTTTAAGTACAACTAAAATATTAATAAATACTTTCAAAATATTAAAAAATGGATTTAGTTTAAGTATTCGTAATGGAAATTTACAGAAACCGGGTACAACGAATTGATTAAATTAAAAATAAAATGTAGGTACAGCAATTAAGGGAATATATTAATATATTGACTTTAAATTATTTATTTTTAATATAAAGTACTTGGTAACGAGTAAAACCCTATAGTTATTAAAATGCTTGAACTTTACAGTGCTGAAACCAAGTGTGGGAAAATTTGGGGAAATCTGAGCTCAGTTCGGAAAGTGAACAACGTTCGCAACTTATCGGTTAACTGCGGAGTTATGTGGTCTATGCACTAAATCCCCGGAAAAGTCGCTTGGTCCAGGCAGCCTATTTGGGGCGGCAAGCCACTCGGCTTTTCCCGAGAATCTTTGAATTTTCCTCGGCCTTGCTGTTGCTATTCTTGTTGTCAACATAAGAGGAAGGATGCCTCTCCGGGTTTTTTTTATAGGTACAATACAATCAAATCGCAGTTCTCAATATTCATGTGGGTCCTCCTTCCATCTCCTCTCGCATCCTTCGTCCTTTTTTAAACATTTCTGGGGTGGAAGGAGTGTACATATCTGGTTGTAAGCATGTCTAGTATGCTATATGTTTGCATATTGTCTACGAAATGCCATTTGAATCCCAGTCACTCTGTCTGTTCCACTCCTGTTCCTCCTGTTTTCCCAATCCCCCTCCCTCCCTCCCTCGGTCCTTCCACCATGGGTGTCCTTGGTCCTTGGTCCTTGCTGCTGCCGAAGCTCCTGCTCCCTTTGTCGTCGCATCCTTGTTCCTTGTGTGCTCTCCCCCTGCTGCGCTTTGAATACTCATACGACTACACCCATACTCGGGTTCGGGTTTATAAATATTCCCAACCCAGAGAGACCCCCACTTCTCCCTTGGAACTCGAACTCGACTGCATTGGCAGTCAGTTTGATTTATAGAAATATAATATATTGTTTATCCGATGCTTCAAAATCCATTTGCCGCAAACCCTTGGCACACACATTATGGCACAGGATTCCAAGGACTCCCGGGACTCACTGGTGATTCACTGGGGAGTTAGTTACTCTTTTTTTGCTCCCAGTTGACATTGCTGGCTAATCAATTACAATGATAATTTAATTAATTTAAACAAACAATAGCGATTGCAGTTGCAGCCATCACGGCCGCTAATTTATTTGCCCAGTTTTGGGATTTTTTTCGCCGTTAGTTTTCTGTTTTAGACTGACAACAGCATTAAAGCCATCCGATGGCCCTGCAAAAAATGCATTTGTTTTATTTATGGCCCGGATTTACTGGGCATTTTGCAGGTCAGTTGGATTCACGCCCACAGGTGGGTTGATTGAGACCATAAATAAGTGCTATATATATTTGGAAAAGAGTGCAAAGTTTGACTGGGTTTGACATTCGAAACTAAGTTTATTGCAGCTTTAATGGTTTTAAAACTTTATTTCTACGCAATCGATTAGTTTTAATGCTCCTTAACTTTTTTATAACAGTGAACTCTTTATAAAAACTGTTTAAAACATGTTTAATGCATTTTGGGATATGTTTCTTTAAATGGTTTTCCTTGTAATTTCTCTTGTATTTTCCCAACGAAAGTGCATTAAATTTGTATCTGAAATTCGTCAGCGAAACTTTCTATTTATTAGCTGCGAGACGCGTGATGCCACCAATATACAAATTAATTTACGCTGCAAAAAGCTAACAACACTGCTTTTTTGCAGTTGGCCCCTTTTTTGCTCACACATTTTTGGCGGCAAGAACGACAAGCTGCACATATATGCATATGTGCACTGATAAAAAAGATGGAGTAGTAGAAATAAAATTAGAATTTCATTTGAAAAGTTAAGTTTAAAATTCTGAAATAACTATTTCCATACTAAATAAAACATAACTTAATGTATGAAAATCATGGGGGAAAATATTTTAATTTTATATTATTTAAATTATAATATGCATATATGCACTGAAAAAAAAAGATGGGAACAAAAAATTATATAAAAAGGAAAATATAATAAAAATAAATTTAATAAATTTGCATTTCATTTTAAAAGTAAAGTTAAAAATATTTACATTTAAAAAAAATCGTATATAGAAAAATATAATAAAAAAATGTTTACAAAATTCCATTCCTTTTAAAAGTAAAGTTAAATATTCTTTATAATAATATAATTTTTAAATGAAATATTCTCAAAATCATGCCATTGGATATATATTTGGCATTGGTTTATTATTATTATATGACATATATGTATGTATAGGCACCCCACTCCCCGTAAGCAAATTTCCTTTGATAAGGGGAGTGGTGGGGGTTTTTTGCGGGGAGGGGGTTTCAGGCGGTTTCGGGCGCTTTCCACGCGGTTTTCCTTGGGGTGGCGGCGTTGTAATCGTCGCAAGCCGAGGGCGAAAACATTTGGCACGTGCTTGCGCTAAAGTTTCAATTGCGGGCAGGTCCTTGGCCCCCAGGACATGCGGTCAATCATAAATTGCCTTAGCGAAAGCCTTCGCCAAAGCGTAAACAAGTCGACGCAGTCCTGACATTATTATATTTGCACGAAAAAAGCGGGCAGGTTACATTTTTGCCTCTCTTATTTTTGGTTTTCTGTACTTTTTCTCTTCTTTTTTTGTTGTTTTGAAAAGCCAGCGAAGCTCAGGTGCGGGCGGGTGGAAAAAGGGGAGGGGGAGGGGGACTGTGGAAGGAAAATGCCCGTGCTGGCGAAACACAAATATTAAATGCCGCAAGGTGTACAGAGGCCGTGTTGAGGCTTCAGCAAAAAGGGGCATAAATTGTGCGCCACTATATGTGTGTGCCGTGCTGTGGCAACGTTTTAGCTGATTTTATGTTTGCTGGCAGACATCTACCACCTCGCTAAGCCCCCTTGGCTCGCCCCCTTCCTCTTGTGTCCTTTCCCCTTCCCACTTCCCACTTCCCCCTTCCCCACCCCGGAAAGTAGGCCACACTTGTGTGCCGCTGGAAGCTTTTCAAGTTTAGGCCAGGCCAACTAACATATGCCGGCAACACGGCGCTTGAAAGATGGCCGCGATAATGAGAGAGCGCCGCATAAAACAATCAAGGTGGGTGGCAGAATGAAAAGCCTCGCCTCCGGAAAAACAGCAGCGACACAACATTGTAATCATTATCAACATAAACAAATCAGCAGAGGGACCCAGCCGAAAAAACAACATGAAAATGGGGAATACCAAAAGTTAAGCGAAAGGTAGGGAGTTTTAAGTAGAAGTTTAAAATACGCTTCTTTAAAGAAAAATAGAAAATAAATTAAAATAAAAAAAATTAATTTAAAAAGTAATTTCAATTTTTTTTTATAATATAATATATATAAATATATTTAAAAAAAATCGAAAATTAATTTTTTAAATAGTAATTGACATTTAATTATATTAAATATATTTAAAAAATATAATATACATTTTTAAATAGTAATTTATATTTAATTATTAATTAATTTAAATTAAAATATATTAAAAAAGCCAGAATTGTTCAGTTTTTTCTGCACTTTCCAACCTTCACTGAGTTTTGAATATATAGCAGAAAAGTGCAAAAACTATGAATTCTGCATTCAAATAAATATTTGCATGCATATATTTTTAGAAAAAACACATGTATATTTGATAATTTCATTGGTCAACTCCTCGACTTTGTTTGTGTGCCCCGTTGCAGGAGGGAAAATCCACAAAGGTAAGCCGGCGAGACAAAAGAAAAGCCAACAGCATTTCGATAAGGAAATGCGATGGATGATCCCATGTATCTGCCACTCCTTTTGAACTTTGCCTTTGACTTGGGCGCTTCCGTTGTCAGTTCGGTTCGGTTTAGATTTAATCAGCAAGGAACTTATGTACCGGGGGCCGAGGGGGTGAGTGGAAGGTAAGCCACCCAGTCGACCACCTGTTTGAGTTTCTCCTTCAATTGCCACATTATCAGTTATGCGCTTTGATATCTGATAAGCCCACATCAAAAGGCGCTGTTCCCGGCCAAAAAGGAAAAGTCAGCAAGGTAAAAAATAAAGCTGGCCAAACAAACAAATACCCACTCAAGCACACACACACACACTCATGCAAACGCCCACGCAGGTACAGTGGTAATAAAATGGTTTTCATGTTTACAATTTCTGCAGAGAAGTTAAGATCTAAATAATTATTATTAATATTTTATTTATTTATAAAAATATTGAGAAATATTTAAATATTTTATTTAATAATATTTTCTCAACTTAATAAATTTGTAGAAGCTCTTAAGATGAATCATTTTATTTATAATAAATAAATTAAATTTTAATTGAGTCTTAAAAGTTTTTTTAAATATTTTTAATATATTTGTAAAATGACCCAACAACTTTCTATTGAAATTATTTTCAAGCATATTTCATCACTTTTAACCACTGTGCCGAGTGGGCAGTGAGGTGAGCGAGAGTCGTAAAAAGAAAGGACAAAATCCGCAGTTAGCCTTGCTTTCTCCGTGGATTTTCCGCTGTGTTTGTATAGTTGTTGCTATGCGTGTGAACATGATTTTTTCTCTCCTTTTTTGTTTTATTTGCCAGGGCGGGGGCGTGGTCGCCCAGGGGGCGGGTTCTGGGCAGACTTTGGCTTTAGTTTTAATGCGATTTTTATGCGAAATAAACGCCGCGGAGACACCGAGTCCACCAAAGGGGAAGAGCGAGAGCCAGAAAACCCGGACCTGATGAACTAGTTGCCACTCAATGTCCTGTTTTCTGTTTTCTGTTTTCCGCCATCCCGGACAGCTTTCGTCCTGCCGTGTGCCGCTTTTTGCAAATTTCCCGCTCCCCTTTACGGCTCCTCCAGCTTTTGCCTCTGTTTCTGGCCCCACTGACAGCCACGCGGGTCTACTAAATAATTTCGTTAGCAACACGGAAACGTCGGAAAAAATGCGAGCGAAAAGTACAAAGGAAAACGAAATATGAAGAAACAATAGAAGCTCATGAAGTTCACAAAGTCGAAGGTGAAATGCTCTAAGTGAAAAGGGGAAATGATTGGAAAATACATTTTGTTTTTTTCAATTTAATTGTGATATTTTTTAATTATTGCTATTATTTTTTTAACGATAAACCAAATAAGTGTCATTAATCTTCTTTTGAGAATGTATAGAAGCATAACTAAAACCAAAATAGGTATAAAAAAATACAAAAATATTCTTGGATGTTTATTAGTCCCTAAAAAATTGGAATTTGTGATTAGGAAATTCATAGAAAAATAACTATAACTTAAACAGGAAAAATAAAGTTAGAGAAAAATTCTTTAATACTTGTTACTTAAAAAAATTGGACTTTGTGATTAAGAGTTATATTAATATAAATTAGAACCTATTAGCTTTGGATATTTATTAAAAGTAGGGTCTTTCCATATCAGTAGGAGCAGTCTAATCTGCTCTATCTCTTTTTCCTCACATAGTGAGCATGCCTGTTATCCGCAGGTAAGTGCAGGTGAGCTTGGGTAATTTTTTCCTCCTGTTGCTGGCGGAGTGCGTATGGTGGATGCAGGATTCTGGATGTTGGATGCTGGGTGTGCCAGCTGTGCGGCCACTCAAATAACAACAACAGCAACTGCAGAGTAAACAACACACACACACACACACTGCTCTCCTCTGCTCCTTCGCAGGACCTCGTCCTGTCCCTTCTGTTGTTTCTAATCCCATTTTAGCTTAAGCTTTTTTTACGCTGCTTTTCACACAACGCACTGAAATATCGCCATCGCCGTTCGCCGTCCGCGGACACACACGTCCACCTGTACAGGTAACAATGGCGATGGCCGAACTGCGTGTGTTTTTTCCGCTTGTTATTGTTTCCCTTCGCATGGCGCAAAGGGGCCGCCAGAAAAACAAGTCTGGAGTCCTGTTTTCCGACTATGCGATACCCGATAATCACTGTCTTTTATTTGCTCGATTTTCGTAGAGGTAATTTAAATGTATTTAAATGGGCAAAAGGTTGCAATTTACTGCAAGTACTTGATCAAGTAAATTGTACTTTAAATTATGATTTTCAAGAATAATTTTTAGCTGTTAGCTAATTTTACTATTTTAGTTTTATTATTATTAGTATTTTTTTATTTATTTATTTTTAATTAAAATCAAATATTTTTTGCATATAAATAAATACATAAACTGATTAAAATAGGCAGAAAGGTGTTAAGGCATTTTTACAAATATTTTCGTTATGATTATGGGGCGTATACGTAATGCGAATGCTTAAAATTAAGTATACGCCCCATAATCATAAAGAATAATCTCTTTTAAAAATACATTAACATATTTTTGCCTATTTTAATACATTTAAATATTAAATATTATTAGTTATGGTTATGGGGCGTATACGTAATGCGAGTGCCTCATATTACGTATACGCAATGTGGCACTTCAATATACAAGTAAATACAACATTTTATCCCATTTTATTACACTCCTCTCCTGATATATACGCAACACCTCACATAATCTGTTCAAATCACAGACACCCAACTGCTTTGGAATATTGGGTACTAGCAGCCCCCCAAAAAAGTCACCCACATCAGGAATGTGTTTTCGAGCTTGCAGGATTTTGCGATAAAAACTTTGTATCCTTGCCTTAGTAATTTTTGTTGCCAATTGTTGCTTGAGATATGATATGGTAATTAATTTTTATAATCCCCAAAATTCCAGGGTATTTTTGCAGACGTGTATGTCCAACTAACTGTTGGCCCTTTAGGCTTAGCTTGGCTGTCATTTTCATATTTCTTTCACTTGCCACGTACCTTTTATTTTCGTTTTCTTTTCTACTTTTTTGGGAACAGCCACGCCCTCTTGTTGCTGGCGGTCAGGGGGCGGGGCTCGCTTTTGTCACCTGCGGACTAATTGGTCACCGGCAGGTGGACTATATGACAAAGTGTTCTGACCTTCCAACCTCCCATCCCACTCTCTCTCTCTTTGGCCCACTTCTAGGCAATCAAGTTGACATGAAACTCATAAAAGCCCGAGAACGGAGGAGGGTGCAAATCAGACAAGGATCAGACAAAATGGAAACTTTGGCGCAAATCTCTGTCAAATTTAATGAGCCCAGAAATCGCGACTTCTTAACACGAAAACACCCCCCGCATTTCGCCCACTTTTCCACTTTTCCACTTTCAATGACAATCAGAGCTCAAAACAGGCAACAGACTGTGAAATGTTTGCAAGTGGCAACAGCGAAATAAAAATAAAATCAAATCAAGTAATATAATATATATGTATATGTATGCGATATGCGCATAAAAAAGCGTGCGTAAAAAAAAGAAAAGCAGGAAAAGTCAATAAGAAGCGGGGAGGAAAATTGAAAAAGCGACAAGGTGAAAGCTGTTGCTATTGTTGTTGTTGTGTCTACATGGAAATTACAGCACGCACCACGTAACCCGCCCGGCCACGCCCACCGCCCCTTTTCGCAGGACATATAAAATGCATGGACTGTTAAAAATAAATGCCTAGCGCAATATTTTAAAAAACTTTCTGTTTTCACCGCGTTTATTTTTCGCTTCTTGTATTTTGTGTTTTTAATTTGCGTGACGCAGCAAAAAGGGGGAGGCGGGGCGGTGGGCAGTGGGCGGGGGGCGGGGCCAATGGCCTGCATGTATGCCTATCAGCGAAAGCAATAAATTTTTTAATTTTATATGTGCGTCGGGCGGGTGCGTGTGCAATTTTTTTTCATTAATTTTTTAGTGGCCACTGGGCGAAGGACTCTCTATGAACGGCGTTTCGGGGGGCGTAACCATCATGTTATTTAAGCACAAAGTGCGCCACTCAAAGCAGCATGTTAATCTGGCTGTGTGGAGGAAATACAAGGGTGCAGAAACGGACACACAAAAGAAAAACTATCATAAATTTTAAGCAACTTACAATTTACAATGTCTGGGATCGTAAAAATATTGAGTTGGGAAACCTGTGAGGAAATATCTAAGTAGCTACACCCAAGAAATACCAGAGATTTACTCTTAAAACTCTTTGTTTTAAATAATACTAGGTCTAGTATAAAAGTGTGGTATTGAAATAATACTAAATAATATAAATACTGAACTATGTAGTATTTATTTCGTACTAAATATTATAAAGTTCATAGTGTAATGACAATGCTAAATTCTGTCTGGGATTGTAAAAGTATTGAGTTGGGAAACCTTAGAGGAATTCTAGGAAATATCTAAGTGGCTACACCCAAAAAATACCAGAGTTTAACTCTTATAGCTCGATATATTAAAAAAAACTAGATCTAGTATAAAAGTGTGGTACTGAAATAATATCAAATAATATAATACCTAAACTCTTTAGTATTAATTTCATACTAAACATAATAAAGTTCAAATTATTATTTTTTGTAGTTAAAAAAAAATAGTTTTTGGTAACTAGTGATTTTGCGGCAACAAAAGGGTGTAAATCGAGCTCATTGAGCAACAAAATGGTTGAATTGAGGGCCGAAATTCGTGTGTTTTAGGCAATTCAATTAATGGGGCTTCCCTATTCATGAATGTGTGTATGCATGGGTGGGTCCTTGGACCCCCTCCCCCTTCCCCGGGATATTTTGGGCCCCCCTTTGGACACTGGACACCATGGCATAGCATACCACGGCGAAATTTCCATGGAACTCCACGTCCTGAATTCCGATCCGTTTGCTTTCTGTTTATTTGTTTCATTTTGAAGTGTTGTACTTTATTTTCCCTGCCGCTTGTTTTTATGCCCGTGTTTTATTTTCCCTCTCTCATTTTTCTTTTCTACTTTTTTGTATTTTGTTCTTTTTTTCGGTAGCTTCTTTGGCGTTCGCTTTTTTTCCTCCTTTTTTTTTGTGGCGATGAAAAAATAAAATTGCGTTTTACGCAAATCATTTTTAATGAATTTTAATATTGCTTCGATGTTGTTGTTGCTGCTGTTGGTGGTAGGACATGCATACAACAAGCAGCGAGCAGCGCAGCAACAACAACGGCTAGGTCATTAAATTTTAAATGAATTCCGTGTCCGACCCGTCGGCACATAGGTAAAAATCGTAGGCACCGGCTATACGCGGCCATCGTATATAGCTGTATAGCCATAGAGCTATATAGCCCATATATAAATATATGTATTGCTATATAAGTAGAACCCGGTGGGCCATAAATGCGGTCTCAGCATCCATCCAAGAATCAGCAGCTGAACCAGAACAAGAAGCACGCCCTCTCATTTCTCAGCCCGCGCTGCCCTTCAACCTGGTACCCTGTAGTCCAGTGTATCTGGTATTTTTAGGAAGATTTTTTGAGAATTTGTTTAAAAATGATTTATAATGCCATAAATAAATAAAAAAAAAAATAAATAAATAAAATAAAATTAAAAAAAAATAAATACAATTAATAAATTAAATAAATAAATAATAATAAATAAAAAATCATTTTAACCCTTGCTTTAAAATATTTCCCTCTCTTTTTGGCTGCTAAAATAATGCTCATAGGTGAATAATAATTCCCCAGGATATCACCGAGTCGAATCCCTCGGCGATTTCACCTGCTTGTGGGCTGCTTTATTCCCAGCTCTCTTTTTATTTTCCTGCTGACTTGCAGCTGTTAAACAAATAGCTTACTTCTGTCCATTGTTGCTGCTGTTATTGTTGTTATTGCTGTTATTGTTGGTGTAGCTTATTGTTAGCCAGTCGCCAATGTGGAATTGGCAGTTTATTTTTCACTTTCGTTGCGAGTGGAAAAACAATTATATTTTATGATGGCCAAAACGAAAATTGAAATGGTAGCAGCGTTTACCGGCGAAATGGAAAATAGCCGCAAGGTGACTTGGATTTTTGGGGGTTGGTTTTTTAAGTGGTTGAAGAAATTTCGCTATGGAATTTGACTGGAATGGCTCGCTGGCTGGCTGGCTGGCTAGCCATTTCATTAGTGTTTCCCAACTGGCCCACAGATGCAATCAGTCAGGTGAAAGCGGTCCATAGAGTTAAGCTGCTTATCGCACTATCAGTGCGAATGCAGGCTGCCTTTCTGGGGAGGGGGTCGAAAAATCTGGGTAAAAATCTGGGGGAAAATCTGCTGAAAAACCCGTGGGGCCAAAACCACGAAATCAGCGAAACACACACACAGTTTGATGGTGAAACTTCTGATGGAACGACAGCGGCAGTCCGTTGCCCCGAAAACACTGTCACTTTTGGCCAACAGCGAGGTGTGGCCGCAAATTGTTTTGGCCATATCTCTCGCCGCTTTCAGCTCCATCTCAATTGCAAATGTCGGACACATAACTCGAAGGCATTAATCATTATAAATCAGACTATTCATTCGCCGATTGGCCATGGCAACCGGCTGCCAAGCAGACAAAGGGGACGCCGCTCCTGTTGGGAAAACTCTCAGGTGAAAGCCAAGGTGAAAGCAAAACAAAATAATGAACGGCACATCTGAAATGCCAAAGCGAAATTCCTCAAATGAACTTCCGCCACAGAATGCAGCCGGGGAAAAAAGCTGGGAAAGCGGGCAAGAAAAAGGTAGTCGAGTGTATGGAAAGAGGAGCACAAAATAATAAAATAAACCAGCCGCTCCGAAAAACGAGTAAAAGCAAATGAAAAGCTTGCCAGGGGGGGATTTATGGGTGGGGGTACATATCCCCCTGGCAATGTTTTTCTCGCTGTTTGGCTTTGTGGATTGGTAGTTCTGGCCATGATTGTTTTGCATATTTTCTTTGCAATGGAAACTGCCTACGAAAAGCGTCGATCTAGCGCAGTTTTCCACGCTCGCTTAAGCAAAAGCAAAGATAAGTAAAAGAGATTGCATTTTATTTTTTATAAAATTAATAATGCCATTTTCATGTCATATATGAAGTATTTAAGTAAAGCCCTGCAGCTTGCTAAAATATTTGTTTGTTTGCTTTTATCAAATTCTGCTGAAAAGCCTGTCGAGTGTTTTAATTACAAACAATATATAAATATTTCACTAAAATTCCTAAAGAGTGTGTGTTTAAAGCTGTGACTTTTGGCCTTTTCCAAAAGCGTTGACAATTTTGCTTTGAGCTCTGAACGCAATGGAAATGAAAATATATAATATTTCTATGTTTTTGCGTAAACCCTAAATATTTATTAATTATTTATAAAATGTAAAATATTATTAGTGAGTCACATTTAAAAGAAAAATAGTCACCAAATTGTAAAACAAGCTGAAGAGAATTTTTAAAAACAGTTCACAAAGTGTTGCTGTTGAACAAATAAGTTTGATTTTATTTTCCGATTTTTCTCGTTGCTCGTTGATTTTTGGTTATGATGCGTTTTGCCACATTTGCAGCGGAAAATTGTGAAAAAACATTGCATGTCCGATTTGCGCTCAAAAGTGTGCTACGAAAATGTCTGCCCACGTATGTGTGTGTCGGTGTGGCAGCCATTTTGAAACTTAGCAGCGCTAACAACCGGAAATCGTGCAAGTATTTAAATACAGCCACACTGGTAAGTGCTGCGGATTCCCAGGAAGCTCGTGGAGGGAAAACGGGGGGAATGGGAAATGCGGAGAGCAGCCATAACCCAAAAACCGAAATAGATGAGAATTTATTTGAATTGCAGTTGTGTGGGTGTGTTTTCGCCCCCACCCCTCTTCACCCCCCTTTTGTCATCGCTTGCATTTACATGCACTTACCGTTGTCATTGAAAATGTACATTTGCTTAACCCAGCCAAACGACCTCCGGTTGAAAGGAGGAAAAAAACAGAATTCGACCCCAAGAAGACTCGTTCCTCGAGTCCCTTTTTTTTTTGAGCTGCTGTCATCTCAACTCATCGTTACTCTTAACGTTTTCATAACATGAATTATTGATTTGATTGCTCTTCAATCTCAGATACCCCTCTGCTTTTTTTTTCCTGCCTTACGCTCCCCCAGCGATTATACATTTTTAATTTGATTCCTTCAGCTTTTCTCGTCTCGCTTTTCGGTCGCCCATTTTGCCGGCGGAAGTAACGTCGCATATATGACAAATTAACATTGTTAGCATTCCGGGGGCCGCAATTAATCATCATGGCCAAAAGGGAGCGCACTTTGGTGTAGCTTGATTGAAGGGCGGTCGCCGGCGTCTCGCCAGTCTATGAAGAACTGACTGGATGGCTGGATGACAGAGTGTCTGCCACACACACCGTTTGACCTTTGACCCAAGTCACTGGGTTCCCACGTACATATATGAAAAGAAGAGAGAACGAGTGCCTCGACCATCATATACCCGTTACTCAGCTAAAGCAAGCGGTGGCAAGCAGTGCAAGCAAAGCAGTCGCTTGAAAGTGGCGCCATCTATGTGGCGGACAATTCATTATTTGCTTATAACTTTTTACTGAGTGGTCCGATTTGAAAAGTTTCTTCTACGTTTCGATATGTATTAATAAACCAAACAGACTTTTGCACAAATACAATATACCCCCTTACTCCATAAGTAACGGGTATAAATATATATTCTCCCACAGCAGATGAAAGAACACTCAACTCAACTAACTGTGACTGACTACTAGTTGGTCTAAAAATATCCCACATAATCACTAATTAATCCCCGACCTTTTCATTTCCGGTTAAACGTGTTAATACGTAATTTGCCTTGATTTCTGGTCAGTGTTTTGGTTTTGCAAAAACATAATTACACAACCCTAATCCCTAATTAATGCTACACCATTTTATTTCCACAGTCATGCATTTAAGCCCCTGTAATTGCAATTTACCAAATGAATTATTTAAATATTCCACTTCTTTGTTTATGGATTTTTGTATACGTAGTTATCTCGGGTTAGTTGATTAATTTTTCGATTCCATATCGGTTCGTTGCTTCTAGTTGTTCCCATGGATTGTCCTCCTGCTTCTTGCTTTGTTTTGCAGCGTCTCTGAATAATTCCCCCGGGCTCCATTCCATTCAATTTCATTCCGTTCCAGGCCATCAATCAACCTGCCGGGCTCAGCCTGGCTCAATCTCGCCTGGGCTTTGGCCCAGACATAAGTCTTACGGTCCGCCCACCACGCCCACTTCTTGACCGCCTCCCCTTTTGGGGCACCTCTCCGCCCGAAAGAACAGCTGCTGCTGCTGCTGCAGTTGGCCTTGCAGCCCGTCTGCAACTGGCCCAATACAATTGCTAAGTTATTAATGTCATCTCGTATTTTCCCCTGGCCAACTTGTCGCTGGCTTCCCTCTCCCTCACTCACTCACTCGCTCTCACTCTCTCCCCTTCACTTTCCGGCTAACCGGCTTAAATCGAATCTAGCACCCACACACACTACTTCAAAAATTTACAGAAACAAAAAACCAAAAACTACTAAACCAATTAAACGAAACTTGATATACCCTTAATTTTACTTGATTAAATGCTATATTTAAAAAAAAAAATAAATTAAATAAATATTTAGAAAATAATAATATATAATAATATGGATTACTGATACTAATCATTATCATGTCTATAATAATTATCCTATGCCCCAGATTCTACTTTAAAAAATTTTTCTTTTAAAATATATATTCCTTTATTTAAAAGTTGATCACATTTTCGTTTTTTACGTTTTAAAAATATTTTTTTTAATTTTTAAAACATTCCCAAAATCACAATACCTTTCCAAAAAGAGTGCGAAATGAGAAATAGAAACTTTGCATGTGAAAATCGGTTGGCAACAATATTTTATGGATACACTTCTCTGGCATCTCCGTATCCATAGATTTTGCAATTGCCGCAGGCGCCATTCAAATTCAGGGGCGGGGATCGGGGGATTTCGGGAGGGGAGGGGGCTACTGTCAGCTCGTGTGTGACCAACTGCGTGAATCCGGTGACCCGCTCTGCTACACTGGGAGAAAAGCACAGAGATAGCAGCCCATTATCGAAAGGAGAGTCCTCATTAAATCTGCAACAAATTTAGTTCTTCTTTCGGTTTTGTCGACCCGAAAGTTCGAGTGCCAATTTAAATTGTAATTAGGCCATTTCTCTTGGCCAAAAGCAGAGTGTAGCCCCCTTTGCCTTTTCTATATCCTATATGCTCTCTTCATAAGCTTTTTGCCGGGTCGACATGTGTTGGGTATCAGTGACGGAAATCAATGTCGCACTTAAGCGGATTCCTCAAATTGGCTATATGTTTCTTTATTTTTGTATTCCATACGGCTATACCCCTTATAAGTGGGGCATATGGAGTCTATGATATGGTATACGAAAATATTTTAAACTCCATTCTTGGTATACAGTTTTCGAGGCACTTTGTATTTATGATTAATTAAGCAGATCTATTCTTTATTTTGGTATTATTTTTATAAGACCCATTTCTATACCCCTCTTAAGTGGGTAGAATAATATTATATTCTATGATATCTCATTACTTTATATTTATGGTATGTTAAATAGTTATATTTTCAAAAACAACTCCTAAACTTAAGGGTATTGGGAGTACTGAATTCAATAGCGTCGATTAGAAAGTAGTCCTTTCTTATATAGGTAGCTGCGTATATTTTTTTTGCCATCAAGGCCAGACTCCTGGTGACTACTACTAAGCCAAATCAACAAACAAACACACACGGATGGACACATGGGGCTGTGGATGTATGTAGATGTGAATGTGGGTGTGAAGCAGCTGTCGTCAGCGGTAGGTGTCAACAACTGTGTGCGCGTGTGCGTGTGAAGGGCTGCGAAAGAGCCACGCCCCCACACCCACCCACCAACACACAAGCACAGGAAAAGCCAGACGGAGAGCTGAAAATATAAGTAACAAATGCCCCGACGGAAATCAAGTTGAAATTTCATTGAGTGCAAAGGAAATTCAAACGGAAAACCAAATGAGCGAGCCAAGCGCACCGAAATCGAAACAGGACTTTGGTTCCCAAACCCAAAAAACCCGCAGGATAAAGCAGCAGCGGGTGGAGATTCTGGTTCACAGGACTCAGAAGTCATAATTTCCTGACTTCGAGGTGACTTTTGAAGGGTGTTGAAAGCGTTAATTGGAAGTGATCTCTGCAAAGGAATGTATTTAACCCCTTAAGAAAAATGCAAAAAAAAATAGGTACTTTTGTCCAAAGTCATAGTACCCATTTTCTACCGAAAAAATAGGGTCCACTCTAATCGCGCAAAATCACAAGAGTTTTCCCGTAAAGTAACCACCTGTGGTGGCGCCACCTGGAGGCATATTTGTTTTTAGATTTTCAGTGATGTAATGGGTATCAGATAGTCGAGTCACTTGACAAAAGCGTTTCCATTATTTTGAGACTTTAATAGCTATAACTTTAGGTTTTTTAAGGTCAAATTTTTTTTTATTTTTACCGAAAAAAACACAAAAAGTGATTTTTAAGGCCAAAACGGACTTTTCCAGTAACATTTTCGTAGCCGGAGTATTCTATTCCATGACTGGGAATCCAGTTTCAGTTCCACTTCCAGTTCCACCATTAACTGATTGTGTCAAGACCCCCCGTCCGCCCCCTTAATCCCCCCCCCCCCATTCCCCCTACACATATGGCCATACTTTATATGTATTCATACAGGACGGTTCAGTTGGCCGCCGTTTGGTGTCGGCATAAATAAATCAAAATGTCGCCGAT
The DNA here is from genome assembly GCA_037075245.1 of Drosophila mimetica. Taxonomy (NCBI): domain Eukaryota; kingdom Metazoa; phylum Arthropoda; class Insecta; order Diptera; family Drosophilidae; genus Drosophila; species Drosophila mimetica. The sequence continues at coordinate 25,223,705 of JBAMCH010000005.1, read as the reverse complement.
GCCCGGCTTCAACAGCCTTCAGCCCCTGCCAATTTTCCGCCCCTAAGCCACCCAACCCCCCGCCCCTTTCCCCACCATGGATTTTGCCACCCCATTTTGGCCCTCTAGTTGTGTATTGTTCTTGGCCTGTTGAGGGTAACAAGGTTTGGCATTCCATGTCCAGCAGAGGCTCGCTTTTCTAACGGATTGGGTGGGAAATGGGAAAGTGGGAAATGGGAAATCGGGGAAAGGAACTGCTTTTTCGGTTGAGCTTTGCAAAAAGTTTTCGCTTGCGTTTGAATTTTATGCGAGTTTTGGTTCCTTTTTTTCGGTTTCTTTCTGTTCGGCTTTGGTTTTCTCTGATTTTAGTTTTTTATATTCCTTTGGCTCCTCTTGCTTCCTGGTCGGCGTGTCGCATAAATTTAAGTTAGCAGCACATTTTCGCACTGCCTGCCCCTCCCCCCTCCCCCACGCCCACTACCACCCACCGCCCACTTGAGCGGAGCCTCAAGGACAACCGCAGAGTCGCAGAGTTCCTCGGTTTACTTAATGCGCCGCTAAAAGTTTTCCTATTTTATTATTTCTGCCCGTCTTTGCTGCGTTTCTTGGCCATCTCCTCGCTTTCTGTTTTGCCTTCGCCACTTTGAACCCACTTTTTGGAATTTCCTCCTCCCGTTTTTTGGGCCCGCTATGGTTTTTCAATTTTCGCTACTCAAGTAAAACTATTTATAAGTTGTATTTGTCTTGTTTTTGTTTTTTTTTTTTTTGGTTCTGTGAGGAAAGTGCTGATAGGCGGTGGGCTTAGTTTCCCATCGAAGCGAAAAGGCAATATTTTCTAATGTCCCAGTGGGTCGCTACTACGAATTCAAATCTGAATTGGTTTCCTGGCTGATTTTGTCTCTTGCTACCAACAAAAAAACCCTGTGATTGGGAATGGGCTTTATTTTACGGGCATTTGTTTTCATCAAGTACTTTACGTGATTCCATTAGCACTTGGTTTTTAAATAATAAATCTTAGTAAGCCAAATGTGAAAAAAGAAAATAGGTTAATTAAATCAGTGGGAGAATAGTTGTTGTTGTTGTTTTAATAATTCCATAAAATTAAATCACTTAGAGGAATTTATTTATTAACTAACTTTTAAGCTGATTAAAAAATGCTAACATAATTTAAAAATTAAGAAAAAAAATTAATGAAAATATTATATTTTATTTATATTTTAAACTTTAAATTATTTTTTTTTATTCACATAGTAGGTGTATAAATGAAATTATATTTTCTACCTCAAATAAAATATTTATTAAGTAATTTAATGAAGTTATAATTTAATGAAAAAATATTTATTATGTAATTTAATAAAATTATATATTCTACGCCAAATAAAATATCTACTATTTATATTAAATGTTTCTATTTTAATAAATTTTCTATTAAAATAAACATGTATTTATTTCAGCTAACAATATATTTTTTTCCAGTGCAAATGTGTCAATTCAGTGACTTTTTTGTGCCTTCATCTGCAAACCCCTTGCATCTATTTCCGTTTTGCGAGGCCTCAGTTCGTTGTGTGTAATTGATTCCACATTTGTCGCCATTTCATGCCCATTTCCCACATTTCCCCGGCCTTCCAGCCCTTTTACTCCCCTTTTCCATTGCCTTGTAAAAGTTTGGGTGGCAAATAAAAGCAATTACGGCCATCAATTGGCCATGTTGCATAAAAATGAATAGCCATAAAATGCTGCAGCGGTGACAGATGGAATATGGGAGTCATGGATGCCATAGATCAGATCAGACAACCCCCCTCCCACCCCCCCCTGGGCAGTTGTTATTTTTGACTTTGTTTTTTCTAGATGGCCAACTCTTTTGTATCCGCTGGCCGCGAAATTGTTATTACTTAAAGCGTCTGCTGGGACCAATGGGAAATGTTGCACATTTTTCATGCGTTTGACAAGCGAGTTTGGTGGGTTTCTAGGGGGGGTAGAGAGGGGGGTGGAGAGGCCTTGCCCTAATTGCAGCTGCAGCCGTCATCATTACGGGCGACTTCCTGTCCGCTTTTCCCGCACTTTCCCGCCCTTGGGCGGCCTTGGGGCCAAGTTTTTGGCTAATCTATTTGTCATGTTCGCGCATTCGAATCGGAAAAACTAAGCGACATGGCCAACGTAATTTGCAACGATACTTCCGGTGCGCTTTCCCTCAGCATTTCCCGCCGCCGCCGCCTTTTCCATGGCTGTGTGGAAACCCAAGAAAAGCGGAAAAGACATTTCAGAAATTCAAAAGCGTTGGCTTTGATAAACGAGCTGAGCTGGACGGCTTGGACCTCGAGCAAAAAGCCAAGGAGATACGAGGATACGGGGATGCTGCATCTGGATTTCTGGACTCGGAATACAATCTCGGGAAAGCGGAAAAGCGGATGAGGTCGGGGGTCATCCGTACGTACGTTCGTACGTGTGTGTGTGTGTGTGTGAACGCAATTGCAATTCAAATTTTTGCTGCCGCAAATGCAATTTCTATAGGATTTCACTTTGGTTGACTCTCGCTCCCATCTGTGCCCACAAATTGCACTTTCTTATGGCCACGGTTTATAGCACCCTCTCTTTCGCACCACAGCTATCCGTCTCTTTCGCAGCAGCCACAGAAACTCCCCATCCGCATCTGTATCTGTATCTGTATCTTTGCGGCATCTTTTGTATCGCAAAGATTTGTTTACTCCTCGCTCGACTTTTGTTTTGCAGTTTCTTTGCCGTTGTTATCCATTTCATTCGATTCTTTCTTTTGAAAGTTTGAAAGCCCTTGGTGAATGCACTTGGAAAATTTAAGGTACTTTGAAAATTTTTGATATTTTGTAATTAAAAATGTACTTTTAATCTTCCTCCTTACCAAATACATTTTTTTTAATTTTCTGTAAGGCAAGAATCTTTAATCATTTTACTTGAAATGCGATCCTCTTGTATTTATAAATTAAAATTAATTTTTTTGTCAGTTTAAAATTATTTTTTTAATTTAAGAGAGGGGTTAAATTGTTTTGTTTTCTTTTAATAATTTTTCACAAAATCTCTTTTCATCCCCTTTCTTGCAGTGTAACAAACTCGCGTTGCATTGCTTTAGTTTGATTCATTTTGAGTGTAACCAAAGATGTTGCAGCATCCAAAATCTGCTGACGAACCAAGCGAGCGAGAGAGTGAGAGTGAGCGAGACGGATAGAGGCCGACAGAAAGAGACGCATGCATATGTGATGCTGCAAAAGTTCTGGTTGCGATTCAACTTTTGTCGCTTTGGTAAAAAAGTGCCACGAAAGTAATGTTGCAGAGTCGCCTCCAGGGAGATTGAGTGACAGATTGAGCGGGTTGCACAGGAGCAAAAGGGGGATTTTCGGGGGGAGGGGGAATGGGAGCAGGAGATATGCCAAAAAACTTTCAAACAAAAACGATTTAAAAAGCGATTCAAAGTCAGATTCTCAAATCGAATCAAAATCGATTAAAGCAAAGTTGTATATGGCACAAAGTTCAACAGATTGAACCGAACCCGCAAATAAAACACGAAAGGCTGGCGTTGGCGGTTCGAATACCCTGGTAAGTGAACTTAATGCTTACTTTAGTTCCTGGCTCGCATTTTAATACGCAACTGAAATATCCGAAAAGTTTTCATCAATTTTTATTTGGGAATTTCCGGGGCGAGCGGAGGTGTGTTTAAGGTGGCCAGTCATTTGGGGCTCTTTAATGGCTGTCAACTTTAGGGTAACGAAAAGTTTGATCCCTCTGAGCCTGTCAGTTCCCAAACCCTCGTTCGCTTTATGTTGTATGGCCAGAATGACAACGAATTTACATTACCAGTGGATAAGTGAGTGCCACGTAACTACTTTATTTGTTTCACCTTGCCCAAAAGGAAGTTTCAAACATTTTAAGAGCAGTAAAGAATCCTTTTTTTTTTTAATTTGAGACCATTTTTACAAAACTTATAGCAAAAAACTAATTTTAAAATTAGATATTGGCCAAAAATCGAAATCTGCATTTTGCGCCAACAAAAAAATCCGTATTTTGGCTATAAAAATGGAACTAATTGTCCAAATATGGAATGGCATACCTTCCAGAACTCGTAGTTAAATTCTCTAAAACTTGGCATTCACAGAAAAAAATTTTATTTTTTGGAAATTTTTCGCAGAAAATTGTGATGCTACCCCTTATAAAAAAATCGAAAATTTGAAAATTTTTTAATTTTTCCAAATCAGCCGGAGAGTGCACTAATATTAATTATCAGGTTGTTATCTGCTCAAAACAGTTCGCCGTTTTAATATCGGAGCATTTTTGCAAAAACTAGAGCAAAAACAAATTTTACAAAAAATCAGATTTTGGCAAAAAAAAGAAATCTTCATTTTCCGCCAATAAAAAAGTCCGTATTTTTTCTATAAAAATGGAACTAATTGTCCAAATATGGAGTGGCATACCTTCCTGAACTCGTTGTTAAATTCTCTGTAACTTGGCATTTCCAGCTAAAATTTTTATTTTTTTGAAAATTTTCGCAAAAAAATGTGATATACTATCAAGAAGTCAAGAAAGAAGACGTTCGAAAATATGGTAAGTAGGCACTTCGCACTTATATGACTCGCCCGCCTTGGGAATAACAAATCCTTTTTACTGGGCCCCATTACGCAGCCGGCGGAGGAAGGACGCCACCCAGGACCTCAGTTGCAGGGTCTCCAATGCAATCTCAACAAGTTGCATGCTACTCCTCTGTCAACTCAACTCAACTCAATCACAATCACATTCTTGAGATGAGCAAACAACTATTGCTTGCACATATTTCACACGGTAAAAAAATATAGAATCACTTTAATTTATTAACAAGTCTACAAATTTTATGCAATAAGGAAATAAGGAAACCTTTATTTTCTATGTTGAAAAAAAAATATTTTGTGTCATTAAATAAAAATAACCAATATTTTAATTACAATAAAAATATTTATACTGTGAGAACATTGGAAATAAAATAAAAATAATTAGTTCCATGGATTTATTTTGTAAATGCGCTTTTTAAAAATTTATTTTGCAGCTAGTTATTATTTTTTGCAGTACCATCAATTGCCAAATGCCAGAACAAAATTTATGCAGAGTAGAAAAATCTTTCTCTTGGGAAAAGGAGGCGTAGTGTGTGAGGGAGAGGGAGCGATATGCGGAGCACGTGGAGCCAAATCACATTTTGTTTGCGTACAATTTTTGATAGATTATTACAGAATGCGGCAGAGTTGGGTTTTCCGGCGGGCTGGGGGGTGGTCGGGGAGCAACATTATGCTTATATACTGACAGTATCTTGCAGTCACAGCCAGCAACTTCGCGCCAAGTTGACACTAACGGGACCAACTGGGTTCAAAGGGGGAGTGAGTCGAGTCAAAGGGAGAAAATATTACGTGTATTGAGAGGCCCCGCACCCATTACCCATTACCCATACGCCCCGTGTGCCACCACCACCCGAAATCCGCAGCTTGTTTGCATGGCTGGAATGGCTCGGTGCTCCAAACTCGACTAAGGGATCAGCTTCGGCTTCGGCTCCAGGTTCAGGATACGCTCTGCACTGAGGAAATTGGGAGGTTTGTCCTTCAGTTTTTAGTTTGATCGAGGAAATCGATTTTATAACTTGTATTGGTCTTTAAATACCAACAACATTTTTAAATATTAATATTATTAATTAAATTCTTAATTATATATTATTTTATATTTTAAAGTGGGCTATAAATTCTAACAAAATGTTTATATTAATTATAATTTATTTTTTATTTTATATAATTTGTAATAATACTCAGTATCACAATAATATTATTATTTACATTTTAAATTAAATATTATTTTATATTTTTTTTAATTGATTTATAGATACCAACAAAATGTTTAAACATAAATATTTAAATTTTAAAATATTTTTTTTAATACTCAGTCTAATTATATTCCTTTTTTTATTATTTAAATAAAATATATTGAATGAATAATACCCCCTAATTTCGTCAAGTGCACCGTAAAGCCCCAGCAGCTTGTCATATAATCACCCAGCAGCGTGTGTGTGTGTGTATAGGACATAAGATAGCGATACCCTTGACAGTACTTAAAAAATGCGAATAAAAAATAAAGAAAGGCGGCATGTTTACTTTTGTTTGCTTTGCCTTTCATCGTCCCTTCCAGCTTTCCACTTTCTACTTTCCACTTCAGACCATTTTTTTTCAGGATTTTCCTGTTTTCCTAGCTGCGTTTCAGATTTTGTGCGGTTTGCTTTTGGCGCTGGATGCGCTTCCCCGAAAAATAAAATCTAAAGGAAAATGGAAATAAAATAAGAGGAACCAAAGATGGAAAAAAAACCCGAAATAGACAAAGTTTCGACTTTCCTGGGCAGCTTTGCCTTTGCCAAATTGTCTTAATAGATTTATGGGCGTACGCAAAATGGCTGCACTTGGCCCAAACCGGAAGTGGCCAAAAAGGGAGACAGAGAGAGAGACGAAGGTTTTTTTTAATTTGGTTGCGCAAGACTTGGCAAAAACCCCCTCCCTTTCGCACCCATTAGCCGGGCTTAGAGCGATATTAGCCGAGGGTTAATGGGACTACAATTGGGAATCCCCATTTTTAGGGACACCATTTTAGTTTTCCCGCGGGAAAACCGAAAACCGAAATCAACTGACCAAGAACAAATATGCGGCCCCCAATCTCGTCCCTCCGATCGAAAAACTTGCGTATCAGGTATCTCTTGCCAACCGAGTTAAGTTGAGTTAGGTAAGTTGGGGCGACATTTATGCACTAACTTTAATCGTCATAATCCCGAACGGAGGCGGGGTTAACTTGTCTGCAAGACGATGAAATTTTGTTGATGTTTGTCTTTGGCCCCGCTCTGCAGTTTTGCAGTTCGGCTCCATCAAAGTGAGAGAGTTTTGCCAGCTCGACTGCCGTTTAGCTGGTTACTTAGCTCTATATTATAGCCAGGCCCTCGCTTTCCCACCGCAAAGTTGCAAAGCCAAAGGAGCCCGGTTACCCGTTGCCCGTCGACCGTCGCCCGTATTCCGTATTCCGAGGATTCCAAGGATCCAAGGATCCAAGGAGCAGCCGCCGCATCCTTTTGGCCAAATGCCGTGTGTTGTCTGACGTTTTGCTAACGACTTTTCAATGGCTGCTGCTCTGGGCCAAGGCATAAGTTTTGCGGTTCCCTCGTTTCAGTTCCTCCTCCTCCTCGTCCTTCGTCCTTGCTCCCTTTTAGTGTGCGTGTGTGGTCTGCGAGAGTGTGTGTGTGTGTGTGTGTGCCAGGACAGTCTGTTCCAAGTAAACAGTTCCGACTCCTTGCGGCTGCTCTCCTTTGGGTTATTGGCTTGGCTTGGCCTGGCAGCAGCTGTTTGAGGCTCTGCAAACATTATGCACTGCGGGAAAACTATTAGGGGCTTTGCAAAGAAGGATACCAAAGGTCCTGCGAATCAATAAAAATATAATTAATATTTATTCCGATTTTTTTAGATTTTTTCATGGTTTCTGAAGAGCTTTTTCAAGGGAACTTCTTAAGGAAACCTCATTTCCAGGCAATCCTTAATATATCCTGTAATATTCCCCAACTTTCTCCGCTTTTTTCTTGAGATATTTTCCTAGCCAAATTGGTATTTAATAAACCCAGGCAGAAATCCGCTTTACTCCTCATGCAGTTAAACTATTTCAAGAGCACTCAAAGGGTTAACTGAGTTTCAAGACAATCGCAGGACACATTCTATTTATCCTCATATCCTTGAATTGGCAACTTAATTGCATGCTCGCAGACACCTTGTGCCATCGCAATGGAGTTTTTGAGTGCGATTCTGAAGACTCGGTGCTCGAAATGAGTTCTTCCATCCACCGCCACTCGAGCTGAGTCCTAATCTCCGTTGGCTTTAAGGCTTTCGCAGTGTGTGCAGGAGTGCAGATTTAAAGGACGAACCACTTGAGTTTTTGCCTTAGTGTACGGAACCCACATGTGTGTTTGTGTGGGTGGCTTCTTTGCTGGGTTCCATAAAGCTGAGGAACTGCTACAGTTGTAAAAAGAAATTAGTTGCTGCCGCCTGGGGTCTTTTTTTCGGGGGGAGGGGGGCATAGGGATAGCTATAGGGAGGTGGAGGTGGTGCCACCCCATCCAAGGATCGCGAGTTGTTGTAATTGACTCAGACAATATGCTGCCGCCGGAATAATGGTGGAAATAGGGGGGTTCCCGTTCCCATGCCATCCTATCACTCACACACAAGGAGGCACTTGAAAACCGCAGAGCCGACACAACGTAACCGTTAATGGGGCAGGCATATCTCTGCCGCGCCTGCGAGTATATCATATCGCCATATCGGGACGCCAGCGGGCCAACGGGGCGGATGGTTGCTGGTGCGCTGAAAATGAGTTAATAAAATGCGTATGCGTAATCAAATTATATGTCAAGTGTGTTGACAACGTAGCAGTCAACGTTAATGGCAACGCATTGCCAAGAAGATGGAGACCATCATCATCCAGCAGCCAGCAGCCAGCAACCAGCACATCCTCATTCTCATCAAAGAGTCCTCATCACATGCGAGCATCCAGTTTTCCTTTGCCAAATGCGATTTTAATGACTCGAACAAAGGAGAACATTTAAGCGAAATTTATTACATCGATGTGTGTGTGTGTTTGTGCATGTGTTTTTGTGTCCTCATCCAAGTCCAAGGAGCATTTCCTCCGGCTGCATTTCGGCCAGCTCCTTTGATCCAAGGACTGCATCCATCAGCTCGGCATCCAGATGATCCCTCTTCACCTGGCCGAAGTCGCCGTCATTTCACGAAATTAATCTAATGCCCTTCTATCTGTGTAAATTGAGGTAATTCTGGGATGTCGCACAAACATTCAGATGTAAGGAGCACGAACAATGCAAATAGGCGAGTACAGTGCGTTTCTAAAGTCGAAAACTATTCACAAAGGAAATATATAACCTACACCCAAAAAAAAAGACTTGATATTAAATGATGATCGATTTGAGATTATCTGACATTCATTTCGATTTGATATTACACATTCTAATTCGACGTGTTCGAAATGTAAAACGTGTGTTTTAAGTAGGCAAGTTCGAATTTCGAAAGCTTCTTTCTCGCTCCCACTCACGTAACTTGAGTCGCCATATTGCGACTTCCTCTCTTTTTCGAAGTCAGAAAATCTCGGAGAGAGAAATCGTAAAAAATTACGTTTTTCAATATCGATTTCACCACTATGTCATGGTAAAAATGATATGTGTTTAAATACCAGAAATGTACCATGCGCAAATCGGTTTAATCCTGGGGAGTACTAAGATAAATAAATTCCAAAACTATTAAAAAAATATAGAGAAAAATAATGAACCCGTGACTGACCTTACAGCCATGCCACGCACTGTTCAAATGTGTATGCATTGGCTTGATAATTTCGAGAGACATTCGAGTACATTACACATCATTTGATGGGCTAATGCTTTTCCACTTGACATTTCGTCTATGGCTTCGACAAACACTCCACTCTCCGGCGAACGAACCACAGGATCCCAGGATGCCAGGATGCCAGGATACCAGGACACGATGATGCAGGGGTGCGGGGCTTAAATGCGATGACCGGATATGGTGATATTTGTCAGAAGTAAATTAAATTGATGTGGCAAAAGCCTGGAAAGGGGCAGTCGTCGCTCGGACACCTGGATTCGATTCATTCGACTCTTGATTAAGTGAAATTTCATTCCAATTCCAGAGTTGTCATAAAGTGCGCACACGCACACTCACACACTCACCCGCCCACAGAGAGATATGACCAAAAAGATACATACAGAAACGCAAATTGATTGCGAAGCTGTTTGCCATAAATTATTAACACTAATTAAATGATTAAATAATTAAAAAAAAAAGGAGAGAGGGATTTTTATTGGTCAGCCTATCGCATTCGGTTCGGTTTTGGGGCACTCCCATCCCGCCTTTTATCTTTATCAATTAACGCGAAAATTGATTCAGCGCAAATTTATTTTTAAATTCAAGATACTCGCATTCCTCTCCCATTTTCTGCCGCTCCAATGAATTCGCCCCACTTTGGATGGCCTTTTTTATCTTTTTGATGATTCTCGTAATATGCGTATCTACGTCGATTCGGTCCGAAAAAGGCATACCATAACTAAGTTGATCAATTCAACCCATAGATTTATTTATGTATGCAGTTAACCCATGAACTTTTCAAGATCCAAAGTACTTTAAAACCCTTAATCATAATATAGAAAACTTGGACTTACCGAATTTTTATGTATTTGTAGATTACCAGATTGTATCTCCATTTTCCATATACAAAGAAAAATCCTTTAAAAATTCCTGAAAAAAAAATTATATTAAAAACTAAAAATAAAATTTAAAAAAAAATTGCCAATCTCAACTGAATTAATAAACACTCATATCAAAAAATATTAAAAATATAATAATAATATAGAAAATAATAAAAGAAAACTTGGACTTACCGAATTCTGATTAATCTGTAGATTACCAAATCGAGAGTTATACTTCCGTATATAAGGAACAATTCTTTATAAATTCCTGAAATAAATAATAATAATATCAAAAAATAATATTAAATAAAATAAAAAAAATACTTTAAAAACCAAGACTAAATAAATAGAAAAGTATAATAAATATTCAAAGTATAGGCCTAATTTCAATGTTGTTTCCAGCTACAAATAGGTAGCCCCATATGCTCCATTTCGATGAACTTCTTACCCTTTTGAAGACTTTCCCCACTAGTGAATACTCGCAGCAAGTGAAAAAACAAACAGCGAGTTGTTGATTTTTGACTAAATTGTTCATGATGTATTTATTCTTCTCCTTTCTTTTGCTTGGGCCTGTGTGTATATATATATATATTCTGTATATAGAGAGAGATGTTTGTATACATTTATATGATGCGAACTGCGGTATTTCTTACTATCTTACTTTCCTATTTGCCTTTCTCAATGCTAGATTAGTTTCGTTTTGTGTACGGCTACATAGCTATATGTATATGCATATGTATATGTATCTAGTGGACTAGGAGTACATATTATGTATGTGTGTGTGGAATTAGAGTAATTTATCCTTAACTGCCATCATATATGCGATGCGGTTAGCCTAAAAGTTCAACTTACCGTGCTAGGAATTTGACAATAAAAAAAAACAGTATCAGTATCGTTACATTTAGTTTTTCCATGTTTACTTGATGGCATTAATTTGTCTGCGGTTTGTCTGTATGTGTGTGTGTGTGTGTGTCTATTTTGAATGCGTGTTGAAGTGGACTTAATTTAATTACATTGGCTTAATTTCCATATTTGTTTTATCGCTTTTTGTTTAACCATTACTGCACTGCTTTGGCCGTTAGTTAGTTATAGTTAGTTATAAACTACATAGACATATATCTGAATTGGCTTAGGCTATGACAATTAGTTTTAAGGTTGTCCTTATTTCGATCTCTCTTTTTTCTGTTTTTTTTTTTCTATATTTTTCTCCCACGCTTTGTATGTTTTACGAGCAATATCCTAGCCTATCTGTTTTAATTTCACTATTTTAATTGAATGCCACAAATTGAATATGGCAAAAATTAACAAATGCAAGTGGCCACGCCCACTTGGTGGGCGGTCGCTCAAAATTGAATTTATTTTAAATGAAAATGCCGCAAAACAGCGCAAAAAAAAACAGGCAACAAAACTGCGTTCAAATGAGCTCCGCTCTCGCTTGACAGCCCTCCAATTGGAATGTCCTGTCACAGAAAACACAAAATACAAAACAGAAAACAGAAAACAAGGCCAAAACCAACAGAAACAAACAACAAATGGCCATTCACGCGCTCAATTACCTACAATCAAAATGCATTTAAAAAGTATTTAAACCTAATTGCCAGTGGGCGGGACCCAAAATGCGAAAGGCTCAAGCAAAATGCCACCGAAGTTTCTGGCTAAATCGTTGGTAATTCGTTGATAGCTTCTTCTTCTCACTTTCAGAGGTCGTTTCTTCGAGTATTAACCATATAGATTGCGACAATACTTTCGGTTTCCTTTTGGCACATCCCTATAAATATCTGTATTCTACATTCATATACACACCTAACACTTTGAGCATAAAGTACGGAGTATACGTACAACAGTTGGATTTGTAGATGAAAACAAGAGAGAATGCTATAGTCGAGTGCCTCGACTATCAGTTACCCGTTACTCAGCTAAAGCAAGCAGTTGCTTGAAAGTGGCGCCATCTATGTAACGGTCAAATCCTTTTTTTGCTTATAACTTTTTACTGAGTGGTCCGATTTAAAAAAATTCTTCTACGTTTCGGTAGGTATTAACAAACCAAATAAGATTACAAGATTTACAGTATTTCCAGTCCCAACTCTCTGGCTCCTATAGTTTCTAAGTTCTCGGCGTTCACACGGACGGACAGGCGGACAGACGGACATGGCCTTTTTCTACGAGTAACGGGTATAACAACACTTATAAACATTGGCTGTTTGCTTTTGTCTCTTTACATATTTAACTTGGCACAGTATAACAGTTGGTAAGAAGAAGTCACATTTATGTATTAACATTTGAAGTGTTTGCTTCCAGAAAAATATTGGCACTGCTTGAATAACAAAAAACACTATTCATCAGCATTTTTCTAATATTTAACAAAAAAATTCTTGCCCTCCGGAAACGTATATTTTCCCCGACAAAAACGAGAGAGAGAAAAAAAAAAACAAATAAAACTAATTGAAATTTTGTGGCGCAAAAAAAGTGCAGAGCAACTAACTAACAAATCGCTTAAATAAACTTTGTCCTTTGGTATTTATACAATTTGTCATTTTCATTTTCATTTGCATTTTGTTTGCTCTACTTGCCGCCTCCTCCAGTGCCACGCCCACACCCACGCACTATTTATTATTCATAGTTGCGTGTGTGAGTGTGAGTGTGTGTTTATTAATTCCGGGATTCCTGCTTTACGGCATTAACCGTAAAACGCCCTCAATTATTTATGCATTTATCATTTATCATTTAGAATTTTAATTTTCATTTAAATTTTAATTCACTCTCTCGCTCTGTCTCAACTTTAGTTGTTTGACTTCTTTGTTTTTGCTTTTGTTTTTGTTTGCCATATTTACACACATAATAATAAATATTAGCTCAATGTTTTTATTTACGCTTGTATAGTGGAAAAACACCATGAACTTCAAGTTGGGGATAGTGGCCCTCGAAAGTAGGCCATGTTTTTTATTTCTCACGGCCAAATGACACTTGCTTAAATTTAATTTAATTTATTAAATGAAAGAAAACAAAGAAAAAGCATTCTTTGGATTTATATACACTTATGCTATAGGTTTGATTTGGTTTTTCTTTAACAGATCCTAACTTAAGCCAGTGTCATATGATCATTATCAAGTTGCGGATAGTGACACTCAAATGACACTTGCTTAATTTAATAGATATTATTTAATTAAAGAAAACAGAGGAAAAATGTTCTAGAGCTTAAGAACAGTCATTGGATCTATACACACTTATGCTATAGGTTGTTATGATAACAGATCTTAACTTAAGCAAGTGTCATGTGATCATTATTCTTCCTACGTTTTCCCTTTTGCTTATGTATTGGTGCAGTTACTTACAGTGTGTGTGTGTGTTTGGGTGTTTCGTTTTCCCACTTCCGTTGCCTAGACACGTATCACTTCACCTGGCGCCGGTCCCGCCTTGGGACACAGTGCATCATCGATGCTGTCCCGCAGTCGCATCGCCGCATCCAGCTGCGCCGTCTCGTCCTGGGCTCCTGGTCACATGAAGATATCGCCCACGGCCTGCGACTTGCGCGGTGTGGTCGGCACTCCGTGCGGGCAATGCGGTGGGGTTCCCGAGCCCGAGGCCACTGCTCCTCCACCGCCTCCTCCTCCTCCGCCGATCGCCTGCTTTGACTCATCCTCGAAGGTCACCATCTTCTCGCTACGCGGCTTCAGCGTCACAATCTGCAGCTGAGCCGGCGGCGGAGGCGGCTGCTGTTGCTGCTGCTGCACGGAGGGCGTGGCCGAGCAGAGCAGCGTCTGGGGCGGACCCAGCTGGAGGCCATGGGGCAGGCCCATGCTCATGCCCATGCCCATGTTCATGCCCATGCCACCCACGCCCATGCCCATGCCGGCCATGTTCATGTTGCCGCCGACGCCGACGCCGCCGCCGCCGCCCATCATGTTGGGCGAGTATCGGCGGGGCGGCGGCAGGGCGAGATCCCCCACCCCCGACAGATTGAACTCGCTGATGCTGCGCGGCACAAAGTACTCCAGGTGGTGCTCCGGTATGCCCGTGGATCGCCGGATGGGCGTGTTCCGCTGGAAGGCGGATCCTCCGCCGCCGCCGGCAGAGTTTACCCCCTGCAGGTGACTGCGGCGCGGCAGGGAGCTGTACTGCGTCAGCGTGTGGGCGGGGCCGAAGAACATGGTCTGATGCTGGCCCAGGTTGTTCTGCGGCGGCTGTCCCAGGCCCAGACCTAGGCCCACGCCCACGCCCACGCCCAGAGTGGGATCCGCACTGGGTCGCTGTCAGGAGGGCTTCGGCGTCACTGCCACCGTGACGAGGGCCAGCTCCTCGGCCTTGGGCATCACATGGTCCTGCACACTGAAGCGGCGCAGCCACAGGACAATCTCCGTCTGGATGAGGCTGAAGCACATGGCCACCACGGCCATGCCCACGAGGATGTAGGCGGAGGCCGTGTACAGGGCCACCGCGCCGTTGGGCGCCATCTCGCCGAATCCGATGGTGCCCAGCGAGGTGAAGCAGAAGTACAGGGACTCCAGGACACTCCAGTTCTGCAGCTTGTGGAACAGGATGGCGCCACTGCTCACATAGCAGAGCAGCACGCACACGCAGATGGAGATGGGCACACTGGGCGAGCCGCGGCGATTGCCCGAGGCGGATTTCTTGCCCTGCTGCGACTGCTGCTGCTGCGATTGCTGCTGTTGCGACTGTTGCTGCTGCTGCTGCGCCTGCTGCTGTTGGTAGAGGCCGTACTGATGGAGCTTCTGGTGGCCACCGTAGTGCCCCTGGCCCTTGTTCTTGTCCGCCTTCCGTCCACCGACGCCGCTCGAGCTGGAGGCGCCACCTCCGCTGCCGGAGGAGGATCCTGAGCCGCCGCCACCGCCACCGCCGCCGCCGCCCGGACCGCCCTTGACTGACCGCTGGCGCCGGAAGAGGCAGCGCATGCCCGCCGAAAGCGCCTCGCCCATGGCGGACAGGTAGAGCAGCACGATGGGAATCCCGAAGAGGGCGTACACCAAGGCCGCCACCCGGCCCCACTGCGTCCGGGGCGAAATGCCGCCGTAGCCTGCAAGGAAATGGAGAATAAAATCCACATTTTAATGTAAGCTTTAATTAATTTTCGTATGGTCTTTAAAAAAGGTCGGTTTATTTAATGCAAAAGGTACTTCTTCCTCAGAAATGCAGAATCTATAGTACCTACACAAATGTTTTCACGTACGATACAATCCCAATTCCGACCAAACTACGAATTTTTTTGGTAAAAAATCAGTATAGGGTTTTCGGTAAAAATACTATTTTTTCTGGTGGATTTTTTCCTGAAAGTTAACCAAAACAAAACCCAAATAAAAAATACTTTGTGCTTAAAATTTAAATTTATAGGTTCAAATGCCAATAGATTGGGTCCATTTAACCACGAACTCAACGAGGTATTACACACCTTTTCGTTTCGCATCAAAATCGGTAAAAATAAGAGTTTTCCCGGTACTTAAACTTATGGTATTTCCTCGACCATCTTCGTTCTAATTCTTATCCAAAAATCGTAACTTTTCTTTGTCTAACAAGAGGGAACGCTATAGTCGAGTGCCTCGACTATCAAATACCCGTTACTCAGCTAAAGTCAGCAGTCTCAAGCAGGGCAAACCAAGCAGCCGCTTCAAAAAATTTAAAAAATTTCTTCTACATTTCGGTAGGCGTTAATAACCCAAACAAAATAACGTTTACACTTTTGCTCTAGCTTTAAAACTATGGGCGCCACAGCTTTTCGCGGTTTGTGGGCGTTAGGGGGGGAGGGGGGGGTTTCCAACTTTGGTCTATCAATATGTATTGATGAAACGAATACACATTGCTTTTCCCATTAATATAGCTTCAAAAATGTGGGTGCCACAGTTTTTCGCGGTTTGTGGGCGTTAGAGGAGGCGTGGCACATCAGCGAGAAAAACTTGCCTGCGTATTAACCCCTAGAATCTGCATGCCAAATCTCAATCTTCTAGCTTTTATAGTTTCCGAGATCTCAGCGTTCATACAGACGGGTGCCACAGTTTTTCGCGGTTTGTGGGCGTTAGAGGGGGCGTGGCACATCGGCGTGAAAAACTTGCGCTGCGTATTAGCCCCTAGAATCTGCATGCCAAATCTCAATCTTCTAGCTTTTATAGTTTCCGAGATCTCAGCGTTCATACAGACGGACGGACGGACAGACGGACGGACAGACGGACAGACGGACATGGCCCAGTGATCCTGATCAAGAATATATATACTTTATATGGTCGGAAACGCTTCCTTCTACCTGTTACATACTTTTGCACGAATCTAATATACCCTTTTACTCTACGAGTAACGGGTATAAAAATATGAATTATATTTTGCCTTAACTAACCAGACTAGAAGATAATTCAATTAATAAGCTTCCCTTTGGCTGAGTTTTTATGGCCACAGTGGAATCTCGTTAGCTGGATCAGTGAACTGAACTCGGCTTGTGAATGCAGCCAAGCCAGCGCTACGTGATCCCATTCACAGTTTAACAGGCTGAGCTTCCTTTCTGATCCTTTATCTAATTAGCAGGTCAGCGTAGGCAAGGTACCAAGTACAGGATACAGGATGCAGGATACAGAGATTAGCAGTGGCAGATAGATAGAGTCGTTTGGGAAAGCATGTGCATGTGGCACAATAACCTTTTTCGGGGCAGACCCCTTTTACCATCCCCCACCCGATTTTCCATTTTCAGGACCCCATCCCAAAACAACAAAAAAAAAAAAAAAAAAAAAAAAAACAAAAAAAAAAGAGGAAAATAATAGAAAAAACGTAACTTTTTCTGTCGTAGACACTTTGGCTTTGATGTTGTTTGCCCAGAGACCCGGTGATTTGGAGCACGGCGAGGGGTTTGGGATAGGGATTGGGATTGGGATGGGATTGGGCATGGAATCGAGACGAGACTGGGTGCCAGGACCTGTGGCAGGACCCTCTTCCTAGGCCGCCTGTGGCCACCGACCTAACCTATCCCAACAGAACTCTGCCTCGGACTCTCGTCTCGTTTCGTTTCGTTCCGTTTCGGCCCCAGACTTTCGGCTCTGCAATGAACTTTTAATGTGGAAACTTTTATAATTGAGTAAAATTGTGCGTGTGTGTGTGTGTCGAGTGTTCCCAGTGTGTATGTATTAAATTTTATTACAGAAAAAAACACAAAAAAATCCAAACGACAATAGCAAAAAAGCACGACTAAAATCGGAGTTGAAAAACACAAAAAATGCTTTTCAGCCGTAATGTAAAAAATACTTTAAAATCCCAGGCACGTTTAAGTGCATGGCCGTAGGGCAGGGGGGTTCGCCTTGTGTTGCATGTGTAGGCCTTTCCGGCAACCACCCCCCTCCCCCTCTTATGCCTGCCCCCTTGGATCCACTCAGACCCTCTTGAATTCCGTGTTTCACACGCTACAGGAAAAGTTGTTGAAAATTATCATCGTCGCATGGCCATCGTTCATAAATGGTAACAGCCCACAAGGCGGCAGCCACGCCCCCCTTTAGCCAGTTGCTAAAAATTGTTAGTGAAAATTATAACATTTACAATATGGCGTCCATAAAATTGTATGTAGTTATAACTAACTAACTAACGACGCACACATGTCGACGAGACCATTTTCAACCCCCTCACCCCCTCGTTTCACAACTAGCTGGAAGATTTCTAACGGGTTAAGGGGCACATAACCCCCCCCCCAGACAGCAAAAACTGGCAATTATGCGTAGCAATTTTCGGGGAAAGTTTACCCCAAACTGCATGCCATATACACATTTAACCAGAAAGAGAGGGAGGGGCTGTAAAACGATTTCCATGTCGGTGGGGGATTGAAATTTCGGGGCTCGGGGCTCGGAGATTGAGACTGTGGGTGGTTATGCTATAGAGAGTGTACAGTGTATGCTTGTAATGGCCAAGAAGAAGGGTTAAGTGCACACGTCCGAGGACATGGTCAGTTTTTAGGGCCTTGTTCTTCGGGCAGATTTAGCCATTATGGCATTCTATTCGGACCACTCATTTGCCACGTGGCATGTTAACGAAACTGTCGAAAGCCACACATTTTCGCAACTGGCCAAAGGCTAAATTATTTCAATAAGTGTCCAGCATAAAACGTGATCTGCCGGATTACATGGCGTCCCCGAAAAAGGTTATTTATTTGCAGGAGAGTAGAATTTCATTTTAAAATTGGTAAATATGTTTACAATTTTTGGTGCACACGAAAAAAAAAATCAATATGCGAATGCTAAACTTGTGATATTTATACCCACATATCGTTTTTACCATTATACATGGTTAAATCGATTATGAAAAATTTAATTTTTCGATTTCTCTCTTTCTTGAAGATTCTCTGAGTTCGAAAAAGAGAGAAACATTCAATATGGCGACGTGAGCGAGAAAGAAACATTCGAAATTCGAACTGGCCTACTTACAACATGTAGTTTACATGTCGAACTCATCGAATTGAGATACGGATGATCTCAAATCGATCATAATTTCACATCAAGTTTTTTTGTGTGTACAGTACGTGCCCCCCTTTATTTTCCCCATTTCCAATATAGATGTACATGTTTTAACATTTTATCAATATGCTTTTACTGGCTGCACAAACATAATTGTAATGGAATGATCAAATAAATCATTGTTTGCATATGCGAGAGTTCATTTCGCAAATACGTTCGTAAACATTTTAATTTACAAACTGTTGCTTTGCCATTGGCCACATTTGGTAAGCGAAACTCACTGATTTATTGGCTCAAGACAGCGTTTTTTGCGAAGCAAGTGCAATATAAAATTGTATGTATTTAACCAAATATTGACCAGGCTTTATGTGGTCCACAGTGATTCTGGTTCACTTTCGGTGGCTGGGCATCGCATTTGATTTGATTAGTGAAAGTTGAGTGCTGGCCGCCGACAAAGGGCCATCCACAGGGTCAATGTGTGGCCCGCTGGAGGAAAAGAAGCCCCCTTTCTCTGATTTCTGCCAAGGCTTTTTGTCCTGCCCCGAAGCGACTGCAAAATCCAAGCCAAAAGCCAGCGAGAAATATTTTACTACGGCAATTTTCGGGCATAAAGTAATTACAAAATACTCTCCATCATACACACACACACACACACAGAGTTACGCCGAGAGAGTTACGGGGGGTGGTTTTTGGGGGTGGAGACGACGACGACGAGAGCCTCTAATAGCTAAGAAATTAATTTTCACAAAAAGCTATTAAGAGAGTCACAAAAATTTCCAAATATAAAACCAAACAATGCTCATTGGGGGAGGGGGTTTCCAAGGGGGTGGATTGGGGGTGAACATGGTCGAAGGTTAGGTGGCCTCCACCACCGAGCTCGAGGTCAAGCAGCAATGGCTGAGTGGGCAATGAGTATTCCTCCTCTCACTTTCTGTGTCTCGTTTTAATTACAGATTACACACAGCAAATAATTACTTAATAAATCTCTTTTTTTTAAGATTATAAGTTTGAGAATTTGGAAATTAATAGTCAACTAATTTTGTTACAACTAAAAATAAATACACACCTTTGTTCACCAAACAAAATCTTTTTTTAGGATAGCAAGGTCACACTGAAATAAGAGTGACCAGCCTAGCTACTTTGCACCAAGTCAATTATGCAGTGTGACCAAAGTAACATAGTTTATTTGCATTCCTCATTACTGAGAGGTGATTAACACAGTTTTTGTCACACAAAAATTCTGAAAGTGTGAGTAACATTGTTTTTTTTTTGCATGTACATACATACCACTTGCCCCTTCTTTTTGTGTGTGTGTGTTTTTGTGCGTCAGCAAGTTTTGAGTAATGAAATTGCGACAGAAAAACACGCGCGCGCCCCTTATCATCGTAAATAGACAAATGTTCAATAAACAAAGCAAATTGCGGATTACTTTTGTGGGTAAGGGGGGCGGGGCAGGCAGCAAGAAATATCGGAATAATAATAATGATATGCAGGGCCATCCGGCAAGGGCGAAATGAAACAAAAACATGTCATTAAACGCCCCAAAAACATCATCATCAATGGCTCGCTGGATGGCGAAATGAGAAGCGGAGGACTGAGGGCGGAGGACAGAGGACATTGGACAAACATGACAGCAAACATTTTTATGACATGGCAACTGGCGCTTGAAGAATTAATTAAAAATTAAATGGCCTATTAAAATTGTTATCGAGACGCGGCGACGCCGGCAGCGACGTCGATGCTGCCCATTTAACTGTTAAACAAATGCGAAATGCGAAAAGCGAAATGGAAACAAAAGCCAGCCGCAGACAAAATGTCCCACCAACGAACGGCCTGCAGTCCTATCAGATCTCTCTCCCTCTCTATATATATAGTATATAGTATATGCGCAAACATACGATATGTGGATGCGGACCATAAAACGCTGCATGGCTGACATCGCGAAGTGACGCCAACGATGCTTGAACATGTCAAAACATGCATAAAAATGCGAAAATTGGCCGAGAGGGCGAAGTGAAGTGAGGTTATAACTCGTGGAAAGAGACACAATGAGATATAGATAGAGGGAAAGAGACGACAGATAGAGAGAGAGAAAGAGAAAGCAGAGGAAGTCACTGCCATTCGCATTTTGTCACAATTCATATGGCAAAACTGTACAGTTCGCCATTGTTGCTCGGCCATGAAAATAACCTCAACAGCTTTTCTTCTGCCATGGAAAATTAAAAAACAAACAAAAAAAAGCGCACACATATTCGCCAACTTTATTGATAGTTTGAAAAATGCAACGCTTTTATGATAACCCTAACTTGGGCCATCAAATCTGATGGAGTCTTAAAAGAAGTCCTTTTAGAGTGGCTACAAATTTGTGAACTTTGGGTAATTTGCTTTTAGAACGCACTCAAAATTCAATAGTTTTATTGACTTTCTGACTACATTTTTGAAATGATATTTCCCTTTTTGAATAATGTGGAATTTCAACACCTTTTCCACTTAATTTCGCTAACACACAAAACGTAAGTGTTTTGATTTAATCGGATTATAATTATGCTAATCAAAAGCAACATTGTTTTGAACCACTTTTTAATTGGTAATTAGTTTCGAAATTGTTTTTAATCGGATTATGATTATGTGAATTAATTACAACAATGCCGTGAATGATTTTTGATGTTGTATTGAATGAATTCCAAATACCTAAAATAACTTTTCTTTACCTTAAAGTATTTTTTGTGAAATAATCTAATTATAAGCAACTCAACTGCTGTGTTAACTGCAAATGACAGTTTTAATTGACATACAATTTTAGGTCAAAGGCAATTATGTTTGCTAAAATTAAAGAAGAATTTTTTCGCTGCGTTATGAAATTATATAGATTCGAGTATCGCATCCTTAAGCTCCCAAAGTTTTCACAATCAACAATGCTGAGCAAAATAAATGCCAATTATGCAAGCAAGAAACTTAAAACAATCAAATCCGGCCGACTATTTGACAGTGTATAACAATTTGTCAAGCACTTGACATAACGGATGCATCCCATCTCACAATCTCACAATTTCACATACTCTGTATAACGCTTTTTCTGTATGCCGAACACTCGACGAAAATATGCATAAAATAAAAAATGCGAACTCAAGCCAATACATGGACCCACTGAGCAAGTAGGGGCCTGCATATTTTCCAGCTAACGCAGCAACATTTTCCCTGCGTTTTTTTCTGCGATTTTTACTCCCCCGCCCCCTAGCATAGTTGTCGTGCCCAGCAAGCTGTTCTCAGTCATCTCAACACCCCCCTTTGACCCCTTGAGGGGGTGGGGGAGGTGCAAGGTCAAGGAGCAGGGAGAGTGGCCACTCGAACGGCGACGGTGCCTCGAACACATGCCCTGAAAAATGTTCCATAACCACTCACATATGCTGAGCCAAGGAGCACATGTACGTACACACAGAAAACAAATTGGCACAGTTTGCATATACATGTGTATGACTTGATGAGCGTAAGTAGGGGCCGTCTCATTACACTGTAGTTTCAAATTTCATTGGATTTTCAACTGAATTAAATAGCCACATTTAAGGCAGGATTTTGGCAGCATGGTCACACTGTTCCCAGTGTCCTAATTTTCGACACTTTTTAAAAAGCAGGGTCACACTTGCGAGTTCTTTTATTGCTTCTTTCTTTTCCTTAACTGACTTTTTCTCGTCGTGCATTCGGCAAGACATCCAAATGATTGTTGTGCTGCCCTCGCTTGGGCTGACTTTTTGATTTTATGACATTATTAAGCATTGATAGGCGACATTTACACACAGAAATGAGAGCTACGCTTGATTGGACCGACGCTGCTTCCCCGGTGCGTGGGTGTGGCTGGTTTTCTGTGCGCGTGTGTGTATTTCCGGATCCGGCATTAAAAGACAAAATCCCCAAGAGAGTCACACACACAGAGCCAAATTATGATGGGGGCCATGTGAGAATCGAGAGGCGAGAAGCGCGTGTCTCGATCTCAGTCTGCGGGCTTTAAGAATATCTGAATAACCCCCCCTGCAGCTTTTCACTTTCCATTTCAACTCTTTCTTCTGCCGTTTTTTCCGTTCTCCGCCTCCTTGTTCTTTTAATCCCTTTCGCTGGCTTTTCCCCACTTGCGAGATTGATTGCCTGCAGAAAGCGTTTGCAAGAGATGAAAAACTAGCCGAAAAAGCTAGTTGGAAAATCCAGGGGGGGAGGGGGGTTTCAGGGAGTGGTCGGCTGAAAAATTGAGTAGTATGCGTTTTAGCGTTTGACACATGTCCTGGTTGTAGCTATTGCTGTAGTTGTTGCAACTGCTGTTCAACAGGAAGACATTAAAAAATGTATGCAACGTGTCAAGGGCTGTAAAAGTGGGGGGCGGGGGGATTACACACACGCACACACACTTCGCCATTATGCCTGTTCTTTATGTGTATGTTCGTGAGCCATATTATACAGCTGAAGCAAAGGCGTTTGGCACTTATTCATTGGCCCATTCATTCGTTCATTCATTCATTCGCTCACTCACTCGCTATTTCGCCCACTTTCCCCGCTGCTTTCTTCACTTTCCTTCGTCAGCGGAATGTTGACTTATCTGTGATTGCCTCTCACCGATATTGTTGCTTCTGCCATTGTAACTGTTGTCGCGTTTGGCATTATTTGTTTTATATTTGACACTGACACAGGCACGCCCACAAACCAACTCCCCTTCACCGCCCCCCCTCACACACACACACACACACACTGGCCGAGTCTGAGCCATAAAAATGAGACTGCGAATTGCAATAAAATAAAATAAACTGCCGCGCAATATATATATTTCATCCTGCTTTTCCAACACCGCACAATACGAATTCAATCAGTGCTGCCTTTTTCTAGGCTGAACTAGTTCAGGATAACTTGATATTATGTTAGTATAATATTTATTAAAAATATTTTAAGTTGAATAAAAATCCCTTTAACTTATTTTAAAATAAGAAACAAGAGAGAATGCTATCAAATATACGTTACTCAACTGAAGCAAGCAGGGCAGACCAAGCATTCGCTTGAAAGTGGCGCCATCTATTTGGCGGACAATTCATTATTTGCTTATAACTCTTAACTGAGTGGTCCGATCTAAAAAATGTCTTCTACGTTTTGCTAGGTATTAATACGAGTAACGTGTTTATATAGTAATCTAGAAAAAATAACAAATTTTCTTACAATTATAAACATATATATTTTTCCCCTATTTCCCTACATAATTAGTTAAGCTCAGGGAAGTCATCGTATATGAAAATCAGGGAAACTCAAGAAAAGTCCTGTCAAATTAGTCACTCTATTTTGGGGCAACACTGAGCCCTATAGATTTCATTTCTGGCCGGCACGTGTGGCAAATGATTATAGTTGCCGACCCAAAGCGGCGAAACACAATTCGGGGCATACAAATTATGTAATAATAATAATACAACAGCGGACGTGTCATCTATCATGGCGAAGCGAAAGTGTTTTGTGGGGGAAAATATATAACTCTATATACTATAGTATAGGGCCTACAAAATCGTGTGAGCATAATGCAGGGCGAAGAGTGCTTAATAAAGTTAACACACAGTGCTGGGCATGCAAATAGGAACGTATATGAATGGCGATTCAGTCGAACGGTTCTTTCGCCGCATTGCACGGCCATTTGTAATTCAAAATGGCGACCGGAAGTGGCAGACGAAGCCATTACACGGATGTAGTAATAGTTTCTGGTCTGGCTGAGTTGAAGGTCACAGAGGGTTGACCTCTCTCTCCCCTCTCTTTTTTTCCCCACAGAGATTTATGTGTTTGCATTCACTTATTGATTGCAGTGATTGCGATTTTCCTGGGATATATATGGTATCCTTTTTCTTTAACCCAACCCACCGTTCATATCTCTGCGCTTCCGACTCAATTAAGAGTTGTGAAAAAAAGTTCTCATTGTGCTCCGGCGACAAATCCAATTAACAATAAAGCGCGCCCCCCGCGCCCTAATGACATGCCACGCCCCAAAAACTAGCATAAAACTGGGAGGGAAAAAAGTAGTATAAACTAGCAACTTTCCCGCAGTTAGTTGTGGATAAAAGTGGATTCTGCGGTGGCTCACTGCAGTTGGCCAAATTGAATCGCAGCTGTCAGGGAAATTGCACACAAAAAAGCTACAACAACATAAATCACAACTCAATGGAGTGTGTGTGTGTGCGTCTGTGTGTGTGTTGTATTTATTAGTTCAATGTTTTATATTTATGGGCACAAGTGTTAATTTTATTACCGCAGAACGGGGGGCAATATTAATTATGCCCTGGTAATAGACAATCAACGACTGGATTGTGTCAATAGATAGGGCGTTAGTTGAGCAAATCCCGCGAAATGCAAATGTGTGTAGATAAATTTTTGGTTGCTGTAAGTGCAAAGGGCCATATATCAACGGATGGGATTTTGAGCAGGCCATTAGCCCGCAAAAGTAGGCAATGAAATTAGTTTTACGAGCCAAGCACACACATATACTCGTACACACACGAAATTGCCAATTTTCGGTGAATTTTAATTGAAGAGCAATCCGATGGAGACAGGTGGCCATAACCAGCTGAATGTCCCAGACTTCAGGCCAAATATCTTCCTTGACAGCCAAATATCTTCATTATTGAATAATGAGCCAAGCGAACTGGCAGGGCTTTAGCCAGATAATCGATGGGAATTTTGCATAATGGTCTCTGTTTTGTCTCTGCCAACTTAATCTCATGACGATCGTTTCCAGAAACCCATTTAAGTGGCGGGCCAACTTTTTGGCCCAACTCCAAGGTGACTTGATGGTCTGGCTGGGATTTTCAGATTTTCAGATTTTCAGATTTAACGATTTCCCAGACTTTCACATTTTCCCAAAACCCCCCACTGCCACCACTCTTCACTTTGTGGCACTTTGCTTATTTATAGAACACACATTAGCTGGAAAACAATCGAAACTTCCCACTTAGCAATTTCGGGGACAAATTGTTTCATAATTGATTGATGTGCCATCAGGCCAAGTTGTCTCGAGAGCTGACAGATATTTAAAGTACGACCTCCGTGTAAGTAATTGCAATCGCATCAAATCGGTCTTACGTACTTTGTAGTTTGGTAACAGCAAGAAAAACAAGAAGCAATAGGGAAATGTTTCGATTATTTCTAAGTGAGGTTTTAAAGCTGTTTGACAGGTTGCTATGTTCTAAAAATCGTAGAAAACGCTGCTTTCACTGAAACTAAAATGTAAAAATACTAATAAATATTTTTGGCTAAATAAATTATAGAAAAAATAAACCCAGGTTCTAAAAAATATTAAAATATTTTAATATTTTTATATTAATGTAGTAGTTCGGTAAAAACAAGAGGAAAATGATAATTTATAATTTAACATTTTTTTTAAGGGAGAAAGTTTCAACAAA
The DNA here is from genome assembly GCA_037075245.1 of Drosophila mimetica. Lineage (NCBI taxonomy): Eukaryota > Metazoa > Arthropoda > Insecta > Diptera > Drosophilidae > Drosophila > Drosophila mimetica. Next base: position 25,197,609 of record JBAMCH010000005.1, on the reverse strand, counting down.
TTTTATATTAATACTAGGGCATAGCACTGATGAAACTATTATATATTTATCAGGAAATCAGCAACCCCTTCGAATTAATGCCTAAATTAATTAAGCCGAAACCAAAACCCTCTGGCAGTTGGAAGAACTAACTGTCAAAGCCAAAATGGCATTTCAATCAAAGGCTTTAATTACATGGAATTTCCAGAAGACACGACGACGGCACCCATCCAACTTGCCCCATAAATTTTGGGCCAACGAAGGGCTTGCAATTATCCATCCCCCGATGATGGGATCTCCCACTATCCGGTGTCCTGTGTATTCCTGCTCCCGTTCCTGTATATTCCCATCGCATTTCTGGCGCTGTTGTTTGGTTTACCCAACTGCCAACCGCAGGTTGCCCTGCTTGTCTACTCCACATTTACCGACCCCGATTTCCCGCTTTCCCGCTTTCCCGCCACCGCCACCGCTTTTCCCCCTTTAACTACATGATGTCAAAATAATTTCAATGACACCCGCCATACAGTCGTGACTGGCAGCGTTAGCGCAGCGCAGGGGCTACATCATGGCTGGTTTGGCGATATTTAGACAGATTTTTGATAGCTTTCCCGGCGGCAGCGGCAGCGGCAGCGGCAGCACTCCTTTCGCCCCTCCGGCGGCTGTCCGAAATTGAGTTTTGATTCCAAACTCAATTCACATAATGCGGGGGCGATGGGTGTTTCTGCTGCTGATTGCTACAAATTCGATTGATTTAACGGCGCGTTTATTGTGAGCGCTTTTGTGCAAACCACACGCCAAATTTCCTGCACCACCCATTTCATTTCATTTCATTTCGATTCGATTCGTTTCGTTTCGATTCTCTTTCTTTTTTCCTGTGTGCGGGGGGCTCAGTCACACAACGCGTGTCTGGTTTTATTTTTTAAACAATTTTCAACTCGACGCTGCCCAGTGAATTGAATATGCCAACACAAATCCGACAGTTGATACCCTCCTCTGTGGGGGAGAATTGAGGCGTACGTGACCGTTATTCTTAAGATCTGACAGAGGTCCTGGCATTCGGAAAGCCCCCTCTTTGAAGGGAAATATCATAACGGCCTAGTACAAAGTAGCCAAGTAATATTTTTTGAATTCTTTAAATATCCATTTAAGTTTGGCTACACAGAAAAAACAATTGACAAAAGATCAGATTGATATTTGTATTTGTTCAAAAATACTAAATTCGGTATTTAAAAATAAAAGTACTGATATGATAAAATATCATTTTGATATCCCCCTTTTTGAAGGGAAAAATCATAACGGTAATATTTTTAAAATTCTTTAAATAACACTTTAATTTTGGCTACACAGAAAAATAAAATGACAAAAGATCAGATTGATATGTTATTTATTTCATTTTGATATTAATATGTTTATCTTATTTTTTTAGTATTTGTTCAAAAATACCAGATCTAGTATTTTAAAATAAAATAACTGAAATGATAAAATATCAATTTCATATGTTTGAGGCATCAATTTGACATTGGCTTTTAATTTATATGAAATCAGGTAGAATTGACCCTAAATAATATAGATTATTTTTTCTGTGTACCAACAGTTATTAAAAGTTACGGAAACCACAAATTTCTCGGCAATATAAATATAATCCTTGCTTTTTTTTAGGAAAACATTTTAGAGCAAAACAAATTATGCTGCCGGAAATGAAAGTGTTGGCCAGCAGCCTCTTGTTGGCCATTTCAAATTATTTTTCTCAATTAATATTTGACCTCTCAATACAACAAGTTCCAATTTACATGCGATTTTGTGTGTGTGTGTGTGTGCTCGGCATGTTAAACATGCATCTTTACACACTTTTTTGTGGGGTTTTGGTTCGTGGCAGAAGGACACTCGACTGCTTAGCCCCCGGCTTACTTATAACTAATTGAAATCAGGCAGGAAGGAGCAAAAAAAAAAAAGAGGCAGGCAGACGACGCATTGGTAAATTGAAAAAAATATGTGGCCAGGCCGGGAAGAGCGAACGAAATCGATGCTGTCGGTTGACAGTTTGTTAATTAAAAACAGCAGCCGTTCATGGGTTGGCCAAATGGATGGTGGGGTGGTGGGGTGCTGGGGTGGCCAGTGGGCAGATGGATGCTCCGGGGCGGTCACTCAACGTCTCACGCACACACGCACACGTGACTGGGTTCATGCACTTGGCAGGCTCGGATGGCAAACGTCAGATGACCGGGCTAATAAATTGCCCAGAGAATCGAAGGAGCGAACTGCCGAACAAAGGAATCGGTTGAGGGGGGATTTCGGGGGCCTATGAGCGATGGGCTCTGGTATTCAGGGGGAGGGGAATTCAGGGGGGGTCCACTGGCACTTCTCACTCACCTATCGTCGTAATTAATGTCAGGGAGTAGAGAAAGGCCGAGGCGTAGGTCCATTTGTGTGTCGGTGCATTCAGCTGGATGCCGCCGGGGGGATAAACCTTCGACTGGCGCACCGCCCGCAGCAAAGTGTCCTGCGAAATGAAAGCCAAGGAAGCGCTCAATTAGCGAACCCAAAATCAGGGCAAGACGTCCCATATCCCATATCCCATATCCCGCCGGGGTGCTCACCTGGAAGAACTGCACCTCCTGGGCGGCGAGCCGCGTCCAGTTCTCCTTGTACAATATGTTCAGGTCCTCCGTTATCGACCACAGGCGATCCACCGTTCTGCGAGAGAAGATATTAATATGTGTGTCTATTAAATGGGCAGTGGGCAGCTACTACTAAAATAATATATAATACACAGAGAAAAAAAGGAAACAATATAGAACTGATATGGGTTCATATCAATTTTTCATAACACATAAATTCATAATACATAAAAACTAATAAACAAAAAAAATACCCGATAAATGAATATTTTTGGTTCTTTTTTCCTCTGTGTAGATATTTTTATATTTTTTATACGAAAATATAACTATTTCCGAATTTCGGTTTTCTTTTTCAGATTTTTTAGTGTTAAGGAAAGATGTATACAAATTTTAAAGGCAAAAGAAAAGAGAACCATCTTGTTTTGCTTATTTCAAATACAGATACACCTGTGGCCAGGAAAATAATTGCTTCTTTGTGTATCTCTACCTGGATCGTATATCCGCGTTGGCTATTTCGGTGCGGGGATAGGGCTTGGAGGCGGCCACAGCGGTTTCCAGGGCGCCCCCGTCCTCCAGTTCGCCCTCGAGGGTCACGAAGACAATGGAGCCCATGGCGGTGTAGAGGAGCACCAACAGAAGCACGCCTGCGAAGAAGTCATTAAATGGGATTTACATTTATTACAATTTTTTATCAAGGGTTAATAAGGCAAAATATCCCCAAAAAAGTAACTCAACTTATTAACTTCTCTATTTACCAATATAAAATGAAATCACTGTGGCAGCATAATAAATATTAAGTATAAAATGTTGGTGATTAAGCTTTTTTATATAAACAAAATAATAATAATAACAGCAGAAACATATTTTTAAATATTTAAACATAAGGTATAGTGGGATAAAAATGGTCAAAATGCGTATGAAAGAAAATACTTTCATAGAAAACTTACAAAATAAAATAAATTAGTTGAAACTAGTGAACAACACGGCGTATGAGTAATATGTAATGTTACATTACGCATACGCACTGTTTACGGGACCAACTACTATAAAATGTAGCATACTTTTTGGGGATTTTTTCACGTGTAATTAAAATACTTTTCCATGAATGTGCCTCACCTGTTGCTGATATGCAGTGCGACTTGGGCGCTTTTTGGCAGCCGCACAGACTGCCGCCCCCGCCGCCCGCCTCCCGCTTCTCCGACTTGGAGGCGCCACCCACCGATGCGCCGCCCGCCGACGAACTCTGCCGACCGCCGCGTCCGCCGGAACCGTTCGCTGCAGCCGCCGCCGCCGCTGCCGTGGCTGCAACATTGCTGCTGCCGCTGGCGGCGCAGTTTCCGCTGGCGCCGCTGCCATCGCTGCCGAGAAAAGCCGCCAGCGGCAGTGGCGACTTCTTGTTCATCGTGCTCGTGACTCGCCTGACCTCCGACCAATCTGGCCAATCTGTCAATCAATCAGGCAGTCAGTCAGCCAGTCAGTCAGTCAATCAATCCACTCGCAAGCAATGTGTTGGAGGTGTAAACGCTTCGCTTCTCTGCCGCTGACAATCAAATCAAACGCTTTGACGCTTCATGTGCCACGTAATTTGCATCCCCGTTTTTCGCCTGGGCGTTTTCCCTGCTTTCCCTGGCTTTTCCAATGTTATTATGTGACCGTCATAAAATGTTGTTATTGTTGTTGTAGCGCGCCCTTTTACGAGCCGCCTGCCTTCCTTTATTTTCTCCTCCTTATTTTGTTGGCTGAATGCGATTGCGAATGTGGGAAGAGGAAGTGAGACAGCTTGTCGCGCGCCGGATGCTGCAAATGCAAAAATATTTTCATGAAAACCTGGCCAAAATTAAAATGAAAATCGCGAGTGTGAGATGGGCGCAAATTGCATGGCAAACGCCGTGTAATTGAGTCAACAGCTTCAGGTTAGCACAGGGAAAAGTAATATCCTGCCGAACCGAACTTACAAATACCCCATGAAAATCTCACTTTTTGACGAAAAATATAAAAAAATATAGGTTACCAAAAATTTATTAGGAAACCATTTTCTTAAAGCTTTTTTAATTTTAATTTGATTTAATTTGATTTTTCCATAACTTTCTAAACAATTTTCCAAGTCCTTTCCTGTATGTATTAATATTACTCATTTATAATGTAAAACATCTAAGAGTGTATTATGATAAGTCACTGGCTATGTATATTAATATGTATACTCGGTTATGGATATGTATTAGTTTGTATAACTCCATTATCCAAATATGTAAAACTTGTATTTGAATGTAACTGTTAAACGGCTAGTAGTCGTTAGCATTTAAGAATATCAGCTGCCGATCTGGCAACTCTGTCTAATGTTAAATATAGTGCTGATCGCAGCCAACTTCATGTTATGTTAAAACCGACGCTATGTTAAATCAGTCAATTGCGAATAAGAATCAGAATGGTCAAGTTTCAATAAAGTGTGCTACGTATTGATTCAGTTTATGCTACTATAAGAGTCATAAGTAAAACTACGCAAATACATAAAACAAAACAGTGAGTGTCCAGCCAGCTGGAAGATCGCTTTCCCGGGTCAGTGGGCGAAACATCCTCATTATCCTGCTAATCACAGGCCACACACTCACATCCGCATACACACACATATACAATCTCGAGTGTTTGTCGCAAATAATCTGATAAACGTGAAGATGGCTGGCATTTAAATTAAAGATTGCGCCACCCAAGCACAAAAACTTGCCGACTTATTGCGATTCTGGTTCCTCTGGTTAGCACGTGCCATCCCTTTTTCGTTCTGGAGTTTCGGTTGATCCTAATCCTGTGGCACTTCAATTAAGGACACCCAGGCCTGTTTTCTGCTTGCCGCTTGCATTTTTGCCGAACCAGCCGCCTTCAATGCTAATTAGGTGAAGACATCGCAGCACGTTCCTCTCCGCCCCAAAATTTGCCCATTTAATGAAACATGTTCAATTGTTGTCGCCGCACATGTATGCGGTGTATGTATGCGTACATCCATCCCGACATATATCCTGTCATTCAATCTTGTTAGCAGACCTGCGATACGGTCCTGCGATAAGTAAAACACAAATTTGTATATGTTCTTTGGCACAGAGAGAAACGATTGAATCACAACTGGGATTTGGAAAAGCAAAGATAATTCCCTGCTTCATTTATTTCCCCATTTTACGATAGATAAATAACGAGATAGAGTTACCTTATAAAGTGCTTGACTTGTTTTCAAAAACCTACTTAGGTTACTTTTTGGATCCCAAAACATCGTTTGAACACAGAAATGTCCTTACAATAACTGGGATTTTTCCTCAGTGTCTGGCAGTTGAAATAACTACACGCATCAGGCAAATCAAGCGAGGTAATTGGTAATTGCATCTGCATATCTATTCTCTTTGGCCCCACAATTGAAATTGATATTTGGATGGCAAGGCACAAGTACACACATACTATACATATGCAATTGCAATGAAAATACTTTTGGTTCACCTCAAGCCTAATGCGACAGTATTTTCGGATTTTCCGATTTTCGCATTGCCAAATGCCAATCTGCATTCCAAAAGGACACCATTTCAACACGATTATCTTGCCAATTTGCGCAGAACCAGCGAACCAACCCCCTTCCATCATCAATCATGTGAAAGGCGGAAGGACCACAGACCAAAACAATGCCACCCACGCCCCCAGAAATTCCATTGCGAAATGAATCAATCTCGGCCAGCGGGAAGGATTCACTTAAAATGTTTAGACCATCAATTAGCAGCCACTTAGGAATGTGTCATTGCGGCTAATGAAATTCCATCTTTTATGTTTTAAATTTCTCTTAAATTAAACAAAAATAAATTCCTAAAACATTTTATTGGATTTTTACTTCTTAGCCATTAACTTTTTACCCGTTTTGTTTGATTTGTTAATACCTACCGAAACGTAGAAGAAATTTTTTAAATCGGACCACTCAGTGAAAAGTTATAAGCAAATAATGAATTGTCCGCCACATAGATGGCGCGACTACTTGCTTTGCCCTGCTTGCGACTGCTTGCTTTAGCTGAGTAACGGGTATTTGAAAGTCGTCTTGTTCGCCAATCTTATTCTGATTCACAAGAATGCGTTTCTAGATTTTCTCTTGTTTTTTTATCTTTATTCTGATTTCAGGGCATTCCTGGCATTTAAATATTACACCTGTTTACCACGTAATTTTCCATCCTAGCCACGCCCCCTCCCGCCCACTCACACACACACACACACACACACACACACGGGCGGAGGCGGCACAACATTTATTTCGCCCTTTTAATTGCTGACATTTATTGAACGCTCCGTCGTGTGTTAAATCTACCGTGAGAAGAACGCAACATCGATGGATGGCGGATGGCGGATGGATTGCGGGACAGGTGAGGAAATACTTATGTATGCACACATTCCAGGTGAGTGTGTGTGCGTATGTGTTGTTGCCTTTGAGTCTGACTTAAGTGCAAACTTATGCCAATTATGCGAAGCTTTTCCCAGCAGGCAGCCCAGCATTCAATTTTACATGCACGCGGAGAAAAGGGGGTGAAAAACCTACTTAATTAGCACAATATTAATATTAAAAAAAATATATAAATCTAAAGTTAATCACATAAAATGTATTTAGTGCTTAACAGCAGGGGAATTATTATAATAATATTATTGTTAAGTTATTTTCTTTGAATTTAAGTCAATATATTTTTTTTGCAGTGCACACATAGCTCAATAAGAGCGGGACAGAGCGGGAAAACTCAAGCAGATTACACGGATCATTAGCTCAAATGAGAAAGTTCACATGTTCTGCTTCTGCTTTTGCTTTGGCCCTCGATGATGCTGATGGTTTGATGGTTCCCCGGCTTCTGCTATATCTTCTATATATCGCACTAAACACGACGTCCAGCACTTAATCAAATGCAAGCAGTTCGCCCGGGAGAAGCCAACCAAGTGTCCTGTGTGCCGCCAGGACTCCCGAGAACTCAAGATGAGAGAGAGGCAAATGGAAACAGGAGGAGGTGCCACGGCGAAGATGGATGCTTCTAAGATGGCAAGATGGGTTGGGCGGTGGATGCGAGATATGTACAACCAATATGCCTGATTGAAACGAAGTAACTTTCCCAGGACATGCGACAGGACACACGAATACAGGACACACGCAGGACACGTGCAGTTATTTGCGGAATTTTGATAGATTTTCCTGCAACTGATTTGCGCACGTCCCAGCGAAGGCAAAAGGTGAATCAAATGGAGCGACCAGAGATCCTGGGCAGGATACCCATGGAATGGCATCCTTCCTACCGCTCCATTTCCTCTATTTCCACTTCTTTCCCCCTTTCGATTTTTTCGAATTTTTCCCTCTTTTTGTTGCCAAAGTGCAAACCAATGTCCGTCCTGTTCAAGTCGCTCCTTTTGACGATTGTAAGTTTGTTGCCTTATTGATGAGCATGCACTGACAGAAATAAGGCACTGATATTGTAGATTAAAATAATTTAAATTAACTAGGCTTTTATTTCATTTAATTTCTTAAAGTTTTCAGCGAGTGTGGACTAAATTTTCATACTAAATTGATGTTATAGGTAACCCAGATTTTAAATAAATAAGTTAGTAGAAATATATAATCTTAAATTAAACACAAATATTGAATTGTCCGGCTCATAGATGGCGCCACTTTCAAGCGACTGCTTGGTAAGCCCTGCTTGCGACTGCTTGCTTTGTTATAGGTAGAAATATATAATATTAGATTAATCACTTAAATATGATTGATTACTTCCAAAGAAAGGGTATTATTTTACCCGCTTACCTACAAATGTAGGTAATAAGTGAACTATTTCTTCAAGTGCCGATAAAAGAGTCATTAGAAGAGGGAGGACAGAGGGTTGGCTACCCAAATGGGACATCACGCATGCCGCCAAAAACGATTCTCGTGTCTAAACTGACTGGCAGGATTCAGCAGCCAGGACATGAGTGCACAGAGCCTAAAAAAAACACACACACACACTCCGAAATGAGAGCATCCATTATGGCAGGGGTGAAAGGAAGAGAAAGAAGGAGGGGGTTAAGGATCCCCCCAGAAAGGGGGTCACATATCCAAATATCCATTTCTCACTCATTGCGTTTTTGGCAACTTGCTGCACAATTAAACGGCAAATCACGCCTAGGATTTGGTAAAAGCATCCAGTTTCCAACATCCTCTCTCCTGAATGCAACAACAATGTGCGGGAGGGGGGGCAATGGGAAAACCGCACAGAAAGCAATTGGGAAATGGCACAAAAACTGGAGCATGGCCAAAGGCGAAGCTGGCTATATCCATGGAGCATCCAGTATCGAGCAGGGAGCGCGGAGAGATCGGAAACGGAGGCAGCGGCGGCGGGCACGAGATTGATGACGAGCACTGTGCGGGAAAAACCACCGACGTTGGAAACTTGGCCAGAGGGCAAAAAGTAAATTGCAAATGAAATGTACAGAGACTCTGGGCGAGCAGAGGGGCGAGGAAGGGGGTCCGAAACTGATCAGCGGGGCGGTTTGGGCGGTCAAAGAGCCATAAAGAACGAGGAAACAAAAGTTAAGCAAGGACCAAAAAATTCCACGGAAGCCATAAAGCCTCGGGCTCTAACAGAAACAACACCAAATCGGTAGGAAACCAAAACAAGCAAGGATGGAAAAAAGGAGTAAGTACGAAAACAAATGCGATTCTGCGAAAACGGAATATATCAAGCTAAGTGACACGAAAAGATCATAAATGTCACGGAGACCAGCAGATAACTACCCCAGAATACAAGCGAAACAACAACTAATAATCACATCAACTACAGTGGACACTGTGTGGAGAGTGAATATTATAGTCTAAAAAGTATAGTGCATTAAAGAAGGTTAATCGTTAGATAAGAATAATATTAATATTAACCATATTTACATTATTAAAAATTTAATATATTATACAAAAAATAAACTATAAAAACAAAGATTTTGACAAATAAATTATCAAAAGTGCTATTTAAATTTTAAAATATTTTTTCTTTTCAAAAACTTCCTTAATTTTAAAATTATTATATAATATCTATTATTTTCAAAATATGGCATTATAAGAAGTGACTATAAAAGATCCATAACCCAATTTAAATGTTAAGTACTTTTTCTTCGAAAGTACTACCAAAAAATGAATCTTTCTTATTTCAAAAAATATAAATCCAATCCATTTTCATTGCCCTAAACATCACTTTTGTACAAAACATTGTACATTTCGACAATTAGAGTTATATTCTTCGAAACAAAGACCCGCATATATCACTGGCAAACAAGAAGTGCCCACAAAAAGGCCAAACACTCGCCGAAAATGTACGCTTTGTTCTCGAAATGCCAAATGTCGAATGTGGAAAGGCACCCACAGCAGCCAATATCCAAAGCTGGTTCAATTCCATCCCGGGAATACCGAATGTGCAGGGGGTTCAAAGGTGGGCAAAACTATCAAATTGATTATCCCCAAGCCAGTCTGGAGTTGCCTAATTCTATTACCGGTCCCCCGTTGACCAAAGCCTCGCATCCACACAAATGGATCCAAACAATAACTCACAAAAATCCTCACAATTTGCTGAACTTGAGCCCCAAACACACACAGCGTGCGGGGTTCAAGGGATGCGAGGGCGAGTGCGGGGGCGGGGGCGGTCCGAACAAATGCTTAGGCTTAACCCACTTGAGGGGCCCTTGGGTTAGATTGTAACCAACTCGAGTTAACCCATTAGTGAGGAGGCGAGATGGAAATGAAAAAACAATTTCATTGCAAAGTGAAACGTAGAGTCACGTCTAAAGGGGTTTCGCTTCTTGTTGTTATTGCTTAGCTGGTGATTTTGTGGAGCAAGCAAATAAATTGGAAAAAAAACGAGAGGGGGGAGGGGGGGAAGTACGAGGGAAATCAGTCAGATAGCTGCCACTCCTTCCGATCCACCGCTCCCGCCCCCCATTTGTCCTCCATCCTTTCGTCATGTTGAAAGTCTCGCAATGATTGAATGCCCGCACTCACACACACTCTCAGAGTACACACACCAACAGCACTGTAGAAAAAAAGGGGGTAAAAATATGACATTTCATAATTTATTAAAAATTTTTAACGAATTTCTTCGCATTTTATGAAAATGTATGTGTATACTGAATAGGAAAATATTTTTATTTAAGTTACTTACTTATTTACATTTTTTTTAAAACTCTTTTAAAAGAAAGAAATGTCTTTTTTTTATTCCTATGAATTTTTTCGATATTTTTTTAGAGGCAAACAATAATATTTTCTAGCTTAAATAATCTTTAATTTTGAAAACCCTATTATTTGGACCATATATGTTTATTTTTATAAAACTGAAAATATTTTTTTTTATTAAAGAGTTTTGTTTCCAGTGTGTGTAAAAAAATACGAGTAAAGGACTCAGAGCTCGAAATTCAATTGGAACCCTCGCAAATGAAGAATTTTCTGTGCATTTTTCTAGGGCACACGTAGCGGCACTCGAGGGTTAAGGGGCTGATGGGTGGTGAAGGGCCGCGTGGGGGGTGTTTCAGATCAAGACGTCCAAGCCAACATAAAATTTGTTGTGCAAAACATAAAAACCAAACAGAGAACGACATGAAAATGTGGCAAGAAAGAAATAGACGCCAGACCAGTTCACCAAGTGAAATTCCAGCAAAATACTACAAACAAGTAAAAAAAAATATAGAAAAATGTAGGAGAAAACTAGAAAATACTACAAACAAAACAAAGAAGGGGGAGGTAGCTAAAACTAAACTACAAAAAAAGGAGAAGGAAAAACGCTGAGCACGGAGAATCATGAAAAATGTAAAGAAAGCAAGGGAGGGAAAAAGGAAAAGAAAAGAAAGTAAAACAAGAAGCTGGGAAAATAAAAACTAAATCAAAAAGGAAAACACAGACCGAGATACAAGTCCACGTCTTATGCTAAGAATTTTGATGCACTTACAAAAATGTACGAGTGCGAGTACGATCCAGGGGGTGGTGGGTGAAAGTGGGCGGTGAAAGTGGGGAGTTGGGTGAGCAAGAGGGAGAGCGAGTGTGCAACTGCCACAAGTGGCACTGACGAAGGCAAACACTGATTGGCACAAGGCCAGCGATACAGCAAGCACCAAAGAACATTTCACTCGGCATTCCTTACTGTATATGGACTTTCACCCCCCCCCCCCCCTCCTTTCCGACTTTCTTCCAACTTTCAAGCATTTCTCCACACAATGATACCCAGTCTCCGAATATAATGGCCTTCAATTAGTTCGAGTCAATAGCCCAAAGCTGACCACGAAATGCGAGATGGAACTTTAAGGCTTCTCGACTAGAAAAATAATCATTTCGGAAAATATCAAGAAAATTCACACACACGCCTTTGGGATTTAACACGAAATTTTCTTGTGTTTATTTTAATTGAGTATGCAAATAATTCGCCAATTTAAACAATCGTATATAAACATATAAGTAGAAGATTTACCAAATATTCTGGTAAATAAATGAAAATCCATTAGATTTAAGTCTGCAACATGAAATATTGAAATTAAATACTTTTTAAACAAGAGTAAATGCTATAGTCGAGTGCCTCGACTATCAAATACCCGTTACTCAGCTAAAGCAAGCAGTCGCAAGCAGGGCAAACCAAGCAGTGGCGCCATCTATGAGGAGGATAATTCATTATTTGCTTATAACTTTTTACTGAGTGGTCCGATTTAAAAAATGTCTTCTACGTTTCGGTAGGTATTAATAAACCTCTAGTTTTAAAACTGAAGGCGCTCTATGGGGTCGGAAACGTCTTCTTCATCGCGTTGCAAACATCCGACTAAAATCATAATACCCTCTGCTAGGGCATAATAACCAACTAAATGAAAACGACGTAATTGTATGGAGTCCTCGTTAAATTAAATCAATTGTGAAATAGGAGACTTTGTGCGTAATTATTATGGGGGTTTGCTCCCAATTAGAGTATGAGCCATAAATCCAAGATATTCTGTAAAAGCCGGGATAAAAATACCTGAACCAACCCAAATCAATTCGATAAATTATAGGCAGGTAGTCGGAATTTTCAACCACACAAAAACCCTACTCATTTATCGAGTGACGAGCGTGATGCCGCAAAAAAACCAGAAAAAAAAACGAAGTGCGATGGAATCGTGCCCGATTTGATTGCCAGTCGGTAGCCAGTCACGCCTCCGGTATTTGGGATACTCACTCACTCCTTTAGGAGTTTAAAAACCGCAATAAATAAATCTTTCGGGTGCTCAAGTCCCAAACCGCAGACATGGATACCAATACCCAAAAAGAATAAAAACATATATAATATATAAGAAGAGGGGTTATAAAAAGCGGGCCTGGAGCTGTCAGCCCGCTGGACTCGTTGACGGTTTGCGGCCACCAAAAAGCGGACACGGATATGCGGATCTGCGGATGTGGATATGCGGATGCGGCTGGGACCTGCATAATGACCCACAAGCATAGAGCCGAGTTTATATTCCTTTACTTTATTTTTCAGCCTCTGCCACATGCCAACAACTTGGTAATCTTTTGCATCATCGAGAGCGAATGAAGTACGTGGTGGGGAAAATTCTGGGGGGGGGGGATTTTGGGGGAGGGGGTATGCCTTCTGCGACTGTTGCTTCTTTTGGGCGCGCTCTGGAAATGCATAAACAAGCAGAGAGCCGAGTCGTTTTCCTGCCACATCCAGACGCCACTTGAAATTACATGGCCCCAGTGAGGAAACCGAGACGGAGACAGCGACAAGAAGCGCGAGGGGGACGGGGAATGGCAATCGGCCCCGAAACCAAAAACCCAAAAAAGGAAAACCAGCACCGTGAGACAAACTGCACAAAAAAAAACCGAAGGAGAAACCACAACCAAAATGGTTAAATGCATTACACACAACAGTAAGTAAAAAGCGGACAATGGCAGTTCAAATTTTGGAAGATGACATCTAAATACCCTTTTGAGAATTTTATATATTATAGAAAAAGGATAAAACTAAAATATAATACAAAAAAAAAAGTTTTTAATTTTTAAAGCATACTTTTGGACACCTTTAGATTATTTTTTTTTTAGAATATATTTTTTAAAAAGGATAAGCTAAAAATATAATCGTATATAAAATACCATAAAAATATGCCACAATATAAAGAAATTGCGAGAATTAAACTTTGTATAGCATACTTTTAGTCTGATTTTTCAGGTTATTTAAAATCTCCACACATTTTGTTCATTAAATTAGTGTTTTTACTTTACTAATATTTTTTAAAAATTGTAAGTTTTTAAATGGTTTATATAAATAAAAAAAAAAAACTTTATAATTTTTAAAGCATACTTTTATACACCATTTTGGGTAATTTTAAATCTCCTTAGAGGTTTTTGTTGAGGAAAACATATTTGTTTTTTGTTGTTGAATATTATGGGAATGTAGAAGACCACTGTAACGAATCCTGGGACTGGAAGACGGCGGAGGCCTGAGAGCCTGAGAATGAGACTGAGAATCAGAATGAGGATGAGAATGAGACTGGCACGGACAGTTTCGGTTGCTGCTCGCGTACATCTGGCTGCGAACGTTTCGCATATGTAGCCAACACGTTCTTCATTCAATGCCATGAAACGTGTTAAGGAGCTGGAGGGGTTTTTCTTTATTTTCAATGCAAGTCTGCGGCATGGGGTTGGGAAAATTTAATCAGTATCGCATTGCGAGCATTCCGATAGACAACCTGAATTTAGATAACAAATTATGCATTGCCCCCACCCGAAGGGCCATTACAATTGTTGCACATGTGTGTGTGTGTGTGTGAGGCGGATGAGGACGTGATGCGAGGAGGCTCTTTGTGGGCAACCTTTTAGGCTCCTCTTCCTGTCGGTTTTCCCTTTCCCGGCGCCCGCTTTCTCCCTCTGTGATTTTCCTTTTGGCCCCCTTTTTTGCTGGTCTGGCAGAGGTCAGCAATTTTCATTTGAGGGCTTCGGCTTCCAGAGCTTCGAGAGCTGAGGCGAATTTAGTAGGTCGCCAGGAAATGACAGTTATTGCCATTTGCCTTTCAGTTCGGTTTTCTGTTTTCTGTTTTCAGTTTTCTAGGCAACCCCCCGCTCCTTTTGGGTTGCCTCGTTTTTACACCACAATTACGAGCGATGAATGAAAATGCAATGGAAAATGCCTTTTAAAATGCACCCAAACCACTGACCATCTCCCCCTGGGAGAAGCCTGGAAAAAGAGCCCCAAAAAGCATGCTGCGGGATTTGGCACAAAGCGGTTCTACATTTTGTTTATTTCTGGCCTGTCAGTCACGTGTTGACGCAGTTTCTCCCCCTTTTAAACCCCCCGTTTTTTTTTTTGTCGGCTATAATTGCACTTTGGTTCCGTTTCCAGTTCACTTGCTTCTCGTTTCGATTCGGTTTGTTGTTTAAGCCGAAATTGAGTTATGCTACAACAGGTTACTGGATATTCGGGGCATTTGGTGGGAAACTGGGAAGGCTCTACTCGGCTGGAAGGTAACCCGAAAACTGAGAACCTAATTGGACACATTGATTGTGAGTAGCACAAAGAGAAAAAAAAAAAAAAAGGAAAGAGAAAAGGACGAGGAACCACAAAGAAAGCCCAACAGCGGAAATAAACAAGAATTTGGCAGGTTTCGGGATGGGAGAATCGCAGTTGTGCGTAAACAAATGACAAAAAAAAAAAAAAAAAAAAAAAAAAATTCTTTATTTTATTAAATAAATCATTGCTGGCCTCAAAATAGTATAATCTTTTTTTCTGAAAACCAACATATTCCAAACCACCTTCGGATTTTTTCTTTTTCAGAAAAACGGCAAAGAAAAAAAAATTAAAATGGCTGATAGCTGAAAAGTTGATGACTTTGCTGACCAGACGCGACTGTACCGCATAAAATAAAATAAAAGTATCCAACAAAGGCAAATCCACTTCAATCACTCACCTAAAAACGAAACCCCCTGGCAAATGTTGTCGGGGGAAAAGTCAAAAGTGCAAACACTCAACCAACCAAAATGTTCGCTCCCCACCATCGCACTTGTCCCCAAAAATTTTTGTCATAATCCAAAGCCAAAAAACCAATAGACCGAACCACACACCCTAACCACACACACATATATAAACACGTGTCCAATTTTCGCATGGATTTCAGTTTTTCCGCTCCTTTTTTTGTGTGTTGGCTTGGGCAAATAAATGAAATGAAATGAAACATTTTAACAATAAATGCAAATTTAGCTAAGCCGCCTATTGGCAACTAAAACCGACACGGACGACAAAATAGACAAACAGGCACGCACATACATACACTCTCATACCGACCTCACCCACACCCACACGCTTACGCACACATGCTAACGCAAATCGAAAAGTCTATAAAGCGGGCAAAGCCACCAAAAAATAGAGAAAGAAACCGAACCAAAAATTGGGATGAGCGAAAAAAGGAGAGCAGGAGTCCAAAGGGGGAGGCCACACTGGGGAAAAATACAGATTATTCTTCGGCTATAATAAGACATCATATTTTTAATAATCAAGAGTCATCATTTTACTAAAATAAATTATCATAAATAAATTCGAAATAAATCTATTTTATAATAACTTAAATATTATGTTTTTTTCCCTATTTTTCACTATACTTTCAAATCTCACATGTTTTCTCCCTGTGTAGGCATGCAAATTTTTCGCTTTATTTTCACGCGCATCTGGCACACTCACACACACACACGAAAGCGGGGAAATCAAAAGCTCTCTTTGTGTGGGTGAGCGTGAAAAGTGAATGGCAAAATGTGTCAGCATGTGGCTAAAAAGGGAATTTCATTTTTTTTTTTTTTTTTTGCGTTACTAGCTTTGGGCCATCTGACCAATTGTATGATTTAATATGACAATGGGCTGGCGGTCTCTTTTGTGGGTGTGCGTGTGTGTGTGCGTTTTCACATATGGACACATAACACATAAAAAAACCACTCAACTAAGCCTTTATTTAATAACAAACTAAGCACAAAGCAACTGCGGGCTGCTCTCAAAAACCGAAAAGCAATCAGCGACTAAGCTAATACACTCAGCAGAGCGGAAATATTGGATTTCACAACGATTGAATAGATCCGAATTAGAATTTTGGCCACCCAAAGGATTGTAAATATTAGAAGGATTATTTTTACAAAATTTTCAACTTTTTAGGATTTTTCTAAATAGATTTTAGAACCTAAAAAAAATATTGATTTTTAAGTTCAAGAAGATAGATCTTTCTTCCAATCAAACTGGAGAAAGTTCCCAACCCAAAGGACCCCTAAAAAACACATCGACTTCTCTGCCAAAGTTTTCGAACTGATTCCTCAGCAAAGTTCGATGGCAATCGCTCAAGTGGAACATCGATTCTGTCGACCCAATCGATTCCCATCCCAATAGCGATTCCAATACCGATTCCGATTCGCTCTTAAGCAAACGACTTGAAATTTGAAAAGTAAACGAAACGATGATAAAATAATACAAATACAAACAGAGAATGGCAAACACCAGCAAACACACACACACAGCGTAGTGCCCGAAATACAGAAGTGTGGGTTCGGTTTGGTTATAGATGGCTGCATATAAACTGAAAATCGAAAACCATATTTCAATTTGCGGCATTTAGCCCACACACACACATACACACACACAGAATCAAGGGGGGAGGGGGGCGCAAAGGACACGCATGATCAAATTGATACGCTTGCCGTAACGAGCAGCATTCGCTGAGTGAGTTGGGCACACGGTACGTATACGTATTCAGTTCCCAGCTGTGGGTTAAGGTGGCATGCGGTGGGTTAAGCCTGGGTTTTTGAGGTGGGGTGGGGAAGGGGAGGGGGGGTTGCAGAAAGGTGCGACATCGGCGGCAACTAATCGACCCGGAGCGAATGCCTCGAATCAAATATAAATTGCAACTCTGTCGATGAATGCTTCTATGTCCGCCTTTCAGTATTTGTGTGAGTGCAGGATGCACTGAGAAAAATAAGAAACATTTTTGATAACCAAATTGGAAGAATTTCCATTTAAGAGGGTTTACTTTTATTTTTGCCAAAATTTTACTACAGATTTTTTTTTATATATATATTTATTATTATTTTTAGGAATTTAATTTATAATTTAAAAAAAATGAATAATAAATTATTTTGACTTTGCATGGATTTTACCAAAGATTTTATTTTTTTGAATATATTTTACCCTTTGTAGAAACTTATTTTGATAAATTATATTAAAAATAATTTTTTAATTTTTCATAGATTTTACTAAACAATTTTGTAGTATATTTTAATATTTGCAGAAATTTAATGTATAATTAAAATTATTAATAATACATTTTTTTGATTTTGCATGGGTTTTAGCAAAGATTTTCTTTTATTGAATATGTCTTACCCTTTTTAGAAAATTATTTTAAAAAATAATATAAAGAAAATGTTTTAAGTTTTTCTTTTTATTTTTTTCTGATACTTTCTAAGTGATACTAATTTTCCTCAGTGCACTTTACACACATGCCATGCCTGGCGATTGTAAAGCATTTTCGGAATGCAGCTTCTGTTTCCGATCCGATTTTGGCAGTCTTCACTGTACTTTGGCAGGCGAGGCAGTGACCCCAATTCCCAGTTCTCAAGCCCACCATTTCTCGCTTTCTCCCCCCTTTCTCCCTTCTCCCTTCTCCCCTCGCCCACCACTGCCTACTCTACATTCACGTCCATCTTTCTCTAATTCCGCTTGATGCCCAAACATGATTTTACACCTCGACCGCTTCCAACATTGCGGTATTTGCGTGCCTCCAGCTTCTTAAAGGGGAAAATGGTGGAAAATTCATTGGGGAAATGGGGAGAAAGGTGGTACACGGGGGTTTTTGGGATCCGAAAACGTGGCCAAAAGCTTCATACATCATTCAACAATGAGCGGTACCGTTAAGGTCGTCGTTGTATCTCTGTGTGTGTGTGAGCTTTGTATGTTTGCGTGTGCACCGGATGTCATTTGTATAAGTTTATATGGTGGGGATTTTCAACTGGCCTCTTCTCGCCGAAACTCCGCAAAAGTGGAAAAGTGAAATAAGCGCAGCTTTCACACACACATATATGCTTTCACATATATATTTCCCTTTCCTTCAACGCTTTTCGCACTTTCCCAATTTTCCCGCCCTTTGATTCGAATCGAAAATTGTAAGGCCCCGCAAAGTACGCCATAAGTTATAAGTTCTCTCGTTCGGAACGAGGAAGTGCAATTAATGCGTATCGAGTAAATTATTCCCCTGATATATGATAACAGCGATGAAGCGAGCGGGGGACACAAAAGAAAGGAGTTCTTAAATATTACTGAAATATTCGAAAACTGCAGGTGATTCAGCTTAAAAGTAAATATACAATATATACATTCAACTGTTTGAGAATCCGCAATTAATTGCGAAATAATATGGGAATATTTTATTAATGGCAAAATATCTGCGAACCCTTTATTGGTTTATTAATGAAAGGTTAATTGTTTAAGTCACGAATTAAAATGTTTATATTAATGAATTACTAATTGCCCGAGGTGTGAGTGAGTGTTTTACCTGGAATTCACCCATCTATTGGTCTATTTAAACAGTTATTTATCCATTTTCGCCTTTTCTCAGTTGTATTCAATTATTTGATTTTGTTTTATTTGCGGATGATCATTGTAATCCAATATTTAACTTTCGGAAAATCGCTGAACCCGGAGATATACGTATATATATTTGATATATATATTTTTTGTTCACTCAGCCTCTTTCGCTTCTCTCAGCTTTATATTTCACTCTGTTCTCACTTATCGCTTCGCTGCACACACCTTCCATTTCCACCCGAAACTTTTCCCCTCCCCCTCCCCCTCGCACTTGCCACTTTTCACGCCCCCACTGCAGCGGCGGCGGCTTTTCCCCATTTCCCCGCCTTCCCTGCTCCCTTCTATTGACCACAATTATGAGGTGCTTTTAATCATATTACAGCCACCGCCCGCCCCCGGATCTCTCCTTTGTGGTCCTCTGACTGCCGAGGCGTGTCTCAGTTGGCTTATTTTTCATTTTTCCATTCTCCATTTTCCATTTCCCATCGTTCATCGTCCGCGTTATTTCTTCGGCTGCGCTGCTTCTTTGCTCCCGTATTTTTTCCGTGTGCATTATTTTCAGCTACCCTTGACCTTCGCCCACCCCCACCCCCTCCAAAATCGGGGAACCACTGGGCTAGGTGACCTTTTTGAATGAGTCTCCACGGAATAAGCGCGTTCGCCTCGCTGACTATCTGGGCAGAAGCAGCGGAGCTCCAACTGGAGGTGAGCGGGGGGTTTGGGGTGCCAGTTCAGGATTTTTCAAATATTAGAATAGCTAAAAAACCTTATAAAACAGCCTGAAATCCATAAAAAAAATTTCAAGTTACCCAGAAAAAATAACAAAGCATTGTTATTAAAATTTAGATTCACAGTTAAATATTCATTAAGTTTTATAATGAATATTTAACTGTGAATCTAAAATAAAAGGTAGCTAACATTTAAAAGTATTTTAAAATTAGAAAATGTTATGCATTTTAGAAAGTTATAATATACTAGTTTTTTTCTTCCAAATATCAGGTTGTTATCAGCTCAAAACAGTTCGCCGTTTTAATATCGGATCATTTTTGCAAAAATTAGAGCAAAAACAAATTTTACAAAAATTCAGATTTTGGCCAAAACATGAAATCTTCATTTTCCGCCAATAAAAAAGTCCGTATTTTTTCTATAAAAATTGAACTAATTGTCTACCCCTTATAAAAAAATCGAAAATTTGAAAATTTTTTGATTTTCCCAAATCAGCCGGAGAGTTTACTAATATTAATTATCAGGTTGATATCTGCTCAAAACAGTTCGCCGTTTTAATATCGGATCATTTTTGCAAAAATTAGAGCAAAAACAAATTTTACAAAAATTCAGATTTTGGCCAAAAAATGAAATCTTCATTTTCCGCCAATAAAAAAGTCCGTATTTTTTCTATAAAAATGAAACTAATTGTCCAATTATGGAGTGGCATACCTTCCTGAACTCGTAGTTAAATTCTCTGTAACTTGGCATTTCCAGTTAAAATTTTTATTTTTTTGAAAATTTTCGCAAAAAATTGTGATGCTACCCCTTATAAAAAAATCGAAATTTTAAAAATTTTAAAATTTTCCCAAATCAGCCGGAGAGTTTACTAATATTAATTATCAGGTTGTTATCTGATCAAAACAGTTCGCCGTTTTAAAATCGGAGCATTTTTGCCAAAACTAGAGCAAAAACAAAATACCTTCCTGAACTAGAACTGTTTGAGTCCACTGGGGTGACATATCGGCTGTCCAAAAATTTGGCTACTCTAGCTCTTACGGTTTGGGCTGTGATCGTATCCCCTTAAAAATCGGTCTTTCCTTTTATAATTTTCCTGTTATAAAGTTTTAAAAATCGAACAGTTTCCCCTATTTTAACCTCCGGAAAACCCCAATTTGGCTAGAAAATAGAAAAGTTGGCATCACTGGAGGCAATGAGAACAGGAAGAGGGGAAATGGGAGGTGGGGCGGGGGGCGCGGGCGTACAGGGCGACTGCTTATCGCTTTTCTATTAGACACGCGCCACGACCACGCCCACAGCTCACCCCTCCCCCCGCTTTAAAGCCCACAGCATTGTTTCAAAAATGTTCGTTACAAAAGTTTTTTCGGGCGCAATTTGAGCCACAGAACAGCGACAAATTTACCATTTCTGGAGGCTGAAGAGTGGTTCCTCCCCTTATTATTGTTGTTATTCGGTTGTCCTCAACTTAAGTGATTCATTTGCGCTTAAGACACAAATGATTTCGTTCAAATTCAGCGCTCAGCGAACTAAGTAAATAAGTCAGCCAAGAAGTCCTGTCCCAAAGAGCCAAAGAACTTACTTTTGCTTCTCTCGTTTTCGAAAACCGCAAAATGTAAATGCAAAGTGCGCATAATTTTATGAGAAAACGGGAAGAGGGGGGGGAAGGTTTTCAGGGAGGAACAGGTCTCTTCTGTGCCTAATTGACTGCCATTTCAAGTGGAGTTCGGCGGGAGACGAGTTGGTTGGTTGGTTGGTATATATAGAACTCGGTACGGGTTATTATGCCAGACTTTTGAAAACTTGTTTTCATCGCTTCTCCACCGCTCCTCGAATTTTTATGCACAACACACGCCACGGGAAAATGCTTTGAGTGGAAAGAAGAGCACAACTGAGGGGCAGATGGAAAAGCGGGGAAAAGCGGAGGAAATGCGGACGGACAGTGACAAGCAACTGACACCCGGTGGAATATAATTTACAATGACTGTGGCCGCTGACCAGCGGAAAAGCACAAGTTTTCCACCGCACAAAGGTCCACGCAAACACCCAGAGAAAATGGGAAGTTTAAGAAGTTATGTTTATAAGTAGAGGAATTATCGTATATTTTTATATCGTATTTTTATATCGTATTTTTTATATCGTATATTTTATATCGTTTTTTTCGTATATTTTTTATCGTATTTTTATGGTATTTTTAATTCGTATGTTTTATATCGTATTTTTTATTTCGTATATTTTATATCGTATTTTTTTTCGTATATTTTGTATCGTATTTTCTATCACATATTTTATATCATATATTTTATAGTTTGTGCATTTTTCCCTTGCTTTTTTTAAGAGAGAAAATTGAAAAACACCCGAGAAATGGATATGACAACTGCAGCAATCTGATATTCTTTTCTCGTAGTGTTCCGAAGAGAAAGGCGAATCACAAAGAAAGATTTTCTAATGAGCAACTCTCCAAACTGGCCAACAGTAAAGTTTTCCGCTTCGCATGTGTGCGTGCGTTGGAAAAGCGGGAGAATTAAGCTCATTATTGCATTTAGTTGAAAACAATCAGGAGTGAAGAGAACTCAGCTCAAAACTCTAAGCCAAAGGGCGGCACAAAGGGAAAAGTGCTGGCTATAATTGAGTTAAAAGCAAACGGGCGGTGGCAAAAGTTGTATTCGAATTATTGAAGCGATAAATACATTAATTAAAGTCAAGTTGCTCATAAATAAATAAAATCTGCTCAAAAGTAAACGAAACAGCCAGACAAAAAGAAGAAGAAGAGTAGGGGGAAGGGGGCGTTGGAAAACAGGTAAGAAGGTGGTGAAAAGTCAAAGCCAAAACCATTAATGAAAAGCGTCGAAGGAAAGGAGAAAAATGGCGACATTTGAGAGCGCGAGGGTTTTCTTTTTGTTTTTCATTTTTCCGCTGCTGTTTTTCTTTTCCCTCCTTTTTTCCCAGGCGCGTGTTGAATGAAGTTGAAGTGCGGTCACAGTTGCGGTTAGTGAAATGGCCAAGACGGAGGTAATTGCTCAGCTGAATTGATGAAGAGAAGCTTAATGAAGAAAAGCGAAAAGTCAGCAGAAAAAAAGGGCAAAAAAAAAGAAGGGGGACTGGAGGAAAATTCAATTGAAAGTGCTGTTTAATAAAGTTAAACCCAAAACCCAAAGATTTAAGCACAAAAATATGTGATATGTGATGACAAACTTTCAATAATCCCCATTTATCATCTTCAAAATGTTTTTCCATTCTTTCAAGAATAAAATCCCAGAAAAATCCCAACAACTTCTTTTTTTGCAGATTGCAGCTGCAGGTTGTTCAGTCTCATTAAGCAGTTAAGAGCTTTTGGCCCATAACCAGACCACCTGCCACGCCCCTTTCATTCCCCGCCCCGCCCAACAAACAAAATCCCCGGGGAAAGCAGCCTTCTAATGAGTCGCCATGGCATTTTCCCGGCTGACGGAGCGCATTAAAATGGGAATTGAACGCAGCCGCGGAGAAAGCGACACTAAACAAGAATCATAATAATATATATACATATATATACCCCCTATATGTGGTATATACACCTATACAGATGTGAAAAATATGGAGCAAAAGGCGTTACAGGCGGAGAGCGCGCCGCAAGATGCAACTTGACATCAACTCGCCGCTTAACATCAATTAAAGATCCACAAAACCTAATCTAAGCACTTAACCTATAACCCCCGGCGATAGTGGGCGACACCTCCCGCTAATCCCCCACCCCCCTCCGGGAAATTCCCAAACCCCCCCCTTAGTAAGCCAGCAGTTTTCTTTACTCCGGCGAAAGGATGCCCGAAAATCTTGCGGAGCGTGAAAACTTCATCGTCAGGTGAACGCCGCCAGGTGAAGGCGAAAGTTTGCCAGCGACGACGTGCAGCTCATAAAAAGAGGAGTTCAGCAAGGGTCGTGTCCCCACTCCCCCCGAAATGCTTCCAGAGAAAACCGGGGATAACTTTCGTGCAGGATAATTATGAAAGCGCCTATCGCGATGTCTTCTAATGGCGGCGACGACAGCCAAACAAAGCGCTGAAAGACAGCTGTCTCCTGCCCCCCGAAATCCCGGCAATCCACCATCTCATCCAAACGACCCCGGGTCTTAATACACCGAACAAAATATCATACAGGGTTTTACTTATTATTTTCGAGTTTCGGTTTTTCTTTTTAGATCTATAATTCTAGCCGTTTTTGCTAACCTTTAAACTTGCCATCTAAAAATATAGATATATATAGATTATTTTATCACTTTTATGTTTTCTAAATCAGGTGTAAATATTTAACCACATTTTAAAAATAATATTTAAATTATTCTAGTTGGGTTTTGGATTTCTTGTATTTTCATATTTTAAAGAAATTATTTAAAATTTATGAATAATTAGAAAACAAATTAAAACAAATGTACTTTAAAAAGTCAGTTAAATAGTTTTTAATATTGTCAGAATAATATTTTGCAAACAAATTATTTTATATTTTATTATTAAAACTTGTGAATAATATTACAAATAATTTCCAAGACATTTGCCAAAATTTTGCGTATCATTTTCATAAAAATCATATTTGTAGTACCCCACAAATGATCTGCTTATCTTTTAAGGATAGGTATTAAAACGCTTAATTCCAGGAAAACTTGGTGAAATAATTAGCAGTTTTAATGGAATTTCCCCCGGTGCACCTGCCCACTTTGGAGCTCCCAGTCCCAGTCCCAGTCCCAGTCCGCTCTCCATTAAGCCAGAAAGGAGCTCCGGCCGTATAACAGCCACGTAAATGTAATTAAACCATACATCAACGTGAAATATGTCGACTCTGCGACTGCGACTTCGTCTAGGAGTCGAGGCCTGTTAACTCGCCGTATGTACGATACACGTATGCGGGATGGATATGTGGCAGGACCCCGGGAACCGAGGAACCAAGGAACCGAGCAACCGAGGACCCCAGGACCCTCGGGGATGGATTGGTAGCGGAGTCGCATCGTCGCCTTCTCGCCTTCAGTTCCCCATCCAGTCCCATCTCGCAGGACAGCCCATTAGAAGCCGAAAAGAGCCTGCGGGGAAAGTCTACCGAACTTGGGGGAAATGGAAACGGGTTCTCCCCACACTCACTCGCTCACTCGCTCACTCACTCGCATTCAATCCCTTCGAAAGGCAGACAAACAGCGCTGGTGTAAAATAAAGAACAAACTTTCTGCTATAATTAATCTCGAGCTTATTAAATCATTCCTCAAATGAGAAAATCACGCTGGAAAGTCTTGCCAAAGTCCACCAAAACTTCTTGGCTACTTATACAATTTGGGCCCTCTAATGGAAACTAGGAAAATCTTGCTACAATTAATCAAGATCTTATTAGGTTCCTTTACACACAATACTAGAAGAGTATTACATAAGTTAGGAATAGTAAATAAACTTGAATATAGAATTAATGTACAGATTAGAATTTGTTTTTATTTGATGTATAATTTTTTTAATATTAATATTAAATTATTTATATTAGGAATCACTTCTTTTTATGTTTTCAACAAACGTAAAAGAAATTTTTAAATCGGACCTCTCAGTAAAAAGTTATGAGCAAATAATGAAATGTCCGGTGGATGGCGCCACTTTTAAAAATGTTTAACAAAATTTCATGAAATCACTTAAAAATTAAGCAACTATCCCCAAACACCTAAAAACGCACAATACCATACCAAATACAGAGGAATTATTCAAAATACCGCACAAAGATACGAAAATGCGATTTAATGCTAGTTGTCAAACGGAGAAGGCGAAAATCTCATTTGAATACCGCAATCGCTGGTGGGGATTAGCCCTCTCGCTCTGAAGCGAACCACTGAACCACTGAACACGAACAACCGACAGCCAAATAACCCAAACTCCGAGGGTATCCATAGTTCCGGATCCCGAACGCGATGGGGGAAGCCAAGAGCTTATAGCTGTCGTGTTCGCCGGCAAGAAAAGGTAATATAAATACACGTAAATATAAAGCAGAATTGTAATTATGTGCTTAACGTGAGCGATGCGATGCGATGCGATGGGATGCTGCTGCCAGCAGCCCTTTTCACCCAGAAGGCCCATTCCCAGAAACCCCATACCCCATACCATCTACCATCTACCATCTCCCATACCAAAACCATCGCAAACCCCGGGGAAACTCCTTGACATAACCCACCAGGTGCTGAATATCCTTCGCTATGCATGAAAGTGGTGGGAAGTTGGCGAGCATTTGAATGGCATCAAGACAAGTTGGCTCTAATTTAATTCCAGCGCTGACTTTTGGCCGTCATCATCATGCTGATGATGTTCGGGATGGGAACTGGGGGTTGGGGGTTGTACAGCTAAGGATGCTGATGACGTTGAGGTTGTACTTAAAATGCTGCCAGGAAGCATTTCACTACGCACTTAAAGCCCACGATCTCGAACTTTTATGACTTAAAGTCTTACGAATTGAAATCAGTTTGCTCAACAACCAAAATTAAGGATTTTGGATGAAAATATTGGGTTTTGCTAAAGAAATATCTTTCGATTTAAATTTTGAAAAAGGTAAGTAGTTACCTACTTACTTAGTAAGTAATTACCTACTTACTGGGTGTGTAATTACATACTTACTGGGTGTGTAATTACCTACTTAGTGAGTAATTATCTACTGACTTAAAGTATGATATGTAAGTTAGATGGCGCCACTTTCAAGCGATTGCTTGGTTTGGCCTGCTTGCCACTGCTTTCTTTTGTAGAGGCTACAGCGTGATCTTTTGTTTTCACTGAAGAGAAGGCTTTCTTTTACTACTGAAAGATGCTTAATACATCCCAAGATATTATTATAAATAATTAAAATTAAAATTACTCTCTAAGAGGCTTAACTTGGGAAACCTTTACTAATGGTAATACAATTATAATTACACTAATCAATTCCAGGACTTAGTGCGCCCGAGCGCAAGAACCTAAGACCTTTGGATATGGGGGGGGAAAACAAGCACTGACTGATTCTCCCCTGTTGACACTCTTCGATGGCTTTTTCCCCAGTGGAAGAGGAGCACACTTCACCAATCACCTGAGGTTTGGAGTCTTAACCCCTGTCATCGGCATATTTATTGGCAAAAAAAAAAGAACGCAAAGAAGCTAAAATAATGAGCTACTTAAAGGAAATATGCATGCAACTCGGTCGGTTGGTTGGTCGCTTGGTTGGTTGGCAACCAAACTGCAGAGCAAAATGCATCAAGTTGGGGGCTCTGTGCCCAAGGAACTTGGCTAATGCGCATTTGCCTACCTATATATATATATATATATGTATACCTCCCAGCCCCAGAAAAGACTATAAATTTCCGGAAAAACGGGGGAGCTAGGTGGTTTTTTTTTTTTGGTCTGAAACTGAGGATGAGGGGGGATGTCAGACGGAAAGAGGACTCGATTGACGGGATTTCTGGCCCGGGGAGTCTAATGATGGCTGCTCTCGAGGAAAACTCTCCTCACCAACTAAGACAAACTAAAGGAAGACATGAAAATTTTCGATATCCGTGCCTAACGACTATGTGTGTGTGTGTGTGTGTTTGAGTGTGTAAGTGTGTGTGTGTGTGTGCGGCAATGAGATTTTAAGAGCTTCCTTCTTCCTTTCTAAGCAAAAATTTGTTATCGCCATTGGCAGGCTGAACTGAGAACTGAGTGAAAAATACTATATTACAAGGTACGTACATATACATCTATATATATAGTATATATAGCTAACGAGCTATCCGCCGCCGATCCCAGGGGGAATTTGTGAGGGGGCAGAGAGGGGGTTTTTCAGGGGGAGATTGGTTAGGAGAACCTGGGGACTTGGCCCGATTTGCTGCTTGTCTTGCATTTAATGTCACACGCTTCATTATTTCTAATTGGCAAATTTTCAATCAGCAAACGAACAGCCTTGGACTTTGTAGGGTAGTAAGGGGGGGAGGGTAGGGTAGTAAGGGGTGGGCAGGCGTTAGTGGGTGGATGGGCTGGCTGCCTATTCCCAGCGCGTAAATTTGGCTGTGCTGTGACTTAACAACTTCAGAATTCAATTATGCGACACAGAGTGAAATCAACATTATTGATAAGCCGCAAGGACAACGGAAAATGGGGGCGCAAAAGATGGGTGGATAGGATAGTCAGGAGAGGGGTGGGGGATTCTTCGTTAAAATATAGAGATAGCAGTCCCAACTAACCGAGAAAAGTTTGCCTCCTGGAAAACCAGAACCACGACGACGACGAACCAGGCCAACAAAAGAAAACGTAATGCGCAAATTATCGTAATTATAAATTAAGTCGACGTCGGTTTGCTTTTGCTTTTGAAAAAAAAAAAAAAGTAGATAGAAAGGAGGTTGGGTTGAAATGTTGGAAAATGTAATGAAAAATACTTTCTGCACAGAGGCAACCCACCCGCCGCCGGCCGCCTGACTGGCATTCGAAAATAGATTTCCACTATATATACGTATATAACGAGCAGTAATTCTCTGGGCTTCGGGGGAAGTTTTGGAACGACCGGAGGTCTTACAAAGTTGCCTCTTCTCCGCTGTGTAAAGTGGAAAACTTTTTCTCCAGTGACGCTGCTTTCCCCGCCAACCCCGCTAACCAGTTCCCCTTTAACTCGAAAAAAGCAGCAGATATACTATATATATAAAGCAGGGAGAGGAACAAACAACTAAAGCTTTACCCAAAGCTTGTGAAAATTTCACTTACTGTTGTTGCCTCCGGCTGTAAATGAAGCCATTTTGTGGGGTTGAAAGTGGGAGGGGGGTCTACTGCTTCTGAGCTACCGTTATGATGCCTGAGCTAACTCAGCATTATTGGGTCGAGCACTTCTAATTGTTGGCGGAAGTCCACCCCCCCGCACTCCACGCGAATTCTTTAGCCATAAACCAAAAGCGTTAATTGAGCGCCGCAGCCAAAAGTCTCAGACAAAACAGTAACATTAAATAGATACACGAATGACTGGATGGAAATCTTCAAAACAATTGAAACGCCTCAAGTTTCGGGGGCTCTAAGCAGGGGGTGGGGGGGTTTAGGATGCTATGGAGCCACTTGGAAAAATTTACAACTTTTAGGGGGGTGGCCAACGCAAGTGGCGGCTATTAAAAATGTTGCTGTCGTTTGTTGGCCGAAACTAAAATTAATTCTGGGCATACGAAATCGTTAGAAAGGAATGAGGGAAAAAATAAAAACGAAGTTGGAATGCTCTTTTTTTAAGTTTAAGGGGTTTTATAAATATGGAAAGTGAATTTTAAATATATTGTTATCAATTCAAATTACTTTTTCAACTATTTAATATATTTATTTATTTATTTATAAATATATATTTATTTTTTTTATATTTTTTCTTTTTTATATTTCTTTTATAATTTTATTTATATTTTTTTTATTTTTATATATATTTTTTTAAATCATAGAATTAGTGTGATTTTTTTATTTTTTTATTTATTTTTTTTTTTTGTAAATCATAGAATTAATGTGTCACTTTAGCCAAACCCTTTAGTTTTGAAAATGCATTTTAAATATTTATTTAATACAACATTTTTTTTAATCAAAGAATTAATGCGATACTTTAGTCAAACCCCTTGGTTTTTAAAGTCTAGCCTTTTTCCCAAACCCCCTTCGATTTATGAAGATATACGAGCGTAATCTAGAGCAAACATTTTTTAAAATATAGCCACTTATGTGCGATGCCCACATGGCAATTTTCACGGCCTTATCTTCGCGGGCCGATCAGTTCGAATAGGAAATGCCGCACTTTGAAGGATACACTTTCCCCGAGACATATCCCGCCCTGGGGTATCATCAGCACATCCCTCCCCCCGCTCCCCCCTCCACTGACTGATGGATGTCCTGGCCGGAGGCATTTTCCTCTGTGCATAAGTAGCTGGGAAATTAACGCCGAAAAGCAGGCGAGGAGCGGGAAATTGTACTGCGTGCGAAAAGGCGGAACAAAAAAAAAAAAAACACAGAAGAAGAAGGCTAAGACAGCGATTGATGGGTGACAAGGGAGTGGGGGAGATTCCATTGAATGGTTATAAATTGAAAATGACTAAATGAAATGAGTAAATATTGACAGATTGACTGAAGTTGGCAGGCAGCAGCGGCCGCTTTCCACTTGGGGTCATTCAGTTTGACAAGGCTAATTTGTTGATTTGCTTCAATTTGGTTTTCAGCCATCCGCACTTTTCCTACATTCTTTTTTTTTTTGGTTCGCCTTCGTCTATTTTCGCCCCTCTAATCTCGTTATTTTTGTCATTAGCATTCGAGTTCTGGCTTCGTTTGGCTTTCTTCTAGTCGATTCTATTCCATTTGGTGTCTGTTTCGGTCAGCTGGAGGAGCGCATTTCATCGGCAAAAGTTTTTTGTCCTGCTAATGAGCTTAGACTTTCGGAGTGGGAGTGGCCCTCAGAAATGAACGGAAGTAATTATAATGACTGTGGACATGATTTTTGGCATTCTAATTGAATCGAGGGGAGAAAAAGAAAGGAGAGAGAGTCCCTAACTTGGCAATGGGTACTTACAAGAAAAATGGTCTGCACTTCACAAAAAAACATCGAATTTACCCCACACTCCAAATCTATAAATATTCCATTTGCTCCCCCAAATAAAATACAAAGCCTCTAAAAATATCACAAACAAAGAAAACAGGGAATTATCATTTTCTTGGGCAGCCTATATAAATTCCATTCACATTGTTACACAAAATAGATTTCTATCCAGCCAATTTATGCACTCTATTGATGGTAATCAATAACAAAATCCAGATACTAGCTTATTTTTATCATTTTTCTCAGAAACATAGCTCTATTGAATTATGGTAGATATAGACTTGCAAAAAAAATAAATCATAAACCATAAAAAACCATAAAAAAAACACGGCAAACCAAGCGAATAAATTATATTTAAATTTCCAATGCCAACGGTGCGTATACGTGATTTCGTAACCATGGGGAAAAAGTGTTGCAATGTTTTTGCGACTAGATTTTTATTAGGCCAAAATATGCAGAAAATAAGCGAAGAAATAATATATTTCATGTGTACACTGCATATACGTAATTTTTGGAGGACGAACCAAAAAAAGTGTTGCCTACTTTTTAGGGCTTTAATTGTAAAAAGCTGTACAAATTATTTCAACTGCTAAAAGCTTTAAAATAAAATTGTTTAATTTTTAACAAACACTTAAAAACTGGTTAAAAAATTGATTTAATAACAATCTACAAAAATATGACACACTGTGTATGTAGACACTGCGTATACGTAATTTTTGAGGAACACGCAAAAAGTGTTGCCTACTTTTTAGGGCTTTTAGTTGTAAAAACCTGTACAAACTAATTGAACTGATGAAAGTTTTAAATACATCTTTTTAGCTAACACTTTGAAACTGGTTAATAAATTGATTAAGTAACACTCTCCCAAAAATATGACACATTACGTATGCATAACATAAATAGAAAATAAAGAAAAGCCAAATTGACTCTAAAAACTCCTTAGATAAACCAATTCAGCTCATTCAAGGCCACTCTCATCCACAAATACGCCCATAAATAGACTGCCATTTCGTTTCTTCTCTTCTATCCTGCAATAATATCAGACAGTATCAACGTTACGCTCCCCCATGCAATGCACACTAAGAAAATATGGGTTCACCGAACACAGACACCGAGGGTTTTAGGTAAGACATATGCCGCGCGTCTGATCCCCCAGTTTATCTGCGCATCCAACTAGACCTTCTATATGGCAATGGCCGTATAATAAATCGAAGTCACGACAAATATAAATAATAAAATGTATTTTATTTTATTTTATTTCGCTTTGTTTCGTTTCGTTTGCATTTCAACGTTGCTTTTAGTACATAAATCTCGGGCTTAGCAGCGGTCGGAAGCCCAAACTCAAACCCAAACCCAAAAAAGCACAGCAAAATAAAATACGTAGAAAATAAAATAAAAATAAATAAATAAAATAAAAGTTGGGGCGCCTGAAACAACAGACACGAGTCGTGGGTTGTGGCCATCAAACCTATCCTATCCTATACCATCCCATCCCATCCCCTTTGCCCTCCTATGCGGTATGAATATTGTTTGTGCATATATAATAAAAAATAAAAAACAGAAATGGGCAAAAGCAAAACAAAGAGCAAAGGAAGAAGTAACAATAACAAATCCAATATTAGATGGCTATAACAACAATGCGTTCAAGTATGAAAGCAGGGGCGTCGAAAGAGGAGCGAAAGGGGTTCGCTGGTTGGGGAGATGGAAAGGGGAATAGGGGGGGATGGCTCACTGGTACTGGCAGCTGGTGCCAAGCGAACCAAAGCAAAGTCTGATGTACACGTTTATGGCTATTTGCGATTTTCCCGGGCAGCAGCTCAATAAAAGAGACGACTCGACTAGAAAGGGCCAAGCCGAAAACAATGAGAGACGATAGACGGTACACTTGAAAAATAGGATTAAAACCCTTTAAAAAAAAGTATAATCTCTGTGGCTTAAAAGCAATCACGTAACCAGATTCAACTCAAATCCTATATTCTCTATTTTTCCTTCGAAACAAACATTTGAAAAAATGTATACAATATTTGAAGAATTTGAAATAAAAAATTAAGAGACCTTTTTTTTAATTTTTGCTTACCTGAATCACAATTTTATAAGTTCTTTGTAGGCTGTATTGATTTAATCTGAAATTTAATAAAGGATACCATTAGTAATTAAATAAAAAAAAAAATTATTTCATATTATTTTATAAAAAAAAATTTTTTTCATTTCGTCATAAAAAAAAATTCCTTAAATAATTTCGAAAAAAAACAATTTTTTTTCATAAAAAACAATTTTGTTTTAACCACATATATATATAATTTTTATAAAAAATTTCGTCTACTTTATTTAAAATAGTTAAGTACTACAGTGGTAACTTCAGTAGTTAAAACTAATAATAATTTCTAATATAACCTAGAAAAAACTTCCCACAGTGTAGGACAATAGAAAGCACGTCTAGAGAAAGCTGCGAGGGAGTGTTAACCATGGACAAAAGTCCCCCTTCGTCGAGTGAAGCTTATTTCGAGGTGATTTTAAAGGCATTAAGCGAAAGTGGCAGACAAAAATCGTGGATTGTGTGGGGGCGAGATTGCTCAAGTTGAAGTGGATAATCATCAAATGATGCTACAATTACCTTTTTCACCCCCCCGCCAACGAAAAGGAAACCATAATCAAGAGCAATAAAACATAATAGGAACCTTTCCACCAATACTACGAAAAGGGTCTTTCGAAAAACTACTGCTTCTTCTTAACGAGCAGGGTTGCCACCCCTCCCGTGCGGCCATTAACCAGGCCGCCCAGTGTTGCCAAGTGTATGCGAGAATGTTCTGCACTAACACCCAAAATCTAATTTATATCACGTTAATGAGCTTTTATGTCAAAATTTTTGGGCAAAAGTTTTCCTTAAGGTCGAGATCCAATAAGAGGGCAAAAAACAGAATAAAACATAAACAAAAGGTTCTGGGAATGCGAAATGCTTCAAAAAACTGTCCATTGTAAAAAGTTTCGCCCATGGCTTATCAAACCAAATTTGTGGCAATAAAACGAAATGGTAAAGGAGAACATGGATTTCGGGGAGATATTTCTGTCGAAAAGGGAAGAAGAAGAGGTGGAAGAAGGATACCCCATGACTAAGCCAATAACCGAAAGGTTATTTAATATTTGGCAGTGGCGTGGCCTCAAAAAAAAACCGGAGACCCTTTCCCTGCGCCATTTCCCCTCTGATTTTCCACCGATTTTCCACCAAATTCGAGCCAAGTTCGCACTTTTTCTTTCCGCTTTCCCACGAAAACACACACACATACAGAACATCAAAGCCGGTGAAAGGCGCCGCCAAGGACGAGGGCGTGGCCAGACTTTCGCCCACTTCTCCCTACTGTTTTGCTAGTTTATTTTCTGTTTCTGTTTCTTTTTGTTTTTGCTTTTCTTTTTTTTTTTTTTTTGAGTTGGGTACTCCAGCAATCGACGGCCTGCGGCCAAATATTAAACAAATCTAAGCGAAACGAAACGAAACGCATTGCAAAGTTGTCAACTCGAACTGATAACACGCCCCATATCCCCAGAAATCCCCCATCCCCATCCCATCCGTATCCCTCCTACATCACCCCGTAAAATCCCAACCTCCGGCAGTCCACGGATTTCGCTGCCTTTTGTTTGGCAGCAGAAAAACGAGAAAAAGGCAAAACATTCGCAAATTTAAATGCAAATTACCAGACAAAACTGATGAGCAGAGTTCACGGAGCGGGGGAGTTTCGGTGGGAGGGGGGGATGAACAAAAGTGTGTACAAAAGTATTGACAGTATAGGAAATAATGGCCTAAATAAAGTCGAAACAGGTGCCTCTCCACAATAAGCTGGATGGAAGTACGGCGGAAAATCTGTTTGGGAAATGTAGGGAATAAGCGCGAGCATATGTCGCTAAAAACTAAATCAAACATTTTTGTGCGACCCTCAAAGTGGCAAATGTGACTCTAATGGCAGCTAATAATATATATAGAAAAGTTACTAAACATTGGGGGTTTATTATTTCACGTTTGTATACATATTATAATAAGAAACAAACTAATTGAAACTAATTAAAACATTGAAATAGTTTTTTTTGGATCTTTAAAAGATCATTGAAATATAATATTCTATAAACTATAAAATTGCCCAATAAATGTTGTTATCAATTTTGTAAAAAATTTTGATTGGAGATTTAAGGTTAAGAATTATGAAAGTATTTCTATAATTAATAATTTATTATTTTATTTATCTATTAAGCTCCAATTATAGTTTTAAAAGAACTGAAGAGTGACTAAAATTTCCCAAAGCTCTTTAATTTTTTTCTCTGATCTTAATGCTTAATATTAAAATATTAAAATTAAATTCCATAAGCTTTATAAACGATTATTATATGCTGGCAAAAGTTAATCTCGCAGTCGATATGCCTCACATTTCATTGACGGCGACAAATCTCGGCTCATTTGGAGCATTTCAGTGTGTTTAGAATAGCGATACATGATTACTCCCAGCTCGGTAGTTCTGCCACGCCCACCACCGCCCACATAAACCCACACAAAGTAGGCACACACACACACACACACGCGTACACACACAGGCACAGGGGAAAAGACTTGCTGGCTCGGCACGCACATACGCAATATTTTGATGCGATTTTGTGGCTCGCCAAATGATTTCGCTGATGTTCATTCCACAAAACCCCATTTTGGTGGGGCGGCTGGGTTTCCAGGGGGCGGCTCAAAGGGCAGGGCCTTGGGGGAGAAGGGGGCGTGGCATGGCAAAGGGAACAGCAGAATGGCATTGGGATTTGCTGCCATGTGACAACATGACAAAGTTCTCCAGCAGCCAGGAGATTTGTATTGTACCCCTGATGTGCCCCTCACTTTTCCACCAGGTTTTCTGCTCAGTGTTTACCCGCCATTAACCCAACGCAGTCCCCCGTCCCTTTCGCCACCCACTCACGTTGGTCAGTTCCCATCGAGGTTTTCCCCGGCATTCGTTTGTTGCTCCGCCGTGAAAATCTGCGGTTCGCATCCCACTAAAAAAAGGGTCCTAGAATGTGAATGTGAATGCATATTCACAGCACACCTCCATTTAGTGACACAAATGTCGAGAGGAGGAACATAAATTCCAAACAGTTGCCCATTGTACTGCGATTATTGTAAATTGAAACATTGAACAAATTCTCAGCTAAAGCAAAAGCAAGGAAATATTCGAAATGTTAAATACTTTCAAAGCAACCTTAAAAATTATTTTTAAATTATTATTACATAATATAAAGATGTAGAGGTAATGTACCTCAAATGCTGATACATTTATACATAAATTAACTAATGGTATTTAATTTAAATTTTTTACAGATTTTTTAAGTGAAACTTAAAAAAAAAAAAAAATAATTTAATTACAATATAATTCTTTTTAAAATTTGCCCAAATTTTTAGAAGCCTCATTAGCTATTTAAACTCCTTTTTTTAATAAAAAAGTTAAAAATAAAAAAATAATATAATTCGTTATAAAATAATCCCTAATTTTTAGAAGCCTCAATAGCTATTTTATCTATTTTTTTACAGAAAAAACAAAGTCTCGGAATAAAATATGTTTCACTAAAGTAAGTAACATGAAAATTAAAAAAGAGAATAAATTGTTAAAATAAAAAATAATTCGTTAAGAAATCAGCCTTAATTTCTAAAAGTCACAACCTTGAATAAATAACCAACTTTGCGTGTTGCCTTCTTTTTTATTTCATTATAATATTTTGTTGACCTTCAAGGCAACGACTTCCAAATGAGCTATTTTGAGCATTATGAATGCCCGCTGCCGTCCGGAGAGTAACTCCTTTATTTGCTTAGTACTCATAAATACGGGTTTCATTCGTTTCGAGGGCTCTGCGGAAGGCCAACCACTCGCTGAATAAACAGAACATTCATTCGGTCCACGGCCAAAGACAATTTCTGGATGCCATAGTGGCCCATAACTCAGCCAACTGAATCAGCACTTGACTCCGGACTCCGGACTACGGACTCCGGACTCGGGGACTTCAGGACTTTGGGACTCTCTGACTTTGTCCTGTCCCTACTCAAAATTCACAAAAATTTATGCACTCCTCCGCTCATATCACATATATATATCTAATATACAGCTAGGTTGTATATACATTTGACCATTTCGTTGGGGGTTTCGTGGGTTTGGGGACCCATATTCCCAACTAACCAAGCGACAAACTTCATGACAGAACCTTTTTTACACAGCTATTTATTTATGTGGGCGTTGGTGGCGGGGTAAATTTGCTAAAAATCGTGCGAGACACTGCGTTGAAATAAAAACGAAATTTATTATTTATTTATTTCGTTATCACTTTGTATGCGACACAAAACCGCACACAGAGTTCCCCACTCGGCGCTCGGAATGCCCCCAGACTTTCGTTGGCCACAAAAGTGACAGGGAGTGAAAAGCCGAGGCGAACCAATTGCTACCCACCGAGGAAATAAAAGTAATAGTTCGCTATATATATGTGGCTGGTGCTTTTTTGGGACCCAAACCACGAACCATTTCGCCATCCTTGGCACGCATTTGCGATTAGAAAAAGGATACACGTAATTTTTTGTCCAACCTCCTTTTTTACGAGTTCTCGGGGTCCGGTTGTAATAAAAGTGCGAACGGCGGCAAGGTGACAAGTTAGCGGTTATTATTATGCCAAACACCCAACTTCCCTACCAACTTCGCCAACCAACCTGCCATCCAACCTACCAACCCAAAAAAAAAACAGAAGTAAAAGAGTAAGAGAAAGAGGAAAACCTTTAACCGACGACAAGCGCATTTACAATGGATTTGTTTTTGAATTGGAATTGGTTTTGCTTTTGGGTATTTTCGGTATTCCATATTGGATATTCCGTTTTGGATTATTCTCAGCATTTCAGCGTTCAATGCACTGCGCAAAAAACTGATAAATGTCAGAGGATCCCTATTTATTTGATTTCAATGTGACCAAACCAAGAAAATGTGATGTCAAAATGCTCAGTGTGACCTTGCAATACAAACTTTGGCTAGACTTAGCTTATTTTTGTGAAGCATTACTCAAAGTGAGGTGTTCAATTAGGCGAAACTTCACCCTAACCGAATATTATTCTGACTACGTTTTTTCTAAGCGTACTCTCATGCGTTATTCGCTTTGCCTTTGGGTCGCATTGATGGCGTTTTTAATGGCCTTGTCTGTGGCACTTCCACGGGGTTCCTTTTGGTCGGGGGTCACCGGGTTTTCGAGCGGTGGGCGATGGGTCGATGGGTCAAATGTTACGCTGAGAGCGATGCTAAGAAGTAGCACTAGGCAGACAATGGCGTACACAAAAAACGGGGGATAAATCAATGTTTGGTTATTATCGATAACGATTATTTGGGTCACAACGAGGGCAATTACTCGACAAAAAGTTTGCTAACCGATTGATAGGGTTGGATGGGCACCCAAAAAGGACTATTGATTAACTAAAATATATGGCAAGAGGTGAACATTATGGGAGTCCATTTATTGTGGTGAGTCCCTGGAGTTTAATATTAACACTTCCTCTTCATTGGCATGTAATGCCGAGCGTATTTATCCAATTAAAATTGTTATGCACAACTTTTCGTTGGCTTTAGCGTTCAAAACAAGTACACTATGCTGGATAAATTGCTAAAGGATTTGCCCTTTATCTTTCGATAAATATGCATACTGCAAAGTTAGTAATCAAGTGCAAATACTTTGACAATCACATTGTTAGTCACGCACCCGCCCCGCCAGCGAGTTTTTCCATTTACCAGCTACGCCCCTGCTTTTTCCGACGATCCACAGCCCCAATCCCAATCCCAAGCCCCCCTGCGAACTTGAAGCCTGAGCGTTGTGTCCAAAACTATTTGAGCGTCAAAAGTTTGCCTCAAATTACCGTCGCGCTACATAATTCAGGCAAACTTTGCCCGCCGCTCAACTGAAGCTAGAATGCAGATGCAGATGCCAAAGCCAAAAGCTCGAGGTTCAGCCAGATGAGCACTTGGAAAAATAAAAAACCAATTGCCTTAATCAAGGTTGATGGTTTAAGGAAAGATGATTATTATATCTGAGTGTATACCTCATCTTGTCTATTGTTTAATATAAATATTAATCTACACAAAACATTCAGAATTGTATATGATTTTAATTGTAAGATTCTATTAATACTTAAGCTGATAAGAATTTATATGTAGGTATACATACAGTACCGAAATCTACTCCATAATCTACTCGTATCTACTATTCTGAACATTTAATCTCGGGTTTTTGGCCGGTGGGCTCTCAAGTGCCGAAATAGCTCAGTTGGGAGAGCGTTAGACTGAAGATCTAAAGGTCCCCGGTTCAATCCCGGGTTTCGGCAAATGATGATATTTTATTTCCAAGGCTCAAAAATATTTTATATATTTATCAACATATTTAGAAAAATTGTTTGACTGTCAGAAATGTATTAAAAAGGAAAGAAAATATTATAAAATCGCATTTTGGCTTCTTTAGTAAATAAAATAAAAACAAATAAATAAATAAAATAAATAAACAAAATACAACAAAAATTAAATAAAAAAACATAATTAAAAAAATTCTTTTTTTAAATGAAATAAAATAAAAATTATTAAATAAATAATAAAAAAAAAGGGAGCATAGAATATTTTATAATTTGTTTATTGCTTTCCTGCATATATTTTTCTATGCTAAAAATTAATTTGCCTTTTTATTAAACAAATAAATTAAAGTAATTAATACTTAATCACACTTGCCCTTCGGTATTTCTGCAACCTAAGGCACCTAGCATATTTTCGCAGTGACTCTACATTTTTTTTGCATGCACTCTTGGTGGAGTCGCATTCGCTGGCTGATTAGCGCGACAGCCGCCAGTTCAGTTGAGTTTGTGCAGTTTGCTCAGTTTGTCAGAATGTTTTGGCGGCACAGGGCGGCGGCCAACTTTGTGCTAAACGTGCGCAACGCCAGGCCAAATGAAAAGTTTTCAATAAGCTAAACACTTCCAGCTGCCAGACAGAAGTATTTCGGCGACTGACAGACAGAGAGACAGGCAGACACTTCGACTTCAGAGACGCTAATGAATTCGAGAGCGTGGTGCATAAAAATGCAGCGCAGTTTTTGGCCAAAAAGTAGTGTGAGCTGCGCGCTGCAACTGGAAACTATGCATTTAATTGATTTCGAGGAGGAGGAGGAGTCCTCTTAAGACTTGGGACTAAGGCAAACACTCACTTACACACCC
This sequence comes from Drosophila mimetica, assembly GCA_037075245.1. Taxonomy (NCBI): domain Eukaryota; kingdom Metazoa; phylum Arthropoda; class Insecta; order Diptera; family Drosophilidae; genus Drosophila; species Drosophila mimetica. The sequence goes on along the minus strand of JBAMCH010000005.1, from coordinate 25,157,950 downwards.
CATACCACACCATACCATACCATGCCCATTGGAACCCAAACGGCAGAGATCATCGGGTGTCTTATGAAAATGTTTGCCTGGCATTTGAGCTCCGGCAAACTATTTCGTGTCTCTCCCCGCCGCTCGCCGCTCGCCCAAATTGTTATGTGAGCTTAACTTAATTAGAAAAGGCTATAAAAACCCAAGTGGCATGTCCTGGGAAGCTGGAACAAGCGCTATTTAGATTTTATTGCTTCTTCTGTTTTATAAGCTAATGATTGAATTGCAAGTGGCAAGGACTTTGGTAGGAAAACAACTGAAACTTAGGTATGTTTTATATATTTTAAAAATATATATTGTAATCTGGTTTTATTAATAGTTTAAAATTATTTACGAATTTCTGCCATTTTTTTAATAGCAAATAATATCCTTTAAGTCTGAAGCGGGTTTTTACTATTTTTTATACCTACCATTGAGAATATTAAAAATAGGGAAATCCCTCTTCACATTTAATGCATATTATTTGCTAAAAATCCTTTTTCCATTTTCCAACTTCAATGCATTTTCTCCCCGCGACGCAATTGCATCTCATTGGTTGCTATGCAAATAGCCATGCATTTAAATTAATCATACGCACTGTGTGCACGTCTGAGTTTGCGTGTGTGTGTGCGAAATAGGTAACGGTTAACGGCAGCCATTTGATTGTGTGCGTTAAGTTAAGGTTGTGCATGTGCAATTTGCAAGATTGCTTTGCTTGGTAAAACGGATGATCTGCATTCAATATCCCGAACTGCCATCAAAAGGCAACCCTCAAGTGCCTAAACACTAAAAACAAATAGGTGCGTTATCTTGCGAAATTGTGAAATATAAAAATTCTTACGTCGAATACTTTTTAAATATTTAATAAAAACATAGAAAATATCCATAATAATTATATTTAAAAAAAATATTAATCATAATTTCTATATTATTTAAGGTTATGAATAAATGAATAGCCAATTTGAATATTTTTTTTATCGGATTTACTGACTAAATGAACATATTAAATGAAAAGCGAACAATCCTCATTTATAATGGCTATAACTAACCTAAGCAAACTATCAACATTTTTCTCCTTCTCTAGGTGCATTGTGTTCGCAAGGAGTTAAGAAAAATAAGGTTAAGAAATCGCTCGTTTCGCACACACGCACACACATGCAAGTGGCGCCCTTACCTTAATTTATGTGCACACTTTCAGTTTGAGCAGCACTGCGAAAATGTGTAAATGTGTCCCGCTTCTGGAGTGTGTGTGTGTGTGTTTGTTTTTGTCCTGGTGTTTGTGTATATAAATCAGCCCGGGAAGAGGAAGTGCTTAGCTTAGCTTAGCTAAGCAAACTAGTTCCAGTCCGGCACACAGCACCAACAATCGGAATCAAACTGAAACAAGCAAGTTTTCTGGCCCGCAGCTAGCAATATTGGATGAAACAAACAGCGGCCCACACTGCGAGAAAAGAGTACTCGAAAGAGAACAGTATATATAATAGGAAACTTTAGGACCCAGTGATGTTCAAAAGAAAGTTCTCTTAAAAAATTAAGGCCAAAAAAAGAGAATATCCTTTTTTTCTCATAAAAAAATATTTAAAAAAATATAATATTAAAAAAATTATAATAATAATAATTATCATACTAATTTAATAATAAAGTTGAATATAAAACGCAAAATTAAATACATGGAGATTTGAAATGCATTAAAAAATACGCCCAAAAGTATGCAGCTTTTTATGTTATTCCCAAAATCCCTTGTAAAAAATGAGTTATAGAGTTTTCAGATCATCCAAACTTAAAGGTAGAAATCCCCCCCTTAAAAACTTAAAACTCCACACTAATTGTGCATTCTTAACCCACAAATAGTTATACATATTTTCGAACGAGTGTCAACTATTTCCGTCACACATTGTTTGCCATTCCATAATAGCCACCATTTGTGTCGTTTCTTCTATAAATTCACGTTTATCTCGCCATTCATAATTGTTAAGTGGCTTTCCATAAAAGCCAGCCATTTGGGCAGCATTTCGATAAATAGCCATCCCATCCCCCGCCGATTTATGGCGATAATTAAAAAGAGGATTTTCCACCGAGGCATTTAATTTGGAGTTTGCTTTTCTTTTTACCCCATTTTTTGCACTCTTTTTTGTTTTTGCTATTTTTGCCCAGTGTTTTCGGGGGGTTAAGGGGTTAAGCGGGAAGATAATCCAGAGACAAGACCCAGATCAGGCTATCCGGCAACCACTTAGGCCCGTCCCCCATTTCCCTCCCTTTCTTGGCCCGCTTTTCTTCGCTTTTAGCCAGTTTTCTTCGAGGGGGCAACGGCAGAGAGTCGCCTTAACAAGCAGCTGGGCCTGACAACTGTTTGTTGGCCCGATATTACGTATACGCGCAGGCAGCAGCCGTTCAGTTTTAGTCGTCGCTTGTCGTGTGCAGGGCTATTACCATTAGTTGTTGCTGCTTTTTGTTGCCACTTGACACTAAACGAAAATGAAACTGAAAATTGTTTGGCCGAGCCGCAGGCGGCGACAGCCGTAAAACACAAGTAAACAGGAGGCGACGGAGGCGATTGGCTAAGCCGAAACCTGAATGTCCTTCAAGGACGAAGGTTTAGTTTTTAGTTTTTGGGGGAATAATAAAGCATCCGGGGACCCAGAAAAACAGCTCAAACTTCGAGCGGCACACACATCTAGGGCTTATGCTTGGGATTATATTCTCCGAAAAACAAAAGTGCACAATTGATGAAGGTTGCTTAACTAAACAGCAGGTTTTGGTGAATTTTTTAAAGGACTTTATATACTGTTACTACGTTTATGCTATAGGAATCATGATTTATTGATACAAAAATAACCCCTGTTTATGCAACACAGCCAAAATTCATGATTTTATTAATTTTTTATCGGTCCCGTAACTCTATCAGCTGAAAGATAGATAAAATGGATATAATCATGAATTTTGGACAAAGTGCAATTATACTAGTGGTTTTTATATACAAAATTGATGGTGGATAAATAACCTTTTACGGGCAAGACGAATTTGTTTATATATAGCAATCTGGCAACGTCCATAATTTTTACAGGGTTACCAGAGCTCCGCACCACCAATTCACTCTTTGAGACTGAAATAATACTCAACATAGTGTTGCCGAAATCACGAAAAGGTGTTTACGAATCGTCTGAATGCGTCAATTCGGCATCGTATAAACACAGTATGAAAGAGGTAAAAAGTTTGCAGAACCACATCCACTAAAAGTTATCGAATGTTAGAACTTGTTGATTTTCCAAATTAGTTTCAAAACTAATGAAATCGAAAACCCCTTCAAAACTTAAAATATGTAACGAAAATGTAAGGAAGCCAAATAAAATAAATTTCAGATTAACTAATCTAATTCAATCAAAAGTTTCCACCCGTATCTTTTGTAGCTTCCTGGGAATGGATGGTGTGTTAAATAGTAGGATGCCCTGTTGTTTTTCCCCCGAGTCCTGCCACAGTGCATATGCTTCGCTCTGTCCTGGGGAAATTGTTGTGGCAAGGCAGTTGGAAAATGTTTACAGTTTCACAGCCACTTGAAAAAAAAGTTCTCCTTTCGCCTTTCCACGCCCCCGCCACCGCCCCCTTTTCCCTCATGGCTTTCACTTGGCCAGGTTATTTATAGCTGTCGCTCGTTTGTTGTACGTATTTTTTAATAAGTTGTTTTTGCCTGTCGCTCGGTTTATATTTTGCATAAATTATGTCAGCTACCGACCAAACCTCCACCACCCCATTCGCCCACTTTCTCCCAGCGACAACACTTTAAAGTTTTAATGGCTCTCCGCCTAGGTTTCAGTGTATGCTCATGTTTGTTTGTTTGTTTGCCCGCTTGTGTTTTATTAATGAGCTGCGCCAAATTAAGTTTAATGTGTGTGTGAGTTATCTGTGTGTTTGTTGGCAAGTTTGGATATTTAAATGTTGCAAGCTGTCGCTGTCCCTGTCGCTCCTTTGCCCTTAAATGCACGAAAAACAATTGTTTGCTATTAAGAACTGATATCTACTAAAGACGCAATGTGACCATGCCTGTTATTGAGTATTTTAGAGTGACCGTTCACAGTGCAGACATGTTTAAACATGTTAGGGATTATGTAATGTAAACATATGGTGTAATGTGCTATCAGTGTTTCTCACTAAACATGTAACTTTCCCAAATTATATACTTTATTTTTTGCCTCATCACCCCGTGACATTTTTTTCACCGTGTAGCATCTGTCAGCTCCCCATCCTTTTGCCACCGTCCATCTCTGTTTGACATTTATCATTTATAATTGTTTTGACTATGGCAAAGGGACTTCCGAGTCCGAGAATCTGTGACCGAAAACAGGCAGCAGAAGGAGGAGGAGGCGGTGGGTGGTAAAGGGATTCATGTAACGGTTTTCTTTGTGCATGCATATATTTTGACATTTTGACATGCATTAAATCAGTCAAGCGTAAGCCACTTTGAGCTCCTCCTTTGACTCTGCGGTGCACGCTCAGCTGGTCTGGTCCCGTCTCTTTCCTTTGAGCTCGCCTCCTCTCTCTCGCACACTCACACTCCATTCATCCATCTATCCATCCATCCATCTCCATCTCATCTCGGTCGTTTCGGGGCGCCAAGTTTTGGTGGCAAAGCGAAAACCGCAGCCATGTATTTAAATGCGCACTTAAATTTTGAATGCATCTTGAGAGTTTCGAGTGCCACTGAACGACACGATATTCCATATATATAAGTGCATATACTATACATATATGTATAGTATTAATGATGTCAAACTGCCGGAGGGTCATTCACTCAAGTAATGGCGACCGGCGGCAGGGATTACACTCCCTTTTAACTTTATTCGGCTTTGATCTTTTGGTGCTTGATCTGGTTTGATTTGCCTCTGTCCATCTTTTCGCTTTCGATTTGTGGTCCATGCACTGGGAGAAATGTTGTGGTTGCGGGAAGGAGATAATTTAAAACTAAGAAAATATCGTAATGCCTAGTACTTTTTGATCGTGAATGCTTTACATGCCTCGCAATGTGCTTTGGTCATACTACAAATGTTAAAGACTTTGACCTTGGACTGCAAATGCCTTTAGAAAACGATGAATAAATTTCAAATAAAACATTATAATTTATATTTCCATTTGGCACAAACCGATCAAGGTCAATTCCCAGCCCTAATCATTCACGTCTCAGGGATTGATCTCTTATCTTGCCTCTTGGCCCTACAGATGCACCATCTCTACTAGTGTATCTGTACATCTTGTGCTCCTGGACACTCCCCATCCATCGCGAGCCGAAATTTATGGGTTCACCCCGACAGCCGCAGAGATTTGGCGCTGGGAGCAACAAACAGTTTACGGAAATTTATGTGGCCAGAAATTTGCACATGTTAATTGCTACAAAGCAGGGGGCGGAATGGGTGGAATGGGCGTGCCAGTAGCACTGCGACGACTACGAACGGTACCCAAGGCCGATTGTCCGTCCGCTGTTGACGCCGAAAATGCTGCGAGTCCAGAATTTATGGATAAATTATCGAATTTATTTATTTTCCGCTTCTCTCTCGTGTGCGTTTTACTCGGGCTTGTGTTTACTTTCAGATTTCTTTTAAATTTAGCTGCAACAATTTTTCATAATTTTGCCGTTGGCATAAATCAACGAAAAAAAGAGAGGGGTACAACAACAACCATGTTTCTAGTCATTTGTTTTGGGCAACAGTTTTGCAGTCACCGCACGCAGGCGAAAGCGACACAGTTTTCATCTGGGGCCCCCTGGCTTCCAGTCCCCCTCTCGCTTTTATTATTTTTCCTGCCAACAAAAGCAGGCAAGGACCAAGAAGAAAATGTGGCCAAGGGGCGGGGCGGGGCGGTGGCTCGGTTTTAGAGGGTGGTGGTCCAAACGGGCGGCGTTGTGGGTGCACTCGGAGAAATGTAATTTCAATAGAATAATGCTTTAAAGTAGTCCATCAAGCAGTTATTGAGAAATAATTAAATACCACTTTTTTACAAGCATGGTCACACTACCACATCTTTTTATGGAAATTATAATCAAATTTCAAAATTGTGCTCAAACTAAATGACCACTTTTTTCACAAGTGTGCAGTCTGAGCGTTAGCGAGAATGAGCGACGATGTCTGGCACAATTACGCCAGCAACAACAAGTGCAAAAACGGGCAGCATCCATAGTAGTAGTAGTACAGAAACAACAATAACGAATAACGCAAAACCCCCGACGGTCGTCGTTCCCGTTTGTCGGTTATTACCGTTACTCTTTGGCATCTTTAATTAAGGCGTGGGCAGCGGGCGAAACAAAAAATTTTAATTTGTTTGTAATTAATATGCTGAGGTTTGGCTGCGTCGCGCAAAAGGATGCATTGTAATGTGCATTGGTCACACTGGGCGGTGCAATAAAGGCGGGGGCGGTCACACCGAATGGAATGTGACACTCGAATAAATTAACTGCCGACAATTGCATTGCATTTAAATGAACTTAAGAGCCCCACGCTGGCTTTGGTTTAAGTGAATTTTCATTTAACAAACTTGATTGCATTTTAAATGGTTTCTAGCAGTTGGAATATGTAAAGTGGCTTTAGTTGGTTACAAGGGCTTTTATTAGCAAGCAATTGTTAATTAAATTTATTTAAATTGTGTAGTATTCTTTGACTGCCTTTTCAAAATACATTATTTGTGAATTATTTTGTACAGTCCCAATCCCTGATTCATATTGCACCTTGGCCACACTAATCGATCGCTAGCACTCACCTGATGCCTGTCCTTAGGCTTTCAACGATCTGACAACTGTTGCCAGTGGATCGCAAGGATAATGCCGCAGTTTAGTCACTATCGCTTGATCTGTTTAGTCCACACTCCCCGTTTAAACGGTACGCGATCCAAGCCGCTTACAAAATACACAACACTATTCAGATATATTTCTCTTGAAGGAAAACCGCTAATGTTGTTGTTGTTGTTGCTGCTGCTGGCGATTTTGGCCATCAGACAAAAACTGTCGGCGGCGCCGCGTGCACGTGGTTTTGGCCTCTGTTTGGGCCATGGCTGCGCTGCTCGAGTATTGGACCTGACTGGACTTGTAATCCCTTTTGCAGGACTCTGCTTATTTCGGCACTGTGAAACACTTGCAAAAAAATGTTGGAAAACAAAAACGGCAGCTGCACACCTGCGTTACAAATCGCGAATTGGCTGGATTTACAAACTGTTCAACGCACGCGAAGTTCTCTCCAAAGTTGTTCGATGCGCGGAGCGTCCGTTCGGCTTGAAAATTTGTAAACAAGTGAAATCGAAACGTAAAACGGCAATCGAAACGTAGACTGAAAGCCAAACGTAAGAAAACGTAACGACACGTAAGGGGAAAATCAGGCTTCTAAGCAAACAGTGTAGCCACACCTGAATTTTTCAAGGATATATCGGAACCAGTTCCGGGTTGTGTTATTGGCTAGGTGCATAACTCCACTCGACAACTTTGGTATGTTTAAAAACCCCGCGCATGGTCGCACTAAAATCGCTCGGTTTTTTTTTTAGTTGTTGTGAATTAAATTAATTAATGCTGATTTAGGCGATTTAGAGGCTGTGGATAATCCCAGTAAGGATTGCCGGCACACGAGGCCATGAACTTCCCGCTGGCGAGCGCCAACAAGGAGAGCCTGCGGGCCGCCTGCAAAAAATGCGGCTACGCCGGTCACCTGACTTATCAATGCCGCAATTTTCTCAAGGTAAAAAAAGTGGGCGAAAAACCGCATGTTTCCATAGCTAGCTCACCCAATCCAAACGCAAATTGCAGGTGGATCCCAACAAGGAGATCCTGCTGGACGTGGAGAGCACCAGTTCGGACTCGGAGCTGGATTACCTCACGCCGCTCACCGAGCTGCGGGCCCAGGAGCTCAAGAGCGGCACCACCGCGGACGCGGACGCACTGCCTCCGCTGGCCGCCGCCGCCAAGGAGCCGCTCAAGTCCAAGGACAAGCTGAAGGAGCGCGAGCGGGCCCCCAAGAAGAAGAAGCACAAGAAGCGGAGCCACAAGCTGGCCAGCAGGGACAAGGACGCAAAGTCGCAGTCCCTGCGCAAGCACAAGAAGCACAGCAGCAGCAAGAAGAAGGGCAGGAAGCACAAAAAGTCCAGCGCGGAGCTGGCTAGCAAGAGCAAAACCAAAACGGGCAAACGGCCCAGCAGCGGCAGCACCAGCAAAAAGTCCAAGCGACGCCGCTCCTCCTCGACCAGCAGCTCGGAATCCTCAACCTCCTCCTCCTCCTCCTCCTCGTCGTCGTCGTCCTCGTCCAGTTCGGAGAGCTCCGACTCGGATTCGGACAGCGCTGAGAGCTCCACCAACGACTCGTCCGACTCCAGCGACAACGAGGAGTCCAGCACCAGCGAATCGGATGAGTATGGGCGCAAGAAGAAGCGACAGGGCAAGTACAAGCGCAAGTCCACGGACACGGCCATGCTGCGTCGCAAGAAGACCAAGGTGAAGCGGAAGCGACACCGCGCCGGCGGCTCGGGGGCGCCCACAGCCGGCAGCAGCTACCTGAGCAGCCTCAGCGACAGCAGCACCTACTGATTGATGCCTATATATGTATGATCAGAGAGGATCAGAGGACGAGAATCTGGATACACAGCTGCCTCCCAAAGCGCACTCGCTCCGTAAACTAGTTCGATTTCCGTTTAGCCGTAACGTAAGGGGAGGACGACGAACCTCCTCCTCCCCCTTCCACACACACAGAGACTGCCTCCAGTTGCCCGATTCCGAAAAACTCTTCCCCGGTTCACGAAAAGCAAGCACTAACCCCTAGACTTGTCCTAGCCCCTAAGTTTCAGCCAGACGCGCTGCAAATACAACAAATTAGTTTGTACAAGAGAAAGTTTACACATTTTTCTCAAGGAAAAGGGGGTTTTATATCCTGTGGATCACTATTTACCAGCTTATGCACATATTTAGTTTCATATATCAGAATTCAACAATGCTTTACTATGCTATACACACATGGTCATAGGTTTTACTGAAGACTGTTCTCCTTTAAAGGCTATTGGTAGTGTCTGGCTTGTATCTATGTGGATATGTCACGAGTCCTAACAAACAATTTAATACATTTGTGGGTAATCATAAGCTTACAGCTCTAGTTGGCTACGATTTCTGGTAGATCCGCAGTGCCTCCTGCAAGGCGGCAATGTGCCGCTGCATTTTGGCTATTTGCTGGGCAGCCAGCTCGCAGCTGTGGCATGTGGAACTGGCATCGGAATGGCCTGCTCTGCTGGCCAAGAGCTGGGCATTTCGCTCCTTGAGATCACCGTTCTGGACCAGCAGCTCCTCGCAGAGCGTGCAGGCGGAGCAGCGCAGATCCTCGAGAGCCTGTTCGCGCGCCTTCAAGTTGCGCTTGAGGGCGCGATTCTCGCGCTTCAAGTTTAGGAGCTTCTGCTCCAGCTCTAGCATCTCATCCTCGCTGTCGCGCTCGAGCAGCGGCTGTTCACTGGGTGCCTCCTGAACTGGCGCTGGCGCTGGTGCTCCCGACTTGCCGCCGGCGCCGCCGCCGCCCATGCGATTCATGGCCTGCAGAATGGCGTCCAGCTTGTGCTCCATCATCAGACCCGAGGCCGCTGCCTCGTCCAGGTATTTGTCCAGTGTCTTCACAGCCAGCGCTGGATCGCCGCCAGTTGGTTTGGCCACCATTAGGGACTGGGAACTGGTCTTCCCCTGAGTACTTGACGAGCCTATGGGTCGCGGCAGTGGCGTAACTATCACATCCTCACTGGGGGGACTCGCTTCCCCGTCGTCCAGCTTCTCCAGACTGGGTATGCCCACCCGCGAACGTGGCTGAGGCTGAGGCGGATTGGCCGGCGTCTCCTTGGCGCACTTCCCTCTGCTCTGGGACAAGTCCGCGCTGGAGGAGGAGACCTCCTCGTTGAGAAAATGCTCCACTGGCAGTTTGTTCTTGGCCATAAATCGCACAAACTCCTGCTCATCCGGCTCCTTGTCGAAGCGCAGGCTCCAGAAGCGCTGCTCCTCGTCGTAGAACTGCAGGTAGGACTCGCGCAGGATGACCTTGCCGCCGCGGGGCGTCAGCTGCAGGGTGGTGAGGACCTGGTTCTTGCTCTTGTAGACGATCAGCTTGGAGGCCTCCATGTCGCCCAGAATGGACAGGGCGAGGCCGACGCGTCCCAGGTTCTCGGAGCTCTGGTAGGCGTGCACCACCTTGGCGATTGCCGTGTTCCAGGTGGCACTGGACGCAGCAGGATCTGCTGCCTGCTCCAAGGTGCTGCTCCTGGCCACCGCCGGTTTTTGTTTGCCAGCCTGTGCCTGCTTCCTGGAGCCACCCGGCTGATAGCGCAAGCTGGAGGATTCGCTCTCAAGGGGACGGTCGTCATCCTCGAAGATCTGGCGCAGATTGCGGGGACCCGAATCGCTGCAGATTACATTCTATATATATCACATTGGGTGAATAACGATTCCGCTCTTGGCTAACCTGCGCAATTTGTCGAAGAAGTCCTGGTAGGACTGGTCGTTCTCGATTTCCATGCCGTGCTATGTTACCAACGTTATATCACTAGAATTTATCCCGACCAACATGTATAAACTACACTTGAAGCCGCATTTAAATACAAAAACATTAATTATTTTGCAAGTTTTTGTTTTGTTAGAGGTGGGGGAACATCGATAACACATTCACAAACGGTCTCATTAATCCACGCGGTGGGTGACTCTGCTAAGTTAGCCAAGTCACAAACCACATACCAAAATAATACCAAAAACATACCGCATATGTACGAAACGGTCTCATTAAAATTAGCCGCGACACACACCGATATCGATTGATATTTGGACCATTCAACCGTAATTCAAATTCAAATATAAAAATTTTTTGTTTGACAAAAAGTTAAAGTTGGGCAGAAGGAGTAAATTGAAGACAACTCCACCAACTTAACGAAAAACACGTTATTTTTAAATAGAGAGAAAGTGAGAGAATAAAGTATTGGAGAATCATAAAATCGAATTTAAAAAATGTTTCCCTTGAGCTTCAATTTTTAATTTAAAAAAAATAACATAAATAACTCAAATTATATCGAAACAAAAGCACATGAATCAACAGCTAATCCCCTTAAATAACTAATACCATCGATTGGTTCAAAGTCATGGCCTGTCAATTTAGCTATTTATCACTTTCTCAAAGCTAAGTTTTATTTTTAATCTACCAATTTCACCAGAAATGAAATGGAAATCAATATTTTTGGACATAATATTCGACACATTATAATGGCGGTGACCCCCTGGTCACTACGTTTCCGTCAAGGAATCAACTCACTGAAGAGGAATCTTATCAAGATTAGCTGAGAACTTGAGAGGCTTTAGCACCTCAGATCGAGATCTACGATCTCTGCTCTCTGCAGATTCTTCCAGCATCAAAAAAAAAGTTAAACTATATAGCGTATACTCACCCACTTTCAAGGTTCATCTTGCTGAATTTCTATTTCACAATGAGCTTGCCAACCTTCCGAAGGCCATTTAAAGAATCAGCAAAAGTACACTGGAAAAAACGGAAATTTCTCATTTTAATTATTATTCATTTTTTTTCCGGAAGAAAATATATTAAAAAAATATCAATTTGTAACATTTTTTTTTTTAATTATTAAACATTTTTTATTTGAAATTTCCAATATAATTTTGCTCCGTGCCGCCAACGACGCAGTTGCTCCCGATTTGATGCTTGATAAGCGCGGAGAGCGCATCATTTAGCGCTTGTTCAAGTGCGTTCATCGGCAATATTCCGGCGATAAGATGCGACCCCAGAGAGCTATAAAGTTGCCAGCAGCCCGGCAGCAGCGTTTCAGTCAGATCTTGGCCAGTCAGCCAGCGAGGAGGAGCGAGCCCCATCGCATAATCTAGCAACACCGAAAGTAGCCCCCCCGCCAGACGAAGTCCACCTGTTCCAGCGGATTAGCCGATAAGAGGGCCGTAAACACAGAGATCTGGTTACGTAAACAACAGAAAACAGAAGAAGGCGAAGAGAAACCGGGGAACATGGAAGTGCCGCCACCGCTCGTCCTCAAGCGACCGCTGTATGTGCCCAGCAAGACGCTGATGGGTCCGGGACCCTCCAACTGCTCCCACCGCGTCCTGGAGGCCATGAGCAACCCCGTCCTGGGTCACATGCATCCCGAGTGCCTGCAGGTGGGTACTGATAATAATATCTTACAGAAGATAAAGGAAACCCTATCATATCATAATCAAAACTGAACAAAAAATACGAAAATGCATAGCCTTTTGATCTATATAACACGTTTCCTCCAATATCTTAATCTTTCAAAACTAAAGGCCCTATAATAACATTCTTCACTGTACCAAGATTGTTCTATTTACCTTATCGGGACTAAGTGAAACATTGAGATACAATTACTGAGATGGGTCAGAGATCTGTGGAGTACCAATCGAGCAAGGCAACACATCTTTTATAATATATTGCAAGTCTATATGGGTCCAACAATCTTTATATGACCTATTTTAAACGAGAATAGGTTAATCTTAGATGCGAAATGTACTGAATAGAACATATTGGTATAATAAAACCACATATCATATCATAGAATCACATATCATTTAAGCAAATCACACATTACATCATTAACCTTTCGGACAAGAAAACCCCTTAAAATATTTAATTGGTAGAACAAAGGCATGTTAAAGTATAGATAAATAGCAACTGGAATTTAACTAGTTGCACTTGAACTACATATTGTGCAAAAATTTAGCCTAGAGTGTAAATGTCTTGGGAAATTGAACACCAAACAAATCAAACAGTCGAGGTCCTCGGTTCAATCCCCAGTCTTTGACCAGTTGTTAGATTTTTCGAGAAAAAAAAATTAAAATTAGAATTTAAATTATTCAACAATTCCAATTTATTAGAAAATTAATAGTAAAATAATTCCAAGTAAATCCAACATTCCCTTGACTTTTGAAAAATGCATTAAAAAAGTTTCGAAAACGACCTTTGGATGAATGTCCAACCTGATAAGGCTTTCAAATTTAATGCAACAGGTAAAAATAAAAATAAACAGAGGAAATACATTTAGGAAGTGGTGATACTTCCCAAAACTCTGGAAATGCGCTCGCAGCCAGCACAGCGCTTACTGCGCCGTAGAATCGATCGCACATCCTTCGTGAAGCGCAGGGCATCCAGAAAGGGTAGCAAATCGAGCAGGGCCTGATCACGTCTGCCAATGCGATAGGACTTGATGTGTATGGAGTTTTCCGGATTGAAGCTGCATGCGGTGTGTGAGTTGTCCAATAGAAGGACACTGGACAGATCTGGCGAGGCCAGCGATACGAATTTGGCCTTGAATCCGAAAACATCGACGCAGTCCTGACGGTACAGACGCTTCCCCAGGACGCCCCTGCCCCCGTCCAAGAAGTCCAGAATCGGCGAGGCATATATCTCGGTGGCGGCTGTGAAGACAGTCAGGTCGTACCACTTGGCAACGCGATCCAGAAAGTGATCCAAGTACGGACGCTTGTAGACGAAAATTGTGACATCATATTTCGGCAGGTACAACTTGAAGTCGTGCGGAATGACTGGCTTCGTGCCACGTTGCGAACACCACGATGCTATGAGGGTCTCGTCCATGTCCAAGACGAGTGTCTTCTTGGCCACCGTAGTCAATCGGCGCTTGGAAACGTGTGTCAAGCGATCATCACTTGGGTAAATAATGGGTGTGTACTCCGCGCAGATCTTGTAAATCTTGGCCAGAAGGAGACGCAGTCGGGGAACGAGCACACAGATCATGCCCACCACCAGACCAAATGTGGCCACGCCAAGGAAACTATGCACATGGATGCAAGGGATAATAGTGATATAGTGAGGGAATTTTAAGGAGCAACACCTACTTACCACATCTTAATGGAGTCACTTTTAAACGGGATAATGAAATGTACAAATATGTAGCCAGAATTGACAGGAAAATCAAATCAAATTGATTAAACACTAAAGTTAGAGGGTATATAAAACAATAGCTTAATGTTAGATGCGGATTGTACTGAGTAGATCTTATTGATACAATAAAATCATATCATATATCACATATCATATCATAAAATCACATATCATAGCACAAAATCATACAATAACAACTCCTTTTCGATCCCCAGATCATGGACGAGGTGAAGGAGGGCATCAAGTACATCTTCCAGACCCTCAACGATGCCACCATGTGCATCAGTGGCGCCGGCCACTCGGGCATGGAGGCCGCCCTGTGCAATCTGATCGAGGACGGCGACGTGGTGCTCATGGGCATCACCGGAGTTTGGGGCCATCGTGCCGGCGACATGGCCCGTCGCTATGGGGCCGAAGTGCACTACGTGGAGGCGAGCTTCGGCCGAGCGTTGACGCTCGAGGAGATCACATTCGCCTTCGAGGCGCACCGTCCGCGGGTCTTCTTCATTGCCCAGGGCGACTCGTCGACGGGCATTTACCAGCAGAATATCCGCGAGTTGGGCGAGCTGTGCCGCAAATACGATTGCTTCCTGGTCGTCGACACGGTGGCCTCGCTGGGCGGCGCCGAGTTCCTGATGGACGAGTGGAAGGTGGATGTGGCGTACACGGGCTCCCAGAAATCCCTCGGCGGTCCGGCGGGACTCACGCCGATTTCGTTCAGTAAGCGCGCCCTCACGCGCATCCGCAAGAGGAAGTCCAAGCCGAAGGTGTACTACTTCGACATCCTGCTGATCGGCCAGTACTGGGGCTGCTACGGCACCCCGAGGATCTACCATCACACCATCTCCTCCACTCTGCTGTACGGACTGCGCGAGGCCCTGGCCCACTTCTGTGCCCTGGGCCTGAAGGCGGTGGTGCGGCGCCACCAGGAGTGCTCGCGGCGACTGCAGCTGGGCATCGAGGAGCTGGGACTGGAGATGTTTGTGCAGCGGGAGGAGGAGCGGCTGCCCACGGTGAACACGATCAAGGTGCCATTCGGTGTCGACTGGAAGAAGGTGGCCGAATACGCCATGCGCAAGTGAGTGCTCTCGAGATTACTCATTCATTTTTAATCACTAATCAATCGCAAACTCTCAAATAACTTCAGGTACAGCGTCGAGATCAGCGGCGGACTGGGACCTACCGTGGAGCACGTCTTCCGGATCGGTTTAATGGGCGAGAATGCCACCGTGGAGCGCGTGGACATGGTCCTCAGCATCCTGAACGAGGCCATTCAGAGCAGCAAGTTGGGCCTCAAGACGGAGCGCTCCAAGATATAATGACACCTAGCTGTAGGCCCTTGTTTGTATTGGTTTTTTAATAAAAAGTTAAAATTAACACTTGAAGTTGGCGCCGATTAACGATTGTGCAGCCCTGTTCACATAATTCTTTTTTTAAAGAACGATAAATGGTTTTCGTTGCTTTATTTTAATTTTAAATTTAAAAAAATATATATATATATCGCCGATTAACGATTGTAGTCGATAACCGATTAAATCAACAGCGTTGCATTTCTTCGATCATTGTAGATCGATAAATGCTAATATGTTCTTGTATTGTATATCGATAAACGCTAATATTTTTCATATTTATTTAAAATATAAAATATTAGTAAAGAGAAAACAGAAATCCCACATAGTATGTAGTTCACACCATGTACACCATGTACAAACGTTCAATTTCCAGAAATTTCACTTCCCAACTTGTATACATTTCATATCAACGATAACGATATGTACATAAATCATATATATTAAAAGATCTGAGCTTCAGATATTTAATTAGATAAGTATTTCATAAACAACCGGCTGTTGTTATTTGCTTTCCAGGAACCAAAACCTTCGACGATCAGATAAAACTCTCGCTTCCGAGTAAACCAAACATATTCCAGTATACAATCTCATCTTGCAGGCACAAATTTAGATTCCCTTGCCAATTTGAAATCCATCGGCGGAAAACAACGACATGGGGATACAACTTAGATTTATTGAACGCCGATGCGACATCGATCGGCTCGTCCAAGCACTTCTCACAGACACTTAGATAAAAAAAACAAAAAAAATTGTACACTTAAATGTTTATTTGTTATCAAACTCAGTGGCTCGGCCAAGCAAATGGCGGGCCAAATCATTTCATCCATCATGTGTACTTAAAGTCTCCACCATCGGATCGGCTTCGCAGATCGAATCAACCCTGCTTCTGGGCCAGCTCACGGGCCTTGGCGCGCTCCAGCTTGGAGATGCGGGCCAGACTCTTGGAGCCCAGGATGCCACCGCCCCAGTGGCGACGGATCTCCTCGTGGCGCTCGTTGAAGTTGGTCTTGACGGCCTCCAGGACCTTGCCGAAGTTGGCCTTGTCGTTGTTGTCGACGGTGGTCAGGGCGAGGGTGGTGCAGGTCTTGCGACGCACCAGGCGACCCAGACGAGCCTTGCCCTTCACGATGCAGTAGGGCACGCCCATCTTGCGGCAGAGGGCGGGCAGGAAGAGCACCAGCTGGAACACAAATTGTAAAATGGGTGCGCGGATGGTGCGCATTAGTCGGTGGTGTCTTGGTAAAACCACGTGGTCGTGGGATCGGATCTGCCTCCTTGGTTTCGTCACGTTGCCCTTAATTCCTTGGCTCTAAAGTATGCACTTGTCATTAAGCTCACTCTCTTGGTTAGTCACAAGCTCTAGCTGCTTTCAAGGCTAGGAAATCGGATCACAAACACAACAAACACCTCACTTCCTGTTTAAAAGACTCGAAACTAAGAAAGGTTTGCACTGCCTAAGAAAGGTTTGCTAGAAAAAATACAATTTTGCTCGTTCACTATGAATATTGAATAAAAAAAGAAGAAATGCAAGACAAAAATCTAACAAATGTCCTATGAAACAGCTTTGCAACCCCAAGATGAAACTCAAATACAGTACATAATTCAAATAGGAATTAAAGAATCAGGCGTCAAGTCTCCACATGGCAGCTCCCCGCTCAAAAGAGAGCGGAATGCCTTCAGTTGAAGAAATTCAGTTTAACATCACGGCAACGAGAAGGAAACCAGCTTTCATTCAAGACAAATATCGAGAATAAACATAATCATACAATATAGCTTTGAAAAACTCACCTCAAGGGGATCAACATCGTGGGCAATGACCACCAGCTGGGCCTTCTTCTGCTCAATCAGCTTGGTGACCGTGTTGGTACCAGCGGACACGTAGCTGGGCTTCTTCTTGGGCTCCACATCCTTGCCCTTGGCCTTGGCCTCGGCGATCTTCTTCAAGCGCTGCTTCTTGGCCAGCGGCGACTCGGGGCGGTACTTCTCCAGCAGCTTGAACAGCTTCACGGCGGTGGTCTTGTCCAGAGTCTGGCTGAACTGGTGGATTGGTGGGGGGACCTTCAGGCGCTTCTGGAGCACAGCCTTCTGGCGCTGGACACGGATGTATTTGGGCCAGCGAACGAAACGGGACAGATCGCGCTTGGGCTGCACATTCTGGCCTGAAATGTGAGATAATACAAATGAATAATAGATGATTCAAGGAAAGATCCATTGAAG
Organism: Drosophila mimetica; assembly: GCA_037075245.1. Classification (NCBI taxonomy): domain Eukaryota; kingdom Metazoa; phylum Arthropoda; class Insecta; order Diptera; family Drosophilidae; genus Drosophila; species Drosophila mimetica. Next base: position 25,140,456 of record JBAMCH010000005.1, on the reverse strand, counting down.
ATCCACTAGATCTTCCCTCAAGCGGAAACTCTTGAAATATTCTTGCAAATATATAGATTATATCTTACCGATTCCGAAGTTCTTGGGACGCTTCTCGAACAGCTGGTTGACGACCTTCTTGACCACGGGCTTCTTGACAGCCAGAGGAGCGGGAGCCACCTTCTTGGTCACTGGCTTCTTCTTTGGCCTGGGCTGTTTATTAAAAATTACATTAATTAATCGACAATCAAGAGAGTACCTAGTTTTAGTATCACTTACCTTCTTAACAACCATTTTCAAGCAGTTGTTTTAGGTTTCTACCGAATTAAGCAGATGCTGCAAGAGAATTAAGTAATTAGTTAGCTTTCCAAACTCGAGAATCGCTGGAAAAAACGCGGAACATAAAAAACCGGCCAGCAAAACACGTGCAAACACAAAAAAAAAAAAACCTCGATGTATGTGTGTGTGTGTGTTTGATTAATTGGGTGTAAACAACGTGTATTTCGGCTGATACTTTCAATATAACTTTGGTGTTTCGTTAAATTCATTTAAATGTTCTTTTATTCAACTAGTTTTTACCGTTTTTTAAGGTTTTTATCAGCATTTTTTAAGCACCTCACACACACATGCACACATACACGAAAACATGCCGCTACGCACGTTTTTTGTTCAATTCTGTTGGAATTTTACCGTTTTCACTAAAACAAAAAGATTTGTGTGATATATTAACCACTCCATGCGTTGTTTACACTTTGTTTTTGAAGTTGCACATTAAATTCTGGCCCTCTGGCCCACAGTAAAAAAATATATATAAAAAAAATTGGGTTCTGCACACATTTTCGCTGGCCAGGCAACTTTCCGCGGACTTCTCTGGACTTGTGATATTTACCTGGGATTAACACGACCACGAACGTATCGAAATACTCGCTGCAAGTAAATGAAAAAGAGGTTTTTAAGTACAAATTCGAGAGCAGCTCGCAAGGCACATGCACTCACCGGAAACGTGGAACGGAAAAGAAAGGAAATGGCAGTTCAGTGTTAGAAATCGAGTCGATTCGGGGTGACCGAGTGGCAGCGGCGACGAAATCCCGAAAAATACCAGAAATGAATACTGAAAATACCAAAAGTGCGGAATTAGCCAGTGTTGGAAATCGAACCAAAGCAAATGACAGAGAAAATAGCTAAACGGGATTGTATAAAGAACCCAAATTTAAATAAGTATTTAATGTTCTTAGTAGAAATATAAAAAGTATTAAGTAACATTTGGTTTATGAAATATGAAAATGCCCGGGCACCAATACACAATAAACTAATGGTTGTATTTGTGGCAGTAATTTATATTTTCATTTTTAAAAATATCTAAAAACTATTTTATGGTCAACTGTGCATAATTTTTAAAGAAAAGATTAAAAATACCGAATTTAAATTTAAAAAAAATAGCCAGATCTAGCTAGAAAGCTAGAAACCAGCTATAAAAAATACCAAATTCAACTGGTGGCTGTATTTTTCCGTACGGTATTTTTACCTGGCTATATTTAGCGATTTTCCGCTGTTGTCTCTCTCCAACTGGCTGCCCAAAAAAAATAATTACTCGCCTGCGCTTGCGCTAAATGCTAAGAAAAACCGTTTTAACCGTTCAACGCGAGTTCCTGAGACGCTGCAAACTTAAAGCCAGTGACGGGAAACCCGTAAAGAAAACTCCGGGAAAATGAGAGCCGTGGAAAATCGAGGCTAACAAACGCAGGCAGCGGAGCCACCATTTTTAATTTCTTTGTTTATTTTGTGCCCATCTTCGCGTGCGAGCGAGACAGCGAACGGCGCGAAAGAGAGGTGGAGTGGCAGGAGGAGTTCCCAGCAGTGGAAATGGAAATGGGATCATTCCCGGGATAACGGACACTTTCCAGCGATGGCCAGCAGCTTGGGTTCCGGATCGGTCGTCTCCGGTGGCGGATCCGCCGTCGCCTCCAGCTGTGGCCAGGCCATGTCCATGTCCGCCTCCTCGGGATCCGGATCCGGTTCCGGGCCGCCCGTGAACCACGCCCACGCCGTCTGCGTGTGGGAGTTCGAGTCGCGGGGCGGCAAGTGGCTGCCCTATTCCCCGGCGGTCTCGCAGCACCTGGAGCGGGCGCACGCCAAGAAGCTCACCCGCGTCATGCTGAGCGACGCCGATCCCAGCCTGGAGCAGTACTACGTCAATGTGCGCACCATGACCCAGGAGTCGGAGGCGGAGACGGCGGGCTCGGGCTCGGGCCTCCTGACCATCGGCGTCCGGCGGATGTTCTACGCCCCCAGCTCGCCGGCGGGCAAGGGCACCAAGTGGGAGTGGTCGGGCGGCAGTGCGGACTGCAACAACGACTGGCGGCCCTACAACATGCACGTCCAGTGCATCATCGAGGACGCCTGGGCGAGGGTGAGTTCGGGACTCAGTCGTTAGATTTGCAGTCCAATTGGAAGTTGGATGCTCAAGAATTCGCGAGATTTCAGGGATTACTAGTTTAAAACATGGTATTATGTAGATAATCTAGACAGATTTTAGATCCTACACTTTGATTTTCAAGAATTCGCGAGAAACTTTCTAATTTACAAGTTAAAAGACCCTGAAGTATAGGTTTATCATGCAAATATGAAGATAACCTATAAATATTGAGTTCTCAAGAATTTGCGGGAACAAATAAGTTCAAAATTTTAGTTTCTTCAGTATAAATACATTATTTTGATCCCTTTCTAACTCACACTTCTCCACTCCACAGGGCGAACAAACCTTGGACCTGTGCAACACCCACATCGGCCTGCCGTACACCATCAACTTTTGCAATCTCACCCAACTGCGCCAGCCCAGCGGACCCATGCGCAGCATCCGGCGAACTCAGCAGGCGCCCTATCCCTTGGTGAAACTGACCCCACAGCAGGCCAACCAACTCAAGTCGAATACCGCCAGCAGCCAGTACAACACTCTGCCCAAGCTGGGGGACACCAAGAGTCTGCACAGAGTGCCCGTGACCAGGCAGCAACATCCACTGCCCACCAGCCATCAGGTGCAGCAACAGCAGCAGCATCAACAACAGCATCAGCAACAGCATCAGCAACAGCATCAGCATCAGCAACAGCAGCAACATCATCACCAGCAGCATCAGATGCAGCATCATCAGATCCATAATCAGACGGCGCCGAGAAAGCCGCCGAAGAAGCACAGCGAGATCTCCACCACGAATCTGCGACAGATACTCAACAACCTGAACATCTTTAGCAGCAGCACCAAGCACACGAACATGGCCACGGCGGCCAGCGCCAGTTCGTCCTCCTCGTCGGCCTCCCTGCACCATGGCCATGCCAACCACCTGTCGCACGCCCACTTCTCGCACGCCAAGAACATGCTGACCGCCTCGATGAACAGCCATCACAGTCGCTGCTCGGAGGGATCACTGCAATCGCAGCGGAGCAGCCGGATGGGCTCGCATCGCTCGCGATCGAGGACGCGGACCTCGGATACGGACACGAACAGTGTGAAATCGCACCGGAGGAGACCCAGCGTGGACACCGTGTCCACTTACCTCAGTCACGAGAGCAAGGAGAGTCTGCGCAGCAGGAATTTCGCCATTTCGGTCAATGATCTGCTCGACTGTTCGCTTGGGAGCGATGAGGTTTTCGTGCCCTCATTGCCGCCATCGTCGCTGGGTGAAAGGGCACCGGTGCCGCCGCCACTGCCACTGCATCCGCGACAGCAACAGCAGCAGCAACAACAGCAGCAACAGCTGCAGATGCAACAACAGCAGCAGGCGCAGCAGCAACAGCAATCAATCGCCGGTTCGATTGTGGGCGTGGACCCGGCCAGCGACATGATATCGCGATTTGTGAAGGTGGTGGAGCCACCGCTGTGGCCCAATGCCCAGCCATGTCCCATGTGCATGGAGGAGCTGGTGCACTCCGCCCAGAATCCGGCCATTTCGCTGAGTCGCTGCCAGCACCTAATGCATTTGCAGTGCCTGAACGGGATGATAATTGCCCAGCAGAACGAAATGAACAAGGTGAGCGCTATAGCAATTCGACTGAATCAGAAAGAGATAACATATAACCCTGTCTATTTTGGTTTAGAACCTCTTCATCGAGTGCCCTGTATGCGGAATCGTTTATGGTGAGAAGGTGGGCAATCAGCCCATAGGCAGCATGTCCTGGAGCATTATAAGCAAGAATTTGCCAGGACACGAGGGTCAGAACACCATACAGATTGTCTACGAGTGAGTTTGGGAATACATTTTGAACCTAGACCAGTTACTTATAATCCACATATATATTCCATATAGCATTGCATCGGGCCTGCAGACGGAAGAGCATCCGCATCCCGGTCGTGCCTTCTTTGCGGTGGGATTCCCACGGATCTGCTACTTGCCCGATTGCCCGCTGGGGCGAAAGGTGCTGCGCTTCCTCAAGATCGCCTTCGACCGCCGGCTGTTGTTCTCGATCGGACGATCGGTGACCACCGGGCGCGAGGATGTGGTTATCTGGAACAGTGTGGACCACAAGACGCAGTTCAACATGTTCCCAGATCCCACCTATCTGCAGCGAACTATGCAACAGCTGGTGCACCTGGGCGTGACGGATTAAGGAATCCTTGTCCCCAGAAGAAGAACCAAGCAACCAAGAAACCACCCACCTACCCACCGAAGCCCCTGGACAAACGAAACAAAAGCCAACCCTCACCTCGATCATTACTCTCTTCCATTCGTTCATAAGTTACTTCCTACATAATCTCAGTGTGTGTGCAATCCTCGTTTACTATGATATATTTTTTTTCATAGATATATTGTAATAGCGTGTTCAAGCTGCTCGAACCCTAAACAACAGCAAACCACAATTGCAATTGTAGCTTCCTTTCCGCTCTTCCAATTCGTATTTGTACGCACTTAGCCCCTAAGTTACCGTACATCATATGTATTAGCTAGTTAGTTAGTTATAGCATTTAGTTTCCAAGAGAATCTTGACCCAAGACACCTACTAGTATTAGGCATTATCCTGATTCCTGATTCGATTCAAGCCACGCCACGCCATCTCTCAAGCATTCGAGTGTAAGCTGTGCCAAAATCGTATCGCTCTCGACTAGGAGAAATATGTATATTGTTGATTATAGATAGCGTATAGATACCATCGCCCATCTCTCCATCTCTCTCGGTTTCAAATTTGTCTCTTCTTTCTTTTTTTTTTGTATCAGCCGTATATAAACCTTAAGATCGTCGCTTGCTACTGAGTTAATCGTAACTAGGGAGGGAGAAATGGAGATGGGCATATTCGATAGACTTGTCTCACTCGTCTTGGCCATTTAATCTCTTCCATTCAGCGAATTTGATGTGATTTTAATTTGAATTATTCATTATTAAACTGAACCTGCTATATAGGGAGCATAATTGTAAATCAGCCAGATATTCCATTATACATACATATATACACATAAGCATACGTTTATCATACCGCATACCACATACCACATACAATAATTTTTTTAATTGAATCTTTTGCACACATTTGATGAATTGTTGCTTTCATATTGATATCATCGAACATCGAACTATATCGTATATACATCGCCAATATATAGCATATATAGCATTTAGTTTGTAGAGAGATTGTACGGACAGCTAGCGGATATTTGGTCCGCGTCACCATATTTGATATGATATGATTTTACTAAGTTGTATTTAGCACTGATTAGTTCGTAGTGTTCATTGCGAATATTCCACAACAAATTCCACACCATTAATATATGCATATTACATATATACAGTACATTTATACATAGTTCAAATAAAGTAACTTTATTCATGTTCAAATGGTATTTGCATTTCTTATGGATGGATTTACGTATCGTAAATAAATATTTTAAATCATTTTATATATGTGTAGTTATATATTCTACACTATATAAAGGTGAAATTCCAATTGGGTACTCTTTTGGGTGCCCAGTTTCTCTGCGCGCCACTGCAATTCAAATCAATCAGTTGACATTTTTGGGACTTCCAAGGTTCGTTTTCATTTTCGTTTGCCGTTTAGCAGTTTTCGATTTCAGTTGGCTGCCGTGAATCACTTAAAATAAATTAATAAAAGACAAAAAATCAGATGCATTTTTTGTCATTGTGCACACGGAGTGCGTGATGTTGGCGATGTTGGTAAAGTTGCTCCGGGCCATTTAAGGCGCAGCGGCAACATGTTGCAGACGTGTGTTGTTGTCGCCGTGTCGCCTCTTCAACTGCCTACGTGCTGACGTCAGACAGGCGCAAGGACAGTGTCCAAAAGTGGCCAATAAAACGTGGCTTAAATGCGGCTTTCACTGCTCCTCCAAGGGCGATCATCGCATCTTCCGACAGCAGCAGCAACATCAGCAGCTGTTGCAGTTGCAAGGCGTTAGTTTGGCATTAGCAACATTTGTTTAATGTCTTCATGTGGGAAAGATTTTCGGGTGTGTTAAAATTATTAAAAGCAAACCCTTTTCTGGGCCACACATCTTTCAAGTTTTTGGTGTTTCTGGTGCCTCCTGCAGCAGCAACATCAGCAGCTTTTGCATCTGCAAAGCGTCCCTTATCAGTTGGGCGTATTTTTTTGAGATTTCTTCTTATAAATGTTTTGAAAAACACAAAAAATGCAGACAAAATTAGAGCTTTTGTGTATAAAAGTGGACCATGTTGCTCCTGCAGCAGCAACATAGACAGCTTGCTGCTGTTGCAGTGTGTTACTTTCGGTTTTAACTATATATTTTGAAGGCACATCTTTAAGGAAACCTAAATTATCAAAATGAAACCCATTTTTTTCGACTTAAAAGCTGGAATTTGCACATGTTGCTGATGTTGCAGTTATTGCTCCTGCTGATGCGGCTGTTTTCCTTGTGCCAGTTGCATAAGCTAATGTTTTCCTAGAATTTACAGCATTTCAGGCAATCTTTATGCGACTTTATGCGACTGACAATGAGCGCTGATCGTTGACATTCAACGCACGCACCCCCCGGGAGACAGAGAGAGATATATGCGGCAGAAAGAGAGAGGTGGCAAGTGCGTGCGATGATGATGATGATGATGATGAGATCGCTAATAAGGTGGTTTTGGCCAAAATAAAAAGCCTGCTCCACTGACCCTGTGGCATTCGCTTATTTTTTTTTGGGCCTCAGCCTCTTGCGGCCATTTTCATTTGTTTTGTGATAAACATTGGCGATAAGGCCAACCGATCTGGCCCTCTTTCTCCAGTTTCATATTTATCTCTGTAAAAACATCCTCATCAAAATTCAGCTGTGTTATCTTTCATATTTATACATTTTAAATCTATCGCATTTTAAAAGTAAAAAATTACTGTTTGCTTTAACTCGTTTTTAATAAGAGCAATTATTTTGGGCCAAATGGGGTACTTTTAGTTTTCCGCCAATAAAAAATTCAGTACTTTGGCTATAAAAATTGAACTAATTGTCCAAATATGGAATGGTATACCTTCCTCAACTCGTAATTAAATTCTCTGCAACTTGGCATTTCCAGTTAAAATTTTTATTTTTTTCAAAATTTTCGCAAAAAATTGTGATACAACCCCTTACAAAAAAATCGAAATTTTGAAAACTTTTTAATTTTCCCAAATCAGCCGGAGAGTGCACTAATATTAATTATCAGGTTGTTATCTGCTGAAAACAGTTCGCCGTTTTAATATCGGAGCATTTTTGCAAAAATTAGAGCAAAAACAAATTTTAGAAAAAATCAGACTTTGGCCAAAAATTGAAATCTTCATTTTCCGCCAATAAAAAATTCAGTATTTTTGCTATAAAAATGGAACTAATTGTCCAAAAATGGAATGGCATACCTTCCTGAACTCGTAATTAAATTCTCTGCAACTTGGCATTTCCAGTTAAAATTTTTATTTTTTTGAAAATTTTCCCAAAAAATTGTGATGCAACCCCTTACAAAAAAATCGAAAATTTGAAATTTTTTTAATTTTCCCAAATCAGCCGGCGAGTGCACTAATATTAAATATCAGGTTGTTATCTGCTCAAAACAGTTCGCCGTTTTAATATCGGAGCCTTTTTGCAAAAATTAGAGCAAAAACAAATTTTAGAAAAAATCAGATTTTGGCCAAAAATTGAAATCTTCACTTTCCGCCAATAAAAAATTCAGTATTTTTGCTATAAAAATGGAACTAATTGTCCAAATATGGAATGGCATACCTTCCTGAACTCGTAATTAAATTCTCTGCAACTTGGCATTTCCAGTTAAAATTTTTATTTTTTTGAAAATTTTCCCAAAAAATTGTGATGCAACCCCTTACAAAAAAATCGAAAATTTGAAATTTTTTTAATTTTCCCAAATCAGCCGGCGAGTGCACTAATATTAAATATCAGGTTGTTATCTGCTCAAAACAGTTCGCCGTTTTAATATCGGAGCCTTTTTGCAAAAATTAGAGCAAAAACAAATTTTAGAAAAAATCAGATTTTGGCCAAAAATTGAAATCTTCACTTTCCGCCAATAAAAAATTCAGTATTTTTGCTATAAAAATGAAACTAATTGTCCAAATATGGAGTGGCATACCTTCCTGAACTCGTTGTTAAATTCTCTGTAACTTGGCATTTCCAGTTAAAATTTTTATTTTTTTGAAAATTTTCGCAAAAAATTGTGATGCTACCCCTTATAAAAAAATCGAAAATTTGAAAATTTTTTAATTTTCCCAAATCAGCCGGAGAGTGCTCTATTATTAATTATCAGGTTGTTATCTGCTCAAAACAGTTCGCCGTTTTAATATCGGATCATTTTTGCAAAAATTAGAGCAAAAACAAATTTTAGAAAAAATTACTGTTTGCTTTAACTCGTTTTTAATAAGAGCAATTATTTTGGGCCAAAATGGGCTACTTTTAGGTCAAAATTTCAAACAAACACGCCACATTTGAATTGGATTGGCAAAGCAAAACACTCATAAGAGAAATATGCAAAGGGTTTGGCAGGCAGTGACTTTTGTTCCTGGTTATGTTCTTGTTTTTATCACCTTTTTTTTATTCTTGTTCCTGTCTTTCCACTATACCCCTCCCACTTGCACGCCCAGTGGTCATTAGTCATGCAAATGAGCAGGGATTATGAAGTTCTGCGGCTCTCTGGCGCGCTCTCACTTTCCTTATCTCTCAGGATCAGCTGAGGCAGAGAGTTTTATATACACTGGAAAAATTCAGGGATAACGATTATCACCTTAGACAAAATATTCTTTCCATCCCTACTCACATCCCAAATTTCATATTGATAAGGCAAATATTAAAGATTATAATCAGAAAATTATACCATTTTGTAGCTACCACAGCTTAAAAGAATTTTTACCTTAAGGCAAATGTTAGGTTTTTCCAAATCCCACTCACATCCCAAATTTCATATCGATAGGATCTATCAATAATATAGCCCCTTAAAGTAGGCAATGCCTTATAAACCAATTGGGAAACTTAATTTTAGAGTCTAAAAACACTTGGAGTTATTTCTTATTGACGATCATATCCTATCCTAATTATGGTAATTTTCCGAAATGGAATTTTCATTTTCCGCGAGTGTAGAGAGCGTTGCAGTGGCAGTGGCGTCGACGCCAGCGCTTTTGGGCGGCCGAGAGAGCACGCGGCTAAATGCCACAACAACAGCGGCTTGCAATCAGTCAAGAGCCTCCACTCGTGCCAACCGCATCAGCCACGCCCCTCAGCCCTCCGCCCCTTTTTCGTTACGCCGCACAGACCGCACTTCAAAAACTCTCTTTTTAAAGTGTTTTTATTTTTTTTTGACTGTTTTGTTTTAAAATATACAAAGTGCTTGTTTTAGTGAAATCATTGTTTTGAAAAGAACATATTTTTTGTTTCGAGTATCCATTTTTATCGGCACTTGTGACAGACAAACCAATAAGTAAACCACAAATCAATCAAACAATCGCGTACGCGTTTTTAACCGCGCGCAAGTCGCTGGCAACTTTTTGCCGGAGAGCCAGCCGCAATTTGATCTTTCCGTAAATTAAACTATTTACTGTTTAAATATTTGCCAAGTACACGAAAAAAAGTATATACATACGTCTAAAATTACAAAAGCCTCGAAGTCGACGTCTCCCAGATAATAAGCTGAAAAAGCGGCAGCAGCAGCGGCAGCAACAGGTGAGCACAACTACACAGGTATTAACTACAATACCATCATATCTAGTAAAGATATATGCAGGGTGGCAGAGGCTTACGATTGACTACAATGTTTGGGGCAGGAATTCTAACAGTTTTGCGGTGATTTCTGCGGTTTTCCTGCTGCCTGGCGCCACCTAGCGGCGTCTTATAAGAACATTATGCATACTTCACACTAGTTCAAACATTTAAAAATCGGTTATAACTTCGAACGTATTTTTGGAAATTAAAATTCATGATATGCTGATATTTCCTTTCTCTGAGATTATCTCTTTAATCCAGTCATTACTATTCCCATCTTTGCTTGCCATAAATCTTGACTGACCAAAAACCGAGTGATCTTCGATAATAAAACGGTTTTTAATTGGCCAACGGCAAAACATGACTATGGTTTCGTTTTGCCGTTTTGGTATTTTATGAATTTATGCGATCAACGATCGGCGTTCTTAGGGCATTGGCCACACGCCAGCCCCCGCGATTTGTATATGGTGTGATATAAAGTGTATCTTTCGGTCGGGCGGACAAATATCTTTATTGGACCACTGTTATGATGGATGACCCATAAAAGCGTTAAATGGATGTTCGTCTGACGTCTAAATGCTTTGATTTGTTTGGGATTTAGATATTGTATTTAAATTGTTATGGTTGAAGGCGGGGATTAACATTATAATATTGGAAATTTATATAGGTTTATTATATAGAAAAATAGTTTTTTTTTATTTGAAGATTGAAGATAATATAGAAATCGTTAGAAAAAAATATTGTTGAGAATCTTAAGATTTATAATCTATATAGTGATATTAAAGAAATCGAATTTCTTAAAACTACCCATTATAGGTAACCACTGAATCAATCAGGTGAATATCAATTCATTCATTGAGACATTTTTTCCTGACACTTTTGAGCAGGAGGTTACTAACTTGACCGGACTTTTCTACCTGTTGCATCTGGATTCTAGACTATCCATCGATCGATCGATCGTGAGGTGCTCTCTTTCAAGCTGGCTCGGTTTTCAAGTTCAATTGCTCGATTGAATGGGGGCTCTGGGGCCAACGAGTGTTTGCCCAATTGTGGTTTTGAACTTGTTTGGCTTTTGGCCGAGCTTTTCCCCGCTGCCAGCCGCCCCCTGCCCCGCCCCCCTTTTGGATGGATTGCCAGTTGACCGAGCCCGTTGATGCTAACCAAAAGCGAAGCCAAAATGTTGCGGCCGCGCTAATCAAGCTGGCAACGCGAATGCACAGCAAGAAATAAGTTGTTCATTTGAAAATACTAAAAAATTATCAATTTCTAACGGAGTGGGTTTACCATAAAAATCCCTAGTTATAGAAACAACACATGAGATGATGTGTGAAAATAGTATTTTAGTAATAGAATAACACATGAGATGGTGTGTGAAAATATTGTAGGATTTTTCTAACTGGACATACAAAAAAAGTTGTTTATCCATATTATTATTTATTATCTATCTTAAAGATATTATTAGAGATTTAGTGACCTGTTAAATATAATTGCAAAGATTTTTGCAAGCTCAAAGTCATAGTTGGTTATAAATAAATAATTCAACACACTTCACTTGATGTTCACCTAACTTAAAGTAACGAAATTTAAAAGGAAAAGGAAGGTTTAAAAATGAAATGAATTATTCTCATGATCAGCAATATCGATTTTAACTGATGCATCAGTTTCGCTCAGTGTAATGCCAATGCACTTGGCTCTGTCATTTGTGCGATTGCTTTTCGAATTCGATGCTTATGCAGCTGCTGCTGTCCATGTTTGAAGTTGGCCATTTACGGGGGAAATGTCACAACCCGTTGGGGTGTGGGGATCCCGCGCCTTTGGAGCTCCTCCATTCGATGCGAATCGGTTCTATATTCCATCCGATTCTGGCTTGCCTCGTTCGCCAGTGCCCATAACACTGATCATGATCGATGGCAACCGCCGATGTTACTCAGTAAAACTTGCGGAGCACCGGGCAGCGGCGACAAATTATAATCATCAAATAAATCAACATGAGAATTGTGCAGCGAAGTAATTGCATCATCGGCCAAAAACAAAAAGATCTCACCCTCTATGGAAAAGATAATCTCAAGTCTAAGCTCTACTATCTGATATTCTATTTATTTTTGCAGCCATCTTTTTGCCATGGAGGTGGAATGCGATTTGGGTGATATACAAAATGAGGAATTGCTGAGGAAAATGGTAAGTTTACAGATCCTTAAACTTTAGAGATCCCATGAAACAAGGCATTGTGATGGTGAGTCCCCCATTTACAGCTCATTGCCTTTTGAAGCCCTGAACGACACTTTCGAGAACTGGCCAGAAGCGATCCAGACCATCCATGGCTGGAGATCCACTCATTCGGTTAGTCAGTAAACCCAACCCAGTTCAACCTGGCCAAATTGGGTCATTTATGGGGTTGCCCACTGTAGCTCAGTTGGCCGCGTGGGCCGCTAGTCGCTGACTTGGCTCAGACATTTGCAATAATCGTTAAAAAGTCGTTAGAAAAGTCAATGGAAAAACGATGACGATGTCGCATCGGGGACCTGACCAAATAAATGATCTATCTATCTGCATTAGTGAGATATAACGGAGAGTGTGATATAGGGTTCGATTTTTGGAATACCCTTGAATTGGTTTTGTTACAAATTTCTAGAGATTCCCCAGATATTAGAATAGAATTGTAATATCTTTTTTTAAATTAATAGATACTCTGATCTCTTTGGCTCTGTTTTAATAAGATCACCTGATATTAAAGGATTAGTATTAACTGAGCATAGGAACATTGGAACTTATGACCATGATCTTATGATGATCATATAATAGAAGGTTCAAGACCTATATTATAATACATTTTTGATAAAATATATTCCCAACCTGTAGTAGTGAAAAAAAGAAGAGACCAGACGAAAGAAGAAGCAGCAGCAGACGATCGACAGCCCACGCAGTCGGTGTTAAAGAGAGATGGAGAGTGGATGCGTGAAAGAGAGAGGCATAGAGGGACGAAGAGAGAGAGATGGAGACAAATTGAGAGGCTGCGACTGCGCTGTAGCTGCGCTGCAACTGCGACGGAGGCTGATAAAAAGCCTGCGATGATGACTCATTGGCCATGAATCAATTTTCAGCTTTGGCCTCTGAGCCCGCTGACCGCTGATGGCCTCCCCCTCCCCCTCCCCCTCCTTCACCTTTCTCTTTTTCCTCAGCCATCTATTCTCCTTTTCTCCTTAACCAGGGATGGCTAAAAAGGAATATAAATACTCCTAAAATGAATGTTAAAATTAGTTAAAATTAAAATATGCCTAGTTTCTTGTCTAATCGTGTAACCATTTAAGTTAACATAAAACTTGGGCCTATACCAATTTCAAATGGCCATAAACAAAAGCTGAATAAATTACGAGATAACAAATTTCAGAGGTGTAAAAACAGCAATCAATGGCAAACGTTGATGTGTCATTAAATCTTATCATATTGCAAGCAATTTAAAAACACTTTCCTATCTAATCGAATGAAATTTATTTGAATTTAATGAGGGAGGACAATACATATGTATAATATTTGTAAAGAATATATAGTATTCGTTTGAAAACTATATTTATAATTGTTTTTATAATAATCCTGACTAATCCTTACTTATAATATTCTGGGGATCGTATACTCAAGCCTGCAGCCTGCATCGCGGCTCAGAATAAAACAAAACCCCAGAAAGCGGCGTTGGTTGGCCACGATTCGCGTCTCTTGGCCATGAGGCGATTCAATTCAGCTTCGAGTTCGATTCGAGTCAATTCGATTCGATTCGTAAAATCGCGTGGGTCGCCAGCCGTCGACTGCTGAATAAATCAGTGAGGCAAAGTTGAATTGGCACAAAAAAGCAATAATAAATAAATAAATAAAACACCCGCGTATGGCGAGTGGCCAAATGCAGCAGCAAGTGGCCAGTGGCCAGTGGACAGTTACCAGTTGCCAGTTTCCCGCGGACAGTGGGCCACCAGAACAGTGGGGTCTAGACGGTCTAGTCACGACGTCTGCGTCTGCGCAACGTCTGCGCCAACGTCGATGAGTAATTTTTTGGGGTCTGTTCGAAATTGGAATACGAATAGGTAACGATTCAATGGGAATGGTGGGCGCCAGCGACTCGAGTGCTTTCCAAAATAGTTTCGGGCTAAGAAAAAACGAGAGCTAAAGGTGTTTATTCACATACTGCAACAATGACACCCACCTCCGGTCGTCGGTCGTCGGATCGAGTGATTTATTATTTATTATTCCGCACGGACACGGATTCTTGGCAAAAAAGCCCGAAATCGAACACGTTTTAATGCAATCGCAGCGAATGAGCAATGTACTGAAATATTACTTACATGTTTATTAAAGGGAAACTCTTTGTTAGACATAACTGATTTGATTTCATTTCACTATTTCACTATTTTTTCATAAAGGTGACCCTGTGATTAAATTATCTTACAAAACTTTCCTTTTTAGTAAGTCAACTGGTTTATAATGATGCCAGATAATGGTTCTTAATGAGATGAAATGCAAAAAGTATAACATTCTATGATCTAACCATTTTTGCCCAAGTTATGACGTACTGAAGACGGCTTCTGGTGACCCCAATCTTTTTCGTTACCTACTTTAATGTTTAGTGATACAAATGTTTTTTTTCTTTTAAAGTAAATCTTTGTTGTCTTAGGTTTTTTCTTTTAAAAAACATCTTTGTAGTATCTATCATTGGTTAAGATTGATGCAGCTGGAGTTTTGGTGACCCAAAAATTTTTAAACAGTGTTAGATATTTCTTAGTCGAAATACAAAACAGTAATTTTAGCTTTTAAGTCTAATTTCCTTTTCTGGACCGGAACTTTGGTGACCCCAACGCTTATAATTCTTTTCAGTTACTTCTCCTCAGACAAATGCCTATGTTAACTTTATTAAAAATCTTTTTTTGTTGCCTAGACTTAAAGAAATCATACAATTTCCCTGTCAGATTCGTTGCGTTTGCCCCACTGTGCGGCTGGGCGGTCGCGTCATCTTCGTATTCGTCGCTTTTTCGTATTCGGTCATATCTCGGCTCGCTGCCCGCTGCGCTGCCGACGTCGTACGCCGGTGACGACAGCGTTTAAGCGGCAGCGGCCACTTTAGGCGGCTTTGATTCTGATTGGAAACTTCAGTCTGATTTTGGTGCTCGATCGATTGCAACGTGCCGACGCTCCGTGAAAAACAACAAGCCAACAACAACCCGAAACAACGACGATCGCATATTATTTTTTTTGAACATACTGTTATTTATTTATCAACCGTTGGAAATCCAAAAAAAAAAAGAGGAAAACCCACAGGATTAGTCACACATTTCTTGCCACCAAGTGTTTTTTACGTGCTTTTTTGCCGGTGCAACAACAACTCAACGAAATATACAAAAAAAAAAAGAAGAACTCCAATTACAACAACACAGCTGCGAGGAGAAGAATATCATTTCTTTTTTACCTGAGGTAATTTTCTGTCATTTCGACCAGAATACGGAGAATAAAACGTAAAAGAAGCTGTGCGATCAGGCCATAAAGCCATCAAGTCCCATCTCACTCACACCCTCCCGTTCCGTCTCTTTCACTCCGCCAACGTCTTCGCATAACTTTCACACTTTCGCACAGTTAAGCTTAACCTTTTCGCCAGTCTTTGCATAACAGTTAGTCAGTTAGTCGGTAGTAACTGTAGCTATATCTGTACATCTGTATAATACAGTCATCGTTACGGAAAGGCGAACCCGAACCCAAGACACCCCCAGAATGTATTATTCAAGAGCCCAATCGATAGGGAAAATAATTGCGGTGGTTTAAAAGGACATGGGAAAATGGTCAAGTGCAATTTTGTGCTCCTTTTAGATTTATTTCCAATCCAAATTATTGGAAAATAACAGTTTCTTTCTTTCGAAGAAGTAAAAAAAAAATTTAAAAATCTTTAATAATAGTTATTTCTATCTTTACCACCCAAAAATATGTAGATTTTTGCAGTTACCACAGATAGTTTCTAATAGATTGGTACTTCTTTCTATCGAAGAAGTGAAGAAAAAGTTTAAAAATCTAATAATAGTAATTCCTATCATTACCACCCAAAAATATGTAGATTTTTGCAATTATCACAGATAGTTTCTAATAGGATGGCTTGATAGAGTATAAGAGAAACAACGCCTGCCAATTAGCGAGTGCTACCTGTACCCGTTTCCCCACCTATTTATCTATCTCTAGCTGTATCTGTATCTGTATCTGTATCTGTATCTGTATCTGTAACTGCGCCAAGTGGCTTGTAAACAAACAAACTGATCTTATCGGGGAATTAGTGCCTACAGCTGGTGGCTTTTCGTCGCCAGTTGATCGAAGATCCCAACTAGAACAGCTGACAAGGGCGGGGGCGTAAGTTATAAAGAGTTAAAGAGTTACGAAGACGGGGAGGCATATAAATTGTAGCTACGTACGCTATATATGCAAATCGGGAGTGAATCTAATTACACGGCGAACAAGTTTACACCGCCGTGGGCCGTTGGCCTTGGTAACTGTTCTACGCTCTTACACTTTTCCACTTTTTCACTCACGAAAACCAGATCACAGCCGAAAGGGATTTGTTTTTAGCTGTGTTTCGGGGAGCGACGGGGCTTCGAACGAAATTAACCATGGTAATTGCTCC
Organism: Drosophila mimetica; assembly: GCA_037075245.1. Classification (NCBI taxonomy): domain Eukaryota; kingdom Metazoa; phylum Arthropoda; class Insecta; order Diptera; family Drosophilidae; genus Drosophila; species Drosophila mimetica. The sequence goes on along the minus strand of JBAMCH010000005.1, from coordinate 25,123,669 downwards.
CATTGTCGGAGATAGATGTTCTGATAAATCTCCAGCGTACTCAATATGCAAAACTTTGTTGCGGTATCACTGGGGAAATCTCTCTATAAGGAAGGTCGAACTGGTCTGGAAAATAAAACGCCATCTGTTGCGAAAATTGTACGACTTGAAGTGGGATTTGAGTCTTTTAAAGGGTTTTTTTTCTGGAATCTTCAGAATTTCTAGTAAATATTATCAAATAAAAGTTTGTTTTCCTCAAAACCATTAAATGATATATTTATTCTAGTATCTTGAAAACAAAGATCTCAAGTTATATGAAATCTGAATAGCTTATTTGTTCAGATGATCTTCAGGCACAAACTATAGTTTCTTTATCTGGGAATCACGCAACCTTGACTTCAAATTAAGCAAACTATAATTTGAGAAAACAGTGCAAATGGTTTTCCGGCAGCGAAACGAAAAAAAACTCCACCTGCACTAATGACTATAGCTTCGATAATTGTCTGGAATATACAGCGTTATTATGCATAAAGATAAATATACGTATACCCCCTCCACCATTCCGTTTTCGTGTATGAGATCATTTTGGGCTTAAGATTTATACGAAACCGATTCGATTTTTTTCTGTTTTTCTTTTTGGACCCCACCGATATGGTGACGATTGCCGGCTATATATCACCTATGGATCCAAGCTTGCATTATAATTTCCCACACGCTTAGCGCGCTTGACAGCTGTCCATCGATCAAAAAGCCGAAAGACCCAAAAACCAAAAATTGAGTTGAGTTATTTTTTATGCGTATACGTATACGTTTTCCCATGGCACAGTGGGGACCGGCTAATGTGGGTCCAGTTTTGCTGGGTCACTTCGTATGCAAGCGACGGCGGCCCACGAAAGTGCTCCACTTTTAGAACTCGGCTCGCTTTTGGGGTTTTATAGAGCCATGTTTTATTCACCTGGGGCGATGTCATACCCAAAATAAGAGGCAAACAATTAACAGCGAAACCGAAAACACACAAACAAGTCGACGAAAGCAAACATAAACATGTTTTGCTCGGCTGAAAATGACACAATTCAAAAATTGTAGATTCTATACTCTCGATTCTAGATTCTCAATTCTAGATTCGCAATTGGGCGGACTGTCCAGTGGCAATTGGGTCACTTTAATATGCATATGCACACAGTACAGATTGAAGGGGAATCGGAATTGTAGCGAAATTGAAATCGAAATTGCCATAAAAATGTACAAAAAGCAAAATGTACACAACAAGTGACGGCAATTAACGCCGGCAGCAAAGTGCAAAGCAATTTTTTTCAGCTGATTGTAGTGCTTTACGCTCTCTGGTACTGAAAAAAATTACCCTAATAGTGGATAATCTAAATGAAAATGTTAGATATACGATTCTGAGGCCTTTCAAGATGGAAATAATATTTTACTTAAATTGGAAATTATATTGATCGATTTTATTTAAGAAATATTTTTAACTGAAAAACAATCTTTTTTCTCAGTGCATAAGAAATCTTATAAATTATATTAATATCCTTGAAGTTTAAAAAATTATTTGAATTGGATTTCAGTATTATAGATTTTTATAAAATAGGAAAATAATATTTTTGCTTATATTAAAAATTGTATTGATCGATTTTATTTAAGAATATTTTTAGCTAGAAAATAATAATTTTTTCTCAGTGCATAAGAAATCCTATGAGTTATACTAATTTCCTTAAAGTTTAAAAAATAATTGGAATTTGATTTCAGAATTATAGAGTTTTAGAAAATAGGCGCAACAGTGCGTATGAGTGATGCATTTCAAAATTATGAAGTTTTAGAAAATATAACAAACAGTGCGTATGAGTGATGAATTTCAAGTGGGTTATAATAGACATACGATTTTCAAATGTTATTAAATTTTTTAATCTAGTTTAAAAATCGAATCTTTCTAGAACAACTTTATAAGACTTAATATTCCCCATTAATATTTCCAGTCAGCTGATAAGATTTGAAATACCTGCATTTTTATTTCGCACGTTTTACTGCGAACCTTTCTCCTCCACTATCACGGAACTTGATTGATATATTAAGCTCTTATCTATATAGGGAAATATTCAGTAAATATTCAGTATTATTTTTAAACTCTTACTTACTATCTGCCATTTTGGTCAAGACTCACTTCTTGTCTTATCGCGATTGATGGGCAATTAAATGAGGAAACATTTAGTCATGAGCTAATCGCAGCCAAGGTTTATCTGTACAGTGGACACCGGCTAAGTGGGAGTGCCTCGGGTGACCCCGCGACCTTCTCCTCCTCCCTCTCTCTCTCTCTCTTTTGATTTCCTCTCAATTAAGTTTTAATAAAGTTTAATTTCAATAACAAAAACGATTTTTGGCGCAAAAAGAAGAAAACAAAGTTGGAGGTCAACATTGCTGACACGACAGCTCAACAAATGAAAAACAAAAACAGCTAAGAAGCGAAAAAACTTCAAAATAATTTATCAGCATTCGCACATCAACGAAATCTCGCACGTCACGTCATCAGAAAGAGATGGCGAGAGAGGGAGAGCCGAGAAGCGCAGAGCGAGAGGGAAGAGCGGTCCATCCCATCATTAGGTTCGCAGCCGCAGTCGCAGTTGGCGGCGACGCCAACAGGTTGCCGCTGCCGACGTCGCTGCAGAGGTGCGAAATCAGCTTCTTCTTCTTCTTATTCATCTTCAACTGGTTATCACGGCCCGGTACTTTTAGAAATTACGTCATTCAGGGAGAGACTGAGGGGCTGAGTTTACACTGAGAAAAACTAGTTCAGAATAATATGTAAATCCTTGAAAGTATAATGATACTGTAAATGGGATTTTAAAGTTAAAGTTTTTCATATAATAGGACCAACAGTGCGTATGAGTGATACATTTTAAGAGGGTTATAATAGACATAACAATTTCAAATTTTTTAAAAATATTTAATCTTTAAAATCATATCTTTCTAGAACGATTTTATTTATAAATCTTAATAATTTCCATTAATACATATTACTAATATTTTATAATTTATAATACATTTTGACTGTAAAATAATATATTCTAGTTGATTTCTGAAATCTTCAGAGTTTTAAAATAGGCATTTTTAAGTTGAAGTACAAAAGAAGAAATGGATCTCTCAATAGTCTTTAAACATTTTTACCTACATTAAATTTAATTGCAATTTTTCTCAGTGCACGAAGAGAGTCTGCGGCAGCGTCGCAAGCAGAGGCGTTTTAAGACGCAGGTCTAGACTGCGACCACGCGACCAGTTCTTGAACAAAAAATCACACACACTGGCAAACAAGCGAGCAAACAAACAAACATAAAAGACAAAACAACAACAAGAAAGCAAAGTTGCAAACTTTTTCGCACAGACACTTAGATGTTTGGCTCTGTGATTTTGCGCATTTCTTGTTTTATTTTGTCAATTCGAATCTGTTGATTTGGGCGAGTGAAAGCGCTGAAAGTAATGGCAGCGCCATCTGTCGTTCCGTTTTGTCAGAAAAGAAAGCACCAACATGGCTATTAATCAACTTGGGGATGCCACAAAAATATGAGATTTCGCTAATAACTAGGGAAGCGCCAGAGATCGTAAATCTCAGGGAGTCGCTAGAAAAACTAATGGTCTCCAGCTGATCTAATTAAAACGAACTATAAGTAGGGTCTTTGAAAATGACCATCTGGTCATGAGAACTTCTATCAATATGATCTTAACTTTATTTTAGGATTTAGTACATTAAAAATCCCAGAAATCTTTATATCTTTATCTTTATTCCCTTCCTAGTTTCATCATAAATTAAAATCCCGATCTTGACTATTAATTTGCGAATTATTCACATTTTCATTTCCTACATTCCCCCCTCCCTGTAAATAGAGTTCCATCTGGTTTTTAGGAAGTCTCCCATTTGTCTGTCGTATGGCCTCAGTTTGGCTAAAATTAAACAGTTAGCGAAGCCAACTCACCCACTCTACATACAGATCGAGGTGTCATTATTGTTAATACAAATGTTATTTGACATGTTTTTCCGCTAAAGCGAAACTGGTCGTGTTGAGGTGAGGTGATATCACCGCTTCAACTTCACTCAATTTGTTTGCTTACTAAGTATATTTCTCTCTCCCTCTCGCCCTCTATAAAGTCTGCCACCTTTCTAGATTATTGTTTAAATAAATACGATCATATACGAGACTCTTTGTGGCGGCCAATACGATCCGCTTATCGGTCAGTCGGGAATTGTTCCATGTTTTATTTATAAGCTGAAGCGTCAGCCCTCGATTTCGATTCGATTTTATTCTATTCCGATAAGTGGAACCAGGTGAGAAGCCCAAGAATTCCAGAGAATAAGGGAGTAAGTGGAGCGAATTCCCGTAAACTGAAATCAAATTTAGCCTGTCATCGGAATCATTGTTTATTCTCGATAAACTAAGGTGCATTTACGTGGAAACCAGATTACATGGTTCATTCTCTTTTTCAAGAACCAATCTCTATCAATCATTTCGTTCGTCTGAATCACGCAATTTGTTACCCTTACGCTAATCCCGGCCATTTTTGGTCATCGGCCGCTTCTGCCATTGAAATCCGAGAACTTATTGGGGGCGTCATCTTTATCATCATCATCATTTCCCCGGCTAGAAACCCGACTCAATTCGATTCGATTCGATTTCTGTCTATAAGGCAACCGAGCTGAGTCAGTCGATGGCTGGCTGCATTTGTTGTGTGTTGGCTGACCGGCTAATTGTTTAGTGGCCCGGGGGCGCCATAAAAGGCGATCCAAGCCGCTGGAAGCGACGAGCGTGGGCTCCCTGCACTCCACTTGGACTCCACTTGAGCACGAGTTCACTTGGCTTTAATTGGCCCAAGGACGGGCCTATCTAGAGAGCGAAAATGGGTGATATACATTGGAAAGAGAGCGGATATTGAAAGATCTACACTGGAAAAAAAAACTGTATCATCTGTACCCATACCATTTTCGGGATTATGAAAAATTCTTTCAAGATTTTTAAGATTTTAACGTATTCCTTATAATGGATGGATGTATTATAACTATTCCATTTTCGTAATCTAGAGATTATCTGTACCTATACCATTTTCGGGAATTTAAGACATTCTCTTAAGATTTTCTAGATTATAACATATTCCTTATAATATATTCATTATAACTATTCCATTCAATACTATTCTTTTCTAATAGAACATTTCTATATTATAATAGATTTTTTATACATTTCAAGATTTCATATATAAAAAACATTTCCATCACTTGTATCATCTATACCTATACCATTTTCGGGATTATAAAAAATTCTTTCAAGATTTTCAACATTATAACGAATTCCTTATAATACATTCATTCTAATTATTCCATTTTCGATATGAAATACTATTCTTTTCTAATGGAAACTTTATATATTATAATGGATTCTTATATATTATCTTATATTTTTCAAGATTTTTAGTATTATATTTATACTTTGAGATTATAATGAAATAACTGATTTTCTTTCTCATCTCATCCCTTTTAGTGGCAGCAGTCCGAGGACAGCGAGCGCAAGAAGCAGATCCGATCGCATCTCTATAAGCTGCGCGAGTCGCGACTTTGCAACCTCTATAGGCACGAAACGGACCCAATGTCGGAGCCCAACGGAAACGGAAACGGACATGGCAACATGAACACGCTGGCCGGCTATGCAGGCAAGGATCCGCTGGCCACCAGCCACGGCGATGCCCTGCTCGACCAGAACTTCCAGAGCCTGAAGTCGAAGGAGGTGCGCGATTCGACCAGTCCCACCCACGAGATGCGTTTCCACTCGATGACGCTGAGCCAGCCGAACACCACCGGCTGGGATGTGCAGACCTCCTCGGAGGTCAGTCCCGATGGACGTGCCTATCGCACCGAAACTCTGGCCAAAACAGATGGTGAGTCGTGATTGCATATTGCTTGGCGGTAGCCCCCATTTGTCTGGCTAGCATCAATGCTGACCCCAAAAATAAGACACTTGCTGGCAAGTTCACACGGATTGACTGGTTTGAAAAGGTTTTCAGAAGATTTAACAAACAGATAAACTTGTTTAAGAAGTAGAATTCAATTGGTCATGATATTCAGAATGATTATTAGGGGTTATCAAGAGGCTGGGGACAAAAACCAGTCGGTCGGTAGAGTTTACATCAAGTGTCTAATCAATCTAACCCCCCCTCTTGTCCCTTGTCGGTGAAGTTTTGTGTATAACCCAAAATCTGTTTGTTCTGTATGTCCATGTCCACCACTCGACAACTCCCACCCAACGACTATCGACCTACGAACACCCCCCTCCCTCAACAAACACAATCGCAGGCGTGGAGAAGCTCAATGGTGGTGGAATGGCCGAGTTCAAAGGTCGCAACGAGCAGCGCTCGAGTGCCTCGCATCAGGGCGATGACAAGAACTTCGTGAAGCAGGCCTCCGATAGCTCCAAGACGCAGCTCCAAGAGACGGTGGTCTTTGGGGATGAGACCAGCGGTCGCACCGAGATGAAGATGAGCTCCACCTCCACCTCGTCGTCCTCGAAGGTGGTGTCCTCCTCGTCGACCGTTGAGTACGGCGACGAGCCGCGCTACCTGCTGGATAGCCAGGAGAGGCCACCACATCATCATCAGCATCAGCAGGAGCACAGGCAGCACCAGCGGGAGTGGGAACAGGATCAGCGGCGCCAGGAGCAGCGCATTCAGGAGCAACTGCAGCGGCAGGAGCAACTGCAGCGGCAGGAGCAACTGCAGCGCCAGGAGCAGATCCAGCGACAGGAGCAACAGGAGCGATTCTCGGAGAGCCGCGAGCAGAGCAACAGCACCCGGAATGTCCAGACCCAGCAGCACTACGAGGAGAACAAGCGCTATGTGGACATGGACAAGGCCTCCCCGGAGTATCAACGCCATGTGCAGCACCTGATGGAGCAGCCCGGCGAGATCATCTCCAATACGGTGGAGTATCCCAAGCCGAATGTCAAGATGATCACCACGGTGAAGCGTCTGCCCGATGGCACCATTGTCAAGAACAAGCGCTACGAGACGGAGCAACTTACTCCCAGTCAGAGTCAGACAACCCGTAATCAAACCCACAACCAGACCCACAACCAGACCCACAACCAGCGACGTGCACAGGATGTGCAGGATAGTCAAGTGCGCGATGTGGTGGACAATGTGGAGCAGAAGCATGTGACGGAGTCGCAGAGCTTCTCCTCGGTGAAGAAGTCCAGTCGCCGTTTCTCCACGGAGACCACCTCGGAAACGGTGGAGGAGTACGACGATCGTGGCCAGCCCCTGACCAGGGTGGTGCAAAAGGCCCCCGTACCCAGTCACCCCACCCACTCGCCCCGTCAGTCGCCGGCCAAGGACTTTAGCACCCATGGCTTTCCCTCCGTGCGTCCGAACAAGCCCACCCAGGAGTATCCCTCCCAGAGGCCCGGCCACGCCCCCGGTGAGGAGGTGGTGGTGGTGCGCTCCGAGAAGAGCCGCCAGGTGAAGCAGCAGACGAGCTCACAGCGCACCACCGAAACGGAGGTGCTGGGTGATGACTACCACTCGCCCCAGAGGTCCCCGCAGAAGCTGAGGGAGGCGCCATCGCCCAGTTGGGAACAGCCCGCCAGCAGGCGGCATCCGGTGGAAGAGGATTTCAGCACCCATGGCTTTCCCTCGGTGCGCACCACCCCCGGTCGTCCGGATCAGCCCGATGGCGAGGTGCTGCAGACCTCCAAGACGGTGAGTCGCAATCAGAGTGCCAACAGGAAGACGAACACGGAGCGGATCATTGAGACACAGGTGGAGCATTCACCGCAAGCCTCGGCTCCCTCCCACTCCACTCCCAACCGATCGGGAAGTCCTCGACGATCTCAGCCACGCGAGGATCACAGTTCGCCTCGTGGGCCAGCCGGCAAACCGAGCCAATCCCGTCCCAGCACCACTGGAGGAAGCACCACCAAGACAACCACCACTTCGGAGCCCCTGACTCGCCGTCAGTTGCAAAAGGAGCGCGAGGTGGATGCCGCCCATCGGGCCTTTGCCGCCTCACTGCGCAGCAGTTCGCCGGCGGACAGCACCACCTCGGTGGGTTCGCACCACCACCACCACCAGACGCCGCGATCGAGTGTCTCCTCGAATCGCACCTTCAGACGGGACCAGCGTGAGGGATCGCACGACAGCCAGGCGGCGTCGGAGTCGAGTCGGATCAGCTCGACCACTGTGACCAGGCATCACACAGGTGGTGGCACCACCACCAGCAGCAGCACCACCAAGACCAAGACGACCACCAAGCCACCGGTGGCCAGGGGTCCCAGTGAGCCAAGGTCGCCCACCCCAAAAACAGCCGGAGGAGGAGGAGTGATCACCACCACGACCACCATTAGCAGCACCACCAAGTCCAGTCCCAGTCCAGCACCAGCTTCACCCACAACCGCCGCCGCTGCACCACCCACCTCAGCACCACCAGCCAGTTCCGCACCTCCAGGTACGAATTAGAGAAAAAAATAAATAAATAGACAAAAAAAAAAAAAAAGAAAGAAAGTTTGACAAACCACATGAATATATAATATATGCTATATAAATATTGGAACTATGAACTATGTATATGAATGTATATCCTTCAGATAACAAGCTATCACAGTATACGTATACTACCACTAAGCCCGGCGATATATTCTCTCTGCCACCAACTACTCCTCCTACTATTAACAACGAACCAACACTAACCACCACCAAACCTACAACAACCACCACCACCTCCAAGAACAACAACAACCAGAAACAAGCCGATCCCGATTTCGATACCCAGCCGATCCTTAAGGTGAAGCTGAGCGCCAATGAGGCAACGGTGGTGGAGGAGGCACCCTGTGTGCGGCGTCAATATTACCAGCTGGGAAACGAGGGGGAAAGCCCCGAGACGCCCGAGAGCTCAGGGACCCCTGGTAAGGCTTGAATTCAACTCCACTACCCGAAAAATTGCCAAAAAAAAAAATAAATAAATAAAACAAAATATCTATGAAACTCTGTACACCTAACTATGCTGTCTATATACTTCTTTATTTTTGGATTTTTTTTGCAAATAAATATACTTGAAAACTGTTTACCAAAACCGCAACTCTGAAATGTTCAATGTTCAATGTATTGACCAAAAAAAAAAAAAAAAAAAAAAAAACAGCACAAAACACAAACCGAAAATTGCACTGAATCACTCTCTGAAACTGGGAAGTCAACTACTTACATGGGTTGCCGCATGAGAGATATCTACTACTCCAAGCCTAACCTTTTCCCCGCTCGAGCTTCCACTAATGGGTGTTGATCTGCTTGAGACCGTGCCTGTGCCTGTGCCTGTGCCTGCCTAATGTCGTAGAGTTAGCCTAACCCAGCGTGGCTCGCTTGGAGCCCGAGTAGAGTTGTTGTAACTAATCCTAACCAATTAACCAAGGCTTTGCCAGCCAGTAGACACGACTTATGAATGAACACCCTAGCACACACACACCAGGGTTAATGAAGTAGAAGAGTTCACGTAGCGCCTTGCGTCCCCCAAGTCTTATGCCCTCATCCGTTGCAGCCAGCAAGAAGCCCCAGCCAGTGAGGAGGCCCCACCAGGATGAAGCGGAGCCTCAGTTGAGGCGTAGCTCCAAGTCGCCCAGCGTGGAGCCACGTCCGGTGCAGCGGGAAACGACCTTTGAGGGTCGTCGCGTCTCTCAGCCGCAGGATCGGGAGCTCTCGATCGACGAGCTGCTACTCATCGAGCAGATGAGCGGAGCAGCTCCGGGCTTGCCCAGGTTGCATGCAACTCAGAGTCCCGAGCAGCCGCAGCCTAGGGCTACACCCAGACAAAGCCCCGAAAAGGAGCAGTCCCGAGTCCCTAAGCAACCCCGTTCCCAGACTCCTGAGAAGGCTGCTCCCGGATGGACTCGGCCCCAAGTCTCTCCCCGTCAGAGTCCCGAAAAGCAGTTACCCCGAGCCCAGAGTCCCGAGAAGGTTCCTGTGGTTAGTCAACCCGGTGTTTCTCCCCGTCAAAGTCCAGAGAAGCAGACGCCTGTTTCACCTCGGCAAAGTCCCGAGAAGCAGTTACCCCAGGATCTAACCAGCCAGCAAGGACGCGACGAGGAGGAGATATTTCGCAGCACCATAACCACAGCCCAAAAACGAACTACCAAGAATTTAAACGAAGAATTTCTAACGAACGAACGAGATCAGACGAACTACGAAAAGAAGCTGCCGGCGTCAGGTAAGGATGAGCCGAAAACAAAGCCGCAGGAGACCATAGAAAGTCCAGATGGTGGATTCCCGTCCAAGACTACTGAAGCTGAGACGCAGAAAGACGAAGAAAAGGAGGCACCCACTTATCGGAAGAAGGGTTTGACTCGTCGCGAGACCTTCGAGGATCGCTGTCGCCAGATTTTGGGTATGGAGGAAGATGGCGATACTCAGGGAACCTTTACCCGGCGACCGAACGACGATCGGGAAGATGATAGTGTTACCCATACCACCGTAGAGACCATCCAAGTCAAGATCGAAGATTGTCCCGATGATGATGAGGATGACAAGCCCCGTCGGGTGACTGAGACATTTGTGGTACGTACGCAGCCCAAGATCAGGGTGGAGGAGGAGCTACTCGTGGATGTGACCGAGTCGGAGGATGTGGAGTTTCTGGTGACTCCCTCAAGGAAGGAGCCCAAGGAAGAGTTTCCCAAAACACCTGAAAATGATCAAGATACTCCAAGGACTCCAAAGAAGGAACATACTCCTGTTTATCCCAAGGAAGAAGAATCTGTCAGGTATCCCAAGTACGCAAAGGAGCCAGAATCTTCAGTATATCCCAAGGAGAAGCCCAGGAATCCCAAGGAGGATGCCGAGACCATTAATGTGAACGAAGAGACCACCATTGTCATCACCAAGCAGGGTTCCAAATCTCCCACACCCGAACGACGAGTTCCCAAGAACCCACAGTCTCCATCACCTACTTCACAATCTCCGACTTTTGGTAGAAAGACCCCAGCCAAGATTGAGTCAAGCTTTGTGACCGAAAAGATCATTGACTGCCAGGGAAAAACTGTCGTCGAGAAAATCAGCCAGAGACCACGCACTCCAAGTCCCACGACCCCGAAAAAGGGTTCGAAGCCAGCCCAAAAGTTGCCGGAGAGAGTACCCGAAACTGAATCGGAACCCGATAAGGAATCAGAACCGGAGACAAAGAAGAAGACGACCGGTGTGAGCACTACGAAAACCGAAACCGAGCGTCGCAATTCGCGTACTACTAAAACCAAGCAACCACTGGCGCCCAAGGAGCCCCAGTCAAAGCTTCCCGCTGCAAGGAGTCCTCGCAAGGATTCGCTGACTCAAGGTCGCAAGCGGGATAGTTTGGTGGATGAGACTCAAGCCACTAGGACAACAACCACAACCACAACAACGACAACTCAGCGTCAGGGTCGTAAGCCCAGCGATACTAATGGTTCACCCTCCATCAAGGATCGTCTTCGTTCATCGCCGCGCAAGCAAAAGACCTCGCCGCAGCAGACCCGAACTCCCACTCCGGCACAATCGCGCCACCCCGAGGACGATGTCGACGGGGACTCCACTTCTCCGGATGCCAGTCCCTCGAGGGTGAGCAACGAACGCCGTCGATCTAGTAATATTTCCGTGCACACGGAGATCATCATAGATCACACGGCACCCAAGTCCCCGAGAACGGAGAGGCGACCTTCAAGTACCACCACCGGTGGGGTTCCCAGTCCGATTAGGAAACTTCCGGTCACGGAGAGGAAGGAATCCGCGCCCGTGCCCCGAGTAACTCGTCGCGATAAAACCGAGAAGGTCACTCGCTCCACCAGCGAGAATATCATCAAGGTGAGCGGCAGCAAGCCCCATCCCGAGATGAGTAGCCTGAAGCCGGGTGGCGAGAGGCCTGGCAGACCCAGCAAGTGCTGCACCACCAAGACGATCAATCTGAGCGAGCAGCGAATCAATACGGCCACCGATATAGAGGGTGTCATCATCGACATCCAGCAGGCGAAGAGCTCGCGGGAACCATCGCCGGATAGGATTGTGCCCACTCCCGTGCCCGCTGAATTGGAAACGGGAAAGCCTCGTTATCCCGATGTGGTGCAGGAGCCCGACGACGAGCCGCGTCGCAAGCCACAGGTCACAAACATACCCATCTTCGAGGAGGAATCGCAGACGTATGTGGGCTGTCAGATTTCCGAGTTGCGCAGCTCGAATGGCATCGAGGTGGATATCCTCGACAATCCCACTGTGGAGGCCCCGAAGAGCCTGGATTATCCCGTCAACACACCCGACACGGATGAGAGTCTGTTGAGTGTGCACGAGAAGGTCTCGCGATTCACGCACTCGGCCGAAAAGGTGAAGCAACCGAAGGTGTCTGCCCCATTTAGCAGGGAGTTCGATACCCATGCCAAGATCCCCGAAAACGACGAGTGTCTGCTTAGCATCAATCAAAAGGTCGACAAGTTCCTGCGCACGGCAGAGAACGTGATCCGACCTTCGTCGCTCTCACCGCGACCGGAGATCGAGCGCCCAGCGCTGGAGGAGATCGATGAGGAGCTGCTGCGCGACGATTGCACCCTGAGTGTCTCGCAGAAGGTGCACAAGTTCATCGACACGGCCGAGAAGCTGGCGCCCACCATGCCGCAGAAATCGCCACGCCTGGTGGCCAACATTGAGCGGCACATCTCGCGGCAGAGCGAGCCAGAGCGCGAGCTGGACGAGGAATCGGAGCCCGAGCTGGATCGGGATACAGATGTAGAGGATGGCAATCAAGCTAGCCAGCTGGAGGAGACGGAGGAGGAGATTACCAGTACGATGACCAGGAAGGAAACCATACGGGAGGTTAAGCAACAAACTGAGGAGACCAGTGAAGTCCTGGAAAAGGGACCAAAGAGGGTACCCCAAAGAGAGGCACAAACCAAGGTCAAGGAAGAACCTGCCAAGGTGCCCAAATATCAGGCGAAGCTGCCACAAAAAGTGTCACAATGGGAGCCTAAGAAGCAACCTCAAAGGGAGCCCAAAGTGCCCCAAAGAGATGCCCCTAAGCAACCGCTAGCTAAGCACAAAGATGAACCTGAGAGGGAAAACAAACGGGAGTCCAAGGTGCCCCAAAAGGAACCGCAGGACAAGCTCAAGGAGGAGCTCCCCAAGAAGGCTACCCAGAAAGAAGCGCGTCGGGAACTCCCAAGACAGTCTGAAGAAGAGCCGGACTTCTCTCCCGCAGAAGAAGACGACGAGGAGGAGCCTCTGCCAATGACCAAGACACATACCACAGCCATCGAACTGAAGCGTCAGAAGGATATCCTCAATCGCCCCTCGGTCTTTGGCCAGCGTACCCCAGAACGCAAGCCCAGCACTACGCCTGCACCGACCAAGTTGAATGGGAATCGCGGTCGACCAAGTCCGAGTACCAGTTTGATTTCCGAAGAGAAGAGATCGTACAGAAATCAAGTGACCAATGTGACAAAGCCGGGAACTAAGAAGACCACTCCCACTCCCCAATCGCCGCCACCCAAGACCACCAGCATCTCCAAGCGAATGGAGCAAATCAGCCAGCAGTCGTGGGTAGTTCAAGATGTGGATGTGGACGTCGAGGTGGTGGGACCTGCACCACCCTCCCACATCAGCGAGAAGCCACAGGGAAAGAGCCCATCCCCTACGGCGTCCCGATCACCATCGCGATCCCCATCCCGATCGCCCAGTAGACGCACCTCCACCAATTTGAGCACGACCACCACAACCACCACCACCACTGAGCACCACCGCCACCCGAGCACGAGCACGAGCACCACCACCAAGTCAACTAGCCCCAAACCGACTGCGACTCCAACTCCGACTGCGACTAACCCAACCAAAGACGAACCCGAAATCACACTCATTGAATCCGTTACAGAAAAGAGCATCACGTCCACGGGACGCAATGTGGCTAGCCGCAGGAATGTGTTCGAGCCAACAGCTCAGGAGTCCCCTGTGGATTCCGAGCCCACCGGACGTCGTCCCTCCTACATGGATCACACGAAGAGCTCGCTCGAGCACATTCGACGCGACTCGCTGGAGATCAACAAGAGTCACTACTCCCGAAAGTCCTCCGTGGAGGACGACTCCCCGGTTGAGCCACGCAATCCCCACACATCCGTTAAGTTCGATGTGCCCCGCAAGACGCCGTCGCGGGGTGCCGATGAGCCAAGGAAGGCGTCGCTAAAGGGCAAGGAGGAGGACTCCTCCGATTCGGAGCTCCTCGAGATCGAGGAGATCTTCGATTTGGCGCGACTAGAGAAACTCTTGGAAACAGTGGCTAGCTACGAAATGCGACGTCGCATTCGCGCCCAAATGCGTCTCATACGCAAGAACATGATCAATGCGGGTACGACGGTTACAACCACTACGATTACCACCAGCACGACACCGGGCAAGAGTTCACCGCTGCCCAAGAAGCGAGACCAGAGTCCGGAAGCGAAGACCAAGGAAGCTCGCACCATCACAAGTCGCCGGCGGGTGGAACAGGTAGACAGCAGCAGCACCACCACCACCACTACAGGTTCACCTGGGAAGACTTCGCCTCAGGGCAAGCCGCCGGTGAAGCCAAGGGAACGGAGTGCCAGTCCCGCCCAGAAACGTCGCGTTAGTCCGCCGGGCAAGCAGTCGCCTGGAGAGAGGAGTGGCTCCACCATCACCACCACCAAGGTCACCACCAGTAGCACCACCACCACCCGCAATGCTCCGTCCAGCAAACCCGCTTCAGGAGGTCCCATTTGGGCGGATCGCTCCAAGGTGCTAAAGGGTCATGCGGCGGCCGCTCCTCAAACCAATGGCAGCACTCCCCGCAAGGGATCCACTTCGAGTACCACTTCGAGCAGTGGCAAGATCACCCGCACCATGACCAGCTCCAGCACCACCACCAGCTCCAGTAGCTCCACCAACACCCGGAAGAAGCAGCGCGAGGAGGACTCGATCACCTCCAGTTACGGTGTGGGACCCACGGACGAGAATGGACTGCCGCTCTTCGGGATTAGGGCACTCAAGAAGAAGACGACGCCACCGGCCGAGGAGCCCTGTGAGACCAAGCAAGGTGAGTAGACCCGTTGTAGCATACAATCTTATCCTACAGTCAATCTCTACCTCATCTAGAAGTCACAGGGTATGTGATCGAGGAGCAGTTCTACTCGGATAACAAGTCCCCACCTCGTCACGAGCGCAAGGAGCTGATCTACTCGAGCAACGCCGACGAACTGGCTGCCATAAAGCAGAAGCTTCAGGATGAGGAAGACAGCTCACCGCCAGAATTGGACGCCCGCGTGGTGCGGGAGTTCAAGAAGGTGGAGTCCCAGCAATCGCTGCCGGAGGATGCCAGATATGTGCGTCGCGGATCGGTGAAGGAGCTCAGTGAGAAGTTCATACGCAAAGAGTCCTCGTCGTCCACCCACTCGAGCCACTCGTTGGTGAGGCATGAGGACGAGACCGAGGAGGATAGCGAGTCCAACGAGATCTGCAGCGTCATCGAGGCCCCACAGATGCGTCAGAATCAGAGCCACATCAGTAGTAGCACCACTCGATCCAGTAACACACGATCATTCCTCAACAGCAGTGCCGATCAGCGTCAGGTAACCAGTGTGGACGATGTCCTCGAGCGTATGCGAAATGCCGATAATGGTGAGGATCAAATGAAAACCTCTCTCTCTATTCCCTCTATTAACGATATCACTGTAATTTCGTAATTTTTCAGTGGAGGAACCCGGCGATTCTAGCGAGGATCGCGAGGCGCGTGCTCTGCTCAATAAATTCCTGGGAGCCAGTGTCATTATGCAGGGAGTGGAAAGCATGCTGCCACCCACTGCCACTGGTCAGCGTCTAAACAGTCAGGGGGTGAGTAAAAAACCTACAAAACCATCTTACTTGCCTCTTAAATATGATACCCTGTCCTTACAATAAGTACATACAATGCGAGCAAAAACGATTTAGCCAAGTTATCTTCCATGCGAGGCTGCATTTGAGACAAAAACCGTATTTTATTACAGTTTTCCCAGCACTTGTTGCACGTTTTAAGCACTCTTTGTTGCTGCTAGTGCCATGCAAGCATAACCTAACCTCAATGATGCGCGCAAGCACGTGCACGTGCTCGATTAACCGTTAACTGAGCGCGTGCTCTTGCTCGCCCCGCTTCCCTCTTCCTGACCATCTCTCTCTCTTTTGTAAGTTTGGTGTGCAACAACCGTTGCTCTCTCCTCTCGCCCCACCACCCACTGCCCGTCCCGTTCTCGCACTTGTCTGCCAGTGTGGCACTTGGCGGCATGTGTGTGCCGTGTGCGTGATGCGATGTGCGAGGAGATGCGATAGATGCGCAATGCCTGGCTGGTCAGAAAGCTACCAATTACAGTGGCGACCGTCAAAATAGCATCCTTCGTTTATTGTCCCTTGATTCTATTTGAATCTTCGTGAGTCATATGACACTTGCTGCGAGTTCGAGTTCTTGAAAATATTAATTTTTTAAATATTTCCGTTCAGTTTGTCTAATTTTCTAGCCCTAACAATAAAAAGAAATCGTATTCTTTCAAATAAAGAAGTATTCCATTATATTTTGTCATTGAAATATTTAAAACAGTTCTAACTTAATTTACCGATTAAAAAGTAGCAAAAAAAATGTTCAAACAACATTAAATTATAATGCTAAATGTCAAGAAAAAAATTTAATTTAATTTATCGATTAAAAAGTAGCGATAAAAATTTCAAATAACAAAAAATTATAATGGTAAATGTCAAAAAAAACTTCAATTTAATTTACCATTTAAAAAGTATCAATAAAAAATTTCAAAATACATTAATCTATAATGGTAACTTTTAATCAATGCTGGTTTAAACTCATAAATAAGACTATAATTTGGAATGGTTAGAAAGTGCTATTAATTCTCCCGCTGCTGTTCAGTGGGGCATTAGCAGCGGCTGCCGGCAGAGACAGCGACGCTGGCAGCGGCAGAAGCGCATCTCGGCATCGAGATCGAAATTGTCAGTAGAAACTCAGAGGCGGCATCGATCACTTGTGCGAAGAACCACGGGCAACAAAAACAAGAGCTAAGCCAAAGAAAAAAGCATAATAAAAGAGTGCCAAGCGAACCACTTGTGTTAACAGATCGAAAAAAAAAATATAGAAAAGCAAAAAAAGAGTAATAATAAGCAATAGAAGGGACAAGTTTTGCAGTTTGTTTTTTTTACTGTGCAGAGTTCTGTTATTATACCATCGTTATATGGTGAACGAACGCGAGTGTCCATATTTGGTCTACGTCTAACAGCAAAAGAGCATCGAGCATCCCGAGAATCACGAGCAGCATCACAAAAGCAAAGCAAAAGCAAAGCAAAAGCAAAAGCAAGGCGTAAGTTTCATGTCACTACAGCTTATGGGGCAAGATGGGTGGGTGGCGATGGGGTGGCGAGGGCAAATACTTTTGTCAATTATTTTTAGTGCGCATAATTTGCTGGCAAAACGAAACATTCCTGTCACGACACCTCAAAATGCACCTGAAAGGCGACGACACCGCCACAAATCCCGCTCTCTATACATATATAGATTTGTGTATATATTTTGAAAGATCTATATCCACCCAACACATATACCTATTTATACATGTACCCCTATACCCCTGTATATATAGAGAAGTCTGCCGAGATACAGACACGCTCATCTTGCCAGCTATAGAGCAAATAAATAAATAAATACATTTGAAAACAGAGCGGAGAGCAGGAGGATGAGGATGCATGAATGAGAGCGTCAAGCGTACGGAAAATTTCGACAAAAATAGCTCCAAACCGACGGGCACTATTTTTACGGACTATACGGACTATTCGGACTATGTTGGAGCATTTTTGGGCAACACAATATATATGGTAGAGGGAGGAGGAAGGAGGAAAGGAAGGGGTGGGATGGGATGGGATGGGATGGGATCCAATGGGATGGTGGATGCTGAATGTTGGATGGTGCATGGTGCATGTGCAGCGGACTCAGGCATCTGATGTTCCCGTTTCCTCCACTTGCGTGAACCAAATACCGATTCCCACAGATATATTCCCCAACGTAGCACGACCGATGCTACGAATTCTCCTAGATATATGCGATACACACACAGAAGTCCGTTTGAACGAAGCATCGGCATTTGCATATAGATCACATCTTCTCTTGGAGAACGTAAAGTCATCCAAATCATCCCCAAAAAAACTGATCCCAACAAGGTGGTTCCAGCTGATCGGAAATAAATAAACCTTTCAGTAAAGTTCCTACAATCAAAAAGAAGATTATTTATTTTTAAAAAATTCAGCTGCAGTGAAATAGTCCTATTTTTATCAAATTATATTTAACTTCAAAGAATCTTTAGAATTGCAAATAGCTAATTTTCCGCTACCAAAATAAACTGTTTGGAAGTAGATCTTTAGGGATTCTTGGATGAAGATAGGGTAAATAAATTGTTATGATTTATAAGTTGTGTACATTCATGAAGAAGATCCTAAAGTTTCATTACCAGTAGTTATCTATCATATTTTCGCCACTTAATGCTGGGTTTTCCGACATAGTGGCCATCACTCCAGAGCAATCCATAAGGCAAGACCCCATGGCAAACCCAACGGATTCCCGATTCCAGCCGATCGAACTGGAACGTAGAGAAATGCCGTTGCTGCTTGCCATTTTCAGGTGTGCAGCGCTGCTGCCCCTGTACTTAGTTGAGCGTAACATGCAGAGCGGCAAATCCTCAAACACCGCTTCAACCTCCCGAGTCCCCCCCTTTTCAGCTCAGCAGCTCTGCGTTTGGTGATTAAGCATCGCCTGCTGCTGCTGCTGCAAGTGCTCCGAGTTGGGAAGCCGGTTTCCATTATGCCCCCATCACACTGACTCAAGAAGTGAGCTTTCTTCAAGAAAGAGAACTTGTGAATATTGCTTATGATATGGGGCCATAATATGAACGAAATGGTATTATGAACATATAGTACCAATAACTCGAAAGTATTTAATTGGTGATATCAAATTGACAAAATTAAGCTATAAGAACAAAATAGTGTGACCGAAGCCTATAATGATTATGAAAACAATAATATTCGATATAAGCAACATTGAAACATGATAAGTTGAGGGATATCAAATGGATACAAAAAACTATAAGAACAAAATTGCTAATATCAAATTTACAAAATTAACCTATAATAAATAGTGTGACCGTATGTTATAATGATTATAAAAAAGAATAATATTCAGGAAAGGCAACATTGAATCATAATAAGTTGAGGGATTTCCAATAAGAATCCAATGTTTACATAAGAGCACATTCATTTTATTTGGAGACTTTTGGGAAACAAAAAATATTGTTCCTAAATCTCTCGAGGTTTCGGGAACACAGCGGATAATAACTTAAGCCCCGTCGACATTCAAAAAACAGCTGAAACAGTGAGGCTAAGCCAACACAAATTTCAAATAGCATGTATTTTGTATGCCCATAGATCTTTTTGAGTTAGAGCTGCATGTTGTGCAGTCTATATGTGGATATACAGTGTGTATGCCGCATATCGTGGCTTTGTCAAGCAGTCTTAACTGCGACTCCCATCGTTCCAATCATTTTTTGTCGGCTGCTTCTTCCTGCTTTTTGCCGTTTCATAATCACTGTGTGTGCGTGTTGGCTGTTTCGCCTTTGTCTCTGCTTCGCATTTTGCATGTCAAATAATTTCTCATTTTGCCCGGGCTAAAAATACAAATAACAACACAACGAACAACAAAAGAAGAAACTAAAAAAAAATCGAAAACGAAAGAAAGTCAATTTGTGGAAACGCAAAATGAAAATCATCATTCTTTCGCATGGAAAATCGTGTGTGTGATTGGTTGAGTTTTTATGTTTTTTTTTTTTTTGGAGGAAGTCAATAGCGGTTGAATAGTTGCCAAGTACGAAAGAACACTGAAAGAAAGGGGCTATGAAAGCCAGTGTTTTTTGACATATTACCTATTGTTTGTGGAAATATAATTTTTTATACTGTTCTCAATTTTTAATTAAATTTTAGAAAAATCGAAGGACTATATCATGTAGCTCCCATAGAAGCGATCCAAGTTAAATTCTAGAAAAACGAACTTAGAAAGAATTTTTATTTTTAAAAGCAAAAAAACTTGTAGGGATTTTTTGAATGACCAAAAAATGTAGTAAATTTGAGTTGGGAAACTTGTCTAAAAATTCTGAAAAAAAACCTATAATTAGGTGTTCCATTTTTCGGCAGTGTCTGGCTGCCGGTACAAATTGTTGGCCATCAATCAAACGACCGGCTCTCCCCCTTTTTCTGCAACATTTTCAGGCAGTGTCAAAGCCGAAAAAAAAGATAGAAGAGAAAATAATGTTGACCAGCAGCAACAGTCAATGGCCAAGTGCAGCTGAAAAAATCAGCTAACTGGCAATGAACGCTTTGGTCAGCTGCACTCCCCATTTCCCCACCCCCTTTTTTAATTGTTTTCTTCTTGCAATTTCCATTTTGATTTCCATGCTTGGTTTGCTACCCCTCGATTTGTTACGCTTTGGCGGAATTGCGCCAAATAGTTGGCAAGCCTTTTCAGTCCCCCAAAAGCAAAAATAAAATAGAAAAAAAAAACAAAAGAAATTATTAAAAATAAACCAAAAAGCGAACGAGAATAAAATGCAAATTAAATCAAGTTAAATTAGATGAAAATCTTTGTATTTTTGTGGCCCACATTTTGACAACAATAACAAATGTAAAAATGTTTGGCAATTAATTTTGGTTTGATTGTTGTTGTTTTTAGTACATTTTGTTTATAAGCCAGCACACAAATATTATATAAAGTTTGGCCCAAAAGAACACAGAGGAAATGGGAGTGAGAGGAAAATGGAAAATATGAGCAACTTTTCCTCGTTCGCTTGAATGTGTGTGTGCTTAAATAATTTATAATTATAAATAGCAACGCGTGTTGCAAGAGGAAGAGCGGGGGCGTTTTTCCCGAACATGTTGGAAGTCAGTTTTTCAAAAAGAAAATTCCCGCTGCCGCTGACCAAATTTGGTCAAATTGATATAAACACAACTACACGAAATTCGTTCATTTCGCCCAGAAGTCAGAGAAAACAGAGAGCATTTTCTTTGGCATTTGCGTTGTTTTTCATCTTTGCCTCGTCATCATCGTAAATTGCAGGCCAACGCGGCGTATACTTAATTGCACTCTATATATCTATAAAGACATTTTTACTATATGCATCAATATTTTGGCATCAATTCGTTGGGGTCTATAAACGCTTTTAGCTGATTTATCTGAGATGTGCTGCTGTCCGCCGGCACAAAGAGAAATTTTATTGGTAAATTTTACTTTTTGGGGGCAATTAAAATGAATTTTCACCATAAATTCGCTGATAACGTTTTTATTTTTGATGTCGTTCCAATATCAATGAACTCTCAAAGGGGAATGGTACTGATTTTCAAAGCTTTTAAGAGTGAAAAAATGTGAAAAAGTTCCATGAAAATCAATTTAACTAGAGGAAATCCTTGAATTTTACTTTTAAAGCTTGAAAATAATTTTTATTATATTATTTATAATTTGTAAAATATTTTCAAAACAAGTACATAAAGCAACTGAATGCTTTTCGAGAACAATAAAGCGGGAACAATGCGATTTCAGCCCCTTTGTTGATGCTTAGCCTTTGGCCAACGTGTCGTATGCGCACTTTGTATATTATTCGTGGGCATATTACGCATACGACAGGTATGCAGCGACATTGATCAACTGCTGGGCGGAAGCTGCCGCCGCAAGCGAATGCATTCAAAATCACGGCTAAGGACACATTGTACTGACAAATTGAATTTTGGTCTCTGTTTTCACTGTTTTTCTGCCTTATCACGGCCATCGATCGATCGATTGAACGATTGAACGATCGAGGTGCCACACCAAATTCTGTTGGCAACTCTTGGCAAAGTGAATAATTGGATGCTGTGGCCGGCGAATGTGCTCATCGTGCTTTATTTAGCCAGGCCCCAAAAACAGCTGGCGTTTGTTTCTCACCCACACACCACCACCACGCGAAATAAAAGACAAGACGAAATTTTCCGGTTGATAAACAATAAAAAAGAAAAATAGTATTGAACGGCGAAATCTCCTGCTCTTGCTTTTAGGTAAAGACCACGCGGATAACCAACACCTACAGCAAATCCGGCAACAGCACCTCCACATCCACATCCAACAACAAGGTCAGCAGCTCCAGCTCCTCAGCACCAGTTACGCGTACAACTTGTGACATCGAGGAGATTTGGGACGAGCAGGTCCTCAAGCAATTGGTGAGTATTACCCCAGTATTCCACACACATCCTGCCATCCAAAGTAGTGCCATCGAAAGAGTATCTATCAAAACAATCACCATCCCATCCTCGAACGCTTGCAGCTGGAACAGGCGTCCACCTACGAGGAGCGTCGCAAGATCCGTGCACGACTACGCGAACTTATGGCGGAACGCGAAGGTGAGTGCCTCTCCGTACAGAGAATCCTAAATATAACCCAACCAATGAAGAGATACAATATAATAATAAGCCAGCGGATTAGCTCAAGACTTCTTCAGCAGCGGAGACACTTCTTCAACCCATGATATCCACAATGGAAACGCAGTGATATCGATATACATATATTGTGTTCTGTATCTGTATCTTGTAGATAATGCGCACAGCAACTAGCTAGGCAGGATATTTGAAGTCCCAAGTAGGACGAAAGTTTATCCGATTCGATCTCTCCTTCTCGGTTACCGTTAGGCCTCCAGGTATTACACCACCCAGCGTTTCTCAATGTTGGCCACATTGTTCCATTGTTCCAATCCCACAGTCGATGAACATTTATCGTCTCCTCGTCGCGTTCCACACACACATCGTTTATCGTTATCGTGCCATCGTTACTTTGTTGTATTATCTATCTATCTATCGTTCAATGTTCTCGTCGCTCAGTGAAAGTCTCTCACCTCGAAGACCCACCTAGAATTGGAATCGATCCATTGTACGCCCAAAGACAAAAGTCATCGATCGTTATCGGTTTGTTCGATTTTTATCGATGCCCAGATGTGCGAATCGGAAAGAATGCTGATGGGTTTATAAGGTATTTTGGGGGTGTGCTTTGAAAGTCTTAACTTTTCGGACACTCCCAAATATCTTGGATTATCCAAATCCACCACATTTAAATATTCGATCAACTGAGCGGTGTTATCGTTCCACAATTTTAGAAACCTCCCCCCTTCCTGAGTTTTTTTATTGCTTGATTGCGTTCTTGTTTCGAGTCCTAAGTTTTCCCACCACTTTCTCTATCTCTCGATCTACAAATCTCTCCTTTATCTCTTGAATTTCCTTTTCTTTGCTGCGTCGAGCAGAGAAAAAGAATTTGAAGCAGGCGCCGAAGCAGGAGGAGGAGGAGTTAAAGAAGGAGGAGGAGGAGAGCAGCGCCAGCGAGTATGAGGAGATCATCGAGGAGGTGACCGACTACAGTGACGAGGAGGAGGAGCAGCCAGAGCCCAAAAAGGAGGTGACCCAGAAGGAGGTCGCCAAGAAAGAGGTCACCAAGCAGGAGGTCACCCAACAGAAAGCCGTGCAAAAGGTGGAAAAGACAGAGACCAGCAGCAGCCAAGTGGTCACCGAAAGTGTTAGCAAAAAGTTGGCCAAAGTTGAGCTGGCCAGCAGCAGCAGCACCAGCAACTCCAACTCCTCCACCGCAGAGGGTGTCCTTCAGGTGCAGGGTGAGTCCCTGCCAGCAGCCAAGAAAGCAGGAGCCAAAGGAGCGACAGGAGCGACAGGAGCAGCAGCAGCAGGACCAGGCAGCATCAGCAGTAGTAGCGTAGGTAGTAGGAAAACGAGTAGTCTTAGCAGTAGCCAGGTTAGCACAGTGGTTAGGGCCAGGGACAAAGCCAAGCCAGAGACAATGTCAGTCACGGGATCGGGATCGGTAGCGGGATCGGTAGCGGGATCTGGCAATGCTAATGCAGCACCCAGCACAGCCAGCCGCTTGAGCGTGCCTTCGAAGGAGGATTCCGGCACGGAGAGCGGCGAGGATTTGCGTCTCCTGGCCGCCGGACTGCGTGACACCTTGCAGCAGCGCAGCGGCAGCGATGCCAGCGAGGCGAATCGCAGCCTGGTCGAGGAAGTGACCGATGCCCTGAGCCGCCTGGAGAGCAGCCTGAAACAGGGCAAGGAGCTGGCCGTCGATGGGGGTCAGCGGCAGGCTCTGCTCGGACTGGTGGCCCGCCTTCAGAGTGGACTCAGTGCGCCCGAGAAGTTGGAGTCGGGGGAAAGACGAACGACGGCCGAGGATCCCAGCGAGGCCGATAATGGTAGTCCGGAAACGGAAACTGATGGCCGACAGCCATCGCGATTCGCCAAGCGACGCCAGCGGAATAGCCGGCACACGGTGGGCGTGAGTCGAGAGGAGCTGGCGGATGCCCGGCGATACATGGAGGACATGCTGATCCTGGAGGGCAAGGACTTTGCCCTGACCAAGGCGCCCAGTTCGAGTGCCGTGCCCGTGCAACTCTATCGACCCAATCAGTTTGTGCCACAACAACCGCCGGTCAGCGTCAGCAGCAGTAATCCCCCCACTGCGACGACACCCAGTAGTAATGCGCCCACCCACCAGAGTCCAGCTCAACTGAGACCAACTGCCACCGCCAACAGGCGACCCTTGTCCGGTGATTATGCCGTCAGCTTTGCCAGCTACGAGGCCAATCACGGTTCACAGAACTCCAGTCCCGAGGGCAATGACAATGGCACCTCGCCCAGCAGCAACTCACAATCGAATTCGAGCTCGAATTCCAGCCGCTTTGGTGGCGGCAAGAAGCACTTGATGAAGCGAGCCAACACCATCGATATACCCAAGGCGAAGGCCAAGTACATGGCCGACTGTGACTCGGACTCGGATGTGGAGGATGACCATGGTCCGCATTTGGGCCTAAAGCGAGCCGTGCAGGTGAGCGTCAAGCGGCGTGTTCACAATGCAGTGCCGCCGTTTGAGCCAAAGACGGAGAACGATCATAAGTTCCTGGCCTTCATCAACAAGCAGAGCCATCAGACTGGCCTGGGTTGGGGGGGCGGCGGTGGTGGCGGGCGGAGTGTCTCGAATTGGACCCACAAGTTTGGCAACATCAAGCACACGTTCGAAACGGGTGCGGCGGCCACGGCGACTAAGGGTAAGCCCCCGCCGGTGCCGGGTCATGTGCCGGGATGGGCCAAGCAGGAGCAGTTGCATCATCAGCAGCTGCAGCGAGAGCAAATGCAGCGGGAGCAACTGCAGCGAGAGCAGTATCAGCGCGAGCAAAGGCAGCGAGAGCAAAGGGAATTAAATCAAAGGCAGCTGCAGCGAGAGCAACTTCAGCGAGAGCAATACCAGCGGGAGCAAGGCCAGCGAGAGCAGGGCCAACGAGAGCTCTCCAGGCGCGAACAATTCCAGCGAGAGCAGCTGCAGCGAGAGCAGCTCCAGCGAGAACAGCTGCAACGAGAGAAACTCCAGCGAGAGCAACTCCAACGGGAGCAACACCAGCGGGAGCTACTCCAGCGAGAGCAACTTCAGCGAGAGCAACTGCAGCGAGAACAACTTCAGCGAGAGCAGCTGCAACGCGATCAATTGCAACTACATCAGCAACAGCAAGCGGCCGCCGCCGTGCAAATCGAGCGACAACGCCGCCAGGAGCTGGAAAGACAACTGCGCATCGAGCAGGAGGCTCGCTACGAGCGAGAGGAGCGCACTCGCCTGGAGCGCGAGTACTACGAGCAGCAGCTGCAGCGCCAGCAGGCCGAACGACAACAGCAATTGGACCGTCAGCGCCAGCAGCAGGAGCAACTGGAGCGACAGAGGCGTCAGGAAATGGAGCTGCGCCTCCAGCAGCAGCGCGAACAGGCCGCCCAGGTCAACAACTTCATACACGCTCCCCAGTCCGTCTTTCGTCCCATTGAGAACGAAACGCAACCGCAGCCGGGCATCTACAAGCCCATCGCACAGAAATCTCAACCACCCAATCCGGCCATTTGGAAGCCACCAACAACGCAACAGCAACAGCAACAGCAACAGCAATCGCAACACTTGCAGCCCAGAGCGGCCACTTCGTACAGCAATACACCATCGCCATCATCGACAGCCACCTCGCCCATCGGCTTGCCGTGGGTGGCCAAGCCCAAGGTGGATAACAGCGACTTCCGACGCAAGGCCCACCACTTTGAGGAGAGATCTCTGAGGGATAACCTAGATCAGCAGCAGCAGCAGCAGCCCACAAGCTATCCCAATGGCAATCTGCAGCGTCACAATTCACTGCGATCCAAGGCACCGGCGCTGAGTGAGTTCAAGAAGAGACCATCCCTGCCAAATGCCATGGAGCCGGGAACTGCAGCACCTGCACCTGCGCCAGCAGCATCATCCAGGCAGGCATATCAAGCACCGCCGCCGCCCACGAACATCTCATTCACGTACGCCGACTTCCCGCCCGTACGGAGGAATGTGGGTAACGCGCACAACTACCGGAGTCAACCGTGCCTCACGAGTGCCGTGGAGCAGGCCGAGGCACTGACCAATCCCCTGGCAGCGCCTCTAGTGCTCACCAGCTCGAATCCCACCTACCTACCGCCCACCGCACCCGCGGGCGGCGCCAGGAGATTCGATTACATCAGCAGTCCCGTGGATGTGGACAGTCCGCCCAACAGTCCGACCAGCTTCATGACCATGCCCAATCCCACTCTGATGACGGACAACACGGACGATGATCTCGATCTGGATTCGGACAACAATATGCTCGAGTACCGGGCCGAAACGAAGGTGATGCGGAAGCCACGTAGTCAGACGGCGGTCAGGGTGGCGGACAGAAGGAATGCTCATATGAGCGATGATGAGGTGTACGGCAAGAACTCGAGGGCGGCCAAATCGTTGCTCTACACGATGAAGCAGCTCGGCAGTCCGGCCAACCCGCCAGTTGGTAATCTAAGCAACCAGAGGAGACACCCGCTAACCGCACCGAGTTCACCCAAGTCGGGTGGTTGCCTCTCGCCCGACGGTCGACAGTACCAGGCTCCGCTCGTGGAGCCACTCTTCCCGCAGCTGAGCACCTTTGAGCCCAAGCGACAGCCACAGTTCACCAGTGATTCACCCGTGTCCACGCCACCCGTGCCGATGATGAACTACCAAGCGAATCCCACCTACACACCACCGAGAATCAATAATCCGGATGCCAGCAGCAACTCGTATTTGGGCGAGACGCACACCTCCTATGTGGTCACCTATCCCGTGGACGATTCCGGCGATGAGCCCGAACAGGAATCGATGGCCATGCCGGTGAGCCAGCGATTGCGGCGCAGCTCGGAGCACTCGAATGCCAGCTCCTCGTTGTCGCTGGGCAGCACCAGTTGGACAGCGAATCCGGTGCATAATACAGTTCCAGCAGCTCCCCTGTCCATGGGTCCACCAGTGGATCGCAGCACAAAGCCGCAGGTTGCTCAGAAGAAGTCGCAGCCTCAGCAGTTACCTCAGCAGGTGCCTCAGCAGATCCCACAACAGATTCCCCAACAACTACCTAAGCAGTTACCTCAGCAGTTGCCTCAGCAGATCCCACAACAGATTCCTCAACAACTGCCCAAGCAGTTACCTCAGCAGATCCCTCAGCAGATCCCTCAGCAGTTACCGAAGCAATTACCCCAACAGATCCCCCAGCAACTGGCCAATAATCTGCCTAGACATGCTCCCCGCCTAAGTGCTCGCAGTCACACCATCCAAGGAGATGCCGCCTACGATAATCGACCCCTGCAGAACCGTGTGATGTCCCAGCAGACGCTCAACTCCAGCATAATCAGCAGCAACAGCAACAGCAGTGGCATCCAGAAGCAGCAGAAGGAGCAGCACATCAGCGAGCTGCGTCGCAAGAGTCTGGGCAATGTGCTGGAGAGCAGCAGTAGTCAAAGGAGCACCTACTTCGAGCAGGAGTACAAGTCGTCGGCACCGCCAGATACGCCGGACATAGTGAAATCCTCGCTGCCCAAGGAGCAGGCGCCGCTGCTGAAGAAATTCGGGCCACCGCAGCGTCATCACTACATGCCCAACTCGTATCAGAGTCCGCAGTTGAATAAGCAGGGTACTACTACTTCTAGTACCAGTACCTCCATGAGCAGCACTACCACAGTGGTGCAGCAGCAGCAGCAGCAGCAGCAAATCAAGCCGAGTATTGTGGAAACACCGGCGACTCCACAGCCACAAGTTCCGCCGGAGGACGAGATACCCCACAACATAGTGTTCAACAATGTGAGTGCCTTCACATCGATGAGCAGGCGGAACCACCAAGAGGAGGACTCACACCAGGGCGGCGGCCAGTCGGGATCTCGGGTGAATCGGCTGAGCAAGTGCGATTCCTGGAATCAGATCTGCCAGCTGCAGCAGACGACGTCGACGGGGGCAGGGGTGGGGGCCAATCCGGCCAAGTACAATCAACCACCCGCCGGCTCCACCGGCGAACTGAGGCGCTCCAAGTCGGGACACTCGCTGGCGGTGCCCAAGCTCTACGAGGCGGGCATTGACAAGGCCCAGGTGAGCGAGAAGCAGCGAACGGTGGCCGCCTACTTCTCGGGCCAGAAGTCACCCACCGGTGGCCAAGTGGAGGAGCTACGGAGTACCATGACCTCAACCTCGACTTCGAGTAGAAAATCCGCCATTAATCGCACCAAAACGAGTGAGAAACTCTCGGCGGCTGCTCGAAAATCGTTGAGCTCACTGACCACATCGAATGGTAATGTGTCCACCGCCGGCTTGGAACTGAAACGATCCGTGGGCGGCGGTGCACCCATGATGGGCGGCGGCCTCAGTCGCAGTGCCACCATGCCGCATATCGCGAATCTCAATCTGCTGGACGAGAGCAATGTGGAGGATGCCTTCGAGCAGCTAATGATGGGTGCCTAAAGCTTAACTTAAAAAATATTCAAAAAAGCCTATAACAAACAGTCCAGCCAACCGATCGATCAACCACTCAAGCCAATCAACCCACCCAGAATAAACGAGAAAGAAAAACCAAAAACGCATTGAGGCATTCCAGTTCGAAACTGGATGAGAACATGATAAAAAAAAATGATCTAAGCAAAAAGAAATAAAATCAAAATCGAAAAATCGACATCGAAAAATCGACATCGAAACGGAATGATAACTGTAACTTGTAACGGCAACTGTACTGATTAATGTTTACTGATTTACTCACTGATTTACGCTACTGTTGAGCCTAGGATTAGCTTTGTTTTAGTTCAAGAAACCCCGAAAACCCAAAGACCACCCGACCCAAAGCCCACTTACCCCATGTTCGATTTTCGAGTTTTGTGAAGCAGTTAGAAAAAATCGCAGTTAATGTTAAAAATTGAGGGACCACAGGCGGTTTCTATTTCCCTTTTTTTTTGTTTTTCAATTTTCAAAACACTAAATACACACAAAAACACGCTCAATCGCGACAAAATAAACCAATAAGAAATATGAAAACAATGAAAACGTTTGCTGCCCTGCGTCCCAATGAAGCCCCAAACAACAACAACAACAGCAACAACAATAATAAGCAACAATAGCAACAAAAGCAACAACTAGAACAATATTCCGAGATTTGTGAGTTGAATATGAAAAATATCAGATGTACAGAATGCTAGCCTTGAAAGCCCCTCGCCCCCCGTTTCTCCACCTTTTTTTGCCAGCGCCCCTGCCCTCCTGCCTTGTACTACCAACAAAAAAAAAGAACAAATAAAGAATTGATATTAATAAATACATAAAATATTGCTATACCGCCCAGCAGCAGCCTAACAGCATAAAAACCGCACACACAACACAAGAAAACATGCAGCTGAAATCGGAATAGTCGTATTAGCTATACGAATTATAGATCTTAAAAAACATTTTTTTTTTTTTTTTAAGTTTTGGTTTTGTATTTTTAGATATAGATATAATAAAAAAATTGAAGTTATGATTTCTTTAAAAATATTAGTTAAAATACTTAAATAGAGAAAGTTTTTTATTAATTTCCCTATTTTATTTTCCTTTTTTTACGTATACTTGATTTCTATAAGTAATACGTACTATTATTTCACCAGACAGCTGTGTGTGTTACCTGTGCTTGTGTGTGTGTGTTTTTCTTGTACATACTTGTTTTGCCTGAAAGTTTTTACTTAGCCAAGTGTCGAATTTTAGCGCTTATCCCCCATATTTACCACACTCCCCCTACGTTCCGTTCCGTTACGTTACGTTCTGTTACGTTTTGTTACGTTTTGCTCTTTTGCTCGTTCGTTAGTTGGTTGATTGATTGATTGACTGGTTGATTGGTTGGTTGGTTGGTCCAGCAAGGATTACAAAAGAAGCATAAAAAAGAAAAATTGGAAAAAGAAAAGCGGAAGCAGCAAAAAGAAACGCCCACATGTTGTCCCTCCTTTTTTAATCGACTGTTTCTCTCTCTGTCGTCCCCTGTATATATTATATCTTCTGTTTTTTTTTCTTAACACCCCCAAAACAGATGAGATGAGGAAACAGTGTTTTTCGTTTATTTTATTGATCAGTTTTTCCCTTCATTTTTTTTTTTTGGTTTTTTATCTATGTTTATCGATACTTTTTGTCGATCTGCCGATCTGCTCCTGTTGTTGTCCCTGTCCCACGATTTAAAGCATGCTGTTTACTGATTTGTAGCTGTAACTGTAAATACTTTTTGTGCATGATTTTTTCTACATTCATAAAACTATGTATAAATGAACTTAAAAGTGGTTTTTAAAAATTTATATATAGCTATAATAGATAAATTATACAAAAGTGATGTAAAGGACTTTGAAAATTACATATCCTATATATCCTTAAGATTAATTACTTTAAACAGCTTACTTTAAGTTCAAAAAACATTTGATTTTTCTCAGTGTATGTGTATTAAAAAACGAAATACATGAATACACCCATGGACGCACCACCACCACCACCGCCACAGTCATGTCCACACCATTAGCGACGGTTTCTGATTGTTTTCGTTGTATATGATTTCCGTAGCGCGTTTCCTTTTGTGGGGACTACAAAAAAAACCCACACACACTGCGAAAAAAACCTAGCCGTTTGTGTGTGTGGCAGCTTGAATAATGCCAATTTGTTTTTGAATTTTGTGTAGTAGCTGATATTTATAAAAAAAAAAAAAAAAAAAAAAACATATTGCGTAGTGTGTCAATTTTTGTTGCTTGCCCAGATACAAAACACATGTAATTTTGAATAACCCCCAAAAATGAATTGTTGATTACCCAAAACTGATTGATATTTTTTGTGTAATTGATTTTGTGCATGCCCCAAAACTAATCAATGTAATTTGTTTGCTTCTCTTTTTTCTTCCACCTGCTGCAAAAAAAAAATAAAAAATATAAAAAAAATCGCATCCCTAAAAACTCTATTCTAAAACACACAGCAGTCCAGCACAAGAGCTCCTCGACCAGCGAACAGCGAACGGAAACCAAGTCCAAGGATGGAGGTGCCACTGTGACCACAACAACAACAAAGGGTAAGTTGAGTATAGGATATAGTCTATAAGATGTGGCCTAACCGGGAATATTACCCATTTCACCTGTAGTTACCACTCGCACTGTCAGCGGAAGTGCTGCCTCCAAGAACATTTCGCCCTTGGCTAAATTCAAGCAGCTGGACAAGCAGGCAGCCGCTCAGCAAGCGCAAAAGTAAGTTCCAATTCTGGGACCTATAATTCAGATTACTCCATATACATATTGTACATATACCTATCTATAAACATACATACCATACCAAAGACACGTGGTAGCGAGGGCATATTATACTATACACACAAGTCAACATTTGTGCAGGTCAACCATTCGATTCAAAGGTAATTGGAGAAGCAAGCAGTGCAACAATTTTGTATATTAACAATCTAAATTGTTTTCTGTCACTATAATTATATTATAATTTGCTTCTCCAATACTTTCCCACACATATTCAAATAATACTCTTGGGTCAGGTCACGCATTCGATTCGAAGGTAATTGGAGAAGCAAGCAGTGCAAGCAGCGTAAAAAAATTGTTGTATTTTAACAATCTAAATTGATTTCTGTCACTATAATTACATTATAATTTGCTTCTCCAATACTCTCTACACACATATTCAAATATTGGTTATCCGGAGGACATTGCACACCTACAACATTAGATGGATACAATAGAAGCACCATCTTCACACATAACACACATATACATATACGATTTCTGGTGTTGGTTCTCTATGGAAGTGTGTCGTAGTATCGTCTCCCCATCCAAAATATGAAATTGTTAAGAAAAGTGGATAACTAATTGTGATCTAGGGAGGGGAAAAGTGATTTCGCTTTATGTACATAGACCACCCAACTGTCTTCCTCTGGAATTTTTTTTCTGGTTAGCCTATGGAACTCTGGACTCGATCTTCCCTCCTTTTCACTCCTCTCCCGACTATCTCTGTCTCTATATGTTTTTCTTCGGCAAACGAACAAAAAAAAAATTCCAAAAAAATTAGACGTTAGAAAACCAAACACATCGCGTTAGTTGTTCCATTTCCAACGTTTTTTTTGCTATTCAAATAATTGTTGTTGTTGTTTCTTGCTAACACAAAACGAAAATATATATACACACACATAAACACGAAAAGAAAAAATATACAAAAAACCAAACACTTAACACTATCGAACTAAAAAAATCAAACAAAC
Source organism: Drosophila mimetica (assembly GCA_037075245.1). NCBI lineage: Eukaryota > Metazoa > Arthropoda > Insecta > Diptera > Drosophilidae > Drosophila > Drosophila mimetica. Next base: position 25,090,997 of record JBAMCH010000005.1, on the reverse strand, counting down.
CGAACAGGATTTATGAAATTAAGAACAACTTGAAGATGAACCGATTTTGTGTGAGTTTCGCTAAAACGTCTGCAATCCTCCAACCTTGACTCATTTGTTCAGATCATCTCCAACAACAAGCACACCCACGACCCCCGGCGGTTCGGCACAACCGTTGTTCAAATTTACCGATCCGGCATTAAATGCGCGCGCCGCCACTGTCAAGGATCAACTTCTGCAGTGGTGTCAGCATAAAACGCAGGAATATGAGGTATCCAAAACCTAAACCAACCAATCAACCAAAAAAAAACCAAAACTAGCTAGCAAGCCCTAAAAATGTAAATGAAATGCCGAAGCCACAGCCCTATATTTTGAAACCCTGCCATTGTTTGTTAACCGGAGGTTAAAATAAGGTTATCGAAAGTAAAAAATTATCGATCTTTTTTATATATTTATCGATTTTAATATACATACGCCTTATTTTGACCTCTACTGCCAGAAAGCCTAGTTTAATATCGTTCCTTCCATTGTTTGTTAACCGGAGGTTAAAAAAGGTTATCGATCGTTTTAAATATATATCGATTTAAATATACATACGCCTTATTTTGACCTCTATTGCCAGAAAACTTAGTTTAATATCGTTCCCTTAGTTTTGCCGTTCGCTCCGATGTTATTATTATTTGTATTTAGTTTTTTGCCATATTTAACAAGCAATCTAACGACAAACCGAAAACAATCCAAGCAACAAACAATATAAACCAAAGCAAAAACATCTAACAGCGTCTAACTTTGGCTGAGCCTCAATAGCTTCCTTCAATACTCATACACACATACCACACACACACGCTCACACTCGCACACGAACACAAACACGAATGCACGAATGAGGAAATAGGAAATCGAAAGATGGACGCCATTTCCTTTTCCGGCTTATCGATTTTTGCGCTGCCCATTCTTATCGATCACCGCTTATCGATCATTTCGCTTAGTCGCTAGAGTTATCGCCGCTGTTGTTGTTATTGTTTCGACCTAGTTGACCCTAGTTGTACCCACTTACCAGCTAATTATAGTTAGTCTTAGTTAGTAAATGCTTTTGCTTAAGGGCCATTTAAAAAATTAAAACCGAATATCAGCCAACCATCTCAAAAAACAAGCGCTCGATCATTATCGATCACTACTGATCACTGAATGTAAAAATTATGTGTGTGTATCGTTTTCGCAGAACGTCCAAATAAGCAACTTTAGCTCGAGCTGGTCAGACGGCCTGGCCTTTTGTGCGCTGATACACCATTTCTTGCCAGATGCATTTGACTACACCACACTAACCAAGCAGACGCGACGACACAATTTTGAGCTGGCCTTCAGCGTTGCTGAGTAAGTATCCGCACTGTGGGACGCCCCCAATTGTAGGCTTTAGATTTATAAAAATAAAATGCTTATAAATTTTACTATATTAAAACTTATTTTTTGTACATTGAACTATGCATACAAACACTATAAAAATTAAAAAAAATGTCTTTTAAAAAAAAAGTCGTGGGTTCACTCCCCAATATTTGGTTATAACCAACTTTGACCTCAAGTTTGCAAAAATCTTGGCAACAAAATATATACAATTTGAAAAATACAATTTTTTTTTAAGTTTGTAAAATTAAAAATAAAATTTTTTTGTTGTAAAATTTGAAAAAAAAAATTTGTAGGTTTGTAAAATTTGAAAAAAAAAATTTTTTTTAGTTTGTAAAATTTGAAAAATAAAAAAAAAATTGTACATATAATAAAAAACAATGACTCTTTCAAATACAAATTAAACAAAAAATAAATAGTAAATACATCAAAGCATTATTATGAAAGCCGTTCGATTGCTAGTGAATCTAAAACACAAGATAAATAGGTATAATTTTAAACGATGACTAATACGCTTGTTTATTCCACAGTGAGAAGGCTGGCATTGCTCCACTGCTGGATGTGGAGGACATGGTGGAGATGAGTCGCCCCGACTGGAAGTGCGTTTTCGTGTACGTGCAGAGCATATATCGCCGATTCCGGAACTGTCAGTAGTGAATCATCATCATCATCGAGCAGTGGCAGCAGCAGCAGAATAGTCCAAATCCAGATCCAAGTCCAAGTCAACTCAACAGCAACAGCAGCAACTCATTAAATTTTAAGCATATATACCACACACATACCCTTTGGCATTTTGTGTTAAGACACACCACATCCCCTAAACCTATCGCTATCCCAAAACCCATACTATATATGTCACCCACTCTGAAGAACCCGTCATCCTGCGAATATCTAACTGTATAATCGGCATATATATATGTATATTCTTCAACTGAAGCGCAAAATGGCTCGTCGAACGTGAACAGCCGACTTTTTGTACGTTTTTTGTGTTTGTTTTACCCTTTTTTTACTATTATATTACGATTACGCATTATTATTTGTTATCGACATTGAACTTGAAGCAGAAACTATGCAAATAATTGTTGATTTATATATTTTTTTGTCATAATTTTAATTGTGAAGAGTGAAGAGAAGCAGTGCAGTTACTAACCCTGCTGGCGGTCATCGATAAAAGATATAGAAAGCTATATAAAGTCTCTTGATGCCGTCGCTCACATTGATGAATTACTGTAATAATAAACATATATTCTATGTACGTACGTGTAACGAGAACGAAACATTTACTAACCGATGGCATTGAAAAGGCCGCCAAGAAATAAAACAAAAAGCAAATGAAATCCAAGAAATGGGTGTTTTTAAATGGGGGAGATTTTAAATCAAAGTATATCACTCCGAAAATACGAGTAGTGTGCCTTTTGTTTCTCATCGACGAGTTGGCGTAACTCGGTGAAAGTCTAACGTTCAAGTTGTATGTAAGATGTCGCAGGAAAATTCGGTGTAGAAATTTGTATATCAAAATTTGGTTCGTAACGCGCACAAGATCCCACGCCAATACCGCCAAGCAGTTTGCAGTCTGTGTACCTCTGGGCAATATGTCGCATCATCAGCAGCTCGTTCTTTCGGAGTCGACGGCCCTTCGCCTGGTAAACGGTTTGGTGGCCACGCCCACGGCCGTTCTGCCGCCCTCGACGGGAGCGGCGGAAGTTAGTTGTTCGCCGGATATTGGAGCCACTGCAATGGCCAACAGTGGCACACCCACCGCCTCCATGGCCGCCCTGGAAATATTCTCGGCTCGCCAAAGGATGTTGCCACCGATAACCCGGCGTCCGTCACAGGAGAGCGTCCATTCGGCGAACGAGAACGGCAACTCGTGCCGCATTTGCCGCTGGAACCGCAGCGACATGGAGATCATCAAGTGTCCGTGCAATTGCAAGGGCAGCGTGGTAAGTGGGGATCATGTTTAGCCACCCCTAAGAAAGGTAGGTTTAGGGGGACTTCTCTTTGAGACTTGCCAAAAAACGCGAATTCTTTAGCTTTAGTTTGAAGAACTCCTTCGAGACTTGGCTAAAAAAACGCGAATTCTTTAGATTTATGCAGATTCGTGTTTAGCTATGGTATACTTGTACTTTTCCTGGCATTAATCCTAATGAACCTCACTACACCTTCTAAAAAGTAATGGAAGGCAACGCGAATTCTTTAGCTTTATACAGATCCTGCATTTGGTTAAAGGTATGCCGTTTTTGAGCTTGGATTTATTATCCTTTTCATTTTTATTCAATGGGATCTTTGTTAAACCCTATAAACAGTGAGCAATGACAGCGCGAATTCTTTAGGTTTTCCGTATTAAAGTAGATTATAGAATGAAATCCCTTTTTGGGGGTGGCATTCTTGTGGACTTACGGCATCTAGGTGTCCTTTGCAGGGATTCATCCACCTGAAGTGCCTGAAGCGCTGGATTATGCACAGGCGGGATAATCGCTGCGAGATCTGCCATGCGGTCTTCGACATCTCCGAGGAGCGCGTCAGTCTGAAGCAGATGATGCGAACATTTTGCTGCGGTCGCTGTTGCGGCCTCATTGTTAAACACCTGCTGTTTAGCGCCTCCCTGATGCCACTGGCCCACATCATTCTGCAGCAGGTGAGATTTAGCGAGATTCTCGTTGAGTTTTTATGAAGGAACTACGAAAATTATATAGGTTCTGCAGTGCATGGATAATCTCAACCAGGGCAGCACCGAACAGCTCAGCGTCCAGGAGGTGTTCGTCGCCTCCTGCGCCCTATTGACCTCCAGCGCCCTGTTCTTTCACTTCTTCGAGTTCGTCACCACGCGCTGCCTGCTCATCCGGAACATCCTGCGCCACTGGTGGATGTTCGGCAGCACCTCCGACTTTGCCCTGGTGGAGATCGAGGACGACTCCATCGATCTCTTTTGATGAGGGGAGAGGATAATGGATATAAGAAAGGCGCATGAAGTGTGTCAGGTGCAAATATGCCAGTCATTTTCCACCGACCTATAGACATCTTGCATATTTTCACTAAGATCTGGTTATGACAAATTTTAATATTCAATAAAATCAGTTTCACAATTTTATCTTTATGAACCACGCGTATGCCGAATTCAAATTTTTAAATATACTTCTGGTATTTTTAGTCCACAGTTATTTTTTGATGAGCGGTATTAAATAGCAAGGGGATTCCCACTGCTTTGTTTAATAAGATTTTCGTCAAATAAAAATATTAACTATAAATATGTATAGTTAAATTTCTGCTTAATATTTGTGTAACTTAATGGAACAACTATTTAGTAAATTTTGTTTGGGAATTAATTTTTTATTAAAATACCGAATTAAAAATACTTCTTGTGGTATTTTAATAGTATTTTTTGAGGATGAAGGCCGTATGGCCGCCATACTGTGGTATTTCTCTTGAGCGCGGTCACACTGACGAAAATAAAGAGGAAAAAAGTGCTGGAGGAAAGGAACACAATACAATTCAATTCAATTCCCAACGCATAATCCGTTGGCCAAGATTTCGACTTTAGCTGACGGGCACCGAGAATTTAGATGTGTTCCAAGTTGTGTAAGCCCCACAAAGAAAACGAATCAAACTAAAGCGAAAGCAAAACAAGCGCAGCAGCGACAAAGCAAAAAAAAAACCCAAAAGCAGCGAAAAGCAAAAGCAAAAAAGAGCAGCACGCGGGCAGCGACGCTGGCAGAGAAAGGAAAACCGAAAACCGAAAACAGAAAACCGAAGAACGCCTCAAAAGAAAGTGAAGTGAAGTGCAAAACACACTCGAAAAAAGCAGATGTATTTTTCTGGCTTTCTGTTTTTGTTTTTCTGCGCTTTCTTTTGCTTTTGTTTTGCTCTTTCTTTGTCTCCTACTTATTTTGTTTTTTTTGAGCAAGCGGCACGTGTGCGAATGCCTTTCCCAAGAATAACCGAACAAATCCAAACTTGTTGCAGAGTGCCACGCCTCCCGCGAGTGTCCCCGCTTCCCCCCGCAAGAAAGGTTAGCATCATCGTTTAAAGAAAAAGCAAAACAGGCAAGGAAAAAGAAGGAAAGCTAGAGAGCGAGATGGCTGCCGAAATGCTCGCTCCAAATCCCAACTCCCCAAAGGCCCTATATGATCTATCGCTGCAATGCCTCATCGGGAGCATGAACACCAAGGTTCCGGCGCTGGACAGGATCAGCCGCCTGGCAGAGTTGCCGCGCAACCTGCTCATCGATGTCTACGAAATGGTGAGTGCTATCGCTATCCCCCTTCCCCATGCCGCCCCAAAGATCTCGGATACGATCCCATTATCATAACCAGTAATCGTTTGTAGGCAGAAACGGGGAAATACCTAGGCTAACCAGATACTCTGATAGTTCTGTGTTCTAAATACACCTCTATTCGCAGCTCTGATTTTGGCTACAACCCTGTAAATGCAAGATATCGTAACATATGTTTGAGTTCTTGGAATTGTGTGTTCCAAGAACCCCTAACATGCAATGCAATTTATGCAAAAACTTATTAGAATTATTATTATTATTAATTGGGCATCATAAAAGAAGAAGCGATTCTTGGTATTACACTTTTTTGGAATGGATTCTTGGAACTAGGAATATTTTTTTTGGGTTCTTGGAATTAAAAATTCCTGGAATTAGGAATATTTTTTTTTTATCCTTTTACAAGGTTAAAATATAAAAAACTAAGTATGCAAAAACCTATTAGAATTATTATTATTATTTAATTGGGAAACATAAACGAAAAGCGATTCCTGGTATTACACTTTTTTGGAATAGATTCTTGGAACTGGGAATTTTTTTTTGGGTTCTTGGAATTATAAATTCCTGGAATTATAAATATTTTTTTTATCCTTTTACCAGCTTAAAATATAAAAAACTAAGTATGCAAAAACCTATTAGAATTATTATTATTATTTAATTGGGAATCATAAACGAAAAAGCTATTCCTGGAATTGTTTTAGGAATATGGGTTCTTGGAATTAGGAATATTATTTTTTAATGGAAAATACTCAAGACCCTTTATCCTTTGACTAGGTTAAAATATAAAAAACTGAGTATTACCCTTTCCATCAGCGATCATAACGATTACAGCACTTGTGTTGGACCGCGCTGCTTATCGCAACTCCCCGTCCGTATTTCGCCACTGGCAATTACCATTCTCTCATACTCATTATCAGGGATCAGGGATTGAGGGGGGTATGGCACTTGTCTGTTTGTGTTTGCTTTTCCGCTTAAATTGTTTACACCCCGCCAGTCCGCCCATTAACCCTAGAAAGAGAGACCTTCGCGGAATCGCGCTGGGAAATTTGTAGATTAACACTCATGAAATCTCAAAAAACGATCATTTCTGATGGGTAATAAACGTATTATGTATGGTCTGGATTTCCAGAAATGCATTGCATTTTTGTTGACAGTTTTGATGAGAAGATTTTTAAGAAACCATTGTTTAATTGATTATTACAATCCGGGGATAACTTTCGCTTGGGCCGTACCAACTGGAGGTGCATACCTTCAGATGGATTTCGTTTGGACGAAGGAAACCCAAGACCACAGACCCACAGGTGGTGGCGATTATACATTGTTGGGCAGCCAAAGGTTTCGATTCCATACATGGATTGTCATAATAAGTGGCAATTACAATGTAATTTATATAAACAGAGGCGACACTGGAGGGGTGGGGCTTCTAAAAATAAACCAGCCAACCAGTTGGATGGGTCCAGCGCCCTTTGATTGTCCTGTTCGGAAATTGTGCTGCTCTTTCTGGGACGGCACGGGATGGGATGGGGGATGCAGTGATGCAGTGATGCATAGACCTTGCTTATATGGCGCAGCTGCTGGCTAAAGAGCCATTGAACTTGCTGATAATGGCTAAGCAAATTCCATTGTCCGCTGATTGGATGTGTCTTTTTCTCCTCGCGTTTGCTTTACTTCTTGCAAGCGAGCCGTTGGCTATTCCACTACTGAAGTTGTATGCTTTTTTTTAACTAGGATTATCGATACGAAAGATCTGCTCGGAGATAGTATAATAATACTAAGGCTATTATGATTTTTGAAGGTTTACTTTTTACAATTTATACAACTTTTATAGATTAATATAGTTTATATTAAAGTGTTTCTGTTATTTCAATAAAATAGGCACCCTAGTTGACCTATTTTGACGGCTTCCCTGCTGCTAATCATGCCCATAGCCCCCTATTGGCTTTCACTTAACTACCTAATTGCTAATCTCTGTTTTCTCCCTCCACAGATGTCGCAGCAGGAGTCCTTGAAGGACACGCTGCTGGAGGAGCTGGCCCAGCTGGAGGTGTTCTCGCGACTCGTTCGCTACTCAGCTGCCCGCAGTAAGCTGCTGCGCATAATGGCCTCACTAATGGCCAGCAAAAAGATGCTGGCCAGAAGTCTCAGCGAGAACTATATGTCGCGCTATGGCATTCCCGGATACGAGGAAGAAGAAGTAAAGGAACTTCAAATGGAGCCGGTGAATTTGAACAAGAATCATGATGATGATCAGGGACCACTGGTGGACGACGAGTCGTCGGAAGCCGGCAAGCTGCCCATTTTCGACGGGGAAGAGACAGAGGCCAGCACTAGTGGCAGTATTTTCCCTACCCAATTCTTGAACACCCCCCAACAAGATCGCCAGGGCCCATGCTATGGCCCATCCGAGGGCGAAATCTGTGTGATTAACAACGTAGAACTCGAGGAGCTGCCCGCCGAGGAGATGCAGGCCATCGACCTGGGCCTGCGCCTCGGATCGTTCCTTTCGGAGGCGGGATGGATGCAGGAGAGCATTACCGTGCTGTCGAGCCTCAATGGAAGACTGAAGCACCTGCCGCCCCACAAACACTGGCTGGAGTTGCGCCTTGACTGCCTGCAGCGGTAATTTAGACATTTTTACTGGTCGAAATATATATATTCATATTATCTTCTCTTAAAGCCTCCTATACGCAGAATCGGCCCATTGCAACTTTAAGCTGGCGCAGCACACCTACGACGAACTGATGGGTTTGAACAGATTGCTCAATAACCATGTGCCTGCCCAGCTGGTGGCCATAGCCTACACCCAGATTTCGGCCATGTACTTTGCCCGCAACGAGTACAACTGCAGCCATACGTGGAGCGGTATGGCCATGAGATTCCTGAGTGGATCTGCGCCACCGCGGTAAGTTTCCCTCCCTCTCTCTCCCTCTAGCAACATGGCTGATCTTTCCTTTAAACCCCCAGCATCACCATCGATGTTCTGCGCCAGGCGGCCAAGGCCTGTGTCGTTAAGAGAGACTTTGCCCGGGCCAATCTGCTCATCTGCCAGGCGGTGCGACGCGCTCGGTAAGCACAAAAGTCCAAGGATTTCCCATCTCTTCGCCCTTCTCTTTCTTTTCGCCGATTATCTGGCAACATTTTAATCAGTCTTTCCTAATGCATCGGGAGTTTCATATAAACTGATTTAAAAAATCCCTTTCACTTTTCTCACCCCCAGCGAACATTTTGGAGTTAATCATCAGAAGTACGGTGATACCCTGCTGGACTATGGATTTTTCCTGCTCAACGTGGACTCGGTGTTCCAGTCGGTCAATGTGTACAAGGAGGCGCTGGCCGTGCGCCGCGGAATCTTTGGCAACATGAACTTCCATGTGGCCATTGCCCACGAGGATCTGTCCTATGCCTACTACGTGCACGAGTACAGCACTGGCGACTTCAGCTGTGCCCAGGATCACGTGGACAAGGCGGTGAACATTATGAAGAATCTAGTGCCCAGCAATCATCTGATGTTGGCCTCGGCGAAGCGCGTGAAGGCGCTGCTGCTGGAGGAGATTGCGCTGGACAAGATGGCCGATGGCATGGATGAGGAGGATCTGCTGCTGCAGTCCGAGGAGCTGCACAACTTCGCCTTGCTCCTCTCACTCGAAGTGTTCGGCGAGGTGAATGTGCAGACGGCGAAGCACTATGGAAATCTGGGGCGTCTATACCAAACGATGAATCGCTTCGAGGAGGCGGAACGAATGCACCAGAAGGCGATCAAGATAAAGACAGATCTGCTGGGGGCCTTTGACTACGAGGTGGGCTTGTCCATTGGTCATTTGGCTTCGCTGTACAATTATCAAATGAAGAAGTACCGTGAAGCCGAGAAGCTCTACCTACGCAGCATTGACATAAGTAAGTGTATAAATCGTAAAAAAGGAACTCATTGGTGTATTCCCTAATAATCTACATTGTTATTACAGGCCTGCGTCTGTTTGGGCACTCGTACTCTGGCCTGGAGTATGATTACTTGGGCCTGTGCCACGTTTACGAAACGCTGCACGACTTTGAGAAGTATTTGAAGTATGCACACACCCTGGAGAACTGGCAGATGCTGCGTGGTCAGAACCTTACTCAAAATGTAAGTGATAGCCTCTAATTCCCCAACCGCATTCTGTTATAAATAAATCCTTCTTATAGAAGTCCAGTTACCCCGCCATCGAGGTGGACTATTCCATCGATGAGGTCAAGAACAAGTTCTTCAGCATGTGTGTCTGCAAGAGCAGTCCAACACCGTCGGAGCCGGCGGAACCGATAGCGGCGGCGAATCCAAACTGAGATGGGGTTTTGGGAGTGGGAGTGGAAATGGAAATAGTAGCGGATGAGGACGCGGAAGAGGAAGTGACTGTTGCACCCGCACTAGCAATCGCACCCACACCCCCGGCATCGGATGGCACAAACTGGAGGTCAAACTGCAGCAGGAGCGGCAACGGTGACAGCAGCAGGGGCGGCAACATCTGCAGTTTGTCATAGATAAGAGATATCGCTTAAGTTAGCTCACGTTGATTAGACAGATAGGAAGAGAAGAAGGACGGAGCATCGAAGGATCGACCCGTGTGTGTTCTATATGAATGTGTCTAAATATAGTTAATAGCATAGCTCGGTCGGTCGGCCCAATATTCACCCACGCTCTGTTTATCGTTTTCTATTCGTTCCATTTCCATCGAATAAGGCCCGCAGCCACTACTATACCCATACGAAATGTATTAGGTCGTAGGTCAGCTCAGCATGTGTTCCGGTTCCGATGTGTTCCAGCCATCATCGAATACGTCCAGTACCCTTAGTTCCCACAGTTCTCGAGGAAACCCAGTCCTGTTCTATTTTTTTTGTCAGTCAGATGAACCTCTAGGCTAAGATGTAGTAGTATTGTTGGAGCTTCGGTTACACCCGGCTGAACGGCGTGAGATCGTTGAGCAAATATTTTTTTATGTATTCCCCGCGTCTTGGCCCATGTACAAATGGTTAAGTTTTAATGGATTTTCGCGTCTAATAATTCTACTTTTGTAATCATTCTTATTACTGTTTTTGTAAACTTGAAGAAAAGGCCAGTAGTCGCTTCGCTTTCGTTTCGCTTTCTATAGGTGTAGTGAATGTACTCAATTTTTTAATTTTCATCTACTACGTACTAATGTCTTGTTGTTAGACAGCTTGAAGCTCTCAGAACCAGGCGAAAAAGAAGTTGTTGTATAGAGCGCAAGGAGTAAGCGTATTGTATAGTCTAGGCCCATCCAAAACGATATAATATATATTTCTAATGCTGCGTACACATGATGGAACGTGGATGAAAAACAAGTATTGCCGCAGCCCCAACTAAAGTTAAACAAAAAGCAACTGGAGAGCGCATTGGCGATAGGAAAGCGTTGTAAATAACTACTCGGGTTGAATATTACAGCTTCCAGTTACAGAAAAACAAACGGTTTATAATAATATTTGCATATACATATATAAAGAAATAAATAAACGCCTATACATAAAGACAATTTATACCATTAACATTTGCTACCTAGGGCGATACTTATAACACACAATTGTAGTTGCAAAACTCTTTTTGGCATTACTTAGCGATTTAGTTTAAGAGCGACGTCGTAAATCTCAAAATAAAATAACAGCAAAATCTAATTGCACTTCTTGTACTTTAATTAAGATGGTTATATAGGAAAATACATTTCTTAAGGCAGAAAACTAATTTGAAATGTTCAAATCGATATCTAAATATCGATACTTAAATATCTGAAAAGCTTTCGATATCGATGGCTGACAAGAGTTGAGTGTCTTGGCTGAGAATAATTTTTAAAAATTCCGCAATTGATTTTAAAAACTCAGGATCTGGGCCTACAAATAAAAAGTTCATTTCATTAATGATATCGATGTACTAAAATAATTATAAAAACCTAAAGCTCGGAACCAGTGGACATTATTGGAAAGTGGTGGAACTAGTGAAGCCTGTCAGTCATTTTTGGATAGTCGTGGAAAAGATGGAAAACGCTCTATTTGCGAATGTTAAGAGGCTTTACGATCACAAGCTCTACGAGTGCGTGATTCCAGTGGTAATAACCGAAGATCTTTAATATTATTCCGCTACAGAGTGCCATATTTTATAATATATTATTAGTATATATATATTATATTTATATTTTGCAGGCGAAACTGCTCATAACGGTGCTGAAGCATGATCGCAATGTGGCCACCTTGGAGCTGGAGTACCAGGTGCAGCTCTACCTGGTTAACTCGCAGTACAAGGAACGACAACTTCGCTCGGCAACGAGGCATTTCGAGGACCTGTTCCACCAGCGTCGCCTGATGATGCGCCACAAGAACGCCTGCTTGGTGGCCATCGAAAGTGCGTATCCGGAGTTCGGGGACGTAGAGCTGCGACGCCGGGCCGCCGAGTGTTATCGTGAGATTGGGAATCCCGGCATGGCTGTGACCACCCTGCTCCAGGTGCCCGTCAAGTCACGCACGCCGCGGATCAACCTCATGCTGGCCAGGCTGCAGCATCGCTGCTTTGGATTTGGCTACACCAAGAAGACCGAGTCCCTGCCCGCCTACAAGGAGGTCATCCGCGAGTGTCCCATGGCACTGCCGGTGATTCAGGACCTCTTGGAGCTGGGCGAGGACGGCAACGAGGTCAACTCGCTGGTGATGCACGGTAGTTCTAACCTTATTTCGATCTTTTCCTGCCTTACAGGCATTTTAAGCCCTGGATACACTTTTTTCTATCATACACCTCCATTTTACTTTCCCTTCTGGTACCATGGTACCTTTCTAGTTCAAATCTTTTGGGAAAACATTTTTTCAATAGTTCAAGTATTCCCCGATTTATTGCATTACTTTTTAGGGCGTGCAACAACGACTTGGATTTTTTTGGATCAAAACAAGAAGAGATGAACAAAAGAGTAGAATTTTAGACATAAAGATCGATTTTTTTTTATGTTCTATCGTAAAAAATTCTAATTGCTTTGCGGAGCTAACAAACTAATTATTATATCCCCATCACTTTTTTGTGATTTTTCTAAAATTTTTTTTTGCTCTAAATTTTGCAAAAATGCTCCGATTTTAAAACGGCGAACTGTTTTGAGCAGATATCAACCTGATAATTAATATTAGTGCACTCTCCGGCTGATTTGGAAAAATTAAAAAATTTTCAAATTTTCGATTTTTTTGTAAGGGGTTGTATCACAATTTTTTGCGAAAAATTTCAAAAAAATAAAATTTTTTGCCTGAAATGCCAAGTTATAGGGAATTTAACTACGAGTTCAGGAAGGTATGCCATTCCATATTTGGACAATTGGTTCCATTTTTATAGCAAAAACACTGACTTTTTTATTGGCATAAAATGAAGATTTCAATTCTTGGCCAAAATCTGATTTTTCGTAAAATTTGTTTTTGCTCTTATTTTTGCAAAAATGCTCCGATTTTAAAACGGCGAACTGTTTTGAGCAGATAACAACCTAATAATTAATATAAGTGCACTCTCCTGCTGATTTGGAAAAATTAAAAAATTTTCAAATTTTCGATTTTTTTGTAAGGGGTTGTATCACAATTTTTTGCGAAAAATTTCAAAAAAATAAAATTTTTTGCCTGAAATGCCAAGTTATAGGGAATTTAACTACGAGTTCAGGAAGGTATGCCATTCCATATTTGGACAATTGGTTCCATTTTTATAGCAAAAACACTGACTTTTTTATTGGCATAAAATGAAGATTTCAATTCTTGGCCAAAATCTGATTTTTCGTAAAATTTGTTTTTGCTCTAATTTTTGCAAAAATGCTCCGATTTTAAAACGGCGAACTGTTTTGAGCAGATAACAACCTGATAATTAATATAAGTGCACTCTCCGGCTGATTTGGAAAAATTAAAAAATTTTCAAATTTTCGATTTTTTTGTAAGGGGTTGTATCACAATTTTTTGCGAAAAATTTCAAAAAAATACAATTTTTTGCCTGAAATGCCAAGTTATAGGGAATTTAACTACGAGTTCAGGAAGGTATGCCATTCCATATTTGGACAATTGGTTCCATTTTTATAGCAAAAACACTGACTTTTTTATTGGCATAAAATGAAGATTTCAATTCTTGGCCAAAATCTGATTTTTCGTAAAATTTGTTTTTGCTCTTATTTTTGCAAAAATGCTCCGATTTTAAAACGGCGAACTGTTTTGAGCAGATAACAACCTAATAATTAATATAAGTGCACTCTCCGGCTGATTTGGAAAAATTAAAAAATTTTCAAATTTTCGATTTTTTTGTAAGGGGTTGTATCACAATTTTTTGCGAAAAATTTCAAAAAAATAAAATTTTTTGCCTGAAATGCCAAGTTATAGGGAATTTAACTACGAGTTCAGGAAGGTATGCCATTCCATATTTGGACAATTGGTTTTATTTTTATAGCAAAAACACTGACTTTTTTATTGGCATAAAATAACGATTTCAATTTTTGGCGAAAATTTGATTTTTCGTAAAATTTGTTTTTGCTCCAATTTTTGCAAAAATGCTCCGATTTTAAAACGGCGAACTGTGTTGAGCAGATAACAACCTGATAATTAATATTAGTGCACTCTCCGGCTGATTTGGGAAAATTAAAATTTTTTCAAATTTTCGATTTTTTTGTAAGGGGTTGTATCACAATTTTTTGCGAAAATTTTCAAAAAAATAAAAAATTTTGCTGGAAATGCCAAGTTACAGAGAATTTAATTACGAGTTCAGGAAGGTATGACACTCCATATTTCGAAACATTTTTTACTGGATTTCGTCCAAAATACTTAAATTTTTAGGGCGAAAATTTAAGACTGATACTACTATTGATAGAAATTCTGATTTAAGCAACTAACAACCTATGTATATTTCCCAAAATAATATTTCCCTTTATAAAACCCTATTATTATATTTATATCCCAGCTGCCTCGGTGCCTGGGAACTTCGACTGGCTGAGCACGTGGATCAAGGCGCTCGCCCAGATGTTCGACTGCAAGCACCAGGACGCGGCGCGCACCTTCCGGCGGCTGCAGGACACCACGCTGCTGCGGTGCAACGAGCAGCTGATGATGGCGCTGGGCCGGTGTCTCTACTACGACGGCAACTACTCGCAGGCGGAGCAGTTCTTCGCGGCGACGGTTAGTGCCAATCCGGAGAACATCGAGGCCATTGGTCTGCTGGCCGTGGTGCGTGGCCAGGAGTCGTGTCATAGCGACAGCAGCACGGATATGGATCGCCTGTACGCCCAGGTCACCGCGGAGCAGAAGTACACGGCCGGCCATTGGTTTGTCCATGCCCAGTCCATGTACGATGCGGGGAAATTCGAGCGCGGTCTGAGTTTCGTGGCCCAGTGCCTGAGTGCGGAGCCCCGCCACCAGGAGGCCCTAATCCTGCGCGGCCGTCTGCTCGTCTCGCTGGAGCGCTTTCCGGAGGCCGTGGAGGCCTTTCGCATGGTCCAAACCGTCGCTCCGTATCGCTTCGAGGCCTACAGAGGCCTGTTCCACAGCTATTTGGCCGCCAAGCGGTTCAAGGAGGCCCACGCCATGTGTAACTGGACACTGCGTGTCTTCCAGAATTCGCCCAGGGGACTAACGGTACGGGTGATACATATGTCATATATCATCATCATATTATATCATATCATCCTATCATATCCTATCATATTCTATCATATCCTATCATATCCTATCATATCCTATCATATCCTATCATATCCTATCATATCCTATCATATCCTATCATATCCTATCATATCCTATCCTATCCTATCCTATCCTATCCTATCCTATCCTATCCTATCCTATCCTATCCTATCATATTATATCATCATATCATATTATATCATCAAATCATATCATATCATATTATATATATCATCCCACAGATGTTTGGTCTCACCCTCTTCCACTCGCCAGATCCGCAGGTTAAGAAGACTGCTCGCAAGTTTGCCGAAAAGGCACTGAAAATAGATCCTAACTATACGCCGGCGGTGACTTTGATGGCCGATATCTGTCAGCTGGAGGGCGCCTTCAAGGCGTCCATTAAGCTGCTCGAGGATCACGTCTCCCTCTTCCCGCAGGCGAATCTGTTCACCAATCTCGCGGATATACTACGCACTCAAAAGGAACCGCTCAGAGCCCTGGAGTATTACTACAAGGCATTGGGGTGGGTCTAACTACTACCAGCTTTTTTCCAAAAACGAAATTTCTTAATTTCAAAAATTTCAGCAAGAATCCCAAATGCGAGCGAACTTTGCGGGGCATTAGTTTGTTGAAGAGTTCCAACTCGCTCATGGGAGACGCTACTTTCCTAGATGAAAGTGGTCCACCCATTAAGGTGGATAGCCAGCTGACCTCCAATGGACCGCTCTCCACCCCCTGTGGAGCAGGGAATCTGCAGTGGTTGGGAGTCGATGGAGCGGAGAATTCGCGGGAGGCCACCTCCTCACCGGCCGCCAGATCTGGCCAGGATGTGGATGGCGATGGGGATGGCGCCGTTTGGCACGATGTCGATGCCGAAATGGTCAATTACGACGGCCATTAAGTAAATATTCGAAAATCTCTCGATTTGGATGTTAAAGAAATTTAGAAAAAATTGTGGTACTAAACATTTATAAAGTGAAATACTAGATAATATTTCCCTAACTTAAGTTAAATTAAATATTTTTTGAAGAACAGTTTAATCTTGAATATATTATAATTTTTCATCTGTTATACATACTTTGTTTATCAATAATTTATTGGAAATAAGTAAATATCTTAAATTTTGGCGCCACTCAGCGGAACTAGTTTGGGAAGTGTGTTTTGCAGCAGGCAGACTTTTACAGCAATCAACTGGAAGGCAACCGTTAATGCTAAAACCATATGTTATCAACATTGAGAGAGTAAAAAAGTCTCTCGATTTCAAATTTATGTTAACGGTTGTGGCGCCAAATGTTAATTTAAATAACCTGATATAAATATGTGACTAATATGAAGTATTCGAAAACTATTACAAATCAAAATTAATAAATTACACAAAGCTTTATTTTTTTTTATTATATTTAAGTAAGTGATGCTAACTTTTTCTTAGACAATTTTATTTAATATTTATATTATTACCAATTTATTTAAGCTATATTTTTATCTATATTTCAGATTAATAATAAATAATAAATAATTAGAAGCCATAGGTATTTAATAGATAATGTTGTTTTAAGGTAAAGCTGAATTAAAACTGGTAAATAATCCCAAAAATATGGCATAACTTTCTTAATCGGTTTAATTCGTAAATTTTTTAACTTTTTATAATTTATTTTTGTAAAGAGCTTGTTATTTTTTAGCGGTAGTCTCTAACAGCAGCTTAACATTGCAAGAGAGAATCTTAACAGCGGCGGCGACGTCGACGTCGCGAGCAGAGTCTATATAAGCAACAGCACAACCCATTTTTTTGAAATTTTTCAACCGACACCGCGCGCCGATGGTTGTGTTTTCGGTTTCCGTTAGATCTTTTCAAAAAATCATCTCGAAAAACATGCGTTAAATTTGTATTTGCCGGGAAACGGGATATCACACACGATGATGATATTTGATTTCTTTCAAGAGAATATATTCTTACTATGATTGTTTTATATATATTCCCAACGAGCCAATCGTTTTTGGGCCGTGACGCGGGATTTTTTGTTTATGTTCTTTGAAAAACCTGTGTGCGAAAAAATAAAACCCTTTTTCGAAAAATAAAACCGCGAAGTGAAGTGAAAAATTTGAATCACTTTGTGCATATTAAAAAAACAATATACCCGCAATATTGATACTATTTAATATGATTTGATTTTTCCTGTGCAAAAAAGAAACAAACAAACGAAATTTACATACAAATCTCGGGATTCGCGGATATCTTTAAAAGGTTTGTGCATTCAGAAGCGAGAAAACCAAAAATTTAGATGGTGTAAAATGTAGTCATTTCCTTCTATTTTTTCCCCCAACGAGGTTGATTTAATCAGACACTGTGTGTTTATCAGTGGAATAAAAACTAAGTGGAGCGTTACACATGTTTGGCCGATTGTGTTTGTATTTCGCTTGATAACGTGCAGAATAGTGTCTCGAACACAGAACACATGCCCTATCGAGTGGGTCAGAGAGGCCGTTCTGGCCATCATATCACCCACTTTTATCAGCCACACGCACTTGTTGATTTCGGCACTTTTTGTGGCACTTGCACTGGTACTGTTGCAAATGCAGATATAGCATCTGGATTTCGTAGAACCCGGTTTGTCATGTCAACAAGAATACCAATGGCAGTGCAAAAACGTTTCCTTGGCTTTACTTTGTCTGCTTACTGGTCGTCGCGGTCTTCCGCGAAATCGCTTGATGAATAAGAATTAAAATCTGCTGCACACCATAAATTTACCCCCCTCGTAATGCCCGCTCCAAAATCGCTCATCCGCCCTCCAATTTTTCGGTTTGCTAATTAAAAGCAATGAGGCAAAACGATGACAGGATCGGTTCACAGATGCGGGCAAAGATGTAGTGGAGATTGTAGCACTAATTTTGGATATTTGAAAAAGTTTGCAGTTTTTGGAATGCAAAAGTAAGGGTTATTTAGTTTATAAAATAAATTTCACATCAATTACTTATTGCTGAAAATTTGTATATTCGTATGATTCAGTCTTCAATCGATAAAGTTGCTATATTTATAAGTTGACTCAGAAAGAAACCGTTTCATATTTTGGTAAAAATGTACTGATTTGAAAATAGTTGGTTTCAATAACATTTTTTTTTTTAAAGTTTAAGATTTCTTGTGTTTTTATTAATATTATAGGAAGAAATTAATGAAATACATTTTTTTAAGTAAAAGTGAAATCTTCTAATATTTTGAACTTGACTGTGTGTGTGTCAACAAACAATTTACAGCTGTTTACGCCTGTTGGACGCCCACAACAACAACAAACAGAGGAAAAAGGAGTGAAAGGAGCATGTAAACTCTCCCTCTCTCTCCCCTTTCTCCCAGAATCCCCAAGAGAAAAACAAAAAGAGAGAGATCTCATGGCTGGCTTTCAATTTCTCAGGCCGTCAATTGCCGAACTGATAAGAAAATGCTCAACTGATAAAGGGTGGTAGTTACACATTCACACACAAAGAATCAAGAGTTGCGGGTCTTGAGTTTTTCAGTTCGGGGTCTTGAGTTTTCGTAGTGCCGTTTGGGCTGGGCCTCCATATGTTTTTCCCTGTTTTCCCAACGCATGCGCCTCTCCTCCCACAGCCCCATATTCCCTCTCTCCTTTTCGCCTTCCCTCCCCCTCGCACTCACGCACACTGGGGCACAGATAGTGCTTATGGGATTACAATAATTTCCAGAAATCAATGCACAGTGGTCGCCACATTAATAGATATTCCTCACATAACGACCTCCCGCTGTTTACTAACCGAGATTTTATTGGTCCACCAATTAATATTGTTTGAGCAACTAATGTGGGAATTAACTGGTATTAGGCGAATTTTGAAGGCAATAGAATGTTTAATATTTCAATTATTTCGAAGCCAGTTCCTTTGGTTTGGGTGCTTAACAAGGTTTAAAAACGATTTATATTCTTATAAACCCAAGTTTCTTCAGTTAAGGTCCTAAGATAAAGTATTTTATATTTATTTCGTTACTCTATTTAAAATATGATATTTCTTTTGTGTTCCTATATAAGATATCCTATAGTTATATCATTTCATTCTATTTGCTTTAAATCCTTAACAAGATTGAAAAACGATTTCTATACTTATGAATCAAATATCCGTATCAAAACCAAAGTTTCTTCAGTTAAGATCCTAAGATAAAGTATTTTATAATGTATAATCTACTTATTTAATGGAGTAACTCCATTTAAAATATGATATTTCTTTATGTTCCCATAAGATTTCCTATAGCTGTATCCTATCATTCTACTTGGTTTCCTTCCTATAATATGATAGTTCTCTACCAGAAGATAGCACGACTCCACTGTGCCCCTTTTCGGTGTCCAACTATTGCAATGCGTGGCTCTCCCTTTCGATTCTCTCCCGGAATCGGAATAGTTGGGCAAGGACTTGCGCGGAAGCTGTTGGTAAACCTTTGGGGAGGTGGGTGGTGGGATTTTGCAACCCTGGGCCCTGTGTTCCGTTCTTGTGGCGAAAAGAAAAGTCGGGTTATTCGACGTTAGTCTTCGGTCATATGGTCGTCCGTCGAGTTGCGGAGTTGCGGTCTCGCGGAGTCGCCTTCTCGCGGTATTTCGCGTCCACTCCACAAAAACATCCTGTGCTGATTTCGAACTTCCCTTCCGTTTCCGACCCCTCTCGACTTCTTATTCTACCTATTTTTTTTTCTCGTTTATTATGTGATGTGAAGTGAATGTTAAAAAAAATACAAAGCACACTTACCGCTATAATAACGTGCTTCCTTGTCTGGATTCCCATTTTTTTTCTCCACCATCATCGGTACCGCCTTTCGTCGCGTGCAGAAAAAGTAAGCGCAGAATTTAGCGTAAATTTTTAGTATTATTGTTGTTGTTTTCGCCCGTTAGGGTGGCAACCATCGATTTGCGTGTCGCGGAGTTAAAAACAACAAAGTAACACACACAAATAAACAAACAGCTGAAAATAATGATTATTATGATTATTGGGTTGTCTGCGCTATTGGAACTTATCGTTTTATTCGTCTACCCATGATATGTACTATACACACTGAGTGTGCCGGAATGCGCTGGTGTAAATGTTGTATAAATCATAAACATAAGGCGCATTCAATTTAATTTCCACATGCAACGACACCCCTGATAACGAGAATGAGCCCCACTTTATATAGTATAGTATCCCCGATCTCTCTACCATGCATATATATGTAAATATATGTATATAAAACACCAGTGACAGCTCGGTTGGACCCATAGCTTATGGGGTTTATCTGAAGTTCCACTTACAGGCCGTCGAATGACAAATGACGCGGCTATATACACACACACATATATGGTATATATCCATAAAATATGTCATACGAGCAGGGATAAGGCAAATAATAATGGCCCATGCAGATCCAGTTTTAACCACTTAGGGGTAGACCAATTTATGAGTATAGAACTGTAAGTCGATCGACGAACAAAGAGCGATCATAATAATAATATTAGTGCGAGATAAGAAACTATTAGC
Source organism: Drosophila mimetica (assembly GCA_037075245.1). Lineage (NCBI taxonomy): Eukaryota > Metazoa > Arthropoda > Insecta > Diptera > Drosophilidae > Drosophila > Drosophila mimetica. Next base: position 25,070,188 of record JBAMCH010000005.1, on the reverse strand, counting down.
GGTTGTTCGATTCAAGGAAAGCCCATTTCTTAACTGATCTTCAGCTTTAAAAGCTTTTGGTCGATCAGAGAGATAAGTAATGTCGATAAGGTAGTTCTAGTTCTGGAGCTAAAAACATGTTTTTCAATTTATACGGAAATCATTGATTTATTAGCCCAGCAAATACTTCCCATATAACTTGATTGAAATCATACTTTTCCGAATATTGGAAACCTGGATAAACGAGTGTTATTCGTAGAACCCAAAGAGTTACATGATTCCTGGGGAATCCCCATTAGTCGTAGGACACACCCAAATATTCTATTCGTTTCTCAAGTGATCTTCAGCTTTAAAAGATAAGATAAGTAATGTCGGAAAGGTGTTTCCACTTCCTGAGCTAAAAACATGATTTTCCAAATCATAAGAAAATCATTGATTTATTAGCCCAGCAAATACTTCCCTTGCAACTCTTTTGAAGCCCCCAAAAATAAACTAGTCTTGGGCGAAACATCATCCAAAGATTATTTATGATATCCTGCATTGGGACTCGATGTCCGTGTTCTGCTTTAAATAAATACAAAAACTGAGTCATAAATCTTTCCACAAAACTTCTTCGTTGCATCACAAGATGTCTGGGTCTTTAATTAAAGAACTTGTGAATGTTTTTCTATGGTAATATTATTAATTTTCCCTGGGTGAATTTAGCCAACATTTCCATGAGTCATAGTTTGGCAGGCCACCCAGCGCGGTGGCGCCTCTTGAAGTGTTTTTTTTTATTTTTTGCCAGGAGATTGAGTCACGTCAACTGTTCTAATGAGCAATTGGAGGGGTGGCGGGCGGATGGCTGGCTGACCTTGGTGACCGCATGCGCAGGCATTCGTCACGCATTAAAGAAGGACATTCCCTAAAAAGGTCAGAACAGCACTCTGCATATGTGGCATTGACCTTGCCCAATTCCTACCTGGCCGTTTAGACCCTCTCACCCGCAGAGCGGCCTTCGTGGGAAAAGGTAGGCCCAAGGTCCAGACCAAAAAAAAAATCCAAACCAATCCAATTCAAACAGAAGGTGTCAAAAGCCAACAAACAGAGAGATAAAGATATAGCCAATATTGGTTTTCGATTCGATAGTTTCCAATGACCAAAATATGAAGTCTTAATAAAGATGATAAGATGTTTGACGAAACGGTAAAAGTTACCATGCGATACATTACATTGTGATTTTTAAGAGATCTTTTAAAATTGGGTATTTTTTTATAATACTTGTTTGGATAGTAAAAAGAAATATTTTGACTTACCATAAAATTTTTGATCTGTAAAATAGGGAAAAAATTTAATTAACTTAAAGGACTTTCATATAAGTTTTTGATCTACATAGCTATAGATCTATGTATCTATAATCTTAAATATAGTTAAGAATAATATATTTGTAGTTTCGAGAGAAATTTACTATTATTTTGTGTGATATTCACGAAAGTAGTTTTCTATATACAAATCATACTTTTCCGAATTCTTGGAATTTTTCGTAGAACCCACAGGGTTACGTGATTCCTGGGGAATCCCCATAGCCGTAGGACACACCCAAATATTCTGCGGTGGCGGTTCCGTTTTTCTATTCGATTCTCAGCCGCTTGGCGTGCGAATTTTGCGTGTATTTTGTCGACGTGATGTTTGGTTTTCCCAACTCTCTGTTTGCCATTTCCGCTTGTCAGACATTTGTCAGCTTTTAGCTTATTGCCAACTTCTGAAGCCCAAAGTCTATGAGCGATTGCGAAACAAGCCTACACCGATTGTCAGTCTGGGTTTTTGGTTTTGGGTTTTCGCTCTCTTGGTTTTGGTTTTGGGTTTCGGTTTGGGATTGGAAATGGAATTGGGATTGGGATTCGTGTCCGAGTTCGACTGCGAGTTCGAGACTTTAGCCCACCTCAGTACGATTCCGTTTTCGTATTCATATTCATCAGCGTTTTTTAGTCATTTCATCGCATATTTACGTAGGCCATTCGAGCCAAGTTAACGCCTTTATTTATTGACTTATTTGTTTAGACCACCACCTCTTTCGCTAGTTCTCCCATTTTTCTAGTTCTCCATAGATGTGTGTGGAACGCAACACTCACTCACTCACTCACTCAGTCACTCACTCGCATTCACATTCACATTCACATTCAATGACAAAAAGCAAATAAAACTCCATTTACCGTTTTCTACTTACGTCTCTGATGATGTCACACTCGGTGAAAAAGCCCAACTATATATAATACATATGCATATAACATTTTCGATTTCCTTTCCTTTTTTCCCCCCTCTGTCCTCAGGTTCCGGCCCCAGCTGAGGAAAACCAACAGAAAAGAACAAGAAACCGAACTGTAGAAGGCGCACAGTGCGGAGATATCAACACCAGATCGGTAAGTTCATCAAAGGTCGCGGGGAAGTGTTAAATCTAGGGGGAGGAAATGCGATGGGAACTTTGTTTTTTTGGGGATCGTAAAAAATCATGGGAGCTTCCATTGTTAGTTGGAAATTTATTGGGTATTTTAGCAGATAAAGACGGTGTTTATTTTTAAAACGTAAACTGTACAACTAAAATATAGAGATTCTGGGTGGAGATTCCAAGAATATCATTCTCTAAAATAAATTCAGGGGCTTTCACTATTAAACTGCAAGAAATGAAAGTATCATATCATATACATCATATTATAATTATATCAATATCTGATTATAATATTGATAAGATTGCTAAAAACATTAAGAGAGTTCCAATCTTATAGTAGGATATCATACCTCTAGAATCATATGAAAGTATCATTGCATTTACATATATATATTATAATATCAATATCTCATTATAAGATTGATATGATTTTCAAAAACATTAAGAGTTCCGATCTTATAGTAGGATATCATACCTCTAGAATCCCCCTCGTAAAAATGTATCCCCTGAACAAAAAAGATGAATCCGGTGCACAAATGACCATTCGCGATCTAGAAAGCAATGCGCCCCGGCACTAATCACTTTGGTTCGGGGAAAGTGTGAATCACGTGGCTATATAAGATACTTGCGACTATATGCCGCGGGCTCTATCAAACGCGTATCTCTTGGCCATGATAAAAATATACGATCGGTTTCGTCATAGACCGAGATGACGACGCCTCTGGCTATATATATATATATATATCAAGATATATTCGTGTGAGCGCATTTTTCGGGGGATTATGTCGTAGGTCAGGGAATCTGAGTGTGCGAAAGAAATGGTCGTTTCGAGTGGTTATGAATGGGCAGAGCGCCAAAAGAATCTGAGTCACGGCATTTCTTGGGCTGCAATTTCGGTTTCGGTTTCAGTTTCGTTGTCGATTTCGATTTCGTTATCAAGCTTGATTATCAAGCCAATTGGCATTCAGCAAAGTAACGCACATTATAATGTATCGGGGAAACGTGGCGCGAAATTCATTCATTCAGGCGATCGCCCAATAACGACGATCGATAGCTCGGAAGTCGATTTGTCGTCGTTTGTCATATAGACAACCCCCCTTGGAAATTTGAATATTTATGAGTATGCAATCGCTGCTAGTTCCTCGGCTCCCCAGTTCCTCAGTTCCTCAAATGGACAACCGAATCGACGTCAGGCACCCATCTCCGATCTCCGATCAGTTTTGGACAGTTCATTTATTTATTTCGACGGTTGACAGGCGGGCGCAGAGTGTGTCAAGTGATCGCCAAAGGGCCACGAATATCAAATACAAAGTGCTGGGAATACAAATTGGGATTGGGGGATGTGGTATGGAATGGATCATCGATCAGCTGGCAGTTGATCAAACACAGAGATAGCGGAGATGACAGGCCAAGGGATCCCCGGGGTGAATTCGAAATGAACGGAGGATCATCCTGGCTTCAAAGAGAAATAGGATCTCGGTATCATAACTCATTTGGTTATTCAAAGTACCTCTAACAAAGGCTAAGGATAATCTATGCTATGACAATCCATTTGTACTCAACTACTCGAAAGTATTCAAAGTGCAAAGATAATATATCTTGTAACCCAAGTTTAAAGGATCTTAAGGATTTTACTAATGGATTCTTCATAATAATAATAATTTTGTATCTAATAAGGTTCACAAATCTCCATCACTTTCGTGTGATCTTCAAAGTGAACTCGGTTTTTTATGCCTTTTCTGATCCACTGATCTCTCCATTCATCTTTGATTCACAACCCATTGCGTGCTGATCGTGAGGCATTTGCCGCGGGGCGATCTTTTGTCTCTTTGTCGCCACTGCTCATTGAATTAATTGCACACAGAGTCGCAACTTCGTTGGTCTCCTATATCTATATAGAGATATATACACATCTGCATCTGCATCTTGGAAACTGAAGATGGATTCCCAGGCCCAGGCGCCTTGTAAATTTAGTTGTTCGCGCACGCAATTTGCTGCTGGCTTTCGGTTGAGATGAGATGAGATGGGATGAGTGGATGTGCTTGCTGTGGTCATGAACCCGCATTGTAGTTGCCATTTTATTTGTTTATTAATTGTTCAGCCCCTCTCGTCAGCGGTTGATGGATGATGTGGCTCCATCTCCGTCTCCGTCTGCAGCTCTAAATCCATCTCTATATTCATTTTTAGAGCTCCGGCTCCATGTCGTTGGCATGTGGGTTGTGGGTGAAATGGTATGGTATGGTATGATATGAAATGAAACCATTCAAGTTGACTTTGCTGCCGTTGCCATCCAATGATGACAATGAAATGCTGAAGTTTCACTGGGATTATGCTCAATACAGCCATGGGTATTACGCAGTTTGATCTTGCATTGAACTCGCTGAGATTCGCCACAGATTGAAGTCTTTTAACACCGATCCTAACTGATCTCAAAAATGATTCATCTTGTAGTTAAGAAAACTCTAGATAAAATATCAAAAATCCTAGAAATATTATTAAAAATCTTCTAGTTAGGAATCCCCTAGATAAGAAACTTTTTAAACTGATCCTAACTACTCTGTTAGTTAGTCTTAGAATTATATCATTATAATTAAGAAAATTCTAGACAAAATACCAAAACTCCTAGAAATATTATTACAAATCTTCTAGTTAGGAAACCCCTAGACAAGAAACTTTTTAAACAGATCTTAACAGAATTCTCCAAATTATATCATTATAAAAATGTTTTAAATTCGGGGGCTCTATAATTATGCATATTCCAAATTCTACATCCACAATCAGGAATATTTACTCCATTAATGGCTTCTTTATTGCTTTTAACCCAACTTGATCTAGAATCATTAGTGATAATCTCCGAAAATCTTCAGGCGATTAAAAGCCCAAGTGTGGATCATTAAGTGAACATTTAGACCGCCACACTTTAATGTATTCAACGTCTGCCCAGAATGATCTATCACCATTAAGGCCAGAGTTGCCATCATTTTTTTTTTTGCAATCTTTAGCGATCGCCAGGCCAAGCAGGCGTGAAATCATCGTTATTATGATGATTAGTTTTTTGCTCAACGACGGGCATTATTATCAAATTAACACGCCGCTTCACAGACCCATTATACTATACTACGTATAGAAGTTAGGGGTGCTTTGTTCGGGGGAGTGGAAGCCAAGCGGATCCGATTAAATGCCTTCGACGATTGTCGCCTATTAACGAAATCAACTTGGATGCGGGCGGTCCACGAAATGATGGGCCTAATCAAAAATGTATTTATGAGATACGACATTACATGTGCACATTTTGTGGGTCAGGGGTACTTGAATTTCATTACATTTAATGGCGTTTAGTCATCAAGGGATCATTTTTTTTGGTCGAAACTTTGACAAAAATCTGTGGAAATCCGTTTTGATGGATATGAAATGGGGAATGGGGTATGGGCTATGAAAAATGATGAATGGGGGCGACAAGCGATCGAATGTCCGAATGCCAAATGGTTGCGCATGCGCATTTTTCGGACCAGCGAATTATGAATCGAGATGTGAGATTCGAGATGCGCGAGATGTGTTTTGCGACTCTATCGCTATAGAGGGAGACTCGAATCCAACCGAACCGAAGCAAACCGGACTGGACCAACCTGATGTACGGAAAGGTGAAGACAAATTGGGCAGCTTACATCATGAGAGGGTATCTCTGTGTGTGTTAATTTCTATGTTTTTTGCACTGTCTGACAGCAAATATATATCGCCCGCAGGCCCGGCAATTAAGAATTTTTGTCTTTGGCCTGGCCTTTAAGCCAAAATGTTGCCTGGGTGGGCGAGGGATTTACTTTGTTGTGTGTGTGTGTGTGTGTGTGTGTGTGTGTGTGTGTGTGTGCTTAGTTTTGTATTTCGTAGCCTGTAGTTTGAGTCCGCTCATTAAGTGGCTCAAATGGCAGTCAAAAACTGTTGGCCGGAACCAGCCAAGAATCATTATGTCAATGTCGGGCTCTCTGAATCTCTGACTTCATGCCCCCCCGAACATTTAATTTGCTGTTTTGGGTTACCTCATATAAGTTCGCACTTGAGACTCAAGATTCGAGAGATCTATTCTCGGTGATTTTGCAAGCGAGTCCGAGTGTGTCGATCGCTTTGTCCTCGAACCACTTGAGTTCCTGGCTCAAGAAATCTTTTCTTTTTTTCCCCCGCACCCCCCTTGGGATTTTTGTAGGATCATTTGGGTTAAAAGGATGGGTTTTTGAGTTGAGTACTCAAATATCCGTGACTCGGCACTCCTTTCCAGCTAAAGTGATCAGCCGTCAAGGAATGGTATGTGTGTGTGTGTAGATCAAACGATCGTTCCGATTGATTCATTATGATGATCAGATCATCTGATCATGTGATCCCTATTGTGTGCATAATTTGTAACCAAATTTAGTAACCTCTTTGATTGGTGTTTTGGGTTTTTGGGAGCTGCGGGGTTATAGGGTTTTCAGTTTCTCCTGCAGATCTCCCATTACGATCGTCTAGCTGCAGGGGATAATTTCTGTTGGCTGCGTGCTCGTCATTCCCCTGATTGGAACCGATCGTAAAAACCGAAGCGTGCCTCGTTCCCTGTTCCCTGACCAGAAAAAAAAAAGATCATCCAAGTTTTTTACGATCGCTTTAATGCTCGGCTGCCTTCCCCCCACTCAACCTCATACCTTGATTGACCGAACGTTAGATAGATCATTTAATTTAAACTATTTATGGATATTTTATGGCGGGCGATTTGCATTTGGCCAACTTTCCATTTGACAAAATGAAACCCAAACGGCGCTCTTCCCCCCATCAATGACTGGGGAGATCATGAATGGAATTCCTTTTAACGATGTGAGAACGGTGGGAAGATTACAGAGGTTGTGAGACTCTGAGATTATGAGATTGCCAAGATCATTGAAGGGGAGGCTCTATTAAATTCTATAATGGTTTCTTAAGAGGTCTTAAGCCAAGTGATTTAAAAAGGCAGGAAATACTTATGTTACCAAAAAATATTACTCGAAGAGAGATTAGATCTAATAGAAGTTACATAAAAGTAAAGGAAAATGGGATCACTGAAGGAGAAAAAGGAACCTCAAGGGATTAGAGGATATTGGAGGGTATTACAGCTGAATCACAATTAAAAATCAAAAAACCCAGAAAAAATGGGAGATTATGTCAGAAATAACAGAAAATCCCTGTAATAAGTTATCAAGCTGAAATTATACGGAAAAACCCTCCAAATTATTCCAGAACAGCGCAAAAATGAAAGCACAACTGGGGTTTCCAAGCCCCATCTGGTCATACTGCTTCCTTTGAAGACCTATCTAACATCCGGTGTTTGGGATTGTTGGTATTGTGTCATCCATCTATCAAGCCGTAGTCACTAGGCAAACAAACACCATGTGGTATATGGTATATGGTATTTATGGCAAACTGAATCGGGCACAAACAGTTGAGGCATTAGCTCTGTTTTCTGGCAAAGAGTTATTTTATCTTATCTGCTGTTTACGTACGATTTTAGTTCGATTTTGATTTGGGACTCTGCAGTTGTTGTTCGCTTTTGATGGGGTTCGGTGTTTACCTGGCTGGAGATGTCTGGTAAAATGGAAATGGAGTTTACGAGTTCATATATAGCCAGATGTGTAGACATCCAGGGCACAGATATACTATATATCTGAGTATGTTGCGCCCAATTGTTGATTCTGCTTCAGAAGATCTTCTTCATTTGCAGAGACCAAACAAAAACACACAGCTTTCTGTATTGACTGAGGAACTTTATTTGCTGCCTCGACTTGTATCGGTTAATGTATCTCTACTCTGCATCTGTATCTGTAGTATCCGTATCTGTATCTGAATCTGCTTCATCTCTCTCTCTGTGTTTTTATTGTGTTTACACTTGACTCCATCATGTTGGGGATTGGATCGTGTTGAAAAGTCTTTGCAATTAGCACGCTTTCAGCGCATACCAAGCACTCGCTATTGGGTCAAGGTTAGTAGCCCAGCCCTAGAGTCTAGACCCCCCACCCCCCATACTAGATACTAGGTACCAATACCTAGTCATCCCATCGCGAGCCAATCCATCTTGCCATCCATTTATATTTGTATTTTGTATTCGTATTTATATTTGTCTATCTGTTTCTCCTCGCTGTGGGCGTAAACACACGGCAAACAACTTCATTTGAGTGGAAATCAGACAAGAAGTTGTCGTTGTCGTCCCAGTTTTGGGTTTTTTGACTCGGGCCCCCTTGGTTTTCAGGCCATGTCGGGTCAAATAGTTGGGCTATAGGGTTTCTAACTAATGGCATAGCGAATCTGATGGCTCATAAATGCCAAAATTTAATAGTTATTGTATGACTTCAAATAAATCATCTTAAATATATACTAAAATTTAAATCTTGAAGAATTGAAAAATTCTAAAAAGAAAAACCCATAAAACTAGTAATTAATTGTAAACAACTTGGGTTTTAACGCCTTCACCATATCTGAATATACGGATTCTGCAATTTATGAGGGCATTACGTTTTGACCGCAGCTGCAGATGTACGCCTATGATTTCCAGGCATAACTTCACGCCTCATGCTTTTGGTTTTCTCGGATCAAACCGATTCATTCAACAGTTTCATATCCCTATATGCCGATCCCTATCCATATCCCTAATTGGAAAAGAGCGAAGAGATGGAAATGGATGTGGATGTGGAAGTGGGGATGGAAATGCCGACTGGAAGTTGATGTCAAAGTCGGAGACCTAACCCCTATATAAAAATGTGAATGGCAATTCAAGAGGCGTATGTATATATATATATATATATAAATCTATATATATAGGGATTTATATGCATGCTGCAGCTGCCCTTCCTTCTTGTCCCCTTTCATCTTTTGTATGCTCCCCAAGTTTCCCGAGTTCCCAGTTCCCAAGTTCCCCGATTCTTTCCGTCTTTGTGACGTTAATTAGAACGATGCACCATGCGTGGCTGCTGCCGGGGATTGCCATTGGGGGATTTGGAATGGGAATGGGATTGGGATTGCAAGAAACGCGATGAGGAGTTCTCCATTCGCCGCCTCCCAAACCAAAGAACTCTGCAGATATAGCTTCTGTTGGATTAACGGCACACGTGTCCGCATCTTGCGCTTATTTATTACCTTTCAGCACCGACTGAAAGAATTTTCCCTTTTCTTTTTTAATGATTTTTATTTTTCGTATCTCGGCGTTTTTTTTCTTTCTTCACATTTCTGATTTTGGATACCCTAACTTTTATTAAGGGAGTTGTCACTCTTTAAAATCTCTTTAAAAACCTAAATCTCTCTGTATTCGAAGGGATTTTAATGTAATCAACTGGTTTATGAAGCATTCTAATCTGTTTTGGAGAACATAAAAATGGTATTACATTTTATAAGAATTTAAATTTTTGTCATCTATATATATATAAAACTCTCCTTACAATATAAAGCTACATCCTCTATATTTCTAACAAATATTCTATCGATATTTCAGGTTTTTACATGAAATATTCATAAAATTTATATTAAATAATATCTCTTTGCCGAATTCTCTCTCTCGTCCCCATATCAAATTAAAATTGATCTTACATAATGTAAAAATGATCTTCGTTTCATATCGTATTTTTTTTGGGTGTACTATAGTGTAGGTTTTTGCTAGTAATTCATAGCCTAAGAGCATTCCCCCTTCGGTGCAAAAAGTTTCGAGACTTCTAATGTATCGCATGTCGTACAAAACGATGCGGACATCGTTCAGTGCTCTCTCCCTTGAATTCCTTGCCGGGTGCATTCCTTGTGCGCCAAAATAAAATCAAATAAAATAAAGTACAGCGTTTCGTTGAAAGGTGTGGAACTGGGGAAAAGGGGAGAAAAGGGCGAGTAAAGGGGATGCAGAACAGAGCAGAGCAGAACAGACCCAAGTAATAAGCAAACCGTTCAAGCGCGAACGGGAAAATTTCCGCACATAAATATTTTCCAATTGAGCAGGCCATGCAGTTTATTGGTTTTCACTTTTCAGCCCTTAACCTCAGCCCATCCACCCCGTTTCGTGAAAATCTCCACCCAAACCACCTCACATCGCCTTGTTAAGTCTCTAATACCTTCACTTTGTAGCTGAAATTTCGATTGCTTGGATAGTTTTGGGTTAGGTGGGTTATATCCATAGATAAAAATGTATAATATATGTATGTATGATATCCTTGCAGTTCCATTCATCACTTTTTAGCGGTGAAATAGCGATGATTTTAACATGGGCATGTCCTAGGGGCTCTTCACTGCACGAAACTGGCATTTATTCATCTCCTAATCTATCACCCTTTGTTTTTAGGCGCTCATTCACTGCCTTTTCATCACCCTAATTTTGTAAAAAGAGAGATTGAGAGAGGCATCTATTTCACAGCTTGTGGAGCCTTGTTCTTCTCCACTTTAATTGCCGGATATTATCGTTTAGCGACTATTATACGATATAGCCTTTGGGCACAGAATAAAACACAAGAACTATACAAATAATATGAATCTAATATTAGCAAAGCTATCATAACTCATGGATACTATGACCTTTTCAATATATCAAACCTTTATCTTAAGGTTTAGATTCATGGAATATCTAACATGCATACATAATTTCTCCTTGTCTTTGGAATCTTTTGCTTTGCGTGTCTAAGAAATCCGCATTCTTCTGGAGAATGAAAAGTGATGGCTACAAATCTCTGATCTAATCTGTAAGTTGTGATTAGCTTAATTAAGATTGATGGATGGCAAAAACATGTTTAGAATGCCTGCGACCTTTTCATAAACTCTATCTTAACTCTTTTTTTTTTAGGATTAAGTTTTTATCAATAGGGATTTTGGTTCTAGTCAGTAAACGAAATTTTCCATTTGAATAGACTTATTTTCTGTATATTTTTATGCCATTGGCGTCTTGTTGGCCCTGAAAGTTTGGATTTTTAGTGGCTCCAACTTTGACAACGTCTAGTAGAGAACCCCCCCCCCCCCACCTTAGTTTTCGGTGCGTTTTCCAATTTGTTTTTCTTGTTGTTTTTCGCATTAATTAACAAGGTGAACGCGGCGCGAGTGTGTTGATAGGTGACCGGTTTTGGGGTCAGTAATGGGTTAATGGCTTGCTCATGTCTGTTTGTTGTCGCAGATTTGTTTAATTATGCCAAGACATGTCTGTGGGTGTTTTCGTAATGGGGGTGGGGGGTTTTCTCGCTTGGTTATCTATGCTGTTTTTAAAATTCTCTGCGCATGCGCAACTCAAGAACAGCAACAAAAGCAACAACAGCAACCTGTCAATGTCGCTGCAACGAAGGAAAATTGAAAAAAAAAACTATGAATTACCTTTGACAAAATGCCGACAATCTCCTCCCACCACCCCGCTAAAAAGCCCAACTACTTCGATTCGTTTCAAATTGCAACAACAGCGGAAAAAAAATAATAAGTAAATAACCAAGTTACTCAAAGTGCATTAAGCGCACAGAGAGGTAAAGATACAACGTACTCACTCAGAAAAAAAAATAGGTAGTTCATCAAAAAAGAAAAAAAAATTTTTAAAGGTTCGAAACCTAAAGGATTAACATATATGATTTCTTTTTTGGTTTAATTTTTAATAGTAAATGAAATAGCAATATATCATCTTTAATATTATAATAAATATTTTACATATTAATAAAATTTCAATAATAATATTAAATCTAAAGATATCTCTTTTTTTTGCTGTGCATAGATACACACACAGATTTATGCTTGTTATCAATATAAAATGCATTTTTTTTTTCTGCTTCTTCCCCTGCTACTCACATTTGCATTGCATAAAATTTGCATAAATAATTCCATTTAGCTGCGGCAGCAACAACTTGAAACTAAAGTGAGTGAGTAGTATCCACCACCCCCGGGGTGTACAGTTGCTCCATCCGGTTGCAGTTGCATGTTGCATATTGCACATTGCACGTTGCACATGGCAGGCAGCAACATATGTATGTTGCAAGGCTCAAGTGTTTATTTGTGACTCTTTTTTTTTCTGCATTTTTCCTTGGGGTTTGGGGGTGCAGTAAAATGTCTTTATTTTTACCCAACGAATGCTGACAGATATGGCCAAATGATGAACAAAATGTGATTTGCAGAGGGGGCGAAAAACCTAAGGATTTGCCCGAGGGGAAACCAATTCGAGAGTGAGAAGATGAGATTTTGTCGGCACTTTTCCTTACAACCCCATAATCTTCTTAGCTCGCCAACTTCTTGCACTTGAGTTTCCCTTATTTATTTTCCTGTTGTTTTCTTTGATTTAACTTGGGTATTGTCTTCTTCCCGGTTTCCAGTTATGCCCTTCCTATGATTTTTCTAAGGATTTTTAATACTATTATTATTTTCTACCTCCAAATATTCTGAATATTTTGGAATATCTCTCGTTAACCCTGGATATTAGAGCTACTTTTAAGGCAGTCCCCTATTATTTCCATTATATACCTAAATTTGTTTTGAAAATGTATAAGTTATAATCTTTATGAGGTATTTGGCTTTTAGAAATCCCTTCTAAAGTTCCCTTATTTCCTTTCCCATATCTCTACCACTATATTTCCCTAACCTCCCTTCTTTCACCCCACTCAATTGTATGGTAGCCTTATCGGTTTTTGCAGTTAGGATCACCTTTTTTCCTTATCCCATTTCTAGTTTCGCTATAGAACCACTTCTAAATATTATGATTATTTTCGAAAATACTTAGATATATTTTTAAAGTAGTTCCATTATTATCTCATCTTAAGTATATACTTAGACCTCTTTAAATCTATAAGGTATAGTTATATTTAAGAAATCCCTTTCAAAGTTCCGTTATTTTCTGTTCTCGTACCTCCACCAAGATATTTCCCCAACCTCCCTTCTTTCACCCCACTCAATTGTATGGTATCCTTATCGGTTTTTGCAGTTAGGATCACCTTTTTTTTTCCTTATCCACCTTCGCCTGCTGTGACTTTGTGTCCTTCGAGAGCACAGCTTCCGCTTTCTAGCACTTTAGCCATTTAGCTATGCCATGTAAATTGCTGCCCTTTTCGCGCCCCGCATTCTAAATGTTCCGCCTCATTTTGTGGGCGTTGCGAATTCTTTGTTCATTTATCGGCTGCGCAATTCGTTTGGGCCATTCCGCCGACCATTCGTTACGACATTTCCCTGCGAGCTATGGTATATGGTGTATGGTGTATGGGTACCCCTCTCCAGGGGGCTTCCAGATGCCAGTAAGTATTCCCAGGCACAAAAGACACAAACACATATATTCGTTTCGTCTAGGCATTCGCTGAGTGCTTCTGTAGCTGCCGTGGCAATTAATCGATTAGCTGGGCACATTTATTTCGCATCTCGCATTTCTTATTCACATTTTTTTCTGTTCTGTTTCGTATTTCTCTAGGGGAATACGATGGCGCCTCTCCTGTCACCATTAACGATCCGATCGCCCAGCAATTTGCCAAGTGAAATATGACGGAAAAATAATAATGATAATAATGCACTGGGCGTTGGTTCTCAAGAATGCGCGCCGTTTTGCATGCGAATTGGAAATGAAATGGAATCAAATGAATAAAGCACACAAATAAAAGAAATCAAATGATCGAAGGCTTTGGGATCGAAGTGCTATCGAATAACCGAACGGCAATGCGGAAATGCCTGGGCTGATCTATGGTCTCTGACCATCGTCCATCGTCCAAAGATCGCTGTGCAGAGGGAGGCGTGGGTCGTTCTTCGCCGGGTGGGTGTTTCTATCTATCCATCTATCTATCTACATACACATAGATGCAAACTGGAGCGCAAAAGGAATGCCTTGAAAGCGTGATAAATGAGCGCTGAAAACATTGATCAATGAAATTCGCTCGAGAGGTGCCAATGAACTCCAGTCAATTGTGGTTCAATCTGATGGAGCTACCAGCAGAATTGGCGAGAAAAAAACTAAAGCCTTGAAGTAATCTGGGGAAATCAGCAGAGGGAACTGAAATAACACATTGTGTATAGTTGCTGAAGTGATCAATAAAGAAAATTAATGGTTCTATTCGGATTTCTGTTTCTAAGAGTCCCTGTTCGGGCGCCTGATTAAACTGATTATATTATTTGTCATTAGAACCTTAAAACTTGGACCGTTCTCAACCAATTGCTTGATCATTCTCCGCTATTAGTCCCTGACTTTAATTATTGTGTCATAATCGATTTGCCCCCAACATTGCGTTTCCCAAATTGGATCTCGTCGGGGGGATATTCAATGATCAACGATCGTTGATCGCTAATACGCACCCAAAATGGATCCAATTATGTCATTTAAGTGATCCGCACAAGTTCATATCCGTGTAATTTGCGCCCGTCTCTTTTGCAGTGTGTCAAAGTTGAGTTGATAATGCGATCATCTTGTATAATGATCGTGCAATGGACTCAATTTCGACTCGGCAAACATCATCAAAAACTAATTGATTGCAGGCAAGCCTCGAAATTGCCCCGCCTTCTGCTCACCTGCTGTGTTTTTCATGTTTTCTATTTTTTTTTTTTTTTGGGGGGGGGGATTGCTTTTTGACAGTTTCCAATCCACTTGAAATTTAAATTACGAAATCGAAATTGAAACTGGCCCAAGATTTTTGTGCGTGTTTCAACGTCTTTTCGATCTGGAGATCAGTTTGTATTTTTTTTTCTTTTTTTGTGGTCTAGGCCATTTGTTTTGGACCATTTGACATGGCTTGGCATTCACACTAGTTTGGCTTTTTTTTTTGTTTTAAGCCCTCTGTGTTTGATTGCCGGATCATTATCACAAAATGATGTTGTTTGGCCGGCGGTTTTAATGACTCCAAGTGATCATCATCATCGCCTTCGATGTCTTTTGGGTCGCAGCTTGATCAATTTTAATTGCTCTAACCCTCTTTAAGGGCCCGTCATAAATTAATTTAAAGCGTTTTGCCAACGAATGAAACTGAAAGTGAATTGAATTTATTTTCAATTTCGTTAACCATCATTGAAGTGCGCACATGTGTCTATTTGCTGTATCTACCCAATAGCTAAGGTCATTCAATCGATAGATCGATCGATCGCACGATCGTTCGTTCCAAAGTTTGTGTGACTAAAAAAAGACAAGCACTAATTAATTGTTCTAAAAGTGACACACACAAAAAATATCGCCTGCAGTCGCGCGAGATGAAAGACCTTTGGCGTTCAGAGTTTTGTTTGCTTTTTGGAAGCCGCAAGGTTAGCCATAAATAGCCCTGGGAAACGAGACTCCCGAATAGCTCGAATGGATCATTGACACTAGCCAAGGGAGGTGGATATTTTTAGGAACCCATTTACTTTTCTTTGGGGAGTGAGAAACTCCCAGTGGGCCTGCCGATCTACTACAGTCGTGTGTGTTTTGTGTGCGGATAATGATGATCAATGGAGCCAATAAACTACAAAAAAGCAGAAAACAGAAAAACAACGGCGACAACAAACAACAAAACGCCCAACACTCATGCCGGAAATTGTAGAACGTGTTTATGCCACAATTTCAAGTTGTTAAGCCACGCACAGAAACACAGAGACAGACAGACGAAATGCGTCAGACGACGAGAGGCGGCAACAACAGCAGCAGCAACATGCGACATTCGTGCCAAAAAATACAGATACAGATACGAAGATACAAAGATACTTCAGACATATAGCCGAACACAACAACAACCGTTCTTCTGCTAAGAGGAAGAGCAGCTCAATCCCTCGATTCCTGTTTCTCATCTTCGTCTGTAGACTACTCCTAGAAGCGATCTGTAGAAAGCGAAACTATCTAACGGATGCACTGAGAAAGATTAATGATCTTCAAAAAGTCAAGATTAGAACTTAAGATCATAAGGAATTCGAATAGCTCCCCATTTTTTAAGAACTTCTACAGAACGTCTTTATAATTCCCAACTAGTTCTGGCATTCAGTTAGAAGTTTTTTCTGGATATTTGTTTGTAGTTCAAGAACTTTTACAGAACGTCTCTATAATTCCCAACTAGTTCTGGCCTTCAGTTAGAAGTTTTTTTTCCCGATATTTGTTTGTAGTTCAAGTAGATTTCGGCCAGTGCACACACACGCTCACGCACATCGTAGAACCCAGCTGAACTGGAGTGAACCAAACTATAAAGCCGAGCTCCAACTTGAGCCGAGTGCTCCATTCATAAATTCTCCATTCAGATTTGGCTCGCCAGCGTTTCGTCTGCAGATCACGTGCCTGCTATCAAAACAGATCGGGGCGGTAGAGTAAGGTATGGTGGGGTATAGGTATGGTAAGGAGTGGGGCATACGTATGTACAGAGAGTGGGGAGCAGCAGTTGATTGAACCGATTCGTAATAACGTGGCCAGACTCACGATCGAATTGAGTTGTTTATGGAGGTGGCACGTTGACATCAACGCCTCAAAGTCGCCCCATCATCGCCATCTCCCACTCCTTTTGGCAGCTCCAGCTCCGTCCACCGTCCACCCAATGACAAAGTCCAAGTCTCAGTCCGAAGTTTGGATTTGTTTTCCTGGTCGTTCGATGCATAAATTGGAGTGATCCATGCGACGTGTGCGTGTCGCATATCAATTATGCCCTCGGTGGAGTTCTTCAGTGCCAAAGACAGTGCGTTTCGCAACCGTTAAGCCCACTCATTAGCTATTCCGATTTCTTTTTTTTCAGCGCGATAAACATGGTATTTAAAAGCGAAACGTATGATTAATAGTTAATGGTATTAATCTAATTAAAAGCTAAGATGTTTTTTGCACAATCCTTCATTACTTTTCGGTTAAACGACAGGGGATTTTTGCATCAAGGGATCACAAGCGCACAGTTATCCCCCGCTATGTGCTCCAGTTGTTCGCCGTGGCCTGGTTCCTGCTGTGCGAGTGTGCGCTGTATCTTGACCTCGTTACCAGGTGATCTCAGGTGATCTCGGATTCGCAGGCTGGGCCAATGACGATGATGAGTTGGCTGCCAGCAATCAGGCCGTAAATGGCTAATTAACAACAACGCATAACTCTCACCTGGCCAAAGAGCTCCGCCGTTGGCAAATGGTAAATGGTAATGGAAATGGAGATGGAGCATCGGAGGTCTTTACGGACTAGACAATTGCCAATTATGTTCAGGTCCAGATCCAGTTCAAGTTCCATCCCGAGTTCTAGTTACGGATTGCTCTTGCTCTTGCTCTTGGCTTAGTCTTGGTTTCCATTTCAACAAATCTTAACAACTTTTATTCTTGGCCCCCGTGTTGTCATTGGATATGTGGCAATTGTGTCACACCTCTTGGCCACCAACTTTGTCGCTTGGCCAATGTCAATTGTCATTAGATAGTCGTCTCCATCCATCATCATCGTTTTGCCTCCAGAACGGACGTCTCCCACAAGGCAGCCGATCGTAACGCGAGGTTCCGGCGACAGTTCCCCCTTTAATGATCCACTGCGATCTCTGAGTAACCCTAACCAGGGTTCCTCAAATGTGCTTTCAGTTAAGAAGGTGGCAAAAATAGAACAGTGTGTCAAGGGGTCTTGAATAATACTACATTAATACGTGTTCAAATGTAGGTATTGGTATAAAATACCTTTAAATTCCAGTTATAATCAGGTAATACGTCATTTGTTTATACATACCACCTAGGTTTAGTAGTGCTTTATGCAAATATGTCTACTAATCAGTAATACTTTTTGACACTTGCTTAGAAGGTGTGTTTCTAAACAATTCAAACAACAAAGTCGTTAACACTATATAACGACTTTGTTGTTTGAATTGTACTTGCTAATAATGGGTTATGGATAGGAATTTTGAAAATTTTATACATAACCTCACTTAAAAAAGATTAGTTCTATAAACTTTAATGGCTTCCTGGAAGAGATATTATGACCCATTTGTCACTATCCTAAATGTAGAGATCGATTGATTCGTTTATTTAATACCCAGCAATGCTGTATCATCGATCGATTTGGGAACTTTCCGAGAATTGGTAAAAGGGTTCAAGTTCGGGAATCTGCAAAATTGGTATTTATGAGGGGCATATAAATCTTGTTTGCATATACTCGTAGAAATTACAGACCGAAACGATTCGATTTCTGCATAAATACTGCAAAAAGATTACCCTTTTTCGGTGGATTCTCAGAAGACGCTTCTTCTCGCTTCTCTCCCCCTTTCCCCCATCCACCCCCTGTCCTCCAGAAGCGCGAGTGAGATGGCGACGGCATTAAGCCTGATTAGGCCGGGCCAAAAAGAAAGGCAACAATAAAGACCCACGAAAAAAAGAGGGGGAAAAAACTCATAAGTGATGGCGGGGCGACCAAAAGAAAACAAAAGTAAACCCGGCACAAGTTCAAGGTCAAGAGCGGAGAAGAGCGGAAAGGAGAGAAGAGAGTGCAGAAGGGAGCGGAAAGCTGCGCTTCAGGTCTGTCTCACTCACACACACACATGCACGCACACCTGAGCGAAAGGTGAACCTGCGAGTGAGAGAGAGAGAGCAAGAGCATGGGGGCGGCTGTTCGAAAGAGAGGGCATGAGTTGTGTGCAGCAGCAGCAAGAACTTCGCAGCATCAACTAAGCACCAACATAAAAGCAACAATAAAAAAGTACAGTCATACCTCTTTAAGTCAAACTTAACATTATGTTGAGGATGTTTTACATTTACCAATATTTTTGATTTATTTTTGGATTAAAAAACATAAAAAAAGTATTTTTTAATTTATACAATTGAAAATGTTGAAAAAGATTCGAAACATTATATAAAATACTTCAATTAACCTCATATTCTTTCACTCATATTGAGGTTTCACTGTGCCAGAGAAAAGAAATCAGGTAAAACAGCAGCCGGAACGCAGCAACAACAAAGGCAAAGGCAACTTGAAGCCATGGTTAATGAAAGTCAGACAGTGGGCGGGGCAGAAACTGAAAAACATTAGAAGTGGCGAGGCAGAAAAACGCTTGCAATCCGCCGCCTTTGTCCCTCTTTTTGCCATTTCAGCCGTATATTCTCACTCCTTGGCCAAAAGCCCACTTTTAACGCACCGAAGTGCTACCGCCATTACGTCATTGAGCGTGGTAAATATGTATATGTATGTATGCACTCTATATATATATTTATACAGTTTCTAGACCACGATCAC
Organism: Drosophila mimetica; assembly: GCA_037075245.1. Classification (NCBI taxonomy): domain Eukaryota; kingdom Metazoa; phylum Arthropoda; class Insecta; order Diptera; family Drosophilidae; genus Drosophila; species Drosophila mimetica. Next base: position 25,050,704 of record JBAMCH010000005.1, on the reverse strand, counting down.
AGTCGCTGGGTGCCCGTGTGATATCTGAGTTTTAGATAGTGCAAAAACCTTTCTAGTTTGCTCAATGTAATCCCCACATTGACTGATGGATCAACTGATAAGATTCTCAAACACCCTACTATTTATAAAAATCGATTCCATTTCGTAGGATAACGAAAAATAATCATACCTTATTAGGACTACAGTTTTAGTGACAACTAAGTGATTATACGAAGATTATATTATAGGTACATAGAGGTTTTGGAATCAACATTTATAAAAATCGATTCCCTTAATCGAATGGCGAAAACAAAATAGTTTTATCTTTTTGGAATAACAATTTTAGTGACAACTAAGTGATTATACGAAGATTATATTATAGGTATAGGTATATTATATGTATATAAACTTATAGAAGTATCCCCCAAACTTATAAAGGTTTTGGAATCCAATGAACAAGGATTCCGATTTTTAAAATGAGTAAAGTAATTAATTTCTTAAACACCTTAAACATCCAAAATATACCTTAACAGACTTCATAGGCTACTACATATCATTTTCTCCCGACTTCTTTAGTAGTAGGAATACTTGATTAGCATCAATTAGGGGTATCCCTTGGCGTAGGTCATTGCATTGGTCTTCAAAGTCGAACAAAGACAGCACTACACCCCCCGCCTGTTGCTGTCCCGCTCTACGTTCTCTCCCCGCTATCTGGCCATCTCTCTCGCTCGCTCGCTCGCTGAATCAACCCACACTGCGCAGCTGCGACTGCGCAAATGACTTTGAGTTCGACTCCGCAGCTTGGAACTCGGGGCTATTGTTGTTGTTCTTGTTACTGTTGTCATTTAAAGTCTAATCAAAACATTTGAAGTTACTTAAGAAACCTACGCAGCTTAAGTTGCGTTTCTTGTTTCGAATTCTTAACTTGTCGCAGCTTTGTCTTTGCTTTTTTGTTGTTATTCTTACACAGACGGAGGCAAAATAAATTGTAAATTAAGTTTCTGCGACATTTCTACAAAAAGCGGCCATTCAGCGACAAGTTTTTATGTTGCTGCTGCCGCTGACTTGCAGTTCTTTAGTTGTTGTATTGTGTTTTCTTTGCCCTTTCAAATGATATAGGGGCTCTAGAAGGTTAACATGTGTGTGAGTGGAGATTTGATCTACTTAAGGCCAGACGAGACAAAAAAAAAAAACTAAATACCTCTTTCTTTGTGTCTTTGTGAGGAGCTCAATTATTTGCTTTGGGTGAGTCAGTTTTGTGAACTTTAATTTTGGCCCGATGCCAGTTGATTTCCTTACTCGCTCATCGGTACCCACTCCCACTCTCTCGTAGTCCCCCTCTCGTAGTGCTCAGCTAGCCCAAGGTCGTCGTCCTCCCACACACGCCACCCACTCCACACTCCAATAAAATCGTCAGGCGACATCACCGTCAGTCCCCCCAGCACCATTTGACTAATATATAAGTATCTGTGCGAGCACAAAAATTATACAGTGGTTCTGGGATGTAAGAAATATAGCATTACGAAATAAATAGCATTTGAATTTTAAAAGATATTTGCAATGCCTTACACTCAACTTAGCAATCAGCTCAAATAATTGGCGCCCAACGTGGGGCCGTTATGCTTTTACGATACAATAATTAAATAAACTAATAAATTCATGTTGAATGTTGCAATAACTTGTTTCTTTTTTTTTTGATAAATAATACTAATATCGTATAGTAAAAAAATGTAGCAAATATATTCATGATATTCATGAGATATAAATTAATTTGTACATATGTCCCGAAATCACCAAATTAATAACATGTCTTTGCTCCATGTTCGATTCCCATAAAATATGCAATTTTTTAAAGCCATATCATGTTCAGTTTTTATGTTAACGGGGTTAACGCAGTCGGAATGCGATAAATCGTTATTCAAACCAATTAATTATGAAATGATTAATTCAAAGTCGACTTTTAGAGGTTCCATTATAATAAATTCATGCTATATAATAAGGTTTCATATTCCTCAATGCAAAACCACTGTAAAAATAATCAACCTACTCCGTGCTAGGACTTCTCTTCCTCTTTCTTGCATACTAAATTTTTTGATTCTTAACTACAAAATGGCGGCGCCGGTTCTCCTTTTGTCTGGGCGTCTATTGATTTAGCCGTAAATGACGAAAAGCGGAAAGGATGGCGGAGACAAAGCGTCAAAAAGGAAACTCCGGCGAGTGCATTTAACCAAAATGAGCGGGGAAAATGCGACGGCGGAAAATGTGGAGGAATAGTAGGGATAGTGCTGACATTTATGGCTGATGATGGGATATTATGCATATGCATAGGATGGAATGCAATGCCGATGGGTGGATGACAATGCATCAACGACAGACAAAGGAGCCAAAAGGGAACGGGCCACAAAAGGAGCTAAACATTCAGATGGGGTACACTATATGGCTTATGTATGCATATATAGGGTGGTTGAAAGGGGGGAAGGCGAAACTCCATTCGAGGGCCGAGTATTACCATTGTTGTTGGCCCCCTCAATGGCTGAAAATGGATAGATAATAACTTGTGAAAATAACTTTTGCACTTGAACGAGATTTGAAATGTTGTTGTTGAATGGGGAGCACACTCAACGGAGACATAGCTGCATCGAATACGTATACGTATACGTATATGTACTGAAAATCATGGTCCATGGTCCACATTCGACACTGAAATTTCTGACAGATGTGAGTGCATCAAGTTCGGATGGCTTCGAGAGTCTAGGGAGATGGAGATGGAGATGGATCCGAAGTGGGAGTGTGAACTGCATTCCCATTGAATTCGGCTGGGGGTATGTAGCCTGAAACGAAATCGTTTCGATTGTCGCTTCAAGTGTCATTGAACGTTTGGGTGGCATAAATGGAAGATATGTGGAATGAGTTGTGAAGGAGAACTCTCCAGGGAGTATAGTACACTTGGAAAAATGATAGGACTTCTTAGAAATAAATATCTTGATTAACAGGTTTTCCAAAATACATTCATTCAAAATAAAACCATAAAACGTTATTAGCTTACTCCATTTTCACATCATAAATTTCTAAACCATTTATAAAGCTTTAATCAAGCTGATCTATTGAACCCAAACAATCGAAGAGCATCAAGTATCTCTTGGATATGCAATAGATACTTGATATCTTGTTTCATTTGCACTTCAAATGCCCGAGTGTCTCTGGTATAACTCTCTATTGTACCACCCCCCACCCAAAAAAAAAAAAAAAATTATTATTGTGAAACTCTATCGCATGACCCAACTACAAATACAAACTCTATCTCTCTTGCGATGTTTGTAATTGTTAATTGAAAAAGTCAACAGCAGCAGCAGATTGAATTCGATACTTTTATAACATATTTTCCATACTCACTGTTTTGATGGCCAAAGCTACAAGTTGTTGTTGTTCTTGCTGTTGCTGTTATCACTTCACACTCTCGATCACTTTTACTGTCATTCCGCAATTCACACTTTAGCATTGTAAAAAGTGAGGGGAAAAAGCTGAAAAACTAGAGAGGGTTTGTTCATTAGTTCATTTGTTGTTTAAGACTTAGTTTAGAGAACTCAAAAATAATAGAAATATAATAAAAATCGATCCAAAATATATAATGTCTTATATCCATAAAATCAAGCCATAAATCTTGAACCCCTTTTTAATATTCCCTAATGAGAATAGCCACCATAAATATATATATAAGTATAAAAAGATCCTATATTATATGGTATACTTAATAACTCGAAAGATAGCAAAAGTTTATAGTTATACCACTTGGATGATTACTACATATACTTTTGGAGAACCCTTACAGCTTGACGCCGTTTTCTTACGATAGACAAGGTCATATTGAGCACTTGCTGTAATATCTGATAGAGAATATATACGAGAACTCTGGGAATGGGAACTTTGGTAAGATAAGGGAAAAACAATAAACTTAACGGACGGGAAATGCGGGGGAGTTGTGGTGACAATAAATAAAAAAAACAAAAAATCGGTAGAGGGGCACATTCAATTACCGGACTTGGCAATGGCAGGAGATTGGATCGCATTGGATTGGGAATGGAAATGGGAATGGGACAGGCCTTATATGCGGCATGCGAATCGATGCCGACGCGACGACGCATCCTATGCAAAATGTGTGTGTTGTTTATACATTTTCGCTGTGTTTGGATGCGGATTTTTTAATTAAATTCACTTTCAAAAATACCGCTAATCATTCGAACAAAAGGCCAGCGAGCATTTGCATATTTGTTTGTCTCGAAAGTTTGCGACTTTTGTGTTTTTTTTTTTCACTCATTCTTCAGATCATTTTTGGGGGCAGCCAGCAGGGGGGCGTGGCATGTGAATAGATTGATCGATCTAGGCAAAAAAAAACAAAGATTTTCGCAAGTGCAAAAGTGAAATTCAGGAGATGAGATGCGGATTTAGGCAAAACCCCGAACTAAAACAAACCCCCCGGAGGTTTGGGTTTTGATTTTTTAGTTTTGATTTTTGTAACCCATCAATGGCCAGCAAATTAGCCAACACACATGGTTTTTTTTTGTACTTGTCCGCATGCGAATATTCGAATCGGCGCCAATAGCAATCCGATTCCGAATCCGAATCCGCCTGATCACTTTGAGAAAACACGTAAGTGGCCAAATCGGTGCGCCTTAATTAAGACCAGCCTCATCGGTTACGTAAGCACTTAATACAGCACCGGGGACCAACGGATCCCAATGGCCAGGCGAATTAAATACACAAAACATTTAAAGCCGAAAAAACCGAATGAACAGCGGAATGCCGAATGCGAATGGTATTCGATTTCTTTAAGCTTTGTTCCCACTCTCTCACCCATTGGTTTTTGGTTTTTATTATTACCAATCGACCGATCGATCCTACAAGATTCCGACCTGGCCTAATTAATACAAAGCAGGCGTGGCAAAGGTGGCGATTTAGCACTGCTTTCGCCTTAGAATTTGCATTAGATTCTATGAATATAGTTACAAAAATGTTTCTACACAGAAAGAAAAATTGACAAAAGATCAGTTTGTAAGTGCTGGTGAATTTTAGATTTTTTAAATGTCTACTTATTTATATGATATTTTTTATTATTTGTTTAAAAAATACTACATTTAGTATTTTAAAATAAAATAACTGAAGTGATAAAATATCAATTTGACATGTTCGAATCATATATTTGACATTATTGATATGAAATAAGGTAGAATAAACCCCATTTCATATCGAATTTATTTTTCCTGTATATACTTTGCCTTTTAACTCCTAGAAATATTCTAGAAATTATATTACTAATTTGCCATATATATAGGTATACTTTTATCCCTTCGCTTTCCTTTGTCCTGAAGTTGTTGCCGCAAAAGTATAATCCCAGTGGAGGATTAATGAGGGGCGTACTTTGCCAGCGACGGAAAACACAACCTGTTCTGATGGCCCAAGGTCGAATCCTGTTGCGGCATCCTTATGCAACGATTATAATTCGATAAACGCCTTTGATAAGCCATAAGTTTTATGACTGGCCTTGGTTTTAAACTGGGATCTGGGGGTCTGGGGGTCTGGGGATCTGGGGACCGTCTTATTCCGACCGAATAGTCGACCGAAGTTCACAGTTCAATGGGAGTTACCGCTAATTAGTCGCCGGATTAACCGACCCGCTAATGAGAATCCAAAAGTGAGGCACTTGGGTGCGAGATGCCATTAACCTGGCGCCTCCAATACCAACACTGTTGTTGTTTTCCAGTCCAGCTGTCGGTTTGTCTGGGCCTTTTTCAAGTCACCGACTTTTGTTTTATTTATTGATTTTATTTGTATAACTTTTGCCAGCGGCGGCGGCGGTGGCAGCGGTTTGCTGTTGCCGCTGCGGTTTTTTTCAGTACCATAATTATGTCAGCTGCAGTGGCACAATCATAAATTTACAACGTTTTGTTGCAACAATTTTTTACAATTTATTATCCACTTGCTGGCAATCTGATTGTATATCCATCCATCATCGGGGGTTTCAGGAAATTCTTTTGTTTCTCGCCAAGTAAATAGCTAAATTGCATGTTTTTTTTCTTTTCTCATTGCAGCTTAATACCGAACCGAACCGAACCGAACCGAAAAGCTAATCCGAACCAGACGCGCGATGTACTGCAACCAAAAGCGTAACGAAAACACGACGGCCGATCTTTGCTAAGGTCGAAAAAATACAAATAAACATCAAAAATAAATCAAATAAACCAAAATATCGACGTTGAAAGTGAAGTCAAAGCAGAGTTTTAGAGGAGGATTCACAAAAATATATATATATATACACGACATACGACACAATGGCCATGTTGGAAGCCAGGCCTTATAGGCCCTTCAAATCGAGCGAGGAGTATCTGGAGGCCATGAAGGAGGATCTGGCCGAGTGGCTCAGTACCCTCTATCCGGAACTGAGCATCAATGCCGAGAACTTCATGGATCGCTTGGACACGGGCGTGGCATTGTGCAAGGTAGGCGTTAGACCCGTACACTCACACACATTTGCCATCCATTTAAGGCAACACTTTCCCTAAGAGCTCGACAGATTTCCATTCCCATTTGCATTTCATCTTTTATGCCTTGGCTAAAAGGCTTCTTACCTGGCCAACGGCACTCGGGGAAAAAACGCCAGGCAAAAATCCAGGTCACCGGGGGTTCATTGAGCCAGCTTAGTTGCTCAACCGAAAACATTTGTGAAAAGTTCATAACTTAAATGAGGCACAGAAAACAAGCCAAGGGGCAGGGATAATGAGTTGAGCAGAGAGGAACAAAGGTTGGGAATATTAAGATATCAAGTAGAGAAAACGTAAATTAACCTCAAAAAACAGAAACCTAACCTAGAAAAATAGTTGAAATCATGCATATTACATAGTTTGAATGTAGTACAGTCCCAAGTTAAATTTACCAAGCTGGAAAACCCCATCCAAACTCGGGATCAGACAGGCTATGAGTCCCCATGTCAGTAGCTCGATGGAGCCCTTCCCATGTAAACACAAAACGACTTCATTTTTCGGTTTTAATACGTAGAATTATTGTACTGGACAACAACCAAATATTGTATCACAATTATGATACCCTTGAAGGACGTGTACCAAACGGGTAGAGGAAAAAACTCATGTACGTATTCGCGCAAATACATTGTGAATTGGGTTTTCGAGACGATCGGGAAGAAAGTGGATAGCCTGGAGGCTATGGGCCACGGGGCAGAGTACTGCCAGTTACTCGAGGTGCTTCGCCCGGGATGCATAAACATGAGCAAAGTGCAATTGGAAGAATCTCGGTTCAGCTCACAGGACAACCTGAAAATACTTCACCAAGCCCTGCACGAACTTGGCGTGCATAGGCCTATGCCCATGGAGCCATTGATGGAAGGTAAACGTCGCGAGTGTCTGGAATACGCGCAATGGTTTAAGGCAATGTTTGATAGGAATCAGGAAATTATGAGCGCGTCTCAAAGTACCAGTAAGCCAGAAGCGGTAGATGATAAGGCGACAAGCAAGACAGGTCTGGGAAAGAAGAAAAGTATGACTATAAAAAAGAAAGTAACTAAGCCGGCAGTTAATAATCCCCCTAATAATGTTGTGGCCCAATTGGATGCTCCTCCCAACAATGATAAATGTGATGATCTACCCAGTACTTCAAGCGCTTCTTCATTTAAGGTTATATCTGATGTTCTGCCATCTAAGGCTAGATCTGATGCTCTGCCAATGGAACTCGAAATGGGATTCCCAATTAAGTTCACAGCGGAATTCAATCAAAAAGGTTTGGTAAAAGAACTAGTTGAACAGGTCCTTGAAGAGTCGGGGAATCTCGCCAAGATTACGAGTAACTCAGAGGACGCCGAATTTCGAAGAGAACTTAAAGAGGTGCTAGAGATTTTGAAGGCTCGTGAAAAGCAGGTGTCTCAAACAGATGACGAGTGTTTACCATCGACCAGTTCAGGGAATATAACAGTTCCACTTAGCGATGTCTCCGAAGTTCAAGCTCCTCTGCTCAATAAAGATTCTTGCTTTGTTGACAAGGACTCCAACTCTGACTCGGCTCAAAAGCATTTCATGGTAGTACCAATACCGATTGAATCAGGGTTATTTGGCTCTGTTGACAATAACTTTAAGGATGTTCCAATACCGATTGATTCAGGGATTTCAAGCTGGGCTCAAAAGGATTCGAGGGAAGTTTCATTACCTAATGATTCCGGGATTTCTAGCGTTGCCGACCAGTATTTTATGGAAGTTTCATTACCGACTGACCCGGAGGTTCAAGATGAGGGGCCTAAAGATGAAAAGATAGATGATCATATTTCTTTGACAGAGTCGGTGGTCCTGAACGATGATGATTCAATGGAAGCAAAGCTCTGGAGAATCATTAACAAAGTAAAACGAGCTCAGGAACAAGTTAAATCCACCAATCAAAATATGGATTCTATAAAAAAAAATTTAAAATCCTGTTACCAAAAAAATTTTCATTCTTGATTTCATTATTCATTATTCAAATGTATTCTGTAAGGATTTAAAAATTTCTTGTTATAGTGGCATTACCAAAGGCCCAAAATAAAAAAGTAAAAAAAAACAAACGCGAATTCTTCAGGAGATGGTACTCTTATTATAGCATAACTTCATCATTCTTATGAAATTAATGATAAGTACATTTTCTAAATAATCCCTACTATCTGGTTATATTAATTAAATTGTGATGTTTTCTTTGATCCGAAATTCTATTCGCTTAGAGTTTTCTTCTAGTCTCTCTTGGCTCTTCGGTTTGACTTGGTTTGGTTTGGTTTGGGTGGCGCATGCCACATGCCATAACCACAGCTACAGCACTCACACCCCTGCCTTTTGGCCCTCTTTGCTGTTTTCTTGGCGCTGAGTGGCGCCAGTAGCACCCGACATCGTCACGCTGGAGGCCAATAGCAAGACCTCAACCCGTAGACAATTTGTCTTTACTTGTGCTGTTGCTGTTGATGTTGCTGTTGCCCCGATGTAGCCGTTGCATTTTCTTATTTTTATTTTCTGTTTTGAGTTTTTCTGTTTTGCGGATTCGTATCTGCAACGAGATCTCCTTGCCCCCTCTGGCGGTCTCCTGCTGTGTCTTCCGAGTGTGTGGATTTTTTTTGCTCTTGCTTTCGAGGAACTTTGACGAGAATCCATAACCAAAATAAAGTTAGTTCCATGGAACATCAAAGTGGAAATTATTATTAGTGTTGGACAATGCAACTATCGGTTGAAGATGATAGTGAACCGAGTACTTAATCCTTACAAAGATGAGGAATTCCTGTGACCTAATAACAATCGTTTAAAAATGCGATAAAGAAATAATAATAATTTTAATTGCTTAACATTTAAGTCACCCAACGAAACGTAGAATAATTTTTTTAAATCAAACCATTCAATAACAAGTTATGTATTATGTATGCCACATAGATGGCGCCACTTCAAGCGACTGCTTGGTTTGCCCTGCTTGCGACTGCTTGCTTTGGCTAAATGATGTTTTATTATTATTAAATCCGAATTTGATAGTTTTAATCTTTTCATTTGTCTAAATATTCCTGTAAGTCTACCATTTATGCCTACAAATATGAAGTTATCGTTTATCTTCAATTTGTGTGGGTTTGGTTGCACTGAATAAGTGTTGAAGGTAATGCCGTTTTCATACAGTTTGTGCCGATTATCCACTCCCCGATTAACCACTGTAGCCACACACAGCGATCTACAGCCTCACCTGCGCCAGCACACAAGCACACACATCTCAGTTCGGATCTTGGATCTCGGGTGTACCCCCTCCCATCCGCAATCCGCAATCCCCAATTCCCCATTGGATCCCATATACCCATACCCATAGACAACTCCACCCCGAGGCGAGTGCTCGATATGGTGATGGATATGCGTGCAGCATAATCATGAAGTTGCTTTGATCTTCTGTCTGCGCTGTCTCGAAATAAATGAAATGACTCAGAGACACAAGGGGCATACATTTTGCACTATACCAAATCCCCCCCCTGGGATCTTTTTGGGGAGCTGCCGGAAATGTCATAAGCATAAATATAATTTTTGATAATTGTGTGTGTCGCGAAGCGTTAATGGAACTTTAATTGAAACTCCGGGAAGTAGAAGGATTGCGATTCTGAATGCTATGCATTGCGATTTGATGTCTTCATCGTTCCAACAACGATCGTAATTACCACTTGATGGCCACTTTAGACGAAGGGTGGTCGAAAAACCCAAGTGGTGAGAGGGGAGGGACTCTACATACATATATATTTATGTACTGGGGGCCAATTAGCCAAAGGAGATCGTTAGCTGTCCGACGATCATTAGCGAATTGCCTTAACGATCTGTACAGCCAATTGCTTGCCAATTTATCTAGTTAATTATACGGATTTTCTATAGTTAGAACTTGCTCGTTTATGCATGCATTTTTTATTTTTTTATTTTTTCGTTCATATATATATTTTTTAAAATGATGATCATCATCCGACGTCTGCGAATTCCCATTGAGCAACTTTGTTGTCGACTCTTTTCCGCTATATTTTCTTTTTTTCTTGATTTTTTGGGCATTTTATTTGGTTTTCTTCGTCGGCTAATTGAATTTGATAAAAAGCCAGCGAATGCTTTTAATTGACCAAACATTCGGACACACACACACAGTGAGTACGTACGTAGATAGATAACCACATAACCCAACGGGGGCAGATAATACCGAGCTCGCTTTTGGGTCTTTCGATTGGGTAAGAGAGCTCTGCACTTCCGCCAGCGGAGGCCCAAAAAAGCAAACCCGCATCCGTATCTCTGGCCGGAACTGGAGCAGAGTCTTCAGTCTCGGGAAACGAAACATGCTCAAGACTACTTATGTATCATGTAAATGATACGTAAACGAATCGGATTAATAAAGAACTGGGATTTTGAGAAATAACCATAGTTCAATGGTTAAACTAACTTTAGAATACTTAAACAAGAGAGAATGCTACAGTCGAGTGCCTCGAATATCAAATACCCAATATGCAACTAAAGCAAGCAGTGCAATCCAAACAGTCTCTAGAAAGTGGCGCCATCTATGTGGCGGACAATCGCACATCGGCAAGATAAACTGCGCAGGAACCCCTAGAATCTGTATTTCGACCCTTTTACCCTTTTACTTTTACGAGTAACGGGTACAAAAATAACTGTTGATAATCTTTTCTGTAGAATATTTCTTACATAGAATCTGATTTTTAAAAAAAATATATTTGAATATTTTTCAACAATTATTAAAGCCAACCAAATATTTTACAAAACTTCCCGAAACAAATAAAATCGAACCAACTTTATGCGAATACTTTTAGAAAAGTATTTTCTTCCCAACACTGTAATAACACCAATTCCTGGCCAGCACCAAAGTCTAGAGTTGTCTCCACGGCTCCTTCTTTATCACCACCTTTGACATTTCGCTGACATTGACAATTGACAGGCGAAAATTTTCTATATCCTGGCGAAAAGTTAAGGCGTGAAAAACTCTACAAAAAAATGTCCGAGAAAGGTGAAAAACTGGAGATGAACAAGATGAAAGACGAAGAGGCGGAGGCGAAGGAGAATCGGGGCAAGAAAATGCAAGCGGCTAAGGGAATGGTTAAGCCGAAAGGAAATGTGCAGCCGCATAATCCATTCCGTAAGCGTGCCAAATCTCCAAGTCCATCCAGCTCCAGCTGCTCGTCATTGAGCAATATTTCCGTATCTACGGCATCCAAGTCTTCATCGGACTCAGACTCGGATTCTTCTCAAGAGAAGAGAAGGAAGAAAAATCGTCGCAATCCCTATTGGGTCAGCACTCCACCTCGCAATTCGGCGAGGAATCGTTCTGCCACCAGAAGCCGTAGTCCCCGTCCCATTTTAAAATCCTGTATCATTAATCCGGCAGAGAATCGTTCTCCGAACAGGAACAGGAATCCCTCGAAGCAGCAGCAGCAGCAGCACGTAGACGTAGGTTCTGGCCAGAACGATGCAGAGCTCTACCGACGCAGGCACGAGATCACCTTGGCCAGCTGTGATCCCCGTCCGGCGCCCAAGCCCATCCTCAGTTTCCAGCGCGGCGGATTCGGGGAGACCGTGCTGCGGCGACTGAAGCTCCACGGCCTCGCGGCACCCACTCCCCTCCAGGCCCAGTCGTGGCCAGTGGTCCAGTGGGGCGGCAATGTGATAATGGTCTCCGGCACGGGCACGGGCAAGACCTTGGCCTACCTGCTGCCGGCCATTCGGAACATCATGGAGGAGCAACTTTGTCGCCGCCGCCGTCATCTTGGTCCCAGCGATGGACCCATTGTCCTGGTGCTGGTGGACTGTCGCGATGCGGCACAGTTGGTGCACCAGAAGGCGCAGGGCTATACGAGTGCTGGGGAGCTGAAGAGCCAGTGCATCGTGAGCAGTGGCTGGTGGAAGGCCACCATCGAGTGCGACCTTCTGGTGGCCACCGCCGGCCGGGTCCTCAAAATACTGTCCAACGCTGACAACGAGGAACTCAGACTGAAGCGGTGCTCCTACCTCGTAATCGATGACATCGATCGCATGCTCGACGTGGGACTGGAGGGTCAACTGTGCCGTCTCCTCCGCCTGATGCGTCCCCAGGCCCAGCTGGTCGTCACCTCGTCCACGTGGACACGCAACCTGCAGCGTATGGCCCGCAAATATATGGGCAACTACACCTTGATTCGCGTGGGTGGCGACAACAATCCCGGCGAGCGATTACTCCGCATCCGGCAGCGCGTGGTGGTGACCAGCACCGAGGCCAAGATGCAGCAGCTACAGACACTGCTGAAGGAGATCTATGATGCGAGCGACCATCCCGGCCAGGTGGTCATCTATGCGCAGAGCCAGAAGCGCGTGGACGAGCTGGTGACCTACGTGCGGCGCTTTGTGCTCTGCGCCGGTCTCCACGGCGGACGCACTCCCACCGAGCGGGACGCCATCATCAGTGCCTTTTGCCGCGGCGCCTACAACATCATCGTGGCCACCGACATGACCACCCGCGGCCTGGATGTGCCGGGCATTAGGTTTGTGATCAACTACGACTTCCCGCACTCCATGGAGGGCTACGTCAATCGTTTGACGCGCACCGGCGTTTGCCTTTCGCCGGACGGCCAGGCCATCAGCCTCTTCACGGTGGACAACTCCAAGATCTCCAGGGATCTCGTGGATTTCCTCGAGGAAAACCAGCAAACGGTGGACCCCAAACTCATCCAGATGGCCGAGGAAAAACGTCGTCGCACCCATCGCGGTGGTCAGCGTAGGAATCGCAATCGTTTTTAATGGACTCCAATGTGCAACCCCAATAGTGGGTTAACCCAATAAATGTTTATCGATTGCCTTGGCCGATGCATACCAAATAGGGGGAGTTGGGTGGGGGGTTCTGAAAAATGGGCAATGACGAATTGCACGTCTCCGAAGAAAGTTGTGCATCTAGAGCGAAGAAAACGTGACCCTATGCAAGCGTAGAGCTGTAAAGAAATGCACAACAAAGACATCAATATTCAAATAATGTAGTCCAAAGGTATTCCCTTTGAATCTGTCACGAAACTTGTAATACTCAAGAGTATACAATGGAATATTAAAGGTCCAAGAAGTACATCTATAAGAAAAGATATTTTAGGACTCTTTCCAAAATATATTCATGAATTCTTTACGAAACTTGAGAACTTTAATAATTATTCTCATGAAAAGATAGTAATACCTAATCGGTAAAAAAAAATCACAATCAATACGGATTTATTCATATTCATAATATATATTCATAAATTGCTTACGAAACTTAAGAACTTTAAAATCATTCTCATTAAATGATAGTAACACATAATCGCTAAAAAAAAAATCACAATATATTCCCTAATATCATTAATTTAATAGTAGATATATATTATAAAAACCCAACTGGATCTCTGAATCCAATCGCTGGTACGCCTACCGTTCGATTCTGACATATATGGGTCAATATTATCTATAAGACCCCGCCTCACCGCCCCCCCTTAACCCACTGATTGCCGGAGTTATTTAGTTGTTTACGCCAAAAGCAAATGGAAATGAATCAAAATTCATTAGAGGTGAATTTATTGTGTTGGCCATTTGATTTCAGTCGCAGACCAGATCAAATATCTCTGGCCAATCGATCGGGTGGGCCGTTCGTTTTACCTGATTGGGGTGTGAAGGAAGGGGTCGTACATATATATATATATATCACCGACAGATATCACAGGTGGCTTGGCTTGCAGCTGAGTTTTGTTAAAAAAAAAAACTCAAAAAATATACAAAAAAGGGGGCGGCGGGCCGTGTCTAATCCGATTTTGACTTTATTAACGGTGCAATTTGTACCGACAACTGCCAGACGGGAAACTCTTAACTCTTTTAACTCCCAACTCCGAACTCTTAACTTCCAAGCTCCCAACTCCCGAAGACTGCGAGCCAAAAGACCCCTAGCGATTATTATTTATGGCCCCGAGTGCCAACCCCACACTCCGCCCCCCACAAATTGTATGCTAATCGCTTGGACCCCAAGACATTGGCAGCTGTCCCAAGTGGAACTGGACATGGGGACATGGATACCAGGAGACCCGTAGAGCTTGGAACACTCGATTGTTTTCCTTCGGTTACCTATGAGTGTGCCTGATTTATGGAGTGTCGCTGACTAATTTGAGATCTTTCGAGGGGTGTGAGTTGCAGTTTGCTGTTTGCAGTTGCCTGTTGCCCGTTGTTCCCAACCCAACTGGCAAAATGACCATTCTAGGGATGGTAGAAACAACATAAAGCGTGACCAGCACAAGCCACCAAATCACTCACGATCGTAACTGTGCACTGTTTCCAAATTTAGAACCGCAAAGGTCAGGCGATGAGGGGGTGGAGTTTGTTGTGTAGTCCCAAAAAAGGCGATAGAGACAACAATCGATCGATTTCGCTGAGTCATCGCGGAAATTTTAGATTGCGAAAAAAATGTTTCTAGAAATGGGAGTTCACTTCAAAACGGGATATGCATGGGTATATGCAAAGCAATTACTGTTAATGTCTATCTAATTATTTTTGAATTCATATAAAAGGAGTTGTATTAGCAATCGAAGTGAGTCATCATCTTAATTTTGGAAACAATGCAATTGGTGATCTGTATATATCCCTATAAGGTCTGAATAAATTAATAAAAATAAAATATCCACAAAATACAAATAAGTTTTCATGGTTAAGACCATTGTTGTTTAACGATAGACAGTAAGATCTATAAATAGTTCTTTGCAGTGACTGTACTATGCCTTGATTTCGCATTGCTTCTTTGCCTGATCTGGTCACACTGTACATACATATGTTGTTAACTGAAGAAAAGGCCGTTTGCAACGATAACGATAAGCAGGCACGTATGCCATCCACTCGATTTGTATCCGGCGGATCTGCACTTCAAAGACAAGGCCGCCACCCACAAATACCCCCCCCCCCACCTACCAAAAAAAAAAAAACGATAAAGAAATTAGGAAAAATAATAACGAAAACCGAAACAAAAGAAGCACACTACTTTTGCCAGCACAAATATTGTGAATTGAAAAGCCAAATATGAAAAGCAAACACAGTTTTGTTGTCGTGTCAGCGACGTCAATGTGCCAAGTCCAAAAGCCTTAAAACTCCAATAGCCATAGCCCAAGTCGGGCCGAGATCTTGCAGTCACGTTTGCTTAATAAAATTAATATTTACATATGTTCCGTATTTACACACACACACGGAGCCAATGCTGCCCCCTCCGAAAGTGGACAAATAGCCAAATAGACCGGCATGGCCAGGCAATTTGCACGATCCGCGTGGCTAAGATCCCGATCCCCGCGAGTTCCCGCCAGTTCCCGCTCCCCAAATACCCATTTCCATCCCTAGCACGCACCATAATTCGTCCGTGATGATCTCTGTGTACGTTAAAGGGGCTTTCGTGATCCGAGATTCGAGATCCGTGATCCATTGGAGAAAACGAGCGCCGGTCAATGCGGTAACGCCGGGTGACTCACTCATTGCCAAATGGCGATAAGGATCTTCGAAAGCCAAAGTCAAAACGGAAGCGCGACGATCGTGAGCGAATCGAGCAGTGATTTCCCAATGGCTATCACTTAATTTCGGTCGGGAGGTCCTCTTCTGGTAACTGCATAAAAATAATATAATCATATCATATCATCGAAGATTGTGGATCGTCAAAGATGTTAAACAAAATGTACGGGGATCTTATAGATCATTTACCAAAATAGATATATACTTTGATATATTATCTCAGTTTTGGTCAAGAACCACTCCTGGAAAACCTTGATATTTTACCATTATTCGTAGATAGTAAAAGATAAGCTACAGCGGCCTTAAAGAGAAGAAAATTATTTATATTTTTAAAGATAAATTATTACATTTTTAAAGAAAGAAGTATTCTTAGATTTTTATATACATATTTTTTTAAGTAATATCTGATTTTTCTCTTAAAGATTTTATATATATATAAATATATATATATATAGATATTAGATATATTTTTTATTTCTTCTCTTTAAAGATTTTGTTTTCCAGATATATTTTTAAAATTCTTTAAAAAGAAGAATCAGATATATATGTATATATATTTTTATTTAAGAAATAAGTATTTTTGGATTTTTAAATTTTTTATTTAAATATTATTATTATTTTTCTATTCAAGTACTTTTTTTAAATTAATATTAACAATAAATATATTTAGTTAGGTTCAAAAAAATGTATGATTACTCAAGATAATCTCAGCCTGAAGTTACTTGTTGGCTAAAAACACTGATTGAAATGGTTGGCCAGCACAAAAATTCGTAATGCTTTTCTCGTGTCGCTCTCTTTTGGCTGTTGGATGTTGGATTTTGGCAATTCGAAACAGGAAACATACCAAATCGGACAAATTGGACAAGCGCGACAAACAGATCTCGACATTTGTGGCTTGTTCTGAGACTCGGATTCGGATTCGGACTCGGACTCTGTTTTCTGTTTGTTTCTATTTCTGTATTTCAGTATGGCTGTATCTTTGTATCTCCATCTCAGTAAATCCATCTGTATCTGTACAACTAGTCTCGCTCTCACTTTGGGGGCATAGTCGTCTCTCGACTCGCACATAGATCGGCTCTAATTTGGCCAGAGTCTAAATTCAAGTTTATAACTAAATATGCGCCAAGTAGGTACAGATCATTGTGGGAGGGGTGCCGATCGTTGGCCGGAAGGGGGCCAGGGGGGGTTCTCTAGCTAACCTCGATTGCGTTTGCCACATTTTTAACAACTTCACCCACATTCAAAATTCGTTTTGGCTTTGGCCGACAACAACAACAGCAAAAACCAGTTCGGTTTGGTTCGGTTTATTTTTTTTTCGTTTTTTGTTAGGGGGGTTTTGGCATCGAATTCTGCCACTTTTGGCCATATCCAAATGCCCATCTAACTCAGTTGTTGTTGCCGTCTTTCTTTCGTTTCGCCCAAATGTCTCTCAGCCCTAGAATCGTAAATATTTTGTTGTATCTCAGACAGAAGCATTTCCCCCGGACCTTATAGAGCATTCCCCAAAATTAACTCGGTCATTAACAACCTGATCGTTTTGGCCCATTTAAGGGATTAACTTGGCTAATTTTGAAGATATTTAGCCAAACTGTCGGTGATTTATTAAACTCTAATTAGTGCGTCTTAAAGCAGATCTCAAAAAAAAAAGAAAAAATATAAATTATAATGTTACTACACACACAAAAAAATCATGTTCACGTAAAATCGATAAGGCCATGTAAATTTCAGGTCAGCTAAACCCATATCGTTTTTACAGTTCAGTTACAAGTTCAAATTTGCCTGGCCGCATATCAAATTGAAATTGATCTTAAATAATGTAAGATCGATCTACGTTTCATATCGATTTATTTTTGTTGGGTATAATTCGTTGTTATATACTATGATTTCTAAACAACATGTAACCATAACTCTATAGCCTTTCCCAAGTAATTACACCCCATTAAAAACTATTTTTACAACTATAAAAAATAATAGAAAAAAATCACTAATGGGAAAGATATGTTTTTGCTTATTATTCAGCTAGCTGGCGAAATATTTTTCCCGTGAAATCAGTGAAAACTAATACTCGATTGTCTCAACATATGGTCGCAAAAAAAAAGAAGGCAAACAATAGCTGCCGTTACTGGGTTAATTGGATTGGAGCTGCTCGGATTTCCAGAGGGCACACACTTGTTGCCATTTCCATTACCCCTTCGCGTCGAAGTCAAGCGGAAGTCGTAGCTTCCAATTCAGTTTTCACAGCTATGCTTTCGGCACTGCAATCGTCATCGACAATCGCCAATTCTGAGTGATCTCATCGATGCTGCAGAGCTTGCTGCTATCGAAATTGCCAATCGTCAGGGTCGCCTCAAAGTTTTTTCCCACACACATATACCAACCAGTGCAATAAACTTTGGGCCACAAAGCAGCAGAACAGAGGGGGCGGGGTGGAGGAAAAGACAAGAACGCCTTCTATGGGCATTATGGAAATACCGTTAGCCAAGATCAAAAGACCTCCGAGCAGGTGAGCCAAACTCTGGGATCTGGGATCTTGGATCTCGAATCTCGAATCTCGGAGAGAAGATCGATAGATCGATCATTGTTTGTTACCTGCTAGCTGCTTGTGCAGAAATCATTTGCAAGCGAATCGATCGATCTATCATTGCCAAAGCCATATAAGCAATACGATTGTGGGTAGGAAGTCATCGCCATTGGAGAGCCGAGTGCCGAGAACCTTGAACCCAAAGACACAAAGCCGCCGATGGAACGGCGTTTGAAATATGATTTTGAATGGGCCGCGGACAGTTTTGTGATTTTGATTGAGCTCCCAGTTCGCGGCTTATTGTCTCGGGTGTGTGTTTGTGTGGCCAATCGATGGCAATCAGCGACAAAAAAATAATAATAATAACAAAATAACAGTAGAAACGGCGGCAAATCCGCTTAGCAAACTTCCCCGCTCTCTGTCTCTCTCTCACTCTAAAAACCCCTGTCTTTTGGGGTTTGAAGGAATCACAAATGCGTCTGTGTAATTGCAAAAATCAACTATCGTGTGTGGTACAGTGAAGATTTTATAAAGGAGTTTTTAACCCAGTTTTATGTAGAAGTAGTTCTTCATGATTCCATAAATGAATATTCTATTTTAAACTACGTTTTATGAAGAAATTAAAACATCAAGGGAACTTAATCAAACTCTGAACTTGATCTAATTTGCATACTTTATTAATTTTTTTTTTTTTTTTTTTTTTTTTAGTTTAGAGATTTTAAAGTTGACTCAGAAAACTTTCAACTTATAAACCCTTGAGTTGTAATATGTAATATTAAACTTTGATAGAACGAGTTTACGTCAATAACATCCAAGTTTTAAATTGGGTAACCTACAAAGATTCGAACCATAGAAGTTCCACTGTTTTTGGCGCTTGTTTTCTGTTTTGCGTGAATTTTTTTGCAATGTCATTTTATTTATTATTTGGCTGCTGCTGTTATTTTTGCGCGCTTTAATTTTGTTTTATTTAATTTGCCTTTTGCGGAAGCAAAAAGTGCTTTTTTCACTCGCTTACGTCGTCGAATGTTACGGTACAAATAATGCGACAGAGTTTATTTCTGTTGTTGCAGTTTATTTCCACGCTCCCTCCTCCGCCACTACACTTTTTTTTGTGCAATAGCTTTTAGTAGTCATGTAATGTTATTAACGCCATATTGACATACATTTTGTGCACAGGCAAAAGCGCAGAAAAAAAAGTAGGGAAAAATCTAAGCTAATTACGTGACGTTACGTACCTGTAATAACGCCCTCTCTTGTATTTTTGCACTCACCATCTACAGTGGAGCTTGCCTAAGCCGAACACTTTGTTGTGTCTCTACAAGTAGAAGAAGTGTGAACATCATTTTATAACTCCAAGTATCCATAGTTAAATTTCTATTTCCACCTGTACATGCTTAAAAGGTACATGGTTTATAGACTGTTTATACTGTACCTCTCATCTTCTTCCGCCTCCTGGCTGTCTGCTTCTTCTTCTGCTCGTTCTGACACCGCATCACCGTCACGTATTTGCAATATGAAGGAGGCGTGGCCAGATTGAGTGGCGTGGGCGGTAGGCGGTGGGCGGTGGTCTACAGGTCGACCCACTTTCCATCTCTTTCCGTCTCAGAGTTCTATTCCCAGGGAACAAAGAGAAAAACGAAAGAGAAGTGCTAAGAAACATATGGATAAGGAGTTGACGAAGAAGAAGATGTAGGAGCAGAAGAGTCATGTTAATTGCTTCGACACTTGACTCTGAAGAGGCGAATGCGGATGTGGCTGCGGATGTAGATGTCAGTTCACTAGGTTAGATGGATAAAAGAAACCAACCCGAGCGCAGTTATATCTTGAAAAGATTTTGAGTAACTTAAAGTCTACTTATGGAGTCGTATCTGCTTATGTTATCAATTGGTGACCCCGACCTAAAGTTGATATAGAACCTTTCTTTAGGCTTTATGGTATGAACTTTATAAAGCGTATAGGCAATACTTAGGGAAAGCAAAATGTTAAATATTTTGGGATACAACAAGATTTAAAAAGGATTTAATATGCTAAATGTTTGTTTTGGTGACCCCAAAATCTTTATTTGATTCCGTTTCCGCTTCATACTAGTAATGTATATAATATATAAGATAAATATTATTAATATTGAAAACAAATCCATATCAAAAGAAGGGTTTTGGTGACCCCAAAGCTGTAAATACAATCGTATTAGTTAGTTTCTAATGGTTTCTGTTTTACTATATACCAGATAAGATAAATATTGATAGCCCGCGGTTGATTTATTTTTTCCGGTGTCCCAATATCGATTTATCAATAGCAACCTGCACTTGCACTTGCTGCATCAACGGAACACAACAACAACAACAACAAGTGGCACGTGCTCTCTTCGCCGATGATGTTGATGCAAGAAAGTTTTGATGTCATAATAACCATTTCCATCTCCATTTCCACACAACCGTCCACCCCCTCGATTTTTCTGGTCTTTCTCCTTTTGCCTCAGTCAACTGTCGAATTTCGAAAGTGAAAATGTGATGCTGCGATTATCAAATATGCATGTTCGTCCGTCTCTGTCGCGCGCTCCACTCTGCATGCATTATTCAGATTCAGATTCGGATTCAGATTCAGAAGAGGAAGAAGCCAAACAAACATTGGCGTGGTGCTGCAGTTAACACACCGCTTACACATGCACACCCACAGCAGAGGGAAAGAAAATGGGTCTTACGATGAAGGAATACTTATATCATGAGATCCTAAAGTTAAGATCAAAGATAGAACTTGACTTCGTATTTGCAATAACTCCATATATGATTACTATCTTACTTTTTTAAAAACAAAGAAAAGATACAATCAATTATGATATAGGACCCATTGTTACATTTAGATCTCTTAGTATATTTCAGGTATAAATTATAATATTGAAGATATAGCTATTATTGTGCCCTTCACTGTACTTGCGTTGAGGCTTCGGTTCTAAGCTGGCGGCCAAAGTGAAACCAAGGCCCAAACCAACTTCGTGGGTAGGCGCATCTGTGTTCAAGGAGAGCGAGCGAGACAGAGACGGCATCATCGACGAAGAAAGAGACGGGGCGAGGGAGATGCATTTAACGCCTCTGGGTTCCCGAAATGGGTTGTGGGCGTCGCAGCTTTACCTTGCAAGCGGCATGATAAGAGCCAAAGAAGAAGAAGCCAAAGAGCCCAGATGCCGAAATGGTGTTGAATGGAAAGAACCAAAACGACTTATAAACGCCCTTTGCCGGAAACTATTTATACAAAACTGAACTAAAACTGGTATACATTCCAGAATGAGATATTATAACCTACATATAAGCCTTAAGGAATTTAAAATATTATATAATTTTCTGACAATAAGTTATGAACTTAAAAAGAAGGTATTATTCGGAGTTAAGGTACAAGGTCTTGATAATCTTTCTAGTTCTTACTACTCTGATTACGCAATTCCTTAAGCCTAGAATCTTCCCCACTGATATGCGTATTTGCAGTTAGTTTAAGATCCCCTGATCTCCTCTAGCTTTCCTTGAGTTACTTACATAGTATATATAAAACGTCAGGGGAGCGTCATCGCCATCGTCACCGCGCAGTCGTTGCAGTTTCTGTTGCCCTTTTTTGGGGTTAGGGTATTATGGTAAGGTGAAACAATAAACACCAAATAAAGCATTTGTCAGATATCCATAAAAGAAGAGAGGCGGTGGAAGCAGCACAAATAATAATATTGTTTAAATATTAAATTATTACAACAAAATGTGCATAAATGAATATGGAATGATGCAAATGGAAATGCATGACACGTCGCCCCGAATGGGATTGGAGCTTAAGTTGTATTTTTTTTTTTTTATTATTTATTTAGGGAACTCTCGGATTGCGGATGACATAACCCCAAACGTCAAAAGTGCCAATGGCAAATTGTAGTAGTGGGAAGTAGTGCTTGTGTAAGAAGTGGAAATATATACGAAAACCCCAAGGTTCCGCGTAGTTGGGATAAATCTAACATATATCCACCTCCAGGAAGAGATAATCCCCTGTCCTAAAATATCATTCACCCCAGAAAAAATCAAAAAACACTTGAAGAAATGAAATCAAAAGTATTGTCGCGACGTTGATCGTTCAACGCCCATTGCAGGTTGCAAATCTGCGAAGATCGAGGGAATTTCGAGCGGGTTGGGGGGAAGGTGACAGCCTAAAAATGCCGTGCTAAATTCTTTAGGAGCTTAAAAATAAACCGTTTTCTAGTTTTGTATTTTTGACTTTCGCTCGGACGCACTCTGCCTCTGAAATATTTGCGTGCTCATTGGGAATTTCTGCATCATCTCATGCTAATTCGAATGCTTCTATTTTCTACCTCTCTCCCTGCAGCACGCGAATTATGTGAGACAGGCGGCCGAGGATTATCTGGCGCGGCGACAGGCCCGCAACAAATCGATGACCCGCTCGATGACCTCCGGCCTGGCGGGTCCAATTCTTGCCCTGGGCAACGTCCACTACCTTCCGGCCGCCAAAAGTGGCACCTTCTTCGCCCGCGACAACGTGTCCAACTTTATAACCTGGTGCAGGTGAGTCCTTGATCTAAAGACCCACTTCCCTAACTCATATCTTTGATATAATACATAATATTTCACTTAAATCCTCACAAAAAATACCGATCTATACAAAAAAAAAGTATTCTAAAAAATTAGTGAGACCAACTGTGTTTATGATGCAGAATATGCCCGTATTCTTTTTACATCCCAATCGCATATTGGCTTACCTATCACCTCATTTCATTACGAACTTCTTAATATAAAATGGAGTATACTTGATTTTTCCACTCATTATAATTTGCAGAAAAAGTCTAAAGATCATCGAGTGCCTGCTGTTCGAAACGGACGATCTGATCATGCGCAAAAACGAAAAGCATGTTATCCTGTGTCTTTTGGAGGTGGCACGTCGGGGTGCCAAGTTTGGTAAGATTCCATAACAATTCTATTAGAACTCTGAGAATATAAGAGTATATAGAATATAACAAATTTTAAATACTAATTCTCCAAATCCCGAACCACTTTTAGGTATGCTGGCTCCCATGCTGGTGCAAATGGAGCGACAGATCGATAGGGAGATCGCCGCCGATATCAAGGCCAATGGCCAGGGAGTTGGCTCCTCGGAGAGCGGTACCCAAACGGAGGCGATAAGCTCCGGCAATAGTACGGCCTGCACAACGACGACAATAACGACGACCACAGTGGAGACGGATCTGTACGATGACAGTGATGATTCGGAGACCGAGGATGATGGCGATGAGAATCCCGTACTGATGTACGGCCCACAGCCCCAGATAATCACCAACGATCTGAAGAGTCTCGATGAGATGGTGAGTGTAGCGAATAAGATATTACATTTTAGATTCTTACTACAAATATTAAGTATCCCCATGGGGAATATAAAGAAATATTCTTGAAAATTAGTGAGACCAACTGTGCTTATGATGCAGAATATGCCCGTATTCTTTTTGCATCCCAATCCCACTCGCATTCGAGTGAGCCAACTTGGTTTCCGATATCAGATCTTTCCGCTTTTGGTTTTCCATTTTCCCGCAGGGCTTTTCATCCGAGCTCGCGTTCCTTTTGGTGTCCCAGTCCCACTCCCAATGTCCACTTTGGGTTTTCTCTTTTATATTTTAGGTGGTTTTTTGTTTGTTTTTTTTTTGTTTTTGCGCTAACCCAACTCACGATTTAGTTTGTTATTGTTTTGCCTGGGCTGCTGTTGTTGCTACTTTTCTCATGTCCATTTTTAGCCATGGCTAAGTTTCCAGTTACGAAAAAAAACAACAACAAGCGGGCCGAAAACAATACTAAAACAAATCAGAAGCAATTGAAACTGGGACTTTGGTTTCTTAGTTGTTTTTTTTTTTTTGGGTGTTATGAGGGTTTTGGTTTTTGTTTTAAGATTTGCCTGCTGCCATGTTGAGATGTCAAATTAATTTGACAAGATGACGATGTGCCAACAACAATTACAACAATTGCGATTGTCAATGTAATTGCAAGTGTGACGACGACAGCAGTAAAAGCAACATGAGCAACATGAGCAACATAAGCAACAAAGGATGAGGATTGGTCAGGCGCAATGGAAAATCATTGACGGCCAAACTAATGAAAGCCATGCAAACATTTCCTCACGCCGCCAGCAACATTGACAACGGCAACATGAGCAGCAGCAGCAACAGCAACAGCAACAACAGCAACAGCAACAGCAACAGCAACATGAACAACAGCAGCAACAATGTTCGACAGCTGGGGGATGGATGGTCGCTGGATGGATGGGACATGGACCTGGACATGGACCTCTCCTCCTCCTCCTCCACCTCCTCCTCCTCCTCGACCACCGAAAAAATCCACTCCGAGGCAGCCAATCAATTTGTGCAGCAGCAACAGCGGCAGCCAAATCAGCAAATAGCCTCAACAACTTGTCGAAAATCAAATGATGTGCCACCAACAGCAGCAGCAGCAGCAGCAGCAGCAACGAAACAAAAAGAAATGAAAAGAAAAAGCCACGATCATTTGTCGACTCTTAAAGTCTGGAGTTTTTGGATCTGTGAAGCTGTGGAGCTGAGGAGCTGCTGGCACGTCCGCATAGCCATCCGCCTGTCTGTCTTTTCGGTCTCCAGAGTTGCTGGCTGGCTAGCTGACTGGCTGGATGGCTGGTTAGTTGGTGGCATGCGATTTATGGTTAGGCCAGGATCACATCGCTATCCCCATCGCAATCCATGGCCAGCTAATCTCGTATGCGTCAGAGTCACGCCGATCCGATCCGATCCGATGGCCGATCTCTGGCAGATCGCCTGGCCCCGTCGTCCACCGCCTCCTATGTTCCCGGCAAGCGCAAAGATTTATTGTCATGTCGGTTCCAGCTTGTGGCTTGCATCTGGGATCTTGGATCTGGGAGCCACCATGGAGTTGGAGTTGCAGTTGCAGTTGGAGTGGTAGCTCCATCGCCCATCTCCATCTCTGCAGCTCCACCTAGGCACGCATCCCATCCCAGAAGGAGTTGCAAAAGTTCAAAGGTGCCAATGCGTTTGCTGCTCAGCAGCTCCAAGCTGCCACAAACTACAGTAGCAATGGGTTCGACTCACAGTCGGGGGGGAGACCACAGTTGCTGGCGGAGAAGGAGAAGGAGTCGGCATGGAGGGCCAGGCAGATGGAAGTGGAGTTGGGGTTGGAGCCAGGGCCAGAAACAATATTACACTGGAAGTTAGACAGATAAATTTGTATATAAATTATAATAGATGATTGGGAAAAAAAAAATTTGTTTCACTTTTGAGCTTTAGAAATGTAGGTTTGGGTCAGCTTTCAGCAAGCCATTGAAAATTTTGGATATATCTTATGGATATAAATCACATATTATTATAGAAATAACACAAAAACTGAATGTAAAATAAAATCGGACTTAAATTTCTAATATTATGAGCTTTAGAAATGTAGATTTGGGTCACCTTTCTGCAAGCCATTGAAAATGTTGGCTATAACTCACATAAATCAGATATTATTTTAGAATTTATTATGATGTATTATGATGTATGATTTAGGGTCACCTTCCCAAAAAACCGTACAAAATTCTACAAAATTCTAAAAAAAAAAAAAAAAAAACACCGAAGAACCCTTTCCCCAAACTTTATAGCGTAAATCAACTACAGATTTCTGCGAGTGGAGAATCAGACCCAAAGACAGGCCAGGCCAAGTCGTCATTTGTTTGTCTGCCGCCGCCCGCTGGGACGGACTGCTGATGGTGGAGCCGATGTTGACTGGTCTTGGATCCATGGATCCCATGGCTCACGGATCCCTAGGGCAAGGGTAGCCCCCTCCTCGATCCACTCTGATTCGCCTGCGCCTGCGCCTGCGCCGCCCCTGCGGATCATTTGTTTGTTGGACAATGGCAGCGCGTGAATTTATGCAGTGAAAAACTATTTGGTGACCCCGATGCTCGTCGCTCTGCTCCTTCTGCTTCTCCTCCTTCCCTTTTGGCCAATATAGCAACTGCAACTACAGACTGCCACTGCCACTGCAGAAGTCAGGGAGTTAGGAAGTCGGGGAACAGATCGGGTCAGGCTTATGCAATGCTAAGGGTCAACCAATGTGGGGATCGGACACTTGGAGTCAGCAGTTTCTGTACAGTACTGGGGGTACTAAGTACTGAGAACATTGACTGGCGGTAATAGCAGGAAAGCCTGACCATATTTTTCTCACCTCCACTGACTGAGATAGTGATACAGATGAATGCTAATTGAATCAATTAATTTAATTTATACCTGTCATCATTACTCATTTATATGGTCATTTGTTAAAATCCATTTGGTTGGCAATGCACTATTATGGACTAATCAAATGCTTGTAAAAAGTAACTTAATCATTTTGAATAAGTTATAGTATTATTATTGATGATCATTTGGGGAGAGATGAGAATTCCTTGTATTTTTTCGATCATTTGTGCCTAATTATAGGTTAGGGATCCTTTAATATGATCGATTTACAAGTATATCGATAAAATCGTTGAGAAATCGATAAGTGATCTTTTATGGTATAAATCAAATGTTTCCAAAATATAACTTAATCATTTTGAATATGTTATAGTATTATTTGGGGACTATGGGATTTCCTTATACTTTTTCTATCATCTTGTGCCTAAAATCAATTATTGTATTATATTTATAGGTCAGGGATCTGGTGGAGAAGTGCACGTGCCCCTCACAGTTCCCGATGGTCAGGGTGTCCGAGGGCAAGTATCGTATCGGCGACACCAAAGTTCTTATCTTTGTGCGGGTGAGTGTTAGTTTTGTTGGTAAGCAAGTTATATTGGACCTAATGGGGCTCCTTAAATACAAGATCCTTCGCTCTCACGTGATGGTGCGAGTCGGTGGCGGTTGGGACACATTATCCCATTATCTGGACAAGCACGACCCGTGCCGCTGCCGTGCCCAACATCGTAGTTCCGTGGCCGCCCGCCTCGTTCCCCGCCAGTCGCCGAATCATAATCCCAGCAACGGCATCGAGCTCCACAAGGCACAGGTGATATTCGAGAGGTGAGTCCAATTTACCCTAAGTTCTTTTCTTAGGTCTTTAATTTGATTCAATCTGGAGTTTGTCGTATATCATTA
The DNA here is from genome assembly GCA_037075245.1 of Drosophila mimetica. Classification (NCBI taxonomy): domain Eukaryota; kingdom Metazoa; phylum Arthropoda; class Insecta; order Diptera; family Drosophilidae; genus Drosophila; species Drosophila mimetica. Next base: position 25,023,034 of record JBAMCH010000005.1, on the reverse strand, counting down.
AGTGACTGTGAAACGCTGCTAAATTGATCGATTTAAAAGTATATCGGTAAAATCGTTGAGAAATCGATAAATTGCTCGTATACATTTTATGGTATACATCATAAATCCGTTTCGTGTCTAGTTTAAACTCCTTAAAACTGTGATCCAATAATCGTTTTCAAAAATGTGTATCACTATTTATCGATAATTTCATCTCGATAATAATTTTTCCAGGTCACCGCCAGCAGCTCGACGGGTTTTCAACAGTCCCAATTGCAATGGTGGATCAGGAACGGCAGCGGGTTCATCCAGTGGAACGGGATCCTCATCATCAGCAGGAGCAGGAACAGGAGTGGGCGTGGGCGTGGCCCCGCCTCCATCGCTCCAGAACGGTCACAGTCTATCGCCGAATTCGGGCAAGTACCGCAGTCGCAGTCCGACGCCGCAGCGCAAGTTTCTCAACCAGCAGACGAACGGATTGGGAGTGGGCGTGGGATTGGGAGGAGGCAGTGCATCCGCAACGGGAGCCAGCCAGATAGTCATAACGGAATCCTCTGGCGGCCAACTGCTCGGATCGCCCAGTTTGGCCCGACGCTCGATGTCGCCGAGTCCTCGCCGCTTGATCGACATGCGCAAGAAGCAGAGCTCCCTGGACTCGTACAGCAGTGGTCCCAAATCGCTGCCCGGCTACAGTTGCTCCTCCATGGAGGAGGCAAGTGGCGGATCCGCTGGCGGAGCCGGCACAGCATCGGGAGCAGCAGTGGCCGCGGAGCAAAGTGGCGCCAACAAGTTCGAGAACATCAGCGACAATGGCAGCGAGATCAGCGACGAGGGCTACCGCAGCCTGGGCGTCATCCAATCCGGAGCCCAGAAGCGCGAGTCCCTCCACAGTCAGGCCTCCATCGAGGACGCTGAAAGCAATGGTGAGTTCGGTGATCCTGATCCTAAACCAACTAGAATCCATCTAAACACCCAAACCAAATTTATGATTTGAGATTTGGTTTGGGTGTTTATCTATATTATCTATATTCATATTTCTGTAACCCAAAAAAACGGGAAGGGGATAAATTCACCCAGAACGGATTGACATAAAAATCTAAAAAAAAAAAACATAAATTCGGAAATAATTAGGAGCGCAATGTAGGATATAAATTAGAACCATAGGCGACCCCAAAGTGCCCCAAAATTCGATTAGTTTTTTTCCTAAATTTCAAATATGATTCTAATATTATTGGATTGGTATTATGATATTGTTATCATAGTAGAAAATATTAAGAAAAGAAAAGAACAGACTATAAAATTTAATTTCAAATATGGAAATATTATATTTAAAGTTTATTCAAGGCTTTTTATCTTTGATTTTAATTTGAAGCCCTATTAATTATTGATATATTAAAAGATTTTCCGGATATTTTATACCTTGATTTAAATATTTTCACTCTAAGTTCCAATTTTCTATCCATTTTCCCCATCTTCTTCCCACTTTGCAGCGCGTCTGGATCACACCTCCAGTGACTCGCAGATCTCGCCCTCCGACGAGCCGGCAGCCGATGAGAAGACCGCCGTGGATATCCTGGAGGAGGAGGATCTGAATGGCCACGACCGAGGCGAGGAGGAGGAGCACGAGGAGCACGAGGAGCACGAGGACTACTCGGTGTGCGATGGCCCCCAATCGCTGCCGGCGATCCTAAGCGTCGGGCATAAGCTAGCCGACAAGTTCGAGCGATCCGGTGTGTTCATCACCGACGACGAGATCACCGTGGACATGGCCAAGACCGAGGATCCATCGGCAGTGGCAGTGGCAGTGGTGACGCCAGCTCTGGTCGCCCAAACGCCCAATCTCAGCAAGATTCCGCGCTCTCCGCTGGCGCAGCGTCGTCGCCGGAGCAGCATCGACAATAGTACGTGCGGTGGAGCCGGCGGAAGTCTGCAGGATCTGAGCAGCCGCTCGGGATTACCGGCGCCGGCTTTTGGCCGCAAACAGCCCGTCTATCGTTCGGTGCGAGCACGCAACTCCACCGGGGCAACGCCTGCGGTGGCGGTGGCGGTGGCGGTGGCGGCGCCTCCACGATCCCGTCAAGCCACCCAATTGCCGATGGTGCGGGATGTGACCAATACGTGGAGTGGCCGATCGACGGGGACGCCAAAGAGGAGGCCTCCCTGCAATGCGGATACCTTTGTGGCGCCAGCAGCAGCTGGCGGTTGCTTTGAGCGGAACGGCAAGGCGCGCTCCTCGCAGATCCTCTACGACAGCAACGGACGGCGGGTGAGGAGTGGAGCACCCGGTTGCACCAGTTCGCTGACCACGTCGCCCGTCAAGAATCACGCCTCCTCGCCGCTGGCCCAACAGCTCCTGGAGGCGGCCAGCAGCGCCAAGAACGATGCCCAGATTCTGGAGAAGATGAAGTCGCTGCTCTCGCGCTATGCGGCTGGTAACCAAACGAAGAAGGCGGTGGTCAATGGCAGCAGCAGCAGCAATGGCAAGAAGACGCCGGTCTACGAGGACTTCACCACGGCCTGGGTGCACAGCAATGGGAATCTGGAGCGCTCGGAGAGCTGTTCTCCGCCGGCCAAGGCGCGATCCAAGCGGAGCTCCGCCGCCAGTTCCTGCGAGAGCAACAACTCGAACACGGGAGCAGGAGCTGGAGCTGCAGCTGGAGCCGGATCATCCAGTGTGGTATCGCCGAGGCGCGAGAGGGGCATGTCCAAGATCCCGGCGCCAGTGCGTCATCATACAGAGCTTTACTAGCAGCGCCGGAGGACGCCTAGCGTCCAGGTTCAAATCCGTTTCCAAGCCAAGTCGAGGGTTTTCTGAAAAGCCTCCAGGCGAGCAGAGGAAGAGCAAGTGCAGTCGGGGATCGGGGATCGGGGATCGGGGGTAGTACGTATGCAATAAGATAGGATTAAAGCCAAGCTGGAATTGTCTGCTGCTGCCGAACGGCGTGTGTGTGTGCGTGGAGAGCAGAGAATCAGATGAGAAGAAGAATCCGGGTGAAGAAAGTGAAGAACCGAAGATTTCATCAACCCAAAGGATAGTGGGAAATCTGAAGACAGGCCATAGAAAGCTGAAGAACCCTAAGAAAATCCCCAGAAAAATGGGCAGAAATTATAGAAGGTGAGGAAACCAACTCAAAAGACAAAGAAATCCGAAGGTAAAGCCATAGCTATAGGACACCCAAATCAGAATCAGAATCAGGATCGAGAAACGTCGAGTGAAGAAAGCAAAACTGAAACTGCCTCATAGACAGACAGGTCAGAATCAGAATCAGAATCCCTAGCAGCCAGAGACTTCCAAGCATATCCCTTATATAACTCAACTATAAAGAATCCCCTATAATCGTCCTTATATCTACTCTCTCTCTCTCTCTCTTTCCGTATAACCCCTTAATATACTACGTTAATAAACTTGATCTTTCCATATATCATTTTTGTGACTCTATACTCCATAGAATAACATAGCATTTCCGTAACCAAAGTTAAGCATTTGATTTGTATTTAAAGCTATCGCTTCGATCTGTGCTGATCTAGGGTAATGAATTAACCATATATACAATCCAAATTTGAGACTCGAGTAAAAATTTTAAATCAATTTTTTGTCTAGACCTAGAACAGGAATTTTAAATCTAAACGAAAGCCACAAAAATCAAGAACAATATCGATCATATATCTATAATAATATATATTTAAAAGCATAAAAACACACACACACACGATCGCAAAAACACATAGAGGACGCGCCTACATAGTTTTCTAGAAATTTTTAAAGTAAAGCCAAGCAAATTCTTCAGATTCGATTTGTAGCGAAGCAGAATACGTTTATTTTTGTACGCTTGAGATCAGAGGAACCGGGGATCTGGAAAGATGGATAGCTTTTAGAGAACTCGACTTTTACAGTACAGTGTATACAGTATATACAAGGATGAGTGGATTCGGTTGGGGATATATATGTATGTATGTAGCAAGCATAGCTAGGAAATAAAGCGAACCGCGGCCCCGCAGAAAGCAAAAGTGGGTGCTCCTTGGTCTGGGAACTCCAAAATCACGCTCTTCAGGAAACCACAAACCTGCACCACCAAAAAAAACCCCACACACACACACCACACAAGGAATACAGTGCGTTTCGAAAGTTTAGTTCGATAAATAAATACACACGTAAAAAATATAAAACACAAAACTCGAAAAACGGTCACAAAAAAAGGAAAATAACTGAGAAACTATAGCTTTTGATGGGACAGAAGGGGAAATCGTTGTAAGGCGAGCGAACGAACCATAGCATAATTATCGGGATCCCTTCAAATTTCTACTATCTACATTATAAAACATATATATTGTACGATTATTATCTTTTTTTTTTCTTTAGCCCTAGCAATGTTAACATATAGTTTAGTACATCGTACCTATGATATGATAACTATATAGATTGTAAATTGTGTTTGTCCAATTGCCCCCCATGTTGTATAGTTATTATATATACTATGTAAAATCGGCCTTAATGTTCAGTCTGTCGATACCTTATATCATTTTTTTTTCCTTTTTCGTATAATTTCTATTTTTGAATTAAGTTGCGTTTTTCAGCTTTTTATTGTACACCAAATGATTACCAATTTATGTATAGAAACAAGATAATTAATGATTAATTGTTTAACAATTAAATTGTTCCAATACACACACACACATAGACAAAAAAAACACCCACACACACGAACACCCCTGACCCGTGGTGTGATTACAATTATAGAGAATTAAGCAATTGGCCCGATTTGTATTCGCATGCCAAAAGGTTGATAAGAAATCGACATATTGCACCACGGGCTCTCGAGCGCTGGCCATGATGAGCATCGCATCACATCGCATCGCATCGCATTGCATTGCATATATGATATAATATGTATATGTACTTGGATATATATCGCAGAACATATAAAGTGTATTTTAAATACAGCTAAAGTGTAATTATCAATTCATTTCGAAAGCAAACTAACTATTACAAATGGAATAGATTAGACCGCAAGGGTGTACTCTAAGCGAACAGCAGCATAATTGATTTTAATCACAAGAATTTAATAAATAAAAGCCTATATACATAAAAATACAAAAAAAAACCAACAGGCAATCGTTTTAACTTAAATGCCCTCGCAGGGCTTTATTTATTTATCCACATATACAAAGTGTGCTGGAATCGGAGCAGTGCTTAGGTATATAGCAATACATTACACACCCTGCAGGCCCATTCATTTGGGGGGGATTCATCGCAAAGAACTGCAGGGTATCGTCAGTTGGATGGTGGTGGGTGGTGATGGTATGATCGTGTTACATCTAGAGATCGCCGAGTGCGTCCAGACCGGCGCCGCCTCCGCCCGCCTCCTTGCCAAACTTGGCCTTATCCTGGCTCTCGGTCCAGGCCTTGGCAATCATCTGCTTCGTCTTGGAGTCTCCCTCGTTGTACATCTTCTTCATGATGTTTACCAGCGCCGATTCGGGATTGTCGCTGTCCTTGCTAAGCTCGGTGTCCGCCTTCTGTTTCAGTCGCTTCTGGATGGCGGTCAGCACGTCCCAGTGCACGTCCTCCTTGGACTTCTTCAGGTAGATGGCCACCATGTCGGTCTTGATCTTGCGGTAGCTCTTCTCCACATCGATGCCGTGCAGCAGGTTGTTCACGCTCAACCCAAAGTCCTTGCCCTGCAGATCGCGCACATGCAGCTGCAGTGAGGTTGGCGTGTAGGTGACAGTCACATTCTCCTCCGTGCAGCCCTGCACGCCGTTCAAGGTGATGAAGAGCTTCACGAATTTGACGCTCTGGTCCCAGCCGTAGTCGGTCAGCTCGTGCAGGTATCTGGGGGGTATCAGGTGTTTACTAATGCGGCAGGCTTAAGCATCCTAACTTGAGTGTTCACTACGTTAACGGTGTTGAGTATGTGGAGTTGCATGATGCAAGTGTACACGTGTAGTTCATATAACTTGGAAAATGCTTCCCTTTACTACCTATTCAATGACTTGTAAAAGATGCGCCATGATGTATGATGAAAATGTGTGGATCTACTTCATAAAACCCATGTTGATTGCCTGATGTTCTTAAGACACTTCTATAGATTATATGCCCAGATGAAGGCTCTAATAAAACTTGTATAAGAAATGGTGAACGATGATAACACGTGGATCTATTAGATCTTTATCTTTTCATGATGATCTTCCGCCAATTTTGATGGTATAATCTGGGGTATATGAATGTAAACTGGACAAGACATGTTGACTATGTGCGAACCCCTTGAAACCCGAAGTACATGAGCTATACAGCTGAGATTTTGAGACCCCAGTCTCAAAGGACATAATGAATCTTACGGACAGAATTTGTGTTAGAAGGGTGTTAGTCAGAGTGATCTGTTCTAAAAGACAATCTTAAGATAGGTCTAGCTTATGTGTTTTATGGTTTATAGGTGATTATAACTAAAATTGCAGCATTTATAGGGTGGCGATTTTGAGACCCTCGTGCGCGGGGGAGTCCCCAGGAGCACCCCCCTCCCTTATCACTAACCTCTTGGCTTCTCCGGATCCTGCGGCCTGTCGCTCCGCCGCAATCTTGGCCTTCATCTCCAGGTTGACGATCTCACGCTCCGCCTCCGCTTTGGCGGTGGTCAGCACGCCTTTTACGCGGGCACCTTTCGCCTGCGCCAGAAGGGCAGCAAACTCGGCCACATCGCTCTTGAGCTGTTTTGCATTAAAGTTCATTGTTATTTACTAGATAACTAAGCGCACGGACACTCGGACTCACCTGTTCCAGGGACATTTTGTCTGAATTGCAAGCAAAAGCTGGTTAATTTCGCAAATGCGCAGAAATTTCGAGCAATTCAATGACGCCGGCGCCCGCTGCGGAATGTGCTAGAAAACGACTAACGCGTGGCGCTAACAGAGCACATTGCGGAAAATACTCTTTCGGGATTTTTAGTATATTTTAATAAAATACTCTTTTGAGGTATTTTTAGTATATATCAAGACAAATACCTTTTGCGGTATATTTGGTATATTTCAGCAGGCGAATAGCCCTAATAAATAAATCTTTTAAATCGTATTATTTAAGAGAATATATTTTAGAACAAGGCTTAAAAAATATACAAAGTTAACAAATTAAACCGTAGTTATTTCTACTATAGCTAATATATACAATAGTAGAGTATTTTTACTAGAAAATAGTTCAAACATTTGTATTCCAATAAAAAAGGGAAACTATTTAACTAAGAAAATAAGACATAAAATGCAGTTAAAAACTAGATTAATACTTTTTATATAAAACCCAAGGCTTAAGTCTGCCGGTTAAACAAATTCTCCCGCCACTAGTGTGACCAGCGTGCAGGCGTTAGGGTATTTCTGGCGTGTGGTATATTATCAAAAGCGTAGCGCCCTCGGTGGTTTGATAGCACCTCTCGCTCCCGCGGAACGGAACGCCGACGACGACGACGACCACATAATCTAGACAATACGATACTACCCAGTGCAGTGGCCAGTTAATGTGCTCCACCCGGGGAACCCACTTCCAACCAGCGGACGCTGCGCCACAGCCAGAGTTCCGGGATTAAAGGGCGGCGCAGCAGCAGAGGGATTCTCGCGCTCCCGACTCCGGATTTCTGGGCCAGAAGCATCCCGAGTGAGTAGGCCCAGTCCCAGACCCCAATCATCACTCACTAGAAAGTCAAACTGTTTCGACAGCACACTGTATTGTATCCCCGTTTTTTGGCCCAAAACTAAATTTGAAACGTTTTTTCTTCTTCGACCAAATTATCGCATGTTCGCTTGTAGGCCTTTAGCCCTGGAATAGGACGTTTCGAGACTTTGCGGGAGGATCAGGATCACAGCGAACCGACGGATGCCCAGGAATCGAGTGCTCCTCGAGTACAATGGCCGATCGCGTTGTGTGCCAGGAACTGGCGACGCCAGGGACCCACTATCGTCGCCCCAGGTCGGGAATGGCGAGCCCCAGCATGGTCTATGCCAATGGCGGGGGATCCTGGCGAGCGGCACCGAGGCAGAGCCAGAAGCAACAGCAGCATCATTACCAGCACCAGAGGCAGATGCCGCAGCAATATGGCCACAGTGCAGGAACTGGAAGCGCAGGAAAGTATGCGGCGAAGCCCAGTGTGGTGGCGGAGGAGCAGCAGCCGGTGGACTCGAATGGAGCTGAGATGGTGGGCCTGCCCGCCACGCCGCGAGCTCCCAAGCAGACGCGCAACAAAAGCGAAGGTGAGTCGCCCGGATATCCTTAGTTGCCTCAGGAGAAGTGTAATCCATTCTTGTGTAATCCCGCCTAGATGCCATCAATGATCTCCTCGTGCGAATACCGGACATTGGCAAGCTGTTCGATGTCCACAGCCGGATTGGCAACGGCACCTTCAGCACCGTGCTGCTGGGCACCCTGCGCCGGGAATCGCATCTGCCGGACAGTCTGCGTCGCAAGTTCGCCATCAAGCATCACATACCCACCAGCCATCCGGACAGGATAATGAAGGAGCTGCAGTGCATGACCAAGATGGGGTAGGTCCCGAAAAACGCGTAATCCCTGTGGGATTCCATAAGCCCCCACTCATATGTATCCCCTTGCTACATTCACTGGTACAGTGTACACTCCACCCACGCACGCTGCTTCGTCCTCGTCTGCGTCAAGCGCCGTTAAACGACGTCAGCCGGTAGCTGCCGCTCCATCTACGTCATTGCAATTTATTTCGCCGCACGAACGAGCGAACGAGACGGCCATATAGGCGGCTATGGCGTTCGTTTATTGCACTTTCACACGCCATTCACGTGCCCATTTACAGTTACATTGAAGCCCCCTCGCTGCACAGAGAGAAAAAATGCTCTAAAACTCACTTATTCCGCCTATTATTTGCCTTTTTCGCATGCAAATATGCCTAAATCTGGCTAAAATCCCCCTTTGTTTACGCTAAAAAGCATCTGTCCGTGCATAGAAAAACAAATCAGTATGATAGCGGCCACAAATGCCGAGTTCAGTTAGATATTTACACTTTTCCATTGTATATTAACCAGGCAAAAGGTTATCTTGTGAAGAATTAAATGTTTTTTAGCTTAAAATGGCTAAATATCTAGAAAGTAGCAAGGGTACGAGTTCAAATCCCACGCAAGATTGAGAAAATTTTTCAATTTATTAGCTTTCTATATGAATTTATATTATATATATATCAAGTTTCTATTTTTAAACATATATAGCCCATTACTTTGCCAAATTTCCTTTCAAATCTTCAAGTTATGCGGAATTTTTTTGCCGTGTGGCAGCTGTAATGTTTGTTTACAGCCCGCGCACATCACACATGCGTGGTGCTCGGCTACAGACACTAGCATATCCTGCAATCCCAGCCGTCTGTTATCGATTGCCATGCTACCACCAGCCCCGGCAGTCGATTAGATTAGAGGCGTAGTCCCCCAATCCAAAACCGAATCGAAATCGGTTCAATACCGCCTCGAACCGGAGGAGTTTGGGGTAGTATCGTCATTGGTCAGCTCCCGGCTGGATATTTCTCCTTCTCCTTCTTCTCTCGTCTCCTCTCCGGAATAATAGAGTGGGTTTGCTGTGTGGGCGACGACGTTGCGTGTATGACATTAGCCGGCTGCCTGGCCCCGGATTACCCATCTTTTGCCCCTTGAAGACCCATTGCCTGCTGCGATTTTGTGTCTATTCAAGCAATTTGCGCAAATTCCGAAGACCCAATTGCGTCACAGCCGACGATAATTATGACTGGGCCAGGCCGAGTGCTCCCTCACGTATTCACGTATTCACATATGCCGTATGCTCGTATTCCGTTTGCCCATCGCCCAGTTCGCAATTCGCATCTGCCATATCGGCCATCGCTCAGCTCTCAGTAGTGTGCTGAGCAGCTGGCTAGAAAAGTAGCTAAAAAATCAAGTAACCCTAAAAAAAAAAGTTTAAAAAAATTTGTCAACCTACAAATCAGTTAAAAAAATATATTTTCATAAACTATTGGTTCCAAACTATAAAGAACCACAAGTCTTATGACTGAGTTTATTATCAACCTATTTTTTTTTTTATATTTGTAGGGTGTAACTCCAAAAGAACATATTCATTTTAAAAAGTATACGTATATCTATAAAAAAAATGGTCCTTCAAGCATTTTAGGCCATTCTAAACTGAAATCCATTCAAATAGGCTTTTAAGTTGTGTTTAGATGACCTTAGAAAATAAAAAAAAATTCTAAATAAATATGATGTAAAATCGCTGGCAATAAAATAGTTGAAAAGCAGCTCATCACTGGTTCTGAGTGACGTCGAAAAGCCTCTCTCTCTCTCTCTCTTTCAGTGTGTCTCCCTCCCACTCATCGAAAGTGGGCGGAAGTGCGGTGGTGTATCAGTTGTTATTGTTGTTTACGTTACCTTTACCCACAGGGAACAACAACAACAACGACTAGAAGGGAAAGTTGGCTTACAAAAAACCGGCTGTCCAGTTTAATCAATCCCAATCCATTCCAATCGTATTGTTCGCATTTTATTTTCGCTATCTTTAAAAATAACATTTCTGTGGGCTGGTCACGGTCTATATATTTCAAGAATAGGAATTTTATAATGCATTCGTATTCGGAAAAATCAGTTTTCAAACCCCTCGCAACTGATTCTTTACGGATTTAATATCATGATTTATTATTATATGAGAATATTTATTTATTTTATTAATATAATAATATAATAAATACAATATTATGTTTAAAATATCTAAAAAATCAGTTTTCAAACCCCTCCTAACTGATTCTTTATGGATTTAATATCATGATTTATTATTATATTAGAATATTTATTTATTTTATCATGCTGAAAATATCTGCAAAAGATATTTTTTAAAACCTTCGTTACTGATTATTTATGGATTTAAAATGATGATCTAGGTTCAAAACCTTTACGATTAGATATAAGAAAAATTCGCATTTCAAATCCCATTTTTTTTTAATTTGTTTATTTTATTTACTGCATTACATCTTTATGCTCAAAAAATCTGTAAAATGTATCATAATATATACTAATAGTTTTTCTTTCCTCCCCGTTTTTTTCAGTGGCACGGAGAACGTGGTGGGCATCCACTGTTGCCTGCGCTGCGATGCCTCCGCCGCCTTTGTGATGCCCTACATGGCCCACGACCGTTTCCACGACTTCTACACGCGCATGGACGTGCCCGAGATCCGGCTGTATATGCGCAATCTGCTGGTGGCCCTGCGTCATGTCCACAAGTTCGATGTCATCCATCGGGACGTGAAGCCGAGCAACTTCCTCTACAATCGCCGCCGTCGTGAGTTTCTGCTCGTCGATTTTGGCCTGGCCCAGCATGTGAATCCGCCGGTCATGGGTTCAGCCGCCTCCTCTGCCGCCGCCGCCGTCGCCAGCAACAACAACAATAGCAAGCGACCCCGGGAACGGGATGCCATGGAGGCAGTGCAGCAAAGTGCACCAGCGGACGCTGGTCTGGGTGGCGCTGTGAAGCGCATGCGTTTGCACGAGGACTCGGGAAAGATGCCCCTGAAGCCAGTGAATGATATTGCCCAAAGCGAGTTGCAGCAGCAGCAGGCGGCGTCTGCTGCAGATGGCTCCAATCCTGTCCAGCAGCAGCAGCAGCAGACAGTGCAGCAAGGGCAAGGGCAGCAGGGCCAGATGGAGCAAGCGCCGTCGACCGCATCCGGCAGCAAGTACAATACGAATCGCAATGCCTCGGGAGCGTCGGCGAATAATGCCAAGTGCTTTTGCTTTGCCAATCCATCGGTTTGCCTCAACTGCCTGATGAAGAAGGAGGTGCACGCATCGCGGGCCGGGACACCTGGCTATCGGCCGCCGGAGGTGCTGCTCAAGTATCCGGATCAGACCACCGCCGTGGATGTTTGGGCGGCGGGCGTGATCTTCCTTTCGATCATGTCGTCGGTGTATCCATTCTTCAAGGCCCCCAACGATTTCATTGCGCTGGCCGAGATTGTGACGATCTTTGGCGATCAGGCGATCCGCAAGACGGCCCTCGCTTTGGAGCGCATGATCACGCTGAGCCAGCGATCGAGGCCGCTCAATCTGAGGAAATTGTGCCTGCGCTTTCGCCATCGTTCCGTCTTCAGCGATGCCAAGCTGCTCAAGAGCCACGAATCGGTCGACGGAAGGTGCGAAGTGTGTCGCAATTGCGATCAGTACTTCTTCAACTGCCTGTGCGAGGACAGCGAGTATCTGACGGAGCCCCTGGATGCCTACGAATGCTTTCCCGCGAGCGCTTACGATTTGCTGCATCGCCTGCTGGAGATCAATCCCCACAAGCGGATCACCGCCGATGAGGCACTGCAGCATCCCTTCTTCACGGCCACAGAGGAGGCAGAACAACCGCCGGCGGCAGCGGATCAGGATCAAAGTGCGGCAAATGGAACGCCAAGGAAGATGCGGCGGCAGAGGTATCACAATCACAAGACGGTGGCCGCCACTCCGGAGCAACTGAAGCAGCAGGTGGCCCTCGATCTGCAGCAATCGGCCATCAACAAACTGTGAAACTAGTCCTCACCACACACACAACACACACTACACATTTTGTATATAAACTATACCCAAATCACATATCACGATTGTATATAGACAACACCCACCACTTACATCAACTGCATCCCCGGAGACCCAGAAGAAACTCGTCCAGTGTACACAAGTGTCCAAGTGCCCACAGCTCGGCCACATCTACTTACCTCAGGCTGCAGGAAGAAAACCAAATGAAGCACTAATCCACGATTATATTTATATATAGGAAACGTTTCAATCATGAACAATAGGCAAGGAATACCAAAAAGAAAAGCAAATGAATAGTAGAGAAAAGAGAATGATCACGAAGATTATGGCCGAAAGGATTGCATGGCCGGAATGCTGCACTATCCATCATGTTGTATAGTTCGAATAGTCTTAGCTAAACCTAAGTATGATTATTGTATATCTGAGAGCCTTGTGAGCGGCGATATATAGAGAAGCGAAAATATATTTATACCATGAAGAATGAATGAAATTGAAATTGATATATTGTATTTATTCCGAGAATTTTATTGTTATCTGCCTGATAAAAACTGAAAATGAAACAATTGAGCTCAGATTTATGGTAAAATTTTTGAAAGTTTTTCATCTGATAGTTTTCAGCAATGTTAATTTAGGATTACAGTCTATCTAGATTCTGGAATCTAGACCTTAGACATAGATAATTTGAACTCAGATTTATGCTATAATTTTGTAAATTTAAGGAAGTTTTTAAGCTAGAAGTGTAACCTAAAGATCAGTTTACTATTCTAGGATATCTAGAGTATAGAATCTAGACCTTAGGCAAGCTTAGAAAATAGTTTTCTACTTTCTCCTCTTGGTTTCCATTAAGACAGACGTACAAAACATATTTATGTAGGGGAAAAAAATGTATTTATAAGAATTACATTACAAGAAAACAGGGTTTCGAAGGCCTTAAAAACTAAGCTAGATCAACAGATGGGATCCCTTTCCTGGACCGACGCTATGTCTCCATTTTCTCGGCCTTCTTGCGCTTCGTCTTCGACGTGGATGGCGAATCAGCGGCAGTCTCCTCCTCTGGCACCTCCTCCACCCGGATCCGCTTGCCGGCGACGACGTCCTCCTTGGAGGGCTGCGTCTCCATGGCCCGCTTCTTGGGCTTCACGAAGCTGCCACGCCCGGCGGCGCGCTCCGCCTCCTCGATGCTGTAGGGCTCGATCTCCAGCGCCTTGAGCCGCCGCTTGTGCACCTTGGTGCGGAAGTGGGCCTGCATGGCGGTGTCGTCGATGAAGTACTTGGCACAGTGCACGCAGTAGAACTGCGCGAATCCGGGCTTATCGAGGTCCACGTTCTGGTTGATCAGCTCCCCGCTGCGGGTGCGCAGGTCATCGTCGATCTGGTCGAGATCGCGACGGCGATTACGGACACGCCACCGCCTCTGCAGATGGGTGTCCCCATAGTGCATCTTCTTGCGCTTCGTTACCATTCCCATCTTGCTGGCTTTTTGTTAAATTCGGTACTTTCAACTGAGATAAGCGTTTGTTTTGGCACGTGTTTTGGTTGCCAGTTGGGTTTCAGCTGAAGTCGCTCTGCCAGACCTCTTCTACAACATGCAACAAGTTCAAGCATTACATTTTTCAGCCGAGCTTCTATTTTATTGCTTAACTTTACCTTTTTATGCCAAAAATCCAGATGTTTTAAAATTTAATAATAACTTAATGCGCACCAAAATTCCTAGTGATGGGCGCCGACCGATAACACGTTCTCGATAACCAAACCGGTGTGGTTGGTGTCTTGGCTAAGCTAGCGGTGACGCCCACCATAAATTAGAGATGGCAGAGCTATAAAGCGATAGGTGTGTGTACGCGCTATGTTAAAAAATGTTAAATGCAAAAATACCAAAAATACTAAAAACATTTTAGGGATGGCAAGCAGCCGATAGTCGCTACCGAACATCGATAACTCTAAAGCACTGGAATCGATTCATCGATGGCGCCATCGATGATTCTCCACCTCTACTTAGTCGCGTGTTCGCACACAAATTGCAATTTTGCTGTCGTTTTTAACTAACTAAAATTGACAGCGCGCTGCAAAGGGGCGAGAGACAATCGCACGCGGTGGAGGAGTGCGATCTGCACAGGAAATGCAAACTTGCATTGCGAGGCGCAACCATTGCACTTGATTAATTTCGGTAATAATTCGATTCTCGAAAGAACCAGTCGTGTGCGTGTGTCGAGTGTCTCGCTGCGTGCGAGTGTGTGTGTGGTGTGCATAAAAAGGCATAGAGGCAAGGAGTGAAAGAGAGAGCGCGAGCGGGAGCGCAACGAAAGTGAGCGAGAAGCAGAAATTGTTAGTGCTTATAAGGATATATAGCGTGGCGGAGGGAGAGAGCGGCGGAGAGAGTGAGAAAGAGCAGAAGAAGCAGCAGCGACGCCGACAACAACTGTAATTTTCCATTAATTTTTGGGCGGGTTTTGGAGCTGCAAAAAAACAACTGTCGTACTATAACTTTGCTTTTTTTTATGGTCAACATGTGTATTTTGTGCACGTTTCGGTGCGCGCGTGAGTGTGTGCGTACATGTGTGTGTGATAAACTTGAAATACAACGCAATCGCAACGAGAACAAAACTCGTCAAGGTAAAACGGCAGAAAAAAAGGAACAAGAATTGTGTGTGAAAAATTCCAACGGAATTACGCGATAAATCATGTGAAGAGCGGACCAGCTACGCACGTGTGTGCGTGCGAGGGAGAGAGCGGGCGATCGAAGTAGTTCGCCTAATTGATTTTCGCTTAATTACTGCAGCGGTTGCATAAATTAAATGTTTACATTTGCCGCGGCCAGTGCTGCAAAGCAGGCTTTCGCAGCCAGGTGGCAACCCTAGCCCTGTCGGCCTATCGATAGCCCCTGCAATTAATTAATCAGCCTAATTAAAGCCCAGCATATTTTGCCGGTTAAAAGAATAAAAACCATTCGCCCCCTCTCTTTCCGACTTGCCTGATTATCACCTCGCGCCCTCTCTCTCGGCGGTCCCCATTGGGTCGTTAGCCAACACTGACCAGCATTAAGAAAGTGTTAATTTGCCAAAAATGTACAAGTACATGTGCGCCCTGGCCCGCTCTATATATATATGCGTGTGTGTGTGCGGGAGTTTTCCTCTGCCAAATGCAACTTAATTTTTAAGAAAAATTCAGCCAGCAGATGAAAATCGGATCGGGTAAACTATATAGTCTGTTAGTGTGTGCGTTCGGCGGTGCTCTGGCATTGCTTTCCTTGGCATTATTTTATGGTTTTTTTTTTTGGGTTTTCTTTTTTTTTTTTTGCATAATCGAAGCCGCCTTTCGGTACATGTGCATGTGTGCTGTCCCGCTCCCACTCCCACCCCCATACTACGGCCACCTGTACGCCCTTGCACACACACACGCACACTGCACAAAACTAGAGTAGCCACGAGTGTATTGGTGCGAGATATAATATCACTTTGGAAGTCATTTATTTGCGGGCCTCGAAGTCTCGTGAGCGGTTTTTCTTTTTTTTTTTATATATATTTTTTATTTTCTTTTCATATGTGAAAAACCTTTTTGTTGTGGCCCATTTTGGTTTTTCTTTCTTGCCAGTGTGTGTGTGTGATTTTTTTGCGCTCTGAAAAACAATTTTCGCCTGGCGCCTTTAAACGCTTCAGCTGCAATTGGTTGCAAAAAGGAGAGAGGAGGAGGAGGAGGAGGAGAGTGTGAGAGGGGAGAGCGGAGCGGGACATTTCTATTTGTAGAAAAGAGCGCATAATTTGCAATAGTTTGCCTGCCATTTAAGCTTTCCATTCGAGCGAAATGCATGCAAACGCCTTTTTGGAGAGTGGCAGGCCAGAAACAACAACAACAACTACTACTACTACTACTATTTATTGTTATTTCCCTCTCTTCTTTCTCCCACCCTTCCTTTGTTTATTTATCTCCCCCGTTTAACCTATATATCGATATCGGTTTGGTCTGGTATCGGTATCATTCGGTTGCCATTCAAGTGATTTATCCAATTACAAGCAATACATGCAGTGTTTTTATTGATCTTTCCTGGGGATTACCATAAACAATAATATTCGCTTAATTTCCATCGCCTAAATGGATTTAACAAAGTTGCCAATGGCTAAGTTCTACAAGTTGTATTTCAAGTACGTTCATCCTTGTAAAAGAAGTGGACTTTTAACTTGGAGTCATATTTCACTTAACATCACATAAACCCTAAACCTTAGTATTTATTTTCTGCTAGATATTCATTTTAATCAAATTAAATACCATACTGGAGTCGTCTTATAGACATGTTAATGACCAGATTTGTTCTAAAGTTGGAGCCTCTGAAGAAAAATCAGTTAAAATTCGACACTCGACGGTGTCCTGGCTCTCCTGGTTGGAAGGACAACTAACCCATTTAACAAAAACAAAAAATCTAATTAAAAAACGTATTTTTCGCAACCTTTTTTGTAGTTCTTGAACGCTGAGAAACTGAAGAGGTGAAGGCCCAGCTACAAGAAGGCGATAACTCACTTCCCCTGTGGAACACACAGCCCACAGATCACCTCAGATCTATATAGAGCAGAATCTATATATATTAAATATACACAAAAGGACGCAGAGGATACAGGAGGAAGGACGAAGCGAAGGAGTGACGCGCCCCCCCTCGTTTCCCGCCCAGCCAACAGCCGTGTGAAACCGTCTTGAATGGATCCATTTGTTGGCTGGTTTCAGAAGGAACAGGAGGGACCATCGCTGCGCACATGGTTAAAGATTTGGGAGACGAATGCCCAGGAGATGGGCGCATTGCTTGATCAACAGCTACAGCAGGCGACGACGACCAACGGCAGCATTAGCAGCAGCAGCAATAATAGCAGTGGCAACAGCAACAACAACGGCAGCAACTCCACCAACAGCATTGGTAACAATTCAACGGGCAAGCCCTACTTATCGCGACCCAACAGCTCGCTAAATCGAGTGCTGAATTTCCGAGCGGACTCCCTAGAGATCCTGCAGCAGCAACAGCAGCAGCTTAACGGAACCACCCAGCGCACCAGCGGCGGCAGCAACAACAACAGCAGCAGCAGCAGCAACAACACCAGCTCCGCGGCTGATTCCACCACAAGCCGGGACAATAACTCACCCGCCAACAGCAGTTCCACTAACGGACCCGGAGCAGGAGGAGGAGGAGGAGGAGGAACCGGCGGCACCAATAGCCCGGCCACCACAGCGGCAGCCACAGCTGCGACCACGACTGGCCCAGCCACCAGTATGAGCGACACTAGCAACAACCCGCCACAGACAACGACCACGCCCGCCAGCCGCACGAACAGCATCTACTACAATCCGTCGCGCAAGAAACGCCCGGAGAACAAGGCCGGCGGTGCCCATTACTATATGAACAACCACATGGAGATGATCGCCAAATACAAGGGCGAGCCGTGGCGTAAACAAGACTATCCGTATGGCGAGGGCGTTATCGGGCTGCACGAGGAGATCGAGCACTTCTACCAGTACGTCCTACCCACGCCCTGCGAACACGCCATCCGCAACGAGGTGGTCAAGCGCATCGAGGCCGTTGTCCATTCCATCTGGCCACAGGCGGTGGTCGAGATCTTTGGTTCCTTCCGCACCGGCCTCTTTCTGCCCACCTCCGACATTGATCTCGTTGTGCTAGGTAAGTTGAGGAACTAAAAACTCAAAAACCATTCTTACAACAAAGCTATACGTTTATAAGCTGCATCTTATTCTATGCGTTTTCGTTTTACTTCAGGTTTGTGGGAGAAGCTGCCGCTGCGCACGCTGGAATTCGAGCTAGTGAGCCGTGGCATCGCCGAGGCTTGCACAGTGCGTGTCCTGGACAAGGCATCCGTGCCCATCATCAAGCTGACGGACCGGGAAACGCAGGTGAAGGTAGACATATCGTTCAACATGCAGAGCGGCGTGCAGTCGGCGGAGCTTATTAAGAAGTTTAAGCGCGACTATCCAGTGCTGGGGAAGCTGGTGCTGGTGCTCAAGCAGTTCCTACTGCTCCGCGATCTCAATGAGGTGTTCACGGGCGGCATCTCTTCCTACTCGCTGATCCTCATGTGCATCAGCTTCCTGCAGATGCATCCGCGCGGTATCTACCACGATACAGCCAACCTGGGGGTGCTCCTCCTCGAGTTCTTCGAGCTTTACGGACGTCGTTTCAATTACATGAAGATCGGCATCTCCATAAAGAACGGCGGCCGCTACATGCCCAAGGATGAGCTGCAGCGCGACATGGTCGACGGTCATCGGCCCTCGCTTCTGTGCATCGAGGATCCGCTGACGCCGGGCAACGATATCGGACGCAGCAGCTACGGCGTCTTCCAGGTGCAGCAGGCCTTTAAGTGCGCCTACCGTGTCCTCGCCCTCGCCGTCAGTCCGCTCAACCTCCTCGGCATCGATCCACGCGTCAATTCCATACTGGGTAAGTGGTAGTCAGTCTTAAGTTAGTTGGGGCTTTTCCCATAGTTGTGTTACAAACAATTAGTATGCAAAAAGGGAATAAATAGTATTAAGTTTAACTGCAGTAGTATTTTGCAAACAAGAAACAAAGAATTTTATAGTTAAGGTGACTGGAAAAAAAAGGCTAGGCCTAGCACATTTTACTTGTGATACATTCAACGGCATCGGTGATAACAACCGTATAGCTAAATTATACACGAGTTTGTGCCCGTTGCACTGGATTTGTAATGATTTCCTTTGTTCCGCCAACACAGGTCGAATCATCCACATCACCGACGACGTAATCGACTATCGCGAATGGATCCGCGAGAACTTCGAGCATCTGGTGGTGGTGGACCGCATCTCGCCGCTGCCCACTGCTCCCGCTGCGTACGCCACCTCGAATGGGGCGCCCAAATATGTGATCATGCCCTCGGGCGCCGTTGTCCAGCAGCTGTACCACCATCCGGTGCAGGTGCAAACCGCTCACGGGCACAGCCATGCGCACAGCCATAGTCACGGCCACGCGCATCCTGGCGGCGGCCATCTGGGCCAGCCGTTCGTCACCGGAACCGCTGCATCTGCCGCGACAACGACGACGACGGTGGCGGTGGTGGGCGTGGGCGTCTCAGCCGGCGGAGTCCAGCAGCAGCAGCAACAGAATGCTACGGCGGCTCATTCCCACGCGCAGCAGCAGTCGCAGAACCAATCGCAGTCGCGTCATCGGCGTGGCAGCACCTCGTCGGGAGATGATTCCGAGGACAGCAAAGACTGCGATGTGGTCGAGACGACGTCGGGTGCACAGGAGGTCATCGATATCACGCTGACGCCGCCGAATGGCCTTGTCTCCATGTCTATGCCGCTGCCGGTGCTCGCCGTGGGCATGCCCTCGACAACGAGTAGCTGGAGCGGCACTGGCAACGGGACCGGCAACGGCGGTAGTGGTAATGGAAGCGGAAACGGAAACATCAACAGCAACAGCAGCTCATCCACGGGCTCGTCGGTAATGCACACAATCCCCCGCCTTGACACATGATGATTGGTGGTGGCCGGCTGCCTAATGCCCAGGCATCAGGTGGTCGGCTATGCTCCCATGCTGGCCGCAGTTGAGTCCCGGTTATATTTGAAACCGAAATACCAAACAAAATTTCATCCAAAGACCTTGGGAGCAACTGCAGCCAGCATGTCTAGAAGCAACAGCAGCAGCAAGAACACATGTATAACCTCTTCACCACCAAAACAGCCGGAAAACGCCCACATCGTTGCATCGCAGGAGATGGACCCAGAGCTTGATGATCAGCAGCAGCAGCAACAGCAACATCACCACCAGCAGCACCACCAAGAGACTTCCGGAGTTAATAGCGCCTCCACCGGAGGTGGCTCCGGATCGGGATCGGGATCGGGTTCCTCCGGCAGAGCAGGCGGCGGAGACAGCGGCAGTGGCGGAGGCGGCGGACGTAACTACAATCAGCGTGGCAACCACAATTCCAGCGGCTACTACCACCAGCAGTACTACGTGCCACCGCCGATGCAGCAGCAGCTGAGCAAGTCCAATTCAAACTCCTCCAACTATCACCAGCAGCATCATCACAGCCATAGCAACCATAGTCACCGCCAGCAGCATCACCACCAGCAGCAGCAGCAACACCACCAGCAGCGACCGCAGCATCTGCGCCTCGGCGGCGGCGGCAATCGCTACCAGAAATCGGTAGGTGGATCGCCCACCATCAGTGCCGGCAATGCATCGAACAGCAGCAGCAGTAGCAGCACCAGCGGCAGCAACAACAACCGATTGCCGCCGCTGCGGGGCACGCTGGTGAACTCGTCGTCGGCTATATCAATCATTTCCATATCCTCAGAATCATCCATTGCCAGCAGCAGCTCCAGCTCCTCGCGATCCGGTCAAGATCAGCAGCAGAACGAGCGCGATGAGCGATAGGATTAGGGTATAGGATCTAGGATATAGGAAGAACTTGTGAATGTGAGAGAGAGAGAAAGAGATAGTTACGAGTTAGCAATATTTATGGATTATATTTCTTTCTCAGGTTAACTGCAAACTATGCTGCATTTTTCTAATTAATACCCCCAAATCCGATACCTATCCTTTCTCCTCCATCACCATAATCCCAACAAACTAATGTTAAGACTTTATTTTACACTGCTGTCTCGCTTCAATTAGAAGAGCGAAGGAAACCTACTAAGCTTAATATTAGGAACTTTGCCTCTGATTTCGCTAAATGTATTTCATTTTGTTTCTAAAATAAACATGAAAGCAACAAAAAAAGAAAATAATATATATAGATATATATTAGAAAAAAAACGGTATAAATATAAATGTACACTCATAATTAGATTGTAATGGTTTAAAAGAGCGATAAACTGAAGTATGAAATTAGCTGCTAACATATTTAAGGCCCGCAAACATATGTTTCTAAATCTCTTTAGAGCTCCCCATCTTCCCATCCCCGTTTTACCCACGATCACGCGCATTACAACTTGTAAAGTACAATGTAGTTTCGAAAAGGCTCTACGTTTCAAGCAAATGTTTTGTAAACTCCTCTTTTATCCCCCCAATATCCCATAAAAAAAAAAAACAAAAAACGAAAATACTGCGCGCAATTCTTACGCTAATATTACTAAGTGAATTTGCGCGCAAACTGTAAAAAAAAAGTAACATATATTATACGAAAAGCTAAAAATCCCATTTTTCCTAGAAACACAGATTTGCCATCTTTTTCGTAACTCCCGATGACTTCTTTTATTATTACAAGTTAATTTTATGCCTGAAATGTATATGTTTTTATTTTAAATTACCGTTATTACTATTTTGATTACAATGCTTATTATTAGTTTTTATAACTAAGCTCAGAGAATTACGAGCCAACTAAAACTGTAATTAAACACATTGCTCAGACCTAAAGCAACTGTAATTTTAAGCAGAAAGAAACTAAAAAAAACCCAAGAAAAACGACAAAAAAAAACAAAAAACCTACAACAGAAAACGCATCTTTTGTTTAAACTTACTACCTACGTTTAGTTGATTATTATGATTATGCAATGTTGTGCATTTCGCATAGATTCCTGCCATTTGTTTTGTATAGTTCACAAAGCTCTGTAAATACTTAGTTACCGCCCACTGTGACACCCCACCCCGCCCACCACACCCCCCTCCCTCTAAACGCACTGCCATTTTGAGAAAGGTTTTTAAAAAACACGTCGAAAAGGAGCTAGCAGAAGTGTAGAAAAGAACATTTAGACTTTGTACATGTATAACATTTTAGGCTGTTCTTCTTTCCATTTGTAAGAGAAAACAAAGAAAGCAAAACAAAAATACCAAACAAGAAACAAAAACGAAAACCGAACTAATTGTAAAATCACTTGAATAGTCTACGAATACGTTTATCAATCGTTTTGTACGCGAGTCTTGAACATAGAGATCATTTTCGGATCTGTAATGCTAGGCAGCAATATTTCAATTATCATTTGAAAGTACAACTTCCCTTTCTGATTCATATGAGATCGTAAATGACAAAAAAAAGAGACAGCTTTAAAATGTATATCAAAACATGTTGCAATATTTTAATATTGATTTCTTTTGTTCGGTGTGATAGCATTTTTTTTGTATCGTTAATCTAGTAGGTTACAGCGGATGATGTAAACAGAACTTGTTTATTTTCTTATTGATTAATTTTAATATTTAAAAAATAATTTTTTAATACAAGTTCAGATTTTTACTTTCGCTTTTTTTTTCTTTATTTCCTTTTCAATTTAAGCTTGTTTTCGAATAATGAGCTAAGAGTTTATAACATTGAAGCGGAATTATCGAACTTAAAGAGGTTAAAAACCTAAACGAGGTTGAATTTCGTTTGCAAATTGTAGGGGAAAGTGAAAAACTGAGCGTATATATAATAATAATTTAAGTTTTCCATTTAATCATTGAAAAAAAACTGATTTTTTTTTAGTCATTTAGGACCCTCGGTGTTTTGGAAAAAATTAAGTTCAGTACAATATATTTTTTTTATGTTGCCTAGTGTGAATAAAGCGATGTCCAGTGTTGGCAAAGACCGAAGGTGCTCTCTCCCTTTCGCACGATGACTCCTACAAGCTTGCAGCTGAGCTATGAAGCCCACCTTACACACACTTTCTCCACTCACCTACGTGACAAACATACACACACACACACAGGCGCATAAGCACTCACACAGACACCCAAACAGAGAGGGACACATAACGGTAAAGTTAGCATAGAAAGTTGAAAAATTGAGAAGAGAAGGCAAGGAGCCGTAAGTGAGAATGAGATAGCGATAGAGCGAGAGAGGGAGTAATCGTATAAGAATTATTAAATTTATGCACTCGTCTGTTGAATATTTATATGAATTATATGTATGTAGTTACTAATATTAACTAATTGATAAATATACAATATTTATATGCATAACTTGTGGATTAATGTGGACAAACAAATGTTTAGAATTAGCGATCTAGCCACGTAAGACTCGTAAACCGTAAATCGTAAATCGAAAACTACTTAGACTACATACATAACTGTGTACCAGAGCATATGTAAGCACTCCCACACACACACACAAGAGATACATACATACATCATAACACAACCACAACTCACGCATAATCGCTATGAATGTTGAGGTTATGTCGTAGATTTTTCAATATCGATCACTGTTCGCTTAGCCTAGCAAGTAAGCCGAAGAACTAACTGTAAAACTAACTCATTTCTTTACTGGATTCCATGCGTCTCGTCCTTTTGTCCTTCGCCCCTTATCCATTGTCCCTCGTTTTCGTTTGGGCTATCGTTTTTGATTTTTGATTTCAATCCAATCCAATTCAATCCAATCCCGAACACTATTCTTATTCTATTATTCGCATTCGCTCTTCCTTCCATAATACGCATATGTCCTGTGTGCCGTTGTTGTTATATATACACAAGCATATACTCGAAAACATTTTTTTGTCGTCGCGATATTAGAGGGTATTAATAAATTAAATTAAATTTAATTAACTACATTTAACACAACTAAATTCAATTCAAGTGAATCAAATGAATCGATCGATACATGTATATGATAGAGTTCAATAGCTGTGTAAGAATCGGAATCGTAACAATTTAGTATGCAAAAATCGTAAATCTAACTGATTGTATAATTAGCGAAAAGAGAAAACGGAAGCGATAAGCAAAACGATGCGACAAATAAAAGCCGGCAAAAACTAAAAACAAAACCCTATTTATTTCTTTTTAGTGCTTAAAAACTTTGAGCTGCCCCAAAAAGTATACAATATTAGTTAACTCCACAGTTAAGAAGACAAAGTATTCTAAAGTCATGGATCCATTTTTTTTCTATCCTCCTCTATAAGTTTTTTTCTTAAATGATCCAATCTTTCGGGGTTTTGAAGTATACAATTCTTGGTTAACTCCAAAATTAGAAAGACAAAACTATTCTAAAACCAAAGATCCTTTTTGATACACTCTCTATAAACGTGTTTCCTAAGTGATCCAATCTTTCGGGATTTTAAACTAGCTTTTATTTAGCATAAGTCTATAAAGTCTAAATCCCTGCGAATGAAGATCCTACCACTTAATGTAGGTGAACTTGAATGTTTTGGGCTCGGTCGCCTCGCACACGTACAGCATCTGGATCTTGCAGTTGGCATCGTTGATCATCTCCCGGGTGGCGAACATGTGCACACAGTTCTCGTTGCCGCCGTAGTTGTCCGGCATCTGCTTGGGCCCGTTCCAGGGGGCGTAGGTCATCGGGCGGCCGTTGGACAGCCAGTAGAAGGCGCCCTCGGTGCCCAGGTCGTTGCCCGATATCCAAAAGTAGTCGTTGTTCTTGAACCCCTTGGCCTTCATGTACTTGATCAGCGCCTCCATTTCCGGCTTGTCCTCGATGGAGGCCAGGTGGGCGTTCATCATGCGACAGGCGCCGGCCGCCTGGAACCAGTTGACCTTGTTCATCGGCTCGATGTAGTAGTAGTTGTCCCCGATCCGCACGAACGGCGTGGTGTCAATCTCCGATGGAATGCCTATATTTTAAATATAAATATAAAATATAATACTTGATCACTATCCTTATTAACTAGCTCACCATTGTAGACTTCGGTGCGGTAGTTGGTAAAGATGTTCACATCGGGCAGATAGGCCAAGGACGGACTCCAGGCACTTCCCAGGATCAGCAGAAGCGCTGTTGTTGCGTGGTACATCTTCATTGGCCAGCGTCCCGAACTCAACTATCCGGCGTCTGTGGTTCTGGACACTTATATGGCCCACACCACCATTTCGGGCAGCTGTTTGCCGCATGGAAAGCGGCTGAATCAGCCACATAGTTCCATTTAAGAAACGCGATCCGCTGAAAGTGAACACCCAGAAATGACAAGTGTACGCAGTGCCATCAGTTGGTATAAATATTTACTATAAATATGTGTTTATTCTATCGAAATTATTGAGTGGCTAAAAGCTGGAGAAATTCTTTATCATGTTTTCAAAAAACTTGTAAAAAAAATTGTAAAGATATTTTTCTCTAATCATCTAAAATGTAGGAAACTGCATGGGAATTTTCAAATTAGTCTTAAAATTTCGTTGTGTTCTTTTTTTTTTAAATGCAGAAGATCTGTGTTTTTCCTTTTCTAATAGAAAATTAGTTATTTTATGAAATAAAAGATGTATTCTTCCTAAAAATACAATTACTAGCTTGCATCCTAAAAAGTCCTTTCGTAAAGTCTAGGCTATCAAAATAAAATCTCAGATCGACGCCCTCAGATCGAACTCGGGACCTGGCGTATCGACGGGTTTCGCGGCAACCGCCTCCTGCTGCGTCGGCCAAACAATGCCCTCGATCCAGTCGACGAAGCTGGAGACCCTTGTGTACACCGATGGAGGGCCACTGGCGCATCCCTGTCCCAGCGACGTGATGCCCACCACGTAGCCCAGGGGCCCATCCTGCATGAGCAGCGGTCCCCCGGAATCGCCCTGGCACGTATCCCGCTCGCCGGTTATATCACCGGCACACATTTGCGTGGCCAGCAGTCCCTGGGCCAGCTGGTCCGCCTGATAGTGCACCTGGCACTCCTCGTTGCTCACGCCCTTCAGCGGCACCTTGAGCAACTGGGCGGACGAGAGACCGGCGAAACTGGTCTGCCCGTATCCGATGGCCGTGACCAGCGAGTTGGCCAGCTCCTTCTCCGCCCAAATGCAGGTGGGCTTCAGTTCCGGCTTGGCCGCCGTTTCCAGCTCCAGCAGCGCAATATCGTTGTAGGCGGTGTTGGCATTGTACTCCGGATGGACGATGACCCGTCGGATGAGGAGATCCTCGCCCTCGGCCAGGGTCAGATTGTCGCCACCAAGGCGAACCTGACTGGGCGGCTCACTGAAAGATGAAGCGAAATTATTAGGAGAGCTTTTGGGAAGGTTTTAAATATGGATTTAATTATAGAAAGAGTATTAAGGCTGTGAGAACTATAATTTCAATATTTTTATACCCTTGGAGAGGGTAATTGATCAGCATCTCTAGACGAGTCGATCTAGCTATGTCCGTCTGTCCGTCCGTTTGTCCGTTTCTACGCAAACTATTCCCTCAGTTTTAAAGCTATTGGGATGAAACTTTCTCAAAAGCCGTATTTCAATTGCAGGTGGTATATAAGTCGGAACCAGCCGGTTCAGACAACTATATCTTATAGCTCCCATAGATAGGATCGAAAAAATAATGTAAAACAAAATATAGCTTCGGTGTTTTTGGGCATATGACCTAATGCTTTTGGAAATATTATTATTTAAACTGTTTTGAATTTCGAAAAAATTTTAAAAAAATCGGACGACTATATTATATAGCTCCCATAGGAACGATCGAAAAATTAATGAAAAATTAATAGGAAACAAATTTTAGCTTCGTTATTTTCAATTGTAGTCTATTCTTCTCTGGAATATAATTTTATATTAATAACTCAGAATTTCGAATTAAATTTAACATAAATCGGACGACTGTAGTCGAAAAAACCCCAAACATGGTGACATAACAAGATGACTATCAGTTCCCACATTACGGTTAAAAGTCTTACTTACCCGCCCAAGTCGGCACAGTGGGCCGCCGTCAAAACAAAGTTGTTGGCGATCAGGGCCCCGCCGCATCGATAGTATATCCGCTGATCGAAGTTGGACCGCCAGCCGAGCGCCGCCATGAAGGGGAATTCCCGCGGACGGGTGGGCCTGCCGCCCACAACCGAGACCACGAAGGTCAAGTCGTTCTCGTTGATCTTCTTGACATTGTTTAAGTCGTAGCAGGCTGCGAATGGGAAAGGGGAAACCCTCGTTAGTCATGGATTACATCACGCGGTGCACGCAAAAAAACTGGGATGGTCATAAAAAAGGTAGAAATTATAAAAAAAAACCTGTTTAAGACAAATTTATCTGGAGTGGGTTCTTAAATTAATGCTATAATGATTAACATATTATGATAATACGTCATTGTATCAAGGATTAAATCGAGATTTTGAAAAATAATACAAAATATTATATCATAAAAAGTAATTACAATCTCAATATTTAGCTTTATTTCAAAAATTAGGATTAAACGAGATTATTGAATGCCTGAATTCTTTTTTTTAGTATAGAAAACAATATTTTCGTGACACAAGTGATATTTGAAATGAAAGATTACCGTGACTATTTACAATATATTATTATTTTTCAAATTTTTTAAGGATTTCTCACCTTGCAGACTGGATCGTACAACGAGTGGTGCTATAAAGGGATTGCGGGTGGTGGGCAGCGTGGGCGGTGCATCAGTGGCAATCGGATCGTCTGGTTTGCAGCACACGAAGTGATCGAACCTCACAAAGTAGCAGGTCTTGGGCGATTCGCGTCTATCCAGCCATGCTTTCAGGGCGGAGGGACAGTCCTCCATGCGACGGCAGCTGCCCCTCGTCCTTTGCAACTCGTCCACGTAGCACTCATCAAAGGAATCCTTGGGGAAGATGATGCCGCGCTGCGACTGCGGACAGGCAGGTGTGGCCTCAACTGAGATGGAAAAAATACCATTAGATGTGAAATATACATATGTGACTCACTACGATCTATAAAAATCCCCAAAATCCCCAAAACCCATTTCAAAAGAAGCGGGGAAAATCATGAAATCATTTTATAAGAAATACATTTAAAACATGTTTTCTAAACTGATCTATATAAAGCTTGGATAATACCATGTTAGAAAGTCGTTCTTAAAATGCACTTAAGGATTTTTTTCAATTTAAAAAATTGTTGTAACTAAACTGACTTTATTTTTCATGAATTTCTAGATAGTCAAGACTTTGGACTTGCAATTCCTCTCACCTGCCAGCAGCGGAAGCAGCACCAGGAGATGCAGGTACACACAGGGGACCCTGGAAATGGGACTCCAACTACTCATCTTCCGTTCTTGATCAGCGCACGATGCGGACTGCAGTGGGGTCAGCACGTCCACGACGAATAGCGATCCCAGATCGGAGAGCAGAAACCAGCCGGGCAACTTCCAACTTCCAAGAGGCAATTAGTCGAAAGCCAAGCGACACACTGAGAGAACCTATTTAGTTCTGAAATCGTAGAATATATAGTATCATTAAGTAAATATGGTCAAAAGTGTTAAAATTTTTTTGTAAATATTTTTAAAAGTATCAAAATGTTTTTTTTTTAATATAAAAGTATCAACATTTTTTAGCATATATTTTCAAAAGTATTAAAATTATTTAGTAAATATTTTTAAAAGTATCAACATTATTTTGTAGATATTTTCGAAAGTATTCATAATTTTTAAATTTAAGAATATTCCTTCACATATTTACTTCTCAATACAAAGTTTGAATTTTTTTAAGACATAATACTATAATTAAAATGTATCAATGAATATTATTCTAAATACCAATTGCATGTAACATTAAAACGCTCCTTAAACCAATTCAATTCAATTTCGGAGAAAGAAACTTCCGATCAGTGTGGGATCATCGCTTCCAAATCACTTTTGTTTATGTACAGGCACGCGCTCTTTCTCTGTGCCCCTCCGAAAAGGTAATAATTATGAAAACAAACGCTGGCTTTTGTTCAATTTCGGAGCTGTATTATCTGTCCAGATGGCTCTTGACACTTGTGACACACGATTTGGGCTTTTCTGATAGTAGCCAGTGCCAAAGTGAGTGCAGTAAAAGCAAAAACAACCGGTTCTCCCGCTTGATTCACTTATTCATTCGCCTTGGCTCATTGAACTTGGCTTATTTGCATTGTTTATTTTCGCCAGCTTGAGCAGCTTGAATGAATTCAGTTAGTTGCTTTGTTTATATTAGTCAACGTGCCTCAGCTCGGTATTATAACTAAGTACTTGTGCTTACGGGCAGTGCGGCTGCGCTAAGGTCGCCAAAAGACACACGACTAGCTTGAGATAGCTTGGGGGCTTAGCTTAGGTCTTGTTATAGCGCATAAGATCTGGTCACTCGAAGTAAAAAGCTTAATTATATACATTTCTTGGTACTTGGTTTGGTATAAGAAAAGAGTATAAAGCTTAGGATGTTTGTATAAATTTGTCAAATTTTTAGAGAAAAGATTATACATATTATATAAGTGTTAGGACGTGTGAATACATTTTTGAATTTTTTAAGAAAAGATTCTAAATTTTATCTCAGTGGTAGAATGTGTGTATAAATTTTGGAAATTTAAAAAAGAATCGCATCGAACTCGGGTCCGGCCGTATCGATGGGTTTCCAGGCAACCGCCTACTGCTGCGTCGGCCAAACAATACCCTCGATCCAGTCGACGAAGCTGGAGACCCTTGTGTACACCGATGGCGGGCCACTGCCGCATCCCTGTCCCAGCGACGTGATGCCCACCACGTAGAGCCGACGCCAGTGCAACATGAGCAGCGGTCCTCCGGAATCGCCCTGGCACGTATCCCGCCCGCCGGGTCTATCGCCGGCACACATTTGCGTGCCCAGCAGTCCCTGGGCCAGCTGGTCCCCCTGGTAGTGCAACTGGCACTTCTCGTTGCTCATGCCCAGCAGCGACACCTTGAGCAGCTGGGCGGACGGGACACCGGCGAAGCTGGTGTGCCCGTAACCGAGGGCCGTGAGCAGCCAGCTGGACAGCTCCTTCTCTGGCCAAATGCAGGTGGGCTTCAGTTCCGGCTTGGCCGCCGTTTCCAGCTCCAGCAGCGCAATATCGTTGTAGGCGGTGTTGGCATTGTACTCCGGATGGACGATGACCCGTCGGATGAGGAGATCCTCGCCCTCGGCCAGGGTCAGATTGTCGCCACCAAGGCGAACCTGGCTGGGCGGCTCACTGAAAGATAAAGCGAAATTATTAGGAGAGTTTTAGGAAGGTTTTAAATATGGATGTAATTATAAAGAATATTAGGGCTGTGTAAAATGTAATTGAAATATTTTTATACCCTTGCCGAGGGTATTATGATTTCAGTCAGAAGTTTGCAACGCAGTGAAGGAGGCGTTTCCGACCCCATAAAGTATATATATCACTGATCAGCATCTCTAGACGAATCGATCTAGCTATGTCCGTCTGTCCGTTTCTACGCAAACTATTCTCTCACTTTTAAAGCTGTCGGGATGAAACTTTTTCAAAAGTCGTCTTTCTATTGCAGGTGGTATATAAGTCGGATCCAGCAGGATCGGACAACTATATCCTATAGCTCTCTTAAGAAATATCGGAAAAATAATGGATATTCTTTGAGATATTACATAATCCTCTTGGGAATATCACTTTTTAAACCACATTGAATTTCCAATTAAATTTTAGAAAAATTGTACGATTATATCATATAGCTCCGATATATAGCTCAACATAAATCGGACGACTATAGCCAAAGTTAGCTTCCTTAATTGTTTAAATAATTCTCAATAGAAATACAAACTTAAGATCAAACCCTAGGGCAATTCTTGTCGTTCTAGCTTTGTAATCTCATGAAAATATTACTGAGGTCTCGACATAGAACCCAACGAAAAAACCCCAAACATGGTGATATAACAAGATGCCTATCAGTTCCCACATTAAGGTTAAAGGTCTTACTTACCCGCCGAAGTCAGCACAGTGGGCCGCCGTCAAAACAAAGTTGTTGGCGATCAGGGCCCCGCCGCATCGATAGTATATCCGCTGATCGAAGTTGGACCGCCAGCCGAGCGCCGCCATGAAGGGGAATTCCCGCAGATAGGTGGGATCCGCGAGCACAGCAAACAACACGTTGTCGGCCTTCTTCAATTGGTGCAAGTCGTAGCAGGCTGCGAATGCGAAAGGGAAACCCTCGTTAGTCATGGATTACATCAGGCGGTGCACGCAAACAACTGGGATAAAGACGGTAGAAATTATCAAAAAACCAGTTTAAGACAAATTTATCTGGAGTGGTTTCTCAATATTTAGCTTTATTTCAAAAATTAGGATTAAACGAGATTATGGAAAGTCTAAATACCCTTTTTTTTGTGTGAAACTCCCATATTTTCATGACACAAGTGATATTTGAAATGATAGATTACCATGACTATTTACATACATTATTATTTTTCAAATTTTTTAAGGATTTCTCACCTTGCAGACTGGATCGTACAACGAGTGGTGCTATAAAGGGATTGCGGGTGGTGGGCAGCGTGGGCGGCGCCTCAGTGGCAATCGGATCGTCTGGTTTGCAGCACACGAAGTGATCGAATCTCACAAAGTAGCAGGTCTTGGGCGATTCGCGTTTATCCAGCCATGCTTTCAGGGCGGAGGGACAGTCCTCCATGCGACGGCAGCTGCCCTTCGTCCTTTGCAACTCGTCCACGTAGCACTCATCAAAGGAATCCTTCGGGAAGATGATGCCGCGCTGCGACTGCGGACAGGCAGGTGTGGCCTCAACTGAGATGGAGAAAATACCATTAGATGTGAAATATACATATGTGACTCACCATTTCAAAAGAAGCGGGGAAAATCATGAAATCATTTAATACGAAATACATTTAAAACATGTTTTCTAAACTGATCTAAATAAAGCTTGGATAATACCATGTTAGAAAGTCGTTCTTAAATTGCACTTTAGGATTTTTTTCAATTTAAAAAATGGTTGTAACTAACTGACTTTATTTTTTATGATTTTCTAGATAGTCAAGACTATGGACTTGCAATTCCTCTCACCTGCCAGCAGCGGAAGCAGCACCAGGAGATGCAGGTACACACAGGGGACCCTGGAAATGGGACTCCGACTAGTCATCTTCCGTTCTTGATCAGCGCACAATGCGGACTGCAGTGAGGTCAGCACGTCCACGACGAATGTCGATTCCAGATCAGAGAGCAGAAACCAGCCGGGAACTTCCAACCTGCAAGGGGCAATTAGTCGAAAGCCAAAGTCTGAAATCGTAGATGATATAGTTTCATTAAGCAGCTTGAATTAATTCAGTTAGTTGCTTTGTTTATATTAGTCAACGTGCCTCAGCTCGGTATTATAATTAGGTACTTGTGTTTACGGGCAGTGCGGCTGCGCTAAGGGCGCCAAAAGACCCACGACTAGCTTGAGATAGCTTGGGGGCTTAGCTTAGGTCTTGTTATAGCGCATAAGATCAGCTTTATTAAATAATAGTATAGTGATGTATACATTTTTTGGTTGTTTGATATTAGTTTTAATTGTTATTAATTATTATTGTTAGTTATTATTATTAGTTGCTATTATTATTAATTATAATTATTAGTTAAGTTAAGTCAATATAATAAACTGTATACATATCTTGCCTGGAGATATTTATATCATTGTATACATTTTTGAAAATTGTTGTTTTTTTCCTGAATTTCAAAATTTATACATTTTCAGTCCTTAGACGGCTCTCGAAGAACTTAATGATTGGCACTGGGTAAGCGTATTTTAGCTCATCCAGCAGCACGGCGTCCACCTCGGAGCAGCCCCTCCAGGTGACGAACAGAAAGACCTGGTCCCCAATCTTCGTGCAGTTGTGGATCCGGTCCAGCTCCAGGCCACGCGCCAGACCAAAGGGTCCCGGATACGGCGGCATTCTCCAGTCCGCCAGTGCGCTGCCGCTCGCCTCACTTGGTGCTGTTCCTGAAGTCCCATTGGCACCGGACGCCGGACAGCTTGACATGCGCTTTCGGCTTGCTGCTCCTGAAGTCCCCGCACAGCTTGACTTGCGCTTACGGCTTGTAGAAGGCGCTATCACAGCATTGGTTACATTGGTTGCCGGTCCAGCCGCTTGGCCAATTGGCTGCTCCAAAGCCTGGAGAGCACTCGATGACTCCTTCTTCGCCTTTTTGAAGGGTCTGCCACGCTTCTTGGGCGCTACCACCTGCTCCTCGCCATCGCTTCCCCGGCTCTGTCGCAGGAGCGCCGTCTCAAAGTCGTTGATTAGGTTGGTGCAGTGGGCCACTCCCTCCAGCGGCTCCCATGTGTTCTCTTCCTTCGGGAAACCCAGCCATTTCACCAGATATTGAAGTCGCTGGAACCTAACGCGCTTCGCCAGGATCTTCTCTACGATGAACACATTCGGATCGGGCTCATCGGAGGACGTGGAGTCAGGCTGTTTTAGCGGACTTGACATGACGCCACAAACACACAAAAAAAACGCAGCACAAAAAGAAGCTAGCGGAAAAGGAGATTGGAAGACAACATGGCGGCAAGCTTAGGCGCTGCCAACGCGTTTCAATTCACTGCCATTAGTGATATTCGACTGCAATCGATATCGCTGTTCTACTAAAATGCATTTAATATTTATTTTAAGACCATTTATTTGTACATTTTGTTTATTAGTTTGTGATTTATTTATTAATTATGACATTTGACTATTTTTAGCAAATGTGGTTGGCTTTATTTATATTTTGTTTCTCTTATACCGTGCTTAAAAAAGGTTTTTAGAGCTACCGCTTGAAAAATGAGTTTTATTGTAAATTATTTAAGGCATTTTTTTTTGTAGTATACCAAAATGTTATGTTAAAAGTAAATTTTTTTTAAGTTAAGCCTGGTACTCACATCAATGGCCGCGTTCAGCAGAACAACATGAACAACATATCGAGACTAATTAACAAAATTATTTAAATAAAACATGAATTCGGTTGTATTTTTTGTAATTGTTCAGGTCTATTTGATTTTAATGTATCCGCGATGGCTGTAAGTAATGCTGCAAGTGCGGGGGCGGCAAAATTCCTTTTTAATAAAAAAACGTTTCTTTTAAACAATTTATTAAATAACATACGCTGGTACCAATTTGAAGAACATTTTAAATGGACGTCGTCATTAGCGTTCAGCAGAACAAACTTGATCACTGATTACTGATCCATCAGTGATCAGTGATCATGTTGTTCTGCTCTCTTGCATGGTTAGCACGCAGTTTTCGTTGTTTTTCGTTAAAATTAACAGTTTTTATCGATAATTGAAACGCGGCCCAAGAATGTTAAGCAATTGCAGTGGAATGTGACTATGCAGCCCTCGATTACAGTTACCCGCAATTCGCGACGAGTTGGCAGCGCGCAGCCCAAGCTTTCCGCCATTTTCTTCCTGGTTTTCCACGCGACGCGTTGCTCATTGTTCCTGTGACATTTTGGTGTGCTTTGTATTTCGTTTGTAAAAGCTAAGATCATGTCTGAAAACCCATGCGATACCACCACCACGCCAAACGGCTCCTCTTTAGGCGGAGACCCGGCGATCGCCGATGACGAGATCGAGTATCAGGTAGAGATGATCGTTGCAAAGCGCCTTCTCCGCGGTCGCCCGCAGTACTTGGTCAAATGGCACGGATATCCGGCGAATGAGTCCACCTGGGAGCCCTTGGAGGGGCTGAGCAAGTGCATTGACCTGCTGGTCGACTTCGAGGAGGAGGAGTTCCACAGATGCTTGAAGAAGCACAAGGAGCTCTGGAAGAAGGTGATGGCGAACAGAAACGCATCGGCTGCTCAGCCTGCCAGGGCGGCGCAGCAGGAGGAGCTTCCCACCACGTCCTCGGGCATCTCTTCCCAGGAATCCTGTATTCAGGTGACTCAACAGACGTATGCGGTGACTTTCGATTCTAAGAATCAACCGACCCTGGGCGTGGTCAACCACACTTGGGTGAGCAAAGGAAATTCCTTTGAGCTAAAGAAGGAGCCGGTGCCGCCGACTTCGGCTGGGAGCTCTTCCCAGGAACTCCAGTCTGAATCTGGCCAAGATGCTGTCAATGACAAAGGGGCTGGACTATCAATGCCGTCTCTATGTTCTCCTGAAACAAAGAAAGTGAAGCAGGACGCAGTTTCACCAGCTGCTGCCATTGCAAAGGGTACAAAGCCCCAGGGCCACGAATCCACTGACGACGAAGAGGATGACGAAGCATGGCTTCTTGCATTGTATGGTGAAAAAACTGATTCCGCCGGCAACACTACTGACGATGAAATGGCTGGAGAAGAATCGCTTCCTATTTTGGATGCTGAAGGAACTGATTCCAAAAAAAACTGTGGAAGAATGGTTTGAAACGCATGTGGAATAAGTATACCCTTTTTATTTTAAATGTTTTGTACTTTTTAAGCAAATATTTCCTTGTCGACAAGGATTTCTATACCAAAGGAATACAATCTGCCGTGTCATGGCTAAAGAAAATGTTAAATGTAAAAGAATGTTGAATGGAACTTGAAACTCCCACATTCACAATGTAAATGTATTTTTTTTCACTCAATCAATATATGTATTCGTACGTATGTATGAATTAAAATAAGAATTTTCACAATACTTGTTGATTTTTGATGAGTTTTTCATAATTGGAAACTCCTGCATTCATAATATAAACATGACAACTTTGCTACTCAGATTACAACTTTTGCATACATCATATAAATGTATTTTTTCACTTTTGTTCACTTTTTGTTTTAATAAAAACTGCTACTGAGATTTTAGATGAGTTTTTATTGTTGTAAGAGAAGTCATGTTTGAGCTTTAAGAGGACAGATATGCGATAAGATGGAAACGGTTTTCTATTTGTTTTCTCAACGTTGTTGTGACTGTTCTATCTGGGATCTTTGACGCCTCGCTTTGAGGTGCTAATTTAGACTCGGTCTCTGTTTCTTAGTTTCCGTTCTCAGTTTCTCGGCTCCACTTTTAATTTGCGCTTTAGTTTCTGCTGTCGCCATTTGGCGACATCAGTTTGACGACAACCGTGCGCACGATAACAGCTTTCTCACCCAGCAGCACATCGGATCGGATTGCAATGGAGGGCAGTGGGGTAAGTTGTTTGAGATAATCTGTGGATCAATTCCATCAGGCCATAAACTAACCTATATATCACCTTGAGGACTGTGGCGTTTCCTCTTTCAGCAATCAGTTTTAAAGCTCTTCTGTCCATATTGTATACATCATTTTTTATTGCAGGCAGTAGAACAAGTCGATAGAACCTGAACCGCAAGACCATCCACATATAAGCGTTGGAAATTCCTATAAATCAAATTTCTTTATATTCCTGATAATAGTTTTCAGCACTTGAGCTACTTTTAATAATACTTTTTGTGCGTTCTTGAGAATTGTTGCTGTCATTTAGGTTTCAATATTGATGAATATTCAATGGTACCATACCATTATATTTCCCTCTCTTTCTTTTCCAGACAACACTATTATAAAAAAGATAATAGAGAGTTCCCAACTTCTTCCCTTCATAATATTAATAATAGAATTATAAAAAAAACATTTATGCTTCATAATATTAAAATTAGAATTATAAAAAGAACATTTATTCTTCATAATATTAAAAATAGAATTATAAAATTAACTTTTTTCCTACATAATATTAAAATTAGAATTATAAATAAATTTTAAATACATACATAATCAGAATATTACATATTACTAATTGGTTTTATGATTCTAGGTCAACGGCATCCTACAGTTGAGCGAGGAACAGCGGCGCCACTTCGTCGACTCCTTCGATTGGGTGTTCAGCGACATAGACGGTGTCCTGTGGACCATGAGGGATCCGGTGCCGCGGGCCGCCGAGGGATACGCAGCCCTCGAGCGCGAGGGCAAACGATTGACCTATGTCACCAACAACAGCGTGCTGACGGAGGAGCAGTGCGTGAAGCGATTCGCCAAGATCGGGATGAAGGTGCAGCCGGAGCAGATCTGGCATCCGGCCAAGTCCATTGCGGCGTATCTGTGCGACATTAAGTTCGAGGGCCTCATCTACGCCATCGCCAGCCAGCCGTTTAAGGAAGTAATGCGCGAAGCAGGATTCCACATCCTGGACGGAGTGAGTATCAACGAAAACCGAAGAAGATATGTATTTACTCACATTGTACAACAATTTCCATATCAGGACATAGACTGTTCAGGGAACTCAAATACCATTCGTCTACAATATTTAATATTTTCCAAAAACATTTACTTTTAAAATGTAATCTTTAATTATGCAATTACCGAGAATCACAAATATGTTAATTAGTAGTTATCTTATCACCGCAGCCCAACGAGTCCATCGAGGGAAGCTATGCAAGCCTGGCCGAGCACATTTTCGACCGACAGGAGGTGCGTGCCGTAATCATCGACGTGGACTTCAACCTGAGCTACCCCAAGTTGGCTCGGGCCCATCAGTACCTGCGGCATCCGGAGTGTCTGCTGATCGGCGGCGCCACCGATATTCTGCTGCCCGTGGCCAAGGACGTGAATATCCTGGGACCGGGATCCTTTGCCTCCATGCTGGAGGAGGCCAGTGGCAGGCGGGCCATCACACTGGGCAAACCGGGCCGCCAGCTGGGCGACCTGCTCATCCGCCACTACCAGATCGACCAGCCCAGTCGCGTGCTCATGATCGGCGACATGTTGGCCCAGGACATTGGCTTCGGCCGCCAGTGTGGCTTCCAGACCCTGCTCGTCCTCAGCGGCGGCTGCACGCGGCAGCAGCTCCTGGCGGAGAAGGATCCCAGCCGCATTCCCGACTTCTATGCGGACAGCGTGGCGGATGTGGCTCAGATTCTGGGGGCTGCACACAGGGAACATGTGTAGGGAAAAGGAGGAGGCAGTCGGAAGTCATCCTGAGAAATATATCCGGCCTTGAAGGACTGAAGTTCCCTAGGAATATATATACACGTGTATGTATATCTTCCATTTATTATATCGGCATTTATTATTTAACTTTAAGTTCTTGCCATATTATTTTGTCTTCTATTTTTCATTGTAATCTTCAGTTAATTAAACTATTGCTATTTAATATTTAACTTTATTATTTTAAATAATTATAATAGGTTGATTCAATATTTCATTTAAATTATGAAAAATTGTTTTTTTAAACCCGCTTTTACAACCAATGCAATTTTTAAAATTTTTCCATAAAATTCTTTTATTATTGATATTTTAGACCCATACAATTTTGTTCCCCCAAAATGTAGTTTTTAAAAAGCCGTTAATTTAAAATAATCTGTAAAAGCTTGCGGTAAAAGCTTTTTGGCATTTCCGCTCGCAGCGAAGACGGTCATACTTTTGGTATTTTCGGGATTTTTCAAAAGTCCCACAGACGGTGGAGTGGAGTCAAAAAACAAAAAAGTTTGAACGAAACGGAGGCATTTTTGGAAAAGGGTATTTTTATCCCCGTGTTTTCGTGTTTGCCGGCATTTTGGCGTAAGTGTACGCGCGCTTCCCCCTTCCCCCCCTCTGTCCACCCTTTTCGTAAGTGACGCGCGCACTAAACTAACGGTGAAAATACAGCGTGTGTGCAATTTATTAATATAAATAGCGCGTAATTCAATACACACACCTATACACTTTGTTTGCGAACGTGCGTGTTTGTTTTTTGTTGTTGTTTCTTTTGTGTGCTTTTTGTTTTTGCAAGTGTAGAACAAAAAACAAAATAATAATAATTGTTTGAAATTTGAATGGAGTGCGGGAGCGGGACGGCAATAGGCGCTGATCAGCTGAAGGTGAACCAGTTGTTGTTGTTGTTGCTTGCTTTATTTCAATTTCAAGTGCAAACCCTTTTATTGTCATTTGACGTCATGACGTCACTGAGCCCGTTTTAGCGATCAGATGACTAAGGTACACTGAAAAAAATGCAATCGTAATAAGATCACAAAAGAAAATTATATTCTAAATCAATTCTAAGATGTGATGACTCACTATTATTTTGTAAATTGTGAGCGTAGTTTAAAAAACATTTTAAAATTTTAAATAATATTATTTTTAATGTACATTGATCCATACATTTTTTATTGTGTGCTTAGGAGATCTCACACCTTTTTAAAGCTCTGACGTCAGCTGACAATATAGAAATGCTAAACAATTGGTGACTATTAGCTTACAGACTAACAAGAGCAGCACAACAACAACAAGGGCAAACAACAAACAAGGCAAATATCGATGTCCGGCTTATCAGCTGATAGTGGAAAATTGCCCAACTCCCCCTTTGCCACCCATTCGTTGATAAGATAAGATAAAAATTCATTCCTCCGCGTGTTTCGCATTCTTTTTTTCCACACACGTACACTTTTTTTTTGCGCTGTGCATCAATCAGAATTCTGTGAAAAGTTGTTAACACACACGTTTATTATTATATGTATTTTTTTTAGAGTAGTGGAATAAACCAAGCAAAAGGCAGCAAGGAAAACATAAAACAAATTAAGCAAATAGAAGTGACCGAAAAGGAGAACCGGTTGCAAATCAAGTGGCAAATAAAACACGTCATTTTCATCGCTGATCTAGCAACAGGTGAGTCGAATGTTCCACGTTTTTCAAGTGTAAAATGCGGGCAAATGTGGGGGAGGTAATGTTTGCGTTACTTTCACCTCTCCGGCGGCCTAATGACGGCTATTTATAACCCACAAGACTCGGCCTTTGTTAATTTACTTGGCCATTTTCGGTAATTTCTTACACATTTTGCCTGCTTTCATCGACTGATTAGATGAAATTATTTGGGTTTTCTAAGGGAATAATAAAGAGGAGTTTTGGTTTTCATATAATCCAGACAGCTAGAATTTTTATAATTAATTTTTAAAAATGTTGAAGATTTAAAAATTTGTATTAGATCTTAAATTTTTCCTGGTTTTATAAGCTAAATAACGTTTGCTAACATTTAAAATTATCGAGTTATTAAATCAAATTAGTCATACTACACAAACAATGCTTTAAACCTGATTAAATTGTAAAAATATTTTGTCAGTGCTTGAATTTCCTCAAAAATTTGGGGGGATCATGAAACTGGGTTTTTGGATTTTATGTAGGTTGGTATTTCAGAAATTATTCTATACATTTTAAGGATTTTTGAGGGTACAATCTGGTAAGATCTTAAATTTGCCCTGCTTTTTTAAGCTAATTACCGTTTGCTACAAAATTAAATGATCGTATAATTAAATCAAATTAGTCATACTACACACAAAATGCTTTAAACCTGATTAAAATGTAAAAATATTTTGTCAGTGCTTGATCTTAACTTTGAATTCCCCTTAAAAATTTGGTATTCCGAAGAATTCGCGCATAAACACTACGATTCGAGGGTATCATAAACAATCTGCTGCCGTGCTGCATTTGAATTTCAATTTGAGTAATTTGAGCGGCGAGGCTAAGTGAGAATAACGATATTGACCTCCACGGAACTGAACTAACCGAGCGATTACCCTTTATGAGTCTGGGGATTCGGGGATTTTGTACACTCTGTGTACTTCTTTGATAACATTATTTGCGTTCTTAGTGGGTTATGACTCTGGGTTTATCTAAATCCATTTCCGCTTCCACGTTTCGTTGTCGCAGTTTCAGTTTCTGTTTCAGTTTATTTGCCATTGCTTTGTTTCCATTCCATTTGTCTGACCTGCATTTTCCCCCCTTTTTTCTGTACTTTGTTGTACGTCCGCTGTTCCAGTCGGTGGAAATTTGAACAATTTTTACGAGGCTAAAAACATTTGGTTAACAAATTGTATACAACAGAGAGCGCAGTGAAGAAACTGGAAAAAAGCCTGAGAGGCGTCCAAAAATGATCTCATTCTCGTTTGGCTGTGCAGATTATTTATTGTTGCTTACTTAGCACAGTTTT
Organism: Drosophila mimetica; assembly: GCA_037075245.1. Classification (NCBI taxonomy): domain Eukaryota; kingdom Metazoa; phylum Arthropoda; class Insecta; order Diptera; family Drosophilidae; genus Drosophila; species Drosophila mimetica. The sequence continues at coordinate 24,982,093 of JBAMCH010000005.1, read as the reverse complement.
TTTTTTTTTTGGGGGTTTTATGTTTTTTCCAGTTTTTACATCGAGGCAATTTTGTTGCACATTTTGGCAGATTTTTTGAAAACAATTTGGAACTCTGAAAACGTTTTATATGAAAATGAGGAAATCTAAGAACCTAAACACTCAAGAATTCGCGTTTAAACATATTTCAGAAAAATAATGCAAATTATAAGTAGTTTAGGTGTAATTTGTATATTTTATTTAATTAAAAATATTGATATGACGTTATGTTTTTAGGGAAAGAAGTTCTAACCAGATCTTGGGTATAAAAAATAAAACTCAAGGTGCACTTTAAGAAATATCTGCCTGAGGAGAATGTTTATTATTTTTATTTCGTGAGTTTATCAAGTGTTGGCCAGACACCTTGTTTTTTGGGGGGATATATTGCCAGCCGCGGCGAGACCATCTGCTCTCATTATAATTATCTGTTCGATATATTCGCTGCCCGGTGTGTGGTTCATTCAACTTGGAGAGTCTCCTCCTCCTCCTTCTCCTTCTCCGCCGGATTCCCGGTCTTTCGGTCAATCGTCCGGCTCTGCTCGTCTTTTAAAAATACTTCCCACTGTTTTCTTGTTTTGATTTTAGTTCTACGATACCGACGGGGGCAACTCTTTACATGGATCAAATGGGGCGTGAGTGGGGCTGCAACTGGTGTAAAATGATATGGAGTTGTCAGCGGGACGATGGGGAATTCAACCTCATTTTCCCCGCTGCCGATAAACAAATGCAATTCGAGATGAGACGCGAATTTCACCCGTCTTTCTGTGCGTTTGGCGGCATATCTGAAAGTTGTTTTGTAATACTAGAGCAGAGTGGATGTGACCTGGATGTTTGCAGCTGGTTGTTGGCTTAGTTAATGAGTTGAAGGCTTCTGTTCGACCTCCCATATCTTTTTCGCGTCGAAATTAAATATTTTTTGAATCGGTTATATATCGGGTTGGTATCGGTTATTTACCCGGTTATGCCTTGATGCTGACAGCTGGTTGTCGGCTCCGTCAATGAGTTGAAGGCTTCTGTTTGACTTCCCATTTCTTTTTCGATTCGAAATTCAATAATTTTTGAATCGGTTATGTATCGGTTATTACTCGGTTTTCTATCGGGTTTGTTTTGGTTATTTACCCGGTTATGCAGCTTTGATGCTGACTATCCCCCGTTGATTAATCATAATCATCTATTCTCGTGGAGTGATTAATGCATCCTTAGTTTCCAATCATTAACCGCTATGTAGGTCACTTGATGACGCCCTAATCAGCCTCTAATCGGCGCTCCTTCAACAACAACAAAGCCAGCAAACAAAAGCAATACCCACCACTGACACACTAAGGAACTTTGCCCCAAAAACCGAAAGCAAAAGAAAAACCAAAGGGGTTCTTCCAAACGCATGGGGGATGGAAAATGGGGGAAGGGTGGTAGGATGGCTTTCTTTCAGCATTTGTAAACTGCATTTTCGATGTGTGTTCCGTGGCCATAAAACTGTCCGACTGGCCATATTGCCAAGTCGCTCTAATTTATGGAGCACCACCACCCAGTCCACCCAAACCACCAACCACCATGCTGCATAGAGAGGGTGGTGCTCTGAACTTTGCCTCGCTAATTCCCAGAATATTGCCGGCTATTGTGTAACCAAAGGAAAAGCCGACTTTTCTTTTCTTGCGTGCTTCAGTTTGAGTTTGTGCATGGTCTTTACTTATTAATGATTGCACTACGAACGGTTTAAAATTGAAAAGGTCTAACTCACGCACTCTATGATGCTTTTTTTTTCTAATTCTGAGCTAATTTTAGCCATGTAATCATTTTGTAAAAGTTTATAATCTGATTAGTGGGTACTTGATAGAATTTATACTTATATGACCTATAATCATGATATTACTAATCAATATATTGTAAAAAAATGTATCCCATTGCGTAGTTTTTGAGTTAAGTCTGGGACTGTACTTCTATTTGCAAACCCTATGCATGGAGCTTATATTCCTGGGTATCCATTAGTCGAATATATTGCGGATTAATATTCCGTGCGCAAAGGGAATAAAGAGTGAGCGACAGGAAAATGGGGAAGTTCAGGGGCAGGGGTTATTAGAGGGCTGAACGGAGTAAATGGAACCCACGCACTGCATCAAGTATTGATCCGCGGCTAATTGATCAAGTGATCCAATCATGGAATTCCAAATGGAGGAGTGGAAGGGCGAAAATGACGCATAAAATGCGGCTGATGTCGAAACAGAACCCCAAATATTGCATCGAACAGAACATTATAGTATTTCTTCGTCGCCCACACTCGAGGGACTCAATAAATAGTGCTTGTGAGCCATCTGACGAAAGACAAATAAATCTTGCCATCTGAGTATAAATATTTTTCCAATTTGCGCAACATTCGAGAGCGTGAATCACTCGAGACGATTAGAAAATCCAGACAAACCGACGACAGGAAACGGTTTCATTTTGATGATCTCTTGGAAACAAATCAGCGAAACATTAAAAACAACATGTGAGTAAGACCACAGATATTTATGAATAAGTTTAGAAGGGGCAGCAAAAAATAAAGAAGAAATAAAAAACAAGATATGAACTCACTTACAGAATAGTGTCGTGATATGTGAGTTCTTTCCCAAGCTCAGATTGTTTGCTTTGAAGGTCGCGGCTCCCGACTTCGCAACTTGTTTGCCGATTTAAATAATCCCAAATGCCTCAAATATTGCGTCACAGGCGATAAAAGGCAGCCCATCCATAATGAAACGCTATACTATATAAAGGAATGACGTCATCGCCGAATCGCAACCTCAGAACAAAACCAAACGAACTCAATTAACCGAAATGGAAAAACAATTTAAGCCGTCTAAACGTTATTCAGATATGCAAATTCTGATTGAGTTTGTATTCAAATTGTATTGCCAGTTAAAGTTCATGGCAAGAATAAATAATTCAATTTTATGATAAAACTGGATTCGAAATTATTAGATCAAAAGGAATATTTCAAACCAGACTTGTTTCGAAATATCAAGATTCTAGAATTATTCTAAATATTTTTGAATATTTTTTTTTTCAAAGAAAACTTTGTGCAAATTCTTGTTTGTTGTTTTCTCAAACTGGATTCAAAATTATTAGATCAAAAGGAATATTTCAAACCAGACTTGTTTCAAAATTTTCAGACTTTTTTATTATTTTTTTTTTTAGAGAAAATTATATGCAAATTCTTGTTTGTTGTTTTCCCAAATAAATTACCCAATTTATCAGCCACAAGAGAGTTCGCGGAACCTCCTTGGAAAATATTGCTACAAGAATTTCCAAATTGTTTCATAAACAATCGCCCCCCAGACAATAGAGGCATTGTGAGAAATAATTTCCGAATAACCTTGACATGAAACGAAATTATGAAAATGTCCAGAGATGTTTTTTTTTTGGTTGGACCTATCCAAGTATATTTAGATCTCGATGGGGCAAGATGCAGACATCTACTATATACTTTTGCATTGCTTAATCGGGCAGAACAGATGGGTGTAGATGTGCCGGGTAGAGGAACCTCCTCTGCGATTATATCTTCTTATCCAGAGCGGTTCGAAAACAAACGCAGTTGATTGTCAATTAACCATTAAATCAACAGGGTTCGATCGAATCACGCTCTCCGCTGTCTGAGTCACTCAACAAGTAACCGAGTTTACTTTCGTATCGGTTCAGTTCAGAGACTTTGACTTTGAGTCACGTTCGCCCCTTCGGCTAATTGCGCCAAAGGGAAAATTAACTGAAATTATGCGGTAATTAGCTGTTGTTACTCGGTACTAGATAAACCGAATACATGACGTTACGTGTTTTCTGGATCTGGGAAAATGATATAGCATTTCGACTGGGCAATCCTTCGATTGGAAATTACGGGCGAGCTCCTTGGAGCAAATATCACAGCCCACGCATAAAAAAATGAAAAGGGGAACAGGAAATCGCTGGCAAAGAAGTGTCTACATATGCGATTTTCTTGTGTGGGCTTCTCACAACCCACTTTGTGGCCGAGTATGCCTGGTTTGGTTGGGTTTTGGTCTACGCCTCACTTGAATGGCACACTGAAAATATAAACAGGAAGTAACACAGGTAATATTATTAATATAATAATCATGTTATCATCAGGAAAAGTTAGAAATATTATTGATATTGAAAAGATTTAGGTGCAGTTATGTTATATACAAAATAAATGGAATGGAGAACTTAGTTCTCTCAGTGCAAAAATACCCAGCTAAAAGTACCCTTTCAAACTGTAAGTATACAAACTATTAAGCACTAAAAGTTAAATAAATCAAAAAATTAAAAGGAATAGATCTTGATAGATCTATAAAGAAATAAAAATAAATGAAAAAACTTTTTTTTACCTAAATTTTTGTATTGAGTTGGCAACCTACTTTATTTTCCTACATTGGCTTTTTAAATATCCCAAAACTTCCTAGAGAAAGAAAAGGGTATTCAAAAGAGTGGTTTTTATGTGGGCTATGGAGGAAACTACTAACGGAAATTGCTGGCGGATCCCTTCTGTGAAAAATGTGTTTGTTTTTTGTCCAGCCAAATATGAAATTTGATTTCGTGTGTGTGTGCAATGCACAATGTTGTATGTTGTAGGTTGTAGGTTGCTTGTACCATACATATTTCCCGTGTCAAGACACGTGACTGGGACTCTGTGAAGCGTAAAGGGTTTTCGCTGGGGGCCAAGCCCTTTGCCCCTTCGGGAGTTACGCATCGCCAGGCACTTGCGATAGGATAGGAATTTCCATTTCAGACGACGCCCCACAGATCGGCGAACTATAAAAATGAAAAACAAAAACAAAAACCAACCGAAACCGAAAAGAGTTTTGTCCAACGGAAGTGAAGAAATGCATTTCCCGGGGGCGGGACTGTACCATTTTTGGTGCACTCAATCCTCTCATATTTGTATGTTTTTTGTTTTAATTGAAATTGCAGACGGCGAATAATTTCCGGCCGTGAAATTCGAGTGGTGCACCCTTTAGCGACAAATGTGAAGAGGGAGGAAGCGCTTTAATCTAATTAAGTGAATGGGATGAACGGATAATGTCTCACATATACATTTTTTGAAGACTGTCAAGGGATGGAAAGTACGATATTTGAAATTCCCAATGGTAACTTGAGGATTATTGGATTGTTATTATATTTTCATTTTAAAGTTCGAAAAATGGTATACATATATTATTGTATTATATTATGAACATATTATTATTTATATATGATCTATTACGATCTATTGTTTTTGGAACCCAAAGAAATACTTTTTCAAAAGGTTTGCAATTCCCAATGGTAACTTGAATATTATTGGATTGTTATTAGATGTATATTAAATTTGATCCTATTATATTATGAATATATTATTATTTGTGTGTGATCTATTACGATCTATTTGTTTTGGAACCCAAAGAAATACTTTTTCCAAATGTTTTCAAAGCTTTTCCCCTCATTAGCCAAATGTGTAGTCGCCATCTAATGAATTTCCTCGCTGTAATGTTCTTCTGGGACCTGGAATTCCAAGAACTGGCATTTGGAAAATGTAAATTTTCATTTCCTCTGCACTTTCCGCTTTTCCTTCGTCCTTTCAGCGGCTCAGTTCATTCGCCTCTCCCTTCCCTTGGGGTTATTTTCTAGTTTTTTTTTTTTGTTTGTCCTATGCAAATTTAGCGGCAGGTCAACCCCCAGGAACCCCATTTTCCACCCCCTTCCCCTCTAGCAGTTCTTAGCCGTTTTCCACGCAGCTCTTTCGCTTTTCCCTGGGCGAGTTCAAAAACCTTTTTATGCGGCTGTTTGGTGACATTTGGCCGGAAGTTGACTTTTGCCTTTAATTGCAGGGGGTGGCAGGTGGCTCCCCCTTCCCCCTCCTCCCCCTCCCTAACTTTGGACCCCATTTATATGGTTGTCATGCACTTGGCGTTACCAAGTTCCTATTGATTTTCTTGTGTCTCTTTGCCTTGTTTTGTTTTGGTTCGGTTTCTTTTATTGTTATTATTTTTGTAGGCCCGAAACCAAGTCACTGGGTCGCAGTAAGCTGCCAAAGGGGTGGTGGGGAGGTTTGGGGTGGCGGGGCTCGGATTTATGACACCAATTATTTATGAATTCTAAATTTGTTTGGCCCATTGCCAGACAGACAGCGAAAGAAGCCCCGAAATCAGACGGTGTCGAAAGGAGTCGACGGGGCGAGGGGGGAAGCCGGGGGACAGGTAACATTTGATATGAGCGATGGGGATGGGAAATATGGAAATGCGAATACCTGGCTAAAAATAGGGGCACACAGTAAGGAGTCTTTGAAAGTGCAGAGCAAAAAGTTTTACAAATAGTCCACCTTCTTCACTAATAAAATGGTTTAAAAAACCATGAAAAGTCTTTGGCCTAACATAAAAATCTAAAAAAAATTCGAAAATAATCTAATATTAACTAACAAAAAATATTATGATGAACACTCTTGACTAATAAAATAGTTTAAAAAAGCATGTCAAATCTTGGGGTTGACAAAAAAATCTAAAAAAAAAAAAATTATAAACATAAATATTAAAAATATTATGAAGAACATTCTTGACTAATAAAATAGTTTAAAAAACCATGAAAAATCTTCAGCTTGACATAAAAATCTAAAAAAAAATCGAAAATGTATTATTAACTAAGATCCTCTAAAAAAATTATAAACATAAATAATAAAAATATTATAATAATACTAAAACTAAAAATATTTTTGGAATTAATAATAAATAAAAATAAATACATATGCTTTCTAGCTTTTTACTACTTGAAATATAAGTTTTCCAGTTAACAAGCTCTATATAGCCCTCATTAAATCCGTCCCAGGCAAGCTTCACTGTCCACCAGTCACTAATGACAGTCGACTTTTGCTTTTCTTTCGGCAGCACCACAGCAAGTTTGGGCCCAAGGACATCGCCGGAGCAGCGGAATCGTATCGGATCGAAGGAGCAGCAGCAGTTCCAGGAAGGGAGCAGGAGCAGGAGCAGCAGCAGGAGGAGCACACCAGCATGTCGGAGCGCAGGAGTCACATACAGATGGCGCCGCCACCGCCGCCACCCAAGCCAAACAAATCGCAGACAGCCAATGGAAATGGAAATAGCAACGGCAGCGGCAACGGCAACGGCAACGGAGTCCTACCGAATGGCAATAAAAACTATGGCAAAATTGTCGCAGGCCAGGAACAGGAGGCTCAGAACTCGAGCGGCGTTCAGAGGAGCCAGTCGCCACCGCGCACAGAACAGGTCGTGATGACGCCCCGCGGAAAGACGGCCAACAGCACGGTGATCCTCATCGAGCGCAAGCTGATCGATGAGATCAACGACCGGGTCCATGTGGCCGGCGGCGATCACACGGGCATCATCATCAACAAGGACACGGTGGCCGGACAGAAGAGCGCCAGCAAGGCGGCAGCGCTGTCCCTGGAGTTCCGCGTCTTCCTGGTCAGCGCCAATACGGGCAAGCACTCGCAGGAGTCGCGCACGCTGCGGTTCTGGTTCCGGGACTGGCTGACCAACGACGAGAAGCAGGCCCACATCGCCCAGGACTTCTTCAAGGAGCTCGTCAGTCCGCAGGACTTTCCCAGAGGTGCGTTTCGATCAACTAGAATGTTTGTGGATTTCTTGAAATATCCTAAGGATATATTTTAAAGGAGTGATGTTCTCATTTTCACAGCATATTTTTAGGCGCTTTTAAATGGGGTTTCAAACCTCTAGAAATTTTAATAGTAAATAGTTTAAGATTTCTTTTATGTGGCTTATATTCTATTCCCCAGACTATGTGGGATTCATCAAGAAGATAATGAAGCTGCTGCAGCACGGATACTCGGAGATCCAGTCCATCGAAATTGAGCTGCGTATCCTGGAGGAGACCTCCGCACCGCCATCGCGACCACGTGAGTAGACTGCATTCTTATCTAAAGTGATGTGTAAGAGAGGAACTTGATCCAAAAAATGATAGGTATTTGAAATCCCATGAGAAAATGTTCGTAAAGTATAGATTTATATATTTTACTCTGAAATTTCGGTGTAAAATATTTTATTGCATACTTTTAGACACCTCAAATGGAGATTTCAAAACAGTGAGAAATCACTCTATCAAAGTAATATCAAGTTCCAAGCTTAGCCCACAGTTTTGCGAGTATACTGACTATACTGTACCATTCAAACTTGACTTCTCATCTGAACCATGAACTATGAACCATGAACCGTACCGTACTATCCATCTATCCTCTGGGCTGTGCGGTTATTTGTGTGCGGTTTTGTTGGCGTGATGGCGAGCAGCCCGGGATGGGTACATCATCTACTGCTACGGCGACTGCAACCGGAAGTTCGAGGAGGCGCTGCTGGCGCAGCGGAAGACAGGTGACGGCGACAACCTGATGAAGGCCATTTGGCTGGACATGTACACCGAGCAGCTGAGCGCCAGGCGGAAATGAGGGGGATTCCCCGGGGGATCGGGGGATCTGTAACCATTTCCATTCCCAGTGCTTCGAGTGCTCCAGTGCTCCCACAACTAATCATCTAATCCGCTCAACGAACTCTGTTTTGTATCCGCTTCGTGGCACCTCCTCCTCTTCGCCTTCTTTGTTGTTCGTTATTCGTTGTTCCCGTTTTCGTTTTGTTTCTCCTTTCGTACTAATGCACGCACTAAAAACTCACAAAAAAAAAAAAAACAATTTTAAATACATATTTCAAAAAAGTGTTGTGCACAAAAAACAGAAATGTAAAAAAAGCGAAATAAAATAAATGCCCAGGCGAATGGCTTGCAAACTGTAAGGGTTTTTAGGTGGTTTTCAATGCTAGTGCTTCTCAAACTGTAAGACCAAACCTCAAGGATTTCGAGATGTAGCCATCCTCTATCATCAGCAGACATCGGATTGTATGCAAAACAATATTCCTAACATTCGGATTCTAGCAAACTACGATGATTTGGACTAATCCTTAAATAAAAAATTGAAAATTTGTTAATCAAATCTCTAATATACTTTGGAATTTCAAGAAAAATGCTCTTTATGACCTTTATAATCCCTTGTCTCATCATCAGTTTCCTTTGCTGATTTAGTTTCCTGTCTTAGATTAACCCAATGGCTCTCCAACTGTTTTCAAAAGTTCTTAAAAGTTAAGCATAGTTAGTTAAAACCAGAATGCTAATGAAAAGTAGCTTTTAATATTTTATTTTAATTTTAAACCAATATTTGACCCCGAGTTGTTCGGAATTCTTACGAAAAAACCACAAAAGATAATGCAGACCTAAAGGTTTTTACTATCGCAATGGCTGCTAAACTGTACTTCCGCTCCCCTTTACTTGAATTGTGCCTCCCAAACCGCCACCTTCGCTATTTTGAAGCCCCCAAGCCAAACCAGTTGTCCTCTAGGTGCAGTCTACAGTCTACACACCTCAAGTGTCCAATTTGTCTGCTGCCTGCAATTAAAATCCGCTGCTTGAGCACTTAATTGACCGCCCCTGCCAGCCGATGTGTGTCCGTATGTGTGTGTTTGAACGTTTTTCTCTTACTAACAGACACCGCCTAACCAGCCACGCCCACCGCTCAGAGTAGATGTCATTGCTCGCTAACAGAAATCCTGGCTAAATGAATAACCATTGAAAGTAGGAGAATCTCCCGGGCAATGTGCTTTAATCGTGGGTTTCCCCTCTTACCTCTTTTCCCACAGTTTCCCTCGAGGAATCCCAGTTCGAATCTCCACCGTTGACCCAGGAGAAGGTGCTGGAGCTCATCGAGCAGGCATATCCCAATCCCGTGTCCCCCGAGGATCTGGCCAAGTGAGTAGTACTGAATAATATAAGTATTTCCTCGTTTTGAAATGATATAAGGTTTTAAAGAACTAAAGAACTAAGAAATAAAATTAAATGTTCTAGTTCTGTAAATAAATCCCAGAAATTTTTTACAAATATTTTTCTTAAAAAATAGTAGTCTTACTAGGGTTAAAATCCCATAATATTAATATTATCCAAGATATGAATGCTTATTCTTAACAATTTCCGTTATCATTCCCTATAGGGACTACGGCTGGAGCGAACAGGATGTACTGTTGGTGATCAAGTCGCTGCAGGAGCGCGGCCTGATCAAGTCGATGGAGTACAATGCGTACACCCGCATCCATCACGAGGACAAGGAGATCAAGGTGGTCAAGCAGATGCCCACGATCGCCTCCAACAAGCAGCCCACCATCGCCATCATCACGGCGCAGTATTGCGAGAAGCTCGCCGTGGACGCGATGCTCGAGAACAAGGAGACATTCGTCCGATACACCACAGTCGGTAGGTTCGATAGTTCGATAACGAAGCGCATAATCGCTCGATTACCGATGGCCGCAATCGATTGGCAATTGGCGTTCAAAACGAGACTCGTCGACTTCTCCCCAAATTCTCTTACTAATCAATCTCTTGCCTAACCATCTTTTCTCTGTTTCTCTCTTTCCCTCTCTCTGTTCCCTAACCTCGACTCCGGTGGCCAAAATATATAAAAAATACATCACCATTACCACCGAATGAATTTGCATACAATTTTGCTGATTGTCTGCTTGCCTGCAATAAAAATAAAACATTTCACCTACCCCCGAACCCAAAAATACCAACCCATGTAACAGATTCCGATCCCAATCTAACGAACTCACTCAGAAAGTCCAAAAAGAAACGAAGATTCGGTAAGCTAAATGTCCAGAATCCACATCTAAATTCAGAAGCACCCATTATTCCAGGTCAAGTTCATAGGTTTTCGTTTACGAATAGATAATATCCTACTATCGAGTGAGTCCTGTAACCGAATGAGTTGCCATAAACTTGGTTAGAAAGTTATGAACTTGGCCTGGAATAATTTGGATTTGTTGTTACGTTCGTGTCCTCTTTTGTGTATCGTCGGTTTCGGTTTGTGTTTCATTTTATTTGGTTGTTGTTATGGTAAAGGATTGTCCTAGGCTACATAACCTTATCCTGTACATACACACGTGTAACCATCACCATCAGACGGATTGATTGGCTCCGTCACGCACTTGGTTCATATACCTATAAATATATCGTATGGTTAACCATTAATGTACATATCTTGAAATATTTATAAATATACCATTAATATAGATATCTTTATACACTGTATTATGGTAACAACAAAAGATGCTTGAACCAGATTATAGTTTACAACTATAATGTTTAGCTTTTGAATGTAAATATGGTTTTTCCTAAGTACTTTTCATCTGATCTAATATGATCCTCCTAAAATATTTATAAATATACCATTAATATAGAAATCTTTATACACTGTATTATGATCAAAACAAAAATTTCTTTAACAAGATTATATTTTACAACTATAATGTTTAGGTTTTTAATGTATATATGGTTTTGTCCAAGTTCTTTTTATCTGATCCAATATGATCCTCATCTCTCTTCTTTTTGTGACTGGTGTATGTCATTGTCCTGAGCGTAAACTACTGAATCCTAAACCTAAACTGACTAATACATTCCCTCTAATCCGCAGGCGAATCGAACGTGTATACCCTGGGCAACATCGGGGCGCACAGGATCGTGAGCACCAAGCTGCCGTCGGTGGGCAGCAACCGGGAGGCGATGACGGCGACGGGCAACACGACCACCCGCCTCTTGGGCACATTCCAGAAGGTCGACTTCGTCTTCATCGTGGGCGTGGCCGGTGGCGTGCCCCACTACACGGACTACAAGAAGCACGTCCGGCTGGGCGACGTGGTCATCTCGTATGTGGACAAGCAGCGGGCGCTGATCAGCAATAGGTATGGATTAGAGGATGCTATTTCAGTGGGTGAACTTGATTAACCTTCGCCCCATTTCATTCACAGCAAGGAGAAACCGTATGTGTACTTGTACAAGAGCGGCGAGGACGTGAAGACCTACTTCCCGGTGAACGACTCGCTGCAGCAGATCGCCGAGAGCCTGCAGGCGAACATGCAGGTGAAGCGGCCGTGGGAGGACTACCTTACGCAGGCCCAGCAGGCGCTGGCCCAGAAGACGGAGGCGGACTTCAATCGGCCGGATGGGCGGACGGACAAGCTGTTCATGAACATCGGCAACAACGAGGTGATCGAGGTGGCCCATCCCATTGCCGCCGACGAGGTGGACGGCATCAGTCGGCTGCGCCTCCACCTGGGACCCATCGGCTCTGGCCGGGATCTGGTGCGGAGCGACGAGCTGCGCACCCAGTTCGCCCGGAAGTACGGCCTGCTGGCCACCGATGTGGAGATGAGCAGTGTGCTGGACAGCATCATCGGCAACTGCCGCGAGAGCTTCATCCTGGTGAAGGGCATTGCCGACTACAAGGACGGCACCTCCACCCGGAAGTGGCAGAATTTCGCTGCCATTTCGGCGGCGTCGGTGGTCAAGTCGGTTATCTGCGGCATGGACGCGCCCACGAATGTCTAGGAGGGTTTTCCTCGGGGGCTTCGAATCCCCGATTACCTCCATTCCTACCCCCCCCCCCCTACCTACCCCCCTCCTCGCAATCCGATTCGATTTTCGTGCCCATCCCGCTGAGGCGTCTCTTTTTTTATCTGGGGACCAGGGACCAAGAACCTTGGAACCAGCAACCTTCGTAAACCAAAATGTGCATAGATTGCATCATATATAATGTATGTTCGCGTAATATTGTATTAAATGATTTCTTGTTATTTATTTTGTTATAACTTTTGTACTACAACCAATCTAATTTACACACAAACACTTGACGTATATAAACACGTATATACAGCAGTAAATAAATATCGCAACTAAGCTTGCAAAAACTAAGAACTATTCATGCTTGTATTGAGTAAATAATATAAAAATTTTACGAAATCAGATTTTGGACAAAAATTGAAATCTTCATTTTCCGCCAATAAAAAAGTCCGTGTTTTTGCTATACAAATAAAACCAATTGTCCAAATATAAAGTGTCATACCTTCCCGAGCTCGTAGTTAAATTCTCTATAACTTGGCATTTCTAGTTAAAAATTTTATTTTTTTGAAAATTTTCGCAAAAAATTGTGATACTACCCCTTACAAAAAAATCGAAAATTTGAAAAATTTTTAATTTTCCCAAATCAGCCGGAGAGTGCACTAATATTAAATATCAGGTTGTTATCTGCTCAAAACTGTTCGCCGTTTTAATATCGGAGCATTTTTGCAAAAATTAGAGCAAAAACAAATTTTAGAAAAAATCAGATTTTGGCCAAAAATCGAAACCCTCATTTTTCGCCAATAAAAAAGTCAGTGTTTTTGCTATAAAAATAAAACCAATTGTCCAAATATGAAGTGCAATACCTTCCCGAACTCGTAATTAAATTCTCTATAACTTGGCATTTCCAGTTAAAATTTTTATTTTTTTGAAAATTTTCGCAAAAAATTGTGATGCTACCCCTTACAAAAAAATCGAAAATTTGAAAAAATTTTATTTTTTCCAAATCAGCAGGAGAGTGCACTAATATTAAATATCAGGTTGTTATCTGCTCAAAACAGTTCGCCGTTTTAATATCGGAGCATTTTTGCAAAAATTAGAGCAAAAACAAATTTTAGGAAAAATCAGATTTTGGCCAAAAATGGAAATCCTCATTTTTCGCCAATAAAAAAGTCAGTGTTTTTGCTATAAAAATAAAACCAATTGTCCAAATATGAAGTGTCATACCTTCCCGAACTCGTAATTAAATTCTCTATAACTTGGCATTTCCAGTTAAAATTTTTATTTTTTTGAAAATTTTCGCAAAAATTTGTGATGCAACCCCTTAAAAAAAAATCGAAAATTTGAAAATTTTTTAATTTTCCCAAATCAGCCCGAGAGTGCACTAATATTAAATATCAGGTTGTTATCTGCTCAAAACAGTTCGCCGTTTTAGTATCGGAGCATTTTTGCAAAAATTAGAGCAAAAACAAATTTTAGAAAAAACCAGATTTTGGCCAAAAATCGAAATCCACAATTTCCGCCAATAAAAAAAGCAGTATTTTTGCTATAAAAATTGAACTAATTGTCCAAATATGGAATGGCATACCTTCCTGAACTCGTCATTAAATTCTCGGCAACTTGGCATTTCCAGTTAAAAATTTTATTTTTTTGAAAATTTTTGCAAAAAATTGTGATCGTTAGCTAAGGATGTCAGTGGTTCAAATGAGTCATTTTTTTACGGCGAGATCTTTATGTAGAAAACCATTCAAAATATACATATTTTGGTCAAAAATTATAATTTTATTTCTTAACTTTAACTTTATTCAATGAAAACATTGAAAACTCCATTTGCGCTTTTCAGTTTTTAATAAAAAGAAAACATGTTGCCTTTTTCTTGCAAAGGGCTTACTTTTTCTTAAAAATTTCTTGAATTTATCTAGTCCACCGATAGTTTTACATCCCTGATCAGCGATAGTTTCACATCCCAGTGGCGCAGTGGAGCCCGTGCATTATGGGCGCCCGCTCACGCACGCCATCGGGTGTTTTTCGAATTCCAGTCACGCGCCCATCTCCAGGGAGCAACTACAACAATAAGCTAATTTTTTTTTAGCAGCGGAGCAGAGCGTTTGGTATCAGCGTTTACACCTGTGTGGCCTTCAATCGCTCGCACCTGCACCCCCGCCTGCCTCCTGCCTCCCCCCGCGACCAGAGCGAACGAGCGACAACTGCGGCGCACTTGCCTTCCTTTGTGTGCTTTGTTTTTCGGGTGTTGTTTTTTTGGGGCCCCCAAGTCTTGAAGTCTTGAAGTCGCTCGTCCAATTGGAGTGGCCGCAAAATGCTGTGGACGGTGCACCTGGACGGTGGGCCGCAGCGGGTCAATCACGCGGCGGTGGGCGTGGGCGACTTCATCTACAGCTTCGGCGGCTACTGCACCGGATACGATTATCGCTACAACGAGCCCATCGACGTCCACGCCCTGAATGTGCACACGATGCGCTGGACGCTGGTGCCCCAGCAGCTGGACGCCGACGGGGTGCGGCTCAGGTATCCGCAGGTGCCCTTCCAGCGCTACGGCCACACGGTGGTCGCCTACAAGGAGCGCATCTACATCTGGGGCGGCCGCAACGACGAGAACCTCTGCAATGCCCTCTACTGCTTCGATCCCAAGACCGCACAGTGGTCGCGACCCCAGGTCACGGGCTGTCTACCCGGCGCCCGGGATGGCCACTCGGCGTGTGTGATTGGCAACAGCATGTTCATCTTTGGCGGCTTCGTCGACGAGATCAACGAGTTCAGCAGCGACGTGCACAGCCTCAATTTGGACACCATGGAGTGGCGCTATGTGCAGACATTCGGTGTGCCGCCCAGCTACCGGGACTTCCATGCGGCGGTGGCCTACGAGCAGGAGCGCATGTACATCTTTGGCGGGCGGGGCGACAAGCATAGTCCGTACCACAGCCAGGAGGAGACCTATTGCCACGAGATCGTCTACCTGGACATGAAGACCAAGGTCTGGCATCGGCCGTTCACGGCCGGCAAGGTGCCCGTGGGCCGGCGCAGCCACAGCATGTTCGTCTACAACAAGCTGATATACGTGTTCGGCGGCTACAACGGCCTGCTGGACCAGCATTTCAACGATCTGTACACCTTCGATCCGCGCACCAAGCTGTGGAACCTGATACGGGCCAACGGCAAGGCGCCGACAGCGCGGCGAAGGCAATGCGCCATCGTGATGGCCACCCGGATGTTCCTGTTCGGCGGCACCAGTCCGAGGAGCGGCGGCGGCAGCGGCGGCTCATCCAGCTCGCCGGCATCGGGAGCCTCACCCACTCAGCCAGAGGCTGCGGCCGCCGCCGGGGCCACAGCGGCTGGCGGAGTTGTGCCGCCCGGCGTGACGCTCATCGACTACAGCGATTTGCATGTGCTCGACTTTGAGCCCACGCTGAAAACCCTGGCCACCATGGTGGTGCTCAAGCACCAGCTGGACATCTCGGGACTGCCAAGGAGCTTCCGCTCCGACCTGCAGATGCTGACGCAGCCGAACAGTATTAGCCGGCCCATCAACCAGGCCGGCTAGCATCCAAAAACCTAAGGGATAAGCCCGAGTCGACTGCCACAGAAGGAAGGAAGCAATGGGGAGCCAGAGGAAAGGGGAGACGCATCACGGAGCCACTAGTCCGGTTCCTTGTATTTGAAACCATTGGAGACGCAAGCTCGAATTATGTTAACGAGAGAGAGAGAGAGAGCGGGAGAGATGACGAAGGGAAAAGGATGGAAGGATGCCCCAATAATTACGAAAGTTTTAGAAACTTGCTTTTGGTACTTCTGATAGCTGCTAAATAATACACAATAACGATGATTATGCGAATGATATTAAATTAGAGATGTAGTTCGTAAAACATTTATAAATCGTCCTTAAATAAAAACTCCATTAACTTTATCATCTGCTTTTGCCAAATTCAGGATAGTATAACCTAATATTTAAGACATACAATATAGTTTTTTTTTCGCTTATATCATGTTATTGTGCTGTTTAGTATTAAAAGACCACAAATTAGTAACCACAAACTTGCACACTCTGCTTGGTAAACTATTTATTTTACACATTAGGACCTATCTTTGTTAGTTTTGACAATTTTCAAGCCTCAAGGTATACATTTCACCTTGTAATTATCAAAGGCAATGCTAAAAGTTGAGTAATACATTATGTTTGTTGCTGAATCTCTTTCTGGCCAGGCTTATCTACATATATGGTAATCGGCCCCTAGAAGCGAGTGTTCCAGCCAGGAAGCCACTCACTTGCAGCCAATAGCCTCGCACGCAATGCCAGTAAAAGTAAGGTCAGCAGCTCCGTAATTGGCTATTGTGAGCGGCAGTCGCAGTGCCTCCAGGGGCGGAATATGGGATATATACTATAGGCGACTAGATCGCGCCGACTCTATCCCACGGCGCTCGTGTAGCCGCGCACTGTGAGGTAGCCGTTGATGATGTCCGAGGGCATGTGCTGCATGGACGCGTACTCGTCGGCGTTGGCGAACCGCAGCTTTGTGTGCGGATCGGCATAGGGAGCGGGCAGGCCGCTGATATCCGAGTACTTCTTGGCCGGAACCAGCGAGGGCGGTGCATTGAGCGTGAAGTCTGCCAAATATTGGGTAAATGGGGTAAACAAAGACGCATTCCCCCCTCTTCTTGCCGTACTCACAGGTGGGCCTGTCGGCGGGCAGCTTGAGGTTCCGCTCCATATTGCTTATCTGCCGCAGAGGGCGGTACACACAGTTCTTGGGGAAGGCAAAGGGACGCTTAAACGAGCGTTTCGGTTTTGCGGAGTTCGTTTCCATTTTTATTTCCAATTGAGATGGCACAATCGCTTACCGCCTATCGATTTTGCTGGAGATGAGACTGGCTATCGGTCGGCAATCGATATCGAATGGAGACGGCACGATGTAATTACAGGACTCCACTGGCATTTAAAAAAATACATATGTCGTTTTAAATTTAATTAAATAAAGCCAGGGAACGTAAATAAGGTATACGGGACTTACATATATTTTAATTACTAATTTATGTGAGGTTTTTTGACTTTAAATAATTGTTTAGCTGTTTTCCAAATTGCGAAGTTTGTAAATACTTTGTGGACCCAGGAAGTACATTAAAACCAAAAAAACACAGAAGTTATCCAAGTAAAAGTCTCAAATAATTGTTCGCATGCTAGAATTGATTTTTAAAAATTGTAAATGTGCACACACTTTGTAATTATCCAAGGTACCATGTATTTTTCGGACAATATCGATACATTGATAATGTCAAAGTAATTGTAATTTTGACAGTTGAAAATAAACTACGGGTGAAAATTTGCAAGAGAAAAAGAACAATGAACGTCGTGAGTTTATAAATTAAAAATGTAAGCAAAGTAGTTTAGAAATATAATGATTTACATTGCAGCCATTTAGGAGCATGCTGTGGTTAGGCGCTATGGTGTACTACGACTGCATTGACGATGCCAATAAGCGCGAAGTGAGTGAGAAGTTCAAGTCCATAATTTCTTTAATCCCAATCCCATCTAATCGACAGGCAATGGTCGAGTTGTACGATGAAGATGCTATTCACTCCTGGGGAGGACTTCAGTGCAGGGGCCGCGAGCAGATCAAGCTAAAGCTCATGAGTCTGCCCCCGACCAAGCATCAGTACATAAGCATGCACGCCAATGCGATCTGTCAGTGGGGCTACCTGGTCCATACCAGCGGCGACGTGGACTACGGTGGGATCCTCTCCAGATTTCACCACATCTTTATTATAGACGTCGAGGATGACTTTAACTGGAAGATTTCCTCAGACAGCTACCGTCTGCTGGATTATAATTGGGATTCGAATTCAAGCTACGAACTTCTAGACATCTCACACTTGGACTAGATGGACTGCAGTTCTCTTTGACGAATGCCCAACTCCAAAAGAAATATGCGTCATTCCTTGGCCTAATAAACCTTATTTATTGGACTGTCTCAGATAAGTCTGAAAATTTAAATTCAGTATGGGCGCGAAAAGAAAACTTTTAGCGATGGCACTTTTTGAAAGTTATCGACAATCGAATTTGGGCAACCGCGAATGGGGGCCGTCTGGCAACACTGGCAAAAGGCCCCAAAGAGTTATTAATAATAGTAGATTCTGATATTAATAATAACTAAAATGCATTGCATTTTAATTACCTAGTTAATTGATAGCGCACGTAGGCGAATGGCCGTTTTGCCAGTCACACGGAGGCGCGCACACGGCTGGCAGGCCAGTTTTGGAGCCCAAAAATCGCGCATACGCAATGGGCACACTGTCAGAACAATAAAAATCTGGAAATTGTCAATTTTCGTAATGAGCCAGAACGTTAGCCGCTCGGGGCTGTGCAGTTAACAAGTTGCTACAAGTACATCAAATCAATTCAGAGCTTTTTTTGCGTTTACAATTGGAAAACTCTGCGAAAATGATGTAAAGGAAAACTCAAGTCCAACTGTGTGCGCGTGTGTGTGTGTCGGTGTGTGGAAATTAACGTAGTGTGAAGAAGAAAAGCGAAGGAAAATTGCAATCCAAGGCGAACAACAAAAACAACAAAAAAGTTGCTCAAAAGTCCACGCCCCCCGCGGCCCCCGCCCCCTTGGAGGACGACAAACGGGAGTGCAGTAAGTTGATGGCCCAGGCGCCCCCCTTTCCGCCCACGCCCCTGCCTCTCGCCCCAAAACTTGAAACCCCCTTCCATTTGGGACTCCTGTAAACAAAAACAACGCATCAGCAATCAACACAAACAAAAAGCGCTGCTAGTGCTGTTGTTGTTGTGGAACGGAAGCGGAGGAAGTTGAATCATCGAGCGGAACTGGTTTCCCCGAAGCATAAAAAGCCAGCATACAAAGTCCAATCAGCGTCGCAACTAATGCATGCGATTCCAATCGGAATCCGAGTTTATCGGGCTATGTAAACAATAGGATTTTGCGCCACGCGGGGCAAATGTAGGTACAGTGAAGCCTCCGGTTGGTCGGCTGGCAGTGGTCGGGGTCACCTGGCTGCGCCAGTGGGTTACCCACAAGAAAACCAAGATCTTTTGCGGTTCCTCTTTGTGAGCAATACGATATGATGTGATGAAACATTCGATTTGAGCGTATCACTTTAAATCCCATACAACTCACATGTATTTCTTATATAGATATGTATAACCAGTCTCCAGAAATTGTTTTTAAACATATTGCAATATTGAAGAAATTTTTAAAATCCTGAAACACCCGTTTAAAATGATTATCCAGTAACGATAAACTCAATAATTTATTCAGTATTTTCATTTTGATACGAATAATCGAAATTAACAGAAATAATCGATATTTCAATTGACAAATATAATCGAAATTTAAATTAAGTAAAGTTATCGAAATGTCAATTAACAAAAATAATCGAAATTTCAATAACAAAAAATATAGAATATTTCCCCGAAAGAAAACCCCTTCAAAATTCAGATAAGAATTCAAAATACGATGTTATATTTACTGGTCTTACATACTCGATTCCAAGAACATGCGTAAATAAATGTCTTAAAATGGAAATCACACGTTTTCTTGTGTCACTTATCGAATCGCCCCTCGGAAGTTCCACTGACTTTGCCCCGATTGAAGATAACCGAGCAAAATATTAATTAATATGGGATTGGGGGAGCAGCCCCCAACTCGAACCACTGGTATCCAGTGTCTGTCCGCACGTCCTATCTTATCGGCCCTGCAAGTCGCAAGAATTAACCACTCAACCCGGGTCTTTTGCCGTCTTCTTGCAGAGGAAACGGCGCCGCCATGGAGGAGAAGCGCATCGCCGACTACTTTGTGGTCGCCGGAATGCCGGAGCATCCGCAGCTGCTGCAGGAGAACAGCTTCAACGACTCGGGAAGACTGCGGGCAGCGAGCACCATCGAACCGATCACGGACATCGGCGTGTACTTCCCGCTGCTGGGCGAGGAGGTGCCCGAGGGCTACGAGCTGCTCTCGCACACGCCCACGGGTCTGCAGGCGAACCTCAACCACGGATCGGTGCGCACCACCGACTGCTACATCTACTTTAGGCGCGGCAAGGATCGCCCGCCCCTCGTGGACATAGGTGGGTCCAAGAATTCGCGCTCTAAACTCAGCTCTTATCAGGCTTTATTTGATGACTGCAGTTTAATTTTAATATAGTTCCTTAATCTGGAATCTTTCTGAAAGATCTGTCTGTATTTTTAGAGCTCCCAGGAAAACTAGCTGAGTGTGCTTTCTTGAATACGTAAAATTACCAAGATGAGCTGCTTAATGTATCACGAATCTGGGCTTTTTATAAGCATTTTCGTGACTTATTTCCTGGAATAAAAAATGAGCAAATCCGAATTTTTTACGAATCCATTAAATTTTAACCAAAGCTTGATAAGGATTTTTTATAGTATCCTCATTTCTTTGTGACATTTTAAATATTTTGTTCAATGATTTGAAAACCAACATTCGTTTGGGTTTTTCTGTGAACTAAAAAATTTTTCATGTCGATTTCATTAATCAAAGACCAGCTTTGTTGCCTTTCTAGATAACGAAAGTAAACCCAAAGGTTGTAATCTCGACATGACTCGTGATAAAGTCAATAAACATACATTTATTTAAATCAAATATGCATGGGATATATCCCATTCTGTTTATCAGACAGCAAAACACACAACTTTCTAAGTTTGGTAGGAAAAATAGGTTATTGATATTTAAATAAAATATATATTTATTGCTATATTAATCTGCTGCACCCATTTGCAGGAGTCCTGTACGATGGCCACGAGCGGATCATGTCGGATGCGGAGATCGTGGCGGAGACACCCGGCGGCCGGGTGGCCAACGTGAACAACTCGTCGGCCAAGACGTTCCTCACGTACCGCCGTGCCCGGGCCGACATGCCCTGCAACGAGCTGGTGGTCACCGAACTGTGCGTCATCGTCCAGAGCAAGGGCGAACGGGCTCCGCACGCCTTCTGCCTGATCTACAAGACCCTGAACAAGGGCTACGTGGGCAGCGACGTCTATCTGTGCTACAAGAAGTCCATGTACCGGCCCAAGCACATCAGCTACAAGCCGGAGATCCTGCTGCGCTACCCCACCGTCGACCACACCGACTTCCCGCTGAATCTGTGCCCGAGCGTGCCGCTCTTCTGCCTGCCGATGGGCGCCTCCCTGGAGGCCTGGCCCCACGTCAACGGAACGGAGAAGCGCAAGCCCATCAGTCCGGTGTTCAGCACATTTGTGCTAACAGTCAACGATGGCACCTACAAGGTTTACGGATCGGCGTTGACTTTCTACGAGGACTACGAGTACGTTTACCCTTTAGTATTTATTAAAAATAACATACAACTAAGCGTAATCTTTTGCAGTGAGTCGCAGTTGTCGGCGGAGCAGAAGGAGCTGCTCGGTTGGAACGAGGAGTTCGGTGGCCAGCACTCGCTGCACATGATCAAGGCCATTTGCCTGCTGTCGCACCATCCCTTTGGCGACACCTTCGACAAGTGGCTCAAGTACCTCCATGTGAGTGTCAGATCCATGTGCCATTTTATCTGCTTAAACTAATCTTTGTCACCCTCTTTCAGCGCATGGTGCTGTATGGCGTTAATATACCCATTCCCGTGGAACGATACATCACCCAGCTGCTGGACGAGGTGCCGTTTCCGGCGCCCAGCATTCATCTGCAGCTGTCGAGCGAATCGAACGATCGCATCCTGCTCACGCAGCCGGAGGATTCGCCGCTGCCGAGGAGTGGCGCCGGCTTCCACATGCTGCTCCAGAACCTGGGCACCGACAACTGCCTGCACGTGCTGCTGCTGGCCCTCACCGAACAGAAGATACTCATCCACTCACTCAGACCGGCCACGTTGACTGCCGTGGCCGAGGCCATTGTCTCCCTGCTGTTCCCCTTCAAGTGGCAGTGTCCGTACATCCCGCTCTGTCCGCTGGGACTGTCGGAGGTGCTCCATGCCCCGTTGCCTTATCTCATCGGCGTGGACTCGCGCTTCTTCGATCTGTACGAGCCGCCCACGGACGTGACCTGCATCGACCTGGACACCAACAACATAAGCTTGTGTGAATCGCAGCGCCACTTGTCGCCCAAGCTGCTGCCAAAACGAGCTGCCCGCCTGCTCCGCCAGACGCTCACCGAACTGGAGAACGCCAAGCCCATCAGCTATGACTCGACGAACAGTCTGGATCGCGACATCCGGAAGCGGAAGCGGGAGCTGGTGCTGGAGCAGCGCATCCAGGAGGCTTTCCTGCTTTTCATGGCCAGCATTTTGCGCGGCTACAGGGACTTCCTGGTGCCCATTTCCAAGGCGCCCTCGGTGGGAGCCACCGATCCAAGTGCCCTCTTCCAGCTGAAGGCCTTTCTGCGATCGCGGGATAAGGTAAGCAAGAGCTTTAGCCTAATATCCATCGTAGTGGTTAAAAACTAAACGTAATTACCATGTACTTTCCCCAAACAGTCGCACCAGAAGTTCTTTGAGCTGATGATGAAGACCCAGATGTTCATCCGGTTCATCGAGGAGCGCTCCTTCGTTTCCGACGGCGATCATGGCCTCAGCTTCTTCGACGAGTGTGCGGAGAAGGTGGGCAACTACGACGAGACGCCCGCCCAGCTGCATTTAGTGGACTGGGACACGGGCCAGAATAGCGAGCGCACCAAGTACATCTTTCCGCCGGACAGCGTGACTCCCGCGGGCGGTGGAGCAGGAGCCGGAGCCGGAGGAGGTGGTGGACTGGCCTACAACTACGAGAACTTCACGCTGCAGCCGGAGCTGCTGCAGAGCACAAAGAAGACGGCCCTGTCGAAGTTCCTGCAGCTGCAACTGAACGCATCCCTCTCGCCGGGATCACCGATTGCGCGGCGCACCAAGCACGAGATCAAGCTGTCGCAAAAGATGGCCAGCCGGTGTCAGCAGCATCCGGAGGCGTGGTCCAAGTACCTGTTGGCCACCTGCTACTCGCTGTACTTCCTCATCCTGCCCTCGATGGTCTTGGATACGCGGCACGCCGGCAAGGAGCCGGAGATTCTGCGTGCCGCCTATGATGTCTTGGTGCGCGCCACTCGCCTGAAGATCACGTGCGACGAGTTCTGCTACCGGATCATGATGCAGCTGTGCGGCATCCACAATCTGCCGGTGCTGGCCGTCCGCCTGCACTATCTGATGAAGCGGTCGGGCGTGCAGGCCAATGCGCTGACCTACGGCTTCTACAACCGCTGCGTCCTGGAGTCCCAGTGGCCGCAGGACAGCACCACGCTGAGCCAGATCCGCTGGAATCGCATCAAGAACGTGGTGCTGGGAGCGGCGCAGTTCCGCAAGGCTGGCAAGCAGAGGGCCGCCTCCAAGGTGAACAAATCGCTCAGCGCTTCGCATGACCAGAACCTCAGCACCCTGGAGACGGTGGACGGCCAGTCGCGCACCAGTTTGGCCTCCTCCACCGGCGGCGAAGGTGGCGGCGGCCACGGTCTGCTCGACTTTGCCTCCTTCGACCGACTGAGGAACAAGTTGGGCAGCATTGTGCGGCAGACGGTGACGGGTGGCAACCAGGAGGCCATGGGCGATGCGGTCAACAGTGCCGGCTTGCTTATACCGGGCGAACGGAGTGCCCCGAACACGCCGACCTATGGCGGCGACACCGAGATCCTGGCCAAGGCGCTCCAGCAGCAGCAGCCGCGCAAGCAGATCATGAGCATTGGCGGCGGCGATGATGACGACGAGGAGGAGGATGAGGACGAGGATGACTACACGGCAGGGTCGCCGAGCACGCCGCAAAAGCAACTGGAGGCGGGCGCCGATGAGCTGGAATACGCCGCTGGTGGGGATTACGAGGCGGACGAGGAGGACGACGACGAGGTCGACGAGCATGTGGCCGCACAGCGGGCACGTCAGCGGGTGCAGAGTCCAACCAAGTGAGTTTGCAAATTGATTCAATTGATTGGAAGTGGAATCGTTACTTATTTATTTTTATGTTCTCCTCCCAAAGAATCTCGCCCCGCACGCCCGTCACCCAAAACGATCCGCTGGGCGCACTCAACGAGGAGGAGTCCAGTGCCGCCAGTGCCACGCCCACACAGCAGGCGCTGGCGCAGCAGCAGGATCAGCAGCACACGCAGTCGCTGATCGATAGCAGCATGTACACGGACAAGCCGATCCTGTTCCGCTGCCAGAGGAGCGCCACCTTCGACGAGTCGACGCAGATCGGGAAGAGCATGCACCGCTCGGAGACGATGCCGGTGGCCAGCAGCGGGGTGACCAACAGCCTGGCCAACATCGGATCTTCGCTGAAGTTCACGTTCGGGTAACTCCGGCATTCCGCAGTCTTTCCTCCTCCGTTTTCCCCCATTCAAATCATCTGAACACACAATTCCACAAGCATTCCACGTCCCATCACCAAAGCAAGCGGATTACTTATCCCTTTTTTGATTTTTTATAACTTTATACTCTATTCCCGTTGGTTTTTTCCAGTTTTCACATCATTTGCTGGTCAAAACTGAAGCATTTGATTTCAGATTAGCCGTTGTGTGATTCAAAATATTTATTTAAATCTAATCAAATGATCTGAATAACTGGAATCGCGCCAAATATCTTTCTCTTGATCTACCTCTCTCTAAATCGAACTCGTTTCTGTTTCCACAATTGTTTTATGATTTATTTACATATATATATATAATTATATCTTAGACGTTATTCACCCGCACGATTGTCCCTTAAGAAAGACTTGAAATTGCCCGCCAATATTATAGAAAATATATCGAGCATAAGGTAAGTGGAGACCTTTCTTAGAGAACTTCTAGACACACATATCCGAAAACTACACCCAATTGTGTGTTGTGCTGCTTTCCACTTGACAATCGATTTGAATTTGTGCTCTCTTGGTGAAGGAAGTTTTTGAAATGGTTCGTGGGTTCTCGGTGATAAGATGTGCTTAGTTTCTATGTTTCTAACCTAATTTTTGAATACTCATTGGGTTTCACTAAACAATTTTAGAATAGACATTTGAAATCACAAAATAGTATTTTTCAAAAAAGTGTCTCATATATAATAAACCAAAATAATAGTATTATAAGGGTACTTTTCAAAAATGCATTTATTAAAATTAAAATGAACGAATTTTTTCAAAATGTAAAAACAATGTTTCATCTAGCTTGTATTGCTTTCAAACTATTTAAATACTAATATTATTTAAAACATTTAAATTTATAAATTATTTAAAATTATATAACACAACACACAGCGGCACAACAAGAACACACACACACACAACAGAGACCTAACCTCTTGATTTCGTTTTGTGTTCCACATAAGTTCCACACCCCGAAATGCTGTTCCACAGAGTTTCGCCTTTCGTTTTGGTTATGGCTATATGGTTATATGGTTATCGTTATGGTTATGGTTTAAAGTCCCTGTAAAACTTCGTTGGTGGCGGGCAATTCAAGGTTTGACAAAAGCCACGCATAGCATCCACACTAACTAAATCAATAAGTAAATCAAACAAACTAACTAACTAACGACCATCCACAAGCACCGCACCACCATAATATATAGCAGCGCCACCAGCAGCTGATTTTCGATTCCTTGGATATATCTATGTGTTTTTGAAATATTCAGTTGATAAAATAATCTATAAAAAGAGTGGATAGTTTTTAACCAGTCGTATAATTTATGGAAATAGTTTCCAAAATTAAAAATAATTTAAAAAAAAATATATAGTTTTTTTTTTTATGTTTAAACATTATCTTGATGCCTATTGAATGATATTAAGCGGTTTTTATTAGTCGAATAATTTTCGAAAATAATTTGAAATAAATAAAAAATAATTCTTAAAAAATTTAAAAGGTTAAAAATAAAAAAAAAACATTTTAGATATATTTAATTAGCTTAAAAATGACTTAAATCAGCTACTGTTGGCTCCACTTCATTCTAATTTCGTTGTACATAGATCTTTTAAATATTTCCAATCAAAATAAAACCCGACTAACTCATGATATTTGTGCAACTACAACACAGTCCCAGCTTGACGGGCAAGAAGTCGAACGAGCTGATCCAGGGGAGCCTGAGCAGCATCAAATCGGCGGCCAGTTCGCTGACCAAGAAGTTCGACGAGATCAAGGGCGTGATCTCGGCCAATTCCACGCCGACGAAGACGAACAACGGCCACCATCCGCATGGCCTGCATCATCCGCACCACCACCACCATCATCATCATCACCAGCAGCATGGCAATGCGGAGCAGGAGGAGCACGACGCCGCCGTCCACGAGGAGGGCAAGCTGCGGCGCGTCTCCAGCGACCTGGATCCCTGGGGCAGGCTGAGCGAGTCGCGCAAGTCCAGCTACAACAACCTGGTGCCGCTCGGCGAGAACAGCTCCACCGGCGCCCTCCACATGCACGCCTTTCCCGCTCTGCCCGACAACCTCTACAGTCTCTTCGGCGAAGTGAGTTCCTCAGTCTAGATTCAAATCCAAATAAATATGCTAATGGATTTTCAATCCCACACAGAGCGCCGCGGATCGTGATTGCGATGTGCTGATCCAGCTGACAACCTGCTCGCAGTGCCACAACTGCTCGGTGCTCGTCTACGACGAGGAGATCATGAGCGGCTGGACGGCGGAGGACTCCAACCTGAACACCACCTGCCATGCCTGCAACAAGCTCACGGTGCCCTTCCTCAGCGTCCAGATCGAGCGGCAGTCGGATGAGCAGACACAGACCGATCAGCCGGATGCGCCGGAGGATGGCAGTGAGCAGCCAGTGGCCACATCCAACGGCACCAGCCACAAGTCCAGCCTGACCGTGCCGTATCTAAATCCGCTGGTGCTGCGCAAGGAGCTGGAGAACATACTCACCCAGGAGGGCGACATCGCGCTGATCAAGCCGGAGTTCGTCGAGGAGCACCCGATCATCTACTGGAACCTGCTCTGGCTGATGGAGCGCATCGAGAGCAAGACGCACCTGCCCGAGCTCTGTCTGCCCGTGCCGGTTAGTAGGCGATTGCAAAAGCAACTCGAGTGAAACGTATTAACATATCCTTTCCCCTTGATTCCTTCCAACATTCAGAGCGACAAGGAGCACATTGATCCGCTGAGCAAGGTGAAGACGGTGCATATCCAGTGCCTGTGGGACAACCTCAGCCTGCACACCGAGGCCAGTGGTCCGCCGATGTACATACTGTACAGGGAGACCCAGCCGACGAGTCCGCTGATCAAGGCGCTGCTCACCGACCAGGCGCAGCTCAACAAGAAGTGAGTGGATCTGATCGTGCAGAGAGAAATCCCACAAAACTAAGACTATTTTCATTGTGTTGCAGTGTCATTCAGCAAATCATTTCGGCCATCCGGTGCAACGACTTCGCCACTCCGCTGAAGCGTTTGGCCAACGAGCGGCACAAGCTGAAGAGCAACGGCGTGGAGCGATCGCACTCGTTCTACCGCGACATCCTCTTCCTGGCCCTGACCGCCATCGGCAGGGCCAACGTGGACCTGGCCACATTCCATCGCGACTATGCGGCCGTCTTCGACAAGCTGACGGAGCGGGAGTGCAACATGTACTATCGCAACCAAGATCTGCCGCCCTCCGCCTCGACGATCTTCTGCCGCGCCTACTTCCGCCCGCTCCTGCTGCCCTGACGCAGTGACTCCCAGCTGGAGGAGGAGGCGAGCGGCGAGGGAGGAGCACCGCCAGGCGATGCCGAGGAGGACACATGATTGCCCGCGAGGGCAGAGGAGGCAATCGTGGCGCAACCCTAAAAGACAAGACGACCAAAAACATTGAGTAACAAGAAACGGAAGGAAGGGAAAGTTTAACGAGAACAAAACGCTTATCAAACAAACCTTAGGCTGGGTCGATTTTATAGATTGGACAATTATCAAAGCTATTATTTACATTATACGAAAACGAAGAGGACGGTATTTCGGAACTATTCCTAGTAGGCTACAAAAATATAATTGTTTTAAACGAAAAATATTTAATTCAAAGTGTTCTTAGGTTTTCAATATATTAGTTTCCATACTCTTGTTTTCAATTGTCCTCAATTTATTGCTATAAAAGCCAGAATTTTTGATTATTTTTTTTAAAACTCACATGCCTAATATATTTAAAAAGAAAACATCAATAACTTGACATGTGTTAAATTGTGAAAACATGCAAATGATTTTGTAAATGACTTGATCTTACATTTTAAGTACTTAACGATTTTTCGCTGTTTAAACTTAATCAAAAAAAATATACACACACACATTGATGACTGGTTTCTGTGACAATACATAAATACGTTCAGACAGTGCGTTTCATAGGTGTAGTAGCAATGAAATTCTGCAATGGAAAAAAAACTTTTCCACAAATATTTTGTACTTATGTGTGCCCAACATACTTATCCTAATGACTGCCTTTTTCAAAGTCGCTTAATTTTCCCTGTATTTCTCCCTAGAGAGTATTGATTTTATTCAGCCGAAACGCACTGTACTTACACCCACTCTTCAAAAACAAGAAATGAAGCCCCGAAAGATGTGTATTCCACTTTTCATTGACCCTCGTCATATTTGCCTTATTATATATAATATAACGATACATATTTATGTACATACAAAGCTATATGTGCGATCTTGTAAATCAGCATTGTGAGCGGAACAGGAATCGGAATCCCCATCCCCCCCAGCCCTTCCCCTCGGCACCATCCTCTCCAACATGCGGTTATTTCAAAAATAACCTGTAGTCGCACTTTTTTATCTTGAGATTTCCTCACAATGCTCGGGTTTTAGTTAGCTTAGCCAACTTTCGGCGGGAAGGGTAATTTTGGGGGGACGGGACAAGCGGTGAATTAATATCGACGGCAGAAAACAATTAAACAACGATTACAATAGCAATATTTAATGGATAATCGTATATAAATGTAGATCGGATAACTCTTGCAGATCCTACTGTACGACACATGATCACGTCCACGTTTTTAAACACAAGACAACACAACACCCACACACGACACACTCACTTAAATATCGCAGCCACGGTCATTTTTTTGTCGGGAATCTTAACTAAATGTATATTTAATAATTAATTTAATTAATGAAAAAACGAAAATGGCAAAAAGAATAAACAAACAAGTTTTAAAAATAAATAAAACATTGCGTGTCTTTGACAAGTTTGGTTTAAGTTTAAGAAATAATAATCCAAATATGGTATGTACTCGCATCGCAGTGCTCGTAATTTAATTCCCAATCGATTAGCATTCAAAACTGGAAAAATTTTTTTTTGAAAATGTTCAAAAAAAATTGTGATACAACACCTTACAAAAAAATCGAAAATTTGAAAAAATTTTAATTTTTCCAAATCAGCCGGAGAGTTTACTAATATTATTTATCAGGTTGTTATCTGCTCAGAACAGTTCGCCGTTATAATATCGGAGAATTTTTGCAAAAATTAGAGCAAAAACAAATTTTACGAAAAATCAGATTTTGGCCAAAAATTGAAATCCTCATTTTCCGCCAATAAAAAAGTCAGTGTTTTTGCTATAAAAATGGAACTAGTTGACCAAATATGGAACGGCATACCTTCCTGAACTCGTAGTTAAATTCCCTATAACTTGCCATTTCCAGTTAAAAATTTTATTTTTTTGAAAATTTTCGCAAAAAATTGTGATACAACCCCTTACAAAAAAATCGAAAATTTGAAAAAAATTTTAATTTTGCCAAATCAGCCGGAGAGTGCACTAATATTATTTATCAGGTTGTTATCTGCTCAGAACAGTTCGCCGTTTTAAAATCGGAGCATTTTTGCAAAAATTAGAGCAAAAACAAATTTTACGAAAAATCAGATTTTGGCCAAAAATTGAAATCCTCATTTTCCGCCAATAAAAAAGTCAGTGTTTTTGCTATAAAAATGGAACTAGTTGACAAAATATGGAACGGCATACCTTCCTGAACTCGTAGTTAAATTCCCTATAACTTGGCATTTCCAGTTAAAAATTTTATTTTTTTGAAAATTTTCGCAAAAAATTGTGATACAACCCCTTACAAAAAAATCGAAAATTTGAAAAAATTTTAATTTTGCCAAATCAGCCGGAGAGTGCACTAATATTATTTATCAGGTTGTTATCTGCTCAGAACAGTTCGCCGTTTTAAAATCGGACCATTTTTGCAAAAATTAGAGCAAAAAAAAATTTTACAAAAAATCAGATTTTGCCCAAAAATTGAAATCTTCATTTTCCGCCAATAAAAAAGTCAGTGTTTTTGCTATAAAAATGGAACTAGTTGACCAAATATGGAACGGCATACCTTCCTGAACTCGTAGTTAAATTCCCTATAACTTGGCATTTCCAGTTAAAAATTTTATTTTTTTGAAAATTTTCGCAAAAAATTGTGATACAACCCCTTACAAAAAAATCGAAAATTTGAAAAAATTTTAATTTTGCCAAATCAGCCGGACAGTGCACTAATATTATTTATCAGGTTGTTATCTGCTCAGAACAGTTCGCCGTTTTAAAATCGGAGCATTTTTGCAAAAATTAGAGCAAAAACAAATTTTACGAAAAATCAGATTTTGGCCAAAAATTGAAATCCTCATTTTCCGCCAATAAAAAAGTCAGTGTTTTTGCTATAAAAATGGAACTAGTTGACCAAATATGGAACGGCATACCTTCCTGATCTCGTAGTTAAATTCCCTATAGCTTGGCATTTCCAGTTAAAAATTTTATTTTTTTGAAAATTTTCGCAAAAAATTGTGATACAACCCCTTACAAAAAAATCGAAAATTTGAAAAAATTTTAATTTTGCCAAATCAGCCGGACAGTGCACTAATATTATTTATCAGGTTGTTATCAGCTCAGAACAGTTCGCCGTTTTAAAATCGGACCATTTTTGCAAAAATTAGAGCAAAAACAAATTTTACAAAAAATCAGATTTTGCCCAAAAATTGAAATCTTCATTTTCCGCCAATAAAAAAGTCAGTGTTTTTGCTATAAAAATGGAACTAGTTGACCAAATATGGAACGGCATACCTTCCTGAACTCGTAGTTAAATTCCCTATAACTTGGCATTTCCAGTTAAAAATTTTATTTTTTTGAAAATTTTCGCAAAAAATTGTGATACAACCCCTTACAAAAAAATCGAAAATTTGAAAAAATTTTAATTTTGCCAAATCAGCCGGACAGTGCACTAATATTATTTATCAGGTTGTTATCTGCTCAGAACAGTTCGCCGTTTTAAAATCGGAGCATTTTTGCAAAAATTAGAGCAAAAACAAATTTTACGAAAAATCAGATTTTGGCCAAAAATTGAAATCCTCATTTTCCGCCAATAAAAAAGTCAGTGTTTTTGCTATAAAAATGGAAATAGTTGACCAAATATGGAACGGCATACCTTCCTGATCTCGTAGTTAAATTCCCTATAGCTTGGCATTTCCAGTTAAAAATTTTATTTTTTTGAAAATTTTCGCAAAAAAT
The DNA here is from genome assembly GCA_037075245.1 of Drosophila mimetica. Lineage (NCBI taxonomy): Eukaryota > Metazoa > Arthropoda > Insecta > Diptera > Drosophilidae > Drosophila > Drosophila mimetica. Next base: position 24,950,218 of record JBAMCH010000005.1, on the reverse strand, counting down.
TGTGATACAACCCGTTACAAAAAAATCGAAAATTTGAAAAAATTTTAATTTTGCCAAATCAGCCGGACAGTGCACTAATATTATTTATCAGGTTGTTATCTGCTCAGAACAGTTCGCCGTTTTAAAATCGGAGCATTTTTGCAAAAATTAGAGCAAAAACAAATTTTACGAAAAATCAGATTTTGACCAAAAATTGAAATCCTCATTTTCCGCCAATAAAAAAGTCAGTGTTTTTGCTATAAAAATGGAACTAGTTGACCAAATATGGAACGGCATACCTTCCTGATCTCGTAGTTAAATTCCCTATAGCTTGGCATTTCCAGTTAAAAATTTTATTTTTTTGAAAATTTTCGCAAAAAATTGTGATACAACCCCTTACAAAAAAATCGAAAATTTGAAAAAATTTTAATTTTGCCAAATCAGCCGGACAGTGCACTAATATTATTTATCAGGTTGTTATCTGCTCAGAACAGTTCGCCTTTTTAAAATCGGAGCATTTTTGCAAAAATTAGAGCAAAAACAAATTTTACGAAAAATCAGATTTTGACCAAAAATTGAAATCCTCATTTTCCGCCAATAAAAAAGTCAGTGTTTTTGCTATAAAAATGGAACTAGTTGACCAAATATGGAACGGCATACCTTCCTGATCTCGTAGTTAAATTCCCTATAGCTTGGCATTTCCAGTTAAAAATTTTATTTTTTTGAAAATTTTCGCAAAAAATTGTGATACAACCCCTTACAAAAAAATCGAAAATTTGAAAAAATTTTAATTTTGCCAAATCAGCCGGACAGTGCACTAATATTATTTATCAGGTTGTTATCTGCTCAGAACAGTTCGCCGTTTTAAAATCGGAGCATTTTTGCAAAAATTAGAGCAAAAACAAATTTTACGAAAAATCAGATTTTGACCAAAAATTGAAATCCTCATTTTCCGCCAATAAAAAAGTCAGTGTTTTTGCTATAAAAATGGAACTAGTTGACCAAATATGGAACGGCATACCTTCCTGATCTCGTAGTTAAATTCCCTATAACTTGGCATTTCCAGTTAAAAATTTTATATTTTTGAAAATTTTCGCAAAAAATTGTGATACAACCCCTTACAAAAAAATCGAAAATTTGAAAAAATTTTAATTTTGCCAAATCAGCCGGAGAGTACACTAATATTATTTATCAGGTTGTTATCTGCTCAGAACAGTTCGCCGTTTTAAAATCGGAGCATTTTTGCAAAAATTAGAGCAAAAACAAATTTTACGAAAAATCAGATTTTGGCCAAAAATCGAAATCCTCATTTCCGCCAATAAAAAAGTCAGTGTTTTTGCTATAAAAATGGAACTAGTTGACCAAATATGGAACGGCATACCTTCCTGAACTCGTAGTTAAATTCCGTATGACTTGCCATTTCCAGTTAAAAATTTTATTTTTTTGAAAATTTTCGCAAAAAATTGTGATACAACCCCTTACAAAAAAATCGAAAATTTGAAAAAATTTTAATTTTGCCAAATCAGCCGGACAGTGCACTAATGTTATTTATCAGGTTGTTATCTGCTCAGAACAGTTCGCCGTTTTAAAATCGGAGCATTTTTGCAAAAATTAGAGCAAAAACAAATTTTACGAAAAATCAGATTTTGGCCAAAAATTGAAATCCTCATTTTCCGCCAATAAAAAAGTCAGTGTTTTTGCTATAAAAATGGAACTAGTTGACCAAATATGGAACGGCATACCTTCCTGATCTCGTAGTTAAATTCCCTATAGCTTGGCATTTCCAGTTAAAAATTTTATTTTTTTGAAAATTTTCGCAAAAAATTGTGATACAACCCCTTACAAAAAAATCGAAAATTTGAAAAAATTTTAATTTTGCCACATCAGCCGGACAGTGCACTAATATTATTTATCAGGTTGTTATCTGCTCAGAACAGTTCGCCGTTTTAAAATCGGAGCATTTTTGCAAAAATTAGAGCAAAAACAAATTTTACGAAAAATCAGATTTTGACCAAAAATTGAAATCCTCATTTTCCGCCAATAAAAAAGTCAGTGTTTTTGCTATAAAAATGGAACTAGTTGACCAAATATGGAACGGCATACCTTCCTGATCTCGTAGTTAAATTCCCTATAGCTTGGCATTTCCAGTTAAAAATTTTATTTTTTTGAAAATTTTCGCAAAAAATTGTGATACAACCCCTTACAAAAAAATCGAAAATTTGAAAAAAATTTTAATTTTGCCAAATCAGCCGGACAGTGCACTAATATTATTTATCAGGTTGTTATCTGCTCAGAACAGTTCGCCGTTTTAAAATCGGAGCATTTTTGCAAAAATTAGAGCAAAAACAAATTTTACGAAAAATCAGATTTTGGCCAAAAATCGAAATCCTCATTTTCCTTTAATAAAAAAATAGTATTTTGGCTATAAAAATGGAACTAATTGTCCAAATATGGAATGGCATACCTTCCTGAAATCGCAGTTAAATTCCCTATAACTTGGCATTTCCAGTTAAAAATTTTATTTCTTTGAAAATTTTCGCAAAAAAAACGGAAATTTGAAAAAATTTTAGTTTTCTAAATCAGCCGGAAAATACACTAATATTAATTATTCGGTCGTTTTTTGGTCAAAACAGTTCGCCTTTTAAAAAAAACAAATTTTAGCCAAAAATGCAGATTCTAATTTTTGCATAAAAAGGATTTTGGCCAAAACAGTCCAGTCCCAAAGCAGCCAACGATTGAAAGATCATAGCGTAATGTATTATTGCATATATACTATATATGTATAGAAGGTTTGTTGACGCAATCGAAACCTAGCGAGATAATTACATTTGTGAGTACTGTTCCGCTGAACCTCTTAACAGATCTACAGATGAGTGGGTGGATAGTGCGCGGGTGATCAGGGCCGACGCCCGATGGTGATGATGAGGATGGGGTGCTGGGGGAGGACATACAGGGCGAACGTACATCGGAACATTAAAAATTATATCAACTTACGAGTGAATCTAGCGAAAAAAAATGTTTGGATATTTTGAATACACAGTTAGCAGGAAGGTTTCTTATGGAAGCTTATCTAGCCTAAGCCTAAGCCTATCCTAGTCCGAGAGCATCACCACATCATCGCTGACGGCGGGCGGCGGCCTGTCCTGCTTCTTCTCCTTGCCGGGAGTGCTGGCTGCATCGCTCTGGCGTCGCAGGAACTGGCTGATCAGCTTGTTCTTGGTGGCCGCGTGAATCGGCTGGTCCCTGGGCACGGACATGATCAGGGTGGCCCGCTTCTTGGCCCCCTTAGCCGCCGGATCCTGTCCACTGACGGGCGTTGTGGGTGTAGCCGGGCTCGCAATCGATGCCACAACGGGCGAGGCGGCGGCGGCGGCGGCAGAGGTGGCTTCCGCGTCCGCTGGCGGACTCTGCTCGTGCTGCTGGCCATCGGCTCCCTCGCTGATCTTGGGGGTCAGCGTGTAGTCCCACTGATTCTGCAGCGGCAACTCCGGCAGCTGGAACTTGTCCAGCATTTCGCTGGCCACCACCCAGCAAAGGCGCTTCTTCGGCTTCTTGGACTTCTTGGCGCTGCTGGCACCGGTGGCCGCCGCCTCGGATGTGCCCAGCTCCACGGTCTTCCAGCTGGCCAGCTCGTCGAACTTCTCGCGCAGCACAGCCTTCGAGGGCAGCACCATCGTTTGATTGGACTCGCCGGCCGTCGCCTGGGTTTTCAGGTACTCTAAATACTCGTTGATCAGGAACATCTTTGAGTTCCGATTGCCGTGGGTCAGGCGCACCAGCTGCTGCATGAGGCGTTCGTCCAACTGCAGCGGCACCGGCTGCTCGGGCAGCTGATCCTCGCGCTCCGGCTCGGGGGGCGGCTCCAGGCTGAGCGGCTCCTCCAGCTGCCAGCAGGCGTACATGTCGATGGTGTGGGCGAAGATCGCGGGAAACAGCTGCGACTTGTTGCCATTCTCGTCCAGCCAAACGGGCCCCAGCAGTCGGGGCTTGATCTTCTTCGTCTGCTTCTTCATCTCCTGGGCGAACTCCTGCTGCAGGACCTGCAGCTTCGCCTTCTGAGCCTCCCGCGTGTGCCCGTCGTCCATTTCGCCGTCGTTCTGCAGCTCCTCGTCGCTGAGGTGGCCGTGCGGCACATACCACTCGTTGTACTCCTCCTCGGACTCCTCCTCCGACTCGCGCTCCTTCTCGTCCTCGCTGGCACTCAGCGACTCGCCCGGCTCCTCCTCCTCCCACTCGCAATCGGAGTCCAGTTCGTAGTCGAAGTGAAGCTAAGTTTGCAGAGAAAGTATTGATTGTTTGGTTAAGTGAATTATGCGCGAAAGAGAGTGATCCTTACCTTATCCTGTGCCAGGGGACGGCGAGCGGAGATGCTGGTGCTCTTCTTGCGCCAGGTGCCGTAGTAGGGCGGCCGGCGGTTGTCCGCAAACTGCAGGTACTTGGCCCGCATCCTGGCCAGCTGCTTGGGCTGCTCCTCCTCGATAGGCAGACCCGCATTGGACAGATCATCTAGGGAAAGGGTGGCACAGTTGGATGGTTGGATGGCACAATGTGAGACAGAGATACCCACCTATCACCTGGACTTCGTCCTCCTCCTCCTCATCCTTGGTGCGCCTCTGGAGACGGGCGTCGCGTTGCATCTTGAGCGGCTCTCGCCGCCCGCTGCTCAGTTCGCTGAGATAGAGATGGGCCCGATTCGGAGGCTTCCTCCTGACAATGTCCTCCTCCTCCTCGTCATCTTCCTCGTCGCGGTGCCTAAAGAGGCCGTCCAGCTGGGAGCGCTGCTCCTCAGCAAGCGAGTTGCGCACAATGGGCGCCAGCAGCATGTCGTCCTTGATCTGGAAGGGTCGGAAGGCCAGCGTCTGGCTGCTGGCCTTGGAGCTGTCGCAGCTGCTCTGCTCGTGCTCCAGGTAGGAGGTGTTGTTCGAGCCGCCGCCCGCCTTGGGCTGCTTGGGCACAAAGAACTTGGTGAAGGACTCGGCGGCGCGCTTCTTCTTTTGCTCCGCCTCCTCGCGCTCCTGCTCCTTCTTGCGGCGCTCCTCGTCCTTCTTGCGCTGCACCTCCTCCTTGGCCTCGTTGCGCTTGCGCTTCTCCTCGTTCTTCGAGTCCACCTCCGCCTGCCGCTTGCGCTCCTTCTCCTCGCGCTCCATCTTCTTCTGCTGCTCCTTCTGATCCTTCTCCAGCTTCCGCTGCTGCTCCTTCTCGTCGCGCTCCAGCTTCTTCTGCTGCTCGCGCTGCTCCTTCTCCTGCTGCTTCAGGCGACGCTCCTCGGCCAGCTTCTGCTCCTTCTCCTCGCGCGCCTTCTTCCGCTGCTCCAGGAGTCGCTGCTGCTTGGGCGTGAGTGCCTTCTGCACATCGGATGCCTCCGGCAGGCTCTTCCTCTGCAGGAGAGCGTCCTTGGGCGCCGCGGTTCGGTCAGTGGCCGCGGTGTCCGTGTCCACATCCATCTCGTGCTCGCTGCTGGAGCTGTTCTCCTCGCTGCTGGAGAGGATCACCGAGATTTCAGCGGGCTCCGGCGATTCTTTGTCCGGTTTCTCCTGAGCAGACGGCTCTTCCTTCTTGGCCTCCTTGCTGATCTTCTTGTCTTTTTCTAAGGCTTCTGATTTCTTCGGCTCGGAATTCTTCTTGCTCGCTGCTTCTTTTTGACTCTTGGCAGGTGCCTCGTCTTCTTTCTCTTTCTGCGACTTTGTTTCTTCTTTCTTGCTCTTTTCGGCTGGCTTCGATTCCGCCTTCTTGGGCTTCCCTGGGGCTTTGGTAGCGGGTGTTTCTTTCGGCTCGGGATCCTCCTCTTTCTTCTTGGCCTTCTCTGTGGTCTCCTTCTTGCCCGCATCCACTTTCTTGGCTATAAAGAGATCTATAGTGGACTGATCGTTCTTCTTGTTTGGCTCTGTGCCCTTGGGCTCTTCTTTCTTGGACTCCTTGGTCGTCTTCTTTGGCTCCTCCTGCTTCTTTGAGTCTTTATCATCTATCCGGGTTACCTCCTTCTCCTCCTCCTCCGGTTTCTTGGCTTCAGGGCTCTTTTTCGGGAATTTCTCCAGCGGTTTCTGCACCTTCTGCTTCTTTTGCGGGTTCAGCTCCTCGGCCAGGGCTTCTATATCATCGCTGGACTCGCTGCCCGTCTTGGCCGCCTCTTTGGCCGAAGTGTCCAACGCCTCCTCGGATTTCTTCAGGGATTTCCGGCGCTTGGATCGTTTGTTAGCCAACGGCAGCTTTATTTGAATGGGCGGCGCAGGTGAGGCTTTCTTGGGCTCCGGCTTCTTGAGCTTCGGCTTGGCCTCCTTGGTCTGTTTGACTACCTCTTCCGCCATCTCCTCGTCGCCAGCAGGAGCATCATCATCATCGTCGTCATCCAGCTCGATGACATCCTCCGCCAGGGAATCCGTGGTCTTGACCTTCTTGGTGGCTATGGAGCTGGCCAGATCCAGGTTCTCCTTGCTGTTCGAACGGCGCAGTTGGCTGCCCGCAGAGCAGCCGGTGCCCTCCAGTGGCGACTCCTCACCGTACGAGAGCTTTCGCTTGCGGGGAGCGGGCTCGTCCTCGTCCAGGATCACAGTGACGGGGACGGCGGCGGATGAAGAGGAGGCGGCGGCGGCGACGGGGGAGGAGGAGGATGCTCCACCCCCGGGCGTCAGCAGCTTGAACGGCAGACGCGTCTGCACGAACTTCTTGCCACCGCTGGCCGTTTTCTCCGCGGACTTGGCCACCGTCGCATCCTTCGTCCGGCCGCTGATCGGGGTCTTCACAATGCCGGCGGGCATTCTGCTGTTTTCCTGTCTTCCTGTGTCCTGCGGCTGCTCACTTTTCCCCAAGCAAATCCTTCAATTGTTTTTATCGCAAAAAAAAAGGCGCTGAAAACACACTAGCGATGGCAGTTGGGGGCGCGGATTGCCGCCAATAGATTGGCCTCGCGATCGATAGATCGATTATCGGTAATCGGCGCCATATGTTTTGCACCAGTGTTGGCAAGCGACCGAAAAGGTGGTGAACTTAGCTAGGACAACCGTTGTCCTTTCCCAGGACCTGAACCGCATGATCATCCTTGATAATTAAATATTTGAAAAATACAGAATATAACTAATATAATGTAGAACGTGAACTGTTTTACAGATCTTAAAAATAGATTTTAGATAGTTTTTTTCCCTATTCGGATAAATATTCAAAAAATGAAATATAAAAAACAGAAGTGTTAAGATTTTTTTTGTAATAAATAAGTTGTTGTAACTTATTCAAAATAAAAAATAAACAAAATCTTTTTATAAACCCATTTATAAAGTTAAACTAAAAAATGTACAATTTTTATTATATTACGTATACGTAATTTTTTTAAAAATATTTGAAAACTAAATGAAACCAAAAATAAACAATGTAAAATGGCAATTTATTGCTCATTACTTATGAAAGTCAAAGTTTAATGCCAATAGTTTTGCACTCTAGAATAGCTTTATGTGAATAATTAAAGGGCTGCGTCGTCTTAACTATTTCTGCAAGCCATCCGGCTGATTGAGCTCGTCGTTATTGTTACCTTTTGATCCAACTGACAGCATTTCGCCCTCGGATGATAATTGTTTACTTAGTTTAATGTGCCATTTTTACTAATCCCGGATAAGTGGAAAAATGCTTGCGGCCACAGCGACTGCTGACCCCTTTCCATTTCCATTTCGACTTCCATTTCCACCTGCCGCCTTGCGAATCGCCATGGTTGACATGGTGACCCGGGAATGAAAATGAGCCGAGGACGAGGATGAGATCCAGCCTGCGGCCTCGAATCGCTGCTGCTGCATGGAATACATTCATTTAATTACAATTTGCTTCAAAAGGCAGACACGCACACACAGTTCAAAGGGGCGCCGATGGGGATTTAGGGGGAGTAACTACTCCTCCACACACACATATATATCCGTTTGCACCCGATGCACTGGATTAATTTTACTTTTTTTGGGGAAATATATAAGCCCCACATAACTGATCAACAGAAAAATCGATGGGACAAAACTAATTTTATAATATTAAAATATTTATTTGATTTAATTAAATTAAATTATAGCAAACTAATATCGACATTATATTAATTATTCAAACCAGCAATTGGTAATTACCAATTATAATTTATGTTTAAGTGATAAATAATATTAAATGTTAATTAATATTAATTAAAAATATTCTGATGATTTATGATTATTATTATAATGATATTACAATGTGCAAATATAATTTATAAATTTTATACAATTTTTGATTATTGTATTTTTTATTAACGGAAACTTAAGCTACTTAAATATATTAAATATATCTTAATTATCATAATTTTTTAATGTTATGTTTTTGTTTTTTTTTTTTTAGTTTTCGAATAATATAGTTTAATACATGACCACTTTAAAAAATCCTTGAAATGATTTATATTTTATTTCTTATTTTTTATCTAATATATTTTATAAGTTATTTAATTCGTAACCCTAAACCTTGTATATTATTTTCTTTCCTTCAACAAATATTTAATCAATTGAATATGTTTTGTATTAATTATCGAGTTTTAAAAGGGGTTTTCAACTGATTGTATGTAACTAACCCATTTAACTTGGCAACTACTCAATACTGACATGTGCAACGCACTCGAGATGAGATACAAATTGCGGTCGCCGCTTGTGGCCTTTGTGAAAGGGGGGGATGGGTGGGCGGTGAATAGACGTGGGTTGGACATGTGGCATATTATTCGCATTGGCCGGGATTTGCCATCGCCATCGCCATCGCCATATCGACTCCTTTAATAATGATAATAATAATGCCGCATCGATTCCGCTGGGACTTTTGGCCCATGGCCCCGGATGAGACGGGGCGTAAAATGGGAATTCGGTCATGCGTGTGAACGGGTGCGGTACACCGCCCATCCCCCTCCCTTTCCGCAGTATTCCCCTCTCCCTCTGGTAATAGAAAATCTATTAGCGCTCACAAAAACCCACTCCACGCGGGGGGTGGCGCAAAACCAGGAGCGGCGGCCACGGGGAGGGGTTTCTTCTTTCCTTTTTGATGACGGGAAAAGAGGCCAAACACTTTCAACATTTTGTAAACAGAATCAGCTTTGATTCAAAAATGCTTTTGGGTTGAAACAAAAAAAATGTTAAATTTCTCCGATTTTTCTAGGAATATATTTAATAAAATAATTCATTAAAATTGAATATTTTTAAAATGGCGAGTTGAATTCCATATTTATTTATTATTAATATATTTTATAATTTATTTACTTCGTTTTTTGAAGGTTTTCTATTATAATCATTGTATATTTCATAGTATATTTAATTTTATGTACAATTTTTATATATATTTTAAGTTTATAATTATTTCTAATATATGTTCAGGTGAGTGTTTTTTTTTCAGTGGATGGACACATCAACATCAACTAAAACCGGAGCACAGTGCATTCTACGAAGTGGTAGGGATAGAAAGCGCAGACAGGCGAGGTGAAATTAGAGACCTGTTGTCGTGAAGCGGGCATGAATGACACGACTGACAGATTGACAAAATGACAGGAGAGGGGTACGAATTTTCAAATATTTTTAAAAGGTTTACATGTAATATAAATCATATTAATTTAAAATATTTACAACATTACTGGTGATAGTTAGGAACTAATTCTTCTTAATTTACATAATAATAATTTTGAGTATTTAGAATTCTGTGTTTATTTTCTAATTTTTATAGTCATGTAATCCCAATCATTCTCGTTCCGAAATTTGATCCATTTGTATTTCTTATGTCATAAATATGGCTCTTATCTCTTCGCTCTTTAAAAATTGTTAACATTTTCAGGACGAACGAGACCACCAAGTCCCGTACATCAATCGCAGTTTGTATCGTATTTAAGTAATTGGAGGGTAAAATGTGTTTCCAATTTGTTGTACCTATTCTGGCCGCATTTTCCCCCTATTTTTATGTTCTCATTGTTTTCACTTACTGGAACACTGAGAGAAATTGTTTGCTTAATGATAATATTAATCACTATTATCTATAAATTGAAAAGCAATGGCATTAAGAAATAAAATTAATACTTTAAAGCACATTTATCGAAGTAGAAAATGATATCAAACAAACTAAAAATCAAATAATTGTTTTCAGTGCATGGCGGTAAGTGTAACAGTGGGCGGGAAAAGTAACCGGCAGAGGCAACAAGATTGAAAAAGTATTGAATTACATTTATACAACATTTGGTTGAATAGCTGCTGTCAGGGGGTGGTGGGTGATGGGCGGTGGGCGGTGGGTGGTCGAGTGTTGCGGTTTGAGTTTCCTTTTGTTGTTGCTCCCTTGAATGGGCTTCGGGTTTTGGCGATTAACGTGAATACCTCGCCTGCGCCTCATTTTCTTTCTCTGTACATTTGTGGCTTCCTTGGGTGTCTGCTCAAAATACACAGTGAGAATATAGCATTCATTTCCAATATATATTTTTGTAAATTTTTAAAAACATAGATAAATATTTTAAAACATTTTTTGTCATTTTTTTGTTTTGTGCTGTGCTATAATATTGTATTTTATATCCTAAAAATTCAAATATTGTTTTCCGTGTATTAAAAGGAACCAGGAAGCGGGGAACTTCGAAACGGAACAGAAGTGAAGTGGGCCGAAGGTCGATTCCCGCAGGAATCGCTGTGAAAATTCATTAGTTGCCCATTTTCATGCTATTTTATTTCAATATAAAAGACGCACGCATGCATGCATTTAGTTTTTCATTCTTTCGCCACTACTACTGGTGTACTGGGACTGACCCCTCCTCCTACTCCGCCGCCGCCGCCGCCTCTGCTTTATTATGCCGTTTGACGCAGCGGACACGCATTAAAATTGTAACAGGCCGAAAGGAAAGGGAATGACAGCCTGGCCCATGGGCGGGGGAGGCGGCGGGGCGGCCAGGTAGTTGCCACAACCTGAGAAAGTGACAGGTAGTGCTGTCAGATCTTACCAAAAATTATGGCTAAATCTGGGAAAAGAAGATTGAAGGTTTATTGGGATATAAGTTATCCTTTCCTCAATATATTTAATATATAATTTAAGAATTTTCTAAGTTTTTTGATTATTTTTTTATTAACTGAAACTTAAACTACTTAAAAATTTTAAAAAGAATTTAACTATTATTTTTTTAATATTTTGTTTTTGGTATTGATTTTAGTTTTCAGGTTAGTAGTCCTTTTTCCAAAATATTTGAAGAATTTTCTAAAATCGTGGAATATTTTATTTTCCCTTTTGAAAAATAATTTAAGACAAAATAAATATATTTTAGAAGTTATGTAAAACTTTGGAAAATTAAATTTTTTATTAAGAAAAACTTAGGCTACTTAAAAAGAACTTAACTATTATTTTTTTTATATAATGTTTGTATTTTAACCCTTGACCCCTTTTTAAAATTCCTTAAAAATAGCCAGGTGGGCAACACTGAACGGATGGTGCAAGTGTGCGATGGAGAGGGAGATATATAGTGATAGTGGGAGAAAGGGACAACCGATCGCCCTGGGTTGACACACTTGCCTTGGGCAACTGCAACTTCCTTCGGAACAATGCGACTTTTGTTCGCCCCGGGATCGGATCTTTTCCGGACTTTGATTTCCACGAACACGAATTTCCCACACTTTTCACTTTTCCCCTTGCTGCCCACGATTTCCCTCTCATTCATTCGATTCCATTTCGGGCCCTTTGTGATCGAACCTGTCGATCGGCGGTCATAAATAGCTGTCAGATTCAATTCCGCTTCCATTGCACAGGAAATAATAATGGGTTTTCTATTTGATTTCAAATAAATGTAATTGTATTCCGTATTTCTGAGTAATTAAGATACTTCTCTTGATATTTTAAGGAACAGAAAATATAATTTATATCAAAAAATATTTATTTTATGTTGAAAAATAGATTTCTATAATATTTTCTTTATGTATTTCCCCTTTTTTCGACGTAGGTTTCTTTTTCTTGGAGATTCTGTAAGCTTCATTGCAACAAATTAGCTTGATTCAGCCTCTGTCACTTGGATCGTGATCTGTCACATTTTCTGTCATTCTCCGGGCTTCCGATCTGTTTCTACATTTTCGAATTTCGGGCTGTCATTCTGCGGCGTCTTCCACAAGTCATTCGCACAAATTGAGGAAAGTTGCCAGGTCATTTCAGTCATCATTCGTCGGGGGATTTTCCATTTCTGTAGCACAGCTTTGGGAGCAAAGGTCTTAAGCTTTCGATTTTACTTTCTGGAGAGTTTTTTGGTGTTTTTGATTGAAAAATATTAATATTCTGAATTTACTTTATGTATTATTATTTCTAGTATTTCCGGGAAAAGTATGTAACAGGTGGAAGGAAGTGTTTCCAACCCTAAAAGGTATATATATTCGTGATCAGGATCACTAGCTGAGTCGATATAGATATGTCTGAGATCTTGGAAACTATAATAGCTAGAGGGTTCCGACTCGAAGTACAGATTCTAGGGGTTCCTACGCAGCGCAAGTTTTTCATTCAGGTGATTGCTTGCTTTGCCCTGCTTGCGACTGCTTGCTTTAGTTATTTGATAGTCGAATAGCATTCTCTCTTGTTTTTTTTACAGGACAGATCTCAGAGTTCCCACCGATCACTGGCAAATTACATGCCTCATTAACGAACCCAAAAGGATGCCGCCCACTGCGGCTACTTCATTAAAGATCGCCTCGCACAATCCAGAGATTTCGAAAATTGGCAATCGAACAATCCGGCAATTGAACAATTGGAGTGAAGATAATTGAGCCAGAGTTCCGATGCCGATGGCCTTTTTGTTGATATTTTTGCACCATTGTCGGCTACTTTCAAAACAAACTCCTTGCAGGCGAACCAGAAAACGGAGCCGTGATGGGCATATCGAAATTGTTGTTTTGATTTCGATTTCAAATTTGTTTTGAGAGTGCAAAGGCGGCAACAAAGGGAGGGTCCGGGTGAAAATGTGGAAAAATTAGGCAAAGGAAATTGAAAATGAAAAGGAATGGGAAGGGGAATGGGAGTAGGAAAAGGCCACAGGAAGTCAAAGTGTCAGAGCTCAGAACTCCGGACTCGGTGCTCGGAGATTTTTCTATTTATTTGTTGCTGCCGCTGTTATTTGTCATCATTGTTGTCGTGTAGGATCGCCGGATCGAGGCGGAAACGCGGCTAATTTGCACCCCTGCCCCGGGTTCGATTTTCCCATTTTCCCCTTCCCCCTTCCCCTTCCACAGATTTTCCCTGTTCAGTTTGCTGCCCGTTTTCCCCGCCGACGCCGCCGCCTGTGCAAAATTATTAATTTACGAGCTGTCAACAGTTATTGTTCGGCCAGCCCCGTGTTTACATCCACACAAAAAGCGACAACCCAGCAGATTTAGCGAACGGGAGACAGAGTGAGATGGCCTGAGCAAGGGAGGGCTGTTGCGAAAGAGACGGGGAGAGGGCTTAGAACGCCAGCAGTACCGCCACAAAAAATATGGGATTCTCACAAACCATTCCTACCCAGAGATTATTTCGAAAGTTTCCCTCTTACTCGCTATCACTTTCTAAATTAATTTTTACATTTTTAAATTAAATGTCCAATTAATAGAGAATTTAACTACGAATTCAGAAAGATATGGCACTCCATATTTGGTCAATTAGTTTCAATTTTATAGCCAAAATACTGACTTTTTTATTGGCGGAAAATGAAGATTTAATTTTTTGACCAAAATCTGATTTTTTGTAAAATTTGTTTTTGCTCTTGCAAAAATGCTCCGATATTAAAACGGCGAACTGTTCTGAGCAGATAACAACCTGATAATTAATATTAGTGCACTCTCCGGCTGATTTGGAAAAATTAAAATTTTTTCAAATTTTCGATTTCTTTGTAAGGGGTTGTATCACAATTTTTTTTCGAAAATTTTCAAAAAAATAAAGATTTTAACTGGAAATGCCAAGTTGCAGATAATTTAACTACGAGTTCAGGAAGGTATGCCGTTCCATATTTGGACAATTGGTTCCATTTTTATAGCAAAAACACGGACTTTTTTATTGGCGGAAAATGAAGATTTCAATTTTTGGCCAAAATCTGATTTTTCGTAAAATTTGTTTTTGCTCTAATTTTTGCAAAAATGCTCCGATTTAAAAACGGCAAACTGTTTTGAGCAGATAACAACCTGATAATTAATATTAGTGCACTCTCCGGCTGGTTTGAAAAAATTAAAATTTTTTCAAATTTTCGATTTTTTTGTAAGGGGTTGATCACAATTTTTTGCGAAAATTTTCAAAAAATAAAAATTTTAACTGGAAATGCCAAGTTGCAGAGAATTTAACTACGAGTTCAGGAAGGTATGCCGTTCCATATTTGGACAATTGGTTCCATTTTTATAGCAAAAACACGGACTTTTTTATTGGCGGAAAATGAAGATTTCAATTTTTGGCCAAAATCTGATTTTTCGTAAAATTTGTTTTTGCTCTAATTTTTGCAAAAATGCTCCGATTTAAAAACGGCAAACTGTTTTGAGCAGATAACAACCTGATAATTAATATTAGTGCACTCTCCGGCAGGTTTGGAAAAATTAAAATTTTTTCAAATTTTCGATTTCTTTGTAAGGGGTTGTATCACAATTTTTTTTGAAAATTTTCAAAAAAATAAAATTTTTAACCTGAAATGCCAAGTTGCAGAGAATTTAACTACGAGTTCAGGAAGGTATGCCATTCCATGTTTGGACAATTGGTTCCATTTTTATAGTAAAAACACTGACTTTTTTATTGGCGGAAAATGAAGATTTCAATTTTTGGCCAAAATCGGATTTTTCGTAAAATTGGTTTTTGCTCTAATTTTTGCAAAAATGCTCCGATTTAGAAACGGCAAACTGTTTTGAGCAGATAACAACCTGATATTTAATATTAGTGCATTCTCCGGCTGATTTGGGAAAATTAAAAAAATTTCAAATTTTCGATTTTTTTGTAACCTGAAATGCCAAGTTATAGGCAATTTAACTACGACTTTAGGAAGGTATGCCATTCCATGTTTGTACAATTATTTTCATTTTTACAGCCAAAATACTGTTTTTTTAACACCATGGTTTTTTGCGAAAAATGGTCAAAAATAAAAGTTATTTGTTTTGAATGCAAATCGATAATAATAATTTCTTGACAATTCTATTTCAGTATTTTGTCAAAGAACCGAGGTATTTAAACCTATCCCTTTATATAGCTGCATAGAATGTATTTTTGATATAAATCTTTCATTTTGTACAACTTGCTTTAAAACCTGTACCTTGTTGTTAAGCCGCGTCGATTTTCTTCGTTGTTTTCATTACTGCCTCTATAATACCTTTGACAAATTTGGTGGAATTCCCCCCGCGCCGCCCGCAGTTTCTATCAGATCGCGGGGCAATTATTCTCGATTAGCCGGAGCGATGATATTGATATTTTCGACCTCTTCCCCCATATTTCCCACCTGGTTCTACGCAATTAACGCCATGACTTAGCCTTCCCAGATCGCTTATAGTTGGTAAAATGTGATGGTCGGACGTCATTAGGGCGCTAATTAAATCAAGTGCTTGGCGGGTTTTCCACATTTCGACTGCGTCATTGTTTGGACAATGGCTGAGCAATTAGCCAGACTCCGGTTTCCATTCTCCGGGCCTCTGATTCACCGATTCTCCGATTTCCGACTTAGCCAGGGGCCAATGCACTGCCATCTAAATTTTTTTTGACCAAATGGAAAATATTTTAGAGGGCTTTATCGAGCATTTTTGGTTAGGTTTCACTAAAATTATACATTTCGATGTGTTAAAAATGTTTAAAAAATATATTTTGAAGGGCAATAATAAATAACATTTTAATCCATTTTATTATTTAAGATAAGATTTTTATTTAAGAATTTTTGTGGTTTAAAAAAAAACTATTTTAAATAAACGTCAAAAAGGTTCGCGTGCACAATCCCCCCAGATCTGGAGGGTACTCAATCCCTTGGCGATCAAAGCACTTGATCCTGTCGCTCCTTCTACAGATACCATCCTGCGGTAATGGTAATCCCGTGTGGTAAGCTCCTTCCTCATCCGTCGGCTGATCGGCGGCTTAATCGCTTATCGCATTGGCTCTGAATTCTCACCATAATCCAGCCAGTGATCCGGGCAAGTCTGGTTTGGTTTGCTCGTCGCTATCTCGCTGCCGCGATAAAAACAGGCCAAAACAGGGAGACGACTGGGCTGGGAGCACTAAGCTCTTGGGCAAACTACCGACCGGGAAAAACGGAAAGAGATCCGAGGAGCGGCACAAGGAAAAGCGGGATGGAAAGTCGCCGCCAAATGGCAAGTGGCAAATGCCAAAGACAAATACAAAATGGCAAATGGGAGTGCCAAGGGGGAAGCCAACTTTTTAGCCCGGCACAGGTGCCACTTGCTCCCATTGACGCTGCCGCTGCCACACTATATATGCATTGCAAATACATATATAGATATCTATATCTATATGGGCAAAGTACCTACAGTCCTTGTCAATTGTTTGGCATTGTTTTCCAACTCGGGAGACTCGGCGACCACTCGACACGGGCCACAATTGTCCTTGTTTCCGATACCCTGTCGCCGTTTTGTCTAAAATGCGGAGAGTATTGCTGATTAGATACTTCATTGGTAAAGATTGGAAAGTATTATTATAATAATAGCTTAATTATTAAGGTATTATATGATTTAGTTATAGCTTTTGTTAAAATCTTGTATTTTTAACTCTAATAGCTAGAATAAAATACTTAAGGATTATTCATACAATTTAAATTGAGTTTCAATCAGTATTTCATTGAATATTTTAGGGTTGCAAATGAGTAACTATCGACTTCATTCGATACATTGGTTATCGATTGTAGAGGCTAGCGAGGAAACTGTACTTTTACAGGGTATCTTGCGATTCACTCACCCCAGCACTTTGGCTCGCTTCTTCAGGCAGCGAACAAAGCTCGTCGCTCGGCACTCGACTGTTCTTCGTTCGAGTGGCAGCTCTGGCTGCTAAATGAGCAATTCATGAGTTTGTTGGCAACCCTACTTGAGGGTAGTCGCAGCCCCCTTCAACCCCGTCACACATCCATTGCTCCTCCTTTCCTTCTTGGCAAAAAAAAATAGGAGGGAAAAACTGAATGAGCAACTTTTCTTTGGCGACCCCCCTTCCTTTTCGGGCATTATTTTTGTCGCCGCCCTTTGGTTATTGAGCTCGTCATTATGCTGCTTATTATTATTATATTTTTATTGTACTTGTGTTTTTTAATAATCAAGCGACTTGACTCGCCCACTCACCCAGGCCACTCGCCCACATGCGTGCAAAAAGTCATTCATTTTATTTACACACACCGAACACACAGTCCTCACTCCTTTTTCACCCCTACGATTTACAGTGGTTCGGAATCAGATTGGATAAGATTTAAGGTGGCTAATCGATTGATTTCGAAAGTATTTTTTAGAGAATTTTTATTAGTTAATAGAACTAATTATTGTATTATTTAGGTAACTAAAAATAAATATATTATGATATGATATGATGTGATATGATATGATGTGATATGATATGATATATTATTATTTTTAAGTCATATTTCACGGATATATCTAAGATCTAAGATATCCAAATTATTATTTTAAATTTGTATCTAGATTATCATCGATTGATCTCGAAACTATTGGTTATAGAACTTTAATAAGTTAAAATAACTTATAATTATTGTATTATTTATCAAAACTAAAATAGATAAGATTAATAATTAGAATATATAATTATTTTTAAACCATATTTCAAGGATATATCATAGATCTAAAAAATCTAGATTATTTTTTTCATGTTTTTTAAGTCACACCCATGGTGCAAGACGTCCATGGCCCATCACCACCTTTCATTTTCCCGCTGATGCTTAAAACCCGGGTGCGGTTTTTACACTCCAAATATTCAATTACGCCGCGGGCGGTCTTTTTGCCGGGTCCGGTTCTCCTTTGCAGGTCGCCCTTGTTGCCGATTATTGCCCGAATCAGAATGGGAATCAGAGAATCAGAATCTGGATCTGAATCCGCGGCCGGGATCGGAGCCAAAGGGAGTGGGCTGAATCTGCATCGGAGACGGAGTCGTAGAGTTCTGTTGACACTTGAGCTCAGGCGGTGGTATTTAATATGCGGCTCAACATTCTTTTCAATTCGCCGAGAGTATTTTTTCCCCGCCTCGCCAGCTCCTTTTTTAAACCTCCTTCTCCTCTGGCGACTGCTGTGAAAATGAAAATCGCCCGCCGACAAACGACAAACGTCAAGTGTCAGAAGGCAAAAATCGAAGGATGGGAAGATCGCTTATGAGGTTCGAAGAGGGGGATACCTGTCAAGAATTTTAGAATAAACTATAAAATTCTTGAAAATAAATATAATAATAGATAATTAAAAAATTTATCAACCAAAGAAAGTTCCTTATTAATTAAATATAACATATAAAATATATTTTCGTAATGAAAGACTATTGAAAATTTGTTGATTGAATAAATATAATTATTATAATCATTATATTATAATTATTATTTTTGTATTATTTAATATTTTCTTAAAAAATATATATACCTAATTTTAGTTTGTAAAAAATAGAGTTAGTTCATATATTATATTTTATTTTAAGTGCTTAGTTAAAGTGAAATATTTTGATAAAAATAGTTTTTATAGTTATGGAGTAAAAGTTAAGATCACTGAAATCACAAAAAATACCAATGTTTCACATTTAACCCCTATTTTTAAGGAGCTATACAACCCTTTCAACATTATCCCGATCGAGGGTATCTGAAATAAAGGCACAGGCTTTTGATGATGTGATTTTCTGATGCAATGAAGCGAGTTCCCGAATGAGAGGGCGACTCACGGTTAGAAAGAGAGGGGACGATGATAAGGCAAAGTGCGCAGCAAACTTCCTGCTGATTGCTTAATTGACAAAGAGCATATGCGATGCATGAATGAATATATGAATAAACCCCCACCGCCCATCACACATGTCATTGTTGGTGGCCATAAGCTGCTCCCATCGCCATCGCCATCGTCATCGCATGGGCGTCCAAAAACGCTGAAAATGCATTAGCGAGGAGTCGAATTCCCGCCGCTCTGGACCCCCATTCCCCTCTCCCAATCCCCTGCCTTTCCCTCCCCAAAGGCCAAAGATTAAAATCTAAAAACTGTCAATTAGAGCACACATTTTTCCTCATCAAAACGCGAGTAACAACAAGAAAGGTTTCTTATGGAGATGGAACCGCATTCGGAATGCCCTAAAAGGTTCCTAACTTTCAGATCCCATACGATTTACCAGGAAGATAATTCATTGTTCAATGAAACACAATATTTTTCTATTAAAAAAAATTATTAAAATACAGGGAAGAAAAAACCAGGAATTACTTAAATATTTAAAAATTCAATTGAAACATTTAAGATTTTATGATAATGATTTTACATATATCATATAGTTTTTGTTTTTATTAATAGATCAAAATAATATGATAAACATTTTCCTTAAAATTCTTTTAAAATATTTATATTAAAGGTTTTTTAAGTAAAAAATGCTAATAAAAACATATTATTGGTGTATGATGGTATAAGTAAGTGCTCCATACCCTCTTCGAAATAGGGTATCCCAAAAACGGGGGCCACAGTCAGCGACAGACTTGGGTCCAGCTTAAGCCGCTGCCCCGCCCCCTCTGGGTCCACCCCCTTCTGATCTCCCCTAGCCCCCCCTCCACCCCATTTTCCGTCCATCAATGTGACGGCGTCCCACGTTCAACATCCATCGTTCCCTGTGGCCAGTGGCCAGGTTCCATTGGATTGGCTTGGGAGCGGGGACCTGGAATTGGAAGTGGAATTGGTATTGGAATTGGACCCGGGGACTTGGACGCCGCCACTGTGGAGTGGACGTGGACCACACTAAGTCCCTAGCTGCCTCTCTTTCGCTCCGCATTCCGCCACATATGGCCGTCTCTTTCGCGGGGTCTCCATCTCCATCGCTCGGTTGTCAGGGCACTCGGCAATCATTGACATATTTCTTGGCATTTCATTTGTGCTTCGCCAGCTCCGACTTAGGTTCCCCGTTCTACGGTCGAAATTCCCTAAGCAGAACTTGGGGTAGAAATTAGTAATTAGATATTATAAGGTCTTGAGATATGAAATATTATAACCAATATATTTTTTCTCATTTTCCTTTCTTATTATAGATATATGTTTAGGGACTAAGTATCAAAACTATTATAATAATATAATATTATTTCATAGATCTACCTTTTTTATTCAGGGCTTTACTTAAGAAAGCTTCCCTGTTTCTCCAACTTTATCTTTCTACCTATTTTTTATATCTCGCCCTCTCTTTTCTGCGTCCGTTGTCTTTGGTGGCATTTGTGTTGTTTTAATTTACTTCTTATAGTCGTTCAGTTCGCGAGGGTTTTGAATTACAACCGCCCAAGATTGGCCACACCCCTCGTGAAATAAGGGCTTATACCGCACCCCCATGAAACCCCCGTTCCCCCTTCTTATATTGAGCCACAAAGTACAAGTAAATACATTTATTTAGTTCGATCCAAACGTCAACGTCAACATCTTCTTCTTCGACTCGGGCTTTTTCTCTTTTTTCTTGTTCTTGGTCTTGGTCTTGGTCCTCCATTCTCATCCACATCCCCCTTTCAATCGCCATCCCCATTGTCTTCCCCCAATTCCCCATGTCGTTGGTCATCGTCTGGGAGGGCAGACAATGAAGGAAGAGCTTAAAAATAATACCTTGCCTGCTTATGTTGACGTTTTCATCCCCCCCCACCCAGCCAGCTGAACGCCGCCCCTGCCATTTTCCATTTCCCTGCCCCTTCCCACTCCCACTCCCTCTCTCTCTCCCTTTCCCTTTCCCTGCTCACCTGTTGGCCACCTGAAGCTGAAGCATAGTTACAGCAACATTATAAGATCCCCCGCTCAGCCCACACCCATGCACTGGGAAAAAGTAAGTGATTAGGTTGTGAAAAATGGAAAAAAGTAAGTGATTAGCTTGTGAAAAATAGAAAAAAGTAAGTGATTAGGTTGTGAAATATGGAAAAAGTAAGTGATTAGCTTGTAAAAAATATAAAAAGTAAGTGATGAGCACCTGAAAAATGAAAAAAGTTAGTGATGAGCACCTAAAAAATGGAAAAAGTATGTAATTAGCTTATGAAAAATGAAAACAGTCCTACGGAAACCACATACTCTCATGTAAAACCTGAAAAAAAATATTATTATTACTTTTTACTTTAAATATTTTTTTAAAATTGTATTTTTTAATAGAAAACCAATTATTTTTCAGTGCTCCCGGTTTTGTTGTGGACCATTGCTGTTGATACCAGATACCCGTGGCCGCACTCCTTGGCCAGATGCCAAGTGTTAAAGCCCACAGCAAGTGCTTCACTTTTCCCCCTCCCAACTGGAATGGGAGCCCCTTGAAACCAGAAACCCCCTCCCGCGTAATGAGCCTCGGTGGGCAGAGCTGAAGAGCCAGGCTAATTGGAGTCTTAGTTGTCCTGCTCCTCAGTTCAAGTTTCGTGGATGGGATCGTTCAAGGATCCCGATGGCGGAGAACAAAATGGCGGTGAATTCGTATTAAATTTGTATTACCGAGGGAAAAGCAAGAGCTTTCGCATAGGAATCTATAATAAAAGTATTATATCATACAACCAGTTTTACAGACTTGAAATAATTTTGGGTAATACGTGATATTACTTAAAAATAAACTATTAATATAATAAATTAAATTAATAAGTAATTTGAAAAATAAAATATGTTTAAGTAATATAAAAAAAATTGATTTCAGGATCGTATTTACATAATAATGATCAATCGGTTTGAAATCGCCATTTTGTGAGGATATAAATGGGATAGAAAAAAAACAGAAATGAACAACAGAGCATATTAAATTACCAGATATTGCCTAATTGAAATGTTTGCTCTATTTTGGCCTCAAATGGTTTTTGACACTCGCCGGCTTCCATTTCGAGATTCGAGTTTCGAGATCCCAGATCGCTTATCGCGCCCAAGTGAGAAATGTCAATGCAAGGATTGTCCCCTGGCCCAAGATCATTAGTATATACGTATATATATGTGTGTACAGAAAGAAGAGCTGAGAACAATGGGTGCAAAGATGATCCCGGCAATATATATATATCGATGGTGTCGCCATCGGCAGCGCACAAAACATCAGCACAATGGATGCCACGATTTCGATTCCGATTTTGATTTCGATTTCGGGGAGGGACAGATGAGTTCGGAGTCCTTCGCTTTGAGTGTGTAGTGCACTCTTGCCGTCTGAAAGCCGATCGCCTGATTGACAGTCCCAAAACCTCACAGAAATCACTCTGAAATCTGAACTATTCGAACTCGCGATAGGTAGTTTGGCTACAAAACAAAGGACGAACTTTTGATTCGACTTTGATAAAAAGAAGGGTATTGACACACGATCTTTAGGGGATTTGAAAGTGCCGATGGTTACTGAGCTACTAAACTTTTTTATTAAAAAATATGATCATTTAAAAAATAGAATTTATAATAATGTTATATACACATATTAAAAATGTTGAAATTAAATCTGATTTTTAAATTAAATATTTCCTAACCTTAATTCTTTTAACGTGCAAAAAACCTTTATAAATTTTCCACTGCATTCATTAACCCAGGGATTTAGTCTATAAGCCATAAATTCATGAATTTCCAATAAATGTAATAAAATACAGTTGATAAATAGGCAATTAATTAAGATGTGCTAAATACTTCCTTGGCCGCCAGGTGGAGCTGCAAAACAGCTCTATCCGAATGTATAAATCCCCACAAAGTGACTGTAATGGCTAATAAATAATAATTGAATGTATAAATCATGTATAATCGTGTGTTGAATTAACAATCAATAACTTTGTTGTTTTCGCCGCCGCCACTGCGATGGCATTTCAATGCGAGACGAGATAATTATCGGTGCACTCGAGAACAACTCAATTACGGGTTAGAAGCGAACGCCTTCGCTAACCTAGTGAAAAATTTCATTAATTAGCCGACGCACCCCGCCACCGATTATACGTATGTACATATATCCCCCGGCCATGTTCCCCACCCCCTCGTCTAGAATATAAAATCCCAGAAAATGCCACAAAATGTTGACATATGCATTTAACTTGAACATGAACAGAGGAACATTAACATTTTGACTTAACTCGCTGCCCCGGGAGGAACTCTACCGCCCTCTCCCACCCCAAAGTGGAAAATGGAAAACCCCACCCACCCCCCATAATAATACCCCTGGTTGCGGGTGATTGCTTTGATTATGGCTAAATGATGACTGATGTTGCTGCTCTGCCTGCGAGTTAATGCCAACACCTAGCAACGCAATCTTGAGTGGAATCCCCCCCTGAAAACCGGAACCCCTCCCTCGAAAGCCCCTCGAAAGCTGCTGCAAATGTTGCGTAACAAATGGAAAATGGAAATGCGGCTCTGAAATTAGTTACCCCGATCTAATCAGCCGGTAAACTCTGCCCCGGTAATTGTTCCATCTCCCGCTGCTGATGGGCACTCCGTTGTTTGAGTTCAAGTTCTCGTCTGGATTTGCTGGTGGTTGCCAGTTGGCAAAGCTGCTTGAGATGTTGCTGCCGGGCATTGGTTGCACTACGCATGTTGCAGCTGCAACTAGCAACAGTTTTTTGTTCTCGTTTAAATACCAATGATTTAATAGAGTGCTTGGGATTACTATTGTTTTAAATAACATACATAAAGTTTTCGAAGTACTTCTCTTTTAAATCAGAATCAGATTGGTTAAGTTATGTATTGTTTGGGGTCACCTTTTTAGTAACATTTTTACCAAAATAATATACAAATAATTAAATATTTTAAATCATAATTATAAAGAAGTAAAGAAGAAACCCACATCAAAAAACTAATTAGATTTGTCAGGTTTTAGACTCTTGCCTTGCTGTTTGGGGTCACCATTTAACTGATTCTTAGCTAAACTTCAAAAAAAACTATTATATATTTTATTAAGAGAAATAAACCAGAGACCTATAAAAAAACCGAATCAGGTGATTCAAATTATGGGCTCCAAAAGTGCCGTTTGGGGTCACCTTTTGACTAATTTTTCAACAAAATCGTCTAGAAACTATGAAATATTTGAAATCATAATTGATATGAAATATAGAGTAAGCCCCGTATCAGATGGTTCAGGTTATAGACTCTATTATTGCTGTTTTGGGGTCACCATTTAACTAATTCTTCGCTAAATAGCAAACAAACTATTCAATATTTTAATGCAACACTTAAGAGAAATAAACCAAAAACCCATATGATTGACCGAATCACATCGCCCATGTTATGATCTCTAGAAGTGCCGTTCGGGGTCACCTTATAACTAACTGAAATATCTTCAAAACTATTAAATAGCTCCCTGTTTCAATCTATTTTCTCATTTATTGGAAAGGCTCTCCTCTGTTTTTCCCCCACGTCGGATGTTGCTAGTGCTAAGGTGGATGGTGTGAGGTCTTCGCCACTAATGTTTTGCTCTGTGTTTCTGCTTTTGGCATTAGCACTATGGCTTCTTTTGTTACACTTGCGGCTTTCATGCTGGCTGAATTTTTCCAGTCGCTGCAGTTGCCCTCGCCGTTGCAGTTCCCACAGCAACTTTTGTCAATGCTGTTTTTCGTAAACATCTTAGACTGAAATTGTGTGTTTCCCCTGAAATATCATCTCACGTGATATATTTACGGACAGTTTTCGCCAGCTGAAGCTTGGCAGTAATATCACTATGAATGCCCTTGTGAATTTACCCCGAACTTTGGCTTTAGCCAATTATAAATTGTATGCTATTTTAGCTTATTCCATCTCCTTGGCATACGTACATGATAATATTGCAGCTGGACTTTCCTCGAAACTGGCTGCCATTTAGCTGCAATCGAATGTTGTTGCTGGTTGCTTTGCCGGTTGCCACACTGCTTAATTGAGCATATGCCAATTAGCATAAGGGAAATGTGGCCATCGGGGGGTTAATATGGGTTAAGAGGGGGCGGTGGCGGTGGCGGTGGGTGGGCCTTTGGTCTGTCAAATTTTTAACCTCCATTTATTCAATTCAATGCAGGCCGCATTATCGACGTCATTATCAAAAGGCCACAGGGAGCATAATTTGTATGTATTTTAAATGGTTATTTCTTAAAGAAAAATTATATAAAATATATAAAATAAACAAAAATTTTTTTAAAACTTTTGATTTTTTGTAAAATATTTTAAAATAAAAAGTTTTCTTTGCTATGAAGATTGATGGGAAAACTATGGTATGGATCACATGACATAATTTTTATGGATTTTTCTTAATGAAAAATGATTTTTAAAAATGTAAAATTGTAAAAATATTTTTAAAAACTTTTTATTTGTAAAAAAAATATTTTTTTTAGTTTTCTGTTTTTGTTAAAATATTTTTTATGACATTTTTTATTGAAAGATTGATAGGAAAACTGTAGTATTAAGTATTCCTCACCATTTTTATGGATATTTCTTTATGAAAAATGCTTTTAAATATGTAAAATTGGTAAGATATTTTTAAAAACATTTTATTTTTAATAAAAATTATATTTTTTGGGTTTTCTGTTTTTGGTACAATACTTTTTATGACATTTCTTATTGATAGATTGGTGGTATTGAGTATTGATCACATAATATCACTTTTATGGCTATTTCTTAATGAAAAATGGAACTGAAAATTTTGAATTAAAAACTTTTCTGGCTTTCTGTTTTAGGTACAATATTTTGTATGACATTTTTTAAGTATGGATCATATAATATCAGTTGCAATGGGAAGTTTGTTTTTGTGTGCTGCGAAAACATTGCCCATTTTGGCCTGCCCTTTTCAACGGGGGGTTGCTTCAGGGGCGTAGGGTTTTCAACCACCCCCCGCTCACTTAGATCCCCCCGCCCCACACAACTCGTTGTCAAACGATTATGATTGCTGATGTTGCTGCTTGACTACCGTAGAGGACTTGGCATTGGGTTTGGGATTGGTTTCTGTACTTCTGTGTGTGTTTCTCTGCAGCGTTTTTATATCTCACCCCGACTTTCCCCCCCTACTTGCCACTCGCCCTGCAAATGCGGCTGCTCGGTCGACGTTGCTGCATTTAATTAATTTAAAAGCGTGTGGATAATACCCTGGCATTTGCAATGAAAAGTCAAATGAATTGAAAACTCAAAATGCTTAATGCTCAAAAGCATTCGCACACAGGGACACTGGCAACTGGCAACTGGCAACGGGCAGCTGAAAACTGGCAACTGAAAACAGCTAACAGCAAACAGACAGGTAAAACAGCAACATCAAGTTGTCTTACCTTGCGTTTGTGTTGTTTTAATCAGCAAATTACCCGAAAGCAGGAGGCGACAACAAAGGCAGCCCGAAATTAAAACAATAAACAACAAAATGTAATCAGAATAATAATAATACCAAACAATAATAACAACGAAAATCTGCTCATTTTTTATACGATTTTATTTTCTTTAATTTCGTCGCCGTTTGTTTGTTTTTTATTTGGACTGAAGGTGAGCAACCAAGAAACCTTTACTTTGGTGGGGGAATTTTTTGGGGGAGTTTATAGATAATACTACGTAAAAATACTAATAAAATTGAATGGAAAAATATTAAAAAATATTTGAAATTCTGTAGAAATCAAATCTTTCAATTATTTTCCAATTTACAAACGACAAACCCGTAACGAACTTAGAAATCACCTTAATTAAAACTCCTTTAACGGCATCAAATTGGCAGCGGATAAAGTTTGCCATTTTTCGGAGTTCGGAGTAAATCCAAATCCCTCAAACCGATCAATTTTTACTCTAATTGCCTTAGTCCCTCAATTAATCCAAAACAAACAAAGGCGAGCAGGAGCAAACACAAGCAGCAGCAGCACAAAAGAGGAGCAAAAATGCTTGAAGTCAACTGAAAAATTGTTGCTAAATGGATTTAGTAAGGGAATCGATGTGGGGAGGCCTAGTCAGCAATGAGTTTGGGCCATCGACATCGAGACCTGATGAACTCCCCCTACATCGTACTATCGCATCCCCAATTTCACTCCCTCTGCGAATTCTAACGCTCCTTATTTTTACACCGTAAAAATACAAAACTCTTTTATTAATCGGATTCCTTGAAGTATGAACTAATAAATGACAAATAGACTAAATATTTTCTTTCTTTATTATTAAATACAAAACATATACCATTATTCCTTGTTAAATGGTAACTTGTAGACCCAAAACCAAAAAAATACAATAAACGAGTTTTAAATACATCATATTATCATTTATTGTATAATAGATCCCGAACTTATAGATTAAACTAACTATTTCTTTTCTTTATTTTTATACACAAAACATTTACTATCAATATACCTTGTTGAATGGTAACTTGTAGTCCCAAAACCAAAACATATAATAAAAATGTTTCCAATATTAAAAGTTCTATATATTCTATTATTATTATAATGATAGTTACATTGTATACATTATATAATAGAGCCCAAACTTATAGATTACTTTTTGCCTAGTGCACTCGTCTTTCACATATCCCTCCCGTTTTTGGACATTCCGCCTGCTTTTGTACTTTCATCGCCCATTCTCTTAGTTTCCACTTTCCAGCCCTTCCCTCCGATATTTCAACCCCCCTATCGCTATCGCACTATCTATCGTTCTCTGGCCCGTTTTTCCACTCTATCGAGGTAGCTGAATTTTTGCCTGCTTGATTTTGATTTCAACGTTAGTTAGTTAGTTAGTTCGTTATCTCTGGTGCCGTTATACCAACCCCTACTGCCAACTGCTCCACCCTCTCCACCCCCCTTGGTTTTCCATGAGTTCTATATACGATATTTGGGCTACCGAAAAAAGGGGGAGGGAAACTCGAGGGGGGCTTATGTACCGAAAAATGGGGGGTTTGTTTTTGGGGGTTGGTTAAAACGGGGGATGGGGGTTGGCTAGATTGGCGTTGCCTGTTTGGCCAAATGGAAAGAAACATTTTTGCCAGCAAATGAAGAAGGGAAAAATATAGCGAAAGAAAGGAAAAATGCCTGGAAAAGAGGGAAAAACAGTAGAGCAGAAAATCAAACCCCCACAGAAAAAAAAAACGAAGCAAGAAGAAAAACCCCATACAACCCCAAAAAAACAACAACAACGAGTGTAAAGCTAAGAGGGGAAAGAAGACGGAGAAGGAAGAGGTGAAAGAGGGGGAGAAGGAGGCACAAAAGAAGGAGGCAACGAGGAATTCTGACTTTGAAGTGCGAGAGGCGAAAAATGTTGTTGAAGGTGGCTTTTCGGTTCGGTTCCACAGTACAAAAAAAGGAGGAGAAAGAGGCAAAGGAGGCGAAAGAAACGGAAGAAGAGGAGGCAACGAAACATTAATGTAAGCAACGCAAAGGCAAACAAATACATGCAACAAAAAGAGACACACACAGACAGGCGAACCTTTTCCGTCCGCCATATATTCGTCTCGCTCGCACTGCAATGGCGACAATTTAACGGTAAGCGACGCGCTGCGCTGACGTCGCTGCCGGCGTCACTTTGGCGACATTGTGAACGCCCTCCGCACCAGAGCGAGATGGCCGCATAGGGCGGTGGCGAGTGGGAGAGAAAGAGGGCGAGTGGCGCTCTTGGATGGCAAGTGGAGTGTGGAACGCATTCCACACAGCACTGGGAACAGAACGGCCGGTGGGAACGGGTGGTCGGGAAGAGTTTTTTTCACTTCGTAATGCGAGATTTTGGAGTCAACTTACAGCGGTCAAATTGGCTTCAAATATTTATAAGCCTTGTTCGTGTTCTTCCTATGTTTTCTATTGGATTTTTTCTTATTTACTTTTCTACATTTTAAGTCCTATTTTTTCACCTTTTATTTTTAAGAAAATATACAAAAAAATATTTTTAAAGGTATTTCTAGAAATCTACACAGGTCTAAACCAATATAAAAACGATTACGAGTTATTGAAGGTTTATTTTATAAAATTTGTTTAAGTTTTTTAAATGGATTATTTAAGTGCATTTGGTAATCCATTAATTGTATTTTTAAAAATGGTCTTTACTTTAATTTATCTTATTTTTAAAGTATTAAAACTTACAAGCACCTAGGCATTATAAATCCTTAAATTAAATTTAATTAGTTCGATAAAATAATATAATAAACAATATTTATTTCAAATATTTTTGATAATCAATTTTAAAGTAAATATTTCTCGTTTTTTACCCCGAAGTAAATGGAAACCCATTGGGTCTTGTAAAGTAAAACTAGATTTTCGTATAGTTCAAGACCCCTAACGCTTGAAACCGATTCCACGGGGTTTTCAGGGTGTAAAATGGACGGGGATCGAGCGGAATGGACGGAATGAACGGAATGAGCCACCGTGGAGGCATTTCTTTATTTATTTATTTGGCTTCCCTTAACGAACTCTTCTTGTCAGCTGGACTCGCTTTGTTGTCAGCTGTAAAAAACCGAAATTTATGCAATGACAGTGTCAGATCAGATCAGATGAGCACAAAGGGAAAAACGGGTAGCAGGAGCACCTTCACCGGCACCAGCGACAGCGACAGCACCAACTGCATTATTTATCGCATTTCGGGCGAGCGATTCCGAGTCCGAGTCATTTAAATATTGTATTTAAAAAACAATAATAAATTCGGTGCGTTTCTTGTTGTTGCTGCAAAAATAGCAGAAAATCGCATAAATAATTCAACTCAAATCACACGCCTTATATGTATATGCTAAAGCAATGCGTGTATAATAACAATATATGCAAATGTCAGTATGTAATTTCGTTGATTTCCAAGTTTCATCTTTTGTTGTGGGCCATTTTTCAATACAAGTAGCACATTCCAAGTCACAAAACAGCCGAGGTAAACAAAGACCCGAAAATCCATTTATATATAGGTATATATTTTGTATACATATATATATATATACATCAGCCCAGTGATTTTGGAGTCTCCGTATATTTGTGTTGCCATCTCACTTGCGCATTAAATGGGTATTTTTCAAAACATTTTTCATACTAATTAATCAAATTAAGCTTAACCTTTTGTTGGGCACCCAGCTACCATCAGAGAAATACCCCATGGATGGGGGAATACCGAAATTTTGGAGACGGGGAGGTAGCCCCAGCGAAAGAAGAAGCACCTCAAAAGTTTCGGAAGCCGATATGATCTTAGAGTCTTTCAATTGTCGCTGTTTTTTTTATACATAAAAAACTTTTACAAAAGATATATTTTTTTAAAGATCAAGTCATTCATATCATTGTGATATGAAAAAAGATTATGTTGAACTTATTTTTCATTACTTGTTTGAAAAATACTTAACTGGGTTTTTTTAAATAAAATAACTGATATGATATATTATCAAGTTGATATGTTTAAATCATAAATTTGAAATTAATCTTATCGGCCTTTTATTGATATGAAATACAGTTTAATTCATATCGGTTTTATTTTCTGTGTGGCACTTATAAACCATATTTTCCTTTTACGTTATGGAAAAATCCCTAATATATCACTTTCTGATTTTGTCTTAGAATTTCTAAGTTTATGTTTTGGTAAATTCAAGAAATAAATTTAATGTTAGACATTTTCTAGACTTTTTTTAAGTATGAAACAAAGGCCGTTAAAGTTTGAAAAGAATTTTTTTGGGACAGCTGAATATTAATGCCTGTAGATAATTTGTATAAACTTGGCCAATCTTTCTCCAGTTATTTGTCACTGCAAAATATCTTTCATGTATTTGATTTCCTCAATTTTTTTGTGGCACTGGCGCTTAGTTAGATTCCAGCTAATTTGTCAGGCTGCGATCCGCTGACAACAGAAAGCATTAAAAAGTCTAGTCGCATATTAATTAGCGGCTTTAATTCCCAAGCTTTTCTATTCGCCTTGATTGTGGTCTTGTCTATTGGCTGTGTGCCAAAAATTTTCCATGTGCCAAACAACCGCGCTTTGTTCTCTTTTTGTTCTCCCGGCTCAATTAATCAGTTGTCAAGAAATGCACAAAAAATAAAGATGTGATGAGAGATTTCCCCATCGAAATTTCGTCTGATTCTGCTTAACATAAGTTTATTTCTTCTTCTGCTTTTTTTTTCTGCCGACTTCACGGTTGATCAGCGGACCACTTCAAAGGCGAAGCCCGTTCAACCTGCTGCGGGGGATTTTTCAGGGGTTTTCAGGGTTTTCCGGGGGCTTTTCGAGGCGGAGTTACGTGCTGGAAATCAAAATAAACACACACGCCGCACATTATCGGGCAAGTGCAGCAGGCGGCGCCGGAAAAGGGTGGCTACACAGCCAGAAAAAAGGGGTTAAGTAATATAAACATGTTTGTTTTTTCAAATTTTAAACTGAATATATTTTTAAATAGTTTAAGTTAAATAAATTATAATTTAAAAATTATAGTATACTACTTTTAATAAGCTTAAATGTAGTTTTAGATTTAAGGGAAAATAAAAATCAGTTTTTAAAAGAACATCTCACTGAGTAACATTGCAACGTGTATTGACCTATTGGCATTTACTATTTAGACAACAATTTCCTTGAGAAATTTCTCTCAGTGTAAGGACAGTGGGTCCAAAGTCAATGGTGGTTGGTTGGGGTTGGTTCGCATGGTTCACACGGCTCTCCATTAGCTGAAGCCAAGCCAGAAATTAAGTTGATAAATAAAATGCCAAAAAGGCAGCCGCCGTCGCCCAGCGTGAAAGATGAAAACATTGACGGGCGGTACGTACGAGGACTCATCGTCGTCATCTCCTGCCGATGGATCGGGATCAGCATCTGGATTTCACGGGACTTCAGAGGCTTTTAATCAGATAAGGCGGCAGGTCACGTGGCGGCTGACAAATCGACCACCGGCAGGCAACCGCTAATCAACAACAAAAGTGGACCACTCTAATAGATTTTGGGGAGTGCAAAGGGTAAGCAATATAGGTGATACGCCTGTGTTTGCCAAATAAATATATATTGCACAAGTAAGGATGTAGAAATTACAATCAAATACCTTACATATTTCACCTCTATTTAAATTTATTTGCTACCTATTGTTTCGCCCAATTTATAGCCAAAATACTGTTTTTTTTAGTGGCGGAAAATGAGGATTTAAATTTTTGGCCAAAATCTAATTTGTCGTCAAATTTGTTTTTTCTCTAATTTTTGCAAAAATGCTCCGATTTTAAAACGGCGAACTGTTTCGAGCAGATAACAACCTGATAATTTATATTAGTTCACTCTCCAGCTGATTTGGGAAAATTGAAAAATTTTCAAATTTTCGTTTTTTTTTGTAAGGGGTTGTATCACAATTTTTCAAAAATATAAAAATTTTATCCTGAAATTCCAAGTTACAGATAATTTAACTACGAGTTCAGGAAGGTATGCCGTTCCATATTTGGACAATTGGTTCCATTTTTATAGCAAAAACACGGACTTTTTTATTGGCGGAAAATGAAGATTTCAATTTTTGGCCAAAATCTGATTTTTCGTAAAATTTGTTTTTACTCTAATTTTTGCAAAAATGCTCCAATATTAAAACGGCAAACTGTTCTGAGCAGATTACAACCTGATAATTAATATTAGTGCACTCTCCGGATGATTTGGGAAAATTAAAAAATTTTCAAATTTTCGATTTTTTTGTAAGGGGTTGTATCACAATTTTTTGCGAAAATTTTCAAAAAAATAAAATTTTTAACCTGGAATGCCAAGTTATAGGGAATTTAACTACGAGTTCAGGAAGGTATGCCATTCCATGTTTGGACAATTGGTTCTATTTTTATAGTAAAAACACTGACTTTTTTATTGGCGGAAAATGAAGATATTAATTTTTGGCCAAAATCGGATTTTTCGTAAAATCTGTTTTTGCTCTAATTTTTGCAAAAATGCTCCGATTTTAAAACAGCGAACTGTTTTGAGCAGATAACAACCTGATAATTAATATTAGTGCACTCTGCGGCTGATTTGGAAAAATTAAAAAATTTTCAAATTTTCGATTTTTTTGTAAGGGGTTGTATCACAATTTTTTGCGAACATTTTCAAAAAAATAAAATTTTTAACCTGGAATGCCAAGTTATAGGGAATTTAACTACGAGTTCAGGAAGGTATGCCGTTCCATATTTGGACAATTGGTTCCATTTTTATAGCAAAAACACGGACTTTTTTATTGGCGGAAAATGAAGATATCAATTTTTGGCCAAAATCGGATTTTTCGTAAAATCTGTTTTTGCTCTAATTTTTGCAAAAATGCTCCGATTTTAAAACAGCGAACTGTTTTGAGCAGATAACAACCTGATAATTAATATTAGTGCACTCTGCGGCTGATTTGGAAAAATTAAAAAATTTTCAAATTTTCGATTTTTTTGTAAGGGGTAGCATCACAATTTTTTGCGAAAAATTTCAAAAAAATAAAATTTTTAACCTGAAATGCCAAGTTATAGTGAATTTAACTACGAGTTCAAGAAGGTATGCCGTTCCATATTTGGACAATTGGTTCCATTTTTATAGCAAAAACACGGAATTTTTTATTGGCGGAAAATGAAGATTTCAATTTTTGGGCAAAATCTGATTTTTCGTAAAATTAGTTTTTGCTCTAATTTTTGTAAAAATGCTCCGATTTTAAAACGGCGAACTGTTCTGAGCAGAAAACAACCTGATAATTAATATTAGTTCACTCTCCGGATGATTTGGGAAAATTAATTTTTTTTTAAATTTTCGATTTTTTTGTAAGGGGTAGCATCACAATTTTTTGCGAAAATTTTTAAAAAAATAAAATTTTTAACCTGAAATGCCAAGTTATAGGGAATTTAACTACGAGTTCAGGAAGGTATTCCATTCCATATTTGGACAATATCTTTCATTTTTATAGCCAAAATACTGAGTTTTTGATTTTTTTTTTTGGCGGAAAATGAGAATTTCGATTTTTGGCAGTTTTGCAAAAATTGACCCAAATTAAAACGGAGAACTGTTCTGAGCAGATAACAACCTGATAAATAATATGTTAGCAAATTGCAAATTAATAGGCACTTTTGCAAACCAATTCAAAAACCTTATCGCTTTGAGTTTGGGAAGTCGTGAAAAACAGCGCCCAGTTTAAGAGCAACCCCGAAAATGGGATGGAAATGAAAATGAAAATAATGACGGGATGCTATTCCATTGGGCTGGGGGTTTTTACGTTTACGTGCCGCTAAAAGGCGCAGCGGAAGATTAAAAACAATTTCCTGCCGGGGGTAGCATCTCAATTTGCTGGCTTCCTCCGGGGCCCCCAAACCATGGAACCATAGAACCATACCGAAAACCCAAACGAACACAACCTGCGAATCGTAACGAAACGAAACCGAAACCGAAGCCGAAACCCAACCAACAGCGATTCCTAGACCAGCAAAATGCACTCGACGAAGCCTCATAAATACCGAATTAGTTGGTAATTCTATAAGCAACACGCGCCCATTGATGACGACGACTGCCGATAGAGATGGATGGCTATTGCTACTGCCATTCTTGGGGTTCGGGGTTCTGTGAAAATAGAAATGTAAAGGAAAAGAATGAAATAGAAATGGGTCGCGTGTCTCGGCAGATAACACACGAAATGGCATAGAATGAAAAAAACGGGGGCAAAAGTTTGGGAATCGGAATCGGAATCGATGGATCAGATAGGATGGCCATACCATACAATATAGCCCTTCTCCGATTCGCAATCTGATTGAGCCGCCGCACGTGCCGCCAGCTGGTGCGACAATTAGCCGCAAATGGCAAATGAATTTCCCAGCATTTTCATTAGCATAATTAATCGCAAGTAACAAACGGCAGCGGTCGATGTAGATTAACTCTGAAGTGGGCTCGTTAAAAAGGAAAAAGGCCAAGGTATTTATGGCCCGGAAAAGAAGCGCCAATCCACTTTACACAAGTTTATTGCATAATAACGACGGGCAGTCCTTAAAAAATTGGGAAGACGCATAAATAAATAAATAGGAATGGAAATTGTTATTTCTAAAATTTTAGTATGGGTACTTATATTAAAAAAATATATTTTAAATATTTAAATATTATTAATATTATTTTTAGCAAATTAAAAACAATTTCCTATTTTTAAAGCAATTAGAATAAACTATCAAAGCTTTAAAAAAAAAACAATTCTTGGGACTACTAGTGTTCTTATACTTATATTACATTTATATTATTTTTAGAAAGTAAACAAAATAGTTTCCTATTTTTTAAATAAAATAAAATAGAGTAGGAAGAATAAACTATAAAATCTTAAAAGAAAAACAGTCCTTGGGTTACTAATGTTCTATTTATATATTATATTTATTTTATAATATATTATATAACTTTATTAGTTTAAATATATGAATACTACACTCTATTTCCAAGTAAACCAAAATTAAATTACCAAATTGAAAACCCGACGGAAGATTTGTGTTTAGCGGGTTCGCTGACCCCACAGAGGGCACTCAAGTTGTACGCATTCTCCCTTTAATCCCCATTTCGTTGAGTGTAGTCGCGGGTCGGGGCGTGGCAAGTTTTATGATCTGAATTAATGGTTTATGATGATGATGGCTGACTCGGCTCGCCCTGCCTCGCCCGATTCGCTTTGGACTCGGCCTGCAAATGGGAATGGGAATGGGACTCGCAGTTTGGGCTTGGAGTTGCCTCAATTGTTAAAGGGCTTTTTTTTGTTGTTGGTTCTTTGGGTTCGGGCCTCGGGATCAGCAGACGCGTGCCCCACGGCTGCCAATAAATGCGCGAATGCAAACAAACAACCGCAGAGCGAAAGCCACGGCCACTGGAAAATCAGAAGTGATTGGCTTTGGGCCGCCAACGGAATGTTCTGGTAGCCGCCGAGGATCGGGTTTTGTTTGCCCATCGGAATTCCACGGACTAACGAGCAACTCAGGTGTGTATCGGTCGACCAGGCTTATAACTTAGCCCAGTTTAGAGGGAGAAATTGATAGCTATGTTACTTAATATCAAGAAAAGTCAATAATACACCAAACATTTGCAAATAAAAATGTTTCAACATTTTAAAAAATAATTTTATACAGGAACAAAATATAAAAAATATTGTCCTGGTTAAAAGTCGACTTTAAAACTAAACTAATAACTAAATTGAAATTTATATTTTTAAAATATTGATTCCTACGTTACTTTATATCAAGTAAAACCAATAATAAACCAAATACTTGCAATTACAAATTTTTCATAATTTTTAAAAACATATTTTATACAGAAAAAAAATAGCTAAATTAAAATTAATATTTTAAAAATATTTTTTAATCTATTTAGTTTCACTAATAATCTTCCAATATGTTTATTTCCCATTCCACCCACAGATCCTGTAGAAATGTGAATAAATAAAAAGACGTGCTTATGTTTTTTTCTTTATATATATATTATTCATCTGATCATATTTTTGTGAACTTTTTACAATTATTTTAGTTTTTCTTTCGGTTTTATAATTAAAAAAAAAAAAGAATTAACCAGTTTGCTTAAACGTTAGCATATAATTATATATAATATATATATATATATATATACTCATATATA
Source organism: Drosophila mimetica (assembly GCA_037075245.1). Lineage (NCBI taxonomy): Eukaryota > Metazoa > Arthropoda > Insecta > Diptera > Drosophilidae > Drosophila > Drosophila mimetica. The sequence goes on along the minus strand of JBAMCH010000005.1, from coordinate 24,913,733 downwards.
TATAGGGATCATATATATAATTATATATATGCTGCATATAGATCCGCTCTTAAATATTAATAACTAATTTTGTTTATCCTCCTCATCCTTCCAGATCATCTTACATCGTTTTTTTTCGCTTAAAATGTATCCCGCGGAAAAAAAATGTTCTTAGTTTAAGTGAATTAAATGCTAAATATTCTTCGATTTTCCTTACATGCTTCTTGTTTATGAGTGTGTGGGTGTGTTTTCTTGTTCGTTGTCGTGTGTGTGTGTGTGTGTGATTGTGTTTTTTAAACAAATTGTTAAGCTTAAATTACAATTTAATTGAAATTAAAACTAAACAAAAAATTCCAGATAAACTCCATTGAACTAACTTTTGTTTGTGTGTCTGTCTGTATGTTTTAATATTACAAAAGTTTTCTCGTTATTTATTTATATATATATATATTTATAAATCTTTTTAGCGTACTTTATGAAGAACATTTACACACACACATATATATAATTAATATATATATATATATATTTACCAAGAATTTTCCATGTGTTTTTTTTTAGGTTTTTGTACATTTTTTAAAAATTATGTTAAATTATTTTATAAATATTTTCTTGCTGTCGCTTTTTGTTTCGCTTTTGGATTGTGGCTTGTTTTTTATTTGCAATAAAATTTCCTATATATAATATATATATCAATCAATCGTCGTGTGTGGGATTTGATCATTTGTTTTTGTCATTTCGAGTCGCTTAGTTGCTAAATACTTTTGTTTTTGCATTCCCTTAGTTGGGCCTCCGTTATTACATTATTATATGCTTTTAAAGTCTGAAATGTTAATTCGTTTTAGCTGATTTGGGTTTGTATTCTCTATATATCTTTTATATATATATTATGTATAAATATTCTGTTTTTTTTTCGTTCCTTTCGTTTTGTTATATAAAGACGACAAAATGATGATTTGAACTTTAAACTTCTTTTTTTTTTTGCTTTTCTCGTTTTTAGTAATGTTATGTCTTAGTTTTGGTTTAAAGAACTTGAAATTGGAATTAAGTTTTAGCTTTATGATATGCTGAGCTGGCCCGATGATGGTGCAGCTCTGTTTCTTTTACCTTTACTGGCGATCCCCCAACCCCCCTGGCTGTACCTTGGAATGGTATACGTATTGCATTTAAAAACTCTCCCTCCGACTTACAAATTACGCCCACTTCTTCTTCTACTTCGTACCCCTCGCATGCATTTACTCCTTGGTTTTGGATTCTAACAAATGTTTGTCATGGGGCTTTCCTCGTTTTTTATCACTCATTTTCTTCGTTGATCCTGGCGGCTTAAGCTAGGCCTATAATACCTATGTTTAGTTATAGATTTACGTTTATGTTTTGGGTTGTATAAACTTGTAACTATTTTTATTCAATCTCCGCTTTTTACACACGCTTCTAGTTTACGGGGTTAACTATGTATATATTTAAAAAAAAATTCTTGTTAACTACAAAAAAAAAAAAAAAGAGAATCGAACTCGACCCAGTGGCGTTTTCCTTTCTCGATCATATTTGGTAAAGTTTGGCATTACTGAAATACTTGTTAGGAAGTTCTGAAACAGAATTCTAAGATTCTTCTTGGTTCTATAAAAAGCAATTCGAAATGAATGTATGTTTTCGGTGATATACATTTGAGCTTTGAATTTATACGAGCCAAGAAGAATCTAGTGATAATATCTTGGGTTATACGAAATAATATGTGGGTATCTTTAGGAATCTGTAGAAATCCGTAGTAGTAACCATTTCACCAAGTATGATCGTAAAGGAAGTGCTGCTCCCTGGGCTTCTTGATGGGTTCTTAAGTTCTGAGAAAGCAGCAGAGTGTCTGTGGGGGGCTGTATCTATGGGGTGTGCAGATATGTATCTGTGTTATCTAACTTTTCACCCATTTTTAACCGAAGGAGTGATCCAGGTGCTGATCCTGTTGATCCTGATGCTGATGGTGTTGATTCTGTTGGCTCACATGCTGCTGCTGCTGCTGCTGCTGCTGCTGCTGATGATGATGATGCTGTTGGTTCTGATGATCCAGTTGGGGGGAACTATTACTCCCCGAACCTGAACCCGAACCGGATCCCGAACCGGAACCACTCCCACTGCCCCCCGAGCTGTTGTTGCCACCGCTGCAGTACTGGAAGAGTAGGTTCTACACCATATTCGCGTACTTGTCCTGCGGCGACATGTAGTCCAGGCTGTTCTGCGAGAAGGCCTGCGCCGAAACGGTGCCGGTGAACGAGGGCGACGGCGACAGGCCGAAATTGGAGGCCGTATAGCCCGAGTGGCCCATGTTGTAGTTGACCTGGTTCTGATTGCTGAAGTACTCCATCTGCGAGTAGTAGCTGGGCGCCTGGGCGTAGTTGTTCGGATATTGCTGGTACTGGTTGTGCCAGAAGTTGTACGAATCGTGATTGGACATATAGGCGGCCGAATGGGCGGCGGAATGGTGGGCGGACTGGGCCGATTGGGCGGCATGGGCCGCAGCGGCCGCCGATTGCGGCGACATCGGTGTGATCGGCGGCGATGGGGTGGTGATGCTGCTGCTGCTGTCCATCGGTGTGATATTGCCGCCGGGCTGCAGCAGGCGGGGATTGCTGCCGGCCGCCGAGCCATAGATGCTGTGATGATGATGCACACCGGCGCCAATGTCGCCGCCGGCATCCTTCAGCTGATCGTACGGCGATCGCAGCAGATCCTGTGAGACGCCCACGCCGCCAACGCCGACGCCCAAGTTGAGGCCGACGCCCGAGGAGGAGCCGCCGCCGCCGCCGCCGCCCACAACGCCGCCACCCACGCCGCTGGAGCCGTAGCCGCCGGACAGATGCTCCTTTTTGCACACGATGCTCACCGGACTCACGGACGTGGCCGGCGTGGGCAACAGGGGCGAGGAGTTCTGGTGGGCGGCCGTCACGTTGAGGGCCGCCGCTGCTGCCGCCGCGGATAGGTGACCACCCGCCTGGCCGCTGCCGCCGCTGCTGCTGCTGTTGGGCGTCGAGTTGCCGCCGCCGCCCCCTTGGTTGTTGTTGTTGTTGTTGCCGCTGTTACCCGATTGATTTGTACCGCCCGAGGCTGCCGCCGCGGCGGCGCTCAAAAAGGAACTGTGGTGCGTTTTGATCGATTGGGCCGCTGCCACCGCTGCCGCTGCGCTGGCCGCTGCTGCCGCTGAATTGTTGTTGTTGTTGTTGCCGCTGGAGGTCGACTGTGAGTTGTTGTTGTTGCTGTGGCTGTGGCTGCCGCCCTGCTTTTGGCTCGACTTGTTGTTGTTGGAGCTCTGTGAGTTGTTGTGGCTGCTACTGCTGTTGTTGTTGTTGCTGCTGCCGTTGTTGCTGCGACTGTTGGCCGAGGAGCTGCTGCAACTGCCGCTGCCGCCGCCGCTGGCATTCTTCGAGCTGCTGAGGCTGTTCGACTGCTGCTGCTGCTGCAACTGCTGGCGGCACTTGGCGCGACGATTCTTGAACCATACCTGCAAAAAAAATATATGTTGTTTAATTTTTGCTAATAATTTTGTTGGGTTTATTAAACTATTTCCGAATTTCGGTTTTTTGTTCTAGGTTTTTATCACAATTTTTTGGAAATTTTCTTCTTTTTCCTGCTTTTGCTTTTCGACTGCTTTGGCAGCACTGCTTGTGCTTTGATTTGTGCCGACCAGAGTTGCCACACAGCTTGGGTATTGAATCTTTTTCGTTGTTAACTGTTTTTACTTTTAATTACAAAAATCTTGGAAAAAAGTTGTGATTTTAAAAAGGAAATTTCAAAAACTTTTATGAGAGGAATCAGAGGATCGCAGATATTTTGAAATTTATTTTAAATTAAGATTTTAAGGTTTCTTTTTCCCCAAACACAATTTATACTTGGCTCCCCACCGTTTTCCCTGTTCAAAGTTGCCCCCTCGCCAAAAGTCTCGGTTAAATCAATCGACCATAGCATGAATTTCGATATTACAAATTTGTGGCCATTCAAGCAAATCATGTGTTTACGAACTCTGAAGCTTCCATCTTCACTCCACCCCCCACAAAAACAAGGGAACAAGGTAAAACCGCAAACGAGCCAACAATTTAAAAATGAGAGAACGCTTTGAAGTTGGCCCACCCTGTCGTGAGGTTGCTTTGAAGTTCATTAGGGGGACGCAAATCAAGTCGCCTTTAAATGTTGTCTAAATTTCTGCTAAAATTTGCAAAAATTCCCAAGCTTAGTGTTGTCAATATTATTATGAAATTTGCGAGCAGTTCATTAAACGGAATCAAAGAAAATGAAAATGGGAAATCAGAGCGGGCAAAGTCAAATCACAAAAGGGGATTTACGAATGCAAAATGGAATTGAAAATTGAAATTGAATTTCGAATTTCGTGTTTCGAGGGGGGTGGCAACAGCGTTGTGCTGACAAATAATGAAATTTGATACGCCTTGTTTAATGCTCTTTTTTCCACTGACTCGAGTCCCCCTTTTTTTCGGTACTCATACTCCCATCCCAATCCAAAAAAAAGGAAAGAAACGGCAATGAAATGCTCGAGTGGCCGCAGCCGCGTGGCAAGTGTTAACTTCAGAAGGGGGTGGGGGGATTTTCGGGGGCGGAAGTGGGCTGTGTGGGGGGAGCGGTAATAAATTCAGCTGTTTACCAAAGCACAAGCCATTAGCAAACAACACCAACCCCAAACAACAAATCACTGAAATAACATTTGCCATGCAGACCGACTGCTTTTCCCTGCTTTTGCTATTCGAATGCTTTGGCAGCACTGCTTGTGCTTTGATTTGAGCCGGCCAGAGTTGCCACACAGCTTGAGTATTGAAACTTTTTCGTTATTAAATGTTTTCAAATGTTTTCATAGCTACTTTTGATTACAAAAATCTTGGAAAAAATGTTTTGATTAAAAATTGTAAAAACCAAAATAAATGTAATTTTTGGAATAAAAGGGTTGCAGATAGTCGGAAATATTCCGAAAATTCCCAAAAATCTAGCAATAAAATGCCTAATTCTGGCTGGAAAATAGCCAAAACGCCTGAGCTGGCACTTAGCGGATTGTTTGCAGCCCCTTAAGCATAACAAACAAGGCTAAGTGAATTCCTTGCGCTCGAGTGTGCCGCTTTATGGGCTGTTTATTGTTGTCCTCCGGTTCTACGGCTCTGCGGTCCAGAAGGGATGCGTTTTCCGCCAAGGGGGCGGACAAGTGGGTGGTTTTTCGCATTGGGTGGGCGGCTGCTCGTGTGACAATATAATCGAGTCAATTTTTTGGCCGCCGCCGGCTGTTGATGTAACTTTTCCTCTCTCTCTATTTGCCAGCACAACAGCGCGTGACTTTTTGCACTTGTTGTGGGTCCAGGGATCCCCGCCCAACCGTATACATATTCCATATCCCGCAAACACCCCCGCATAATTTATTCATTGCTCGCCGGGCAAACTAATTGATGTGGGAAAATTGCAGCCGCTGGCCATCGGCACACGCCCACTGGCGACGCCCCCGCCTGACAAATAAACAAGCGCAAACAGCCGGCAAAGTGAGAGCGACACTTGACTAAGGCAAACACTCGGGGCAAATTGTCGAGTCGTTGAGGCTGTGGCAATTTCCGGCCCTCAAGGACCACGCACGAAATTCCCCAAACATTCCGTAAGATTTCCTGATTACTGAATATTTATGTGTATTTATGAAATATAATATTTATAGTTTTTAAAGGTTTCCTCATCGATATAAAAAAAATAGTAACAAAAAAAACTAAAATAAAATTAACACTTAATGTTCAAAAAGGATTATCTAAAATTTTAACCACTAAAAGCGAGTTCTTTATTTATTTTTATAAGATTTCCTGATTACTGAATATTTATGTGTATTTATGAAATATAATATTTATAGTTTTTAAATGTTTCTCAATCAAAAAAAATATTTATGGTGTCGATATAAAAAATAATATTTTCAAAAAATACTAAAAGAAAATAAAAACTTAATTTCCACAAAGAATTATCTAAAACGCGAATTCTTTTATTTTTTTGGGTATTACCCACTAATAACTCTTGAAATGTTATGTAATTTTTTTTATAATTTGTATTTACTTGATTCCTGACTGACTTTTAACTTTGCCCTTAGCCAAACACACACATAATTTTTCACATTGCATTAACAAATTGAAATTATGCATAAATCTCGCCACTCGCCCCGTCTCTTTCTAAGCCCCATATATGCTACGATCGCCCCTCTCTTTCGCGCTAACGGGGGGAAATGTGCGAGTGGAAAAGAGTGGAAATTGTTAATCCGCAATGGGAAAATTAATTTTATAAAACAGCTGTGCGGCAAAGTTTTCCCTTCTGCGGCTCTTCTTCTCGCTCCCCTCCGTTTTTCGCAGCAGACAAATCCTTTTGCAACAAAAGAAAAAAAGGGAAAATGGAAAACGTATAGAAAAAAAAGAGTTGGCTAAGTTTAGGTGCGCTCTCGCCCTCTCTGTCGCTCTCAGTCCCATTGTAGCCGTCTCTTTTTCGCGTTTTCCAACCCCCGACAAAGAACAGCTGAAAGCGAGGCGAAAATATCTGGAATCCGAGGTGACAAAGGGAGAAGGAGGGAGCAAAGAAGAAGGGGTAGGGCTATAGCTACACCATGCCAAAAGTCTACATAAGAACTGATACCCATCAGATCGGAGATGTATGATATGATATGTGGGTTATAGGATACCCAAAAGTGTCATTTATCCAATATAGAACTTGAAAAACTTAAGTATCTTAAAAGTTCTACATATTTTTAGTGACTTGATCAAGATATTTAGTTTTTTTAGGTTTAGGAACAGTTATAAAATCATATCATGTTTTAAGGTTTTTTAAAGTAAGCTCCCCAGATATTCCCCTTGATTTTCTCTAAGTGCACTGCATAGGAGAGAGTGGTTATTAGGGGTGCCTGGGCTGCTGCTGGTTTCCCAGTTTCCCTGATTTCCCGCTTCCCCGCTTCCCCGTGATTTATGACTGCCAGCGATGGCAGCCATCCGACCACCGAGCAAAGACCAAAAAAACCCGATCTGCACCCTCGAAACGAAACGGGGCTCAAACGAATGAAAACATTTGGGCGTAAATGTTTGCTCTGTTCTGGTGCAGATAAGCTGCGTAAAATTATTACGTTATTTGTATTGGTTGCAATCAACGCCCTCTCACTTGGAATCACCAACGTACCCACCACCACCACCCCGGACATTCAGTTCAGTTCTGGTTACTGGATCTCGCTACTGGGCCATAAAGATGCCTATCATTCAATTAATATTTACCAGGCCTAAGCCCCCGGCCTCCTGGTTATGACTCCGATTTCGTTGCGGGGATTCTGATTCGGATTTTGATTCTGCTTCTGATTCTTTTTCCGACTCTCTTCCTCCTTATACGGTAATGATTATTTATGCGATATGATTTTCTGTTCCACTGACAACGTGGTGACCTTTCAATGGGGACCCTGCTGCGAGGACTCAATGGTGATATCATAAAGACGATATGATCCCTTGAAGGTGGTCTATAGCCAGGTGACCTCTTAACACGGGTAGCACATCGTCATATCGTAGCATACCTTATAAACAGATTTATATAGAACTGTACCCCCTAGAAGTCCAAGTGAAACTATCCAACCTGAAAACTCATTTCCCAACCCCACAACCCGTCGGCAGTCTAGTTTCTCCTCGGGCTAATTGAGTTGCTTGGCTTCCTAGCAGTGCAAAAACACGAAACCCCAAACCCCAGTAGTCTCAAGACCCAGACCATCGGATCCCCAATCTCCAATCCCCAATCCCCGATACCCAAACCAAAAGCCAAAACGAAAACCAAAAGCCAGACGCCTTGTAAAATGCAAACGAATCGTGTTTGCCTCTCTGCTCTGTTCTCCCCACTTTCCCCGCTTTTCGGCATTTCCATTTGGGGTTTTGTAAGGTTTTTCCTAGTTTTCCTGCCTGTAATCTGATACGCGACGGAGTGTGGGTGTGTGTGTGTATGTTTTTATAAGAGTGGATGCATTGACATGTTGCGTCACTCGGAAGACAGGTACAGTGGGTCAAAGTGGGGCTAAGTTTTCACACTTGAGGTTTATAACGAAAGGTATGGAAAACTATTTACTAAAAACTAGCTCAGAGCTCTTAACTCTTTCGTATATAACTCAGATTTTCCTCATGATTTTCATATATTTCTAGCCCACTGTGCTTGTGTCTGGGGGTCTGAAAAACAACGCACGAAACTATCCAAGAGGAAGAGACATGTGGAGAAGGAAAATCTATACAAATGTCAATTCCCAGCTACACCCCCCTAAGTATTCACTTCCTATTCCTACTCCCATATCGTTCTCTTCTCCGCTTCTCCGGTGTGCATTACTGGAATCAATTGTGTAAAAAACGTAACTTTCAAAAGGGAAACAATAAAAAAAAGAAGTCGATTCATGGGACATGTGCAAGGTGTCCTTGCTGCAGCACTCGGTTCTTTCTCTTCGCTACCATTCATTCTGTCCATTCCCATTCCCATTCCCCCCTGAAAATAGAACGTGTCGTTTTTCATTCCGAGCCGACCAAGACGACCACTGCAGGGGCTTCCTTAATCGCTGTTGCTTTTTCCTGACCGGGTCTTTAAAGTCGACTTGTTCTTAACTGCTTTTCTTCGTAGTTATGCGACTGTGTTTAAAAGCCTGTTGGCTCTTAAAGTTCTTAAGTTTTTGGTATCCTTTAAAGCTCTGTTTTGAACTATCAATACTATTTTTTGAGTCTTTCACTCCAGAAAGTAGATAGGGACATTAGGAAGAGCAAGCTTTAAGGCAGCGTAAAGCTTTAAAAAATCCAGAAAGTAGATAGGGACAGTAGGACAGGGTAAAGCTTGTTATTCCTAATGTCCCCATCTACTTTTTGGATTCCTCAAAGTGTTTCACATCTGTATAACTAGTGCGTTTTAATAACGTTAGTTAGGTAATTTTAGCAAGTTTCCCAACATTTGTAATATTTAAATTCTGCTGAAAAGCCTCCAGTTATATGATTCTTTATGGACTTCTGCTTTTGACCCTGCAATGTCACGTCCTTACATTACACAGACAAAGGCAGTGACAACAAAAGCGAGGGCAAGCAAAGCAGTAGCAGAAGCAAAGCAAACAAATCGATAGACAAATCAATGTAGTTGCCAATAATGTTTATTTTTATGTGTGTTTTCATTGCAGTTTCTGTTCCCGTTCCCAAAACGATCCATGTTGCGGCTGTGTTTGCCCAAGAAATTACGAAAAGGAGATGACAGTTTGCCCAACACAACCGGAAACTGTGATCGAGATCGCTTTTGGGCCATTTGCCAGTTGTTTTCGGGCCAACGGCGCTAGGGAATTCTGTTTGTTTAGGCCCGATAGATGATCGTGGACGATAGGGAGACACCTAAACAAACAGACGGCGGAACAAAGGTCCAGATTCACCCAAAATTGAGTTGTACAATTTGCTGTCATCGTGCTCATCTGGCTGACGCTAGAAATTAGCGCAAATTATGCTCGACTAATGCCTTGAGCAAACTCGAGTTACGCTTTCATTTCCCATCCAATATCCTGGAGGGGTGACTTGTCATACCCCGCAAATACTTTCGGCAAACACGGGAATCCATTTCGAGCCGCGGGAAGGGAGGGAAAAACGGAAAAGACTTCTGGCAAATGGAAATGGATGCACGACGCCTGTCTATTTGCATTGAAAGTCATCAAATCTGCGCGCTCCATATGTGCCTGTGCCTGTGATGGAACCAGAACCAGCCACCCCCACATCCTATGGCCATGTCCTCACCAATCTCGACAATCTGTTACGAGCTGTTGTAATTTGTTTGTTTTATGGATTTCCTTCGGCCTTCGAGGGCATTTCGCCTAATTAAACCAACTACACAAGTGTATCAGTGCGAGTTTTTGTGGGTTAAAAAGCCCACATGTGCGGCTAATGGGCGTGTGCCCAAGGCGCTGAGGCTTTCGAAGTCGAAAAACGAGTTAGCAGGTCAGCAAGTGTTTGTATTTGCCCTCGGGGGCGGGCAGAAGTTAAAGGGAAATGCGATAGGGTCAGAAATTAAGGCACTTTATTCGGGGTAATAAGTAAAAAAAATGGGAGTAAAAAGTTAATATTACGGAAATTGTAATATTTCTGAAACTATTCGATAAATTTAAGTGAAACTCTACACCATGCTGTCTTAAGTAGCTGACCTCCTGCATACCAAATTTCATATTTCTCCAAAACAAAATAGGCAACTTAATCACTGATATTAGGGAGGCTACTTTATACAATTTAGCAAAACCTTGCACAATGCTTCCTTGAATAACGAACTACGTTCCTGCCAAGTTTCATAACGATGCCAAGTTGGATCACCGAGTTATAAGAGAAGCTTACCTGTACTCTGGATTCGGGCAGATTGATCTTGAGGGCCACCTCCTCGCGCATGAAAATGTCCGGGTAACGGGTCTTGCCGAACAGCGCTTCCAAGACGTCCAATTGGGCGCGTGTGAATGTGGTGCGTTCGCGACGCTGTTTTCGTGTGTTGACGCCTGGATAGCATAGATCGCATAAAGGGGAGAAAGGAAAATGGTAAAAAATTATAAGATTTTAAGTTTGCCAGAGGAAAGTGATTGCCTAACCGAAACGTGCTGAAAGTTGCTGTGCGGAACCAGGGCGATATTAAGTATACGCCATGGGTGTCGTCGTGACTTTTCCCAGTAATATTTACGGCCAGTAACCGTTATTTTCCAGACAGTACGACTGCCTGTGTGTGTGTGTGTGTGTGTGTGATTTGGCCATATAGCAACCCCCAAAAAATGCGACGGCCAACCCCTAAAAGAATAAAAAGGACTGGCAGAGGAACCAACCCCCGTGCAGCAGCCGCCCCAAAAACTCGACTCCCTTTTCTGCGAGTACATAATGTACAGGGATGTATATATACTGGAGATGTGTGTGTGTGGTATCTCTGTGTGTGTGCGTACTAAGCCGCCGCATTGTTTGCTTTGTCAGCTCTCTCTGTCGCTCACCCTCGAACTCGTAACTTCGAAAACTCTAAAACTCGAATACCCCGAAAAGCATCGAGAGATCGCGTCTCTGCCCACTCCCTATATTTATATTACATCTCCCCTTGTCCCAAATACACCCCGACTATCGCCCGTCCCTTTCGCACCCTATCAAAAATTAATGAGTTAGTCATTTTGGTCATGAATTTATAAATTGAATAAAAAACTTTACTTCACTTTGCAGCTGCCGCATTTCGTTTCTGTTGCTGTTGCTGTTTCTGTTTCAGTTTCAGGTTCGTTTTCGCTTTCAAAATGGTCGCCAACTTGGTTTATTTCTTTATAGCCACACAATTAATTGCAATTTGTTATGAGTGTGTGCTTTTTTTTGGTATCTTTTTTGGGATACTTAATATTTTGATTTTCGCCTTGACTTTATGGAGAGAGCTTGTCGTTTAATTAACTGCACCTATAAATTTCTGACTTCTTTCAAATGTTTTTTATGGCTAATTTATGGGGTTTCCAGGAAGGTCTCTTGGTTTTAATTCGAGCAAAATAGTTCAAGGTTTGAGGGAAAAAATGGTAGAAACAGAAAGTATGTTTATTAAAAAATGATAATATTTTAAAGCTTTAGAATTTGACTGCTTACTGTTTTTTTTTACTTTTATAGGCTATTACATCCACTTTAAGCCGTCTGATACTTTCCTTTCTTTAATTGTTCCCTTCGCTATGGCCTCTTTCATCACATTATATCTTCATCGTGGCCTCACTAACTTATATAACAAGCTAAAATTCTGTCAATTACTTGGCTTATTACAACCGTAAAGCGGGTACAAATAATAATGTACAAAAATATTTACGAAAAATTGATTACGCGTATGAAGTTTTTCGTTTTCGTTTTCTTTTTATCATTTTTCTTTTTTATGATTTTTATTTTTCGTATTTCAGCTGTTCAATAATTTTGTGTGCGCTGCTTTGGCAGAGTCTTTTGTTGGCATTTTGTAGCCAATTTTTTTTGTGATTTTTGTCAGGTTTTGTTTGTCATTTGCAGCGTCGCCGAGCGAAGCGAAAAACTGGAACCGAAAAGCTGAATCTAAAGCTTGAAAACTTGAAGATAAAGTCGGAGAGGAGACCGAAGTCGCCGAAACTGCCCGAAGCTCATTATTCATTTTGACAATTTAACTGATAATGATGCAATATCGATGCGAACTGACATTGAAAGGCAGCAAAACGAAGAGGAAGCCTGACTCTACACAGTGGGAAAAATAGAGCCATTGAAAGAAAATCAATCTGTAGCAGTATTTGAACTAATAAGTTGGTTACAAGTAATTTAAATAATATTTTTCCTGAATATTTGATAGATTTTGACTATTTTTAAAGGCTAATATTTGACCGAATGATCTCAAGAACCCCTTTTAAAAACTTCCTAAAAAATGTATCCCTCAGTGTAGGAACCTTTTTGTCCTGCCAACTTTCAGCACATTTGAGCGATCTGGTTTGCTTACGTATCTGTATATACCAAAATTGTCGATGCGATATTTACCCCACATACCTTGGGAGAACCCGACGGCCTCCAGTCCGTGTGGGAGGCCGAAGGGCCCCAGCGAGGGCATGGGCATGCCCGGCGGCAGGGGTCCGTGGGGCACCGAGTGGTGCGGATGCGGACCCCCGTAGCTGTGCGGATGGGGGCCCAAATCGCCCGACTTGAGGAAGCCCGCCGCCATCAAGGCCTCGGTCGAGTGCAGCGCCACGTTGAAGCTGTGTGTCTCCACTGGCCCCAGGCTCCGATAGTCGAGATCCGTGTCTATATGGCTGGATCGGTCCACCAGTTCGCTATATGCTATTCCGCTCAGATCGCTGGTTGGTGGATCGCACGAAGGTGATTCTTCTGATCGGGGATCGGATCTGAAAGATATATCATCAACGATTATTTACAAGTTTTAAAAAGGTTCCAAAAATCATACTATTTAAACTGGAAAACTGTGAAAGTTATGGTTAAACCAACTGGAGACTAAATCCATAGCCTTCTTGATCCTTATAAGCAACTGTTTTATCACTCTCATGATATTTGAGCACTTACTTATCATTCTATCTTTTGGGTTTATCGACTTAAGACTTGCCAAATCTATTTCAAATAGATGGCCAGTGCAAACAATTATTAGTCGGCAAGAGTGGCCGAGGAGATAGGGAAATCCGTGCGAAGAGAAAACCACTTAATGCCACCAAATCACTCACAATTCGCCAATTATCTGTGAAATTCACTGGGCTGAGATGCTATTCCGCAAAGACGGAGGATAAGTTGCTTGTTTGTTGTGGGTTAAGCTCTTGCCACGAGTTCCAATTACATTCTAAGACCGAGAGCAAACAGAACCGAGACTTATAAGGCAGGTCTCGAGTGTCTCCGTCTCTATCTCCGCCAGCTATCTCGCTCTATCTCTATCTCTATCGCCCACTCACGATCGTTCCTTGGGCTTAATCCCGAGGTTTGCCTATCCTATCCTATCCTAACCTATGATGTAAAATCTTCTAATCTGGGATCGGTGTAGGGAAGATTACCCAACCGCCTCCAAGACGGGGACCCGAATCCCAACTAACCGAATACCGAATACCGAACACCGAATGCCGAATACCAAACACCGAACCGATCCGAAGTCGCGTTCGGGCTTATCTTGCGGTTTAAAGATCTTTGATCTGCGCTTAGCCGCAGGATTATTTCAGACACTTACTACTAGCACAGGGAGGACCTCGCCTGTCCTGATCCAGGACAATGGGCATTAAGATTAAGCCAAGGGGAAAGAGACAAAACTACTAGCCTGGATTAAATTCCCTTTGTGATACTTTCCCAACATGTAGAATGCACAGTTTTCGTGCGAAAATAATTAGCACTATTTTGGGAGAGATATGTGGAAAGAAAGTGCAGTTGAAAAGAGGAGACAAGCGGTGAGGTTGTAATTGCGGAATTAGCACGAACACCTCGCTTTGTTTTCGAATCGAAAACCGAATGTGTTTGGCAGGAGAAAGGAGAACTATTTGTCACATATAGGTAGGTATATGTATATACACTCCACACACACGAGAGATGGGTATATGTAAAATTTGTTTTGTTTTGTCATGTCGTTTTCATGGCTCAATGCATTCCGGCCTCAGAATGCAGCCGCAAAAACCGATCCCCAGATCCCGAGATGCGAAAAAGCGTGTGTGTGCACCGAAACCGAAACAGAAACCAAAACCAAAACCTAAACCCTGATATAGCACCCGATATGGTGGCCCGATCCCCGATCCCCGATGTGCGATGACGATGACAGACCCTGTTTTTAGTTCCTCCTGCCCTCCTGCCCTCCGAATTCCCAATTCCAAATTACATGCTCACGCGCACACGCAAATTAATAACACATCTGGCTTCAATCCGTGGGCCAGGGCGGCAGAAAGAGACAGCCGCACTCTCTATAGGGCGATAAAGGATGCTCCTTAGGATTAAAGGGAGGGTTTGGTGCCGAGAAACCAACTAAACGGAAGCTCAGATCAGCAGCAAAGCTGTAATTGATAGTGGGCCGGGGTTAAGTTGGAAAGTTGATTAAGGATAATCAAAGTGTGCGATCCCACTAGTTCGTTAAACTCAGGTAAGAAAATGGTATTAAGGGAAACTATCCTAGTCTAATAGAAATATTGGTGTATTCCAAATTGCAAGAATAATAATATGGTTTTTTGTAATAATATAGTATATATAATAATAAGTGTATTCTACATCGCAATAATTATAATATCGTTTCATAATAACATATATATTATTCTGATGTACAATACTTAAGTAAACCCCATCTATCCAGTGTTTAAACTGCCTTATATGAACTTTAGTAATTGTGTTTAATTGTGGGAACAGTGATTGAAACTGGACTAGTAATCTTTCATATTACTAACTTAATCTATTTTTCATTCCAATTAAAGTTCCCATGGATCTCATTCTCTCTCTTAACTTCCATTAACCAAAATTTCACCAACGATCCGAGTGAACTGTAAAAAAAACCCCGACAAACTCTCAGCATCTGTCAGAAACCGAAAAAAAACAGCCGAATGTGACACATTTTCGGAGACAACCCGGGAAAGGAATGGCGATCCATGGCTCTACGTGATTTTCTAGACATTTCTGCCCCCCTTTGGCCGTCCGCCCTCGCTGATTATGAAAAATCATGGTAAATGGTGAATGCAAAAAGAGCAAAATAAGAAAAAACACAAAACAAGAAGGCCCCGCTGGCTCATTTTTTCTTATTTTTTTCCGAGAGAGAGAGACACATCCATTGTGAGTTCGAAACGAGTCGAGACAAAATCATTTCGGCTGGACATATATCACGTACGAACGGCAGACACTTTCATTATAAATTCCATTCGGCAATTTCTGATTTTTGGGTTTTTCAAGTTTTTGGATCTCTTTTCTGAGATTTGCCCGATTCTGAGATGGTATTTCACTCTCGGTTTCAATTTCCGCTAGATGGTACATACAACATTTCAATTCGTTTGTCCGCGTTTGTAATTACGGTCAAAATAATATTTGTTGGATAAACAGCCGGGAGCAGAAAGAAAAAACAGAAATCCAGCAAACCAACTGAAGAAGTCACGGCTACCGTATGATTTTTCGGGGGCTTTTTGGAGACGGGGGCTCCGAACGTAACCCTATATAAACCCGCACATCCAAGTGTTTTGGTTCGCTGATGATGCTGCTGCCGACTGCTGACGGTCCCTGGGAAAGTCGCAGAGTCGAAAAGAAATCGAACTGCCACTCGGCTACTGTTCATCTGGGCCATGGGAATGGATCTGGTTGGATTTTTTCTGGTCTCGTCTCCGTTTGCCACATGATTAATGGTGCGACTTTGCATAACTTTTGGTCCGCATTTGGCTCTGACTAATATTAAACGCCGCGTATCTGGCCATCTATATTTATTTTTAAGTTAGTCAGTCACTGTGTGTGCAGCTGTCAGGAGTGCTAACCTGTCAGTCCCCAGCGAAATCACAGCAGTAGTCGCTGCTCTCTGGTAGTCGGAGCTATTAGCCACCTTAACAAGCCCCATAACAACTTAATATGCCCGGGCATATTGCACATTTTCATTTCGCATTTTCCACACTGACCAGCAGGCAGGTGAAATCGAATTCGACTTTGTTTTTTTACTACCTATTTTTGGTTTTTTTTAACGACCGAAATCCATATTATAAGTTAGTACATCCGAACCATTTGTAAAAAAAAGTTTTGAAGATTGTCTGCCGTCGGAATCTTTAAGCTAAAGCATAAAGGTGATTTTTTAAAACTAGTATTATATTATTAATCTGATAAAAGTTTTGAATAAATTTCAGAAAAAAATCTATTGATTTTATAGAGAGCTCTCTTGAGTTCCTTAAAATTGTTATTAAATTACAAATGGATTTTAAAAATGGTATCTTTTCTAAGGTGATTTTTTAATAACATAATTTTATTATTGGTGTAGTACAATTTTAGAATACATTTCAGAAAAACATCTATCGATTTTATAAATAACTCTCTTGAGTTTCTTAAAATTTCTATTAAATAGCAAATGGATTTACAAATGTTATAATTTCTAAGGTGATGAAAACTCATCCCAAATTTCATCTCAAGAACCCCGCACTCCAAAACAGATCAATGAAACGCACAAGAGACCAAAGTTCTTGGCACTTTTTCGAGCATCCACAGAGCCATTTGCGGTTCCTGCTAGCCAGTGTAAGCCTCGCATTCGTTAGTATGAATAACGCGTTATGGCAGCGAGAGAGAGGGAAGCGCGGAGTGCGAGCGAGGTGGCAGATGAAAAATGCATTTCTCAGGCTCATTTACATTGAGCCGCGGCTACTGGAATATGCCATATATATACATGGTTTAGAGTATATGGGCTGGCTGCTTGGCTTGCAACTAGACATGGTCCGAAAACCCGAAGTCCGAGTTCGAGTTCGAGTCTCTGTTTCTGTTTCTGACGCTGGCCTAGCATAATAAGCCTGTCTGCCTGTCTGTCTCTTTGGCCATAATGCAACTTAATAAACGCAACAAAGAACGAGAAGTGCCTCCAAGTATGAAGTAGCAAACGGCGGCAGTCACGTCCCAAAAAAAAACAAAAAAAAAAAAACAGGAGAAGAAACTAAGGAACGGGTTGGAAAAACTCGCAGCTACGCAAATGCATTTTGACATTTAAATTTGCAATTTTCGCATAAAATTATATTTATTTACTCCAGCGCTGGCTTTGGTGAAAAGTGCAACCTTGCTGCCGCTCGAGGATCGCGATTATGATGATGATGTGGATGTGAATGTGGATTCCAGCTACTGACTTTTGACTTTGACGTTGACGTTGGCTGAAGTTTAATTAAGCAACGTGCCAAATAATTGAAAAAGTGTGAAGATTTGACAAGTTTAAGAGGCATTAAAATCTAGCCTCCGCCTATATCTACATAGCCATACATATATTAACGTGGCCTAGAAATCAAACGACTAACTGTTTGTGCCGCTGCGACAACTTTTCCACTTGCGCACATATTTTTTTAATTAGTTTCTGTATTTTCGCTTATCGCACGGCAAATTATTCATTATTTACCTAATCGAATTGACACTTGAGCAGACGCTGGTGCAATTAACAGATACGCGGCAGATTGCTCAATCACAGTAATCTATCGTCCGTAGATTAAGCATAATCCCCGACTTCTAGAGACCCGACAAAGAGAGACTCCCTTAAAAGTGAAACAGATGATGGATAATATAGTATATGCCATGCTTAGTTTATTAGTTAACAAATTGCTTTTGCGGTTTTTAATTGCTTTCAGTCGACAATTAACGATTTGACAGGGCTACGAGATACAAATAAATCAAGTTAAACGGGGAAAAATGTGCTTTTCTGATGATATAATAATACTTTAAAGATTTCTACCACACGTGGGAACACTTTATATTTACTCAAACATTTCTGATTTAAGTTCTTTTCGCGTTATAACCCGTTCAATAACTTTATTGTCTCTGTTTTCATTCACAAGCCAAGTTCCTGTCAAACAAAACCCAATAAATTTCCATAAAATTGCCTCTAATTCAACAAATTTCGTGGCTTTACATCATTTTCTCTGCCTATTCCCACAATTCCATTCAAAAAACAGAGAGAAAAAAACCTAAAAATAACAGAAAAAATATATATATTGAATGAATTGCGCTTGTTGTTTTGATTATTGTTGTTGCCGTGTACAAATAATTGCATCATGGACAGTGGACCAAACCAAACCAAACCAAAAAAAATAAATCAATAATAGTAATAAACAACAACAACAACGTTGGCTAGAAAAACTTATTATTTGACGCATTGTCAATGTGATCTTGATAAGTCGAAACTGGAAATGGAACCCCAAAGAAATAAAACCTCCGTCTGAGTGATTTCTATTTAAATGGCTTTGTCAACGAAATTTGAGAAGCGAATAGCAACAACACCGCCAGTATCGCGTAATGAGCAAAGAGTGAAGAGAGATAAAAATTAATAATACAAATAATTGGTAGGGAAAAAAAGTAAGTAAGTGAGTGAGTGAGTGAGCACAAGACCCAGTCGAGATGAAATGAAACGAAATGAAACCTCACTTAAGGCGAGGCGACGCCAAAAGAGATTGACAAAAGATGACGACAAAAAAAGGCAACACCCGATCTCCCAGGTACGTACAGCTATATATATTTATGTACCTATCTATACCCAGGCCTAGTGTGTGTGGGAGTTCGCGTCCAAGTCAAAGTCGAAGTCGAAGCCGAAGATTGGGGCGTGCTAGGGAAGCGGAACAATGGATACCGTTCCACAGATCCACGCGAGGAGATCTCCAGATATTAGAATACACATCGACAAAAACTAGGGAATGGGTTGTAGTTCAGGAACTGCGTGTATTTCGAATTTTGATCAATACCCCAAAGGTTAATTCTGAATTACAAGGCACTTTATAATACTATATTTGTTAAAATTATGCTTTAATAATGATATTTTGGAAACAATCTGAAATATTATCAGCTATGGGTACTTAAAAAACACAGTAATAATAATTCAGAACAATAATAACCATTGTAAGAACCTGTTTTTTCGCCCAGTGCAGCCTAGAGCGAAATTCACTCGTTCGCTGGGTTATATGGATATCCGCGATAAGGTATCAAATGTGTCGCGACCAATCTCGGCCACTTTCAATTCACAATCGAAAACGCTGGGCGGATGTTGTGAATGAATGAATTGGCATTGGGACAATGGTACATTGAATCATTGGGGTATTGAGGCATTGAGGGGATCTAGGCTGGGCCAAAAGTCGGGCGTGGGTGAGTCCCAATCGAAGAAAGATCCCAAGAGATCCCCACAAACTCCACACACTCGAAATCCGAATACGAATCGGAATCCGAATCCGAGCTCAACTATAATTCGGATGGAGAAAGATCATCGGCAGGGTGAAAAATGAATCGACTTGCATATTAATTTCTGTTGCTTTTTGTTAGAAAAACCATATGCAAATTAATAATAAGACAGAACAACAAAGTAGCCAGCGAGGAGTCAACGTTTTATTCAGATATTTTAATTTATAGCCGCCGCTTTGAAATTAGACGATCCGAACGTCGAGATCGCCGCGTTCGGGAAGTGGGGAAGTGGGGAATATGTGTGAATAATGTGACCTGAACGGGTCCGTCGGCTGGCTTCTATTGTGTCTAATATTGGTTTTCTTAGGGTTTCTTCGCCGCTGCCTCTATCATTTGGTAGCCTTTTTCTATATCACATTTCTCGCATCGATTTGTTGTCGGGCTCGCTTTGCTTTTGCTTTTTTTTGTTTTGCCTAATTAAGGGAGGCGGCCTTAATATGCCCATTAAAATTATGAAAATCATAACGAATCTCTCGAATCTCGCATTTTCTCACATTACGATGCGGACATTAGTCATAGGCGGAATTTCCTGAACGAAACCCTGTTTATAAGGCTTCCCGATATTATAAAGAGTTGGAGGAGCTAAAATCAAAATCGATTATGAAAGAGATAATTCTATTGTTGATCCAGGGAGTCCCCAAACTAAAAGTATTGTATTCCGATTTAAGATACATAAGATCTTTTAAATCTAGGGCCAAATAAAGGGTTTTAAAACTAATTAACCCATCTATTCTTATTAAAATAAATAAAAAATAATAACATCCAAAGAGACATATTTGAAAGAACATATTAAGCTTCTGAATACATTTTTTATGATCTGAAATTTTGATCTTTGCTTTTTTAAACACGAAATACTTGTATCTTTCAAACTTACCCAATATAATCTTTAAGCATTTAAGAAAAAATCAAAGTTCAATGTTGAAAGCTTCCAGAAAACGAAAGCATTCTTATTCAGAAATCAAAACCCAATATTTACTTTTCTAAAATGACTATAAGTTATTCTTTAATGGCCTTACAACTTAATTTAGAGCTTTATTTTGTAAAAACATTACTTTTTTCAACAGGTGAGCATTAAGGAAAAATAATATTTATTATAATTAATCCTGAGAGAAGGTAATATAATAAAATAATAAAGATCTTCAGTAGTAAGAGATTTAGAATTTAAAGTGAAGATATGTATCAAGATTATATTACCCCAACGCTCGATTAAGTTGTAACAAGTAAAACAAACTATCCGTAGATCATTTCGGATTATACTTTATAAAAAGTAGTATTTATGGGTTATTCTGTGTTATCATAGTTCTGAAGGAGTAAAAACTTTGTGCCGTGCCTTTTAGGCTAATAAATAGGTGGGAGTAGTAGAACTTAAAAGAACCTCTGAAATCTAAAGATCCTACGATATTCCCGCTTCTTTCCCATGGACTACTTAGATCTACCCGGTAGATTCCCCCAGTTAATCCCAAATGGAATCCGTGCTTATCTCTGCGCTCCTCGTTCGATATTGTATATATTTCAACCGATTTCTCGATATCGGCGGATTGCACTCACCGAAAAAAAAACACAAAGAAAACTAGAAGCAAAACGGTGCTGTATTCCAATGGCGACTTGTTTTCAGATCCAGCTACTATATGGTTATAGCATTGGTATATATAATATATAGATTATATATTTGTATTCCAGAGAGATGTTTGTTTTTATGCGATGTTTATGGTTTGGCACTGACAACACGGTAAAAAAACAGATTCTCGTCACTGGCACTTGGATATATCTGCTGTATATCCCTGATTACTTAGTATATTTCTCTCCGACTTGCTGTTGTTGTCGTTGTTGTTTTTCAATAGCTATATAGCTTTTTGTTTTGATTTTTGTTTGTTTGCTTTGCTTTGGCGACGGCGAATTGATTGTTGTTATTGGCTTATGGCTTATCGGCGAACGCGGCGAGTAGCGAGAGCGATCGAACGAGCGGCGAACGGGGCGAATGAGCAACTGAGCAACTGAGCGACGGACGACGCACAAAAACAACCCGAGCGGCACGAAAGTTACTCTGGAAATGAATTGCGGTACACCTTCCACGGACGACGGCAGCGGCGGCAGCAGCGCAGCGAGCAGCCAGCAGCGGGCAGCGGGCGGGCAGAGCAAAAGTCGTTCGACCAGAGTCTGCAAAAAAAAAAACGAGGAAAGAAAGAAGCAGAAAAAAAAACAACAAACAAACAACCGGTGGTGAGAGCGAGCGAGCGAGAGCGTGGCAGAGAGAGAGAGCGAGCGAGTGTCTGCTTTTAGCAATGGCTGCCCAGCTCTCGGCTGTGCGTTAAAGTGAGACAGAAATTCTCGCTTTCCGTTCCAGTCATTTACTCTGCCTCCATCTTTGTCTCTCGCGCCATGCAACCTCCATTGGCAAGAGCGAGTTAACTGCTTATTGTACCGTTTTCCGAGCAGCTGTATTTACCTCTGTGTTGTTGCTGTCCTGGCCAGCATACGGGTGTGCGTGTGTGTGTACGTTTGAGTGTGGAACCACACCCCAAAAAAATTCAGTTCAACAACTTTGTTGTTGCCACAGAAAACCAAAAAAGTGTAAAAAAAAATACATAGTCATAAAAAGGAGGAATAAAAAAAAGAAGGTACCTTCGTATTTTTGCGCGGCAGCAATGAAATTTTAATGAAAACGACAAGGCAGCGAAAACAACGCAAAAATTTGTTAGCTAACAGCGAAAGATAAGGAAAAGGGGGTGGCGGCGGGCGCTTAAAGGACGCTGGTCAGTACCGCTACTTTGGCTGCTGCTGCTGCTGCTTCTTCTGGTTCTGCGACGCAAATTGTCATGCACACACAAAGAACAACAACTAACGGCGCTCGTGGAAGAGGGAAGGCAAGATAGAGGGAGAGGGAGAGAGCCAGCCACTCACACTTAGCACGCCCCCTCTCTTTCGCCCCAATGGGCGGCCCCATTGTTCAATTATCATTTACGCAAAACGAGGCGAAAAGATTCGAAACTAAAGATGGATTTGATTTCAAAGCAGGATTCATTATTTGGGATGTAAGAGTTTCCAGTGAAGCCAAAAATAATCTACTGATTAATATTTAATTAACTTATATCATAATTAATTATGTATTTATTCTAAAGTATTCAGTTACATTACTTACAAAAAGTATGCATTTTGAATACAAAGCGAATCAATTTCGAAACTATTAAAAAATAAAAATCTCGTTAATACAAAACCTGAATTTTAGGGAATAGCTGTCACAAATTCCTATTAATTTGATCTATTGATCTATTCCAATCCATCCCATACATTATAAAAGTGTATCTCCACCGACAGCCGAACTGCAAATGATATAGTCAAGCGACCAAAACTTTTTTTGCCCCAACTTTTTTTTTTATTATATTTTTGCTTTGTAGCTGACGCAGGAAAAATTCGGAGGGATGGAGAGTTTGGGGGACCAGTGGAAAAAACCTTATCAAATTTTTATGACAATTTGAAATAGCTGACGACAGTTGCTTCGCCCTCTCGCTCGCACTCGCCCGGCGAATGGGGCGAGAAAATGTTGCACAAATATTTTATGGATTTTTCTTGTTGAAAATGCTGTGTTTTTTTCCCTGCTCTCGCACTTTTTTCATTTCCAGGCGGGCAAATTAAATTGTTGCGGCTAATTGATGTGTAGATGAAACATGAGGCAATTACCCTTCGAGGGGGGGAGCTTAGCGCACAAATTGGGGCCCCAACAACAGCGGGAAAATCTGGGGAAATTGCGGAGGACCAGGAATAAATAAAACAAAAACTCATTTTCATTAAAAATGTTGCGGGAAACTTTAAAATGTTTTTGGAGTAAAATTCAGAAAAGCAGAAAGTGCATGGAAATGGAAAAGTTTCAGTGGATCATGAAAAACAGAAATTTAAATCAAATTACAGTAGAGATTTGAAATGGAAAACCTTTGAAATATACATATTTAGTTTGTTTGTTTTAAACTAATCAAATACAAATATTATTCTAATTTTGAAGAATACATATTTAGTGTGTTTTTTTAATATTATTTGTTATATTTTAAATATTTTTCTATAACTATAGATACAAATATTATTCTATTATTTAGTTACTAATAGAGCTATTCATATTTTAGCCTCAGTTTTAAAAGTAAAACTAGTAAAGATTTCAAGCTACACCTGTTTGGACTTAACTATTCCCGTTTAAAAAGCGTATCTGCAAACATGAAATTGTATCTTTCAATTCGCACTTTTTCAACGTCAGCGCGTAAAGCCCTCAAAAATGGGCAAACAAAAATGCAAAGCAAGTAAAAAACCGATTTGAAAATGAAAATACTCAAAGTTGAACGCACATATGTACACGTGGGTGTACTTTTGCCATCATTTTTTTATTTTCTCCCTTTTTTTTGCGAGTCGCCAGCCGCGAAAAGTTCGCCGCCATTTGCCCCAAAACATTTTTCATAGGCGACAGTTTTGATTGCTCCGTGGGCCAAAAACTCAGTGGAGGGGAGGGGGTGGTAGGGAGGGAGGTTTTATGTGTGGGTGTTCAGGTTTCCAACTAGAAACGCAGGCAAGTTGCCTGATTTTTTTTCTCATTTTTTCCAGATTTCTTCTCCCCATTTTTTCACCATTTTTTTTTTGCTGGCTGATTAACGACAATTCGTTTGGCTGATTTTTTATTGCCCAGCACATTCATTAGCCTCTGTCGTAGGCGCGTGGCATGCAGCATGCACTGGAAAAAATTCCAAAAACTATACAAATTTAGTCTATAATTAAATTTGACTTAATAATTCTAGAATTTTGCATAGTCTATAATCTTTTTTCCCAAATTAAACAATTTGGATTGGGTCTTTATTTGTGTAATAATATTTTAAATTTTCCAAACTTTTGCCACTTTATTTACTGTGTAAGGAGGGTGCCCGCCGTCATGACACCCCCTCGTTTTTCATTCGAGCCAGTAAATTTCATTAGCCTCAGGCGTTGTCTTTTATTGTCTTGAGATGGGGTTTTCTGCTTGTCGCGGGGATCTAAAACTGGGGGTCGTAAGGGCGTGCCAAGGGTACAAGTACAAAAGGGGTGGCGGTGGGGGCGTGGCATAAGCTCGTCGTTGCCCGGGCAACAGATCATCAAAGTACAAGGAGTTAAACTCCTATACTTCTATACTTATAATTTTTTTTTGCACTACAGCTAATTAACTAATATAGAGCATACTTTGTAGTAAAACACTGAAGAAAATCAACATTATGCATATTTGTCAATTTAATTGATTTGTACATAATTTGAAAACTTAAAGTCCATAATTTCAAGAACCCATTGGGTGTAAAACCCTATAGATACAATCATTCTGAACATTCTAATCCGAGATGGCAACCGTTTAAGTCAATATAAATGTCAAGAGATCAGTGGAGACCCCGAGTAAAAACCAGAAGCCCTTAAGGGCGAGACGTTCCCCGATTAGTTTGTTGTGTGCGGCAAGTGCAGCGGATCCAGATCAGATTCAGATCTTGAGGATTTCGCCGCCGTTTCATTGCATTTTTGCCAGTTTCATTAAGGCGAGCCGCAGGATCAATGCATCTGGAAGGAGGCTAGGTAGGCGTAGAGCCCAGCGGGGTAGGGTCTCGAGATCCGAGGTACGAGATCCGACGATCCCGGCCCTAATTCCCAGGGTTTATTCGCTGTGCGTGGCCCGATGATTATAATGGCTTGCCTTTATGCTCGCTGATGGTTTTATGATGCGGTTAAGCGCTCGCAACCGCAAAGTGGCCGCGCACACGACGCAGGACCAAAGTGCAAGGACCAAGCGGCGGGACAAGGACTCCGAATGCACTGTAAAAAAAATATAGACAGACAAAATATAAATGATACAATAATTGTTGCATAATTAAAAACTTATGTGAATAGTTTTTCCACAATTTAATTTGATGACTTTTCAATGTTTACGAAAATATTATTTTTTCGGTTTATAAATTGTATTAAATAATTTTTAAAAGTTCAATTTTCTTTAATTATTTTATTAAGTTTTCAAGAAATTGAATTTTTAATATTGAAAACTTTTTAATATGATAGTTAAGACCTATGTTTTTAAACTATTATATTATAAACCTCATATTTCTGTCAGTGCACGACCAGGACGAGCCGGTTCAGGCAAAGGACTTTCGCGTAAGCTGCACAAGTTTTGGGTAATGCCTTGAGTACCTGTGCGGGTCCTTCGTCCTCCGTAACTCGTCCTGCGCGGCCGCGTCCCTTCGCCTTGTCCTCCTGCCGCCCTCGCCTCGCGTGCGACATAGCCAAAGGATTAACCGCATGCCAAAAGGATGGACATGGCCGGTCCACGCCGAGGACCACGCTGCGGTTAGCAGGATAAAACGCCTTTAATCGCCTTCATTGTTGTCCCAGTGCCGCGGAAACAATACAAATGCGAAGGGACAGACGGACAAGTATTTAATCTCGGTCCCAAACCAAACCAATCCAGACCAAACCAAGCCCCGCGAAGGACTCTTCTGACCTGCTGGGCGAAGACCGACGACCAAAAGGTGCAGATCAACCTGACCCATATGGAAAACTTCAGCAGGCGAACGGAACTCAAGTGCTGAATAATTGTGAGGAATGACGAGAGTTTGGAAAAAGGAGGTACTTAATACAATTCCCTATCAAAAAAGTGGTACTTAATACCATATATCAAAGAAATAATATATAAACCTTATTTTGTAAACCCAAATAAGTTATTTAAGTTTAGTTAGACCAAACTTACAGTCAAGTTGAATGGCAACCAAGGAGTGTATATCTCGAAAATAGAACCATTACAACCTGACCTGCTGGGCAAAGAGACCTGCTTCCGAAGGCGAAACTGACCTATCCGTATAATAAGCCCGGGAACTAAGCCCCCGGATCCGAACCCCTTTCTCTGTACCGCGCACCGAGGTGATTATGAGTTTATGATGCGCACGGATTTCGCTGGAAAAACCCCTTCGGAGGTCGAAAGACCTGACGACAAAGGGCCCAAGACGCCGCCGCCGCCGCCTCATGATGATGATGATGATGATAACATGGCCGATTATCAGGCGATTATCGCGTTATCGATAATGAGATTTACGTTCTTACCCCTTGGAATTGAAGCGGGCGTTCTTGGGGGAAGTCCTCCCCCTTTTTTTCCCAGCAGCAGCAGCAATTAAGTTATCTCAATCCACTTGGCATTCGAAACGGAATCACAAACGGAATCAAAACTTGGCGAGGGTTGCTTTCTCATTTCTCGCTTTTGATTTGCGACTTCTGATTTTTGGTCGTTAGGCCAGAGATGATGTTGTAAGACCTTAAGCCGGGCCAGGATATCATATCCTAGGCAACCCCCTTGCGGAGATCCAGTCGCCGCTGCCCACCAACTCTCCCTCTCTCTCTTCATCGCGTACACCTGCTGTTTTGATCATTTGCTGGCATTTAAGCGATAATTCATTTGATTTCCACTCGCTGCCGATCAGCAAAGACCACAGCCAGACAAATTGACAACCCAGGAAATGAAGCATGACATTGCAATGTCCGAAGAAGAACCAGAAACCGAATGGATAACTGAAGATCTTCGACGGAGGGATACCTCGCATAATACGAAACTTAAGTTATTACCTAAAAATACAATAAATTTATGTTTTATCTTAAGAAAATGAAAATGTATAACCCTGATAAACCCTGTATAAATGGTGTAATATTCCGATAAAAATGAAAAATCGTTTTGAGATCATGAGTCACCTATAAGTAATATTTAGTTAGTTACTTTCCATCAGTACAGCATACCCAAGGAATCATAACAGAACACCAACCAAACCGAACCGGACTTGAAGTCGCTTTAACCACGCTTCGACTCTTGAGTTCGACTTTGAGTTTGGGTCCGCAAACATTTCAATGATTGACAGGGCAACGGAGGATGGTATGGGGGCAAAAAAAAAATAAAACAAGAGAGAAAGAACCAGGAAAAAAGAACTGAAAATAAACAGAGGCCCGAGTCCTCCGACTTCGGTGCCACATTTAGAGCAGGCCATCGGAACCGGCAACGGCAGCTAACCAAACTAATTTGTGGCAAGATCATGCCAGAGATATAGCCATACATATCACAGCAAGCCATCGCGGAGTCCCCGCGATTCTCTCGGATTCTCCCGGATTCTTCGGCCTCGTCTCCATCCTTATCGCTGGGTCCCCGACTCGCCGACTTTCAGCCAGTCAAGTTCACATCAGTTGAGCTGAGTTGCGTTGAGAAAAAATAAGAGATGCGATGAGCCCAAGCAGAAGCTGCGGCAATGAAAACACGTCGGCTGTCAGTCACTTGCTGCACTCGCAGAAATCGGAGGTAGGAAAGTAATAATAATAAAAAAAACAGTAACATTTCCTAAATAATAAAAAAAAATAAGTTTTAAGTAAAAGAGAACAAGAGAGAACGCCTCGAATATCAAATATTCGTTACTCAGCTAAAGCAAGCAGTGGCAAGCAGTGCAAACTAAGCCGTCACTTAAAGGTGGCGCCATCTATGTGGCGGACAGTTCATTATTTGCCTATAACTGTTTACTGAGTGGTCCGATTTAAAAAATTTCTTTTACGTTTTGGTAGGAAGTAATAAACCAATCAAAATATATGTTCTAAAAACTAGACAGAGAAAAAAAAGCTCTTACTTGTGTTATATTATTCTGAAAATATTATAAGAAATACTTTAAGTACTATAAACTTTTACAATCTTTTTGTCGCAGTGGCTGGCCGGTTTAGTATATAGTTTATATAGCCATATACTTTGTCTAAGCATCGGAGATCACCAGCAGCGCACGCTGAAATAAATCAACTGGCTGCTTGACCAGGTGGGGGGGTTTCAGGGGTTTTCGTGGGCCGCATGGAAAATACGAGGGGCAAAATAAAAAAAAAATAACCGGCGAGCGGAGAAAAAAATTAGTTTCATCAAGGCAGGATTAGTGTCAGAAACGTGTTAAATGGACTGAAGGGTATATGATGAACGGTCGTCGTCGTAGTCCGCGCGGGAGCGAGAGGGGCCTAGGGGCTGGGGAAAGAGACGGGCATATGTACCAGTGGATGTGGGGAAAGAGAGCTGCGAGATTCGGACTGGGGATCCGAAGATCCGAAAGATGGAGTGGCGACTGTCGATCAAACAGCGAGAAACCAGAGACAAGCGACAATCTGCGGCCTCCTCCGGTTTTAGCTGATTTATTTTTTGTTTCTCTGTTTTCCTCCTCGGTTTTCCCCAACCACCTTGGCTTTTCCTCAACCGCACACATTTATTAATGAAAATCATATTCTTCTTTTTAATTGTTTGACTCTGGCGGAAAAAGCTAAATTGTTGCACGCTTCGCTGGAGATTCTCATGGTTTTTTTTCGCCCGTATTTCATCTTTCACCTCTTCAGTTCGTTTGGGATGCGAAAAATTTTATGATTATAGAGGGATATAGCGGGGGTATAGACCCATAAATTTGCCGCTGATTTCGGTTGATGTTTGGCCAGCAATTTGCAGTTAATCAAGCGAGGTGTGCTTAACAGGCCATAATGTTTACAGTTGCTATTTACACCGATCTGATGAACGTGATTGCCATATATCATTGCGATGCCGCTTGGGTTTCCACTCACTTTCACATTCTTCGCCTTTAATTTGCGAGAGGTGTGCAAATTCGACTGTAAAAACTATTCATTAACTAATTTGCCAATGAGGTATTTTATGAAGAGTTTTAATGCAATTAAAGTATACAATCATATCCTATAAAATCTCTCTAAAATAATGTTATACATTTTTCACATAGAAATAAAATACTTTTTTAGAATATCGAATAATATAGTTAATATTACAAGATATAATAATTATATAATAATATAAATAATTCCAGAATATGTAGTTTACTCGATTACCCTGTCGAAATAGAGTTAATCTCCCTACTCATTCCAAATTCATTCACCTGTAATCCCATCGTTGCTGTATTTTTACTTGTACACATTTCCCTGGATATTGTTTTAAAATGATGAAGGACCTGCGTCTCAGGAGCCAAAGCACCATTAACAGTTGGTTAAAGTTACTTAAAGAACTTTTGTTAACTCACGGCAATGATGAAAAATGCATAAGCGAATGGAAAATGAGCCAAAGGGATGGGCTCGAGGGGCGGCGAGGGGCTTGGAAAAGCGAGGGGCGGTGGGGTTGGGGGATGAATGGAAAGCTGAGCGCCAGTCATGTGTGTTGGTGAGAGCTTAAAACCGGAAAAGTGGAAATTGGCAAGCAAGCGAAGCAAACAGGCCACAAGCTAGTCGACGATGAACGATGAAAATGGGGGGTGTGGGTC
This sequence comes from Drosophila mimetica, assembly GCA_037075245.1. NCBI lineage: Eukaryota > Metazoa > Arthropoda > Insecta > Diptera > Drosophilidae > Drosophila > Drosophila mimetica. The sequence continues at coordinate 24,884,095 of JBAMCH010000005.1, read as the reverse complement.
GGAAAAGCGAGGGAAATGGGGGTGGTGGGGGCTTGACTAGGGTTTCCCTTTTAAAGCGATAACTTCCTTCCAAAAAAAAACATACAAGAATGGTTGCCAAAACTTAAAAATCAGTAGAAAATACGCGATAATATAAACCCTTCTCTTTTAAAAACAAATTTTTTAAGCTACTATCTGTTTGTAACTGCATTTCAGTTTTTCTTATTTAAAATAAACTACCTATAGTAATCAAACCTTAAGTAATCAGGTTAATTCAAGTATTTATATATTACTTATGTATTTTCAAAAAAAAGTTTGGAACCATCTGAAAATAACCCTTTTACTCTATCACTTTACAGTAATATTTTGTTTCTCTTTTATTTCTTGTCTTTCCCTTTTCATGCGTCGCGAGGGGAAGGCAAAGTATTTTCACCTTTTACGCTAAGATGCATTCAATTAAAAACTCGGTCAGCCCCGCTCCTCGATCCCTCTTCTCTTAACACCTTTTTTGCACCTCAACTACTCGACTCGCGTTAATTACGCTTGCTTGCACCGCCTGAAAGGTGCACTGAACAAAAAGTCTCGCCAGCTGAACATCAGAGAAGGCGGAAAATGAAGATTTCACTTTTTGGCCAAAATCTGATTTTTCGTAAAATTTGTTTTTGCTCTCATGTTTGCAAAAATCTTCCGATTTTAAAACGGCGAACTGTTTTGAGCAGATAACAACCTGATAATTAATATTAGTGCACTCTCCGGCAGGTTTGAAAAAATTAAAATTTTTTCAAATTTTCGATTTTTTTGTAAGGGGTTGTATCACAATTTTTTGCGAAAATTTTCAAAAAAATAAAAATTTTAACTGGAAATGCCAAGTTGCAGATAATTTAACTGCGAGTTCAGAAAGGTATGCCGTTCCATATTTGGACAATTGGTTCCATTTTTATAGCAAAAACACGGACTTTTTTATTGGCGGAAAACGAAGGTTTCAATTTTTGGCCAAAATCTGATTTTTCGAAAAATTTGTTTTTGCTCTAATTTTTGCAAAAATGCTCCGATTTAAAAACGGCAAACTGTTTTGAGCAGATAACAACCTGATAATTAATATTAGTGCACTCTCCGGCAGGTTTGAAAAAATTAAAATTTTTTCAAATTTTCGATTTTTTTGTAAGGGGTTGTATCACAATTTTTTGCGAAAATTTTCAAAAAAATAAAAATTTTAACTGGAAATGCCAAGTTGCAGATAATTTAACTACGAGTTCAGGAAGGTATGCCGTTCCATATTTGGACAATTGGTTCCATTTTTATAGCAAAAACACGGACTTTTTTATTGGCGGAAAACGAAGGTTTCAATTTTTGGCCAAAATCTGATATTTCGAAAAATTTGTTTTTGCTCTAATTTTTGCAAAAATGCTCCGATTTAAAAACGGCAAACTGTTTTGAGCAGATAACAACCTGATAATTAATATTAGTGCACTCTCCGGCAGGTTTGAAAAAATTAAAATTTTTTCAAATTTTCGATTTTTTTGTAAGGGGTTGTATCACAATTTTTTGCGAAAATTTTCAAAAAAATAAAAATGTTAACTGGAAATGCCAAGTTGCAGATAATTTAACTACGAGTTCAGGAAGGTATGCCGTTCCATATTTGGACAATTGGTTCCATTTTTATACCAAAACACGGACTTTTTTATTGGCGGAAAACGAAGGTTTCAATTTTTGGCCAAAATCTGATTTTTCGAAAAATTTGTTTTTGCTCTAATTTTTGCAAAAATGCTCCGATTTAAAAACGGCAAACTGTTTTGAGCAGATAACAACCTGATAATTAATATTAGTGCACTCTCCGGCAGGTTTGAAAAAATTAAAATTTTTTCAAATTTTCGATTTTTTTGTAAGGGGTTGTATCACAATTTTTTGCGAAAATTTTCAAAAAAATAAAAATTTTAACAGGAAATGCCAAGTTGCAGATAATTTAACTACGAGTTCAGGAAGGTATGCCGTTCCATATTTGGACAATTGGTTCCATTTTTATACCAAAAACACGGACTTTTTTATTGGCGGAAAACGAAGGTTTCAATTTTTGGCCAAAATCTGATTTTTCGAAAAATTTGTTTTTGCTCTAATTTTTGCAAAAATGCTCCGATTTAAAAACGGCAAACTGTTTTGAGCAGATAACAACCTGATAATTAATATTAGTGCACTCTCCGGCAGGTTTGAAAAAATTAAAATTTTTTCAAATTTTCGATTTTTTTGTAAGGGGTTGTATCACAATTTTTTGCGAAAATTTTCAAAAAAATAAAAATTTTAACTGGAAATGCCAAGTTGCAGATAATTTAACTACGAGTTCAGGAAGGTATGCCGTTCCATATTTGGACAATTGGTTCCATTTTTATACCAAAAACACGGACTTTTTTATTGGCGGAAAACGAAGGTTTCAATTTTTGGCCAAAATCTGATTTTTCGAAAAATTTGTTTTTGCTCTAATTTTTGCAAAAATGCTCCGATTTAAAAACGGCAATCTGTTTTGAGCAGCTAACAACCTGATAATTAATATTAGTGCACTCTCCGGCAGGTTTGAAAAAATTAAAATTTTTTCAAATTTTCGATTTTTTTGTAAGGGGTTGTATCACAATTTTTTGCGAAAATTTTCAAAAAAATAAAAATTTTAACTGGAAATGCCAAGTTGCAGAGAATTTAATTACGAGTTCAGGAAGGTATGCCGTTCCATATTTGGACAATTGGTTCCATTTTTATAGCAAAAACACGGACTTTTTTATTGGCGGAAAATGAAGATTTCAATTTTTGGCCAAAATCTGATTTTTCGTAAAATTTGTTTTTGCTCTAATTTTTGCAAAAATGCTCCGATTTAAAAGCGGCAAACTGTTTTGAGCAGATAACAACCTGATAATTAATATTAGTGCACTCTCCGGCAGGTTTGGAAAAATTAAAATTTTTTCAAATTTTCTATTTTTTTGTAAGGGGCTGTATCACAATTTTTTGCGAAAATTTTCAAAAAAATAAAAATTTTATCCTGAAATGCCAAGTTAAAGATAATTTAACTACGAGTTCAGGAAGGTATGCCGTTCCCTATTTGGTCAACTAGTTCCAATCTTATAGTAAAAACACGGACTTTTTTATTGGCGGAAAATGAAGATTTCAATATTTGGCCAAAATGTTTTAATAAATAAATATATTTTAGGAGCCAAGCAATCAATTTCCATTGTTTAGAGTGTATTAAAATCATAAAAAAAGTAGGAGAAGGGCTAAGGTAAACCGATGTGCAAATAGGTATTGCAAAAAAGGAGCAACTTCGCTTCGGGCCAGGATCAGATCGTGATCTGAAGCAGCGAAGAGGTCCGGGTGCCATTATTCGGCAATTACGGTGAGTTCTCCTCCTTGTTTCCCTTCATTGTTTTGCTCACTTCCCCAGATCCGCCCAATCGATCGATAGCCATCGATCACTGCGGTTACCCCACCCCGATTGCCTTGCCATTTTCCTTTTGCCCCGAGGGTTTTGTTTTCGGTCGTCTTTCAGTGAGTGTTTCTGCGGACTTGCAATGGGCGTGGATCTTAGGGGCGTGACGTGTTGACAGGCGGCGGGATTTTTAAAGTCTTCATTAACTGCTGTCTTTTTTTCGGTAGGATATTATAGTTTCTTGCAGCTTTACAGAAACAGTTTTATGCTGATATTCTTTATAATATACCATTACAAAGACTTACGTCGCAAAACTCATTTGTTTGTTCGCCGCGATTGCAGTGAAAGTTGTTTGGGCCATCAAGCAACAATGTTGCCAACTGACCACCATAAAAAATGCTAAGAACTTCGCCGAACGAAATGAGAAGCATCTTATTCACGGGGGCTCTTCTTGGCACTCTTCCCTTGAAATCGCAGCTTCTTCTGCGCATTTTCATGAGTTTCTGCTGCATTTAATTAATGCAATTAGGAGAACAACAAACGAAACATCTAGAGGAGGGTAATAAAATCAAGTGGGTTCATAGAGTTGCATAATGGAAGCGGGTATGATAAAATGGATAAATATAGATGACTATATGTTGAAATAAAAGCTTAAGTCACAAAAACTTAAAATTTAAAAACGCAAGAAAATCTAGAAACCAAAAATACTTTGTTATTTTATAAAATGTTATTAGAGAAATATACCTGAATATATTCGAAATTGTTCTTATAGTAATCGTAATTTATACGCTCTTTCGAAACGACGCCTGAAATGAAATTAGCAACAATAAATTGTGCCACTCAATAATTTGTATAGGGTACTCTGCGCACCGTGACTTGCAATTATGGCACAATCACAATCATGACCCATCTGGCGTTGGTGGAATAACAAACAGAGACACCCGTCCGCCACCCCTGAGAACCCCTGCCCCTGCCAAACCCCTCCCACAAGCAACATCATTCTCCGTGCAACATGATTTAATCACCGCCATAAGATTGTCCATAAAACGCGCCCAAAATGAGAGGGGGTGGAGGAGGGGGAGGGAGAGGAGGAGGAGAAGAGGCAGCAGTAGAATCGCATTGAATATCAAGTCTACTGACTCGAATATACCCCTTGGTATGAATCTTTCTTGTTTATATCTCACTATTTTTATCATTTTGAAGAATGAATCTTGAATAAGTTTAAGTTTTTTAAGCCACTCTGATTATAATAACATTTTTAGGTAAGATCCTTTTTTGATATGGTCAGGATAATATAAAAAGAATACTATTTATAGATAAGATCTATTCTTTATATAATCAGAACTTAATAAAAATGTGTTAATACTCAAAGATAATCACTCTAATTCAGAAATATATTTTTATTAGTTTAATAGGCTTACGTATATCTTAAATCAGACACATTAATGTATCCATGTCCTTTAATGATTCTGTCAGAATAATATAATATTAATAATAATAATATTTTTGGATAAGATCCGTACTTTATATAATCAGAGCTCAATAAAATGTTTAATTAATATATTTATTCCATATTATTTCATAGGTTTTTCTAAAATACCTTAAATCACAAACAATAATATACCATAGTTTCTCGTGTAGAGGGTATCAAAGAAGAACGCAAGCTAAGGAAGAAGAAGAACAAGCTGAAGAAATCAGAAGCCGCGAAGAAGACGAAGAAGCAGCCTCCGAGGAAGGGGAGATAGAGAGGGAGGAGAGGCAGCAGAATGGCAGCTGCAGGTTACCCGCCCCAAAAGGCAACAAAAGCAACAACAAGCGACTGTGTGTGGGGGAAAAAGAGAGACAGAGATAGCGAGAGACAGCGAGAGCGAGAGAGTGGCCAGAGCGAGGCAGAGTGATAAAAAAGAAGGTGGACCATAAAGAGGGGGGGAGCATTTGGAGGCGAAGTTCTCCGGGTGCCCATCTCCATCTCCTTGGATGCACGAATCGGTAGCCTAATCCCCTGTTGTACGACTAATAACATTGTTACGATTAATGCTTCTTCTTTTTCTTTCTTTTTTTTGTTGTTGGCCCCGCCACTCCTTTCCTTCCCTTTCGCCCCACACTCCTCCCCCCTCCTTTCCGCTCGTTGTTATTGTCGATTTTTCTGACTCTCTGTGGCTGTTTTATTTATTTATGTCCCTCGCCTTTTGCGTCTTTTGGGGCTTTTCTTATAAGAATTGGTCAGCGTCAGCATCAGTGTGCCCCTCCCATTTACGCCCCCCTCCCCCCTCTCGTACTTCCCTTCATTTTCAACTGAGCTACTGTCGCTCCACAAAAACAAAATTAAGTTTCCAACTGGCCAGGCATGCTGACCATTTGGCTTGTTTCCAGCCAAATCTGGCTATTTTTGGGGGGAAATTAAAGGAATTATAGGCGATTTTTTAAGATTACTTATTAAATAATAATATGATGCATAAATTTATCTCGATTTTAAGGGATTTCATCATTTTAATTTGGAGTTATATAATGAAGGTGCTTAAAAAATGTAAGAGATTTTTTTAGTTATTATTATTTTTTAATTTTTATTAAAAAAAAAAATTACCAATTATTTTATAATTTTATTTTAAAGTAATTACTTAAGATTAATATATTTTAAATTTAATCAAAATAAAGAAGAAAACCATTGAAAACAAAAATAATTTTTAAGGAGGTAAATTTATCACTCCTACAAAACTGTTAAACGGTCAATTTGAATATTTCATATTTTTAGTATTCCGCTTTATTTTGGGCATCACCTTGAGACCCGAGGTGGAGTCTCCTCGCCGAGTCTTCGGTTTCTTCGGCCACCGATGTTGCTGTTGTTGTTGTTGCAGGCTGCTTTATCTTGAAAAGAATTCGTTTGATATTAGCGCTCTGGTATCGCCCTGTGCTGCTTCATATATCAAAAATTATTATGACGATTTTATGCGTTCGAAATGTCGTCTCATTATTAAACAAAAAAGCCCAGCGAAAAAGGTTTTTTTTTGGAGAAGAAAGGGAATACAGCGTCGCAGGGATCGCTTTGTGTTATTAATTTTTTGTTGTATCTGCTCGGAAGCTTGCATAGAAAAATAAATGATGAGGCAGACCGACTGGGAGGAAGGGTGAGGGGGGATTGTCAAAGAAAAATAAAACAAAATTAATTATGCATGTGTGACCCAAGACAAGCGAGCCAATTTGTAGGCTCATTGCCAAAATACAAAACGGAATACAAGAAAAATAAGACAGCAATTTTAAAGGCGCATAAACCGTGAAAAAAATGTATACGGTAAGTGTGAAAAAACGGTGGATTTAATGTATAAAATAAATGATGGATAAAATGTATAAAATAAATGTAGAAAAATTGTGGATAACATGTATAACATAAATTTTAAAAAATTGTGGAAAAAATGTGGAAACTAAATGAAGAAAAAGTTTGAAAAAAATGTTTAAAATAAATTTAGAAAAATTGTGGATAAAGATAGTGGAGAATTTGAAATAAGGCAGTATTTATATATTTTTTTCAAATCATAAAAATATTTTATATTTTTTAAACAAATCTTAACTTAATCTTTAATATGCATGGGTTCTCGTTTCCGGACAACCACTGTACATTATTTAAGTATTTCCAACATATCTCTCTTCAAAAACTTGGCCTGCAAGCGACCGAAAAAAGAATGAAACCTTAAAGTTTCAACTTCAATCATTTATTTTATTATTATTACTATTTTCATTACCTCTTTTTTTGTGGAGCCGATCGCCTTTATGTGTGAGTTGACGTCATAAAAATTTCCTTCATAGCCGCACACCGGAAATGCCTACACAATACCCCTACAAAACAAAAAAACCAACAAAAAAATAACGAAAAAAGGCCGAAAAAAAATCAGAATATAACAGATACAAAGATATGTAGATACCGAATTCGACGGCTTGGAGTTTTGTGTTATTGTTGGAAATTGGAATTTCGAATTGAAAATTTCCCCATCGTTATTTACAGTTGAACGTTTCACCGAAAGAGACGGGCAGGCAGCGAGCGACAGAGAGAGGGAGAGTGAGAGAGTGGAAAGCGGAGGGGGCCACGCGGCGTATGCGCAATTTTCATAAAAGTTTCAATGGGTGAAAAACTTGTTCCAAAGTGGCGGGCAAAATGTTTGCGGTTGTGTTTGCTATTGAATGCTGTTTCGAGTATTGAAAGCATTACTTTAAAAAATCAATTTACATATAATTAAGGCCAAGGAAATGTTAAAAATGTAAACCATTACCAGTAATCCAAATATTAAGCATTTGTTTTAAGAACTCAAAAGTATTCTCAAACATTTCCGATTGACTGAAAGTAATGGAAAAATCGTCTTTCCAATCAAACATTTCCGATTGATTGCGCGGAACACGAAAAGTTTTCAGTCTCTTTGATTTCTTGACGCAGACTTAACCCACGGACTCGAATTCGGTGGCAGGTGACCCCGATTTTCGCCCCGCTTTTCCCCGGAAAAACCCCAACATCATCGCCGCCGTTCGCCTTCAACAATGAGCGTTGTCAATCAACGTTTTTTTTCTCATTTTTATTTTTATTTTTATTTCGCCCTGGCTTAAAAACCAATGCTGACAAAACACCAACTGGAATATAACAACAATGAACAATGGCGAGTGGACAGATTGCCTTATGGGGCATATTCGGTTTTCAGTTAAGTCCCTCCGCAGCCAGTTAAATCGAATCGAATCGAATCAAATCAAATCAAAATGTTGTCAATGCGAGGAGAGTTTCCCAAACATTTTCCAATGGTGTGGGGATAAACATGCTTATATGGCCGTACATAATAGAATATCTGGGTTCCTGGAATGCTGAGAACGGTGCAACGGGTTTCTTCAGGTTTACGGCGTTTATCTGCAGTTGTGCAACCTTTTTTGATTGACACTATTTGTGTGTGCAGATTGAAGACTGAAGATTGAAGACAGCCGAACCAAATTTCAACTTTGGCTGCCTACACAAGTGCACTGAGAGAAATGGTAGTAAATGGTATGACTTCTAGGAAAATATACCATTTTTAGTTCAAATAAATGTTGTAAAATTATCTGCCATAAATTATGGTATTAATTATAGATAGCTATTATAAAATATTTATTTCTTATCTAAAACGATAATTATGTTTCCAATTTCCTTGTAATTTTCCCAGTGCAATGTGTGAATGCAATACAAGTAATTGTTTTGCTCGAGTTGAAATTGATTTTTACTTTCTTTCATCGGCGACCGACGTTACCTGTCCGTTACTCCGCCCCCTCTGGCCACTCCCCCTCCCCTCCCCTCCACTCCCGCCACTCTACCTTATCAGCATCCTCCACTACCCTGCTTACCCATCGTTCGACCTTTATTTTGTTTAACCTTTCCATTTTCCGCTACAAGTTGTTCAACGTTAGCCAGAAACTAGACCGATCTCTCACCCTCTACACAGAGAGAAAAATATGTTGAAAGATCTTTGGAATATGTTCCTAGATTATCAAAAATAATAATAATATTATTATCGAATAATGTATATATTAATCTTTATAAGCTTATAATTTATTATACTATTTTATATATTTTTATTCCATTTAAGGAATTACTTTCTTAAAGGTTGAACAAAAATGATCAAAAATATGTGGAAAGATCTCTGAAATAGGTTTTTAGATTATAAAAAATAATTATGATATTATTATCGAAAAATGTATATATTAATCTTCATGATCTCCTTACTTTCTTAACGGTTGAAATAGAAAATATCAAATTTCCAAAGTAACACTTCATATGATTTATTCTCTGTGTATCTCGGCACTATCCCCCTCTCTTTCTTCGCCCTCAGGCCGTCCCTGTCGGTGTGAGAATTGGCCTACTGTTTGGAAGATGATGTCTTCATTCTATATGGCCGCTGATCATTGCCGGGATAATCCTTCCCCTATTGTTCATTTTCATTTTCTTCGGCTCTTGTTCTCGTCTTCGTTCTCGTTCTCGTTCTCCTTTCTCTTTGCGCCTTTCTTCTGCTAAGCTGCAGGCAACTTCTCGATCTGAAAATTGGGTCTTCGGGCGTCCCAAAGTCTGCCCTTTCCCGGATCGGGGGACCCTTATTTTCTGCCTTTCTTCCCGATGTCCAAACAATGGGCTCGTTGAAAGCGACTTTGGCATATTGAGATGAATTGTTGTCGCTGATCGGCCTGCACTTCGATTTTCCATCTTCTGTTCTCCATTTTCCGGAAAATGCCCCGAAATCTTTCTCATATTTTCGTGTGTAGGGGCTAATGTTTTCGGGGGAAAATGCAATATTCAACGGCGATCGAATTTCCATGGGATATCTTTTGGCTCTGATCTTCGCCCAATTAGCCTGGCCAACGCCCCTGGCTAATTGAAAGGGGATCGGAGTCGGGATCGGGGCTCTATAGATGGGAAATCTGAATCTCGAATTGTTTTGGAGGAGTGTTCGGAGGAGGTCAAAGATCAGTTGAAACATTGGCCTGACTTTTGGCACATCGCCTTTAGAGGGAGTATTTCGCGAGTTCTTCAGGAGGTGCAGATGAGCATGTGATATATCAGATATCTGATCTCCAGGATCCTTATCAGGGAAGTGAGCCCTCGGTGTGGAGTGTGCTCAGTTTAAGGTGTCATATAGTTAAACATCTCAGACCAAAATTCTTAAAAATTAGTTAAATAATGTAAAAAAAATAAAAAAAATCTACAAAATATACTACATGTTTTTTTTCTAATTTCTGCGTTTTATTTTTATATTATGAAGCAAGTAAAATATTTTGGTATTAACCACTTACCATCCTTAGCCACTTTTCCGATCAACTTACCTCTTCCACTTTCTCCCCGATTTTCCTCATTTTCGTTGAGGGTGTGGCTCAAATGGACATCCTTCAATCTTGGCCACTTAGGAAAAAGTGATGTTGCAGCTACCGTAAGTCAGATAAAAAACAGAGAAAACCCCGAGGGGGGACAGGGGGATATTGGTCGAAAATTATGGGTTTCGGATTGGGGTAAAAGTGGGGAAAAAGGGGCAGACTTGCGGGTCAATCAGGCCGCGCCTACAAGTGGTGGGCTACCGAAAACCCCCCTTTCTCCGGCCCTCCTAATTTGACCCAGCTTATCCAAGGCGATGTCATTGTTGTCATATATGTGTGTGTATGTTTTCTTTGCCGTGTTGTTTTTCCCCTTGCTTGTTTGTTGTTGCTGCGGCCCTTCAGATGTTGCTCTTGCCTCTGCCTCTTCTTCATGTTGTCACCGCAGCGCAGAAGTGAAAAGAAAACCAAAAACCAGAAGCGTAACGAAACAGATCGAACCCAACAAAATCAAAAAAAAAAAAAAAAATCGGAGAAAAAAACCGAAACGCAGCTCAGCACACGAGCTCGTAATTAGAAATGTGGGGGCTGTCGGGGGTTAAGGTAGTGCCGGGCACGCGGGGGGTTAACATATTGGATCTCCCTCGCGATCTGGACGATTGTTGTTGCCATTTTTTTGGGCGTGTTGCCCCGAACAAATTTGTTAAGAGCTCCAACTGAGCGAGCGGCTCCTTTTTAGTGCCGGGGGATCCGTTGTCCGTTGTCCGTTGTCCGTTGTCCGTTGTCCGTGCACCTGGTATACTGAAAAATACCCTTTGCATATGGTCGGGGTGTATTGGGGTTTCGGATCCTTAGGTTGTTTTCTGCCCACATACCAAAAATCCTAATGATTGGTGGAATATTATGCTGTCTAGAGAGATTTTAGTTGACTTCCGTTCGCCGGAAATTTGTTATTAATTATTAACTTATAATAATTTTACTAGCTAAATTTTTGGAAAACCGCAAGAGGGTATTAAAAAATCGCCACTAAAAGAACCCAGCTCTCCCTTTCGGTATGCAAATTGGCTGTGTTTCGGGGGGGCAGAGGGAGACTTGGGCCGTGGTTATGGGTTATGGGTTATGGGTAATGGGGGAAAGGGGGGGCTTGACAGGAATGTGCATAAATTTAGCGAGTGTATTTGCCGAAGCAGCTCCCATAAAATTATGAGCAACTGCAACTGCGAAAGGGGAGCGACGGAGACAGCGCTCAGCTCCATCACCCATCCGAAGAGGATCGGAGGATCCGCACATCCGAAGATCCAAAGATCCAAAGATCCACCGATCCGCACAGTCTCATTTCAATAATGCCAGGCAATCGGACTGCGACTGCGACTGCGACTGCCGACTGCCGGGACACGGCTGTGCATATTGCGCATTCCCTCAAATTATATATGCGATCATTAAATGTCTTCGACAAAAATGAGCATAAAAATCGCACGCGGCCCCAGATGAAAATAAATTAAAGCAAAGCGCAGAGAGAAATAATATTAAATGGGAGGTGAGAGGTGAGTGAAGATCCTCTATAAGAAAACAACGAATTTTACGATGCCCTCTTAGGAAAGTTCAAATAAAATTGAATATTTTAATAATGTATATTTATTTATTGGTAAATACTTCATTTTTTATTATCACAAGGCCACTAAATGTTCTATTGTATCATAGAACTTACAATTGATTTTATAGAATACTTTTTCATTATATATTTCAGATATTTAGGTTGTTTTCTGTCTACATACCAAAAATCCTAATGATTGGTTGAATATTATGCTGTCTAGAGAGAATTTACTAATTTTTCCATTATATCATAGGACTTACAGTAGATTTTATAGACTACTTATTTATTATATATCGTATTGCTCATATGGTTTCATCCAAAAATCCACTCTTCTAACCCATTTAATTATGATTTAAGGTATTCCAAATATTTCCTGTATTTCTCACATATCCCCCACATACATATCTCTCCCGAATTAACTATCCAACTTTGTGATCCCTGCCCGCTGTCGTCACAAGAAACTATTTCTTTTCGATTTTTCGCTGACTGGTTGTGGACTGTAGATTGTGCCCCCCAATGGGATTCGCGGGATCGCTTTGCTGGGTGTGTGGGTATCGAAATTGTTATTGGAATCGGACCCACATCAAGGCGACCGCCATTATCTAGCTGGGTTTGACTCTGAGTTGGAGTCCCTCCCCTTTCCGCTTCCCCTTCCCTTGCCTGATGCCAAGTCGCTCAGGTGAGTCATCCGGTCAAGTCGTACATAGTTGTCCACAATCTCTGGACTCGGACTCGAATATTCAGATTCGGATTCAGATTCAGAGTCCGCCGCTGATTTCGATTCTTCTGGCGGCATTCAGAAGCAAATAAGTCACGTGAATAAGATTTCTCGCATAATAAATTATGGCCGCGCAGGGAGCTTAAAGAATGCGCTTCTGTGCACTGCAGGCCCCAAAAATACATATATGGGGAGTGGGTAGCTGAGAACCGAGAATCGGGCATTGAGAACTGGCAACTGGGGAGTTGGGAGTTTGAGTTTGAGTTTGAAGCTTGGGGCTGGAGAAACGCAGCGATCGAAAAGCGGGCCACATTATTGTGACCCGTAAATGATACAAAAATTGTGTGTCATTAATAAGCGGCACAGCGTGGCATCCGCGGGGGGTTAGGGGAGTGGGTAAATAAAATACACAGAGAGAAAATATATGTGCAAGAGAGAGGAAATCAGAGAAAGTATGCCTACCAATCCAAGAAAATTCCTAAAAGATTTATAAAAGAATATAAATATACTAGAACGGTCTCTCCCGGAATTCAACATTAAAATTTCACAAATATGTATGCTTTTTTAAATTATTTTTCACACCCTAGTTATTTTTGAATTTATGTTTTTTTTAGATTTTTATGTCAATCCGTTCTGGGTGAATTTTGCTACTGACCGTTTTTTAGAGCCCCTATTTTATAATAGTTCATAGATGTGAGAAATTTAAAAAAAAATATAACTTTTTATTCTAAAATGTATATTTTTCTTTTAAATAATTTTTAATATTTTATAATTTTTAATATTTCTTAAATTTATTAACTGTTTAATGTTTTTTGATAACTATTATCTTGAAGATCTTAATCTCATCTTATCTTATCTTACCAAAAAAGTATTATACTTTTATTATTTTTTTATTCTTTCTTTTCATTTGAATTTTTTCGGAGTGTAAGGACAGAGCGAGACACTTGCCACACGAGCTGCAGGCCAGGTTGTTAAAGTTGGAGAAAATCCCTGAAGTTGGGGTCGCGACCAAAGGTTCCAACTACTGCAGACAGCTCGGGACCGGCGACCGGTTGCAGCTTCTCCTCCTCCTCCAAATATACCTGCCTATATATTTTTTTATACCTCTCTCTCCGCAAGTTCCTCCGATTTGCTGCCGGACTTTTGCTTGGCCGCGCCCAGGGTGGTCGCCCTTAACTTGGCCAGCATCGAGTCAAGGGGGACGCGTTCGGGGAGGGCAAGCGCATCTGTTTTACTTCTGTCCGATTTGATTGATTTGGAACGGGGGCTTTCGGTTTGCTCTGGTCAGGTTTAATGATTTTTGATTTGCTTAATGGTAAATGGGGCAGTCGGGGTCACGGGGAGTGCGACATAGAACATGCGGTTCACTTCGCTTAGCTTCGGATGGGGATAGCAAACAAACCCTGGGAAATTCGTTTCGGAGGCTGGGAAAATGTAGCAAAAACCATCAATTAAATGGTAGTTTATTAATGAAATATTATTGAATATTAGATGGAATATTATCACAAATTATCATTTATATGAATGATTGTGAATCATTCTAAATATTAAATGTAAGGATCTCATCAAAATATCCAAAGTATATCATTCATTAACCATTTCACCTTTAATGAAATAATTTCGAAGCTGCGCCCAAGTGACTACTCACTGATTATTCTGTTAGATCCCGTGGAATTGGACTTGCGGACCACCCACCTGTGTATAAGTGCTCATCTCGGGATCTCCCGTCCATCGCATCAAAGACGGTTCAATATCCGGTCAACTTCCGCAAGGACTCGCCCTCGTCCTTTGGCTTCCGCCCCCCTCCCCGCTTGTCATCGATGTTTTGGCCGCATTTTGCGCAAAGAATCAAACCATTTTCCCTGTGTCGACCGCACAGTAGCTACACTGAGAAAAACCATCTACAAAATTGGCAAAATAAACTTTTTATTCGTATCAATAAAATATTATGGTGAAATGATATTTTTAAAGAAATTATTTTGATGAATAGTTATTATACTTAATTTTAAATTAAAAAAAAAAACAATTTTTTTAGTTAAAAAAATATTTTTTTTCTAAAATCAAAAAATCTAAAAAATACACAAAGTAATTTCTTTTCATTTCCACAACATTTAAATGTATTTCTTGAGAGGGAAAAAGTTGTGTAGACCTTTTTTTCAGTGCAAAATACAGGGACCTGGTGAAAGTCGGCTACCGGATTGGGCCACTGCCTCGCAATCGCACTCGTATTCCCATTTGGTTTTGGACTGGTAATGGGAATGGGACTCCTTAAGAAACAATCGCGGGCGGACAAAGAGCGGTGACACACAGAGGCGAGAACTTCCTGTTTTCCCTGCCGTTTTCCCGGGGTTTCCCCCAGAGTTTTCCAGGCCCTTTGTCCACGGCTGCCTTGATAATTGGTTGGTAATGGCTAATTTATGAGCCCCGATCCGCCGGAGAGGATGCACCTGATTCGATGTGAGTGACCTTTGGCACAGGAAAACCTGGAAAATTCTTTAGGGATGGAGAGGGGGAAGGGGGCTGGACGATTGAAGACCAGTTGCAGCCGCGCAATTGTTCACAGTTGACAGCGGCACATAAATTACCGCACATAATGAATCGATCGCCACTCTCGGACCCTCCGATATTTCCGATAACCCCCGCACACACTGCGGTTCACCTTTTTCTCGGACATTGGGAAAATTAGAAAAATGAATTAGTGATCAGTTCAGAATGCTGGGTCATAAAAAAGTGATGGGGCAGCTGATCGGGAAGGGAAATTCGAAGCAGCAGATTCCCAGGGATTTTTTATTAATAATATTTCAATTTTCAAAGGATTATATCTGAAAAAATACGTAAAAATTTTAAATATTTCGAAAAAAAATTTTATAAAATTAAATAAGGATTATTTTAAGTGAGCCTTAACTTTAAGTTCATCATTCCACCAATAAATTACAGGGTATATCCCACCGATTTCTTGCCACATTTTTTCTGTTTCTTTCATAAAAAAATATACAACAAAAAGAAGCAGTTTGGGGCGAGAAGAAGCAGCAGAAGCAACCGTTGAACGCATTTTTCCATAGCTACCATTTTCCCCTCCCCCTCCACATTCTCCAGTTTTTAATTCATTAATGCAAACGATGCACGGCGAAAAAGAAAGAGTGGGATACACAAAGAAAAGTTTACAACAAATTTAAAATATATTTACCTCTTTTTATATGTTAATTTTAATTTTGTTATGTTGTAATTTAAATGTACTTGGTACTAGAAAATTATTTCAATAATGAAAATGAAGTTTTATCTAGTAAATAGAATCCTATATTATTTTAAATATTTTACAAAAATTACAAAACAAATGTTATAAGTAATAAATAAATTATTTCAATGGTAGAAATCGAGATTTTCGATGTAATTTTTTAGTGAATAGAACCCTATATTATTTTAAATATTTAACAAGCATTTAAGAGAATATTCACTAAATATATTTTTGTTTAATAGCAGTGTATTAAGGGGCGAGGGAGATGGGGATAGTGATCGGCAGCCATGGGGGGTGATCAGTGATCAGTGATCACCCCTGCCCCTTCCCTCTCCCCTCCCCCCTTCCGCTTTCTTTCCGTCTGCCCTTTTGGCTGACTTTCGTCGGTAGCCGAAGTTCGATGTGTGTTTAATATCCGTTTTATTGCCATTGAATTAGTGGCCTTTGTCAGCGTTTAGGGATCTTAATTTATATGGAAGTCGCTGCCGAAGAAGAAGCAGCTAAAAACGAGCGTGACTCCGTAACGAGCACGGTATCAAGACCCCCCTCCCCACCCCTTCCCCACGCCCAGCGACCTCTGGCAGATGCAAAAGGTCAAACATACACGCGCCTGGACACACACACTCACTCACACACTCACACTCACACTAATCCCAAATAATGGCCGCTCTGCCCAGACTAACTGTCGTCGTTGTCCTCGGCGAACACACACACATACGCGCTAGTAAAAAAAGTAACAACAAAAACAATTCTCCCACAGAAAAAATATTATAATATAATATAATATTTATCAGCTGTTAAACATCTCAATTTTTTGTGGAATTCGGAATTAGTTATCAAAGGCAGAAAAATTAAATGAAAAAATACCTTTCTATTAGAAATATTTAAAATATTTATTAGAAGATGATATCTAATTTAGAAATATCTAAGAAATTTGGCATTACTTAAAAAGTATAAAAGTTACAGAAATATATCTGCACAATTTGATAATTTTATAGCATTTTAAAATGTAATAAAAATGTTTTTTAACATTAACAGATCTTTGGTGATTTGAAAACGTGTCCAAAATGTGATATTTCTCCTCTGGGGAGTGAAGACAAAGGATCCAGGGATCCTTTCGAGGTGAAGAAAGCGAGGAAGTCAAGGCAGTTGAGAAGGATGCCAATAGAGGAAAGGACATTCGATTCGTCGCGGGCGGCGCGCGACGTGCAAAAAACAAAGAGATACACCAAATCGGGGACGAATAAAATCGGGAGGGGGTTCCGAATGCGAGGGTCAGGGGAAGGAAGAAACGGGACACAGGGCGAACGACGCAGGACGCAGGACACATGCGTGCCCAAAGTGATTTTTTCTAATGCAATTTTTTGTGTTAGCCAGCGAGCGGAAGTTATAAAAAATGAGAGGTGCACTCCTCGGAGGGGGAATTCGTTGGTGAGCGGACTCGCAGATGGCGAGCGATTGGTATTAGTGATGCCTGATCGGAATCCCATAAATATCAAGCGGAAAGGAAGTTGGCCAAAAGGGAGGGAGAGGAGGGTAAAAAATAAAAATCTTAGGAACTATTATATCATACTATATGCTATATCATATTGTCTTGGGAATTAGTATATCATACTATATCTATACATACTAAATTATCTGTGGAACTATTCTATCATACTATATATTATAGCATAGTATCTTTGGAATTTTTATATCATACTATATTATGTATCATAATATCGTTGTAACTATTATATCATGCTATATATTATATCATATTATCTTGGGAATTATTATATCATACTATTTATTATATCATATTATGTATTATATCGTATTATCTTAGGAATTATTATATGATATTGTGAAAAATATTGATATTTCCTCTTCGTCGTAATTCTAAATAATATAAGGAATATTACATTTATTATCTAATCTGTTAAACTTAGGGGTATCTTATTTGTCTGCTCCCTTGCTCCCATATTTTTCCATTCACGATTCTCCCAGCTTCGTTTCAATGAATCCATAATCGAAGCCACCTCCCCGGCATCGAAATTCATTCATCCACGATTCCATTCGCTTGGCCAACTCGACTCGAATCAACTGCAACGCCAAGCGAATACCCCTTTGCAAGTCGCACAAATTACGTTCCAAAGATCAACTACCGCAATCGATCTGGCGAATTAAATTCCCTCAAATAAACAATCATCATCATCGCCGTCGTCGTCGCTGTGGAGATACCATCTCCAGCTCTCCAGAAACTCGACGTTTCCAGATCATCGCTTTCAATTTGTATCAAATATCTTCAAAGGACTTCGACTTTGACGGGGCCTCGATTTTTTCATCTTTTTTCCATTCATTCCAGCCCTTTGTTTGCATCCCCCGCCCCCTTCTTCTTCACCGTCAGCTCCTCTCTATTTACATTCGCTGTCGAATGCGAATGGCGAATGGCGGGGAGGAAAATAAAGGACTCGGGACTTTGAGAGGCACTCACATATTTATTTGATGATTGCCCTCTCATATCCCAATTTTCTTTATCTTTCTGCTTTTTTGTGTTTTTTCTTTGTTCATTCTTTTTTTTTTGCTGTTTTCTGTTGCGTTTCCCTTTGGCGAGATTTGCGAGGCTCGCTAAATTGCATTCTGAACGCCCGAGCTGCGTTAAGTCAGAAGTCGATCAAGTGTGGATGCGTCGCGCAGATGTATCTGCAATCTGCAAACTGCATCTATATCTATGTATCTGAATTCGTGGCCATGAAGACAGTGCGTTTCGCAACTGTATTTTGTTCTATGGACTTTTTAAATTTTATTTATTTTAAAATATTATATATATTATATCATTGTATCATATTTCATATCAAAAATATTGTTTTTGAACAGATACCTACTTATAAATAAAGCTTATCTTTTTTATAGATATTTATAGGTTCTTTTAAGAAATATAAAATATATTTATTTTATTAAATTTCTGATATTTATCAGTGTTAAATTATAAAAATAAAGCATACATTTTTTATAACTTACTTACTCTGTATCAACGTTTACATTTTTGAAACGCACTTTACTTGAAGTTTGCGGCTTATACAACGCACCAAAAGAGATGGAGAAAAAAAATTGTCGAGAGAAAATTCGTTTTGCAGCTTCGTTTCATTGCCATTTGTTTGGCATTTTCCAGATTTCTTGTTTTCCTATTTACCCATTGTATTTTTCCCGAAAAACATTCAAGTGGAAATCCTTTATTGAGTGCGATATTCTACTACTCCTATTCCTATTTTCATTCCCATTCCAATTTTTCCCATTTCGACAGCTATTTTTGTTTGTTGCATTTTGCATGCAAAATTTGTTTTCAGTTCTGTCCCATTGTTCGCCGGCCATTGTCAGTTTTCCCACTGTGCAGTGGCAGTGGCAACATTTCTCGGCTTCTGTTTCCATTCCTACTTGTGTCTGCTGCGGCCTTTGTCTCGCTTCCTTTCAATTGCATTTGGCCAGGGCAATTTGCATGCCTCCCCGCCCAGGATCCTAACTATATCCCTATTCCTATCCCTATATCTATACCTATATGTTGCGGCTGGCACTCCGCTTTGTCCATCCTCACTCACATTCACAATCACATGCCAGGCCAATCCAATCCATGCAATCACCATCATCGACCGCAGGATAATGAGTGTCCCTCGAGTCGGCAATTTGTCTGGATGCAAATCGGAGAATTATGAGCCACTTAAAGTCCAAATATTTGACTCGAATTAACCCGAAACGCACAGCATTACAAATTGATATCGAGCAGCTAGTTTTATCGCTGGAATACAGCATTATAAATGCAATGGAAATGTATTAGATTCCTAAGCACAACATAAGGAATGTCAGACACACAAAAAAAGCGTATTCCCGTAAAATCGATATGGCCATGTAAATTTCAGGTCAGCAAAACACATAGCATTTTTACATGAAATACTCTTTTCGACCACTTAAAATTTACCTGGCCGCATAACAAATTAAAATTGATCAATCTGCGTATCATAACGATTTTTTAGGTGTAAATAAATATTTTTAAGATAAAAGTATATACATTTCAACTAGTTTTATAAACACTTTTAAATTGGGCTACAAAAATTTTCCATCTTAAAGAATTTTCCCCTTATAATAATAATAATCCACACAAAATTCAATTAATCCCAGCTTCCGCAGCAGCTTCTTCCTGTTTTTCGGGAATGAAATCCCTGAAATAGCTGGAAAAGTTTTGTAAGCTAATAAGCAAATTTGCTGCATACATTCGGGGGTCGAAATGGGAGGTTTTGGGGGTACTTTTTTTGGGGGAAAGTACATCGAAATAATTACAGAAAGATCCAGGGAATGATTCCGGCTCAAGGGATTTTAATTGTTGAAAAGGAGAGCTTATCTGGAGAAGTGTTGGGGAATCTGAACTGCAATACTGCGAAAAGATGTCTAGACCATCGAGCAAAAGGATTGCCTGCGAAGTGGGAATCGGGTATTAACGGCTCGCTAAATTTTAAATTGAGTAAAATTAAACGAAAATCTTTAAGAAACTTTCTGAAAATAAATCATTTAAAAGCATTTCGCCAGCAAACAATACAAATTTCTACAGTAAGCCTTTAATATCCCTATGATTTTGCAGCCAGCGAACCAATCAAATATTACCAAAAAAAAATCGTCATTATTTGCAAGTGCATTATTTACATGGCAACGGGGGAGAAAAAAAGAGAACAAAACCAAAAAGTACAAATAAAGTGCGTTTATTTTATGGCCGGCAAATCAATCAACTTTATTAATTACAAGTAATTAAAGTTTAATTAAGAGCCCAGCACGCTGCTTCTTCTTGCTTTTGTTTCAAGGTTGCAAGTGTGTGCGTGTGTGCGTATGTATGTGTTCGTGTGCTTTTGTGTGGAAATAAATGCAAATATTTATTTGGCAAAAGTCACAATTTGTGGAATGGGCGCAGTGGTGGGCGCAAGTGGGCGGGGCAAGAACAAAATGGTGGCAAAAGTAGTGCGATATTGTTGTTGCTCCTCCTGCTGTTGTTGCTGCTGCTGCTGCTGCAATTTTGTTTGTCTGTTTAATTAAAGCAATATGTGGCCTCCAGGAAAGGAATGTTGGGTTAATTGACTCATCACTTATACGACAAACGAAGCGCAAACAAACAAACAAACAAGCACACACACACACACAAGCACACAGGAGGTGGAAGAAGAAGAAGAAGCAGAAGAGCGGAGCAAAAAGCAGCGCAGTCGACGGAAAAGAAAGAAAAAGCTGGGGAAAATGGGCGGAGCCAGCGTTTTGACATTTTGAAATTCCCGCTTTGCGCAATCAAAAGTGTGGATCGCAAGTGAAAGGTAACGCCCACACAAAATAACGGTAATAGTGGGAACAGCAGGTATATATATGTATTGGTAAATGCTACACGGCGGCTACGCGATTTTACAAAGCAACCAGTAATGTTTTTAAAAAGAGCGCCCTCTTTTGGCGCAGACACAGCACAGACAGCAACCAATTCACCTCACTTAGTGGAGTTTAGCACCCGGCTATCGGTTTAAATTAATTGCGATAGTGTGACTATCGATAAGCCAATTAATTAGCGAAGACACCCACCCGGAGTGTGTACTCGCTAATACACATAATCGATGTTTGTGTTTATCGACTCGTCATTGCGTTCCACCACTAGCAACTGGTCTATCGACAGGTGTTCATCGACGCGATGAATTAACACAAAAAAAAACAAAAATAATCAAAACAATCTTTCAATTGAAGTGCACCGCGAATATGCAACCGCTCCACCGCCCCCCGCCCCTGTGACAGTGTGTGTGCAGCAATGGCCACGCCCCCGCCCCCATCTGCAGCAGGCGACGTGGACGCCGCTGAGGACGCAGCCGACGTCGCCACAGTGGAGCACCCTCATCCGCAGCAGCAGAGGCAGCGCCATCAGCAGTCTCAACTGGCCAGGAATGCGCTCCTCGCGGATCTGCGGAGATCCACGAACTTCTGGTTCCGGGCCAAGTCGACGGACGGACTGCAGTTGTTGGCCCAAAGCTGCACCCGGATTCTGCAGCATGGACTGGTGAGTAAATCCCCATGGAAATCCCCAGAACATCACACACACACACCCCGCGATACGGATACCCTTCCCCTAGGGGGCATCTTGGTTTTCAGAGGTGTTTAGTTCATTTTATTAGTGATCTTGTTTATAAAACACCATTGTCATCCCGCTTTATTCCCCGCCTTTTAATATATTGTATCTGTTTTTGTGTTTATAAATATTAAAAAATTCAAAAGTAATGATATATATGTACATAATTACATTATTTATAGATATGATATCAACACGTTATTTTTATTTATTTATAAAAATTAGTGATTACTTCAAAGATATACATATGTATATCAATAAACTAGCATTCAAATATTACGCTTCGTAAATAATTTCATAAATATGGTTGCTACGTATTAATCTTTAGGTGTTTGCCTTTAACTTTGTAATTCAAATAAGAGAATGCATAAATTAAATTTTAAATTCAATTTGTTTTGAGAATTTTAACGGCGTCAAAAGGGTATTCGCCATTCGTTGGCCGCATCTTCTGTACTTCCCCCATTGTTTTGCAATCGAATTTGTATTTATGCAACGCCACCCTCTCTGTGTTTATCAGTTGCAGCCCGTGGAACTTCAGCGACTGGCGGACGACTTTGAGTTTCTGCTGGCGAGTGCGGGGAAACAGCAGACGCAGGCCGCCAAGCCGCCTCCTTATCGCCCGGATTGCTCCAGAGGAAGTGCGTCGGCGGTGGCCGGAGTGGAGGAGTTCCTCGGCGAGTGGACGACCCGTTGCCTGCGTGCCCGCTGCCTTTCGCAGTGCCTGCAAACGCTCGTCTCCGATCCGGAGCTCATGGAGCTCTACTACCCCAGCGAGGAGGCCTTCCTGCGACGATCCGGCGACGCCACCGCCCTGTTCGTTTGCCTCACGGCCGTCCAGCTGAACCAGAGCGGCCTGCTGGGCCAGCTGGAGGTCAGGCACCAGCTGCGCCATCGACGCACCTGCTCACAGCCGAACTTCAGCGTGTCGCCCAAGCTGCAGGTGGTGCCGGAGGAGAGGCTACAGAGACGAAGTTTTCTCCGACGATTGAAGAGTCTTCCCAATCTCAGTCACGAGGACGAGGACTGTGATGAGCGGACGTCGTCTAGGCGGCGCTGCCAAACGTTCAGCAGCTCCAGGAGCCCCAAACTGAGAATGGACCACCACCACGACCGCCTGGATGCGCCATCCACCAGCTCCTGCTCGTCCAACGACAGTCCCAAACGCATCCAGCTGATCAATTGTGATGACATCAAGATCTGGACCGACCAAACGCCTCAGGAGACGGAGCCGCCGGCGGTGCACGAGAAGAAGTTGCCGGAGATACCCAAAGCGTCCGCCTCGTCGGTGGGAAGCTATCTGGGCAGCTTCTTTGGCTCGCCGCCCCTGTACACCAGTTGGTTTCAGCGGGGCGTGGGCGAGGATCTGAATGCCTCCGGCGATGGCGGCATGCTGGACACCTTTCTGCCCGTGAACGGGCGGAAGCTGAAGAAGCAGCAAACTCTATTCGAGGGCGTCAGCATGCTGGACGAGGCTGCAGTTTCGTCCGCCACCTGCGGCACCTCTGCACCCTGGGATATCCAAGGCTCAGCCGGCGGGAGTACCACTTCGACCACAGCATCCAGTTCGGTGAGCATTACGCCGGGCAGCGATAAGATGGATCAGCAATCGCTGGCCTCCTTCCTGCAAATGTCCCGGCAGACGCACAACAATACGCAGCTGGAGAAGGAGAATGCCCACTTTAGGATTTCGGAGGCCTGCATCACGGCCATAGAGCACGTGAAGTGGAGCAGGAGGCTGGCCAGCAGGCCAACAGCGGGTTCAGCGGCGAACATGAATCCCTCGGAGCCGAACCTGATGCCCTATGTGGAGCAGATTCCCGGCGGTGGCGTGCAGAATCACAGTGCCGAGGCGGTGGGCCTCCAGCTGATATCCCGCTTTAGCGACCAGCAATTGCCGCGATTGGGCCATCTCAAGTGGCTCGTTTCCGAGCAGGAGGCACCGCAGCAACTGCTGCCACTGCCCATGCCAAAGCAGGATCACGAGCAGGCCAGCCTGACCAGGGGCACCTCCAGCTGGGCACCGCCGCGCCAGCAGATCATATTCACCGAACATCCCACGGAGAGTCGTGGCAAGCTGCTGCAAAGGCAGAACCATCGCTGTGCCGGCTGCGGAATGCGGGTGGCCAAGCATCTGCAGCAGCATTTTCGCTACTGCAGTTACCTGGGCAAGTACCTGTGCACCGGCTGCCATCGCAACCAGATATCCGCGATTCCCGCCAAGATCCTGCGCTCCTGGGACTTCCGCTGCTATCCGGTGTGCTCCTTTGCCTACCGCCTAATCGAGCAGATGTACGCCTTTCCGCTGTTCCACGTCCCGGATCTGAATAGCCAGCTGTACAAGCACAAAGAGCTGGCCAAGGCGAGAAAGAGGAGGCTGCAGCTGCGGGCGGTCAAGGGGTTCATAGCCAACTGTCGTTTTGCAACGAGGTAAGAGGAAAATGAAACCAAATATCCAATTAGTATAATTTATTAACCGTCTACCTTTGACTTTGCAGAGAGCAGGCGTTCTTCAATGCCATTCCGGCGCACATTACCCAGGACCCGGACATGTGGTCCATGTGCGATTTCGTGGACGTGCAGAACACCAGCATGAACCGCTCCATCAAGGAGGTGATCGCTCTGAGCGAACAGCATGTCCACAACTGTGTGGTTAGTGATCCAAATGGGCATTATATTACTCGGTATTTATTGTGATTTCCCTTTCCATCAGCTATGTACGGGTCGTGCCTTCCTTTGCGAGCACTGCAAAGGCGGTGAACTGATCTACCCGTGGCAGCGAAAGGTCCAGCGCTGCGATCGATGCGGAGCCTGCTTCCACAACGCCTGCTGGAAGATCAGCAGTCGCTGTCGCAGCCACGTCGAGCCGTGTCCCAGGTGCTCCCGCCTCCAGAATCGTGCCAGTTAGCATCGGATAAAATTGGAGTTGGGAAAACAACTCAGAAATCGAAGGCCTGGGTAGGAAATTGCTGAGAAATTTAGTAAAACCAATATTCGTCTTGGAAACTATGGTGTCATCTGAAAAAATCCTCAATGGATCTTGTGTAGTAATATTAATATTTAGATTTCATTTTTTTTTTTGAATCGCTGAAGTATTGTTATCAATTAGTTATGCTAGATTTGTTAATGGATTTAAGATTAGGCATGCATTCGATGAGTTTCAAATTCCTCTTTAAAGATCACATTCTTTAGAAAATATTCCTTTTACTTTTTTTTTATGTTTTTGTAACTTAAAATGAATTGAAATTTTTATCCGTTTAGGCCTTTGATAACATTCTTACCCGCTAATAATAAATTAACAAATAAAATTATAAAAATAGGTTAAAGGAGTCCAAAGCCTATAGTTTCCAAGATCGAATAATAGATTTCGAACCCTAAATCCATAACTACGATTATTTAAAGAACTAATGTAAATAACCATGTAAACTACCAAATCTGTTACGAGAATCGTTTACCTCAAGCGAAAGATGAGAACCCATGTTGATTTTATACATATATAACAACTACGATACGAATATTTATTGCATACTGTTATTGTATGATTAAAAACATTATTTTCTTAAATATCATTTTAACTCGTGCATTATGTACAGTTTTTGGAGGTAGTGGTTAAAAAAAATGATATATTTACAAGATACCTAGTAATAGCAAAATGTTATTATACTTGAAATCTTTTATTGACATAATTTTATATTACATTCGAGTTTATGATTTGAATTTTTGAAAATCCCTAAGAGTCCATTTAGAATTCTAGTTCCGTTCCGCGAAGAACCAGTTCTTTGGTGTTTTACGAATGCGTTAGTGCATTCTTGTGGAAATGCGGGTACACGTCATTAGTTTGTGAATTTCACAGAATGTAGAGTAGAGTAAGGGCATAAGAAAAGGCTTTATAATTTATTTGATTGTTAATAGACTTTAACTAACTGTTTTTCTTCACATTTAACAGTGGAATCGCCAAAAGCACCCCTCAAATCACGAACTGCAGCTAGTTCGCGAACTAGTGCACGCATAAACCTCGGAACCAGAGCGAGCGGAACCGAATCGCGTTCAACGCGAAGTGAACCATGATTCCTTTTAGTTTCCAATCGAAATTCACGCTGCGCGCATTAAAATCACGTACTGAGTGCTGAAATTGCCAGGTTCGCTTTAAATTTCGCGTTGTACATGGTTTTTGTTCTTGTTTTTGCGCAGTGCGTGTGTGAATGTGTGGTGGTGTGCGGCGGCAAATGCGAAATTGCGAGCATAATTAAATGCCGTCGATTGTTTGCTAATTAATTATCGGCGAGCGGCGAGGAAAACCGGGAAAAGCGGCGGCCGTCAAATAAAACTAATTCAACAGGTAAATATTGCCAGCCAAATAAGATGACACAAAAACTTCCACTTCCAAAAACTCCGCTCTTCCTCTTCTTCGCACACACACACACCCGCGGAAACATGCGCAAATTAGGAGTGAGTGTGTGTGTGTGTGTGTATGTTGGTTATTAAAAATGTCTGTCGCCGCCAACGGAAAAAAACAAACACTTAACAGGAAACAACAACAACAACGCCGGCCGCTTGTCCCAAAAATTAAAAACCAAAAAAAATAACAACTGAAATGCAAATGAATGAGCAAGCAGAGAGGAGAAATAAAAAAGAGCATACAGAGCGGCGAGAGAGCGAGCGAGATAGCGGCAGATATTAAAAAAAAATATCGTCTGCTGTTCCGTTAATCATAATTTAACAACCCCTCCCTCTCCCACTAACTAACTTCTCTTATTCACGTGAATTTCACACTCTCCTCCCCCCCTCTCTCTTCCTCTGTCTCATTCGCTCTCTCCCCCTCGGTGTGAAGGTCAACTTTGAGTGTGTGTTTTGACCCTGCACTTGGAGCAGAAAAAACTGATTTTATTGATTTGCTTCATTTTATTTCGCTACCAGTGCGGTTTCCTGCAAAAAGCACAATCAAAACAGCTGATGCCGTGGCTATGCTCGAAAAATACCCTGTAAAAGCAGGGTACATTCAATAATTGTCGCGTGACAAGCGCCAATGAGAACAAAAATAGAGAACAAAAGAGCGCACATACATAGATTGGGGGGAGATAGCGCCATCTGTCGGGCATGGGGGACATGCGTAAACGTAAACAATCCATAAAAAAACTGGGTAAAGGGTATCAATCCTTCAAGACATTTGACTGATTCCTCTTTTTTATGAGATTTGTGGAAAATCAATTGAATCAGTAAATTATCTAAATTATTCTATTTTATATGAAGCTTACAGTTTTAATACTACTTCATTAGGTAAACTCATTTTTTTAATACTTATTAAAATATTTTTTTTTATGATTCAATTGTAACATTTGTTGTTTTATTATTTATGGAATCTCCTTTTTTATACACAACATTTTTCAAACCCCAAATAAGGGTATACACAAAGCGATTTAATAGCTTGATTGTTTGTTAATGGTTTATTTATATTTTATTCGAGTCAGTGTGTTAATAGAAATAATGTTGAAACGCCTTCAGAGAACTGCATCTTATTTTCAAATGATTGGGAAATACTTTAATGCGGTCAATTAAGAGATCTTAACCATAAGATGTAAAGCATAAACCTAAGGGAAACTAAGTGGTTTAAAAACATTACCCTTTAACTTATTTGACATGTGCTATGTACAAACTAAACATTCCAATTTCAATTAAACCAAAACACATATATTTCTGATACCAGTTCAACTAGTCTAGTGTTTCGCACTTGTCTAGCTTTGTTATATGTGTATACCCCCACCTCCGACTTTCGGGGGATTTGAGTCGTTAGGACATTTGTTATTTGGTCGATAGCTGGCTCCTGTTGCTCCTTCTGCCGCCCCGTCAACGTTGACTTGCCCATATATAATGCTAGTTGGATGGCCAGTTGGATAACGCGTTTGATGGATGGATGAGGTCATAGGTGGCTGGGAACTGTCCGCCACTGGAGGTCCTACCTGCTCCAGGAACTCTGAAAACCATATCGAAAAAAACCAGTTATTCAGCTAATTTTTAAAATAATTTTTACCAAATATAACCCTTCCTACCCTGAATTTGTGTTGGTTTTAAAAAGGTTTTCCCCATGGGATTGCATTAAAAAATCTTGTGGGAATTCAAGGTCCATCTGTTTCCAAAAGTACGACTATTTTCCGAGTATTTCGTCGAGTAGTGTAGTGTTTTGTTGACTTATTTGCTTTCACTGGGGCCATCGGTCAATGCAATTACTTAACCACATTCATTTATTGCGGAGTATTTTGGTCCGATGTAGTACACTGTATACACACTATACATATAGTACATATGTACATGACCATTTCACGGCCACTTGCAAGCGCATAAATTCCGCTGATTCCACACGCCCACCCCAGAGACATGGATCCCCCATCCGGACGTACAAGTCGTTCATCTGCTGCGATAAGCTCCGATTCGATATCAACTAAGTGGAATTGCTGACGTTTCGCTTCAACATGATCTCGATAAGGGGAATTTACACGCGAACAAAATGTGTTACACGAAAATATCATTAGATTTCGATGATAAAACAGTCGAAAATATATTTCTGAAAAATGATATGTTATGTTTGAAGTAGTTGGAAATATTAGTATAGTATGTAGATTATGGAAAGATCTCCAGACTTATCTCTAGGATTTATACATTTTTAATGTTTAAATCATAGAGAGACCTTGTTTCTAACTGGCAGTATAAAGAACATATTTATAAACACATTCATTGTCTGATTCTATAGCTATGACACAAAATGGAAATTTTTATTTAATTTACGACACCATACCATTATCCATTATCAAGTGCAAACATACCCTTTGAACGCGAAAAAAATTAATTTGCAAGACTCTCCTGATTCGAATCGGAACTCGAAAAGGCATTCGATAGTGGAAACATGACTGATTGTCATGTTTCGCCTTTTATCTGGTTGGAAACGCCTAACTGACTCGGCCACGCCCCTTATCCCGCACCCAGATCGCAGCCCGCAGCCCCTCCAAGGCCTCCGCTGACGTGCTGAAGGCACTTGAGTCAATCCGCCACTCGAATTCGGCTCCGTTAATTTTCCACCCATCGAATCAATCCGAAGCCGAATCCGAATCCGAAACGGAATCCAAATCCAATCCATTCCGCCTGGCTCGTCACCTTATCAATGTCCGAAAATAAAATCCTCTCCACTCTATGCAAATTCTATCATAATGATAACACAAATACCGGACTATAAATACGATTTTCCGTGTGTGTTTACCCACCATTAGTTGTGTAATTTTATGCAGATAGTAAAAACGTTAAGTGCGATAAGGAACATGTAAGCTGGAATCGTTGCAGCGGGAGGAGAACGAAAACGAGACTTTGGAACCCGATGCGGGAAGGTAAGAAAACGCAGATATCTCGAACTATAAACAATTTCTAATCTGAGTACACTTTTCAGGTCGGAACTGGAGGCGCCATGCGGATAGCGATAGACTTTAAAATGCCCAGAGAAAAGAAATAGACAAGGATTTCGATAATTGGAACTGGAAAAATGAGGAACAAATATTGAAAAACATAGATTTTTAGGAATTCTGGTTTTAAAATGAGTAATATCTGTTTTTGAAATTTATTCAACATCTTTATAAAGACGATGCAAAACGATTGGCAGACACTGTGTCGTGTGGAGAGTCAAACAAATACAAGATAAATGAATATGGATGTCAGAGGAATACGAAAATATCATATATATCTTGGATAAGATAAGGACGAAAACATCAGGCGCTGCTATATGTCAAACAGAAATGTCGGTAAAAACTGGATACAGCAAGTGACTTTAATTAGTTGAATAAGATCTTATCCAGTGGCCTCGGCACGCAACATAAAAATGAGCGAAATGAGAGAATAAAGATTATTCTTTATAAATGGGAATTAAATGCAAGTCTAAAATGTATGGTTATTAATTAAGAAATTGGAATCGGAAAGACCAAAAAATCCATTAAAAATGTTCGATAAGATAGCGAATAAGTTTTTAATTGAAAACTGTTTGTTTGTTACCCCCAACCGATCGATCTCTTGGGAGAAGAAGTCAAAAATCACGTGAGAAGAAAGGAGTGGGCCATCTATGTGGAATATTATATATCAGTGACGTCGGGAGCAAAGTATGGAGTGAAATAATCGGATATCAGATAAGCTATCGCTATCAGATGTATTTTTTTCGCATTTCTAAGCGCTGAAAAGGCCAATGACCAATGCATTTTCAATTTTTAGCTGAGTCAAGTGGCTCTGGAAGTTTCTGGTTACCACTTGTGCGGATCGAAAGTTTCTCTGGCGCAGCCTTGGATCGGAATCGGAATAGGAATCGGAATAGGAGTTATCTGGAAATGCTTTCGCTATGATCGATTCGTTTATTTGAGTCGCCCCATTATGTCTGTCGTAAATATATAGCTCGAGTTCCTATCGGCAGGCGATAAGCTCCTCACACGTCTGCCTTCTTGACACTTGTACCTGTACGATGTCTATGTCTGTGACTACGACTACAGCCACAAGTGTATTCGCTTCTATATCTCTGAGTGCGTCGGTTGGCGGATTGTCGGATTATAAAACTGCCAATTAAAATCATATTTGGTTTTATTGTTGGCAAATATTTAACATTTGTCGCGTTAATCTGGCTTTAAGCAGTTCCATAAATCGATAGGAAAGTCATTTACTTTATGATACTCTCGTCTGGCTCCCGGAGCCGTTTAGCTGCTTGAATTAACATTTAATAAACAAGTGCATAAAGTGAGTTCCAAGTTTGAAAACCGAAAAACTAATTGTCATTGACCCAAAAACCTGTGGAATACGATTTAATGTGTAACTTTCGTACATTATGTGCTGCGTTTCCAAGCTCTTATCTTAATTACCTTTCGACACCTGCCTAGAAATTCCTCTTGTTTACGTGCCTATACGAAATCCCATAAACGCGAGACACTTGCGGGGTATTAAACTTAAAATTAAAGTCCAGTTGAGTCAATTATATTATATTTTTTAATCCCTAAACCAAAACAGAATCCCTTACTTTTATTATGATCCCTAATCACTTGTTCTTGGCAAATCTTTCCATCGAACCCAATCACATATCGATTAGATTAATGGCCATATATTTTTTGGCCTTCGATTTCTGTGGATATGCTCCCCCCGTTTTATGGCTATAACACTTTCTTATTGCGTCAATTGCAAGAATTTCCCTGCCAATCAATATTTAATTGCGCCAACGTTTCCCATTCGCAGACCCGCTTCTTCAATTGTGTTTTATTAAAAGTGGAAATAAAGTGAAAATCAATAGATGAAAATTGCTTTATAACGAGGAAAATTGTGCAAACAAGATGACAACTTTGCGGCTCTTCAGGCGCCTGAATATTTGAGGAGGTTCCCCCGTTGAATAAAGACATTTGTCTGTCTTCCGCGCAACGCACTTTAATTACACAAATTGCTAATCAAACGGCGATGGGCGGTGGAAAATGCACTGGCCGTGGTGTCAATTTTCCTCGGAAAGGGCGAAGGGCGGATCCCCAGCACGCGAAATGCTCAACATTTAATTGATTTCGTGGCCCTGAATTGTTAGCTCCCGTTTCCCTCTCGATACAGGAAATTACCGCTTTCAGAAACTCGATATTACTAGACATATCAAGTGTTTAAATAGGACAAGGTTTGAGTTTTCCAATCCAATACCCATATTTATGCTTGGATATGTATTTTAAAATTTCAATTTTCACGGGAAAATAAGAAAATGTTGAATAATTGCAATAGGGAGCTCAAGAATTCGCGTTTCCAGTTGTTGAACTCGTTATTTGAATCAAAGGCGCTCAAGAATTCGCGTTTTGAGTTCTTAAACTCATTATTTAAATGAAAGGAGCTCAAGAACTAATCGATTACTTATTTTTTATACGTACTTAATAGATCCACGAACTATATCGCAATCCCTCTACCTCTTTCAGGTGCACCTCCAATCGGATTTAAACAATCCGCGGATCTGAAGAGGAGGAGCAGGCGTCGGTCGTTGGAGGCGCCGGCATAGAGAACTTTTCCGAGACGCGAGCGCCCAGCGGAGCAGTCGCCACCACGACGTCGACATCGCCACCGCCGCCGCGAGCCGCGCTGCTGTCACCAGCCGAGCATTTGGACGCCAGCGCCGACGATCGCGGGCGTGTGTACAAGCTCCGGAAGAAGAAATACCTGAACGCAGCGCACATCACATAGGATAGGAACGGATTGGGTGCTAGGAATCGGTGCTAGGAGTTAGGATTAGGAGTTTAAAACTGGAAAAAGGTGGCTATTAGATCCTATTAACTATACATGTATAGAAACGTTATCTAATTGCAAACCATTGATTACTTAATTCCAGCATAATTAACTACCGGGAGGAATCAGCGAGAGAGCAATGCCCGTACAATCCCCCATCGAGATCAGCAACCGTGCCATCGAGCACATCGACGATGTGGACCCGCTGGAGTACCACGGCCACTGGGAGCCGGTGGGCGTGGCCCGGGTGCAGAACACGGGCACCTCCGCGATGGTCACCTTCAGCAAGCGAAAGCAACAGCCATACATAATCGGCGGGGCCCTGGACACGGACATGTATGTGTTCGAGCAGCTGCACTTCCACTGGTCGGACTGCGACGAATCCGGCTGCGAGCACACGCTGGAGGGCATGAAGTACTCCATGGAGGCCCACGCCGTCCACTACAATGCCAAGTACAAGGACTTTGCGGAGGCCAAGAACAAGCCCGACGGCCTGGCCGTCGTCGCCTTCTTCATCCAGGCCTGCGGCGAGAAGGACTGTCCGGAGTTCAAGAAGATCACCGAGGGCATCCGCATCGTTCAGAAGATCCACACGAGTGCGTCGCTGGATTCCGGTGCGTTTGAAGTTGTACAATGGGAAAAATACCATGTCCTCTTTTGATTTTTTAAGAAGTAACATTTTCCTACCGTAGATTGTCAGTAAATCTGTTTAATCTATATTCAAATGCTTTTAAGCTGTTATCTTATTTGAAAATCAAAAGACTTCAATGTAATTCCACTTCCCATCCAGAATGTGTACCAACTAATGTATTATTTTATCCCGTCTATCCTCCATTCAGATTGCCTATCGTGGATTGGACTGCAGGAGCTGAGCAAGCATTATTACACGTACAAGGGTTCGCTGACCACGGCGCCGTACTTCGAGAGTGTCACCTGGATCATCTACCGCACCCCCATTTACGTGTCGCGCGGTCAGGTAAGTCGGAATTTGAGGACTCCTCCATTTCCATTTGGTACTTTAGCAAGTTAACTAACCTTCACTTACTTTGCAGGTTCAGGTGTTTCGCAATTTGCAATCGTGTCCCAAAGATGAGTCCAAAAAGATAGTCAACAATTATCGCGAGATCCAGCGTCCGCACAAGGACCCGGAGATCTTCTTCGCCCGCAACACCAATCCAAATCCAAAGTCCAAGTTATGATGTGCTTGCCATGTGACATGGGTCCTCTCTCGATATAATCTACAATCCCCGCTCCCAACTTTCCCACTTCCCAACCTTCCGCCCAATCGCCTGTGAAAAGTGTATCCTATCTAAACTATTTCTATATGTACACCTATATCCTTGTCTATGGTTGTCTGTAAGCTGCTTTTGTTATTTGCCTCATGTACATAGCGTTATATACCTAACAAACATACATATATATATATATATATATATACCTATATATATACGGAGTAATTACGATACGGTTACGTGTATGGAATCATTTTAGTCGGAACACGCGGTTGCCTTGCATTGAATATTTCAGAGAAATATCGGGCACAACTACTTAAGACATCTAAAAGAGACGTAATCCTAACGTTTAAGTTAATTAGTTAAACAGTGAAAGCGAGAAATCTATAGAACGATACAAGCAAACCAACACATTTTGTATGTCCCAACTGAATTTATTAAATATCTAATTAAACATGTATAAAAGTGTATATTTCATCGAAACCTAGTTGTAATACGAGTTTAAATCCGGAGCATTGGACTTTGATCAAAGGCTAAAGCGGAGCTCCTTTGTCACAATTCTCTTTATCACGTTTGGCTGTAACCAAAATAACCCATCTCATTTTTCGAGAAGCAAAGGCACGAGGTTCTTGATAAACCAGGCTTTGGATATGGCCAAGTGATCACCTTCAACGCCCAGAAAGACTAGTTTTCCCTCGCGCTCCATCTTCCCCAGTTTCAACTGTGCGGGAAGCAAAAGTGATTATATGTTTACTAAAGAATAATACTATGCATATACGTACATCCTGATAGGCTTTGCTCTCGTTGAAGGGCTGGATGATTCTGTCCTGCCCGCTGGTGTAGAATTGGAACCACTGGGACTCCTTCGGCTGGACAATCGTATCGTTCAGGAACTTTACCATCACAAATCTGCAAGGCAATCGGTTATATATCGCTTTATTTAGTTCTGGAGTACTGGACTCACTTCTTCAGCTTGTGGAGGTTCTCGACGTAGAACGTGTTGAGGTACAGCTCATTGTTGATGTCTGCCAGGAATGTGCTGCCCAGGCGGTAATGGTTCTCCATGATCGGATCGTGCCAGTACGTGGCCTGCACCAGATTTTCTTGGACTTCCCTAATTAAAGGGAATAATAAACATCGTTCAGAAAGAGATGGAGAAAGAGTAGTATCGAGTAACGTAAACATAAACTCCAGCCTAAGCAATCGGTTCCCTATAATTGGCTGACCAAAGCAAAAGCGAGGTTTATTGTCTGAAGAATTTTGTTTCAGTAATATCATTATCCCTTCTGTTTTGCTTTTGTATATTTTTAAAGTTGCCACCAAGCTAAATATTTAATTTAAAATGTTTTAAGCTTAAAAAACAGTATATATTTGCTTTTAAATTTGTATTAATAAAAAAAATACTAATTTGATATAATTCTTTTGGATCCGATACGAAATCTGATTCATAAATGAATGTATTTTATGTTTAATCTTTTGTGGCTTGATAGATAAACTAAGTTCGGATCTGGATGTCTGCATCCAATCTGATCTATATAACTATTAAAGAACCAGAAACAATAGTTTTTCAATTATATAAACTTGGAAAATAACTTTTTGAACTTGTTGATATATTAATTTGTGATAGGAATGCAAAATCTGACCCATAAATCTATCTATTTTCCGATTATATCAGCTTAGATGCAATCAATTGGAGAGCAGGACTCACTTCGAGTAGGCGGCACTGCTGAGGAGCCGACTGATGTAGTCGCAGGTACTTTGGCTGAGGGTGGGGCACATGGGCAGCCCGAAGACGCCCTGGTGCTGGCCGCCGAGGGTGATGAGCGTGCGCATCGGCGGATTGGGGCACCGCTGGGCCACCGCCCGCAGGAACTGGCCGCCCTGCGAGAATCCGATGGCGTTGTAGCCCTTGGCCAGCCGCTCGTCCAGCAGCAGCTGCTCGCAGACGTACTTCACCTGCTCGTCGGGATGGATGAAGAAGCCGCTCTGCCAGTCCAGTGCCACATTCCCGCCGATCTGCAGGGAGCGCACATAGCCGCCGTTCGTTTGCTCCACGATGAGCTTCATGATGGAGCCCAAGCTGATGGGCACGCAGCAGGTGTCGCCCATTCCGTGCCACAGGACAACGGGCAGGACGTCCGGATTGTCGCCGCCGGCCCTATTCTTCCACCAGATGGATCTGAGGATCAGGACCAGGATCAGCAGAAAGAGGACGGTCTTCCATCCTATGCTGACCCTCATGATGGTAATCAAAATCAAAATATAGAAATAACAAAGCACCGGCTATCAACGAAATTATAGAGTTACAACAGCTGTGAAAAGTATTAAGGGTATTCCCCTCACTGTGCCCGGTTGTATCGACAATCGATAAGTGTCAACCCGATTCGATAACTGTCAACCCGAATCGATACGCGCAACTGTTGAATTGTATGGAACCGAGCCGTTGCCATTTATTTTCCCAGCTTTTCCGAGTTTTCCTCGCGTAGAAATGTGTTTCCTACGTTTTCTGGCCCAGGCCCGCGGCACCTTGGGACGGGTAAGTGCTCCGACAGAGTCCCCCGGTGGGCAAGGACCCAGCACTAATAGGGCTTCCCATCTTCCGCAGCATCTGGCGGAGGTGTCACCTGCTACCTGGGCACCGGCTCCCGTCGCCTCCGGCCGGAAATTGCACCTGGTGATGGGAAACGAGTCGTGTGACCTGGACTCGGCCGTGTCGGCCGTCACCTTGGCCTTCGTCTACGCCCAGCGCCACCGGGAGCACGACTATGTGCCCGTACTGAACATTCCTCGCCGGGATTACCCCCTGAAGACGGAGGTGGGCCACCTGTTTGGCCAGTGCGGGATTGCCGAGGCCGAGCTGCTCTTCCGCGACGATATTCCCCGCGAGGTGGCTCGGGATGTGAACGTTATCCTTGTGGATCACCATGTCAGCCCGCTGGCGTCGAATGTGACGGAGATTCTGGATCACAGGCCTTTGGAGGACAGCAGTCCTTCGTTTAAGCAGCTGCCAGTCAGCTGTGTGCTGGACATTGATGCGGCCGTGGGATCCTGCGCCACTCTGGTCGCCCAACGTTATCTGGCCGAGGAGCAGCCCCGATCCGCTGCCGTGGCCGAGATGCTGCACGCCACCATCGTGCTGGACACCATCAACTTTGCCCCAGCGGCCAAGCGCTTTGGGCCCAAAGATATAACCATGGTGGAGCAACTGGAAAAGGAGTTGAACCGCGGAGATGATCAAAGAAGCGGCCTTTTCGATGAGCTTGTGGCTGCCAGGGCGGATATTAGTAGGCTCACACTCACCGAGGTGCTGCGCAAGGATATGAAGATCTTGCAAACCGATCGCCAGGTGGTTCCCCTAGCTGGAATGCCCATCCTTGTCAGGGACTTCGTGGAGAAACCCGGCGCCGAGAAAGCCGTGCGCGAGTTCGGCGTGGAAAGCAACCTACTCGTGATACTGGGAATGTATGTCTCACCCGCCGACGGCCAGGTTCAGCGTGATCTGGCCTTGATCTCTCTCTCCGGCCAGAGCCAATTTGTGGAGCGCGTCCGGCATGCACTGATGGAGTCCAAAGATCCAAAGCTGGAGCTGCGACCTCATGAGGTGGACACCCGCTTTATGGGCGGCTGCTTCCTGCGCCAACACAACGTGCAGGCCACCAGAAAGCACATCCTGCCCATCGTGAAGCGAGCGCTGCTCGAATGGGAGGCGGACCATGGATGCGATTGCGACGAGGTGTACTTCTTCAAGGAGAAACCGCAGCTGGGACTCTCCTAGAGCAACAAGGCCAGGACGAACGAGCAGCTTAGACAAGACTTAGCTAGAATTTTAGTGAAACCATTATGTTACCAACGTTAAGCTTACACCAAAAACGGAGTAGTAAATGTATCATTTAAGATGACATTGCCGAAATTCTTGAGAACACTTGCAGAACCAAACGAAATATTGACGAAATCAGTATTCCCATTATAATTTACTTTTGCCACCTTGGTAACATAAAGGCGATATTAGTTCCCAAGGGATTATTCCACACATTAAGTTTCTTCTAGTTTCCTAGTTGTTTATGTGGATTAAGCGAATATGTACAGGGCATACATGGGTAAAAAGAAAGCGTTATGATAAATAATAAAAAAAAGCAACTACAACTGTGGCTCGTCCTCCACGGCACCTCCCTCCTCCTCGCCCATCTCGTCGTCGGCACACTCGAGCGTCATGTCCTCCAGCATCTCCTCCAGCGTGATCTGAGGCACGTCTCCGCCTGTGGCCTGCACCTCGATCGGTAACGTCTTGTTGGTGTCGCGATAAATGTTGACCTGTCCGCGGATATCCTCGTTCTCCTCGAGATCATCGAGGAACTCGTGGTAGTCGTGCTTGCTGCGCTCGTCTGTGGCCTCCGCCGCCAGATGTTTGATCTTCCACACACGCTGGCTGAGCCTGGTCTGCCGGTCGTAGTGCTTGCGCACTAGGATTACGTCTGGAATCAGATCCGGCGACAGTTTGTCGAACTCCTGGTCGTTGATGTTGGCCTCGCCAGTGTTGTAGCCCATCACAGAGTCGCCCACCTTGAGCAGGTGACCCAAGTGGGAGCGTGTGTGAATGGGGTTGTCGTTGATGCCCAGTTCCGAGGCACGCACCACCCAAATGTCGCAGAGGGCGTGCTTGAAGGAGACCTGGCCCTGGCCGGGATAGGTCTTGCGGTCCTTCTCCATGATCACATCAATGTCCATGACGACGTACTCAACCAGCTGCTTGGGATTGCAGATGGCCTCGAAGGGAGCTCTGAAAAAAGCAAATGAATTAGTAAATTCCTATATAATCTGGGATAAAAAAAAGGATTCCCACCGGAAATAAACCTGTGAGGTGAGTTCTGCGATCTGTGCGGTCAGCGGATCAATCAAGTGAATGCTGCTGGACACCCGGTTAACCAAGACCAGTGGCGAGAGATTACCCAGCTGGTGGCGCAGCTTCTTGGACAGGCAAACGGCACTGTCCTTCGACACCGGTGCTATTTCCACCGACCAGTTGTACTTGTAGTTGTAGTTGTTGCTGTGGATATCGTGCGAGATGAGGCGCTTCGAGGTCGTCACCTTGCCGGGCACCATGGTCAGCAGAAAGTCCACCATGCGCCTGGCGTGGTTATCACTGGCGTAGAAGAAGTCAAGACCGCCGTGCTCCGGCTTTATGCCCAACGTATTCTCGTGGGCCTTGTGCTTGAGGATCAGCTGCTCCAGGTAGTAGAAGGTCTTCTTGTTCTCCGCCCGCTGACGGACCTGCACCAGGCAGCGCCAGAAGTCCTTGGCCTCGGTGCGGTGGCAATCGTTGCACATCTGGTTCTGGACCGTGAACTCCACCACGAAGACCTGCTGCAGCACCGTGCCTCCGGTGATCTCGCCGTGCACGGTTAGCTTCACCTTGATACGCTTGGAGTGCTGCTCCGTCCAGATGAAGCCGGCGTCCACCAGCTTCACATCCTTCAGGCCCTTCAGCTTCTTGAGGCAAACGGCCAGGAGCTCGCGGGACTCCAGGGACGCCTGGATCCACTCGTTGGGCGGCTGCAGATAGCGCTCGCAGTTGCGGCAGAAGTGGAGCACCGCCTGCTTGGGGATGTTCTCCGTGATGTCGACATGGTTGCGCAGACAGGTGACGCACATGTTGGCCGGATTGGGTGTGATGGCCACTCCGCACTCGCAGCACAGGACCACCGCGTTCGAGGCGGCGCCACCGGCGCCCTTGCCCTCCCCGGGGCCCAGCGGGCTAACGCCAGCGTATTCGTGATCCATTAATCCTCGGGAGAATCTCTTTAGTGCAGCTATTTCACAATGGCGTTTCGGGAATGGAATACACAGGTTTGTAAACACGTGCGAGTGAAAGTTATCAGTTATCGAAAGGTCAATCGGTGGAGGTGGCGGGCAAAAGTAATCGGCGACAGTTTCTAGCTAGATCAATGTACTTTATAACGGGAAACCTTCGAAACCATAGAAATTTTATAGGTAACTTTCTACTTTTTTAAATTTAAATAATACTTTAATATTGCTAATAAAAATTAAAAAAAGTAGAAGGATTTTTTAGGCCAAAGATAACCAATCGATAAAGGTTTCCAATCTTTCTAGCTAGGAAATCTAGCTTTTTTAAGGCTACAACGGAATCGCTTGTGCTCTATTATCGATACACTAGCTATTATCGAAAGCACTGGCAAAACAGCTGAGGAAACTAAACGAAAACTTTACACATTTCATTTTCCGGATTTTCCGCCATGCAGAAGAAGCCCATCAACGCCAACTCGCTGCTGGACAAGCTGCACCGCGGCGCCGTGTACGCCTGCATCGGGGTCACCCTGTACGGCACCTACATCCTGGGGATGCGCTACTACCACTACTACACGGTCATCCGGCCGGAGAAGCAGCAGGCGGAGCTGAAGCTTCTGGACGAGGGTGCCCACGACAAGGCCAAGGAGCTCAAGTACTAGGCACCCGCACACCCTTTTAATTGTTAAATGTCTGTTAAGCGCAATAAATTGTAAGGAAATGTAAGCATTTTCAGCTGAAACCGAATGGCCCCACGCCGGTTGTTGTTGTGTAACCCACGGATAGTCGGACAGCTGGCCAAAGTTGATGGCTATCCGTAGAGCCGGCGGGCACTCGCGACTCAAGATCTGACCCTGGAACCTGGAAGCGAACCAACAATGAGCCATTAGCCGTCTGGGCCGTAAATCAAACCGGTCACAATGGGAAATCAATCAATCGACAGCGACATCGGACCGTTCCGCAGACTAGAATTAGCCAAGAATTATAATTTAGCTGGCAATCAAAAGTGTTGTCATCTCCGGATCGTGACCAGGCCAGGCCCCCCGATGGCTTCCGCTTGCCCAACGCGTCTCCCGTCTCGTCTCGCCTCGCGTGCATTCACCTCCAATGCGCAGGGCATTAATATTAAATGATATGATACCAAAACAATCGCGGGGAGGAGAAGACAATGGCGGTGCCACCCACTTTTGGCAAGAGATGACGAGACGTCGCAGTCGATTGGGAAAATGAAAATGATTTCTGTTTTCCATGCTTCATTCAACAATGTTGCCTCCGGCGTTGCTTCATTCATGACTTGGGAACACGGCGAATCGCAAACTGCAAACTGCAAACTGCGCTTTGCAATTGCCACTGCGGTCAAGGTCGTCCTTCGCTGTGGCGGCACTAGTGCTGATTGTGATACCCACTATGGCCAGCCAGACCCCGGCAGACGGAAATGATTGATCGAGGGAGGTGACCGCACTAGCTGGATATCCAGTAATTTGAGATTGTGCCAGTGTAGATCTGTTCTTAAGTTAATTCCTCATCGAATTTATTATTCATATCTTCAAGATTATATATTTTAACTTGCTTTAAGATTTTCTGTACTTACATTTCAAAATATTATGTTTAATTATTTGATATCACGCTTCAGACTTCTTAAAGTCAAAGAAATACAAATATTGTTATTGTTTATCCAAGTTAAAAGTTATATATCTTCACTAGAATAACAGAGTTCCGTAGTAAAACTGGATAAGTAAGGCAATAGCCATAAAAACGAATGCCTCTCTCGAACTGTGGCCAACAACCTTTGGCCCAATATACCCCTTGGGGACCTGGGGACCTCTAGGTCCCCGTCGAAAATCGTGCACTTTGGATATTCTTTCGATAAGAGCTTGCATTGGAAATGATCTGGCAGAGATCTCAGCTGCTGGCAGCTTAATTAAAAATGCCAAAAGGCTGTCAAGCGAGCAATTGTTTGTAGTTTTGAGTTTTGAATATAATGCCTGGCGCATGCATGAGCAATTCCCACGGGGCTTGTGGCATTTTAGTATGTGGCCCAGCTTCTTCTGGACAAACTTGGGCAATGGTAATGTGCCTGTAAGTCATCCGATCCGCCAGTGAAAGTGTTATACGATACAGAGACTAGAGATACAGAGGACTTGGTGATTGTGGAACGCATTCAAGAGTCTCGTGTTGCATGTGGATTGCATTGCTGTTGCTGCTGCTGCTGCTGCCGCCTCGCGTCGATTGCCCAATAAGCCTGGGATCTTAGAATCTAGACTAGCATTGCAATTATAACCGATATCGTTACTTTCCACGCCCACTCCACTCCACGGCGATCCGCCGGATGAGCGGATGGATGACCTTTTGGCTCTCGCAGCATAAACAATATTCGATTTCAAGTCCTCAACCCGTCATGCATTCAATTCAGCTGCAACAATCGCTGCCGTCGCCGCCGTTGCTGCTGCTGCTGCTGCTGTTGTTGTCAGTTTGCATAATTGCAAACTGTAGCAGCAACAATAAGCCATGCCGGGTGACTATAAAAGCGCCGGGCAACTGGCAGCCATCAACAAACCTCGCCTGGCGCCCAACCCATCGAGTCAACATCCAGCAACCCGGCCATCCAGCAACCTCTGCAGCAGCAACATGAAGTTCTTGGTAAGCGGCAGCAACAGCAACAAGGATTAATCCCGGCCAAGAGAAAACCTCTAGTGATGGACTTGTATTTTTTTTCAAGTGACAGTTTCTAGAACTTAAAAACAGTGATAAAAAATGTTTTTTTTATGTTGCTTAAATATTTTAAGTAATATTACATAAATATATCCTTAAAAGAGGGGTTTAATGTTGAATAACTAAGTAATATCTTACAAAATACGGATTTGTAAAACCACAATCACCATCTGAGGGCAACTAAAACCCTAACTTTTTTTTCTCTGTGCAGTGTGTGTTCGTCATCCTGGCCATCTGTTTGGTGGGCACCTGGGCAGCCATTTCGGAGCCCGCTCCCGAGTCCCTGGAACCGGAGACGGAGGCCGTCGCCGTGGATGAGAAGAAGACGGAGAAGAGGGGCATCTACGGATTCGGACACGGATACGGCGGCTACGGCGGATACGGGGGCTACGGACATGGGCACTACGGCGGCTACGGACTGGGCAGTCCCTACTACGGCGGCTACGGATACGTCCATGCGGCGCCCTACTACGGCGGCCACCACGGCTACTATCCGTACCACCATGGGCACTACG
This sequence comes from Drosophila mimetica, assembly GCA_037075245.1. Lineage (NCBI taxonomy): Eukaryota > Metazoa > Arthropoda > Insecta > Diptera > Drosophilidae > Drosophila > Drosophila mimetica. Next base: position 24,841,729 of record JBAMCH010000005.1, on the reverse strand, counting down.
GCTTCTACTAGGAACACCACCTGTCCATGATCATAATACATACTGTTTTTTTTCTCGATCGCTTCATGCTCATCACCGCACTATCATACCTATATATATATTTGTTTTCGTGATCCATTCGCCACAAAATAAATGTTCTGCAAATAGCTTACACAATGTCTTTGGATTTTAAGGATTTTGAGAGATATCCTATACAGTCTAGTACAAAACAGAGCCCTGCAAAAACATTTATGTGAAAAAATATAAAAATCAAGTATCCAAATATAGAAATGAAGTTATTAACGAAAGTCACAATATTTTTGAGTTTTAAAGAACAATATTATTTTTGGGAGTTCTATGAGGGTTTTTCAATTATGAAAAGTTTAAGTAAAGTAACGTTTTTGGGATGGCTTATAATGCAGTTAGTACCTAGAAATAATCGTTCTTTAAAATATAAAGCCGTTATTAATAAAAGCGAATACGAATAATACAAAAGTCACTGTGATTTATTTCCCAAAGTGTGACCAATTGAGATCTGAGCTTTATTGGACATACGTAACTCTCTTATTAAAGATAACTGTTTCCTGATCCACGCGTAAAATTTTCGCATAAAGATGCTAAAACGCGATCTACAGAGAATTACTCTAACGTTGTCCGATCTCAAGGACTACGAGGTGGCCCGGCAGATGAGGAAAGCCCGGGGGCCACCACGACCCAGGTTGTCCCAGGATGCCCTCACCGGAGATGATGCCTCCACTTCGGGGACAACGGCCAGTTGCAGCTCCAATACGGGCACGGCTACGGAATCGGCATCTGGATCGGGATCGGGATCGGGATCGGGTTCCGGCTCGGGATCAGGGTCTGCATCCGGTTCTGGATCGTACATCACTGGACTAGGATTGGGCTACCGATCGGATACGCCCTCCTCGGCATCGTATACCAACACCACGTCGACGACCCCGACTCCGGCCACCCAGGAGGAGGTACTGAGGCCCTCGTCCGCCGTTACGGCCACCACCACCACGGGCACCAACTCGGGATCCACGGATGACGTAAGCGTGGCGGCCGTAGTGGATGATACGGATACCATTGACGAGATTAGCGACGACAACTGGGTGGATCTGAATGCGGACACCAACGATACCATCGATACCCACGAGGCGGAGGAGGAGGAGGAGGATGGTGCCAGGGGCGGAATCTAGGAATTCCGGATACGTAATTCCGTAATCGAGGAATCCACGAATGCATTATGCAAACCTAACGCAGCTGCAAGTGAAGCTCATCATTTCGCATTCCATTTATCATCACTTTTATCATCACATTTTGTATACGCATTATAAAAATAACCTATTGCATGCTCCATTTACTTACGTATGAGTGAACTTTTATTTTTATACCCTTGCAGAGGGTATTATGATTTCAGTCAGAAGTTTGCAACGCAGTGAAGGAGACCTTTCCGTTCCATATTTGGACAATTAGTGCAGAGAATTTAATTACGAGTTCTGGAAGGTATGCCATTCCATATTTGGACTATTAGTTCCATTTTTAAAGCAAAATTACTGAATTTTTTATTGGCGGAAAATGAAGATTTCAATTTTTGGCCAAAATCTGATTTTTTCTAAAATTTGTTTTTGCTCTAATTTTTGCAAAAATGCTCCGATATTAAAACGGCGAACTGTTCTGAGCAGATAATAACCTGATATTTAATATTAGTGCACTCTCCGGCTGATTTGGGAAAATTAAAAAATTTTCAAATTTTCGATTTTTTTGTAAGGGGTTGCATCACAATTTTTTGGGAAAATTTTCAAAAAAATAAAAATTTTAACTGGAAATGCCAAGTTGCAGAGAATTTAATTACGAGTTCGGGAAGGTATGACACTCCATTTTTGGACAATTAGTTCCATTTTTATAGCAAAAATACTGAATTTTTAATTGTCGAAAAATGAAGATTTCAATTTTTGGCCAAAATCTGATTTTTTCTAAAATTTGTTTTTGCTCTAATTTTTGCAAAAATGATCCGATATTAAAACGGCGAACTGTTCTGAGCAGATAACAACCTGATATTTAATATTAGTGCACTCTCCGGCTGATTTGGAAAAATTAAAAAATTTTCAAATTTTCGATTTTTTTGTAAGGGGTTGCATCACAATTTTTTGCGAAAATTTTCAAAAAAATAAAATTTTTAACTGGAAATGCCAAGTTGCAGAGAATTTAATTACGAGTTCGGGAAGGTATGACACTCCATTTTTGGACAATTAGTTCCATTTTTATAGCAAAAATACTGAATTTTTTATTGGCGGAAAATGAAGATTTCAATTTTTGGCCAAAATCTGATTTTTTCTAAAATTTGTTTTTGCTCTAATTTTTGCAAAAATGATCCGATATTAAAACGGCGAACTGTTTTGAGCAGATAACAACCTGATATTTAATATTAGTGCCCTCCCCGGCTGATTTGGGAAAATTAAAAAATTTTCAAATTTTCGATTTATTCTTCTTGTTTCTACCCTTCGTATGTGTGTCTTACTATTTATTTTAATAGATTTTGATAGGTGTTTCTTTTTTACCAACTAACAAATGTAAATTTTCCAACTAGTAAGCTGAAAACTGCAAAGTCCTATTACCTTTTTACATAATCAAGGCTCAAAATCAACATGGAAACGGCAGGTTAGGGGATCGAATAATTAGTTGCATATACAAAGCCTGGTTTGCCAAGTTCTGGGAAGCAGCTGTTTTAATTGCCGCTGCCGTTTGGCCTTTTAATTAGCAGAAAATACGTTCGGATTACAGCGAGTGAACTGAAGTCCAGCTGGTCATGAGTGAAAGATGCAGTCCCTAATTGGGAGCTTAACAGCCGAGGGCTCTGATATGCGGCATTCAACAGGTGGCTTAAGTGCGACTGACTAATGACTAACGACCGATGACCCATGACCTTAAGGCGGTGCAACAAGTGGTTGTGATTTTAGTTGGGTGATGGGTGGTTATGCTATCCGAGTTTCAGGAGGTACGTGCAACGTGACTAGACAACCCAAAAATGCTAGGAGTGAGGATGGTTTGGCCGGAAAGCTCCTCGGAAAAGCTGAAAAGCTCGCTGCCATCGGCGCTGCATTTTCAAAATCAAGCCAAAAGCAAAGCTCCCGTGGCCAGAATGTTTCGAGGCGGCAGCCTGGCCTGGCCAAAAAAACGCTGAGTTCAAATTCCTGCGGTTCGGTTCGACAGTCCGGCCAAAACCGGCTAGAACGGTTAACGGACAGCGGATGGCCGGCCATTCGCTAATTACGAACTGGGATTGGGATTCGGTTGCGGATACGGATACGGGTCGCTGGAGTCAACGGCCACCAGGCGATTGCCAATTAATCACGCGACCAAGTTCGATTTTCGACCGCTACGGCTACCCACTTTTGCGGTTTAAGTTAAGTTCTTCCCCGTCTTCGTATCCCGTTCCCTATCCAAATCCGTATCGGTGTCCGTGACCCAAGGATCGACCGGTCGCATCACGTGCCACGTGCCGGCTCATCGAAAAGTGCAAGGGTAAGTGGCCAAGTGCACAGCGATGGGAAGTGCCATACGTCCGGTTTTGTAATATCTTAGCCAGACTTCATAAATACCCCTTCAAGTAACTCTAACTAGACTGTAGTTTTGCTACAAAGTGGGTTAGAAATCTACACAAATATATAACAAAAATTCTAAAATAATAAAAAAAATTAAATAAATAATACAAAGAAAGCATATTCCCGTAAAATCGATATGGCCATGTAAATTTCAGGTCATGCTAAACCCATAGCGTTCTTACATGAAATACTCTTTTCGACCAGTTCAAATTTACCTGGCAGAATATCAATTTAAAATTGATCTTAAATAATGTAAAATCGATCTACGTTTCATATCAATTTTTTTTAGTGTACAAAAAAATATAAAAAAACTAAATTATGTAGGAAAAAGTGCCAACATTTTGTTTAGGTCTACTGTTCTTGATTAATTCTGAAAGTAAATTATCTTTAAGGTTCGGATTACACAAAATCCTGCCTAGCCAGAAAACTGTGAATTCTAATGATGGCCTTCAAAATATCGTTTAAACTATAAGCTCCCCAATACCTGAACCAGCCTTTAACCTTTAGCCTTTGTTACTTTATATCTAAGTACTCATTCGCCATGTTCCTTTGCATAGAATACCGAGGCGAACCACAGAGTTTCCACGGCAAATGGCATGGTTCTCTCGGACCCTAGGGATAAATGTAGTTATAAAATGTAGTCCTCTTTGGGTATGCTTTTTCCATAATCCCAGGGCCTAAAACAGAGCCTTTCCTTGCCAACACTGCATATGCATAACACATTGTAGCCGAGTGAGAACGTGACGCCGGGGGGCGAACTTAGGTGCATTGATATAACCACCTGTCACACACACACTCGCGGCACGTGCATCGCATCCCGGTGGCGGGAAAGGGAAAGTGATGGGGCGAAAGTGCGGGGGGAGCCAGTGAAAGTGGAGAGCACCAGTGACAAGAGCCAGGAAGATAGCTTTCGAAAGTTCCACGGATGCTGTGACAGCTCCGCCGACTACTTTGATCGTTCCCAATATATATATGTATGTATGTAAGATATATGCATGCAGGTACCGTCCAGAACACCTGGATTCCCATGCCCCCTTTAAGTGTAAACTCTGCTGTTTTCGCTCGAGAGCGCATGCCTTTCATTAATCCGTGCATAATTAGCGAGAACTCACACGGGAAATGCCACTGTGACGGTCGCAATATTAGTACTTGATAGGATATATATATCAGTTCAGGAAGGTTCAACCAAAGTGAGTTTTAATTGTAAAAGATGACGAAGAAATCTCTAGAGCTTTGATATCACTTTAAAAACGGCCTAAAAGTATGCCACAAAATATTTTTTAATAACTGAATTGCTGGGTTTTTTTAATGCATACTTTTAGAAACCTTTAAATAAATATTTGTATAGATATTTTCGTCAAATACTATACCAATATTAATGATTTCAGGGAGGACCATCGTACTAAACCATTTTTATAGTTCCTAAGCTCTCAGTTTCAATCGTGATAGCTGCTAGCCAAGTGAGCACTGCTATGAGCTTGACCCCCTGCAAAAAGGACCTCCTTTTGGGCTCAGAGCGTTGCATTGCTTGTTTGCCCGTGTGTGCCTGTGCATATCTGATTGTTGCAACCGAGATGGGGTTGGGGATGGTGATGAGCAGCCGAGGGGGCAAATCAACAGGTGGCTGTGGCAGGTGCCGCCCCCTGGATCGACTTTCGTCCTGCCCAGCGCTGCAATATTAATGCGGCCCAGCGCTTCTGACGAGTGCATGTTAAATAGCAGGCGGCGGCAGAGCAAACGACCTGCCCAGATACTAACTACACGGCATACATAGTATATATCTCAGGCCTTTGGCCCCCTTTTGCTCTTGGCATTTGGCAGTCTTATAGTTGGCTTTTGGGCTGCGGCAGGGAAAATGGCAATGCGGCATGTTTCGTGGATGAAAAGGAGAGGGAAAAGTGGAAAGTGGAAAAAAGTGAAATAACAAAATGGCCGATGCAGACAATTTGCCGCTGATTGCCGAATGTCAATCTTGTTTTGTCAGCTAATTTGCATGCATATTCTCGAGCTGGCACATTATGCCATTTGCCATTGCCATTGGCCTGCTTTGAGCCTGAGCCTGAGCCTGAGCCTGAGCCTTGGCTGGCAGCTCAATTTTCCGGCTTTTCGCCTGTCTGACGTTGACGTGCAGCGAAGATTCCAGGCCCAGAAGTTTCCTTGGCCGTCAGCTGCAATTAAATCAATAGTTGGTACTACCCAAGTGGCCCAAGAGCTGCGAATAGTTGGCCTACAAAGGGGTCTCGGAATAGATAGGAAAATCGTTTCGATCAAGAAAGCTTTCCCGCGTTGTGCTGATCAATCTTGAGATCTAAGGCCTGTAGCATAGATGCTATGATATAGTATATCCCTTTTGACTTTTGCACGAATCAGTCGCGTTTTTGCAGAGCTCCCGAAACACTAAATCCTACACTTAAATCCTATAGAAAATTACTAGATTTAAAAACTATATTTTCAAGTGCCAAAAAGTATGCTATGCAAAGTTATATTGGTTTTCAGATGTATGTACTCTAGTTTTAAAATACATACTTATACTTTATAACCAGGAAATCGGTAATTTCCAGGTATAATCAGATAGTTGGGGGGAACATACAGATACAGTGACTGATGACGCCAGTTCGAGTTCCGTTTCGGATTGCATGTGAATGCACCTATTAATGTACAATGAGCAAAAGGTGTTTGACACCGATAAGACGCCGCTGCTGTGGGATCATTGTCCATGGATCACTGGATCATCGGGGGTACTTAGCATAACTAGCGCCATGGAATATTTTACACATTCCCATAGAGAAAAGAGAGAGAACGAGACTCGAAATGGGCGACTCGGCTAGGTATTTATTTGGCTATGGATCGGATCGGTGAGCTATTGACCGAGATTCGTGTAGGTCCCCAGGGCTTATCGCTTGTCGCCGTCGCCGTCGTCTTGGGTACACAACAACAGCGATCCGCAATCCGTATTTTCGGGCACTCCGCCTGGAGATTATGACTAACATCCAACGTCGCCAACAAAGAGAACTACAACATCAACAGATGGAATCGACTGGAACTAGGAACTGTGTGTGAATGTAACTGGAACCACAGCCGAGTCTCGAGGGGTAAAAATAGAGGAGTGGCTTTATAAATAGACGGATTGGATCGGATCGGATCAGATCGAACCCATCTACAGTTCCAGGAGCGGACTCAGAAGAATCGACTTCGCAGCTCCGCAAGTTTGGAGGCCACACGCTGCCAAATGAGGATGGGAAAGGATGCAGTCTCCTCGATCGGCGGAGCCGGACCCCAAATCCAAGTCCATGGGTCCCAGTAATTGACAGGAGGGCTGGCGAAGGCGATCTTCGAGAGCACATACAGGGTGTGCAGCACACCCAGCACGAGGAGCGCGGTGCTCACGAAGGAGCCAAGCGATCGATGGGTCGCCAGTTCCGCGTCCTCAGTGGGTGATGGTGATGGTATAGCCTCTTCATCGGAACCAGTGTCGGAGAAATATTTCTCTTCGGTAACAGTTCCCATTTCTCCCATTTCCATTCCAGATGATGGTGATATGCAGAAGGTATCTCCGAACTTGTACGGCCTTGCATTACCAGAACTGGACGGTTCATCTTCATCGTCATATGGGAATGCCACTAGTGTACGGGATGTGTCAAGCGGTTCCCAATCTGGGTCGTCATCTTCTGGCTCTTCATCTTTTGTCTGACAACCGAGTGTTACGAGGAGTATTCCACTGTGGAGACTGCGGTTCAGTTCAATCTCCTCGGTCTCCAGCAGATCATAATAAAAGCACGGCGGCGGCGTCTCATCCTCCAGCATGGGCAGATCCAATAACGATATCCAATTGAAGAGCTGGACGGGATCGCTCGGTACGCGAGCGTTGTAGTGCCACGGCTTCCCGAATGATTCATCCTGCATACCAAAAGCGGCCCTGCGCCAGTTGTATTCGTCGTTCAGTTGCGGCAGTTCCATTGCTATGAAATATACTGCTAAAGGCAGAAAGAAAGTTGGTATAATACGCGATATTTTAGGAAGTTAAAAAAAGGATAAGCAAAAAACCAACCTATGCTCTCCGTTTCGTATGAAATATATATGAATTTTTCACCGACTGATGAGCTTGTGACAGTTTGTGACAGCTTGTGAGTCTGACAGTTGGCACCCGGGTATCTAGATCCCTGCTCGGGCGCCAGTGCGCTCCTTGCAGCAAGTTGAGCCTCCAGTAGCGCTCCATTTCATCTGCCCCGGACTCCACTATCTCGGCAATGGGAAATGGGGCGTGGCATGGCCACCCTCGGACTCACTATGCGGAATTGATTCCCAATCCCATACCCATTCCTGTATATAGAAATAGAAATAGAATAGTCCGCTTCGCAGCGAGGGCGTTATCAATGGCCCGGTATAATCGGTTATCAATATTGTCGCATTACGACAATCATAAACGGACATATTGTACATATATAGGATCACGGGTTGGGCGACCAATTCATCTTGGGTGGTGGTCAACCACTGACCACTGGCCAACCTGTGACCGATTGCCTTCGGTTTAGACTTGGGGTCTTGTGCGCATTTTTAGCATTATAGGCAGTATTTACTCAGCAAATTATGCGATCAGTGCGAAAGTCGATCAATGGAAACTATGGTTTGTCTACGGTGTGACTCTTCACGCACAGTGCTCCTCGGTCTAGGGAATCCCGTGAGTGGGGGGAAAGTTAAATACTCCGCTCCATTTAATTCATGTAGAGTATTAACCGTTCGCTGTGGGCTATAAAGAACTCGTCTTATCGCTGACCTTGATTTTTCACTACTTTCTAGAAAAGGTGAGTTCATTCGATGTATTATGTCAACTGCAATAAACTGCATGAACAAGAAAATATAAAAGTATTAGTATAGGGAAATAAAAAAATAGTTTACAATTTAGAAGATGAAATCAGAAACACAAATATTAAAATGTTTAAAAAAATTGTTCCACTGTGCTTTAAACTTCTCCCGCGGATATAGTTTAAAAAACATATTCTAAAATCCTCTATAATTGATCGCGAAAAAGTGGGATTATTAAGTAAATGAATTTTAGTTTAAAAGTTCCTCAACTAAATTATAAAAATACTTGAAAATTTTCAAAACTATTTCGAATGATATCAAACTAAAGGTGAGTAGAAATCCTAAATAACTGCTTTCAATAGGGTATCATAATGCCCAGCATGGTCTAAATAGTCTGTTGTATACAATTTGTTATGATTGTATTTTCTTTTACGGCCGTTGTGATTTCGTTTTACGCACAGTTCAACTCGAGCAAATTTGTTAATTAATATTTAACACTAAGCCCAGAAAGGCGCAAGCGTTTGAGAACCCCACCCCCCTCCCCGGGTCCACCACCGAAAACCCGTGTTATTTGCCAATGGACAACAATTGGAAGCGCACAAAAAGAAGAAAACCCGTACGAAAAGTTATAAACTGATAAGGTTTCTATAATTCGAAGTGGATTGAGTCCGATCACTGGGCTGCTCTCCCAGTTCCAGAGCTCTCCACATAAGTAATACCCTCCGTGCCATATGGCTGACCACTGATAAGGGTCTCCCCAGAAGAGAGGGAGCGCTGCGAAAAGCCCGGAGAAGAGAAAGAGAGGGAGAGTGCAGTGCGAGTGCGAGGCGAGTGTTTGCTTTTTCTTTGCCGCCGTTCCGTTCCTTCTTCTGCTCGGTCTGCTCGGCGTTTTGCTCTTACACAGTTCGCATTTAATTTTATTTGGTCGCCTGCTAACAGCGACATCGGTTGCGTCTCGCCAAAAAGTAATATCACGCTCCCGGAATTTAGAAGTAAATAAAAGAAAAGTGTCCGTGTTTCAACTGTGTTGCTAATCAACCGTTCAGTGTGACCAACTCCTTATAAGCCGCAAGGACCCTCCCAGTGTGGCCAGTTGTCAAGGACCTCGTACGTTAACTGGCGTAACTAAAGCATTAAATCGCGATACGATCAGTCGGCCGATCGATTTCATTCAGTTTTATTGAACACTCAACGGCCCGTGCAATCCATAATCTCAACGATTGGACAATTGCAACTGTAACGTGAAGAACGCAAATTGTCAACAAAGTCGTAAAAATATTCGCACACTCTGGCAATAAAGTAAATAAAACAATAAAAGAAATACGGCAGAAGAAGATAATCAATTGCCAAAGAGGAGGAATAGCCCACAAAACGAAAGGTAAGTCGCCTGGATCAGATAAGGATAAGTGGAATTAGGGATTAACGGTTGAATTACGTGTCATAATCGGAATTTCCATATCTGATCTTAAGATCAGTTCCTCAAGAAGCGGAGTGCAATCGCACTGGAGAGCAAAACAAAAACGGAGAACCATCCAAATATCGAGAATGCACTTTTCTTCGAAACTATTTTTAAACGCATTTGCTTCTTTATTTTCGGCTTTTTTGTTGTTGTTTTTTTGTGGGGTTATCTTGTGTGCCTATAGACATAGAACGTGGGAGAGAAAAACACGCAGAAAGTGCATTCGTTACCATTCCCCCTTGATCGCTTAACAGGTGGCCATGATCGATATTGATAGCTCCCGATATTGATATTGACTAAGTCCGAAGGTTTCAAGCCGTGTTGACAAGATCGTTGAGAAAGATTGATCGGGATCAGGGGGAAAATGTAGTAGAGGGGCAGATTAAATAGAGGTGTACGTGAGTGTATGAACTATAAATATGGGGGAAAGGATTGGCATCGGGGTCTAAGAAAATATTTAATATTATTATTAGGTATATTACTAAAAAACACTTAATGATAAATCTGTACCCCTGACAAACCCCAATCTCTGGATTTTCCAGCGAGTTTAATCTCGTAACCCCTAGAATCCGGTTAGTGGGTCAGTATCTTTCCCTGACCAGGTTCAACAGCCTGGCCAGGTGGATCCGAGTGATGGGGGGGGGCGATTCCGACTGGGAAGTGAGCACAAAGTAAGTCCAAGGCCAAAGCAATTAAAAATCCCTGACCGCAAAAGCTGAAATTCATTTAGTGCCAAGCAAAGTGAATTAATTTCATTTTCATAATAAACAAAGTGCGAATGACCGATGCACAACGGCTTTTCCAGCCGAGATGCAGTTTGAACCGGGCAAGGATAACCGGGCCATAAATCTGGGGAGACAAAGCCCGCTGGGAGCGTAATTAAGCCATCCTCATAATCCCTGGAATGGAGGTGGTATACTCTATAGAGGGGGTGAATAATTTGCATGTCACATGCAAGTGCTCTCTCTATCACCTTTGGTATCGCTTCTCTTTTATTTGGCAAGTCGCATTTGTTTGTTTTGCTGCTGGCGGTTCAACGACACTTGCTAGCCACCAAAGCACCCCAAAAAAATAAAGAACAAGAACAGAAACCACACACTAAAAAAAAATATGATGACTTTGAAATTTATATATTTTTAATAATGTTTATCAAGGCGTGAAAAATGTCTATCGAACGTTTGAAATATATGTATAAAAATTATTATGATAATTTCTGTAAAGAAATATCAGCATTTCTCTCAGTGCATTCACCTAAATATCTAATATTATTTATGAAGGTGTGAATAATTTTTATCGAACGTTTGAAATATATAGAAATTTTAAAGATAATTTCCTATATGCAATATCAGCATTTTTCTCAGTGCACTCACGTAATCGAACAGTTCGTGTTGCTGTTGCTTTTGCTGCTGCTGATATTGCATTTTGCTTACTGCGCACATTTTGTCACATTTTTGGGGCTATCACTCGGCTTTCACACTCATAATGCATAATGGCTATATGGGTCTATGGGTGTACGAGTGTACGAGTGTGACTATGGCTATGGGTCAAGGGCAAAGTCTCCTCGCAGCGCCCCCTCCATCCGATGGCCGAGTGACTGAGTGCATCCAGTCGGAGTGCTATCGCCTGCTCACTTTTGGGGAGGGGTACCGATGTCGTTGCCAGGCGAAAGTGCAAGATAAACAAGTGGAATAGTGGAATCGGGCAGTAATTACCCGATTGCGATCCAGTTAGCAACCGGTTTGAAACATAGTTTTTGAGTTTGGAAAATATCTATAAGTTAAAGAAATAATAATAACAACACAGTTTAAATTCATTTCATATTTTATTTATATATGATTAATACAAAAAAAACTTATTCATACCTTATGATAATAAAAGAAAGTTATAACCTTTTAATTTAACTTGAGTAATTAAAAAAATGGCATTAAAAAATATTTTTTCAAAGAAACCCACTGATAACGAGTACCGTTTTGTTCAACATGTTATAAAAACATAAAGTTATGACAATCATAAGAAACAAAACAAATTAATACCTCTTATTAATAAAAAAACCTATAACCAATTAAGTTAAAAAATGTTTTGTAAGGTATTCTAACATCGATTAAGTAGTACTTTCTGGTAAAGAGTCTATGGGAAACTGTAAAATAGATTAGAAAATCTTTTCATTTTGCATTTTTTATGATTTATCATCATTTTTTTTGGAACCGCAGAGTTGTGATCAAGTGGGTGGATTTTCTTGGTGTGGACATCCAAATTTTCTTTGGTCAATCCCGCCAACGTTGCGTATGCGCAATCTCTTTGTCGGCAATCAAAAGAAACGTTTTCGGCACGACAGCCCAAATGTCACGGTCATTATATGTATTCAAATGTGTATGAGATAATGCCGAATTTCTGAAAATTATATTCTGTAGGTAGGATCCATTTTGTAGGCTCTAATTCTGCGTTGATTTGATTTGTTTTGTTTTAATTGTCGCTGATTGCACAAAAGAGCGACGCCGGCGGATGAATCATTCCATATAAGTTGGAGATGCTGGGGATGCGTTTCCTGTTGACTTAGTGCTAGTAATATAGATGTAGAAACGCCCCTCCCCCCCCCCCCCCTGTCTACGACCATGATTCGATTGTTCGCCGCTAATCAATTTTAGGTTGAGTTTTAGCCTTTGTTCGTGCCTGGCTTTCATTGTAATGTGTGTGCATATCAAGTGCTGGCTGATATGGCTTTGGAAAAAGTGAAATAGCATTTGTTTTTGTTCAGTCTGCGGGGGAAATTCCGCCCCTCCCCTCCCACCAACACATCTGCTTTATCACGTCACAATTATCTTGCGGCATTGTTGCAACTTTTGCGCTTTGTTTTCACTTGACAGAAACGCAGCAATAATAACAACGATGATTGAGCAGGCAGCATTTCTGGAGATACGTTTGCATATAGGTTATATGTGCTTGTATTCTATATTCTATATTCTATATTCGATACGCCGTATCTATTTGTGGGCTGCAGCCGAAGAGCCGAGAACAAACGGCACAGAACGGCACAATAAACGAAAGTAATTCACACTTTGGTCAGTGATTAGAGTGGTCTGAAGTGAGTTTGGAACGCTAATTCTCTATGGAGTATACATTCATTTTTAATTTAAAAAAAATGTTTTTAAAATGCTTAAATGATTTTTAAATTTGATTACTTAACATTTTCTTAAGAAATCTATAAGATAAACCCATATTCACGATCTCTTTGCCGCATAAACGAAAGTAATTCCCACTTTAGTCAGTGATTATAGTTGCCTGAAGTAAGTTAGGAGCGCTTATTCTCTATGGGTTCAAGGAAAGTCTTTCGTTTATGCGGCAAAGAGATCGTGAAGATGAGATTATCTTATAGATGCCTTAAAAAACATTGTTTTGAACTAAAAATGAATGTATAATTTTTAGTTCAAAACAATGTTTTTTAAGGCATCTATAAGATAATCTCATCTTCACGATCTCTTTGCCGCATAAACGAAAGACTTTCCGTGCTGATTGCTGGGGGTCCGAATAGCAAACAGCTCAGCTCCTCCGATCTTCCATAGCCTACAGCCTATAGTCGGGTGTTTTTCTGAGCTGCGACTGATAAGAGAAGTGCTAAAATACTATATATAGTATAATAATGATACTTCACCTTTCTCCTCTCGCCGCTTCTTCTTGTTTATGCGATCGGCGGACAATGGAAATGTAAGCGGAATAGGAATCGAAATCGGAATCTGCCGAATAACGGTGCTGATAGCTAATGATTATGCTAATGAGAAGGGGGCGGACTGGGTGGGCGGGGTCGGGAGGTCAAGAGGTCACTGGGGGCCTGATAACTGCTTTGATTTGGTTTGATTGGCTTTGGTTTGCCAGTAAAATATACTTATATACATAGGTTATTTGTAGTTAGTACTATTTTTAACGCATTTAATGATGAAATTAAATATATTATTTCATTAAATCCCAGGCACTTCTAGAATATTTCTTCCAAGTCTATTATTAGGCTTAATAATGTAAACTATATTTGTTTTGGAAGCTCTCAGCTTGAGGAACTCTCCCCCTGTACTTTTCCAACCGAAATCTGTTTTGATTGTTTTTCAGCAGGTTCAATGTATTTCGGTGGAGCTCGCCTGATAATCGGGGCAGACACACCAACAACACAGCGACAACATCCTCTTCATCACGTGTTTTCAATATTCCAAAGCTGGGCGGGGCATTAATTAATGGACTTTCTTGACTTGGACTTGTATGTGGTATATGTATGCTAATTGCTCACCGAATCCCTTTCGTTTCAGTTGGCGCAACATGAGCCGCTGGCTTTAAGGAGCACATTCAGCAAGCAGCAGCGCGGAGTGGAGTGGTGAGGCAAGGAGGACCAGGAGCAGCTTCATTTGGGAGCACGGAACAGGAGCAATAAGCCCACGGCGATACCAACAAAATGGTTCACGGACCACCGGCGCGCAGAAAATCGCAGCAGCAGCAGCATGAGCAGACCTGCGAAATGGATCTCGAGCGACAGCCAACGCCACCGGATGGCGGCTGGGGATGGGTGGTCGTCTTCGGCTCCTTCATGATACACATAGTCAGTGAGTGAAAGTCAAGTGTCCTTGCAGCAGCCAGTTGGGGAGTGGAAAGGGAAAGCGGGGTTATACGCAACCCAAAGGTTGGGGAAGCTGTTGAGAGATCCTTTTCGTTTAATTTATTTTGATTATTAATTGATTGATTAATTTATGTGCAATTTTTTTGCTATTTATTAATTTATTTAAAAAATTTTTTTTTAATTACAAATGTGATTTAAAATTTTTTTATTTTGTTTTGGGATATTAAATATTTTAATAAATAAAAAATAATTTAAATTATTTACTTAAATCTTAAATATATTACTGGATTTTTAAAAAAAAGTTAAATTTATGTACAATTTTTAAAAATTTGCTTTAATTTTTGGATTTTTTTTTAAAGTATAAATTATTATAAAATTATAAATTAATTTTTTTTTTATATTAAATATTTAAATTAATAAAATATACTTTTAATTAATTACTTAAATCTTAAATAGGCGCAGTTAGTTAGTCGAAATGGCCATAACCATTAGGGATTCCTAATAATTCCCTATAACAGGGACTACTAGACGGTATTCCCCAGTCGATAGCCCGACTGAACATATTTGTGTCCCTTCGTTTTGGGTTTTAATTAGGCCGCGGCTTTGCCCGCGGAGCTCTTCGCCCGCGGAGGACTTGACCAACTGGTGTGTTGGGTAACCGTAACCCATGGAAAGGGAAACTCACGCCTTTACGGCTGCCATAAATCAAACCCACCACAAAACCTTGGACTGACCCGGCAACCGAAGTGTTCGAATACTTGTGATTATTTCATGCATTTTCATGGATTTCGGGGGGATCGTAAATACCGTAAGCACACACCACTAATCGCCGCAAATCAGAGTGTTCAGTGTGCCCAGTGGATTGGGAGTGGGGCTTATCGGCGAGGTCCAAAACCTGGTACTCCGTAGTATCAGTATCAGTATCAGTATCCGAAATGGCTGATACGGAGCTGATTTACGGGGAGTGCAGGGGTGTAGATTAATTGGAGGTGGAGTACAGTCGCCACTTGAGCCGTACAACTATCAATTGGATGATAATTGTGGCCCAAGTGTCCAGTCGGCCGGCAATCTAATCGCCGTGTTGCCTGTAATTGCCCAGCCACGGAAATAGTTTAGCGATCCTGATAAAACTGGGAGCCGTAATTAATAGCCAACTAAACTGATTTATGGCCTGTCAAAAAGAGCCGATCGCTTGGTAACCAGTTTCATCGAATGAAAACCGCTTTGGAGCGGAACTATGTGGGGGCCCACTATAATACCTATAATGTCTAATCCCCCGCTGAACTTTCTTCTCTCCCACAGCCGATGGCATGACCTACTCCTTTGGCATCTTCTACAATGAGTTCCTGGAATACTTCAACGAGGGCAAGGGCTACACGGCCTGGATTGCCTCCATAATGGTGGGAGTGACCTTCTCTTCAGGTGAGTGAAAGTTATATTAAGAAGTAGCTAGCATTTTTAGATCACTTTTAAATATAAAAATAAAATATGCGCCTAAAAGTATGCAAGGATTAAAGGATATCCGTCTTCCTGTGTGAATTCATTTTACTTTCGAGTTAAAAAATATTATTTCATACTTTTAGACACCTTTCTTTAAAAGTGATTTTAAAAAGCCAGCTACTTATGTAAAACCCCTGATAAATATCTATTAATTTAATAAAAAAAACGCTATCCAAACAGGACCCATCTCGTC
This sequence comes from Drosophila mimetica, assembly GCA_037075245.1. Classification (NCBI taxonomy): domain Eukaryota; kingdom Metazoa; phylum Arthropoda; class Insecta; order Diptera; family Drosophilidae; genus Drosophila; species Drosophila mimetica. Next base: position 24,825,590 of record JBAMCH010000005.1, on the reverse strand, counting down.
GTCCTTTGTGAACCGATATGGCTGTCGAGCGGTGACCATTGCGGGTGCCATTTTGGCCGCCAGCTGCATCATCGTGAGCATGTTCGCCCAGAATGTCCTCACGCTGATCATCACCATTGGCTTCGGCACTGGATTGGGCTTCGGCCTCATCTACCTGCCGGCCATTGTGAGTGTGACGCAGTACTTCGAGGCGCGGCGATCCCTGGCCACGGGCATCGCGGTCTGCGGCTCCGGGTTCGGCACCTTCATCTTTGCCCCGCTCACGGAGTACCTGATTGGCAGCTATGGGTGGCGCGGAGCGATGCTGATCATTGGCGGCATCGTGCTCAACTGCATCATCTTCGGGGCCATGTTCCGTCCCCTGGAGATGGGGCCATCGCCGGCACAGACGCCGCCCAATACGCCCAGCACCCCGAAGTTGGGCAAGAAGTCGGCCATCATCGATCAGAACACCACGCCGGCGGAGCTGGAGCCCCTGAAGATCCCGCCCAAGGATCAGTACCTGCAGCTGCCCCCGGTTTCGGGAGGAGGAGGAGGTGGCGGAGGAGGCGGTGCCCTCTGCCGCTCCAACAGTGTGGGCCACAACCTGAAGCCCAGTTTGGTGAGTACCTCTAGAGATCCATTACCCCTTTAAGATCCTTTTATTTGGTATTGAAATGTGTTGCAGAACAATAATGGCGCCGTCAATGGACAGGGAGTGCCCACCTTGGTGACTCCTCCGCAGGCGGTGGTGAAGAGCACCAGTAACGATGACATCGCCAGGAAGTGCCACAGCCAGTTGCAGTTGACTCCGCTGCGGGACGCCCATCGGGAGCGCAGTGCCAGCGGGACCATGTACCGTCCGGACGCGCTCTACCAGGTGTGCTAACCATATCCAGATATGCGAGTGTCCATGGATTACAGTGTCTCTCGTCTTGTGTCCACAGGGTTCGCTGCACAATCTGCCCGACTATGTGAGCTCCCGGAACGACCTGAACCGCTCCATGTCCGGATCGGGGGTCATCAAGCGGTACGGATCGCTGCGCCAGAGCAACAATGTGTCACAGAGTCAGGTGAGTCTATGGGAATAGTAGTAAAATAGGTTACTGATATATGATATAGTATGATATAGTATGATATAATATGATATAGTATGATATATTATGATATATTATGATATATTATGATATATTATGATATATTATGATGTATTATGATATATTAAGATATAGTATGATATAGTATGGTACACTGATAAAAAAAACGTAGTAAATCCAAAGATTTCATATTCAATCCAAATATTTTTCGCTTTGATTTTCATCCATTGCGGTTTTTATTAAATTTAAATATGTGCATATTAATTTTTTTTTCAATATTAAATTTAAATATGGAAATATTTACTTTTAAGTATAAAAATATATTGATTTGAATGCTATTGTAAGCATTCTGTCACGAAGGAACAAAATATGGGCATGGCTCAGGGGCTAATTGTGCTTGCTCTGATACTATTTTGTGCTCAGGAGTATGAGGTTCGAATCCCGCTCAGGAAACAACTTATTTTTTTCTTTATTATTAATTAATCTAACAACTTTTTTAATACATTATTGTTTTTCAAATTGTTATAGAAATGTTAGATATGCATCTTAAAAACTTTTTACTTACTTTGCCTCAGCTGGGTTTCGAACCGGGTCCTCCCGCGTTAGAGGCAGACGCCTTACCAATTGGGCTATCGCACCATGTTTCGCGGGAGTGCATAAGTTCAACTTAAACGTTAAGTTAACACGTTCGCGAAAATTTAAAACTTTCTACAACTTGAAGTGGAACATCTTCCAAATGCAAATTTTACTTAACTTACTTTAATTTGTTAAAAGGCATTTTGTCAAGTAATCAATTCTAAAATGTTTTATATTCAAATTAAAGGTGTTCATTTTTCGGATAAATTGCTAAAGTTTTCAATATAAATATGCAAAATTTTTAATTTGAATACGTTTTTTTTTAAATCTGAAAATATTAACGATAAATATAACACTTTTTAATATAAATATAACCTTTTTTAAATTTAATATGACTTTCTTGGATTTAAATATTTTAATATTAAACTAAGCATTTTAATATGTTTCGTATTTAATACCATGTTATTTGTATTAAATTTAAATACGAAATAGGAGATTTTTGATTCAATAGGCGGATATTTAAATTTACTATTCCATTTTTTTATCAGTGTATAGTATCATATAGTATCACATAAAATAATATAATATGATATAATATAATATTTTTAAAGACATACCAAAAGTGGTCCTTGAGTGTTGATAGCTCTTATAATGAAGGGTCCTCGTTAGAAAATGTTAAAAAAACAGCCTTGAAAGTCCACACTTCTTAAATTTTGATGGGTAAAGCAAAGAGTATTTTATTACCAGTCAATGAATGAGGTGAGCTTAAGGAAGTAAAAGAGAAATGGTTACTTTTAAAGGGGGAAAAGGCATAGTAATAATTCGGAACTAGAACTTTGTAAAATTGTTAATCCCAGAAACTCAAGTATACACTCACCATGAGTGTGCGGCATACGTAGCATATGGTTAGCATCCTTGTCATCAGTGAGATTTAAAAAAGCGGTGGAAAAAGGTGAAAAATAGTTCCCTTGTCGTTTGTGAAATTGGCTTAGTAGGTATTGAAATTAAAATCAGTGTCGTTAAGGATCGGGGTCTTGAGCTCTTGAGTTCAAATGGAGGCCCATGGGAACAGTTTCCACTTGTTATCAGTGGCCCTGGGTCTGGGCAAGAAGATGGATCGCTTCTTGCGCGCACAGTCCTCCATCATGTGGGCGCGCAGATCGGCGAGGAACTCCTTGATGCACGCCTGCCAGGAGTCATCCGGGTTGTAGCAACCAATGGTGCGCTCCTGATACTCGTCGAACAGCATGACGAAGAATACGATGACTAGCAGCGAAATGCAGACGTTGGCCAGGAAGGCCGACCAAGGCAACAGGATCCGTTGGAACGGACGTAGCACTTGGCGAAGGACCAGCCTCCATAGCGGAGTGTCCTCGTGCTCAAAATGGGCTACGGGGAATTGAAGACCTTGTTCGTTCCAGTCAAAAAAACACTCGTCTTCAGCGTCGTTACCTTCAACTCCTTGGTTGGGCTGTTCGACGGCCTGTTCGGGTTGATCCCCAACAACCTGATCCCCATTCGCGTTCTCATTCTCATCACGGCGAACTTGCACATTCTCGTTTTCCATGATTGTAGAAATAACACAATATTTTTAACGAGCACTGAACGGTTAGAACTTTTATTTGTTGTTACGGAGACGATTTCAACTTGAACACTGACTGGCTCATGAAAGACTCTTCTTAAAGAGCTGAACTCAAAGTCAAGGCTACTTAGATTACCAAAAAAAAAAGAAAACAGAAGTAAACTATAACAAGAGAGTAGGGCAACTAGATTACAAGAAGAACTGCGACAAATAGCGGCGCCACAACCAGAGGATGAGCTTGTAGAGCAGAAACAGGCGGAACAGCCGGTAGAGGTGGACCTTACTGGAAAAGCGATTGATTCAGAACTGAGATGATATTACGGCGACGATATATATACGCACGTTCGCAGGATAATCTTGGAGCGGCCCAGAGTTTTGGGATCCTCGCGAAACAAGTGCGTACGAACGCTGAGGAGCATTTCGCCGCAGGATTTAATGACCAGACCATGGATATCCGGATGGTTGAAGGCGTTCAGGTGGAAGGCGGTGCTGCGTTTCAATCGGTTGAACAATAAGTGAGGGATACAAGCCTCTGGATCTCACTTACCCCTCGTACTCCTTGGCCAGCAGCTCCATGTGCGTGACCCCGGGACTGTCGTAGTTGTTGAACATGAAGGGCTGCATCACCTCCAGCGTTTGGTACGCCTTCCGCACCGCACTCATCAGCACGGGCTTCTGGCCGCAGAGCCGCAGCAGCAGGTCGATGAGCATGGCCGGCAGGATCTGCTTGGTGAAGACGAGGAACTGGTAGACCCACCGCCTGTCCGTGTAGTGGCAGCCGGGTATCATCAGGCTCTTTTCGAAGGCCACGTCCCGCCACAGGTCCAGGCTGTCCATCTGCTCGGCGATCTGGGTGAAGGTGTGCGGCACGTGGGTGCAGGAGGAGGACAGGTAGACGGGCAGCTCCGCCGGCGGACCCCGCGCGTAGATCTCGGCCCCCAGCTTCGTGTAGCACAGCATGCTCTTGATCCCGATGTCCTGCGGCGTGATGTCCAGCCGGGTGTCCCTGCCCAGGTAAACGGTCTTCAGGATCCCGGCGCCCACCAAGGCGAACAGACCCATGGCGCCCATCAGTGAGGGCGAAAACCCGGGCGACGGGTCGTCCACCGCGTAGAGAACTAGATGGGAATGGGTACAGATCTTGGATGGAGCATGTAGTTGGTATTACCTATGGATGGGCGGTAGACTATCAGCGGCAGGCGATGGCGATGGTCGTTCACCAGGGATTCGGCCAGGTTCTTGGTGAATGTGTACGTGTTCGGGAAGCCCACGATCAACCTGAGAAGAACCAAAGGATATAAAATTATATCACTGATAAAAAACATAGTAAATCCAAAGAATTTCTATTTAATTTAAATATTTTTTAATATTTTTCAATGCTTTTTAATATTTTTTAATAATTACAGTAAATTTAAAGGGAAATCCAAAGATTTCATATTTAATTTAAATATTTATATCTTTGTTTTTTATCTTTTTGTGGATTTTTATTAATTTTATATATCTAAATATTACATTTTATTATTACATAAAATTAAAAAATACTAAACTTTAATTTTAATATAAAATAATTATTTTTAATGAAGTAAATTATTTAATGTAAATGAGTATTAAATATCAAATATTTTTAAATTAAATCATGCAAATCAATAGATTTCATATTAAATATTATTATTTTTTAATTTAAATATAGGAATCTTTGAATTTAATGTGCAGACATTTATTTTTAAAATAAGAATAAGGGGCTAAATTATCCGATCTTCGACTTACTTTCTGGTGAGCGCATTGAGCATCCTATCATCGGCAACTTCGTCGATCAGTCGCAGACACAGGCGCCAGTCCATCGGCGAGGAGTAGTACTGCAAGGAGCAAACAAGGAGTCACTCCAGAGGCAACCGAAACCCACCCCCAATACCAAGCCACCCACCTTGGGCTCCACGCGCTTCAAGTAGGGATTGCTGTAGAAGGTGGACACATGGACGAAGGCGCGCAGCTTGGGCAGAGTCTCGGCGAACTTGAGGGCCTCCAGGGTGCCGCCGACATTCAGGCGGAGGGCCACCCGGAGTGGCTCGTCGAAGCGCACGGTGGCCGCGCAGTGGTAGACCAGGGACACGCCCCGCATACGCTCCATCATCTGTGGATCGATGCCCAGTCCCGGCAGGGAGACATCTCCCGGCACCGCGACTACCTTGTCCAGCTCCCGCGGCCTCTCGGCGGCCAGCACATGGAAGACGGTCGCCTGGCGCAGGCGGAGGAGCCGCTCCTCCGCAGAGAGCTGCCTGCGGGGACGCAGCAGGATGTAGATGCGGCGCACGTTGCAGGAGCGCAGCAGCTTCTCGATCAGCGCCTTGCCCACCACGCCCGATCCGCCCGTCACGAATATCTCGCTGTCCTCGAAGAACTCCTCCATTTTTCCTTGCTTAATGGATAAATGGATGGATAGATGGATGATCCACTGGCCAGAGCAGCCCACAAAGCACTGCCAACCCGATCCGTTGGTAAATGCGCTTAACCGAACTTGGACTCTGCCGATACTCACACGCATATTCATGGAAGCTCTGATTTGCTTAACATGAGCAGCGGGGTTACATTTCCATGGTAATTTCGGGCTCGATTCGCCCGGGGAGTCATGGGAAAGAGGCCGTTGACAGTGACCCCACCAGGCGAACCCAAAACTTACATGGCGATGACCTAAATGGGTTTACTATAATGTATGATACGAGGTAGTACTACCCCAACAACATTGGTTCATTGCACCATAAATACTACAGATGTTCTATAAGAAGATCTTAAGAAATAATTATCCACACTGGAAGGATATGAAATGATTGAAAGGTTATTACTTATGGACTATTCAGATCTTAAAATATACAAGTCCTAATCTATTCTAATAGGAATTCTATAGATAAAGATCTTTGCAAATATTCTATTATAATAAAGTATAATAATCTAATGCTTATACTTATCAGTGATAAGTTATCACATTTAGTATTTAAGAACTATGTATACATTTTAATATGCAGTGGGATACCTTTATACATTTTGACTTATTTTACATCCCCACTTTACCTTCCAGGAGGAGACCAAATGCTGCGGCTGCATCACGTGCTCCAAGGAGACCCGCGACACCTTCGCCGAGATGATGAACTTCTCGCTGCTGAAGGACGTGATCTTCGTGATCTTCTCGGTGTCCAACTTCTGCACGAGCATCGGCTTCAACGTGCCGTACCTGTACGTGGCCGCCTACGCGGAGACCCTGAACATCACCAAGAAGGAGGGCAGCTACCTGATAGCCGCCATCGGGGTGGCCAACACGGTGGGCCGCATCATCCTGGGCTACATATCGGACAAGCCGTGGGTGAACCGCCTGCTGGTCTACAATGTCTGCCTCACCGCCTGCGGAATATGTGAGTTCAACCGATTGACTTGCTTTGTGTGTATATTACAATGTTTATATCGTATATAGCCACTGCCATGGTGCCGCTGTGCCATGACTTCCAGTCGCTGGCCTTCTACTGCATCGCCTTTGGCTTCACGATCGGCGCCTATGTGGGTCTCACCTCGGTCATCCTGGTGGATCTGCTGGGCCTGGACAAGCTGACCAATGCCTTTGGCCTGCTGCTGCTCTTCCAGGGCATCGCCAGTTTCATAGGGCCGCCAATCGGAGGTGGGTACTCTGATCTAAAAGTGTGGAGGATACTAATGGCGCCTACTTTGCAGGTTGGATGTACGACCTCACGGACTCGTATTCGCCGGCCTTCCTGATGGCCGGACTTATGATCGCCATCAGTGGCGTTGTGATGTTCGCCATTCCGCCGCTGCAGCGACTCCAGGCTAGGAAATCGGAGCAGAAGCACCATGTCGAGCACCTGGCCCTAAGTTAGTGTCCCCCATTTGCCATCCCCGCCCCTTGTTTTTGTTTGTAACCATTTCCAAAACTACCTTTTTTTTTTTGTTTTTTTCTATTGTAACTATGATCCTAGATATATATGCACACGACACTTGGTTAGATTAAGTCCTAGTTCTAGGCCCGACTTGTATGTATGTGTGGAGCATATCCGATTATTTATGTATAGGCAACTACCCCGAAACCCCATTCCCGAAACAAAGAAACCTCCATTGCAAATGCAAGCAAATGTATACCTATACGTATATCCATATACAAATTGTACTAGAGAAATTATTGTTATTCTATTATGACTGTATGCCTGTGCGTGTGTCTGTCTGTGTATACGCCATTAAAGAAAGCTTTTGTACAACACCAAAAAAAAAACGAGAAAAAGCATTGAAAGTTGAAATCGATTAGCTAGAAAACCACATACGGTCATTAAAACTGGGAAACATTACAAGTAAAAGGTAGGTAAGGGAAACAAAGGGAGTTATACTGAATATTCAAAGTAAAGATTTGAAATACCAAATACTATTTCTAGATTTTTAGATAATAATAAGTGTTTTTGATAATACTTTAATACTGGATCAAATATTTCTAGATTTTTAAGTCAAAGTAAAGAATTGAAATACCAAATATTTCTAGATTTTTCGATTATAATAATCCATTTCTGGCCTGCCTCCCTAGAGATCTAATAGTTGCTCACCAATAATGGTATTTTTGCACCCTCAATTAGTTAAGGTTTATCTTTTATTTCCCCTCCGACAAGAGATCTTTCGATAATATAAGGCCTGCCAAAATAGTCTAGGAAAACTAAAGAGCTCTTGAGAATTTTTGTATCGCGCCAATTTTCAACTTGTTGGTCAATCGCAGGCCGGCGATCTTTGTGGCTGGTTGGCTTTTCATATTTATTGTCTGCGGGACAGAGGCGTTCCCAAAAGGGGGGCCATAAGTGAAACAACTGAGATAGCGAGACATAGTTCGGTGTTTATTTGTTTGTTTCCTTAAGTGACTACGAATAAAATAGCAACAAAGGGCGCGAAGGTTTAACCCCCGATACCCAAACAATACCCATTCATTCACAGAAGCACTCACTCATTCACACATGAATAAAAAAAAGAGGATTATTGTTCACAAGTTCAGGAGGTGGATTTCTCTCACTGAATCTCCCCAGTGATCAGCTTCTTCAGGGTGCACTCGCCGGCTCCCAGCTTGTGGAGGATGGCCAGGACCTCCTCGCGATAGCGATCCATGTGGCCCATCTCCTCGGGGGTGTACTCCTCGCGGTCGAAGCGCGTCATCCGCCAGATGACGTTCAGCTTGGCCTCGATCAGCACGTAGTTGGAGGAGGGACAGAAGCGCGGACACATCTCGTTGATGAAGTGGATCATGTCCTGGACGCTGCACGAGTTGATCCGGTTGTTGATGGTGTTCAGCGCAAAGTCCTGGTACTTGGCCATCTTCGAGTGCGGGAACACGTTCTCGCAGGTGATGCACCGCCAGTCCGGCTGCAGGGTGCGCGTCTGGACGGGAATCACCAGGCTGCGGCAGCCCGGCTCCCGGCAGAAGAGCGCCGACAAGTAGGTTCCGTTCTCCTGCAAGAAGATCGGTGGGTCAGTGGGTGAGTGGTTCAGTGGGTCAGTGGGTGAGTGGATCTGAAGAAGAAGTTAAAGTGGATCAAAGATCTCTTTCGCGGGTTCAACGACCGCCTCTGTCCATTCACGGCGTTCAGTTCACTCCACTTTAAATCGAAATCGAAATTGAAATCAAAATTAGCATTCCGTGTGTCATGCTCATGGAAATTTGAAGGGGAGTGTGTTTCGTAGCTCGCATTAAAATCCGATTAATGGACATTCAATAAATACAGGTCTTCAAATGTATAAATATGTATATAAAGTACCAATAGAACTGGGGAAGTATATATGTATTAAATCGACTCTCTCTCTAACCCCCCCTCTCTCAATATCACGCTTTACGAAATTAAGGTGATGAATAGGTGATGAAAGGGCGATGAATAGGCAGTATATAGGCAGTAAAAAGGCAGTAAATAGGTAAATAGGTGATGAATAGGTGATGAATAGGCAGTGAAATACATTCACTAGTGAATGAGAGCTTGGTGCTCAATTTTCAAAGTGATTCACTGCTAAGAAGATGATAAATGGAACTGCAGGGCATATTTGCACATACATATTTGCTCATATGCTTTCCAAAGCACAAGTAATTAAGTTACAAGGTCCATCAGGGAGCCCCCCCATAACCGATTTAAGGGCCATATTTCGCCCCCCTTTTAGCCACTTAGTGCCCCGCCCTGCCACCAGGGGGCGCCCCTGCCTCCCGGGTTGATGCAAATCATAGAACTAATTTAATTAGGGAACGCATTCGTGTCAGGTGGCCTGGCCAGCGGCAGCGGCTGCGGCAGCGCCAGAGGCCATTATTCAACTTATCCCCGAGCGGCCGAAGAGCGGCCACATAAATAGATATGGCCGGATATGTGGATCGTACAGCCGTATAAATAGGTATACGCCCGTGTACATTGTACAACCCTACACACCCGCCGCTTTGGCTGCCGAGAGCGCCGTTGACATCGACGTTGGCCAAGAAATTTCGTCGAAATTCAAGTGAAATGTTTTCAAATTTCAATAATTGCTTTTTGTTTTCAGCCCGACAGATTGCGTTGCTCTCACGGCTTGTTTTTTCGTTTGGGTTTGGAGTTGTGTATCTGTCGGATACACATGCTCGTGGCTAAAAAAGAACTTGTGTTTCATGGGAAAAAGGGAAAGTTCTCCTATAAGAGATGGCTAAGTGAATATTAAATGGTTCATATTCGAGGACCTTGACTTTTGGGCACAGATTATCAAGGGAAACCAGTGAATACGAAATGTGAATAAAAATATTTATCAAGTTAAAGCATTTTCAAAAAAGGTTTACTTCCGATTTCATACGTGTTATAGACGTATCCAATAAAAGCTCTTACTAAAAATGTTTATCTAGAACGTTACTCAGTAAATTTAGACTTCAAAATGCAGAGCCCATCAAAGCTTTCGCTAAAAAAAATATTAGCAAACAGCTTTGTTCTAGGGAAAGTTATAAATTACTAGATTACTGGGTAATTGAGGTCAAAGTAAAGATATTTATAAGTATATTATAAAACATTTTGGATGATATATGTATATCAATGAAAAAGTAAGTGGAGATCTGATAAGTAAGATAGTTCTTTTGAGAGGTGAGGAATAAAGGATATCATATCATATCATAGGTCAAAAAGAGAACACCGCTCATTAGTAGCCCCAAGTCTTGCGATCCTGATTCATAAGGAAGAAGGACGCGCCTCCGAGGACAACTTCCCGTATCCCCCGTATCCCCCGTATCCCTCCCCATCCGCTCGTACTCACAGTGTTGTCGTGACACCGCGCGCAGTCGCAGGCAAAGTGCTTGGTCATCTTGAGGAAGATGTTCCGCGTGAGGTTGCCCCAGAGGATCTTGGTGTAGGTGGTGGTGATCTCGCCGCCCTTGGGGATGTCCCTGGCCGCCCGCACCACCGCCAGCCGCCCGTTCTCGAAGTAGTGGCTCGCGTTCGGCGTGCACTCGTGGTTCATGATCGCCGTCAGCGGGAAGAGGCCCCGCAGCAGCGTCTCGTGGCCGCCGGAGCGGCAGGGCGCCTCGAAGGCGTTCGTGTTCAGCACGCCCACGATGCGGAACAGCTGGTCCATGAACAGGCGGTCCGTGGTGGGGAAGTTGCGGAAGCACTGGGCCGCCTTGATGATCTCCCGGCGATAGGCGCGCTCCGCGTTCGCCTGCATGGCGTCCACCAGGTGGCGCTGCTCCTTGCCCAGATGGAAGACCCGCACGGCGGTGAGGATGCGCAGCGAGAGCGGGTTCACCTGCTCCTGGTCGCCTTCGGCGTCCGCATCCTTGGGCTGCCAGCGGCGGAAGTGCTCGCACTCCGCCTGGTGCTCCTCGGAGTCCGCGCAGGACTCGCAGACGGGCAGCGTGCAGCGGTGCCGGCACAGGAATCCCTGCTGCGGCAGCGTCTCGTGGCAGCAGACGCAGCTGCTCAGCTGTCCCTTGCGCGCAGTGGGTCCCGTTACCAGGGCCCGCTCCTGGAAGATCAGCTCGCCGGCCGCGATGTCCCGCGTGGCGAAGACACCGCGACCCGCCACCTTCGAGGAGCTGATGGTCCAGTTGGGCTGCTCCTGGCGCAGATCGCCCAGGTGGGCGTCTATCAGCTGGGCCAGCTGCTCGGGCGTGGTGTTGCGGCACGGCGCCATGTGGGCACCCAGGGCGGCCAGGGTGGTGTCCCCCCCTCCTCCGACTCCTCCTCCTGCTCGAGGGGATTGGGCGAGCGTGGTCATGGCAAAGGCGATGGGCGATGGGCGATGGACGGACGGAACTGCGGCGAACCAACGCGACGCGCGGCAACTCAGCGAGTGAAGATGTCTCCGCGCAGCCGAGCGGTCTATGCGGGAATGGGAATAGCTGCGATATGGCGACAGCGACGACAGCAGCAACATGAGCAGCGGCAACAGCAACAGCAGCAGCAGCAACAGCACCAACAGCAACACCCAGCACAACAGCAACAACTGACTGCTGACAGTGGAACCAAGCCACCAAAGCAGCGACGCTTATGACGTGGACACGCCGACGCCCTCGGAGAGCATTAGACACAACTAAAAAAAACACAAATTAGAGGCATCCACCAGGGGGAAAACGGCAGGAGGAGGAGGGGGATAGAAGGGGGCTGGGCAAGGGGAGAACAACAACGACAGCGACAACAGTCAAATATGATTTTTTCCAAGGCACACGCACACTGAAAACACACACTCGCCGCCAAGTTCCCACAAGCGAAAACCAAAATTACAATTTGTAAAAAGGCAAATCTCTGAGTAAGAAATTTAAATTAAATAAAAATAAAAATAGAACTAAAAAAAAAACAAAAAATTAAATAAAGAGGAGGTAGAAATATTTTTACCAAAATTTGCATTTTTCAAAAAGTATATTTTTGGTCAAAAAAAAACCAAAATAACATTTTGTAAAAAGTTAAATCTCTGAGAATGAAAAATTAACTAAATGAAAAAACAAAACGTGGTACAAATATTTTTACCAAAATTTGCCTTTTTCAAATATTTAGTCAAATTTTTAAACCATTTTTCCCATACTTTCTGATTTTTTTTGGTTACAAATTAAGCAATTTTGAAACGATTTCGAAATCGGGAACTTGAAGCTACTTGGTGCGCCACTGGGAAATAGAGACATTTGGCTGGGACGACGCAAAGCGGATTTTGCTTTTGACTCTTATTCAATTTGTGCTTGAGCTGTTGTTGTTTTGTGGTTGCTATTGTTGCATTCAATTGGATTCGCCAAAGGGGGTGGATAAGAGGGTGGGGGTGGTAGAGCAAAGAGCGGAGAAGAAAAAAAATGAGCACTGATGCAGCCATCAGCCATCAAAGAACATTTCCCGCTGTCAATTTGTTCGCCAAACACCTCAGCGTGGCTGCCATCTCCCCCTCCTCCTTCTCCACCCCCTCCTCCTACGATTGCGTGCGGTTGGTTATGGATGCCATAAAGTGAAGCGAAGCCATAGGAGCACCACCCCACCCCAAACGATTTCTGGCGGCGCCACCCTACACGGCAATCTGAGCAGCTGGAAAAATTATTTGCGGAGATGCAGCGCCACTGATACGAGGCGTGTTTGTCTCCCACGCTCCTACACTGGCCAAAAATGTTTGTGCCGCATAGTGAAATGGCTGGAAAGGGCTTACGAATGGAAATGCTAACCAGTGGAGACAATAATGTCTGCAATATACTCTAAAGATCGTAATGTTTTTAGTTTGATAACATATCCATTATATATAATCCATTATATCCATTATATAAAAAAATATATTTTTAAGCCCCGTATTAATTTAAATATATTTGTATTTCTGTATAATTTGCTTTTCCCCGGAATCCACATTTCTTGGTGGCTTAGTGTAGCCCACTCTCCAAGTTTTTCCCCACAAATGGTAGTGCGTGTGGCCGGGACATAAATTAAGACATCGCTGGCCAAGGAGTAGCGTGTTTCAGGGACAAATGGAGCGCAGAAAACGAGGTGAGCGCCGTGATACGTGACCAGGCGGGATTGGGGACCATCCCCACTCCCCATTCCTCACCTGTTCACCTTCCGCCGCGAATGTCACGCATTGTCACATATCCCCGTGGCCACACCCCTTTCTCTGCGCGCATACGTAAATCAGTTGTAAACTTCTATGGTAAATAGTTTGCCTACATACCGAATCTATTTTCACTTTTTACGCCGTTTTATTTGCCCTATCGAACGCCGTTTTAATATCGGAGCATTTTTGCAAAAATTAGAGCAAAAACAAATTTTAGAAAAAATCAGATTTTGGACAAAAATTAAAATCTTCATTTACCGCCAATAAAAAATTCAGTAATTTTGGTCTAAAAATGGAACTAGTTGTCCAAAAATGGAGTGTCATACCTTCCTGAACTCGTAATTAAATTCTCTGCAACTTGGCATTTCCAGTTAAAATTTTTATTTTTTTGAAAATTTTTGCAAAAAAAATTACAAAAAAATCGAAAATTTAAAAATTTTTTAATTTTCCCAAATCAGCCGGAGAGTGCACTAATATTAAATATCAGGTTGTTATCTGCTCAAAACAGTTCGCCGTTTTAAAATCGGAGCATTTTTGCAAAAATTAGAGCAAAAACAAATTTTGGAAAAAATCAGATTTTGGCCAAAAATTGAAATCTTCATTTTTCGCAAATAAAAAATTCAGTAATTTTGCTCTAAAAATGGAACTAGTAGTCCAAATATGGAATGGCATACCTTCCCGAACTCGTAATTAAATTCTCTGCAACTTGGCATTTCCAGTTAAAATTTTTATTTTGTTGAAAATTTTCGCAAAAAATTGTGATGCTACCCCTTACAAAAAAATCGAAAATTTGAAAATTTTTTAATTTTCCCAAATCAGCCGGAGAGTGCACTAATATTAAATATCAGGTTGTTATCTGCTCAAAACAGTTCGCCGTTTTAAAATCGGAGCATTTTTGCAAAAATTAGAGCAAAAACAAATTTTAGAAAAAATCAGATTTTGGCCAAAAATTGAAATCTTAATTTTTCGCAAATAAAAAAGTCAGTAATTTTGCTCTAAAAATGGAACTAGTTGTCCAAATATGGAGTGTCATACCTTCCCGAACTCGTAATTAAATTCTCTGCAACTTGGCATTTCCAGTTAAAATTTTTATTTTTTTGAAAATTTTTGCAAAAAAATTACAAAAAAATCGAAAATTAAAACATTTTTTAATTTTCCCAAATCAGCCGGAGAGTGCACTAATATTAAATATCAGGTTGTTATCTGCTCAAAACAGTTCGCCGTTTTAAAATCGGAGCATTTTTGCAAAAATTAGAGCAAAAACAAATTTTGGAAAAAATCAGATTTTGGCCAAAAATTGAAATCTTCATTTTTCGCAAATAAAAATTTCAGTAATTTTGCTCTAAAAATGGAACTAGTTGTCCAAATATGGAGTGTCATACCTTCCCGAACTCGTAATTAAATTCTCTGCAACTTGGCATTTCCAGTTAACATTTTTATTTTTTTGAAAATTTTTGCAACAAATTGTGATGCTACCCCTTACAAAAAAATCGAAAATTTAAACATTTTTTAATTTTCCCAAATCAGACGGAGAGTGCACTAATATTAAATATCAGGTTGTTATCTGCTCAAAACAGTTCGCCGTTTTAATATCGGAGCATTTTTGCAAAAATTAGAGCAAAAACAAATTTTAGAAAAAATCAGATTTTGGCCAAAAATTGAAATCTTCATTTTTCGCAAATAAAAAATTCAGTAATTTTGCTCTAAAAATGGAACTAGTAGTCCAAATATGGATTGGCATACCTTCCCGAACTCGTAATTAAATTCTCTGCAACTTGGCATTTCCAGTTAAAATTTTTATTTTTTTGAAAATTTTCGCAAAAAATTGTGATGCTACCCCTTACAAAAAAATCGAAAATTTGAAAATTTTTTAATTTTCCCAAATCAGCCGGAGAGTGCACTAATATTAAATATCAGGTTGGTATCTGCTCAAAACAGTTCGCCGTTTTAATATCGGAGCATTTTTGCAAAAATTAGAGAAAAAACAAATTTTGGAAAAAATCAGATTTTGGCCAAAAATTGAAATCTTCATTTTTCGCAAATAAAAAATTCAGTAATTTTGCTCTAAAAATGGAACTAGTAGTCCAAATATGGATTGGCATACCTTCCCGAACTCGTAATTAAATTCTCTGCAACTTGGCATTTCCAGTTAAAATTTTTATTTTGTTGAAAATTTTCGCAAAAAATTGTGATGCTACCCCTTACAAAAAAATCGAAAATTTGAAAATTTTTTAATTTTTCCAAATCAGCCGGAGAGTGCACTAATATTAAATATCAGGTTGTTATCTGCTCAAAACAGTTCGCCGTTTTAAAATCGGAGCATTTTTGCAAAAATTAGAGCAAAAACAAATTTTAGAAAAAATCAGATTTTGGCCAAAAATTGAAATCTTCATTTTTCGCAAATAAAAAATTCAGTAATTTTGCTCTAAAAATGGAACTAGTTGTCCAAATATGGAGTGTCATACCTTCCCGAACTCGTAATTAAATTCTCTGCAACTTGGCATTTCCAGTTAAAATTTTTATTTTTTTGAAAATTTTCGCAAAAAATTGTGATGCTACCCCTTACAAAAAAATCGAAAATTTGAAAATTTTTTAATTTTCCGAAATCAGCCGGAGAGTGCACTAATATTAAATATCAGGTTGTTATCTGCTAAAAACAGTTCGCCGTTTTAAAATCGGAGCATTTTTGCAAAAATTAGAGCAAAAACAAATTTTAGAAAAAATCAGATTTTGGCCAAAAATTGAAATCTGAACTAGTAGTCCAAATGTGGAATGGCATACCTTCCCGAACTCGTAATTAAATTCTCTGCAACTTGGCATTTCCAGTTAAAATTTTTATTTTTTTGAAAATTTTCGCAAAAAATTGTGATGCAACCCCTTACAAAAAAATCAAAAATTTAAAAAATTTTTAATTTTCCCAAATCAGCCGGAGAGTGCACTAATATTAAATATCAGGTTGTTATCTGCTCAAAACAGTTCGCCGTTTTAATATCGGAGCAGTTTTGCCAAAATTAGATCAAAAACAAATTTTAAAAAAAATCAGATTTTGGCCAAAAATTGAAATCTTCATTTTTTGCAAATAAAAAATTCAGTAATTTTGCTCTAAAAATGGAACTAGTAGTCCAAATGTGGAATGGCATACCTTCCCGAACTCGTAATTAAATTCTCTGCAACTTGGCATTTCCAGTTAAAATTTTTATTTTTTTGAAAATTTTCGCAAAAAATTGTGATGCTACCCCTTACAAAAAAATCGAAAATTTGAAAATTTTTTAATTTTCCCAAATCAGCCGGAGAGTGCACTAATATTAAATATCAGGTTGTTATCTGCTCAAAACAGTTCGCCGTTTTAATATCGGAGCATTTTTGCCAAAATTAGATCAAAAACAAATTTTAAAAAAAATCAGATTTTGGCCAAAAATTGAAATCTTCATTTTTCGCAAATAAAAAATTCAGTAATTTTGCTCTAAAAATGGAACTAGTAGTCCAAATGTGGAATGGCATACCTTCCCGCACTCGTAATTAAATTCTCTGCAACTTGGCATTTCTAGTTAAAATTTTTATTTTTTTGAAAATTTTCGCAAAAAATTGTGATGCTACCCCTTACAAAAAAATCGAAAATTTGAAAATTTTTTAATTTTCCCAAATCAGCCGGAGAGTGCACTAATATTAAATATCAGGTTGTTATCTGCTCAAAACAGTTCGCCGTTTTAATATCGGAGCATTTTTGCAAAAATTAGAGCAAAAACAAATTTTGGAAAAAATCAGATTTTGGCCAAAAATCGAAATCTTCATTTTTCGCAAATAAAAAATTCAGTAATTTTGCTCTAAAAATGGAACTAGTAGTCCAAATATGGAATGGCATACCTTCCCGAACTCGTAATTAAATTCTCTGCAACTTGGCATTTCCAGTTAAAATTTTTATTTTGTTGAAAATTTTCGCAAAAAATTGTGATGCTACCCCTAACAAAAAAATCAAAAATTTTAAAAATTTTTAATTTTCCCAAATCAGCCGGAGAGTGCATTAATATTAAATATCAGGTTGTTATCTGCTCAAAACAGTTCGCCGTTTTAATATCGGAGCATTTTTGCCAAAATTAGATCAAAAACAAATTTTAAAAAAAATCAGATTTTGGCCAAAAATTGAAATCTTCATTTTTCGCAAATAAAAAATTCAGTAATTTTGCTCTAAAAATGGAACTAGTAGTCCAAATGTGGAATGGCATACCTTCCCGAACTCGTAATTAAATTCTCTGCAACTTGGCATTTCTAGTTAAAATTTTTATTTTTTTGAAAATTTTCGCAAAAAATTGTGATGCTACCCCTTACAAAAAAATCGAAAATTTGAAAATTTTTTAATTTTCCCAAATCAGCCGGAGAGTGCACTAATATTAAATATCAGGTTGTTATCTTCTCAAAACAGTTCGCCGTTTTAATATCGGAGCATTTTTGCAAAAATTAGAGCAAAAACAAATTTTGGAAAAAATCAGATTTTGGCCAAAAATCGAAATCTTCATTTTTCGCAAATAAAAAATTCAGTAATTTTGCTCTAAAAATGGAACTAGTAGTCCAAATATGGAATGGCATACCTTCCCGAACTCGTAATTAAATTCTCTGCAACTTGGCATTTCCAGTTAAAATTTTTATTTTGTTGAAAATTTTCGCAAAAAATTG
Source organism: Drosophila mimetica (assembly GCA_037075245.1). Taxonomy (NCBI): domain Eukaryota; kingdom Metazoa; phylum Arthropoda; class Insecta; order Diptera; family Drosophilidae; genus Drosophila; species Drosophila mimetica. The sequence continues at coordinate 24,807,647 of JBAMCH010000005.1, read as the reverse complement.
TGATGCTACCCCTAACAAAAAAATCAAAAATTTTAAAAATTTTTAATTTTCCCAAATCAGCCGGAGAGTGCACTAATATTAAATATCAGGTTGTTATCTGCTCAAAACAGTTCGCCGTTTTAATATCGGAGCATTTTTGCCAAAATTAGATCAAAAACAAATTTTAAAAAAAATCAGATTTTGGCCAAAAATTGAAATCTTCATTTTTCGCAAATAAAAAATTCAGTAATTTTGCTCTAAAAATGGAACTAGTAGTCCAAATGTGGAATGGCATACCTTCCCGAACTCGTAATTAAATTCTCTGCAACTTGGCATTTCCAGTTAAAATTTTTATTTTGTTGAAAATTTTCGCAAAAAATTGTGATGCTACCCCTTACAAAAAAATCGAAAATTTGAAAATTTTTTAATTTTCCCAAATCAGCCGGAGAGTGCACTAATATTAAATACCAGGTTGTTATCTGCTCAAAACAGTTCGCCGTTTTAATATCGGAGCATTTTTGCAAAAATTAGAGCAAAAACAAATTTTGGAAAAAATCAGATTTTGGCCAAAAACTGAAATCTTCATTTTTCGCAAATAAAAAATTCAGTAATTTTGCTCTAAAAATGGAACTAGTAGTCTAAATGTGGAATGGCATACCTTCCCGAACTCGTAATTAAATTCTCTGCAACTTGGCATTTCCAGTTAAAATTTTTGATTTTTTGAAAATTTTCGCAAAAAATTGTGATGCTACCCCTTACAAAAAAATCGAAAATTTGAAAATTTTTTAATTTTCCCAAATCAGCCGGAGAGTGCACTAATATTAAATATCAGGTTGTTATCTGCTCAAAACAGTTCGCCGTTTTAATATCGGAGCATTTTTGCCAAAATTAGATCAAAAACAAATTTTAAAAAAAATCAGATTTTGGCCAAAAATTGAAATCTTAATTTTTCGCAAATAAAAAATTCAGTAATTTTGCTCTAAAAATGGAACTAGTAGTCCAAATGTGGAATGGCATACCTTCCCGAACTCGTAATTAAATTCTCTGCAACTTGGCATTTCCAGTTAAAATTTTTATTTTTTTGAAAATTTTCGCAAAAAATTGTGATGCTACCCCTTACAAAAAAATCGAAAATTTGAAAATTTTTTAATTTTCCCAAATCAGCCGGAGAGTGCACTAATATTAAATATCAGGTTGTTATCTGCTCAAAACAGTTCGCCGTTTTAATATCGGAGCATTTTTGCAAAAATTAGAGCAAAAACAAATTTTGGAAAAAATCAGATTTTGGCCAAAAATCGAAATCTTCATTTTTCGCAAATAAAAAATTCAGTAATTTTGCTCTAAAAATGGAACTAGTAGTCCAAATATGGAATGGCATACCTTCCCGAACTCGTAATTAAATTCTCTGCAACTTGGCTTTTCCAGTTAAAATTTTTATTTTGTTGAAAATTTTCGCAAAAAATGGTGATGCTACCCCTTACAAAAAAATCGAAAATTTGAAAATTTTTTAATTTTCCCAAATCAGCCGGAGAGTGCACTAATATTAAATATCAGGTTGTTATCTGCTCAAAACAGTTCGCCGTTTTAAAATCGGAGCATTTTTGCAAAAATTAGAGCAAAAACTAATTTTAGAAAAAATCAGATTTTGGCCAAAAATTGAAATCTTCATTTTTCGCAAATAAAAAATTCAGTAATTTTGCTCTAAAAATGGAACTAGTTGTCCAAATATGGAGTGTCATACCTTCCCGAACTCGTAATTAAATTCTCTGCAACTTGGCATTTCCAGTTAAAATTTTTATTTTTTTGAAAATTTTCGCAAAAAATTGTGATGCTACCCCTTACAAAAAAATCAAAAATTTAAAAAATTTTTAATTTTCCCAAATCAGCCGAAAAGTGCACTAATATTAAATATCAGGTTGTTATCTGCTCAAAACAGTTCGCCGTTTTAAAATCGGAGCATATTTGCAAAAATTAGAGCAAAAACAAATTTTAGAAAAAATCAGATTTTGGCCAAAAATTGAAATCTTCATTTTTCGCAAATAAAAAATTCAGTAATTTTGCTCTAAAAATGGAACTAGTAGTCCAAATATGGAATGGCATACCTTCCCGAACTCGTAATTAAATTCTCTGCAACTTGGCATTTCCAGTTAAAATTTTTATTTTTTTGAAAATTTTCGCAAAAAATTGTGATGCTACCCCTTACAAAAAAATCAAAAATTTAAAAAATTTTTAATTTTCCCAAATCAGCCGAAAAGTGCACTAATATTAAATATCAGGTTGTTATCTGCTCAAAACAGTTCGCCGTTTTAAAATCGGAGCATTTTTGAAAAATTAGAGCAAAAACAAATTTTGGAAAAAATCAGATTTTGGCCAAAAATTGTAATCTTCATTTTTCGCAAATAAAAAATTCAGTAATTTTGCTCTAAAAATGGAACTAGTAGTCCAAATATGGAATGGCATACCTTCCCGAACTCGTAATTAAATTCTCTGCAACTTGGCATTTCCAGTTAAAATTTTTATTTTGTTGAAAATTTTCGCAAAAAATTGTGATGCTACCCCTTACAAAAAAATCGAAAATTTAAAAATTTTTTAATTTTCCCGAATCAGCCGGAGAGTGCACTAATATTAAATATCAGGTTGTTATCTGCTCAAAACAGTTCGCCGTTTTAATATCGGAGCATTTTTGCAAAAATTAGAGCAAAAACAAATTTTAGAAAAAATCAGATTTTGGCCAAAAATTTATATCTCTATTTTCCGCCAATAAAAAATGCAGTATTTTTGCTATAAAAATGGAACTAATTGTCCAAATACGGAACGGCATACCTTCCTGATTTCGTAGTTAAATTATCTGTAACTTGGCATTTCCAGTTAAAATTTTTATTTTTTTGAAAATTTTCGCAAAAATTTGTGATGCTACCCCTTACAAAAAAATCGAAAATTTAAAAATTTTTTAATTTTCCCAAATCAGCCGGAGAGTGCACTAATATTAAATATCACGTTGTTATCTGCTCAAAACAGTTCGCCGTTTTAAAATCGGAGCATTTTTGCAAAAATTAGAGCAAAAACAAATTTTGGAAAAAATCAGATTTTGGCCAAAAATTGAAATCTTCATTTTTCGCAAATAAAAAATTCAGTAATTTTGCCATTAAAATGGAACTAGTTGTCCAAATATGGAGTGTCATACCTTCCCGAACTCGTAATTAAATTCTCTGCAACTTGGCATTTCCAGTTATTTTTTTATTTTTGTTGCGTAGCATCACAATTTTTTGCGAAAATTTTCAACAAAATAAAAATTTTAACTGGGTTCGGGAAGGTATGCCAATCCATATTTGGACTACTAGTTCCATTTTTAGAGCAAAATTACTGCATTTTTTATTTGCGAAAAATGAAGATTTCAATTTTTGGCCAAAATCTGATTTTTTCCAAAATTTGTTTTTGCTCTAATTTTTGAAAAAATGCTCCGATATTAAAACGGCGAACTGTTTTGAGCAGATAACAACCTGATATTTAATATTAGTGCACTCTCCGGCTGATTTGGGAAAATTAAAAAATTTTTAAATTTTCGATTTTTTTGTAAGGGGTAGCATCACAATTTTTTGCAAAAATTTTCAAAAAAATAAAAATTTTAACTGGAAATGCCAAGTTGCAGAGAATTTAATTACGAGTTCAGGAAGGTATGCCATTCTATATTTGGACTACTAGTTCCATTTTTAGAGCAAAATTACTGAATTTTTTATTTGCAAAAAATGAAGATTTCAATTTTTGGCCAAAATCTGATTTTTTCTAAAATTTGTTTTTGCTCTAATTTTTGCAAAAATGCTCCGATTTTAAAACGGCGAACTGTTTTGAGCAGATAACAACGTGATATTTAATATTAGTGCCCTCTCCGGCTGATTTGGGAAAATTAAAAAATTTTTAAATTTTCGATTTTTTTGTAAGGGGTAGCATCACAATTTTTTGCAAAAATTTTCAAAAAAATAAAAATTTTAACTGGAAATGCCAAGTTGCAGAGAATTTAATTACGAGTTCGGGAAGGTATGACACTCCATATTTGGACAACTAGTTCCATTTTTAGAGCAAAATTACTGAATTTTTTATTTGCGAAAAATGAAGATTTCAATTTTTGGCCAAAATCTGATTTTTTCTAAAATTTGTTTTTGCTCTAATTTTTGCAAAAATGCTCCGATTTTAAAACGGCGAACTGTTTTGAGCAGATAACAATCTGATATTTAATATTAGTGCACTCTCCGGCTGATTTGGGAAAATTAAAAAATTTTTAAATTTTCGATTTTTTTGTAAGGGGTAGCATCACAATTTTTTGCAAAAAATTTTCAAAAAAATAAAAATTTTAACTGGAAATGCCAAGTTGCAGAGAATTTAATTACGAGTTCGGGAAGGTATGACACTTCATATTTGGACAGCTAGTTCCATTTTTATAGCAAAATTACTGAATTTTTTATTTGCGAACAATTAAGATTTCAATTTTTGGCCAAAATCTGATTTTTTCTAAAATTAGTTTTTGCTCTAATTTTTGCAAAAATGCTCCGATTTTAAAACGGCGAACTGTTTTGAGCAGATAACAATCTGATATTTAATATTAGTGCACTCTCCGGCTGATTTGGGAAAATTAAAAAATTTTGAAATTTTCGATTTTTTTGTAAGGGCATCACAATTTTTTGCGAAAATGTTCAAAAAAATAAAAATTTTAACTGGAAATGCCAAGTTGCAGAGAATTTAATTACTAGTTCGGGAAGGTATGACACTCCATTTTTGGAAAATTAGTTCCATTTTAATGGCAAAAATACTGAATTTTTATTGGCGGAAAATGAAGATTTTAATTTTTGGCCAAAATCTGATTTTTTCCAAAATTTGTTTTTGCTCTAATTTTTGCAAAAATGCGCCGATATTAAAACGGCGAACTGTTTTGAGCAGATAACAACCTGATATTTAATATTAGTGCACTCTCCGGCTGATTTGGGAAAATTAAAAAATTTTTAAATTTTCGATTTTTGTGTAAGGGGTAGCATCACAATTTTTTGCAAAAATTTTCAAAAAAATAAAAATTTTAACTGGAAATGCCAAGTTGCAGAGAATTTAATTACGAGTTCGGGAAGGTATGACACTCCATATTTGGACAACTAGTTCCATTTTTAGAGCAAAATTACTGAATTTTTTATTTGCGAAAAATGAAGATTTCAATTTTTGGCCAAAATCTGATTTTTTCCAAAATTTGTTTTTGCTCTAATTTTTGCAAAAATGCTCCGATTTTAAAACGGCGAACTGTTTTGAGCAGATAACAACCTGATATTTAATATTAGTGCACTCTCCGGCTGATTTGGGAAAATTAAAAAATTTTTAAATTTTCGATTTTTTTGTAAGGGGTAGCATCACAATTTTTTGCAACAATTTTCAAAAAAATAAAAATTTTAACTGGAAATGCCAAGTTGCAGAGAATTTAATTACGAGTTCGGGAAGGTATGACACTCCATATTTGGACAACTAGTTCCATTTTTAGAGCAAAATTACTGAATTTTTTATTTGCGAAAAATGAAGATTTCAATTTTTGGCCAAAATCTGATTTTTTCTAAAATTTGTTTTTGCTCTAATTTTTGCAAAAATGCTCCGATTTTAAAACGGCGAACTGTTTTGAGCAGATAACAATCTGATATTTAATATTAGTGCACTCTCCGGCTGATTTGGGAAAATTAAAAAATTTTTAAATTTTCGATTTTTTTGTAAGGGGTAGCATCACAATTTTTTGCAAAAATTTTCAAAAAAATAAAAATTTTAACTGGAAATGCCAAGTTGCAGAGAATTTAATTACGAGTTCGGGAAGGTATGACACTTCATATTTGGACAGCTAGTTCCATTTTTATAGCAAAATTACTGAATTTTTTATTTGCGAACAATTAAGATTTCAATTTTTGGCCAAAATCTGATTTTTTCTAAAATTTGTTTTTGCTCTAATTTTTGCAAAAATGCTCCGATTTTAAAACGGCGAACTGTTTTGAGCAGATAACAATCTGATATTTAATATTAGTGCACTCTCCGGCTGATTTGGGAAAATTAAAAAATTTTGAAATTTTCGATTTTTTTGTAAGGGCATCACAATTTTTGCGAAAATGTTCAAAAAAATAAAATTTTAACTGGAAATGCCAAGTTGCAGAGAATTTAATTACTAGTTCGGGAAGGTATGACACTCCATTTTTGGAAAATTAGTTCCATTTTAATGGCAAAAATACTGAATTTTTTATTGGCGGAAAATGAAGATTTTAATTTTTGGCCAAAAATCTGATTTTTTCCAAAATTTGTTTTTGCTCTAATTTTTGCAAAAATGCGCCGATATTAAAACGGCGAACTGTTTTGAGCAGATAACAACCTGATATTTAATATTAGTGCACTCTCCGGCTGATTTGGGAAAATTAAAAAATTTTTAAATTTTCGATTTTTGTGTAAGGGGTAGCATCACAATTTTTTGCAAAAATTTTCAAAAAAATAAAAATTTTAACTGAAATGCCAAGTTGCAGAGAATTTAATTACGAGTTCGGGAAGGTATGACACTCCATATTTGGACAACTAGTTCCATTTTTAGAGCAAAATTACTGAATTTTTTATTTGCGAAAAATGAAGATTTCAATTTTTGGCCAAAATCTGATTTTTCTAAAATTTGTTTTTGCTCTAATTTTTGCAAAAATGCTCCGATTTTAAAACGGCGAACTGTTTTGAGCAGATAACAATCTGATATTTAATATTAGTGCACTCTCCGGCTGATTTGGGAAAATTAAAAAATTTTTAAATTTTCGATTTTTTTGTAAGGGGTAGCATCACAATTTTTTGCAAAAATTTTCAAAAAAATAAAAATTTTAACTGGAAATGCCAAGTTGCAGAGAATTTAATTACGAGTTCGGGAAGGTATGACACTTCATATTTGGACAGCTAGTTCCATTTTTATAGCAAAATTACTGAATTTTTTATTTGCGAACAATTAAGATTTCAATTTTTGGCCAAAATCTGATTTTTTCCAAAATTTGTTTTTGCTCTAATTTTTGCAAAAATGCTCCGATTTTAAAACGTCGAACTGTTTTGAGCAGATAACAACCTGATATTTAATATTAGTGCACTCTCCGGCTGATTTGGGAAAATTAAAAATTTTTTAAATTTTTGATTTTTTTGTAAGGGGTAGCATCACAATTTTTTGCGAAAATTTTCAAAAAAATAAAAATTTTAACTGGAAATGCCAAGTTGCAGAGAATTTAATTACGAGTTCGGGAAGGTATGACACTCCATATTTGGACAACTAGTTCCATTTTTAGAGCAAAATTACTGCATTTTTTATTTGCGAAAAATAAAGATTTCAATTTTTGGCCAAAATCTGATTTTTTCTAAAATTTGTTTTTGCTCTAATTTTTGCAAAAATGCTCCGATTTTAAAACGGCGAACTGTTTTGAGCAGATAACAACCTGATATTTAATATTAGTGCACTCTCCGGCTGATTTGGGAAAATTAAAAATTTTTTAAATTTTTGATTTTTTTGTAAGGGGTAGCATCACAATTTTTTGCGAAAATTTTCAAAAAAATAAAAATTTTAACTGGAAATGCCAAGTTGCACAGAATTTAATTACGAGTTCGGGAAGGTATGCCATTCCATATTTGGACTACTAGTTCCATTTTTATAGCAAAATTACTGAATTTTTTATTTGCGAACAATTAAGATTTCAATTTTTGGCCAAAATCTGATTTTTTCTAAAATTAGTTTTTGCTCTAATTTTTGCAAAAATGCTCCGATTTTAAAACGGCGAACTGTTTTGAGCAGATAACAATCTGATATTTAATATTAGTGCACTCTCCGGCTGATTTGGGAAAATTAAAAAATTTTGAAATTTTCGATTTTTTTGTAAGGGCATCACAATTTTTTGCGAAAATGTTCAAAAAAATAAAAATTTTAACTGGAAATGCCAAGTTGCAGAGAATTTAATTACTAGTTCGGGAAGGTATGACACTCCATTTTTGGAAAATTAGTTCCATTTTAATGGCAAAAATACTGAATTTTTTATTGGCGGAAAATGAAGATTTTAATTTTTGGCCAAAATCTGATTTTTTCCAAAATTTGTTTTTGCTCTAATTTTTGCAAAAATGCGCCGATATTAAAACGGCGAACTGTTTTGAGCAGATAACAACCTGATATTTAATATTAGTGCACTCTCCGGCTGATTTGGGAAAATTAAAAAATTTTTAAATTTTCGATTTTTGTGTAAGGGGTAGCATCACAATTTTTTGCAAAAATTTTCAAAAAAATAAAAATTTTAACTGGAAATGCCAAGTTGCAGAGAATTTAATTACGAGTTCGGGAAGGTATGACACTCCATATTTGGACAACTAGTTCCATTTTTAGAGCAAAATTACTGAATTTTTTATTTGCGAAAAATGAAGATTTCAATTTTTGGCCAAAATCTGATTTTTTCTAAAATTTGTTTTTGCTCTAATTTTTGCAAAAATGCTCCGATTTTAAAACGGCGAACTGTTTTGAGCAGATAACAATCTGATATTTAATATTAGTGCACTCTCCGGCTGATTTGGGAAAATTAAAAAATTTTTAAATTTTCGATTTTTTTGTAAGGGGTAGCATCACAATTTTTTGCAAAAATTTTCAAAAAAATAAAAATTTTAACTGGAAATGCCAAGTTGCAGAGAATTTAATTACGAGTTCGGGAAGGTATGACACTTCATATTTGGACAGCTAGTTCCATTTTTATAGCAAAATTACTGAATTTTTTATTTGCGAACAATTAAGATTTCAATTTTTGGCCAAAATCTGATTTTTTCCAAAATTTGTTTTTGCTCTAATTTTTGCAAAAATGCTCCGATTTTAAAACGTCGAACTGTTTTGAGCAGATAACAACCTGATATTTAATATTAGTGCACTCTCCGGCTGATTTGGGAAAATTAAAAATTTTTTAAATTTTTGATTTTTTTGTAAGGGGTAGCATCACAATTTTTTGCGAAAATTTTCAAAAAAATAAAAATTTTAACTGGAAATGCCAAGTTGCAGAGAATTTAATTACGAGTTCGGGAAGGTATGACACTCCATATTTGGACAACTAGTTCCATTTTTAGAGCAAAATTACTGCATTTTTTATTTGCGAAAAATAAAGATTTCAATTTTTGGCCAAAATCTGATTTTTTCTAAAATTTGTTTTTGCTCTAATTTTTGCAAAAATGCTCCGATTTTAAAACGGCGAACTGTTTTGAGCAGATAACAACCTGATATTTAATATTAGTGCACTCTCCGGCTGATTTGGGAAAATTAAAAATTTTTTAAATTTTTGATTTTTTTGTAAGGGGTAGCATCACAATTTTTTGCGAAAATTTTCAAAAAAATAAAAATTTTAACTGGAAATGCCAAGTTGCACAGAATTTAATTACGAGTTCGGGAAGGTATGCCATTCCATATTTGGACTACTAGTTCCATTTTTAGAGCAAAATTACTGAATTTTTTATTTGCGAAAAATGAAGATTTCAATTTTTGGCCAAAATCTGATTTTTTCCAAAAATTGTTTTTGCTCTAATTTTTGCAAAAATGCTCCGATATTAAAACGGCGAACTGTTTTGAGCAGATAACAACCTGATATTTAATATTAGTGCACTCTCCGGCTGATTTGGGAAAATTAAAAAATTTTTAAATTTTCGATTTTTTTGTAAGGGGTAGCATCACAATTTTTTGCGAAAATTTTCAAAAAAATAAAAATTTTAACTGGAAATGCCAAGTTGCAGAGAATTTAATTACGAGTTCGGGAAGATATGACACTCCATTTTTGGACAATTAGTTCCATTTTAATGGCAAAATTACTGAATTTTTTATTGGCGGAAAATGAAGATTTTAATTTTTGGCCAAAATATGATTTTTTCTAAATTTTTTTTTTGCTCTAAATTTGGCAAAAATGATCCGATATTAAAACGGCGAATAACAACCTGATATTTAATATTAGTGCACTCTCCGGCTAATTTGAAAAAATTTTCAAAAAAAATTGATTTTTTCTAGATTAAATTTTTTTTGTGACCCAACCCCTTTAAAAATTTAAGATTTCTAGGCCTAATTGCCTATGAGTTTAGGAAGGTACCGCAAGTAGGACTTAATAAATAGTGTTATTCCCTAAAAGAGGAAAGAGTATGCTAACCGACATACTCGACAAATTTGAAATGATTCTTCATTGTCGGGCAGTTTTCTGGGTTTTCCGCTTTAAATCGTGAAGAATTTGTGCGCAAAATTTGTATTTAAAGGCACACAAAGGGAGGGAAAATACGAGGGAAAGGCAAACTTGCCGGCGGATTGACGTGCGACTGGGTCAAAGGGGTATTGAAACGCAGGGAGGAATGTGGAAGGAGGCTGTTTTGACGCGATATGCGATCTGTGACAGCGCCCGAATTCGAATAGTGAGTAATGGAATGTGGTGTTGTGTGTGAGTACTTGAACTAGTTGTGGCGCCTCCAATTCGCGAATATTGGCAGGCTGCCCGATTCGCATCGGGCAAACAATAAAAGATAATGGCTATAGTAATACTATGGGCAGACAATTCAGATGGTTATTGGCCCACAGTAGGCATTCGTCATTCCGAAACGAAATAGGTGACTTTTAGGGGCTATTTCATATTGAATATTTACATGTGTGTGGTGTCATGCATTTGTTTAGGTTTCCTCCAGGACCAAAATGTTCCTGATTACTCTTCTGTGAGCTTTTTCTTGGTAATAATAGGAGTACTCACTGGAGGCCGGTCGTCTAAGTGGGCCATTTGGGGGATCATCTGATCGTCTAGCAAGGCCTCTTGGGTTATTGAGCCACTCGGCCAGCTGCCTTGCCAAATCATTCACTTGGTCGCATTGATTTATCGCTCCTCGGATATCGCTTGCACGCTCACACTTGCAGTGCCCAGGGGCGTCCCACAAGGGGGCTGATTTTGCGCAGGAAACACATACAAGTTTCCTTGGAATTTATCATAGCACTTAAGTCAGTCTGTGTATTTCCAGATATTTTACATTTTTTATGTTACATTTTTCTTATCGCTCCAAAAATACCCCCTTTGCGCACGCCCCTGGAATGACATTCTTTGCGGCCCAACCGATGAAGCTATTTTGGTGGCACTGCGATTGCGACACTCGCGCTCCCATTTGCCCATACAGATGCAGTTGCCCATGCAAATCAGCCAATCAGCCAACTCACCGTGGGATCCTGGCAGCGGACGCACCTGCACATGAAGTGCTTGGTCATCCCGAGGAATATCTTTCTGGCCAGCGTCGACCAGAGCAGCTTGGCATAGGTCATGGTGATCTCGGCGCCGCTGGGAATCCGCTCGGTGGCGCACACCACGATGGTCTCTCCGTTCTCGAAGTGGTGCGCCGCATTCGGGGTGCACTGGTGGTTCAGCAGTCCGGCCAGCGGGAACAGGGCCCGCACCAGCACCTCGTGGCCATCCACGCTGCTCCGGCTCTCGAAGGCGTTCGTGTTGAAGGCGCAGATGGTGCGGTAGAAGTAGTCCAGCATGTCCTGCTCGCGCGGAAAGTGCTCGAAGCAGTCGGCGGCCCGCTGGACCTCCTGCATGTAGTAGCGATCCATGTTGGCCTGCATGGCGTAGAGCAACTTCCGGCCCGCCTCGTCCAGGAAGAAGCAGCGCACCACGCTGAGAATGCGCAGGGCACGCGGCTCGATCCGCTGGCTCTCCAGTGGCTTCCACTTGCGGAAGAGCTTGCACTCCAGCGCGTGACGCGGGGAGTCGCGGCAGTCGCCACACGCTGGCAGGCCGCAGCCGGCGGGACAGAGGGCCTCCGGGTCCGTGGAGCCCGGAATGAGGCGGTAGCAGAGGGTGCAGGTGCGCAGATTCGTGGACCGATGGGCCGTCGGACCCACCAGCAACGTGTGCTCCCGGAAGAGCTCCTCGCCGGCGGCTATGTCCCTGGTGGCGAAGATGCCCCGGCCGGAAATGGGCGAGTCGGCCACCCGCCACGCGGGCTCCTTTTGACGCAGCTCGCCCAGGTGCAGGTCTATCAGATCCGCCAGCTCCTGTGTGGAGGCGCTGATGGTCATCTGCTTGGAGGATCGCGGCTCCTCCTCCTCTGGCAAAACTGACGCGGTGCTGGACATATCGATCGACTGATACTATCTGTAAGGGCAACAACTCTCACTCACTCTCTTCGGATGCCGCCGATTACCGAAACGCAACTGACCGTCGCCGCAGCGGAAACTCTCGGATCGCGCGAGTTTTCAGCGCTTTTCTCGGAGTGACAGCTAATTATAGTCGGTGGGCGCTGGTGTGGCTCTCCGATTTCCCGACTGCTCGCTGGACAGGCACAGCTGGCGGATATGCGGACGTCGAGAAATAAACACAAGCCTTTTATTAGCCATCGAACTTAACCCGCTGAAGGCCCAAGGGGTGGTGAGGGAGGAGTAAATAATATATTATATATTAGTACATTTTTGGGAAATAAATATACAAATATTAGCTTAAGGCCCCGTAGCTATAGCTAAATTTAAGTTTGTCTGTAAATTTGTACAATATAGTCGAACATTTAATAAATAAATAAATAAATATACAAATAATTTTTTAAAAAATTATGCCTCAATAGATTTAATTTTTGATTTGATCTTTAACAGTCTACCTTGCGTATACTTAACGTACTTGCCATAAATGCCATTTACGTATACGTAATGCTAAATGCTAAAAGCACACACCGTTTTCTTTAAGCCCACTTAGCGTATACGCAATGTGCCATCGAACTCAACACGCTAAAGCCCCAAGGGGTGGTAAGGGAGGAATAAAATAATAATTATTTATTAGTAAATTTGTTGGAAATAAATATATACAAATATATTTTTTTAAAATTGAAGCCTTAATAGATTTTATTTGATCTTTAGCAGTCTACCTTGCGTATACTTAACGCACTTGCCATAAATACCACGTACTTGCCTTACGTAATACGTAATGTGCTTTAGAAGCTTACGCCCAAAAGCACGCAACGTTATCTTTAAGCCCACTTAGCGTATACGCAATGTGCCGAAGCGGATTACTGTAGAGGAAAAACGATAGCCTGCTTTTGGGCGCATTACGTATAAGCAACGTAGAAACAAGTACTGAGAAAACCTTAATCAATCAAATCCAATGCAATCCACCAATTAAGGGCCGAAATTCATTTTTATTTCAATTATATATGTATTGAACATGACACACATCGTTTGGGGGTTACATGTTTGGGCTTTACACATCTGTTGGCAGGCGTATTCCCCGCTGTTTTAGTGAGTTAGACATTTCAAACATTTCAAACACAAACGGGGGTGGGGGGACTCTAAGGTTTAAATGCTTCTGTTAGTACACTACGAGTACAGGGGCAGGGGATTCGATCTGAAATTCCTCGGGGGGGTGGACGCACACCCACTGCATATGGTCACTTATATTATATACATTGCATTCGCTTAACTCTGACTGCTTGTATGTACATATTGCTTTCCTTTTCTCGCTTTATCTTCTTCTCCTTTTTATTGCACGCTTAATAATTAATTTTACAATTACCGAAAACAAAATTAGAATAGAATCGAGGGGGGGCAATGAGCACAAGTACGTTTTTCGAGGACATAATAAATAGTTGCAGGCACTTATATGACTGAATTTTAGATGGAACAGATTAGGGGATTAACATTTAAGATAGAAATCATTAAGATTAGTGTTTAGCTTTGTATGTTACACAAGGCGCGTGGCAGGTGGGCGGATCCGTGGGTCCCTCGCTCCCATATATATCGGGTCCCTCGTCGCATCCTATGGTGTGGTGGCACCCCTATACCATCTAGTACTGGTACCACGGCTGCCGGCGCACCCACTGCAGCCGATTGCTGGTCTGATCCGATCGGATCTTGATGCTGGCTCCCTCGGCGGCGCGAACTGTCTCCTTCACCTGCAGATCGAAATGGAGGAAGAAGGAATTAGTACAGGATTATAAAACCTCTTTAAATTACGGATATGTAACTAACTAACTAAAAATATTTATGAAACAACACAAAATAATCAAATTAAACCATATCATCTAGAAACATAACTTAATGTAATTAGATTTTTCATCCCTGAAATGAAGTGCTGAAATGAAGTACTGAAATGAAGTACTACTTTATGTAAATACTAAGAAATAACATTAAACTAACGTTCAATTGAAATTGTAAAACTAATATTAATAGAGAGAAATAACCAATAACATTACACTCAAATTGAGAATTTTTGTTTTTGAAATATAACCTCACTTTATAAATATAATTCTCACTTTGAATGAAAAATACTGACTTTCAGCATAAATTTTGCAAAAATGATATACTAAAAAATACTAAAGCATTTCTTCTCCAAGAAGGAAATCAAATTTTTACTAAAAATGCAGTTTGACAACGCACAGAAAAAAGTTTACAAAAGATCAGATTGATATGTGCTGGTCTATTTGATATTTTTTAAAGATCAAAACATTCATTTTGATATGAGCAAAGATTATGTTTAACTTATTTTTCATTATATGCTTGAAAAATACTACATTTGTTATTTTAAAATGAAATAACTGATATGATAAAATATCAAGTTGACATGTTTTAAATCATAAATTTGACATTAATCATATCGGAATTATATCGATATGAAATAAAGTAGAATATATCGTATTTCATATCGGTTTTGTTTTTCTGTGCGTCTATGATTAATTTTGAAAAAATAACAAAGAACACTTACGCTCTGCATGAGGTTCTGGGCATTGCCCACCAGCATCTCGGTGGCCTCGCGATCCTCGTCGGATCCCTGGGCGCCCAGCATGGTGGCCTTGACGGTGGACAGGATCTTCAGCTGGGTGCCGATGGTCGGGATGCGCTCGCACACCTGCAGCAGATTGGTGCGGATGCGGCGGTCGGTGCACTGGCGGGCCAGCTCCTTGGCCAGCCGGGTCACGTCCTCCGAGGCCTCGGCGATCTTCTTGGCGGTGGCGATCAGCTCCCGCTTGCTGCCCCGCGAGTCGGAGAGCACCAGCTCGCTGAGCCGGGCCATCAGGATGGCCATGCGCTTGGCGGCGGCAATGATCTCGTTGTCCTTGGACGACCACTGGCGCACCTCCTGGTGGAGGCCACGGGCGGCGATCTAGTTGGGGATGAGGAATGATTAGCCACTCTACTCA
The DNA here is from genome assembly GCA_037075245.1 of Drosophila mimetica. Classification (NCBI taxonomy): domain Eukaryota; kingdom Metazoa; phylum Arthropoda; class Insecta; order Diptera; family Drosophilidae; genus Drosophila; species Drosophila mimetica. The sequence continues at coordinate 24,792,488 of JBAMCH010000005.1, read as the reverse complement.
TATTACGTAGGCCACAGAGGAACTCACCAGGATGGGCTGATTGGCATGCGGCATCGTCCGGAAGACGCCCTCGTCCTCGTCATCCGTTTCCGGCGGTGGCGGACGCACTGGCGCCAGACCCTCCCTGGGCAGTGGTGGGCGCGGTGGGGCACGCTCAGCTGGGGGATAAAAATGTAAAGATTACAGGGATTGTAATACACCTACATATAGAGGCAATACCCACCATTCTGGTTGGACAGATGCAGGGCGCTCAGCTCCGGAATGGGCGGCGGCAGGGATGTGGGCAGCGGCGGCGGCTGCGGCGGCGCAATTGCTTCCCTCACCTCGCGCACATCGCCCAGCAGTCGCTGGAAGGAGTTCTTCCAGGCGGCCGCCGCCGCCGGATCGGCAATGTTGGTGGCCACCAGCTTGGCATCGCCCACCATGGCGGGCAGCGAGCGCTCCAGCCGATTGGCGGCCGCATTCAGTCGCTCCGTGAACACCGGATCCTCCGAGTTGTCCGCCTCCTGCTTGGCCACCAGCAGCACCCGGTTGATCAGGCGCGCAATGTTCGACGTGTTGTCCACCATCTTCTGCGGCTGCCGCGCATGGATGGCGTCCTCGCAGAGCTTGGCGTACACCTGCATGTGCTCCTCGGAGGTCTTGATGAAGTCCGCCGGATCCGTGGCCTGGTCGCAGAGGGTGCGCATGCGCAGCACCGTGTCCGCGTACTGCTGCTTGAGGTTCTGCAGATGCTCGTCCGCCGCCTTGCTGCCCGGGTAGTTCATCCGGATGCGGCCCGCGCTGATGAGCTGCGGCGTCAGCGAGTCCACCTGGGCGGCGGAGGAGAGCAGGATCTCGGCGATCTTCTTGTTGCCACAAGCTCCGCCCGCGGCCACCATTCGCGAGGTCTTCGAGGCGCGATCGCTGAAGGCCTGCAGGTTGTTGGACTTCTGGTTGAAGTTCTGCTCCCGACCAGGAGTGCCCTCCGGCTGGAGCACCGCCTCGGTGAACTGCTTGAGCGGCGTGCTCACGTCCATGAAGTCCTGCACAATGCGATTGACCAGCGCATTCTGGATGGCCGCCTTCAGTTCGTAGAGCTTCTGGGTCAACTGCTTGGCGGCCACCTTGGCCGCCGGCCCGGAGCCGGCTGCCTGGCGCTTGAGGCGCTCCACCTCGTCGCACAGCTGCTGGATCTCGGCCTTCTGGTGGCCGGGGCAGCCCTCGGCCACCTTGCGGCCCTCCTCCACGATCAGGTTGATGGCCCGCTCGCCGAGGCCGCCGTCATTGATCTCCGGGTGCTGCAGCCACTTGACGGCCTGCTCCAGCCTGCCCTGGATGGTGTGGGCCGTCTGCTGGACGCCGGCCTTGTCCACGCCGAGCACCGCCTGGTGGACGAGGGACTGCAGTTCGCCCAACCGGTCGCGGATGCCCCTGGCCAGCGACTCCGCCTGGGGACTCTGGCCCTTGCCCTCCTGCCGCAGCTCGCACAGGGTGTTGGCCATGGCCGTCACCTCGTCGGCCAGCTTGCGGATGGGGTACGAGTCCTGGGGCAGGCAGCGCTCCGAGATCTCGGCCGCGTTGTCGATCACCTGGCGCAGCGCCTTCTCGCCGACGCCGCCGCGCAGGGCGTAGGGGTTCGAGAGCCACTCGTTGGCCAGCTCCATCTTGTTGGAGATCGCATTCGAGAGCTTCTTCAGCACCGTGAGGTTGTCCAGCTCGCTGGTGTCCTCGTCGTAGGTGGTCAGCTGCAGCACACGGATGATCTCCTGCAGCTCATCGCTCATCCGGGCGGCCAGGTAGTTCCTATTCTCAGCCGCCTCCTCGGCTCCGCGGCCCTGCTGCTCCACGATGTGGATGTAGACCTTCATGCTGCAGATGAGAATGGGGGCGAGGGTCTTCACCTGCTCCAGGCAGCGCACCAGGATCTCGCTGTGCACCTGATGGGTGAGCTCCTTCTCGCGGCCCCCGACCTCGCGATGCACCTTGCTGAGGCACGGCGAGAGGTCCTTGAGGAACTGCACCAGCTGCTCCATGGTGTTGATCACCTCGGCGACGGCCAGGTAGTCGAGCACGCGCTTGCACTCCTGGATGATCTTGCGCACCTCGCTCTCGTCGAAGCAGAGCAGCAGCGAGGAGGTGCCCTGCAGGATGCCGCGGCTACCCTCGATTAGCTTCTTGCGCGCCGGTCCGGAGTAGGGATCGGAGCGGAGCATATCGGACGCCTCCTCCAGCAGCTGCGAGGCACCCTCCACGCGGTGCAATGCCGAGGGCATGTCCTGGCGCAGGATCTTGTCGTCGGAGCTGTTGATCGTCTCGCGGCCCACCTTCACCAGATTGGCCACCGCCGCCGACACCACCTGCACCGGCCGGCTGAGGTCCGGCATCGCGTTGCCATCCTCGGCCTCCTCGTGCAGGATGACCAGCCGAGATACCTAGTTGAGTTGGATGATGCGGCGGAGGAGGCGGAGTGGATGGGGGTTGGTTTGGGTAGAGGGAAGAAAACACGTTTTAGTACATGGTAATCTGTTTATATAGAGAGAGGTTGGAAATGGATTGGGGGCATGTCGCTTATGGTTTCCCATCTGTCTAACTAACTAAGGGAATATACTTCTTACATTCTACTACGATTTTATGATTACTACACCATTAATCCTTAAACGATATAGCTACACAAAGAGAATTATTCAAGCACACTCTTTCTTAAAAACTTTGAGCTGAATATTCTCAGAATCAGAACAAAGTGTTAGGAATTGATTAAACTTGATTCAAGCACAAAGAAAACAATTTCACACGGATAAGAATGTCATGTAATTCTCGTTGTGTACACAGAGAGAAAAATGTAAGTACATTTGGTCTTGATTTGAGGTAATCACGTTTTGAGATCAATATAATAACAAATCGGTGAGAAAGGAAAAGTTTAATTAACATTATAACAACTTTTTAATACATTTAGACGACTGATTTGATTAATTGAGATACACAATGTAAATACCAGTCAATTTTACTTGATTCAAGCACATAAAACCCACTTAACCTAAAATTTAAAAAATCTCCTTCTATTTTTAGGAACATTTTCAACTCAAATGAATTCTCTTTATGTACTATTTTTACTATTTACTTTTTAATTATCCAATAAAAATATAATAAAAATCCTTCATACATAAATGAAAACCATCCGACTCTCGTTTAATTGAGAAAGATTTACTCAGTTGTCATTATTAGAATCAACTATTTTTGTCTTCAAGTAACGATTTCGATTGTAATCAATCACTTCCATCATTGCTCCACATTCGCTTTATCAATTGAAGCCTTCCGAATGAACGACAAGCAATTGGATCGTGTAACCAGACTGCGCTGAGCCGCTCCATTCAGCCATTCAAGCGCGCTGATTGATCAATCAATTCCAATGGAGTTGTTTATGGAAGCAGAACTGTTAATGATCTTGCTGCGTGATCGCTCGACTGCAAGCCCACTCGTAGCCATACTCATACTCATTCACAACAGACTCGAATTGGGGATTCTGGCGAAGAGACGTGGGCGCCACGGAACGCCACATGGTGCACGGCATTTGGACTTGACATCAGCATCGAAATCACCATCACCATCGAAATTGAAATCAGCACCTGCTCAAGGTGTTTCTGGCCATGGCTATGACTATTTATAGAGAGTGAGCAGCTACAGCTAATCTCCCCTGAGCCCCACTAAACCGAAACTAAACCGAAGCGCGGCCAAGCGAAAGACCTAAGACCCCCAAGACGCGACTGCTGTAATCCGGGGGATTAACCGGCGGTTAACCACTGAGCGCGGGCATTACAAACTGCTTACTGAGTGGCCTCCCTTCAGCGCTTAAGCGCCACCAATTAGCAGCAATTGGCCCACTTGATTAATTCATTATGCAATTAGGCAGCTCTAATTATGTAGACATGGACAGGGACTATACATAGGGGTCTGGGCACACTACATATATCCATGTGCTGATTGATGTGCTGAATGATCGTTTTTAATTCATCAGTCCACATCACCCACTCTATATAGAGAATCCTCCCCACGGTGGATGACTAATGCACTGGGCTTGCTTTTTGGCACAGTTTTCAGACCTCAGTCCTCACTCATCCGCATCCGATGGACGTGTAGTGTATAGTTATAGTCATACACTCATAAAAAGTTCTTTCTAAATTTTAGAAATCTCGCGTTTAAATCGACCAGCCATTAAACTTTAAAAAAATATTTCTTGTTTTTAGAAAAATCGCGCTTAAATAAAGAAATTCAACATTTCAAGAAAGAAGTTTTCTTAAAAATAGAAAAAAATTAAATATTTTTTCTTGTTTCTAAAACAATGGCGGGGTCAACTTTGGCAAATTCAAGAAAGGTTTTTCTAGATTTTATGGAAATTTTCAGGTTATTTGTTATCAGTGTATAGTTATAGTTATACGTACACCTACTACTCCCACACCTTCTCTCCTCACCTCTTGGCATTATGGCCTTTGCCTTTGCTGCTGCCATGATTTCATTTTCATGGCTTGTCCGTCGTAAATGTTTTTATTTTTTGGTTGCTTCCTCTAAACGTATTTTATGCTGCTATTTTTGGAACTCGGCCAAAGCAGCCAAAACCCCCCATCCCTGATTCTTCATTTTCATTTGTTGCGTTCGCGTTATTAAATTAAAATTCTGCCTGTCCTCAGAAGCTCAGGTTGGCCGCTGGCCTCTGATCAACATTTATTCTTATTATTTCTACCTCATTTATTTTTAGACCCGTTAAGTAACACCAAAAGAAAACAAAGCGAGAAAACAAGCAAACAACAACTGATCGCTGATCACCTCCTCTCCGCGAGTTTGTTTCATCTCATGATGGAAGGCGCACATAAATGAATGGATATACATTGAGGGGGCGATCGAATCGAAACGGGGGACTATGTATATAGCGAGCATAACACCCAACACATGCCACACAGATGCAGTTGGATGATGTCAGGTGCGAGTGTTGGGAGCTACGGCTACAGCTGCCGATAAGTGATCACTGATCAGTTATCGATTACTGCTAGTTTGGGTGGGGAAAATGGAAAGTGGAGTCAGTGGTGCGCGCAGTCTGGTAAAAACTCGCAACTAATGGTATTTCTTCTAGCACGTAAACATACACTGGGGAAAAGCACTAGGTTTTAAGGCCAAACGAAATTCTTATAGAAATCGTAGAACTTAATCTTAGCTTTATAACTTACAATAGCATATATGTATTTAAATTTTTTTTATAATTTTTATAAAAATGTTTTAATATTCTGTAAAAATAATGATCTTTTATCATAGCTTTTCCAACTTTAGCTCTTTTCCCTCAGTGTATATTTGCACGTAAGTCTCACAAGCATGTCCTTTTAATCAAACCATGGAACTTTACCTTCTTGGGCGCCAATTTGCTTACTAGTTAGAGCTATGCAGACGAGAGATTTACTTGAGACAACAGTTCAGCCCTCTATCCCGAACCCCAAAAGACGTAGACCCCATTCTCAAATGATATCTTACCTGCTGGGCAACAGGATCTAAAATGCTCTCGATGGTTTTTGTGTGGAAGACGGGCATTTTGGCTTCTTTGGCGCTTCCTTCTTTTTCAGTTTGTTTATCTCGGTGTTGCTGCTTTCCTCTCTATCTCTCTCTCTCTCTCTGTATCTTTCTTGTGGGCCAGATCTCTAGTTAACTGAAAGATAAAAGAAAACATTTAAATGGGCACAAGACGTAGCACAAACATCTCAGGGGGTTATCTCTCCAAGAGCCAAGTGCACGGGGCAAGTAATCAGTGCTGTTCTAGTTTCCATTCGAAAGTAACCATATTTCACAATCCCGGTTCTTGGCACGTTTTAAAATGATATGCCTCCGAAACAAATTATAACTGATCATGGACTTATTCGGGCACAAAATGTCCTATTAAGGCAGTAAAAATAAATACCCATTTCAATTAACTTGCATGCCATCTTCAAACTCAGTATATAGATCTGAATAAACTGATCAATTGAAGAATTCAAGTTCCAAAGAACTTGTTGAATATTCTATAGAACATCTTATAAAAAATATGGTTTATAGACTACAGTAGACTATACGTTTTATGGGTTATCTTACGGATATGTTTTTAACAGACAATCTATAGATTAAAGTACTTTTTCTTCACTGTTTGGGCAAACCTCTCCAGATAAGCACTCCCCTCTGTTTCCAGATTAACATAGTTGTGAGTTCCCAAGGGTTCGGGTTTTTCGCCTGAATAACTTATCGCCCGAAGTTTCCGCTATTCTTCATGTTTTTTTGTTTGTTATTATTGTTCAGGTCTTTTCTGTTGATTCAGTTTTGCTTGTTTTGGCTTTCGCTTTAATAACGATGACGCATCTCGTGAGGTCACTTTGCCAGACTTTTGGGGGATGTCGATATTGGGTATCGGATTGGAAATGGAACTGGCTATGGTGACGCACTAACTGGCCAAGGGTGCGGGTCTTAATTGGCCATGATTTACGGCAAAAGGTGGTAAACGGTGGAAAGTCGTAAGCGGGTAATGGAAAATGCGGGAAATGGAAAAGCGAAATCCGCGCCAAAGACATTGAAAATACGACTTCCTCTATGGAGGTGAACTGGGTATCTGGATGTATTTTGTGCGTGGGAGGGTCCATTTTTAGGCGGGGGGGGGGGTATGAAAACAGGTCTATCCAGAAATTGAAAAACCCGAACTATTTCTGGATCTTAAGAACCTGCAATGCACACACACTCACACTCACTGCCAGATGAATATCTAAATATATATATCTAAATATATAGGAACACTTGTGATGTGTGATGTACGTCCGCCACTTATGGAATTTTGCTTTCGATTGATTTTCGCCATTCTCAACGCCCGGTTCGAAATCGTTTTCGAGATGTGGGCTGGGGTTTATTGACTTTTGTTTGTGGTTTCTTGCCATTTATGGCTAACAAATTCTAGCAAATTGTTGCACCAACACACACACACACACACACACGTCCAGTTGGAACAGGTTGATCGAGGCAGTTTCTTATCAGAAGCGCTACAAGTGCTTCTGGGTTTGGATTTCCGATCACAAAGAACTGTTCCCAGGGGGGGGCAGCTGGGACTCCAATTGGGAAACGGTAGCTGCTCCCCAATTGGGATAAATGATCGCATGCACACACACTCAAATTCGAAATCTCATTGCGAAGAAAATCAGCCAGAAAATCTCCCGAACGTGATCTCTTTTGAAACTTGGAGCTTTATTGTTGCATATTTACTGCTTTTTTTGGGCTTTGTCACTGGGAATTTATTAATCACGACACCAATACAGTTGCAGCAGCAACAATTGGTTCACACACACACACACTGGCACCACAACAAAAACATAAAATAAATGGAAAATAACTATGGAAGTTAAAGGGAAAGAAAAACACGGCGGACAAATGTTCATCAACAAATAATTCACCGATTCGGAATGGAATATACTGTCTATATGTATGCCGTTATTTAGTTATTTACTTTGTCTGGCTCGATTTTGCTGCGCCCCAACTTTCTTGCCCGACTGTTCTTTCAATACTAAAAAAAGATTTCGATTGGGGGGCGCGCACACACACACCAGCACGCTCGCACACTCAGCCAGTCTGCGCACAGTGGGCATCACGAGAACAAATTCTAGCTGGAAAGTTTATGCTTCCCAAATAGGTTAATAACTTATATTTTATCAAAACATATCATGAATTAAAAATATTAATTTGATAGGATGTAGAAAAGCTATAGGTATATACCTATATACTATATAATATATATAGGTATATACCTATATATATTTACCTTTTTAAACAAAATGAATTCTGTAACTTGAATTAAGCTCAAAACAAACAAATATAAAATTCACAATTAAAAGGTTATTTTTAAGCCAGTTTAATAATAGATATCACCCACTGTGCTGGGGTGACGCTATATCGCTGTTCTCTGTTCTTTTCGCTTTGCTCTTTTCCTCTTCTTCATCGCTGCTTCTTCTTCTCCTTGGGGCTTGGAGCCCCCGATGACTGCCATCGATATCGATAACCCTCCACATTCTAACGGTGATCGCATTTGAAAACGAATAAAATAACGAATTAATCCGCGATTCGCAATTAAATAACACCCGCAAATCTGGCAAATCGCCTGTGTACGATTGCATAATATATGTAAGTATAATACAAATATGCGCCATGTGCATGCGATCTATTTGTAACGTATTTCTCTATTTCTCGCGTTACGTGCCATGTACTTAAACCCAAGTTAAGCGGGGGGCGTGGGGGGAATTGGGCGGGGGATTCGAAATCCAGGGGCTGGGCGGCCATGCAACATATCTATGTGGGTATTAAACACACGCTGCTCACTCCTGCTATTTCCGTTGACTGAGTTTGGGTCTTTAGCTTTTGGAGCCTCAGTTTCGGGCGCGCAGTTTTCCGTGGCTTCCGTCTGCGTGAGCTGCTGAAAAATAAAAGCAAAAACTTTAGAAGAAGTTCACACACAGAGCCGAAACAAAATGGAAAAACGGAAAAACAAAGAGAAATACAATGGCAAACCACCCATCGAAGTTCCCATGCCCTGCAAATTGGGGGAAAATCTTGAAGTCAGGCGTTCGTATTTATCTGATTAAAGATGGTTTCAAATGATATGAAGCTACAATGTTGGAAATAAACTATATTAACGAAGAGAAACCCGGAAAATTCAGAAGAAATATGTTTTGTATAATAAATCTATAGATTTTAATTATTGAAAATAATGGTCATATCATAACAACAAATATTAAATTATTTTTTATCGTGTAAATTTCACAAATTAGGTCTAATTTGGGTGTCTTGGTGTAGAGTACGATGCGGCACCGTCTAGTCCTCACCTGGCTAACAAAACCACCCACAAGCCATGACACGATGATCGCTGCCATCCGAAATGAATGAAAATTGCAGGTTTTCCACTGAGCAGTCGGCTCTTTTTCGTTTGCGGCGCGTGCGAGGCTCCACGAAAGCAAGGCAAACCAAGCCAAACCCAAAACCCATGGCTCTGCCCATTTTTTCGATGGACTGCGTCACGGAAGCGGTATTCCATTACACTGCATTATATCCACCGCATTCCGTGGGCCTGTATAAATAAAATGGTCGCAGTGGGGCAGCAATCAAAGCAGCCGCATCGTCGGAGCCTTCAACACCTTCAGCACCTGCAACTGGATCTCAAGCCAAGCGATATGGATAACCGCAGTTTGGTGAGATTTCTGCTCAGGATCACACGAGGATTACGCTTAATAAACGTCGCTCTTTTTTCCAGCTGCTGAGGCTCTCGATTGTGGTGGCGCTGGTTTTGCTGTTCGTCTGCGTACCGGAAACGGAAGCGGGGTATGGATTACCAAGGGATTACTTAAAAATCACATGATCAAAGATAAATCACATTTTACTAAACATCTATTTGGTATTACTTTTAGATGAAGAGATATTAGATAATTATAATATCACTGAAAAGAAATTTATGATATATTTTTTATAATAATTGAATTGATTTTTCAGGAGCCACCAGAAAAAGAAGAAAATCGTGATCCACGTCCCTATTCACAAGAAGATCGAGAAGCACATACACACGGTGGTGAAGCACGTGCACCACCACCACAAGCCGCTCGTTCTGAAGGAGGAGAAGAAGGTGATCCACGAGGACCACCGACCCATCCAGATCCACCAGACCAAGGAGCACATTCACCACCACGAGAAGCACGACCACCACGATCATCACGACCATCACGACCACCACGAGCACCACCACCCACTGCCGCCGCCGGTGGCGCCACCCGCCCTCCCGGAACTCGAGGAGGAGGAGGAGCACATCCACCACCACCACAACTACGAGCACAGGGGCGGACTGCGGGACGACTTCATCGGCGGCGATGGGAGCAGCAGCGAGGAGCGCTGACTATGCGGCGCCCAGCGTAGGGCGCAGACTGATCCGATCCGATCGCCCGGATTGTCCCGACTTTTTGTGATTCCCTAGATATACGTACACACCCTTTTTGTTTGTTTTTTTTTTGTAGCCTAAATCGTAACTTAAGTGTGAATGGAAATGTAGTTAAATCGGCGTAAGGCGAATTTAGTTTTAAGCAAATGTGAAAGGCAATAATCTAAAAGAGACAATTTAATCCACATCTGGTGTTCAGCTTTGCCATTATTTAATGATGTAATTGTAAGCTATACGAAATGTTAGAAAAGGGGACTTGGTTTTATTTGCTATTAAAACAATGGAAAAAAAATACTTTAAAAAATTGGAATTTTCTTTTGTCTTAAACATAAAGCATAAAAAACGTTCAAGTTAAAAATGCAACCTACAAAATTTCAAATATTTTTTTTAAGCATTAAATTATCATTAAGGAACATTGAAAACGTACTCTTAAATAATTATGTTTAATCATATTGCCTGAATCATACTTTTTTAATCACTTTTAACGGAAATTCCGGAAAGCCATTATAAAATTACTGGCATTGAAGAAATTTAAGTATAAATATTATCTTTTATAGGTGAATGTTTAAATAAAAATATGTATGTATAATAAAATTAAAATGGTATTGTAAATTATATTTTATTTAGCTATGCTATAAATTTTAAAACTAAAATAAAAATAAAATGCTATCGATATGAAAACGGTGCGTATGATTTTTTCCAGGTGGGTGACCACGCTAACTCAGCGAAGACACCCTCCTTGGGCATGAGCGTGTATGGAGTTATCGATGTTTTGGGGACATCGATGACACCGAAGCTGGTATCGATGTTTCTCCACCTCTAATGCTAAACAAAAGATAGTTATTTCATCGATATCAGGTGGTCCACTTTGAGAAGTTAATCGAAGTTAATATAAATAAATATATTTAGGCAGGATTGCGAGCGATATTCCATTTATCCGTTCGCAGCAGCGTCGCATCGAGACCCCCGGGAAACCAGCTACGGCGGAGCACCAGTCCAGGATCGCAGTGTTTGCAGCGGAGCCGCTGCATTGCCTCCTGCCCCGCAGCACAGCTTTCCCCCCGCAGAAAAAGCAACGAACGACTCTGCCCCCTGCCACCTCCTCCACCGCCCCCTGGCCCCGCCCACGTTGCCACCGCCCCCCAAGGCCCCGCCCGCCGACCACGCCCCCCCGCCTGCAGCTCGCCAGGCTTAATCAGCAAATAAACAAACGGAAACGGAAGAGAGTGGCGAGAGGCACGACGAGCGGCAGCAACGGCAGCATTAGCTCCTCCTGTGAGTAATCCGGAAGCTGGAGCAGCAGAAGCGTGGATCCTCATCCATCCGGCGGCTGAGCGATGCAGTATAGGCCACCATGGGTTCACAGACCTTGGAGATTCTGCGCCAGGGCGTGTGGGCCTCGCTGACCGGCGGCTACTTCTACGATCCGCACCAGGGTGTCTTCTGCAACGTGGTGCACCTTTACCTGTGGCTCTACCTGCTCTGCTCGCCCTTTGTGGCCTACCTGGTGAGTGCTGGGTGTCCCTAGGTATTCCCAACTATTCGTAACCCAACGCGAATCTCCCACAATCCATTTCCAGTACTTTCCGAGCACTTGGCTGACATGGTGCCTGTACTGCGTGATAACCAGCCTGACCATTCTGATGGTCAAGCTGGCCAATCTGGCGCTGCACCGGCTCTACGATCGCGCCCAGACCATGTCCGAGGTGAACCTCAAGGGGCAGTTCTTCAAGGTCACCAAGGAGACGGAGCCGCGCCACGACGACGAGGGCGGGATCGAGATGAAGGTCATCCGGCCCGGCGGCTCGCGCATCTCCGTCGAGCAGGCCATCAATGAGGCCAGCGAGGAGAACAGCATCATGTCCATCGACAATGTGAACAGCATAATTGGTGAGTTTTTCTCGTCTTGCACCCTGTCCTCGAGCCTAATCCCTTTCCTTCGCAGACCTGAAGGTTGATGTGCATCGCAAGAACAGCTCCGAGTCCATTGAACTGATGTTCTACGCCCCATCCATGCTGTCCGGCGGCAGCCAACAGGATCAGCAATCGCTGGCCGGCTCTGCCAGCGTCAGCAAGTCCATCAGGAGCACGGGACCGGGCGGGAACTCCTCCACCAGTGCCGCCGCCCAGGCGGATCTGTTCAACAAGTACCTCACCGTCTATCCGGAGGTTGTCGAGGGGGCTGGCAGCAGTGCGGGCAGCGCCGATGGCGGCAGCAGCGGCGGCGACAGCCGATCGGGCGGAGCAGTGGGTGCACTGGGTCCTGCGGGAGCGGGCACGGCACCCGTTCAGCACGTCCGTACGGGACACTTGTCGCGCAAGTGCTCCGAGGTCTTCAGCCGCCGCCATCGACGACGTCTGGAGCGACAGAGCAGCCTGGACACAGCGGCAGCCGCGGCCAACTCCAGCGTGGAGCACAAGTTGATGCGCAACCAGTCGGACACGATAGCCACGGCGGCACCCTCGTTCCTGCACTCACAGCCAACTAACAAGGCGCGCGGTCAGGCCAATCCGCGCCAGCACTTCATAGCTAGCACTCCGTCGGCTGCAATGGGTGGGGGAGATGCCGCGTCTTCATCCACCGCCGTCGTGGTCATTGCCCCCGCCTCGAATGCTGCGGCGAATCCCGGACGCTCCTCCCGTCTGCAGCGTCACAGGAGCTCGGAGACGCACGACGAGCGGCTGAAGCACCAGAGCCGCGGCGGTCTCTTCCAGCCCATCCTGCAACTTCCGCACCACAGTGCAGCCAGCAGCATCGGAGCGCTGGCGGTGATCGGCGGCGGTGGCGGCAGTGGCGCCGCCAACGATGTGGAAGACATGGAACTGGGTCTGGCCAGGAATGCGGGCAGCGGCGGAGTGGCCGACGCCTGCAGCCGAGCCCTGCAGTCCTGGATACTAGGTGAGCTAATTGTCTATCTGTGTGGTTTTCTTCGCACCTTATGTTCCACTTGTGGTTTCTATTTGCTAACAACTTTGTGCTCACCACGTAGATCCCTTTCCGGACGTGTACCTGGAAGACGATAGCTACACCAAATCAGATCTGGGCATCGAACAGCCGCACCAGCCGACTTTCCGCGCCCAGCATCATCATCATCACCATCATCACCACCACCTGCATCATCACCTGGGCGGTGCGATCATCCGCAAGGATCCCACCAGCACCATGTCTGCACTTCAGCTGGCGGGAGGCGCCCAGCCGGGAACGGGCGGATCGGGAGCTGGCGGAAGTGGAGCGGCTGGAGGAGGCGGCTCGGCTGCCGGGATGAAGCGACGCAGACATTCCAATGCCACCAGCTACAAGCACAACTCGGGTCAGGGCAACAAGTCCTCTCTGGCGGGCGGCGGAGGAGGACGAGGAGCGGCCGGCGAAGCAGGAACATCGGGCGGAAGTGGAGGAGCTGGCGGAGTGAGGCGCATCAAGAGCGCAGCCTTGGAGGTGCTCTGCCCGCAGCCCTCGGTGTCCAATCTCAGTCCCCATCCGAACAGCGTGGAGGCCATCTCGGGCCAACAGCAGATGCGGAATCCCCTGCCACCGCCCAGCAAGAGTCTGGTGCGAAACCAGCACCTCAATCTGTATCCCACGCAAGGCTTTGGCGACTCGAACCAGTCCGGAGCAGGCGGAGGAGCGCCTGGCAACGGTAGCACCTGCAGCAGTCTCTTCTTCGGCAGCTCCAGCGCTTGCGGCTCCACCACGGCACTGATTGAGCCCCCGGTCTATCCCATAGTGGAGCACTCTGACGAGAAGACGGCGCACGAGGAACACGATGACGTTTGCCTGGGAATCGGTCAAGGTAACGCCGACGATGACGACGAGGTCGACGATGTACCCATCCGCAGGAGAACCCGTGCGTTGGGCTGCAGCCAAACGCACTACAGTGCGGAATCGGATGTGGGCGGTTTCCTGGCGGACGACGTGGCCGCTGACGAGGATGTGTTCAAAGATTTCGACGACAACCTGGAGCACATCCTCAGTGAGCTCCAGCAGACGCACAATCAGCTGGACGACGTCCTAAAGACCCACGATCTGCAACACCATGCGCACTTGCACCACCAGCATCACAAAGGAGCACCAGTGGAGGGCGGCGTGGCCGCGGCAGTGGGAGTGAGTGGCGGGAATGATGACGACGATGAGGAGACGGAGGACAACAACACGGGTTCACGATCTCCGCTGCTCAGCGATCGCAATCGCCAGCAGGCGACACTGCGCGAGATCCAGGCGGACAAGCAACTGCGCCAGGAGCTGTCACACCAAACTGGGGCAGTAATCCCAGCTCCCATTGCGCCCGCACCCATTCGCAGCGAGGCGGATTCCGGCTGCCCGTCCAGCGATTGCGAGCAGGTGAGTGCCAGCTCCAAGGATCAGCTGCTGGCGGGCATGGAGTCGGATCAGCAGCAGCATCATCAGCAACCGCTGAGATGTCAACTGGACGAGGAGCAGCCGTGCACCTCGAAGATGGCCGCCAAGAGTCTGGGAGCCATTCCGAAGGTGGTGAAGTACCGCGAAGTGGATGAACTAAGGAGGCGACGCCGCGGAGGCTCACCGGCGGATGCGTCAGAACTCGTGGGCAACGAGTTCGCCCTGGTCAAGCAGACCAAGCTGGCCTCGCGCAACTCCTCCTCCTCGAACTCCACGCACAGCATCAGCCTGACCGACAGTTTGACGGCCGACATCCATAAGATGCTCTGGCTGATGCACGGCGGCGCTGTGGACGATCGGGGCCGACCCATCACGGGCATTTCGGCGGACGGCACCCCCATCCCGGCGAGCAGCAGCCTCGTCCCGCCCAACATGTCCAACGCACACTTCCAGTTCTACCAGGATGCCATTCAGGCGATCCAGGGTGCACATCCCACTTCCAATTCCAGCGTGGAGCACATGACGAACATTGAGCGGGCCCTAGCCCGGGATAAGCTGCGCCTGGATGCCAAGTTGTTGTGCGAACAGCTGGCAGCGGCGGCGGCGGCGGAGGCCAACTCCGGAGTACGCGGCCCAACGCTCGCCACCCAGCAGATGACGCAGCAGCACGTCGGCATGCTGATGCGCGGCGGCTCCGGCTCGCGGCATCCATCCAGCGCTCCGTTCTCTGTCCAAGGACTGATCAATGTGATCCGCAACGAGCGCCAGGTGGCACGCAGCCAGCTGGACGCCTTGCAGCAACTCAGCGATGCGGCTGCGGCAGTGGCGGCCAATGCCAGCGAGGCTGCCTCCGTCTCGGCCTCGGGAGCTGGCGGTGGCGGAGCATCGGGTAGCGGCGGCGGCGGAGTCCTCAGCGCCCTGGGGCTGGCCAATCATCCGAGCAACCAGATCAGCCAAATCAGCCAGATCAGCCAAATGAGCCAGCCCATGCTGAATGTGGACGGCCACTTTGCACCGTACTGCGACTACTGGAGGCCGGCGTGCCTCCTGTCCGCGGCGGAGAAGCCGGCGGCCCCAAAGAGCTTCTACAAGTACCGCTTCAAGTGGTGCGGCCAGGAGCACGAGTTCAAGATCGCCATGGACCGGCTGGAGCTGCTGGCCCTCTTCGACCGCGACCTGCACTGGATGCACGTGCTCCTGGCCAGCCTGCTGTGCACCATGGTGGCCTGCCTGGGAGCGGCGATACTGCAGCACGACCACTACAAGGATCTGTGCGCCCTGCTCTTCTGCGCGGTCATCGCCGGAGCTCAGTACTCGCTGGTGAAGAGTGTGCAGCCGGATGCAGCGTCGCCGGTGCACGGATTCAACAAGACGGTGGCCTATTCGCGGGCCATATACTTCTGCCTGGGCGGGGGCATGCTGCTGCTGCTCAAGCGCCTGGACACGGACTACGGGGAACGGCCGCCCGACCCGGTGGTCTTCTTCGGCATGCGCTACTCGCCCGCCGATGTGGTGGCCCTGCTGCTGCACGCGCTCTACATCCTGCTGCTGTGCTTCCCCATCATCTTCTCGGTGGGCCTGTGTCCGCAGATCAACACGTTCCTTATGTACCTGCTGGAGCAGATCGACATGCATGTTTTTGGCGGAAATGCGGCTAGCAGTCTTCTTGGTAAGTTCTAACCCCATGCAATCCCGATCTATGGATCAAAGTCTCACGCTTGGCCATTTTGCAGGCTCCTTTTTGTGCGTGCTGCGATCGGTGCTGGCCGTGATGCTGCTATATGGACCTCTCTACGGCGCTCTGGACGAGCAACGGGGCACGCAGTACATCCTGTTCTCCATCTTCTGCGCCATGCTGGTTCCCTTGGGCTACCACCTGTCCCGGTGCGCCAGCGACTTCAGCCACCTGTGGCGGCTGATCAAGACCTGCATTGTGAGCACGTACCGGGACGACGAGGACGAGGAGCTCAGTCAAGTGCAACAGGTGGCGGCTTCCGGAACAGTTGCCGCACCAGGCAATAGCACCGCCCTTCAGTTGGCCACCAGCACTCCGAAGCAACGCAGGCACACGGACGCGAAGACGGAGCAGCAGGAGCAGATCGAGCTAAGCTCGCTGGAAAAACTAACCGCCAACGAGGAGCGGCAGGAAAGGGAGCCGGCAGCGGATGATCAACTGGAGGCAGAGCAGGATCTGCCGCTCCAGCAGAAGCACAGCAAGTCGAAGGCCTCGTCCTTGGGCAGCAGCCAGCAAACCCTCGCCAAGACGATCAGCAGCAGCAAGAGGGCCATCACAGCCTCCAGTTCGTGCACCTCCATTGGAGCAGCAGAGCCAGCGGCCGAAGTGGTGGCCACAGACGCGGCGGAGGGCGAGGATCAGCGCGGAGATATGCTGGCCAGCGAGGAGGCGAGCAAGCACGATTTGACGGAGGCCTATGATCAAGCGGCCAAAGCTGATGAGACCGAGGACAAGATATCCAGCTCATCGGCCACGAATCCCGGGGACATGTCCACGCTGACAGCGGGAGCGGGCACAGCCACGACGGATGCCACACCGGCATGCCTGGAGCCAGATCCCGACGCCGAGGGAGAGGCGCTTGCCGATGAGAAACACCACCAGGGAAATGTGGGAACGGGCACAGGAACTGGCACTACCGAAGCCAGTGAGAATAGCAGTGGTGGCGGCGTCAATGGGAATGCCAATGGCAATGCGACTGGCAACGATCTGCCCGATCCCCTGCCACGCAAGTTGCAGGCCACCGTGACCACTCGGCTGAAGAACGACCTGGTGGTGATGACCCTGCTGGCCGTCAGCGTGCTGGGGCTGCACTGCAGCACCGTGTTCACCGCCCTGCAGCCGGATCTCAACGTGGTGCTGTACTCGTTCATCGGCGTACTCGGTCTCCTGCTGCACTACATCGTGCCCCAGATGCGGAAGCACATGCCCTGGCTGTGCTTCGCTCGCCCGCTGCTCCGGCAGCGCGAGTTCGGCCAGTTCGAGGTGCTCAACGCGCCCAAGATCATGTGGTTCGAGAAGCTCTACATCTACCTTAGTGTCCTGGAGCGGAACGTGCTCTTCCCGCTGCTGGCCATCTCCTCGCTGACGGCGGACTCGCAGCTGATTGTCACCAAGTTCGGACTGCCCTGGGGCACCCTCATTGTGGCCATCTGTGCCCTGAAGTGTGAGTTACTAGAGTTACTACATACAGCAACTGATCAATACCCATCTAACTATCTGCCATCTCGCTCACTTTCATGCCTATCCTCGCCAGTTGTGAGAAACGCCTACTCGGATCCGACCAACCAGTACCTGATCATCATTTTTACGGTATTGCTGTTCCGCATCGATTTCGCCATGGCCACGGAGACCTTCATCATTGACTACTTCTTTGTATCCCTGGCCTTCCGCAAGTGCTGTGACTTCCTGCTAAAGGTGAGAGCACAAGGCTACTATGTAATCTTCTGGCTAATCCAAGTCCAAATCCAAATCCTCCCCAGCTGCAATTCATTGTGACCTACATTGCTCCGTGGCAAATCACGTGGGGCTCCGCCTTCCACGCCTTCGCCCAGCCCTTCAGCGTGCCCCACTCGGCGATGCTGTTCCTGCAGGCGGGCATCTCGGCCCTGCTCTCCACACCGCTGAACCCCTTCCTGGGCAGCGCCATCTTCCTCACCTCGTACGTGCGTCCCATCAAGTTCTGGGAGCGGGACTACAACACGCGCCGCATTGACCACTCCAACACGCGACTCAGCTCGCAGCTGGAGCGGGATCTGGGGGCGGACGACAACAACCTGAACAGCATCTTCTACGAGCACCTCACGCGCTCCCTGCAGCACTCGCTGTGCGGGGATCTCCTGATGGGTCGCTGGGGAAATGTCAACCAGGGAGATTGCTTCGGTAACTCACCGCACACACACCTCGTTTCTCACTGAACAAGATAACCGAATGCTTCCGAACACTTTTGCAGTTCTCGCCTCCGATGATCTCAACTGCCTGGTGCACATCATCGAGCTGGGCAACGGCCTGTGCACGTTCCAGATGCGCGGCCTGGAGTTCCGCGGCACCTACTGCCAGCAGCGCGAGGTGGAGGCCATCACCGAGGACGTGGAGGACAACGACGGCTGCTGCTGCTGCGATCCGGGGCACCTGCCCCGCCTGCTCAGCGCCAACGCCATGTTCTCCACCCGCTGGCTGGCCTGGCAGGTGGTCGCCGCCCAGTACGTCATCGAGGGCTACTCCATTTCGGACAACCTGGCCAGTGCCACGCTGCAGGTGTTCGAGTACCGCAAGGTGCTCATCACCTACTACATCAAGGTGAGCTCTCTTAGTTTTCAGCGTCGTGTCCTTAGCTAATCCTCATGGGTTACATTTCAGAGCATCATTTACTATGTGGTGAAGAATCCCAAGCTGGAGCAGTGGCTGGCCTCTGGTCCCATTCAGGATGCCCTGCAGCACACGCTGAGCCGCCAGTTCGTCGACCTGGATCCCATTTTCAACTTCAATTTGGACGAGGACTTCGACTTCCGGGCCGTGGGCATCACGCGCTCCAGTTTTTGCTATGTGTACCTCAAGTGGATCAACTACTGCGTGGATATGCGCCGCGATGCTGCCTCCATGGGAGCTGCACCCTCGGCCTCAGCGTCTGGAGGAGCAGCTGCCGGAGGAGCATCCTCTGCCCCGGCATCGGCGGCTGCTGCTCCCCCGCCACCGGTCACGCCCGCCCACAATGACTCGAAAAGCACTCCCAATCTCTCGGCGCACGGCGGATCTGCAGGTCCGGCTTCCGGTCAGTCCAAATCCCAGTCGCAGCAACAGTTGCGCCGTCCGCAGAAGAGTGTTGGCCAGGAGAGCAGCAGCGGCGGCGGAGCAGTGGGTGCGGGCGCAGGTGCTGCCACTGGTCCCGGCGCAGGAGGAGGAGGAGGACCAGGGACCGTTGGCGGAGATCAACAGTTGAGCAGCTCCCACAGTTTTGCCAACATATCGCGGCAGACATCGGAGAGTGCTCCCGGCCTGGGTGGCTATGTGACCTACATGGATCAGAACGTGTTCGTGAAGCTGGCCAAGAGTAGCACCACCACCACCACTGCAGCAGGAGTGGCAGCCGGTCGAAAGGAGAGCCAGGAGAAGCCCGCCCTACGGCTGAAGCTGGCCAGCGTGGGCAAGGATGCGCCGCTGGTGTCCCTCTGTCTGGCCCTGGGCCTGCTGGCCAGGCGATCCCTGGCCACCGCCTCGCACAGTTCGCTGACCGGCGTGGAGTTCTTCCTGCACGGCCTGCACGCTCTGTTCAAGGGGGATTTCCGGATCACCTCGCCGCGCGACGAATGGGTCTTTGCGGACATGGAGCTGCTCCATTCCGTGGTGGCACCGGCCGTTAAGATGGCCCTCAAGCTGCAGCAGGACCACATCACCAATCCGGACGAGTTCCTGGATCCCCACGCCCTGTACGATGCCATCGACAACTGTTCCAATGAGCTGGTCATCTCGCATGAGGCGGATCCCGTTTGGCGCAGCGCCGTCCTGCGCGGAGCACCCAATCTGCTGGCCCTGCGGCACGTGATGGAGGACGGCTCGGATGAGTATCGCATCATTCGGCTGACGAAGCGATGCCTCAGCTTCCGGGTGATCAAGCTCAACCGGGAGTGCGTCCGTGGCCTGTGGGCGGGGCAGCAGCAGGAGCTGATCTACCTGCGCAATCGGAACCCCGAGCGCGGCAGCATCCAGAATGCCAAGCAGGCGCTGCGCAACATCATCAACTCCAGCTGCGATCAGCCCATCGGGTATCCCATCTACGTGTCGCCGCTCACCACCTCCTATGCGGATACGAATGCACAGCTGTGCGAGGTGATTGGAGGCGCCATCACTCTGGACACCATCAGGCACACTGTGCTGGGCTGGTGGCACCGCATCCGGGAGCGCTGTCGCCAAGGCTGCAGCTCGGGATCGGCTCTGGAACCGCACCCGGGCTCGGGACCCGTTCAGCTGGGCGCCTGTAACTTCGGGAGCGGCGGCAGCGTCGTGGGAGCCGGCTCCACAGCCACGGGAGTGGGCGCCTCCGCGGGATCTGGCCTGGGAGTGGTTGCTCCCGGCACCGCCAGCAGCACAGGCGGTGAATCCGGCGACCTGGCGCCCGTGTTCATCTCGGCTCCGCTGTACAACACGCTCACCGTGAACAGTTACTACAACGTGCGGTCGGGAAATGTTCCAGGCGGCGCCATTCCCGCCAATCTGGGCGGGAGCTATGTCAGCGACAGCTTGGCGGTGGTGCGCGGCGGTCTGGCCGTGATGCCCGTCAAACCCACATCCACAACACTCATTGCCGGACTGCTGAACAGAGAACGGGATCAGGAGACTTCCGGATCGGGAGCTGCAGGAGGAGGAGGAGGAGCCAGTGGTGGAGCCACCAGAGCCACCAGCAGTGGCGGGGTGCGCAGTCGCAGACCAGCCGAGGTGGGCGGCAGTCGGGGCAGGGATCACGAGCGCAGGGCCACGCTGCCCATTGCCAGCGGTGGAGCGGGCGGCGGAGAGTCTGTAAAGGATCTGGCCACGCCGCAAACCCAGGTGGAACACGAGCCAAGTCCGCGGAGCACAAAGCTTTCATCGTCATCCGGCAGTCTGGGCCTTGGAATGGGCGTGGGCGTGGGCCTGGGCAACATCATCACCACACCCGGCGATTATCCACGGAAGACCAAGGGACCGATTTGCCTCACCTCCGTGGAAACGGGCGGAGCAGGTGCATCGGTGGCGGAGGGCAAGCCCGCTGGATCGGGAGCAGTAGCAGGATCTGGACCCGGAGCAGGTGCAATCATCAGGAAGCCGCGCATTGAGATCTTAAAGAAGGTCATCATAGTGGACGACACGGGGGTAAGTAAATGAACTGGAAGAGAACACTCTTAAAACACAGGGTAATGATAACCATCACCAATCCAAATCCAAATAGATCTACGACTGCCTGGACATCATTGATGCCGTCGTTTGGCCCACGGAACGCATGCGCAACAATGGCGGGCGGCTGTCCTGGAAGGACTGGGAGCCGAGTGCCGGCATGGTGGGCCACGTGGTCCACTGCTGGACGCCCAACCACAAGGACATGCGCTTCCGCTCGCATGTCAACCGCTACGTCTATCTGGTGGAGATCGGCGACCACTACGTGCCCGTGGAGGAGCTGGGCCTGCGCGAATACAACCAGATAATGGGCAGCAACGAGGAGATGGCCAACTCGCGGCGCAGCTCCATCCAGCGCGAGTTCCACGAGTACAAAATCCAGCTGAGTCTCGGCGGCCTTCCGACCATCAGACCGTCGACAACCGGCGACGCCTCCAAGTCCCACAAGGCCAAGATCCGGGCGGTGAGCAGCAGCAGTTCCGAGGACGAGGATACGTCGTCCACGCGCTCCATACCCATGTCACATGACGATCCTGGCGACCTGACGAACTTCACCAGGCTGGTGAGCATGTGGAAGGAGATTATCTTGGACAATAACAAGCGAAGACTCTACGACATGGGTGAGTTGTCGCCAGAGCTGCTCCAGAAACTGGACGACGCCGTCCAGCAGCAGCAGCAGCAGCAGCAGCAAGATGCGCCCGCAGAGGAGACAGAGGAGGAGGTCACAGCCACAGTCACTGCCAATGAAGGTGAAGAGGGGGCCGAGGAAGCTGAGAAGGAGGAGCAGCAGCAGGAGGAGAGTGCAGCAGCGGGTGCCGAGGAGCAGACCCAGCTAGAGGAGGTAACCGTTTCCAAGCCCGAGGAGCAGCCAGCTCCTCCGCCACCAACACCTCCCTCTAGTCCCGCTCCCGCCGAGGCCAGCTCCACTTCCAGTGCCAACTCCCCGAGCTCCCCTTCACTTAGCCAGGAAGAGGAGGCGGTCGATCCACAGCAGACGCCCGAGTCGCCCTCCGAGGAGCCACCAAGCGATGGGAATGACGAAAGCGAGACGGGGACAACGGTCTGAGGGATTGACGATTGCACTAACGATGGACCTGCCTTCACATAGATTTGCATTTGTTTGCCAAGCAAACACCCCCAAGCGCATGGACTACTGGACTCACACCCAGGTGGCCATGGACACGGACATGGACATGGACACCAACTTGTAATACATATCAGCAGAGAGCAGAGTCACGGGGATAGAGATTACAGAGGGCTTCCGCATTGAGTGCCCCCTTGCATGGGTGTGGCCCATTTCCATATATCCCAGCACCGATCCTGGCCAGAAACCACACATTACAACAACAACAAATGAGAACACTTCCAAGAAATCAAAGTAAAGTTTATAAAACGACTGCGTTTAGTGTATGTATAGGGATTAGGAGCAAACTACAATAATTCAGACAAACAAAAAACAAAGAATTCAATTTTTAGTATTAATTACAAGTTATAGATTATACTCAGTATATAGGAAAACGAAAAGAGCGCAAATCGAGAGCAGAGTTTTTGGACAGGAGATCGATCATAAGATAAAGATAAATATCTAACTAATTGTTGTAACTTGCGAATTGTATAATACGGAAACGGAAAACCAAATGCTTCTCAAACATTACCTATTTTGTTCTTTCTCCTCTTGCTAGCCAATACAGAAATATTAAGCAAACCTAAAGAATTTATAAATGTATATTTAACGGAAATTAGTTTAAAGTTAAAGTTAACGAGCCCCACACACACACAACCACACACAACACAACACACAGACACAAAACATACCAAAATTGATTGTTAACGAGTACACAAATGATACAAAAATCCCGCATAAATTTAGCATAAGCGATAAGAGAACTTCGGACAGGATTCAAGTTACAAAACTAAGATATTACACACAATTCCTAGATGATTAAGATGGATAAGGATGAGGATAAGGATGAGGATGAGGATGAGGATGAGGATGAGGACGAGGATCAAGTGGAATGACGACATGTAAAGCTCTCACGTTGCCTTAATATATTAGACTGATTTTTTCTACACACACATTTGTAGACGTATGGAGGAGATGCATCCGAGGAGTCCCGGCCAAATGCCTGGGGAGGAGGAGCTGCAGCAAACGGAGTCCTAATCCCAATCCCAACTAGCGATTTACATGTACATATAGGGAAGAGCGAAGCTAAGCGAACAAAGCTACAGTTTGTCGGCCAATCCGAATCCGATCGTTCCGTTCCGTTCGTTCGTTCGATGCGTATATAACCAAGGCATATGCCCACTATATAGCCACATGCCCAATTAGCCAAATCTCTCATAAACACAAGTGTAAATGCTAATTTCTCACCACCAGCTGAAGGATTAACTTACGATTAATTACCAAGAGAGAAAACAACCAACAGACAACAAACAAACAAACAAAATACAAAATACAATGAATATTGATTATTTCTATGTACATATATGGATTGTATTAAAAATTTATCGAAACTTAGCTGTTAAAAAGAAACATTTTTATTCCCCCTCACTCCACTCCATTTTTTTTAGTTCCATTTAAAACAAATTTCATATTTATATTATACATAAAAAATTATATAAATATATATCAATTAAATAAATAATAAATGAAACTTGTTATACAAAAAAAAAAAGCACCCGCTCTTAACTAGCTCTTTGACTGCTCCTTGTCCACTGGTGGCCACAGGGACGTCAGTTCGCTGAGGGCCACGTCGTAGAGCAGATTCTGGTACTCCTCCAAAAGGACTGCGAAGAGAAATTCAGTCAAATAAGATTCTGGTTCTGGTTCTGGTTAGATGTTAATCAACTCACAGTGAGGATCGCTTATCCACTGGTCCAGCAGCGCCTGACGGCTGTGGATCTGCTTGGTGATGAGCGCCCGCTTGAAGCGCAGCACCTTGTCGTTCATGCTCGACCAGCTCTTGATCACGGAGGCGGGCGTGGACTTCAGTTTGCCCCGGAAGGGAGCTAGCCTGGAGCAAACTTGGCCATCTAGCAGATACATTCCGAAGTAACTGGAACAGCAAAATCAGTTAATCAATCAATGGTTACCATAACATATCTTCTAGTCACTTACCAGCAGGCCTTCTCGCTGAGCGGCATCTCCACCTCGCCGAGCGGCAGCTCCCAGCCTGACTTGCCGAACGTGGCGTCCACATGGCAGTAGATCTTGCCCGAGGTCACATCGAATCTGGGAGCTGGATCCTCGCGCACCTCACGTATATTGCAGAGCAGCGGAACGTACAGGAGCAGCCACTCCGGCTCAATGGCGGTGATGCCGCGGATGAACATCTTGGTGGAGTCGCCGTTCTGCAGCTCGTACGCCTCCTGGTAGACAACCCACTCGGGCGTCTTTTGCCGCAGCACGGAGGAGACGTGCAGGAAGGCTGGCTCCTCCATGTCGGCACAATGGTAAGCGTACTTCAGTCGTCGCCGCTCCTCCTTGTCGGCGATCTCGGCCAGGGGCACCTTTCGGGCCACCCTGTCGCCCATTCCGGCCAATAGAATTTGCCGAAGGAACCGCGCCTGGGCATCCGTGGGAGGCTTCAGTTCGGGATCGACGCACAGGTCCACGTCACTCACATTCAGATTGATCTCGTTGGTCAACTGGACCCGCAACTTGCGCACCTCGCTCATCGCCTTCTGTCGCAATCCATTCGTGGCACAGAACTCCGGCAAGCGACCCTGAGCTCCGGCGTATTCGGCTGCTCCGACGGCCCGTAATAAGACCATGGGATCGCCGAGCAACTGGTAATTGCCGCTGGCCGCCCAGCTCTGGCGTTTGCGGTGGAAGCGATTCGCGCCAGGCGCCACATCCTCGTCCCTTTGCACGCCCGTTTCGATGAGCACCTCCTGGACCGAGAGGGCTGCCACCAGGCAGACGGTGTAGGGCAAGAGGTTCTGCTGGTGGGACAGGGCCAGCATCTTGCCAAAGCGTGGCGCCACCGGAAAGCGGGAGATAACCTGACCCAAACGGGTGACGGCAGGCGGCAAATCAGTCTTCTCCGACTTGCTGGCCTCCAGGGCACCCAGCACAGTCAGTCGCTGCTCGGCGGCCTGCAGCTGCACCTGATCCGGCGGCGAGGGGAACGGGAAGTGCACCACACGATCGATGCCCATGCAGCGCATCTGCAGCATTAGATCCTCGACTGGCTTCTTCTGGATATCCGGCTGGGAGAAGTCCTCGAAACAGTCGTTGTACACGGCACTCGAGTAGAGGCGGTAGCAATGCCCGGCACTGATGCGACCCGCTCGTCCAGCACGCTGATCCGCCGAAGCCTTGGACGTATAGGTAACCACAAAGGCACTCACACCGGTCAGTTTGTCGTAGAGCCGGGTCTTCTGGCGACCGCTGTCCACCACATACTTGATGTGTGGAATGGTAAGTGAGGTCTCCGCCACATTGGTGCTGACCACGCACAGCCGACAGCCCTCGGGAACGGGCTGGAAGATGCGGTTCTGCTTCTCCGAGGAGAGCAGCGAGTAGAGGGGCAGCACCCAGAGGGGTTGCCTCGGGCCGGAGGCCATTCCCGACTCGCCCTCCAGGCCCAGTTCGTCGTCGTCGTCGTCTGCTTGGCCATCTTCTGATCCCTCCTGCTCCTCATCCGCCTCCTGCTCATGCATGTCCGCCTCCGTATCATCGCCTGGGAGTTTGTAGTCGTCCAGGTTAATTTTGGGTAAAGCGATCTGGGCCAGGAACTTCTTCTTCGACTTGCGAATGTTGCGTATAACCCGCTTCATATCGAACTCCAGCTCCTTGGGATCCTCCACACTCTCAGCCGTATCATTCTTTGTTTCAACCTCTGCTTCTTGTGTCGCCTTTTCGGCTTCCGCCACATCCTTGGCTGACGGATGATACGGAAAAGTGCGTCGCAGCTTGCGCACCAGCTGGTTGACCTCCTGCTGTCCCGTGACAAAGATCAAGATGCCGCCTTCCGGCAGCTGATTGTGGATCTTCAGGGTCTTGCGATAGGCCTCCGCCACGTAGTCGTCGGGTGTGCGCTTCTGGAAGTGAATGGTCACCGGAAACTGACGCGCCTCCACCTTTAGCAACGGTGGTGGGATCTTGAACAGACGCGTATTCTCCGTGAAATCGGTTACTCGCAGCGTGGCGGACATGATGATCAGCTTGAGCGGCTGTCCCCGTTTGTGGCGCAAGGGGACAATCCTCGAGAGCAGCCCCACCAGAATGTCGGTGTAGACGCTGCGCTCGTGGGCCTCGTCCAGAATGATCACCGAGTACTTGCTGAGCAGGAAGTCCGTTTCGATCTCCTTGAGCAGCACACCATCGGTCATGAACTTGATGCGCGTGGCCGGCGTCACGTTTCCCTCAAAGCGAATGAGGTAGGACACCTCGCTCTCTGGCAGGTTCATCTCGTGGCCCACACGCTTTGACATGGCGATGGCAGCCACTCGCCGCGGCTCTGTCACTCCAATCATCTTGTGCTGGGCGTAGCCCGCCTCGTACAGGAACTGCGGCAGCTGGGTGGTCTTTCCGGAGCCCGTCTCGCCGGCCACGATCACAATGGGATTCTCGTTGATGGTCTCCATCACCTGCTGCTCCTCTGCCAGGATGGGCAGGCGCAATCGGGCCTCCTGCACTTCCGTGGAGCGATGCACAGGCACGTATACAGTCTGATGGACGCAGGCAGGTGGAGCAGGCTCCGCCTTTGGCTTTTCCTTGGGCGGTTTCACTTCGATTTTGGGCGGCACAACAGACACTGGAGTGGGTATGGCAGCAGGAGGTGGAGGCGTCTCATCCTCGTCGTCATCAGAGGAGTCCTCTTCTTCGTCATCTTCCTCCAAGCTAATCACATTCGGATTCTTGCGCTTGGCCTCCAGTTCCTCCTCCTCCTCGGCGAGCAGCTTGCGCTTGGAGCCCTTGATGGCATTCACGCGGCGCCCCGAACCCGAGCTCTTCTCTGCCAGGGCTTGAGCCTGCCGCTCCTGCTTCTTGGCCAGATACTCGTCCAGGGTGGGCAGCCGCTTGAGGCCCACCGTTTGCACCTGGCTGATGGATGTGTACTGCTGCAGCTCCGTCTCCGGGATTTGCACGGCGGCCAAGTCACCCAGGAGCTGGGCGCGCTGAAATACAAAGAATTTGATTGGAGAACCAGTTAATTATTAACAAGTATGAGACACCTACACCCTCCTTCTTCTTCTTCTTGTCCACAATCGCCTGCAGGTGCTTGCGCTGCTTCTTGGTGAGGATCTTCACGTGCTGCACCTTGTCCACCTTGATCTTGGTGGCCCGCTTCTCGGAGGGCAGCACCAGGGCGTTGGCCTCGTCGTAGCCCGCCTGGCTGCCGCCGGCCACTGCATCCACATCGATCTGGATCTGTGGAAGATTGGGATTGGGCTTCGATTAGTAAGGGAAGCGGATTCGGTTTGGGGACTCTCACCTTCTTCACGGCCGAGTTGTCCACAATGGTTTGCGGATTCTGCCGCGCCTTGGCATTGTGCACCTTCTTGCCCATGGCTGTTTAAGTTAAAATTATTAACAGAGCAATAATAATAATGTTTATTTTATCACAAAAACAACGTAAACATTGAAATCACACGTGCAGCTCCGATAACAGGCACATCGATAACAGCGCGCGCGATAACGATTGCCTGTGAAGTGGAAACATCGCATCACACCTGTTCACAGGGGAGGCGGAGCAATCGGTGTCACCGCCAGCGCCTATCGCTACTACAGTGTTATCGGTTTACGGCACTGGAATCGGATCGTTTTTTTCTATAGAATTGTTTTTTTCTCTAGCATAATAAGCGTGTAATTTATTTAGAGTATTTCGCTGTCCGTGTGCCGTTCTGTTTCCTTGGGTCCTGTTCCTGATCCCGCCACAGTTGCACTTCGCTCCCTGCAATGGTGTCCAAGAACCAATTCCAGCCGAACCGGGCCATGCAGATGCAGTCGCAGCAGCACCCGCAGCAAATGCAGCAGCAGTATCAGCCACAGCAACAGCAGCAGCAGAACCCGCATCCGCAGCAGCAGCGCAACAACCAGAACAACAATTTCAATAGCAATAACAGCCACAATCCCCGGGCAGCTGCCGCTCCCTACAGGAAACCCTTCCGTCCGGGCAACAACAATTCCGGTCCTGGAGGCAACGGAAATGGGAATGGAAACGGAAACGGGAATGGAAATGGTAACAATGGTAACAACCAGATGATGTTCTCCTCCAGCCAGATGCCCAGCGATCCGCTCTACATTGACTTCAACAGTCCGGCGCCGGGAAGCAACCAAAACCAGGGCGACGGTCTGAAGAAGAAGCCCATGAAGGGCATCAAGCAGCAGCAGCAGCAG
This sequence comes from Drosophila mimetica, assembly GCA_037075245.1. Lineage (NCBI taxonomy): Eukaryota > Metazoa > Arthropoda > Insecta > Diptera > Drosophilidae > Drosophila > Drosophila mimetica. The sequence continues at coordinate 24,763,957 of JBAMCH010000005.1, read as the reverse complement.
TATCCCAATCCGAGCCAGCAGCAGCCGGGCAAGATGAACAACCAGAGCAACAAGCAGATGAACCACCAGCAGCAGCAGCGGCCCTTCAACAACCAGTTGAATGGAGGTGGTGGCGACTGGCAACGCTTTCCGGGCAACAATCCCAACCTGAATCGCGGTGGCTTCAATGGCTTCCAGCGCGGACCCCCGCCGAACCGTCCACCTGGCCGCCACATGATGGGTCCACCAATGGGTCCCATGGGCCCGGGCGGACCACGTGGACCCATGGGTCCCGGAGGACCCTTCCCGCAGATGCCTTTCCAGCCGCCGATGCCGGGTATGCGAGGTCCCGGGCCCATGGGACCCATGGGTGGCCCACCGCCGCCACCACACTTCATGCGCCGCAATGGGCCCGGTCCTGGTCCAGGTGGTCCAATGATGGGCGGACCACCGCCCATGCACATGATGGGTCCACGGATGCCGCCGCGCGGCATGCCACCGGGTGGACCTTTCGGGCCAATGAACATGAACGGCGGCCGGATCACGAAGCCCAATCCGAAGCTGATCAAGCAGGCGCTGAAGGGCAAGAGCAGCATCAAGACGCTGAAGAACCTGATCAATCAGTACCCGATCGACAAGCCCTGGGTGACGGACGAGATACGCACCGAGCACGACAAGAAGGTGGACATCGAGAACCGGCTGAAGGGCCACAAGGACGACGAACTGTTTGGCCAGTACAGGGGGCAGCGCGACAAGTTTGTGGGTCTCTACGAGGCGGCACGCGAGGAGTATCTCAAGCAGGAGGCAGCCAGCGTCAAGGCCAAGGTGAGCATATAGCGCATCCCCAGAGTTAGTCCCCCAAACTCCCTTTTGCAAGGAACAGGTGTCCCACCCAAGCATCTCCACAGGGTTGCACATCGATTCGTTGCGGTTCGAACTGGAATCGATTTGCAACCCAGAGCCGTAACTCCCGAAATCCCCAAGTCCCCCTTTGTTGCGTTTGCCAGGTAGGAAAGGAGTAAGGAGAATGAAGAAAGCTGAAGGCAAGCGAGGAAGTGAGCCGCAACCTGCTGCACTGCATCCGGTAGTCCCCGAGTCCTGAAGCAGCAGGTTCCGACCACACTGATTTTCCCTTCGGTTCCCTTGGCACCATTATAAATCCGCAAAAGAGAATATCTTTTTGTACATATACGATTATATTTGAAAAGTATTTCCATCTTAAATTCAAAGATATTATAATACACTTCAACACTATGCAGGTAAAGTCAGGAATACATGGCTTCCACTTTGTGTTACACTTTCATTTTGTACTTTCCAAGTGGCAGCCGTAGTAACACCTTTTAATGCACTCTTAGTATCTGAATATCCTTAATTGATCTATAAATCTTAAATATTCTTTATTAAACGAGCCTCAGTAATCCAATATATTACCGTTTTTTTTCATTTTAACCCGAAAATAATTATAGTCCAACTTCTGAAACTCATATATTTACCAATATAAGATTGACATAAAAATCTAAAAAAAAAAACCTAAATTCTGAAAAAAAGTTAACAAATTTGAAGGAAGTTGAACTATTTTTAATTATATTTGCCTTGACTAATGCTATTTTGCGGGCTTCCTTAACTGGATTTGCAAAATGGCTTTGAAAACGGTAATAGATCTGAGAGCTCTACTTACACACTCGAAAATAAATCGCTTGTGAAACACGTTGGCAATACTCGTATTTCTTTTGCAGGATGCCAAGTCAGACAAAGACAAAAACGCAATTTCAAGTCAGAGCGCCGCCCCTCAGGCCGGAAGCGCTAAAGATGCAACAATTCCAAATCCATAGGCAGCCAATGCAACCGAAACCGAATACCGAATCAAATCGAATCGAACCGAGACAAGATCAGTTCGACTCACAGAACAGAAACTAAAACTAAAACTAAACCGTAAAGAAAAGAGAGCAATTTAAAACTAAAACTAAACTAAAGAAACAGAGAAAAGCGAGCAAGAGCAAGAGTCTGACAATTGAAGACCCATGTATAGAACTCAAGACCCCGACTCTGTATCGGATATACACACACTGCTTTTGTCACACGTTGCTTTTGCGACTGAGAACTGAGCTTAATAATGATAATATTGAAACAGAATACAAACTAAACCCCAGCGATGATCATGTGGGAGAAATTCTAACGATTGAGATCAGGATTACGATAATGAATAACGCATAACGAATCACTTGTCTAACGATGATTGTTAATTGTGACCGTAACGTAAAGTAGAGTATTGAATTGTAACCGTAACGTAACAGTTTCCTTATTCGAAAACAAATTTGTTTCTTTAATTCGAAGCTGCAGCAATATCAATTATTTGTAAACATTATTATAAACCCCTAGCCACTTACATGTATATCTATAGATATATATGCATATATATTGAGATAATATATATTATTAATATTTCATATTCGCTGCCCGGGTGCTTGGGACGCAACAATATTGGATCAGAGAGATACGGGGACTCCAAGCAGCCGGGCAAAAATCACTCTGTAAGCCTTGGATTACACAACTTGATTGTATTTTTAAATTAATTCTTAAAAACTACAACTTAAGATCACTCTGTGAACGTGTTCTCGATGGTGTGCATCTACGGATTTGTTTTTGTGTTCTTTTCCCTGACCCTTGACCCCGAACCCATTTCCCCTCTGCCTCCCTACCGATAGTAGATTAGTAATGCTCTAGATCTTGAGGATCCGAAACCATCTGACAAGTAACCTCAAAGTAGCCCAGACTTGGTGTACATTTTCTGGCTTTGGAATTGAGAAATAAACTGGTACGGAACATTTGAGCATCTCTCGGTTAAATTTAACGCTCACTTTAAAGTTTAAACGCCTCAATAGCCACTCGTGTAGCACCGATTTCCATACAAAACAAATCAGTTAACAGCAAACCCTTAATTAGCAAATCTCAGACGAGTAACAAGTAATTCTAAGACACAATTTTAAAACCTCCGGTTAAGGCTAACCCTAATCTAGGTGGATTTAAAGTAGAGTTCATGTAATCAATGAGAAGAAACACTCAACCCTCAGGTAGCGAATAAAACAATTGGAAGATTAGGACTAAATACTTTGATGTATGGCACTTTGACCTTGCTTGTCGGGTGCTTTCGGGCCTAAACGTTAGTTGATACCTCATACACAAAACTCCCCCACTCCTCGAATCCCCGCAAGAATGAAGAATACCGCAGAATAAAGAGAGATTTCCAACAAAAAAACACAAACGGCACAGCGAAAACTTTTTCTGGGGGATCATTATTAGGCCTATGGTTCCATTTCCCAGCCACTTAGCCAAAAAGTTGGGCCAACAAGCCAGGTAATAGCGCAATCACAGGTAATGGCCGGCGTATAAAAGCTAAAGGACACCTCGTGGCGGGCCAAAGGTAATCTGGATCATGGCAGGGCAGGCGGAAACCAAACTGGACACCCACAGTGCTGTCTACTACCACTGGCGCGTCTGGGAGCTCACCGGGCTGATGCGCCCCAGGGGGATTTCCCGCCTGGCGTACCGGGTGTACTCGGTAGCGATCAATCTGCTGGTCACCGCACTGTTTCCCCTGAGCCTTCTGGCCAGGCTGCTGTTCACCACCAACATGGCCGGAATGTGCGAGAATCTGACCATCACCATCACGGATATTGTGGCCAACTTGAAGTTTGCGAACGTGTATCTGGTGCGGTCGCAGCTCCACGAGATTCGATCGCTGCTGCGGCTCATGGATGCCAGGGCCCGGCGCGTGGGCGATCCCGAGGAGCTGTCCGCTTTGAGGAGGGAGGTGGACATCGCCCAGGGCAGCTTCCGCACCTTTGCCCGGATCTTTGTGTTCGGCACCACCTTGAGCTGCATTCGGGTGGTCATTCGTCCGGACCGGGAGCTCCTCTATCCGGCCTGGTTTGGCGTGGACTGGATGCACTCCACCAGGAACTATGTGCTGATTAATATTTACCAGCTCTTCGGTTTGGTGGTGCAGGCCATCCAGAACTGTGCCAGTGACTCGTATCCGCCGGCCTTCCTCTGCCTGCTCACGGGTCACATGCGTGCCCTGGAGCTGAGAGTGCGTCGGATTGGGTATAGGGATGGCAAGCAGAAGGAGTACTTTCCGGGGGACTTTGAAGCCTGGCAGGAGGAGGTATACGAGGAGCTGATCGAGTGCATCCGGGACCTGATGCGGGTCTATCAGCTGCGGCAGATCATCCAGCGCATCCTCTCGGTGCCCTGCATGGCCCAGTTCGCCTGCTCCGCCGCCGTCCAGTGCACCGTGGCCATGCACTTCCTCTACATGGCCGATGACCACGATCTCACCGCCATGATCATCTCGATTGTCTTCTTCACGGCGGTGACCCTGGAGGTGTTTGTCATCTGCTTCTTCGGGGAGAGGATGCGGACGCAGAGCGAGGCGCTGTGCGACGCCTTCTACGCCTGCAACTGGGTGGAGCAGCTGCCCAAGTTCAAGCGCGACCTGCTCTTCACGCTGGCCAGGACCCAGAGGCCGTCGCTCATCTTCGCTGGCAACTACATCGCTCTCTCGCTGGAGACCTTCGAGCAGGTACGGCTTGGTATCTTTACATTGTTTTTGGTTCAACTTCACTTCACTAGTGCACTTGGTTTCAGGTCATGAGGTTCACCTACTCCGCTTTTACTCTCTTGCTTAGGGCCAAGTAAGCCTAGTTGGATGTGTTCCAAGGTTTTACATCTGGAAAAGATTATTATAACAGAAAATATTCAATAGGTATTTAGGTATTTTAACTAGTAGCTTCACTTTAGTAAAAAAAACTAAAGTTCTTAAAATGTATACTATTATAGAAACGTTAGATTTATAGCCACTCTTTTAGACATTTTTTTTCACACTGCAAAATACTAGTATTGAAAAATTAAAAAAAAATGGTAATTTAAAATGTCATTATGGTTTATTTAATTGGTTTATGCAATAACTCCGATTTCAGGGCAAAAAAAACACGTAATGTCCTCAAAAAAGAGATGATTTGCTTTGTTCAAAAGTAAGAGACTTTAATGCGAAATGGAATTGCTTGTTTCTGGTCAATCCTCGCCAGCCGTCGTCTCCGCTGGGGCCGGGTCTGCTTCAGGTTCTGGCTCGTCTGCAATGGCTGGAACAGGTACGTCGTCCTCCGGGACGTCCTTCTGCTTCTTCCACATCTTGGCCGCGGCCAGCAGCTTGAGATTTGGCCGCGCCATCTCGTCCTCGGGGAAGATGTAGTCGAAGACCTCCTCCCAGCCCTCCTCCACGCCGTCGTCCGAGACGATCTTCTGCCGCTTCTTGATGCGCCGCGGCATCTTGTCCATCACCTTTTGGAGCGCCAGTGAATCGGAGGCGTCGCGTTCGAAGTCGCGCCACGCCTCGAGCAGCAGGACTCGCGACTCCTTGTCGCCCAGCTGGCGCAGCATCTCGTTGGCCCGCTCGTATATTCTCCTGGCCAGCCGCACGTTTAGCTCCGCATCCTGACCGCTGTCGCCGTGGCTGAGACCCATCTCGAACTTGGCAAACGACATCCACACCTTCACATGCTGCGTGCGCTCGAGCAGGCGTTCATACAGTTGCCTGGCCAGCTCCGTTTCGCCCAGGGCCACCTCGAAGTCGATGTACGCCTTCCACAGCAGCTCCGGCATGTCCAATCGCGACTGCTGCACGGCCAGCTCGAAAATGGCCCTGGCCCGCTCCGTATCACCGAGGAGGTTCTCCAGCTCGGCAAACTTCATCCAGGTGACACAGTTCTCCGGGCCGAACTCCAGGAACTTCTCGTAGAGCAGGCGACACCGCTCGAACTCGCGCAATTGTATTTCCAGGTCAATGTAGCCCCTGAAGAGCTTGTCCCTGGGACACATGCCGATGGCCAGACCCAGGGCTTTGCGTGCCCGCTGCAGCTCCTTGCAGCGGATCTCGAACTGGGCGTAGAGCAGCCACAGTTTGCTGAAGGTGAACTGCTTGTGTGGTATCAGCTCCAGGCAGGTCTTGTATATCTGTCGCGTGCGCTCCGCATCCTCCGCCTCCAGTTCCTCGTACAGAGCGTAGTTGATCCACAGGTAGATGTAGCGACGCCAGAAGTTCTTCTCGTTGGCGGGTGGTACATTGGAGATGGCACGCTCGTAGGTCTCGCGGATCTGATCCCGCTCGCCCTCCGCCTCGATCAAGCGCAGATAGTCGAACCAGGCATCGTAGTTGGTGGGATTGGCGGCAACCTCCTGCTCGTACTGGTACTTGCGCTTGGACACGATAACATCCTCGATGCCCGCCCTGTCGCCGTACTTCTTCTCGTGTATCGTGTACGCCTTGAACAACTCCTGCGTGCGCTCCTTGGCCAGGTGATCCAGCGCGTACTTGTAGATGATGCGCGCCCTGTCGTGCTCCTTTTGACCCTCCTCAAAGCGCGCGAAGGCGATGAACAGCCGCTCCTCGATGTACTCGTCTCCGAAGAACTCCACCGCGCGCTCAAACACTCGCCGCGAGCCATGGATGAACCCGTGCGACTCCTCAAAGCGGGCAAACTTGATCCAGTTCTTCACATCCGGGTGCACATAGACGAAACGCTCGTAGACCTCGCGAGCCCGGTCGATCTCCTTGTAGCGCAGCTCGAAGTTCACATACGTTTGCCAGGCCTGCTCCTCTGGCTGCCACTCCATCCAGCGCTCGAACACCTGACGCGCGCCGGCCACATTCTCCAGCATCTCCTCCATGTAGGTGTACTTGTACCAGAACTGGTTCACCCGCGGCATAATGGTCACCGCCCGATCCCACAGATTGCGCGCATGGTTCACCTGCTTGTTCTTCATCTCCATTTCGGCGTATTTCAGCCAGAGGGTAACGTTGCGGTGCTCATTGTCCAGCGCCCGCTCCCAAATGGACCGTGCTCGCTGGATCTCCTGCTGCTGCTCCTCCCACTGGGCGTACTTGATCCAATGGCTGACCACCATGCGGTTCTTGCGGAGATTGTCCTCGAAGGTTTTGCGCTTCCGCTGCTGGTAGTCGGCCAGCTCGGCGGGATCGGAGATCTTCTGCTTCGGCGGCGGCGGCAGGATCTCCAGATCACGCTCCTTGGCCTCGCGGAGCAACTGCTCCGCCGTGATCTGCACCTCTGCCGGCGCCTTGTTCTTTACCTGGTGAAATTTTGGGATTGGATTAGTTGGTTTGGCACGGAGTCCACATTCCCACTTACCTTGGCCACCTTGGGCATCTTCTGTGGCCGCTCCATGGCTGAAATCTGCGGTGATTGCTCCTCAACCTAACTAACTAACTAGTAAATCACTAAAATTAACTAAATCGCAAAAATAAATAATGCCACCAACAATGTTTTACGATAACGATAACGATTAGCTTGTTTCGATAGTCGCCTATCGTGTTTCCACTGCCGTCGCATTACACTTTTTGCCAGTGTGAAAAATGTATTCCTGTATAATATTTATTTAAATTTTGATATTTTATTTAAAAATACGTTACTGGTCATCAGTTAATAAATGTAAATGTAATTAATGTTTATATATTTCCTAAAAAATACTTGGAGTTATATTACATCGAAACTAAAAAGATTTAATACAATCAGTTTAAGATTTTTTTATTTCCTTTCCTTGACCCATTTTAAAATACAAATTAAATTAAATAATTACAATATGAGCTTTATTTAGGAGACGAAATGCCACAGGAAACATCACATACTCAGGCTCATATATTAAATCTATCCTTCCAACCAAAATCGGTTGATATTCAAACAAATTCCAACCGCGTTTTTTTTTTTAAAAGAATTACTGTTTCACCACGGTTAAAAAAAAATACCAGGCTATAATGCCCTCGCCAATCATTTGAAAAATCTCCACGAGCTGCCGTTACGCTTCTCCGGTTTCTCCACTACCCAGTGCTTGGGGTCCATCAGATAGTCGCTATAAAAGAGCAATGGGGCGTTACTAACTGGTCCTGACTTGCAGATCGAAAACCCACCGATGCTCAACCAAGGCTTTTTGGGTCTGGGTGCGCAGTGTCTCCAAGGATCCGGCACCTCCGCCGTATTCCTCAGGCAGCATCGCCCGCGGAACGAATTCATACAAGGTATCTACGCTCACCGTGTGAAAGCGGATCTGAAAAATATAAAATAATGGCGAGGAATATAAAATAAAGTTGGATCAAAGTGATACATTTCATTTAAAAATATATATATCTTACAATTGGAACTATATCTTGTACAGGCACTGCTACCTAAATAAAACTCACCAGCTTGAAGACCTCTTCGCTGATGAAGGGCTTCACTACGCTTACAATGCGATCCAGGTACGATGGGCAGTTGATCATGTGGATGGCGCGCAGGCGCACAGGATACGCCAGCTGGAGGAACTTGATGTAGGCGCGCAGCGTGCTGATCGTCAGTCGCGAAATGTGCCTCATAGTAGTGCCCTTCATGTCGAAAATCTGCACCTCTCCTTCGGATAAAATATCCGGATTGTCGGGATCGTCGGGCATCGCAAAGCGACAGTCGCTGACCATGAAGAAGGCGCGCGTGTCCTCCGTGTGATGCATCTGCGAATGGGATTTGGACCTATAGAAAAGGGTCTCTAACCCACAGAGGAAGTACCACTCACCTTGGTGGCCTCAAACTCCCGGAAACAGTAGAGGGACACCTTGCATTTGTCCGGCGTTAGACCCGGCAGCGGTAGAATGTCACTGAAATGGGTAAAAATTTATGTAGATTGGTAATTTTTAAAAATTATAGATATATAATGCATCAAAAAAATAAAAATTAAAAGAATATTTCCAAAAAAATATGTGTATAGAGATTTTAAAAAAATTTATATTTTAAAGTTCTAATAAAATTAAAAACTTTATAAATCTATATATGTATATATTCCAAATCCCTAAAGATTCCCCTGCTAAGAATAACACTCACGCGTAGTCAAAGGTGCGCTTGCTGTCCGCGTCCAGAGGATCCCTCTTGATAAAGAGATGCGGATGTCGGTTGCGCAGGGCATAGTTCACCTCGATGAGATTCTGGGTCTCCACCAAATCCCCAAACATGCACTGGTAGAAGCGCCGGAGCAGCAAGGGCTCTGTAAATACACATTCATATTATTAGAAATGCAGTTAGAGTTTCATAAGTTAAACCAAGTCTCCCTAAATTGAGTTATTCAGGTCCTATAAAGGGGTATTCAAAAGAGAAATCAAGAATATTATGCTATATTTAAGCAAAACGCTTATAAAAGCATTAGTAAGATGGGAAGTTGATTTTAGGGAAGCTTGACTGTATGATATCGTCTCTTGTTTATATACACTGCAGTGCAGTGACGTAAGGCGGCGAGTGGGGCGGCCTACTAACGACCTCATTAACGGGAGCTGGGCGGTTTCAATGGGTGGTTTTTGGATGGGCAGTGGGGAGTGTTGGTTCGTAGAACGGATGTGAGATTCCCACATGGTTTTAGTGGGGGGGGGGCCTTTTGCTTACCAATCTCCTTGGGCAGCTTGTCATTTTGCTGGAACCACTCGAGCAGCTCCTTGAGATCCCGTTCCCGTTTCCGTTGCAGCTGTTCCGCCGTACCGCTTTCCCCTTGCAGTTGTTCCTCCGTACCGCTCGCCTCCGTCTCTTTCCCACTTGTGCGGCTCATTGGTGAGCTGGTGGTCCTATCGATTGCCGTGCCTCCGAGTTCAATTCCCACCTGGTCTTCCTATCGCCTATCGGACACAGCTATCGCTTTCGAATCACTTTCGAAAATCGCTCTTTCGAATTGCACTTAAAAAACCGTTGAACCGCCGGGCTTGGGGCCTGGCAAGCAACTGACTGTGCCACTCGCATCGATTTCGCTCATCGATTTAGTTTTTGAATATTCAATGCTATTGCGTCTGCGATTAAAAACACGTAATTTCATAATTGCTTTGTGGCGTCGTTTGGCCGACGCTTAATAGTGCCTAAATATGTTCCGTCCCAGCTTCTGGATCTGCCTAATCACCTGGTCGTGTGCCGCATCCAAATTCCGCAGTCAGAAATGACACGATTTTTGCTTCATTTGACAACTAAATGAAAGGTCCCCTTTCACTGGGGAGCACTGGCAAAGTAATATTGTCAAAAACGCCAATTCCCATTTATATTTCTTGGCGAACAATGCATCAGTGATCAGTAATTACATCCAATTTATAAAGTCCAGCTACTTTTGGGGGTAATAAAATCTCATAAAATTCAATTAATACAATTTATTGGTATATTATATCATGACAGTAGCCCCCTTATTTGATAATAGAAAAAAAACGGTACTTATCCTGAGTGCTAAGCATATAATAAAATCTGAAGATATTTATGAATTCTTCATTAAGGGCACCTTCACACCCTCGAAACCCCAAAGTGAGCTTTAGAACCTGTAGGTATTTCTGGGACATCCCCGACTAATCGATAGCTTCCCTTTGGCAAGGCGCGCTTTTGGATCACATTTGAAAATATATCACGTGGAAGTCATCAGAAGATCAGAGTATCAGAACCACGACCAGCGACTCTTGCTCTGGGAAGCCACTTTCCAGTATCGCTCATCACTTAGGTAGGCACTGCACCAGGGAAACCAAGGGTTGAATGGGTTTAATAGATAGCTTATAGAGAACCTTCACTTACCTCTTGTCCTTGATAGACTGAACGCCTCGGGCCTTGAGTTCCGCCAGGGAACCCGCCTTTCCACCATACTCCTCCGGCAACATGTCCCTGGGCACTTCCTTATAGAGGCTCTCCAGGCCCTCCGTGTGGTACTTGATCTGTAAATGGATTACATTAGAAAGAGTGGAAAACAAGAGATAAAGTCGCTGTTACCATGTTGCGAACCTCTTCCCTTAGGAAGGGCGACATCATCGAGATGAGCCTGTCCAGATAGGAGGGGCAATTGATGACATGCATGGCCCGCAAACGGGAGGGATAGGCCTCCTGCAGGAACTTCATGTAAATGCGCAGCACAAAAATGGAGACGTAGGCCAGGTGGCGTATAGTATAGCCCTCAATATCCACGATGTGGACATCGGCCTGCGCAATATCCGCTTCGTCCAGTACGTAATCCTCTCCGTTTCCGCTGGCTTGCTCCACATCCGGCATGGTGAATCTCGCATCGCTCATCATAAAGAAGATTTTGGTCTCTTCCACGGAGTTGCGCTAAAAGATAGGAAATTTATCAAACGATAGTAGGAAAATAGTTTCCAAGTTACAATACCCACCGTATGTGGATCCAGATCGGCCATGCGAAAGAAGAGCAGCTTGTTTCCCTGGGGCGTTAGTCCGGGCAATATCAGAAGGTCCCTGAAAAGGGGGAATATGTCTGGTATATATGGTTTCCTATTAAGCATTGTATCTTTCACTCACGATACCCTCAGGCCCTTGGCGGTCATCTCGTCCTCCATGTTGCGATCCATAAACAAATGTGGATGCTTATTCCGCATACTGTAGTTGAGCTCCACCAGAGATTTGGTTCGTTTCACATCGAATGCCATGCACTTCAGGAATCGTAGCATAACTATGGGTTCTGAAGGATATATTATAGAAATTTCAGAAAACATAAGTCTTACTTTAAAACATTTTCCCGACGGAGGAATCGACTTAGTAAAGCTACAACGTTGCCAAACCTTTGGTAATCCATGGCTTATAGAGCTAGATAGTCCAATAAAAGGAGGAAGTGTTAATGTATCTCTAGAGTCTAGAGACACCCCGTACACTTGACCTTTGCCACTGTTCGGTTACAAGGTTAATGGATCGTAAACCATATCAGGTTATTGCGCGCCCATTAATTCTGTCTCGCACTTGACTGGTTATCAATTGAAGCGAAACCCGACTGCCATTTGGGTTCGATTCGCCCGGATTAGTGACTACTCACCGATCTTTTCGGGCAGATTGGGATTAGCCTCGAACCAGGCGACCAGCTCCGCCAGCTTGTCGCTCCATTCGGCGGATGAGGATGTTGACTTGGCGGCCTCAGCTTCCTTATCTTTATCTGCATCTCTATCTTTATCCATGGGGACCAACGAACGCGTCTCTCTGGGGCCGCAAAAAGGCACTAACTAAGCAAATACCTTAGCTAAGTACACCAATTGATAAAGCTAACAAGCCCGCACACATACCATAGTCGGAACATATAGTCATTGTTCACGCTCCGATCGGCGAGAGAAAAAGCTCCAGTGCGAAAAGCTCGCCAAACCCAAACCCAAACCTAAACCAAACCGCACAAGTGAATCCAGTTGCTTGTAATTAAACCATAAGACCCCAGCGGTTTTAATTGCCTCACTATATAAGAACCCCAGACAATACACTTGCTTTGGATTCTTTATTAGATCTGGAGATGGACACCTACACTAAACAATACACATCCAATACACGTAGAACTCGATCTTATCGTTTTTGGTTTTTGTTTTTGACTCTTCGTCTCCCCGGTTTAACACGTTTGCGATTTGCCTTATTCTTTAATATTCAGATGGAACCGCCGCTAAGAAAAAAATATATAGTATGTCTATGTGTATATATAGTATATGGCTAGCAACATACTCGTAATACTTAGCCCGATGTATGAAATCGTCAGCGGTCGCAAAATGGTTACTCTCAAAATTCTCAAAATGTTAACATTGTTGTTTTTAGACCTTAGACCTTAGGATTTCACCTTGTTATCATAACAGTTAGCTGCAGCTAGCTCTTTCTGAATCTGAATCGGAATCGGAATCGGGATGGGTGCACCGAACACCGTACACCGTACACCTCTATGGGTAGGTCGAAGTGGAGGGTCTCGAAACCTATATAACGCACATAACACCGATAGAACACATACATAACATACATAACATTATCTCTGGAACGGATCGGGTCGGATCGGTTCGGATCGGTTCGGTTTGGGAATTGCAAATTGGAGTTCGAATTGGGAGTTTTTGGCTTTACGAAATTCACACACAAGAACCTTTTGTTGGTCAAAATACATAGGTAGATACAGCAATTGATATCGTATCGTCTCAGATCGGATATACTCGTACATAGATAACGTTCTACATGCTACATTACATGCTTATTGTGGCTCATAAAGCTCTTCTCCCCTTCTCTCTTCACCTCTCTCTCTCTCGTTCTCTCTATTTGATAGATAAGTTATAGACATGGAACAACATTACTGGCACTGGCAAATGCTACGAATTGAGAATGCACCCATCATATATATGATCATGTGGTGTGGATCAATCTTATGAACTAGTCTTATGCTCTAGGCCCGCGGTCAGAAGTCAGGAGGTGGGGTGGAATACCAATAGATCCATTCCTATACCGTATCCCTGTCCGCATCCCGCGACTTCTGGCCGCAGAGCTTGTAGTGAAGCTTGCGTCGCTTGACTTGGGTCTCTCGCTCTCGTTCAATACTGACGGGTTGCCGCTGGAGGAGATCTGGCCGCGGATCCGGCGCCGGATCGGGATATGGTTCGGTGTCCGTGTCCGCATCCGCATCCGCATGCGGAACATGTCACATGGTATGCGTCCGGGCCACAACATCCCGTCGCCTTCGTCGGGACTAGCTGAAGATGCTGCGTCATAAGCTGACGAGCGTCGCCTTGCGCTGCGCCTCCAATCGGATCTCCAGCGTGGCATACGGCGGCACACTGATCACCAGCAGCACCACCAGCGCGATGATCTTCATCGATTCGCAGAGGAAGCCGTGGCCGGCGAAGGTCAGTCCCAGGCCGAGGAATCGCAGGGCCAGCAGCGGTGCCTGGACCTCGGTCACATGGCCGGCATGGTTGAGGGTCACCAGCGAGAGCAGCAGCGTCTCCCACATCCCGTTGCAGGCGCCCCACGAGGCGGCGATCACGTAGAACAGGGCGCTGTCGTCGCTCGAGGGCTTCCAGCTGGACAGGGCCAGCAGCAGGCAGGAGTGGAAGAAGAAGCCGGCCACTGGAAGAGAGGAAACCTTATAGTGGATACACTATATTATCTTCACAGAGAGAGCTAATCAAGCAAATGTCGTTCTCAAATTGAGAATTTGTGTTCTTAATTTAAGATCGAACACATTTTGAGTAAGCATTTGGAAGAAATCTACTATATTATCTTCACAGAGAGAGTTAATCAAGCAAATGTCGTTCTCAAATTGAGAATTTGTGTTCTTAATTTAAGAAAACCTCATATTAGGTAAAAACTTAAACTCATTTTATTTTTTGTATTTTGTTTGTTCTATAAAGAACACAAATGTTCTCAATTTTAGTAAATATTTTCACTCAAAGTGAGGAGTTATGTACTTGATTATAGTTTCAGTACCAAAATTGTCAGTTTGAGTGCAATTTTCATGGTTAATTCTCCCTGTGCAGTTAGTAATCACTCACATATCACGACGATCCGCTTGACGTGCCGGAGGAGCATGCTCAGGGTGCAGGACACGATGAGCTGCATGAGACCCATGCCGATCAGGGCGCCCGCAATCATTCCGATGCCCAGGGAGCAGGTGACGAAGGCCCGCAGGAAATCGCCCAGCATGTAGGCCTGTTCCGTGCCCACGAAGTAGGCCAGCGGACCGGCGAAGAGCAGGGTGTCCGTGATGCTCACATCCCTCAGGCGTTCCGGTCGCGAGGAGCCCGTGGCCTGGACCTTGTCCAGCATTATCACCAGCGACAGGACCAAGCATACCACCGCGAACAGGACATACAGCCAGAGGAGCGATTGCCCAGCCACGCGGGGCTCACTTTCGATGAAGCCGGCATAGATGGAGCTGGGTATGGAGCTGCCATTGGCCCATCCGCCGGCCAAAAGGGATTGCACCCTCAGCGGGCACATGTCCGCCCCGCAGATGCGGTCGCCATGCTCATTCCTGTTGTAGAAATCCCTCAGCTGCGGCGGCCAGCTCTCGTTGCCGTAGTAGACCAGTCCCGAGCAATCGCCCGTGAAGTCGCCATCGCTGCAGGCCAACAGGATGGAGGCCAGCAGGGCGCCGCCGATGAGTCCCAGGTCCTGGGAGACCCGGAACCACCTGGCCAGGCGCCTCACCTTCTGGTCCCGGTTGCAGAACATCTTGTGCTCCTCGTGCAGCACATCCACCGCCGCCTGCGACTGCTGCGACTCGCAGGAGCAGCTCAGCTTCCCGCCAAAGTGGACAATCAGCGTGGCCTTGGAGCAGGCCGATCCACTCAGGGTCACCCCCAGCAGCAGATAGGCCGGCAGCAGGGTGTAAATGGAGGCGAACAGGTGCGACAGCAGGAACAGGACCACCGCCATGTAGTTGGCCACCAGGAGGGGCCCGCATCCGTATCGCTTCATCAGTCGAGTGCTGGGCAGACTCATCCCGGCGGCCACCAGGAAGAGGGCGCTCAGCAGGAGGGATCCGATCTCGGGACCGAGGGGCAGCCACTGCTCGCGATGGTGCCACACCGCATTGGAGCCCTGCAGCGCCATCACCGGCAGCAGGACGCAGTTCATCAGGCCGTGGGCCAGGCTCAGGCAGCTGAACTGGCGCCACACCCGCTGGCGCACGTGGGCCGGCACCTTGTGGCGGCAGTTCCGGTTATTCAGCGTGATCAGTCGCCGGATGGAGGTGGCCCCAATGGAGCTGTTGATCGACTCCCGACGACGCGACGTCGCCAGGGCAGCCTGCACCTGGTACGAGGATACCGGGTTAATGCGATGCGATCGGGTCGAAATGGGCGACGGCGAGTATGTGGCCAAGTGCTGCTGGAAAGGATGGAACAGAAATAAGGATATTACTACGGATTGTGGATACATTCGGGTGGACTTATTTCCTATAACATTTTGAAGGTCATACCTGGTACATACACAGAGAGAATTAACCATACAGAGAATTAAATCAAATTGAGAATTTTTGTACTCGAAATATAATCAAGTGCATAAATTCTCACTTTGAGCCAAAAACACGAACTTTTAGTAAAAATTTGCAGAAATTAAGACATTATAGAGCAACAGAAATATACTCAATATGAAATTTTTTTCCAAAATTTAAAACTTTTTTCCAAAATTTAAAACTTTTTTCCAAAATATGAAACGTTTTTCCAAAATTTGAAACCTTTTTTTGAAAATTTGAAACTTTTTTCGAAAATTTGAAACTTATTTCGAAAATTTGAAACTTTTTTCGAAAATTTGAACTCAATATCAGTACATCCACAAATTGAGAATACAAATTCTTAATTAGAGAACGTAGTTTTTCTTGATTAGTATTATCTGTGTACAGGTAGGTATTCCAGGAAGCCAACCCTTCAAATGGGCAGCATCTCTACCAGGAACTATCAACCCTGCACCTAATGACTTCAAGGGAAGTCACAGGAATTAACAGGGATTCAAGGATTAGAGCAGCCAGCAACCTTGGGCTGCGATGCGAGTACAGGGTGGAATGGGGCCAAGGGAATGGCGAATGCCAGCCAGGTTCCACTTAATTACTTGTTGTGCAACTGGGAAAGATAATCCATTCGCAAGCTCTGACATCCGCCCACCCATCACTGACCACCTCCCTGGCCGACATTGAGCCGCAAGATGGTCAAGTGTCCAAGGCAAAAGAGAGCTGCACTCGGATTCTATAAATAGGTGACGAGTGTCCTTGACAGCACACAGGAAAAAATATGATTAACTTACAAAATATGTGGTATAGTATAATCATTGGAAAAATGAAATGGAATTTCTTAACCCGATTCTTATATATCTATATGACTTTGAACTCACCTCCATCATCTGCTCGTCCCAGACGTTCTGGGCTCCGCCGGAACTGCGGGTCCGGAGCACGCGGTGCCTGGTGGTCAGCGAATGGCGGTGCTGATGCTGGTGCTGATGGTGGTGCGAGTGTGGGGCGTACTTCTTGCCCATGCCCAGCAGAGCAAAGCCACCGGTGGCCACGGGAGCACCCGAACTGGTGGCCAACCCAGATCCGGCGCCCAGACCCGCCTGGGTGTGCGATTTACCGGCACTCGTTCCATTGCCACTGGGCAGCTCTCCGTTTCCTCCGCCGGCGGTTCCTCCTCCAGCCGTATTGAGGCCAAGGGATCCTCCGCCGCCAATCCCCAGGCCGGCCATTATGTAAGCATTATACGAGGATTGCTGAAAGGGGAGTACAGAAATATATCATAATAGTACCAGAAATGGGATCATCGAAATCCTATTAGCTAAGAAACTTGGTTTGTGTGATCCCAAAAAAGAGCTCATTGATGACCCCAATCCTTTCGAAACTGATCATTTCGGTAATCGCTTTGTAATCGCTTTAATCGCTAGTTTTGTTATCGATAACCAACTCACCTTGCGCTGCTGAGCGAAAGCCGAGAGTCGCTCCCGCTCCCGACTGGTGTCCCGGGCCCGCTGCTCCAGCAAAAGCTCGTACTCCCGGCGCTTCTCCCGCTTGCGCTCCGCCTCCTCCAGCTCGTGAAGATTCGGCAGACTGCCCATTTCCGGCGATTGTGGCCGAAACCTATCGAAACTTATGGCAATGGAGTTATGTGGATTTGGTTTTGGGTCTGGACTCGAATTCTGGGGCCGCTGCGATTCCACAATTGGCATCGCTCCAAAGGGGCGAACTCATGCTGCTGCTCCACCGCTGACATCCACATCCACATCCCATTCCGATCCGGTCCAAAGTTATTATCCTTGCTGCGTGGGCGGGTTCATTGTCCGCCGCCCGTCGACCTGCCACGCCCCCCGCAATCCGTTTATATACGTACGTACGTGTATAATATGTTGGGATGCAAATATAGTTTCGATGCAGCGAAATGCCTGTGAAATGGAAACAGGAAATGAAAAAGTCCTGGGGTATCGCCATCTATCGGCTGCTTATTCAGTTGTCACCTGCATCTGAAATCTGTCACCCACCCACACACACACACACGCGCAGCACACACACATCCGCTGGGCACACATGCATTGCATACTTTTGTGGGCCACGGGGATTCACACACAGGCATACATTCCATTCCGTTACTGTTACCGTTATCGTTACTCACGACATTCTAGCACATTCCCATGCACTTGAGGTCGCGATAATAGTTGTTATACTATATAATTACATATATTGCATTACCCGTCTGAGAATCACTTAGCCTTTTAAATGGAAACCCCTTTTTTGTTCCGTTAGCTTCAAAGTTCCAGCTAACCTCTTTAGTCAGCTTAAGCTAGCTATGAAAACCCCCCTCCCCTATATTTAAATTACCTTGGGCCTGGAGCTATTATTGCAACCGCGAGTGTAGTTCCCATGGCCAAAGGAATTTCGCACACACACACACACACACACACACTGGCAGAAAATCATCAGGTGTGTCCATTTTGAGTTATCTACACATGTGCAGCCACAGAGTCCCAGGGTCAGGTATTCCGGAGTAGGTACATATCCAAGTATATGTCCCAGGTCAGGACGAGATCGGGGGTCACATGGAGGACCCTAGGAGGACACAGGGCCCGAAGACAATGGCACACCAGTTTGCAGCTCATAATCAACTCATAAACAGACTCGCCACTACCACCCAAAACACCCCCAAGCACCCAAAGCACCCTAAACACCTCACACCCACGAACTAAACTCCGATTGAGGCGCAGTTTTGGGCCCACGCCCCTAGGGGGTAGCAGAAAAAGGTGGGGCGGGGTGGGGTGGGCGATAAGAAATGCAAAAAGGACCGATGAAAAGCAGCGTATATGAATATTTTAAAAACCAAACAAAGACAGAAACACAGAAAAGCACCCACACACACCCACCCACTCGGAAGGCCCACTTTAAAAAACCTTTGAAGTACATCCATATATCTGCCAAGCTGAATCCCAACTTACACAAAATAAAACTCTTCAATTACTTTCCAGTTTTTTGGGGAATTCGAATGGGGTCGCAAAAATAAAACAGTTTGTAAGCCTCTAAACAAGCCAGCACTTTTAGCCACTCAACACTGCACCAAAAAACACCGCCGCACGCAAACTGCTCCAGAAACACACTGAAAAGCTGGCAGGGATTACGGGCTGGCGATTCTGAGTCCGCTGCTGAAATTGTTGTCATCTCGGGCCTTCGACAGCATCTCGCATCTCGCGTCTCGCATCCCGGACATGCGCACTTGGTCCCCCCGAAAACGAAAGCCCCAGTCGACGCGAGAACTCGATGAGGGGATGGCTGCACCGCCACAAAAACGATATCGGATGGTATTACCATCTTCGGAAAAACAAACCCCTATATGATGCATTTTAAAGTGGACTTTTCTGCTACTAGGAAATCGATTTCTTCAAACTGAGAATGCAATTTTACTTATATTTTTTTCTAGATTTGCTTGACAAAACTATCAGATCTTTAGGATACCTCAATAAATATATCATATACCAAATATCATAATGATATATACCAAATATAGTCATCTATTGGTTGGATTTATTTAAAAACTAACTGCAAATTGGCTAACAACAAACACGTGCATGGCATGGCGGTAATTGATTAAATCGTACTTCTGAACATGAGGCTAACACATCTTGCCAGATCAGATCGAGAACAGAATCGAACAGTTAACGCTAACAGAGATATCGAAATGCAATTGGTGGACCATTAGGGATCCGTCGTCATATCGGGCTAGTTGAACTTTGTCTTTGGGGCGCACATATAGAGTATATAGATAGATAACCCTTTCCGTTTCCAAATCCGTTTTAAACCATCGTCTATTTCTATTTCGGTCAACAAAATTTAAATTGTACTTTTTAAATAACAAATACTTCTTGGAAAAATGATAGCATTCAAAGGAAATGTCTATAAAGCTAAGATTATTTAGATCCTGCGAGGTCTAAACTTGCAAACTCAAACACATTTAGAAACGGATGGAAACGGAAAGAGGCCAAGAGTGAGTAATCCTCTTGGGGTAGATTGATTTGAGCTTTTTCTCATGGTTTTCAGGTCCCTCTGTCTAGTCCGCCGGATAGCCGAAGCTCAGGTGGAGATTGCACCAGCGCCGGTGCTTGCCGCCTAGAGAGGATTCCTCGCGTCGCACGGCACCCAAGAACGGGTGCTTCTCGAAGTCAAAGCTTCCCAAATGCTGGCGCAGATCTTCGGCTGCCGCGGAGAAGGGCTGACCACCACTGGTCAAGCCCATCTGCAGGCGAACGCATTGCTCCACGATGAACTTGAGGGCCGCCCGGCGATGCAGCTCAAAGCAGTCCCGCGGTCCGTACATCAATCGCTGCTCCGCACACAGCCGCATATCGTTGGCGGCCACATTGCAGCAGTAGAGGAATGATCTCAGCCTCTGGCTGCTCACTGCACTACGGTCCACGTGGGGCAGCAGCAGCTCCAGAAGATCCTCGGCCTTCGGCTCGCATTTCAGACCATAGTTGGCCATCAAGAGCTGCAGACTGGCCAGTGGAAATGAGCCACCGGCTCCGGAATCGTTTGGCAGGGCAAAGTTGAGCTCAAAGGCGCGGCCCAGTAGCACCTGGCGGTAATGGTAGCAGCTGTAGTCACTGATGTGCTTGCGCATGAACTTCTCCGTGCGCAAGAGCTCCGACTGGAGTAGGCAGGGGCCGCTCTGCAGGATCCACTGGCGGTGCGACCAGGCGTGGTAGTTACTCGCACACCTATCGGCGGCCCTTTCGCAGATCCCAATCTCATTGGGCCAGTCGATGGCATCGGCACCTGGACAAAAAAGAGATGTAACTATAATGTATTCTGTAATCCCCACCAGCCACTCACTTTGGAAGGAGTACAGCCACCGGCGGTAGGCGAACGCCTCATTGGACTTCGGTTTGATAGAGAGCACGAGGGCGGAGAACTGCAGCTCCTTGTTGATGCTCAGCCGGTTCTTTTGGACCAACTGGCGGCGAATGTGCCAGAAGGTGGTCACATCCGGATTGATCAGCAGGGCCACGTTCAGGTATTTGGCCAGGGCGTCGCTCTGCTGCTGCTGCTGGAGCGTCCGCAGCTGCTGCGCCGACGTCTGGCGGCGGTGGGAGATGAGGGTGCGGTGGGCGTGGTCGTAGACATGCTGGGCACACCACGATTCCAGGCCCAGATTGTGCTCCACATGCACCACCGGCGACTTGTTGCAGTTGGTCTCCTTGGGTATGATCTCGAAGGAGGCGCTGGTGGGGATTCGAGTTGGGCAATCAGAGATTAGTGAGGGTCTACAAGTAGATAATTGGTGGACTCACAGATCCTGATCCTTGAGGAACACCGCATTGATGTCCCTGATGATCTTCTCGCAGAGCACCTTCTTCTCGTTGCGTTCCTCCTCCATGGAATATCTGAATGTGGTCTGAATGTGGAATTTCGCTGCGTATGATGCTCCTCCTCGGGGATCTTGCTTCCGTTCCGTTCCGTTCGATTCGAGGTCTCAGGCACATTGATTGCCACCAATTAATATTAACATGCTCAATGCCTCCGGTTAATTAAGATTTGGAAAGCGGAGGAGGCGGCGGAGGAGGAGGCGGAGAAGGGGGAGCCCTGGCGGAGACTGGAACCCTGGCTATGCTATGCGACTATGGAACCCCCAGTGGCTGCCGCATCACAACAAATAAATTTCAATTAAGCCGGGACACGAGATCTAGCCTCTGCTATTATTATTTTAGTGCCCAGTGCGAGGGGCTGTCACTCAGGTTCCCAAAGCCCCAAAGCGCGGCGCTCCGGCGGATCGTAGACTCGGAAATGTTTTTCTTGCTTTTTTTTTTGTCTATTTGGGGGCCAAATACAGCGAACATATGTTTGTTTGCAAACATGTGTTTGCCTGTGCCCGATAACACACGCACCCACACCTGCCACGTCTATCGATATCGATAAGTGCTGGCCGTGGCATTATCGTCTGGCGGGAAAAAAGCTAGACTTCTCATTCGATATGATTGATTAATTTTTTAAATGATTTTCTAAATTATGAAATTAAATATAACATTTTTTAATGTATTAATTATAATTTGAAATGATCAAATTGTTTACATAAGTAAAGCTAAAGCTATGACCATTGTTCCTGCTGCACGGACCTTGGACTATTCCATTTTTAAGGTGAGCTAAAAAGTATTATTAGTTTTGATTAAAAATAATTGTTTTAAATTATTTTGTATAAATAAATTTAGAAATTTCCTTTGCAACCTTTAAGCCTCCCGTGAGATTTAGCTTGAAAATAGCCAGATGACCAGCACTGCTGAGCTCTGGTAACACTGATCTGCGGTGGTTTCTTTGGCGGAGTGGAACGAACACGTGCGCGCGTAAACTAGAAACACACAGTCAGGATGCAAGACAACTTCCTTCCCCTGAACATAAGGCGGTTTCAGCAGCGGGCGCAGGTGGAAACCCCGGACACGGTCTACTGGAATCGATTGGCGGTGAGTTGATCAAGAGAACATCATGGAATCGGCAACAAACTTCCAGCTTCCCCATTTGAATCCCCACAGAAACCGGAGCTCGTCAAGGAACACAACACCATCGACTATGTGGACTTCAGTCCCAGCGATCCGGACAACTTTGCCGTGACCTGCTCGGTGCGCGTGCAGGTCTACAATCTGGTGACCAAGCTGGTGGTGAAGAATCTCTCGCGATTCCAGAAGGTCGCCTACGGAGCCACCTTCCGGCAGGATGGACGGCTCCTGGCCGCCGGCGATGAGGAGGGCCACGTCAAGCTGTTCGACACCACCAGCCGGAATATCCTGCGCCTGTTCAAGGGACACACGGCGCCAGTGCATCGCACCTTCTTCACGGCGGACAAGCTGCAGCTGGCCAGCTTTGGCGACGACAAGACGGTCCGTCTGTGGGACGTGGCCAACGAGAAGGTGGTGCAGACCTACGGGGACGCGCACACCGACTACATCCGTGCCGGAGCCATGCATCCGCAGGCGGCTCACATGTTCGTCTCGGGCGGCTACGATGGCAAGATCAACCTGTACGATACGCGTGCGGAGACGGCGGTGCAGCACACCTTGGACCACGGAGCTCCCGTGGAGTCCATGTTGTTCCTGCCCAACGGCTCGATCTTCGTCACCGCCGGCGGCAGCCAGGTGCGCGTTTGGGATCTCATCAGCGGCTGCCGACTGCTCACCATGATGTCGCAGCACCACAAGACCGTGACCTGTCTGCGGCTGGGCTCCGATGGCAGGAGATTGTTCTCCGGCGGTCTGGATCGGCACGTCAAGATCTACGATGTGAGCACTTACAAGACGGTGCACACGTTGACTTATCCGAATGCCGTGGTCAGCCTGGGCGTCGCTGGCGGAGATCAAGCTGTTGTGGCTGGCATGGTGGACGGTCTGGTCTCTATTCGTCGCATGATCGTGGACAGCAGTCCAAGTCACTTGAGGGAAATCCGTAAGGCTCGGGCGCCCAAGCAAGCGTGGCATCTGAAACGACCGACCAGCACCCAGAAGGTGGATCACACCATCAAGGAGCGAGTCAAGGGACCAGGACTGCAAAGGTACGATGTGCAACTGCGCACGTTTGACCACAAGAAGGCGTTGGACAATGTGATGGGCAAGCGGCAGATGGAAAAGCGTCCGGATGTCGTGGTGGCGGTCATTTCGGACCTGCTGCACAGGAGATCTCTGGACAAGGCGCTCACCGACCGGACCGACAAAGTGCTCATCAGGTTTATCGACTTTGTGTGCCGTCATTTGAGCGAGGTGCGATTCATGCGGCCGCTGATGATGGCCGCCAGTACGGTCTTGGATGTCTTCGAACGGCAACTGGTGGTCTACAGCCAGGAGCTGATGGAGGCCCTGGAACGATTATCAGCCGCTGTCCAGGCGGAGGTGAAGCTAACGACCGAGCTGATGCGGCTAAAGGGCGCCATGGACATGCTCATTGGCGTCTCAATGGACAATGGCGAGGTGGCTCACAAACCGACCTATGTGGAGACCAAGGCACCAAAACTGAAGCCCTCGGCGGCGGCGGAGAGTTACGTCGTGGGCCAGGTGCAGGTGGAGTGACCCAGGCCATCGCCATTTAGCGACCAGGACGGATAGTTTAAGCGTAAAAGCATTAGTCTAACTTTATTTAATGTAGGCATCAAAGGTACCCGCTAAAGATAGATTTCCTTTGCTACTTTAAGGTTTATCCTAAGCTGGTGAAGCTAGCTTTAGTTAATTATATCGTTTTTTTCTATCATGTATAAGATTAAAAGTGTTTGAACAATCCGCTTGTTTCATTATTGGACCCTCAAAGATCCCTATTACCTCGGGAATGCCACAAGTTTAGAAATCAAATACTTCTCGATCCGTATTATGCATGTATATATCCTTCTTTATTAAATACATACTTAAAATGAACATTTCGTCGTGCTTGCCAATTTCCGTTTTGAAATGTACAATGAAATTTTGTCTGCCGTTGTACGAATAATAAAAAAAACAATGATAATGGGGACAGCAAAACAGTTGTCCTCAAATTAACTCTTGTTTTTTAGTTTTTTTTTTTCCTTTTGCTTTACTTTATAGCATATTACACTTGCAAATATTTACGATTTTCGTTCTCCAGCTACTTGATTTTATTTTTACTTTTCTTTTTTTTTCGTTTTGTAGATTTAGATTTACGTTATTTTACGATTATTTGGAAAGACGAATTTACACTTAGAATTTGCTCATCCTCGACGCATCGTTCTGTATTATTCTGCTTAAGCTAAACTCTCGCGCTAATATTAATATATATCTTTATATTTATGTATATTTATATTTATATGTATGTATAGGTATATATATATATCTATTCCGCTCGACATCGCGTCAACTCTCTTGCCAAATTGCCGATTCATTTGTTTGCTTACCAGATAGGGAGACAAAATATAAGATACCACGGATTTGTTAAATTAAAATAAGAATACAGTTAGGTGTCTTAATTAGTTTACATTTTAGGCGCGGGTGTGTATGGGGCGGCGTGTGTGTGTTGGGGATTTGGGGTGAATTGGGCTGTGTGTGTGTGATTGGAAGGTTTTGAAGCCACTACATTTACAATCTTTAAATTACAAATTATACTCATATACATAACAGATATTGCCTTTACATTTTACACCGTTCGTCTGCTGATTCCTCTGCTCCTCTGCTAGTATGATCAGCTCCAGTTACCAAGACTCTGTACAAGATAGACGATTTGAGGCCGCGGGTTTTGGCTAGAAGACAACTACACAATGCACTACAAAGAAGACGAGTGGGACATACGCATATACATGAATCTTTACTTGCAACGAAACAATAACCGTGAACACTAAACTGTGTGTTTGGGTTTACGCGTTTAAATTAATCATATGCGGATGGCTGGGTTGATGGGCGCGATTCCATCCCACTTCCATCCACGTTGCAAGCAAGCAAAACAAAGAGGGCCTTCCCCTTGGATTCGGGGGTTCCGTCCATATTGCTCCTGACGAGGTCAGGCAACATATCAGATCAAACCGGCAGTGAGGGCGGGACGTGTGAGTGCTTGGCGGGTGTGGATAGGGTAATGCTGGCGGCGTGGGGGGTTGGAGATGGATGTGTGCTGGTTGTGGCATGCGTTATTCTATAAAGGATGTGCGTCTGGGGACTCTTCTATCTTAGCCATCTTCCTTGGGCGGTGTGAACCAGCCTGCAAACGAAAAAGAAAATACGTTAAATTGGATTCCCACTTTCGCCGGTATTAACTGGTGCTAACCATTCTTTTCGTGAATCTGCACCAGAGATTTGAAGCTCTGCTGGGCTCGAGCCAAACTATATTGCCCCTGGGTCAGTGCCTGTCAATGGAAGATGGTTATTAGTAAGTTTGTAAGTTGGCGAACTTGAATACTATAGATTTCACATACTTTGGTGGCCCCAAACTGAATGCGCGCCTTTCCCTTGACGAGGGTGGCTGCTATTTGCATGATAACCGCCTCCACGGTGTAGGCCGAGCTCCAGCCCTGTTTGGTCAGCAATTCCATGCAGATGGCACCGCCGATTAGCACATAGCCGCCTTGTAAATAAAGCAAACACATTCAAGATAAAGCTTATAACAGGCCAATGCTATCGCACCTGAGATAATCGGATGGACGACTCGCACGAAGGGCGGCTCGAAGGGGTACGTCTCCTTGAACAGGATATTGAGCAGTATGCTGTCCTTGCCCTCCTTCTCCTTGAGCATTAACAGATCACTGTGCAGCGGACTGTCTGGATCGACAGACTTCAGGCGTATGTTCCACTCGTAAATCGACTCGTTGACGAGCTCAATAGAATACATGTTCTTCTTGAAGGCGTCCGATCGATAAATATCACGTAGTTCCTTCATTAAGCGATCAGTTGCCTGCACGGAACCCGAAACGGAACCCTAAAAGCGAATCGAAATGCAAGATGAAGAATGAATAATGAAAAATGAAGAACATTCCATATGACACGTTTCCCATATCAAGTATTATTGAACTCACTTTTAGATAGTCTTGTCTTTGACTTTGACGCAGTCTTTCTAGAGTTGCTAGGTGTTCCACTTCCATGTCGTCCTTCTGCATAAAGAATTATTAATGATCAGTAACAGTTAATTTGGGATTTCGATTTCAAATCTATCTTATATCAAGCCAATTTCATTGTAACACACATGTAATTATTAAGACGATTTAAAGGCAATTGTTTCGGAGCAATTTCCGAACAAATGTAATTGACGGCTACGTATTAACTCAAATTCGATTGCAACGAATATAATTATTTGGTCGATTTAGACGCAATTCGCTGGGAGACTAGTACTTCAAAAGTAATTGCCACCTTGGCCCTATTATAAAGGCAAAAAGTTGGTAGTATTGGGAAGGTAAGATGTGCAAAATCAATTGGGAGGCGATTAAAGTGAGAACTTAAGGAGGGTTTTTTCAACACCCAAGTACAATATGAATCTTGGATTCTATGCTACCAAATAACCTAGATTCCTAGACATTATATAAACTACTATATATATATATCTCACCTTGTTTGTACTTCGTACATCATCCATTTCCAGCGGCAAGTCTTCGTCGCCCTCGCTCTCCTGTTCGCTCTCGCCAATGGGATCCTCGATCTCCTCCTGATCGGAATCCGTCTCCTCGTTGCCGTGTGGCCCGCCCCCGCCCCCCGCGCCGCCACCACCACCTGGTCTTTGCTCGCAGCGAAGTGGAGAAGCGGATGGCGGCGGCGTTTGTAGCGGCAGGGCCAAATTATCGATGTCGGGTGGCAGTGGAACGTTGTGTAGTCGGCACAGCTCACGCAGCAGTATGCCCACCTGTAGGGTATCCAAGAGTTAATATTCATTTCCATTTGAATTCGATACTTTTCCATACTATAGGGGGTCGAGACTCACCTGATTAATCACGTGATTATCACGTCCATTTGTATTGCTAAGTATTTGAACAGCATTTGTGACGCTCGTCTCCTCGCTCTCGGCGAACCAAACTGGCGGCGATGAGGGATACGTTTCCTGTAAGAATTCAAGAACAGAGGAGTTAGTTATCTATCAGGTTTTAAGTTCAAACAACCCACTAAACCTTACGCAAGTACTTCTTAGATTAGAGAAAATATCACCAACGATTATCCGATTTCAATAAAACCTAAGCTGATAAAGCCTGACTTTCCCATAGCAAAAAATACCTATATAGATTATTATTTTCAGTATCAGTTTGTAGCTGGAGGGGGCTTTGCCCTAAAAGCACGAAGGTTATATCGGGGATCTACTGTGTGTTTCTAGCCCACGGGGGGTGGGTGGGCCTTGCGAATCGCGTGTGTGGGGTGGGTCAAGGACTTTGACTTTGCACTCGACAATTGGACACAGACAAAAGATCTCTCTTATTTCCATTCGCGTTCTCGTTTTTTTTGCCGTTCTCAGGTGAATTTGTCGTCGTCGTCGTCGTCTGAGCTACTTTGCATGCACATGTAAATAAACAAATAATAAACGATGGAGCACCGAGCAACCCGACAACAAGTACGAAATTATAACCTTTAATTAGATCGTTGAACCAAGCGGGGATCAGTGATC
This sequence comes from Drosophila mimetica, assembly GCA_037075245.1. Lineage (NCBI taxonomy): Eukaryota > Metazoa > Arthropoda > Insecta > Diptera > Drosophilidae > Drosophila > Drosophila mimetica. Next base: position 24,736,120 of record JBAMCH010000005.1, on the reverse strand, counting down.
ACCGAAGACAGAAAACAGATGGAGCGACGGAACAGCTTGGCAACTGATCGATGATGAATCATCGCCTCATATTGGAAGAACTGGGATATAGCCATTTGGACAAGTTTATCAATACCAATTTATATATGTAAATCAGTTATGAGGGTTAAATGGGATTACATATATCCTATAGAAGGAAGGATTCTGGCGAAGAAAGAGCACAAAGAGAGTGTCGACTGCTACACACATATATAGTACACATATACATATATGTGGATCCCATTTTAACTGAGCAGCGTGGGAATAAAGAATCGCCACAAATCTTCACAAATGTACATATATAAACACGCATAAGCGGGAAAGAAAGAGAGGGATAAACGATAAAGTAAAATTGAAGAAAGAAGTAGATTCAGAAAGCAGACAGAGATGGCACTATTTCCAGGAAGAAAGGAGAAATTCAGGGATTCGAAAATTGCTAAAGGGCAGCGGAGTAATACAGATGGTGAAAAGTTAATCTTTCTCAATCTTTAGATGTAAAACCTTTGAACCATTAACCCCAGGCTTTCAAACTTGGACTATACCTGCTATATATAAAAGACCAGACAATCAGTGTATAAATAGAGTTATCGTTGGGAGAGTACAGTGGGGATGGGGCAATAAAAGTGCCGGGTCTAAACAGTAGAGGGTTCCCTCCCAGAACCCGTAATCCCTCTTTGCTCCCCAGCCCCAAGTCATTTGTAAACACGGCGCTATGATAGCCCTACTCCAATGCACCCTATCCATCGATAACGATAAATAAAGACGATAAGACTGATACACGGGAAAAAAAACAAACCAATATGGCTTCAATTACTATGCTTATTGAGAAAATTATATTTAAAACTGCTGAGAAGGTCAGTTTCATGGAAAAACTTGTTAGAAAATTATTAAGCTGCTTGAATTTGCATTTCTTTTGGCTGGAAATGAGTCAGATGTAAACTTGTGCACCTGATGGAAATGTTTACTTTTCCAACCCATTTGGAAGGGAAGTTTTTTTTAGACCTTGGGCTAGTTAATCCCTATTTTTTCTATGGGGAAAGGGAAAATCAGAAAGCATTGACGACTTACCGTTATGTTGGCATGGATATCGTAGCGCTTTCCATTCTTGTCGATGAATCGACAGAGCAGTTCGTCGACGCTGGAATTGAGGATCTGAAAGCGCTCGTGGTTCTTAGGGAAGATCTTCTCCAGCGTTTTGATTTCCTGCTTCAGGGTGTTAAGGCACGCCATCTTGTGGCGGGCTAAAAAGGCAACTGGTCTGGGCTTCTTTTTTTTTTGGTGGTTTTACTTCACTACTATGATTTATTTTTGTGGTCCAAATGGAGTTTTTCGGGAGCCGACTCCCCCTCTCTGACGACTTCCAGGCGAAGTAAACTTGTATTTGTTGTTTTGCTCCCCTCTTTGCGGTCGCTTTCTGTCTGTCAGCTGCTGCTTGGACTCGCCGACACTAGATGGCGCTTTTTGTCAATTGGTTTTCTTTTCTATTTGTATTTCGGTGATTATTTTAGTTATTGTGCTTTTTTAGAATTATTTTTTTTGCTTTTGTTTGGAGGTAGATTAAAAGGGCGACTTGTTTTTTTGTTGGCCGTCGCCTGGTTGTTCTTTGTTGTTTCCCTTCCGATGGCTCGCTCTCGCTCCACTCTTTCCACTCCACTTCCAGTAAACTTCACTCTCACTGCTTCTTCTTCTTCAGCTCCTGCGGCGCCCAGCATGCGCTGTCTCGCTCGCACTCTCCGCTCTTTTTTGGCGTTCAGTTTTGCACTTTGATTTTCCCGACTTATTACCGTTTTCTTTTGCTTTTCTTTTTTACAATTCAGTTTATTTTTGTTTGTTGGCTTGTCCTGGGCCGTTTGACTGCAAATCGAGTTTTAAGCACGTGTTTGTTGGCTTGTTCTTAACTTTTGTATTATTGTTGTTAGCTAGCCAAAACAAAAACAAAAACAACTAATGGCTCACACACACACAGGCACAGGCAGACAAAACCTGACACACACACTTGTGTTTGGGGCTAGCTCCCTCTCGCTCGCTCAGCAGGTCTTCTCTGCTCTTCTTGCCTACGCAACGATCGGAACTCATCGAAAAACCGATTGGAAATCGGCGAAAAAAAAAACAAAATTTGCGTTTATCTCGATTCCCCCCTCTCATCGTCTTTGTTTTCTGCTGCGTTTGTTATTTTCGTGTGCTCACACAGGGAAATTTCTACACAGAAAAAGCTTGCGTTGAAAGAAAAATGGAGACAGATGAAGAAAATCCATGACAAAGAGGAAAGTGTCAGGTATGGGCAATCGGAAATCGAAAATGAGCCAATTTTTTGCCGAGGCTCCACTGTGCACAGCTGCATAACTGTTTTCCCCGCCCCCACTCTTTCCCCTCCTTCTCATCCTGCTTCATTTCTCCATCTAGTTCCCCTCCTTCCCCGCTCCATAGTCTGCGTTTTCAGCATTGCATACACACACACAAACACGGCCACACTCGCACACACATAAGGGCAGTCTGCAACTTTTAATCATTTATCAATATTTAGGCGACGAAAACGACTGAAGCGAACCACTAACAGCTAAAACTAACGGAGCCCGAGCCCCAAGAACAAATCCTTTGTTTGCACGGAACACGGGGCAAAGAAAGAGACACAGACACACGGGGAAAACGGGCACAAAAAACAGCAACTGTGCGTGTGTATTTGTAAGCAACACAGCAGCTGGGAAAATGCTCCAGGAAAAAGACAATAAAAAAAAAGAACAAAATAATACACGCACGCATCAGCGAAAATTCACTTCACAGAATTAAATTCAGTTTCAGTTCCACGCACGTCCGCCCGCTTTACCTTTTTTTTTACCAACAACAAATTAGTGCAGTGTTGCCAGGCGAAAGTTTTGCTTTCCGCCTAAAAAATCCAGAACTGGCGATATTTGCCCCTAAAAAATACAGTTTTCCCGCTAAATTCAAAAAAATAGGTAATTTTGAATATATGCAATTAAATAAGAAATATTGGGATATGACGTTGTAGAAAAAAATTCATTTTCGATAGAAAAGTCATGTACAGTATTTTTGCCAGATTTAATTAATTTTATTCCTGGAAACCTTGCAATTTTTTTTACAATTTCTTCTAACAGCAGAACTGCGACTGCGCTGCCGCTGCTCTGCCAATGTAAGAACACGTTGTATCTTAACATTTCTGTTAACTGGACTAGTGGTGTTGCCAGCCGGTTTTCTGGACCGCATAATCGATACATCGATGAGGGGATATCGAGGCCTGCCCATCGCTAGACATGCAATTAGCGGAGACAACCACCTGTGTTAGCGGAGACACCACACAAAATTATCGGAGACACGAACCTTGGCTGGCTAATGCATTTTGGCGGCAGATTTCAAATTTTCTCATTTCTTATGTTTCAACTGCAAGTTAATTTTTAGTCAAACCCGAATACAACAACAACTTGACAGGCTTCTTTTTCGTTCTTGGCGATTTCAGATTTATTACGATCTTAACTCGGCTCCCCGCCCAATTCGTTTTGCTACTTTCGCTACAAGGGATCAATAAGATATAGTGGATACATAGAGGGGACCGTGTGAGTACTTCTTCAAGTCTTGTATTTCCTATGCGGAATGGTATGGAAATGGAAAAATGGTTTTTACATTTAGTTTTGTTACGGTTTACATTAATTTGTGTGTGATTTTTGTGTTTTTTTTTTCTCGTTTTCCTTTTCTTTTGTTTTAGATTATAAGTAGCATAATTTAACCCCGACTTTAGCTAAAAAAAATCATAGAAATTAAGACGCCCCCGTTACGTGGCCATTTGCCGTCTTTTTCCCCCGCGTGTGACCCCCGAAATTTGAATCCGCTGTCGAATCCTAAGACAGGCACTTGGCTTCCTGCTGCTGCGGATGCTCCTAATCCCTCATAATCCGGCTCCTTAGAGCTCACTGTGCGGTGTCTTGGCCTCCTCCCCCTCCTCTGTGGGCGTCGGAGTGATCTCCTCCACGGGCTCCTGCTTTTCCGGCTGCTCCTGCTGCTGCTCCTCGGCCTCCGCCTTGGAGCCATCGCCGCTGCCGGAGGCCACCGTCTCCTCCTCCTTCTTCTTCTCAGCAGCCGGTTTCACCTTGGGCTTCCAGATCTTGATCTTGTTGACCAGATACTTGACCTCGCGATCCAGCAGGCTCATCTTGTCGGTGAGATCCTTGACAGTCAGCCGAATGTCGGCGTTCTTGGCCAGCTTCTTCTGGGCCGCCTGCTCCGTTTTCAGCCAGGCGTTCGTTTCGGTTATCACCTTGGCCAGCGTATCGATCTCCACCTGGGTGAAGACATCCTTCTCGGGGTTGGTGTCCTTGGTGAGGTTGCGTCCGGTGACCAGGAACTTCTCGGCGCCATCGATCATTCCCTTGAGGGCCTTGATGGCCTCCGGGCGCTCCTCGTGCTCCCAGTAGCGGGCCAAGAAGACGTTCGATAGCTTCTTTAGCTGCGCCAGCTTCTCCTCGTATATCTCCGCCTTGGGATCCTCCAGATCCTCGTACAGCCACTCACCCAAGGCGCTGCACTCGGCCAAGAGTTTCTCCTTCTCCTCGGCGGTGGCGCACTTGGCGTACGCGTCCTCGTCCAACTTCTGTTGCACCTCAATGATGTGCGCTTCGAGGGAATTGAAGGCGGATTCCAAGCGGACACGTTGCTCCTCCGCCTTGTTGATGGCAGCCAGCTTGGCCACGGCGCTGTCATAAGCGGAACCGGCCAGGGGCACGGTAAACTGGGTCTGGGACTCGTAGTTCACGGGCGATTTGACGGTCACCAGCTTAATGGTGTCGTTCTTGGGCTCAGCCTCCTGCTGCTTGTTGGCCTCCTCAGACTTTTGTTCCTTGCTGCTGGACGACGCCTCCTCCTCCTTGGCCTTCTCAGCCTCTTCTGCTTTGTTCGCTTCATCATTGGCCGCCTCGTCTCCCTGCTCCGCGTCGTCCTTCTTCTCGCCGTCCTTGGTGAACAGCTTGCTCAGAGTGCTGCCCAGCTTGGACAACGTGCTGTCATCATCCGCCTCCTCCTCGGGCTTCTGCTTCTCGTACACATACTCCACGCCCGTGCAGCGGAAGATGCCAGAGTCATCCAGGTAGAAGTAGGCCTTGATGCCCTTGTTGTCCACCAGCTCCTTCTTCGACTTCTCCAGCAGCTCCTTGACCTCCTTCAGCTGCACCTTGGTCACATTCAGGCTGCCCAGGGCGGCCACCTCCTCCTTGCTATAGCGGTCCAGATCGGCGTAGTTCACAAAGAACTCGAAGTCATCGGTGTGCTTGTTGAAGGTGATGACCTTCTTCTGGGGATACGGGTTCATCAGGGCGAAGAGGGCACGTTTCACCTGCTTGACGGCGGCTCCATCTCCGGGATCCCGCTCGAAGGAGACCTGCAGGGGGAACAGCGTGGCATCCTTGACCACAAACTTCTTGACCTTGAAGCCGGCGGATAGATCGGCTGCCTTGTAGACGGCACCCATGCTGGCAGACTCATCGGCATTCAGATTCTTGCCCAGCTCCTGTTTGATGAGCGCCTTGATCGTCTCCTGGACGCGCGGCACTCGGGTGCCGCCGCCGAACAGTATCACCTGGTTGATCACATCCAAACTGAGGTGCGACGAGGCCAGCGCCTGTTCCAATGGCTTTGTGGCCCTGGGCCACAGATCCTCGCAGATTTGCTCCAACTTCTCACGGGACACGGTCAGCTTGAAGTCAATATCCTCCAGCAGGTTCTCGATCTGCGCATAGAACTCCGTGTTGGCGGAGAGGACGTTCTTCAGGCGACCCGCCTCCTTGAACAGCTTGGCCAGCGCCTTGGGATTCTTGGTCACATCGGTTTTGGTCTTCTTCAGCGCATTGAACTCCTGGGCCAGGTAATCGCGCAGACGCAACTGGATCTCCAGCCCGCCGAGCGTGCGATCGTAGCCAACGCCGAGCACCTGCACCACTGGATTGATCTCCTTCGTCTGCTTATCCTTCACTAGCTGATAGCTGACCACAGCGGCGGAGGTCTTGTAGGCGCCCATGTCGTAGAACAGGTAGTACTGGGCCGTCTCGTTGATTTCGCCGCGATGGAAGACGCCGTAGTTGAGGGCCACCGCCGCATAGTCGTTGATCAGTTGGAGCACCTTCAGATTGGCCAGCTGGGCGGCCGCCAGGAGGGCCTCCCTTTCGGCCTGGCCAAAGTAGCCGGGCACGGTGAGAACGCATTCGGTAATCGGCTGCTGCACGGACTCCTGGGCAAACTGCTTGGCCTTGACCAGCATCTGGGCCACCAGCTCCTCCACGGAGAACTCCTCGGTGTCGCTCTTGCGGAAGATCACAGTGTTGCGCTCCGGATCGCCCACAATGTTGTAGTAGGGAAAGCGTTTCCTGAGAAGGGAGATAAGTTGATTGACTTGCAACCATGACGTGGCCCAAACTGTAGCTCACCTATACAACTCGACGATGGGATTATCAATGGTCTTGCCCAGCAGATCCAAGAGATAGCCGTAGGCCGAGTTGGGGTCCTTGATGCCAATCGTCTGGGCGTCCTCGCCAATGGTGCGCACGCCGTCGCGGAAGGCCAGGATGGCGGGTGTCTTGCGCTTGGACTCGCGGTTCAGGGCGATCTCCATGGGCACTCCGGGCGAGACGACGCCCACCTTCATCCACTCCGTGCCCAGGTCCACGGACATCACGGCGGCCCCCTGGGAGAGGGCGATCCCCGCCAGCAGGGCGCTCAGTAAGAGCACAAGTTTCATGGTCTGTCGATGGCAAACAAGGGGTTATTTAGTATTAAGTATTTGGTTTATCTCTTGGTAATACACCCTTGAAAGCACGATTTCCTATAGAAACTGGTAGATATTTCCAGAGCCTAATCAATATATGTCTTTAAGATCTTTTCAATGGTATGTGAAGTTTACAAGTAAAGTTAAGGTAACATGTCAAGTTTTACTTTGTGACAGGTTCAATTTATCCACTTTATCGAGGTGGTGGATAAGCATATCCCTCAATTTAGGTGGTCTATTTAATAGAGCTCAATTAAACTTGGCTGGAGGGCGGGTTTTACTTCGATTTTTACCACTTTTGAACACGTTTTTTACAGAACTACGGGATTATCCGTCAAAAGTAATGCTCATGTGGCAGTCAAAATTACACACATACATGCACATATTAAATTGAACTGTTTACATATATATTTTACCGGCTGCGTTTGATGGAAGTAATATTCTGGCCAGAGTTTTTGATGAAAATCGAAAATCGGCAATGGGCGAAAAGAGCATTAACCTTTTCTACTTCCACATTTCTTCCGCAATTCTTTCTCTTTCACTTCTTTCCCCCCTGCCCTACCCCTCGCCCTTCTTTTTTGCAACGCAAGCAGCTGTCTGCGGCCCCCGCACCCCTCCCTACGCCGCACATTCCAGCAGCGCGTACCGCTTTCCACTTACGTGTCCCGTTTGTTCGACGCTTCCAGGCCGTCCTTCGCGACTTTCCACTGGCCAATCCAATCGACTTTTATTCACCACAGCAAATACTGATTAATTATTCAATTCACTAATTCACAAATTCACGAGCGTCGAGAGCAGCGATTGGATTTGTGGGGAATGAAATAAAAAACAGAGTCGCCGCGACGAGGAAGAAGAAGCAGCGGCACGCGAAGAAGAGGAAGAAAGCGTTGACGTGTTGATTCCCGGGCGATAGCACTATCGATAACACAATCGATAGTCCCGCCGTGCGTGTCACTTGGCAAGCAGTGCGGTTGGCGCGCGGCACTGCTTTCATTTGAAATTGTATGCTTTTAGAGCTTTTGAGATAAGGTGAAAGCAAATAGGAAATGATTTTAAACATTATATAAGATTCAAAATCTAAGAAATGCACAAAAATATTAACTATTAACCAACTTTGTAAATTAAAATGATATCAAGGTCATTGTAAATAGTAAAAAATATGATATCTTTACGAATGAAAACCGGAACAGCTAGTTAACTCCGTCCAATGCTCAAACTTTTACATATGTTCGTAGCAATTAAATATATTTTATTTCAATCAGCAATTCAACCCACATATTGACAGCTCAGCATTCCATCGATGACCGAGTTTTTCAACAAAAGTGCTGACACATAATTCAACTAATTACTCTTTTTTGTTTAAGTTCAATAAAATTTATATTTTGCACACGGAACCGTAAAGCTAAGTAATATAAATATTTATTATCAAAAATATAGAAATATACAAAAGTGACAAATAAAATGTTTTACATTCATTTCTTTAGTTAAAAAAATATGAAAATAAAAAAAGGGACAAAATAAATTTAAAGGGTATTTAAATCGTTCGAATTTTGTAGCTTTCCACACACAACGCCGACTCAACTATTCGTGGTAAAAATAAAGGTGACTGGAAAACGATCGAATCTAGCGAATTTAAATGGAACCGCTCCAAATGCAGAACAGAACAAAGTCAATCCACCAAACGAAGACTGCAATTGCACAATATTCTTGGTGAATTCGCGAAATTTCGCTGATCTGTTTTTTGGCGGCCATATAAAGTAGCCCCGTTTCCCGAAACACTAGTCAATATGAAGTTAGCAATGTGCGGACGACGACAACTGATCTTGGCGGCCATTGGCTGCCTTTTGGCCACCGCGTCCTCGCTTCCGGCCACCGGGAATGAGGAATTCGACGATGGTTTGCCGCAGTCGGAATTTGACTACGAGGAGAGACACACTAGGGAAATTCCCGCACAGGCTTATGGCGCTCCGGTCGTTTACAATTCGCAGTCTAGCTATTCGGCCCCGAAGGAGCAAGGATATTCCGCACCTGCGGCACCGGTCTATTCGCCATCTTATTCAGCACCGGCCGCTCCTTCGTATTCAGCTCCTGCAGCTCCAGCTCAGTCGTATTCGGCACCTGCATCCCCCAGCTATTCAGCTCCTGCCGCTCCATCATACTCTGCGCCTGCTGCTCCATCGTATTCAGCTCCAGCTGCCCCGTCGTATTCAGCACCTGCAGCTCCAGCTCAGTCGTATTCAGCTCCAGCTGCCCCGTCGTACTCAGCGCCTGCTGCTCCATCGTACTCGGCTCCTGCTGCCCCGTCGTATTCAGCACCTGCGGCTCCATCATATTCCGCACCAGCTGCACCTTCTTATTCAGCGCCTGCTGCTCCATCTTACTCCGCACCTGCAGCACCATCTTACTCCGCACCCGCTGCACCTTCATATTCAGCGCCAGCGGCTCCATCTTACTCCGCACCGGCGGCTCCATCGTATTCAGCTCCTGCTGCCCCGTCGTATTCAGCACCTGCGGCTCCATCATATTCTGCACCAGCTGCTCCTTCTTATTCAGCGCCTGCTGCACCATCTTACTCCGCACCTGCTGCACCATCGTATTCAGCTCCTGCTGCGCCGTCTTATTCAGCACCTGCGGCTCCATCATATTCCGCGCCAGCTGCACCTTCTTATTCAGCGTCAAAGGCTCCATCATATTCAGCTCCCGCTTCATCCAGTTACTCAGCGCCTGCATCTCCATCTTATTCAGCACCATCATCATCATACTCAGCTCCTGCTGCCCCAAGTTATTCAGCACCAAAGGCCCCTTCTTATTCAGCGCCAGCCGCTCCATCTTACTCCGCACCTGCTGCTCCATCTTATTCAGCACCTGCGGCTCCTTCATATTCAGCTCCCGCATCATCTGGATATTCAGCAGCGCGGGCGTATTCAGCGGGCTCGGCAGCACCAGCATCCTCTGGATATGCAGCACCAAAGGCATCATCCGGTTATTCAGCCCCAGCGTCTTCACCTGCCGCGCCTGCCTCCTATTCATCATCATCCGCATCGTCCTCGGGTTATTCAGCACCAAAGTCTTCTGCTGCATCTTCTGGCTATTCAGCTCCTGCCTCGAAATCCTCTGGATACGCTCGCTACCGAATGGATGAAATCCTCGGAATGGCAAGGACAGCTGGCTACGGATCTGCTGCTCCTGCGCCATCCTACGGCGGAGCCTCCATCCCATCGCCACCGTGCGCCAAAAGCTATGTATTCAGCTGCGGCAGTGTTTTCACTCCAGCTCCATGCAGCCAGGGAAACGGTTACTAAATGTATATACAACACATCTGACCAATTGGACTTCCATTTGAGGTTAATAAAATGTCACAAAGAAATTATTGAAAAAACAAACATGCGCTCTTTTCTTTTAATGTGATATTTTCCAACCCCCCAAAAGTTTACTGTGTAAAAATTTGGCTGCTCTAGGTCTTACGGTTTGGGCTGTGATCGTATCCCCTTAAAAATCGAACTTTCATTTTATAATCTTTAGCGATAATTCTCGTTTCTAACCTCCACAAATTGAAATACCCAAGAAACACTAGTTTTTTATGTTTTTCTTAGAATTTATTTGCAAATTGTTCACTTATGACCTTCGCTAATGAATTATCACACTAAAAGCAACTCATAATAAATACATCGTACATCTAGGCTCTGTATATTTAGTTCATATGTCATTTGTTATCCAATACAATGTTACTTCTACTCACATTGTGAGTTCTTATTTCTCTTTTGCGGTCTATATATTCCATTAAAAAGCACTTATGTATCCTTAACTCCTCTACATGTATGTATATACTAAATATATATATATATTCGTATATATATAATCTCTATGAAGTTAAATCATTTGGAACATTCAAAATGACAAACGAAAGAGGAAAGCCGTGTTTTCCAACTTTGTAACTACGAATTCATTGATCGGAAATCAAGTTAATATAGATATATTTATATGTATGTGTATGTGCTAGAGAGACTGGTCCATAGATTAAGAGGTATTATTCAGTTGGCAAATCATAAATGGCCCGCAAAATATATATGTTATCATCTGTTCCCCCAAATCCTTTAAAATACAGGAAGCTAGGCATATTTTCCACATCACGAAGATCATGCAATGCACTGAAACGAAACTCCCACATCGCGACTACTATAATGAATCCATCCGACTGAAAGCCACAAATCTTTTTAGCCAAGGTCGAAAATCCAGAGTCGTTGAACGAGTGCGGCATTGGCCAAAACCGAAAAAAACTGAAAACCCATAGCTAAAGCTGAAGCCAAAGACCCATCTAAAAGCGGGGAGAGCGTCGGTCCAAAAAATTTGGCATTCAAAGCGAAAATACAAAAACACAGGCAGCGGAATGCAGTCAACGGAACAATTTCGAGTGTGTTGATCGTTTTGCTTTCAATAAATTTGACCCCCAAATATGTATAAACAAAACAAAGCCGGAGGCTTAACCCTGGGCTAGGTCAACCACAGACAACGATGATCTCACAGAGGCACGCAGCTATTAGGCAATCCTTATCGAAATTAATCGGTAATCGCTCAAAATACCTTATCGATTAACAAATTTTAATAAAAAACAATCATCGAAATGAATCGAATGGATATCAAATTATATTAGTCGATGATTCCGAGCTCTAAAACAGGAAAATCAGTCCAACTTGAATCCATATCGGTAATTCTTATCAAAATTAATCAGTAATCGCTCAAAATACATTATCGATAAACAAATTTTCATAAAAAATGTCTAAAAAAAATCAAAAACAATCAGCAAAGTGTATCGAATCGTTATGAAATGATATTACTCAAAGTTTTTCAACTCTATAAACAGGAAAATCAGTCAATACCAAAATCAACCATCTAAAAATTAAGAAACGAAATAAAAACAGATATTTTTTGTCAAATTTTTTTTGTATAATTTATTTTGCCTTTGTTGCATAGCTTTGAATGCTTAATAGTTCGCCTGCGACGCGATCAATACGGGATCGGGCAGAACACCATATATGTATTCTATATATTGGTTTATCTATGTAGTGTGTATATGTGTAGGAATATTAACTAAAATGGAAATACATATGGATAATGTTCACTAAATGTGTACGTACATAGGCTAAGTAATTCTTCTAGTTAAAAACGCACAATATAATTACAAATTATATCAAAAATAATCATATCAAAAACTTAAGCATTAAACAAAATATGTGTCAATGGGAGTTTTTTTCTTGGGAACAACAGTCAAAAAGGTGATCGATGAAGGACCTGCTCTCTAGATTCTTTGAGTCTTTAGTCTTTGACTTTCCCGCCCCTTATATCTTTCTATATATATATATATATATCTTTGCCGTTGAGGGAACAGATTGGTTTTGTGGTCTGGTTTCTTTTGGGCCAAAAGACGCGAAACGAAAACAAAAGCGAGAAACGTAAAACGAAAACGAAAGCTTAGGCGAGGCGAGGCGACTTATAGAAAATGCAAAAAATATATATATCTTTTTATATCTCTATACACATATATATATAGATATATAAAATCAATGAAAGCCAAGCGAGCGAAAGTTGAGAGATGCTCTCTTTCGCTTCTCTCTCGCTGAAAGAAAGTACAGCTCGCGCTTTTCTTCTACACAATTAGTTTTGTTTTGTTTTGATTTGACTAATACTAAATGTTCATTTTACACATAGATCATAATATTCATGATTTTATGCCTGGTATATTTTTGTAGTATTTTTTGCTTTTGCTTTTAATGGTAACTTTTGTGGTTTCTTTTTTTTTTTAGCCAAAAAACTTAAAATTCTATCACAGCCGTAATTTTTTTCGAAGAAAAAATTGTTTTGTTTTTTTGTTTTTTGCGGTTTTTGTTTGTTTGCCTTAAATGGTTTATAATATTACTACTAATTATTAATTTAATAATTTGTTTATTTGCCCGATTTGTGTTTAAATCTTTTTTGAATGCACTTTTGTTGGTTTTTTTTTGTTGTTTTTGAGGCTTGATTTCAATATTTTAAAAAATTCTAATTGCACTTTTTTTGTATAATATTTTTGTGGTTTTTGTGTTTTGTTTAAATTGCTATTTTAATTTGCTTTCATGTCTCAGTTTTCTTGTCAGAACATTGTCTTTAACTTGTGTGTTTTGTGCAGAGGCAAAAAATTGGAACAAATCAAGTTTATTAAACGATGTTTATTTGGAATTTGATAAAATGAAACCTTGCATCGGTTTTTTGTTAAATTTTGATTTGGATATCGTTGCGTTCTCTTTCGTTTGTTTCGGTTTTTGTTTTTTTTATGACTAGGAGAACTTCTGCGGGTTTTCTTTTAAAAAAATATCTAGATGTATAATTCCTAAATGCAAAAATTTATTTAAAATATCCAATGGATAGTGATGAAAAAAAAAACAAAAATTCAGGAGGAACTAAATTTTGGGTATATCATTTATATAGCATTGTGGAATGTGCTTGGCTTATATAATTTCTTGTTTGATTGGAAGTTTTCATATAAACGGAGCTCTCTCTGCGAAACCGAAATGGAAACCACAACTGAATTTTTGTTGATTTGTTACAAGTATGGAGTTCATTTGTTTTTTCTTTCTTTAAATTTAACTTATAGATTGTTCTGGTTTTTGTTTGTTTCTGCTGTTTTGACTACAAATTCTTTGATTTTTGTTTTGTTTTTGTTTGTTTTGTTTGTTTAGTTTTTCCCTTGCCTACCACTATTTTTGTGTATTTTTGTTTGTACAAATCGCGACTGCCATTAATGAGTAATACTGGCCAATCCACACGATCTTCCTTTCCCTTCATTACAATAGCTTAGGTTACTACATGTGTGTGTAGGTGTGTGTGTGTCATAGCCTAAGTGTTGCCTTAAAAACCCTATGCAAGTGTCTTATACAAAATCTAAACTCTTTAATCTTTGTCTGCTGCTCGGGGATTCACTGGTACTTTCATGTCTCCAGCGAGGTGACCACCAGATTGTGGAAAACGCTGGCCGACTCGCTCATCATGGCCGCCTGTCCGCAGGAATCGCTGCTGGCGCCGCTCGGCGGCGTCGGCGTTCCCAGCCGCAGGGCGTCCATGATCACCTCAAAATCCTTTTGGTTTTGATTCATATCGAAGTCGACCAGCTCCAGATGATGATGCAAGTGATGATGGTGGTTGAGATGATGATGATGATGATGGTCATTCAGCTTCATCCGCTTGCCTCCGGCCACTTCGACGCCAGCGCCTGCAGCTCCGCCGCCGCCTCCACCGATTGATCCACCGATGCCGCCCACATTCACATTCACATTCATGCCCATGCCGAGGCCAACCACATCCAGTGGACACTCCTCGATGGCCGAGATCAGGCGCTGCGGCGGTATATAGAACTGGGAGAGAGCCTCGCGCACCAATCGATCGCTTTCGTCCTCGCTGCTGCTATTGCTCCGCAATCGCTTCCTGCTGGCCGACAGGGCGGCCTTCTCCAGCTGCTCGGCCCCCTGGGTGATCTCCGGATCGATGAGCAGCATGGGCGCATTGATGGCGCTCAGTTCCCTGTCGAGTATCTCCAGATCGTTGACCAAATTGCTGCTGGACAGGTGGCGTTTCCGGTTGTTCACCCGCTCCGACGCCGAGCCGGAAACGGAAAGGGGCGCCGAATTGGCCGCCTCGGGAGCAGAGGCACCGCCAGCGGGTGTCACCAGTTGCTGACGTTCGGGCGGTTGATTCTCCATGGAGCATATGCCACCACCACCGCCGCCGCCGCCGCGACCCAGCGACGATCCTCCGCCGTTCGACGTGCTGAAGGCATCGCCGTAGACCGATGAGGATGAGGACTTGTTGTTATTGTTAGTGGTGGTGCTGGTGGTGCTATTGCTGGCCGGCTTGGCATCGTCCATGTTCGGCTGGAAGAGATTCTCACGCGCCAGTTCGGTGGTTGAGCCGCTGTCGCTGGTTCTGCAAAATGAGAGAGAAAGTGGAAGGGAAAGTTAGCCAACGGTCGGTGGTAAAGAGAGATAATTGAAGGGCATGGCAACTTAAATGGGTTTCAATTGAAAAAGGAATGATGTCGATTCAACCGATAGTTCGATAATCAATGGAAATTAATCCGATAAGTGAAAAATAATCGCAAATCGATATAATCTTTATTTTATAAATATTTTTCTTTATAATACCCCATACACCTTATACTAATTTCAACACGATCTAAGATTTCGATATTATCGCTTAACCGATAGTTCGATAATCAATGGGAAATAGCCCGATAAATGATAAATAATCGTAAATCATAAATATTTCCTTGTAAGAATACATATACTATTTCAACATAATCTAAGATTTCGATATGTATCGCTCAAGTTTTAATAGCTTCCTGCCTTATAGAGATCCCATACATAAGCTGGCTGTATATGCAACACATCATAAACCCAAATCCCTTCCTGGATTTATCTCACCTATCCCACGACATCGAGAGAGCTGTGTCAAATCAGTTAACGGTGTAATCTGGCCATAAACATTTCAACGCCCATCGATAATATACCCACCCCAATCCATTCAAAACCCCCACTCCACCCCTCCATCACAAAACTTAGCTCAGCCCTGACATCAGAATGTTTGTTTCCAAGGGGTTTTCCAAGGGGGTGGGGGTGGATTTTGCGGGCGGATTTGAGCCAAGGAAATCGGGTAGTCGGGGGTACGCTTTTAATTAACTGGGCCAACAACTGTGGCACCGGCTTGGGCCTTTTGGCTTTTCTTGGTGACCAGCAGCGAAGTAAATTTCAGTTAATTTCTCTTTCAATAAAAGCACCCCCCACGTCCCCCTCTCCCTCTCTTGCCATTCACTTCCCCACACTTTTCTTGTTGCTTCTCCTCCACCCAATATGGCAACCATTTGAAAACACAGTCACAACGGCAGAGAGGAAAGAAAAAAAAAACACAAAATAATAATGTTAAAATAAGGTAGAAGAAAATGCCACGGTACACAGGTAGAAAAACAAGTTAATGGGTTTTCCATTTTGGCCTATTATATGGCAAGTGTTTCTATCGAGGGTTTTTTATTCTAGTTACTTAAAGCAAATATATATTCAACTCTATATAGAAAATGGATCAAGTATTTTGGTGTTTAATCAAACCCCTGATTAACAACCTAATTTGTGGAAATTCATTGTGCACAGGTGGTAAATATACTTGTACATACATATACACATATATATATATATATATATAGAGAAAAGGGGGTGCTGGGCGGTTTGGCAGGCACAACGCATTAAAATGCGCAGCTGAGCATGTCAATGTTGACTATTAAAGCGACGCAACAAAAGCAATATAACTGACAACAAGAATGGCAAAAGCGGCAATACCAAGGGACCCGAAAAAAATACAAATAAAATACAAGATGGCTACGGGGGGGGAGGCTACGGGGACGGGGGGTCGAAAAAAAAGCGAAAGTATGGAGGAATCTGTACAAAAACAAAACGAAACGAAACCCAAGCGAAGAAGCAACAAAAAATCGCTCAACTTATAGAAACCAAAAAACCAGAAAGCGTACAACAAAGGGGGCCAAAAGAGGTTGCGGGGGGAGGGAGGTAGGGGGTTGGGGGTTTGGGGCAAAAAGTGTGTTAGTTTCGTTGTTGTAGTTGTTGCTTTTAATGCACGCGCAACCGTTAACTTGAAATGATGGACGGCCAAAACAAAATGGGAGCAGCAAAAGCAGCCAAGAGAGTAGCAGTAGTTGGCTGGCCAAATGAGGTGCCAAAAGGCAACGGCGAAGATGGCCAACATAGAGAGGGAGGGGGGCGAGCGATTGCACAAGTGGCCAACAAAGCGGAGATAAAACAGAGTTACAGAGGGCCCAGAAGCGGGCTAAAAAGGTCTAAATCAGGTGAGCTTAACTGGATAGACAATAAAAAAAAAATAAAAAATTAAAAAAAAATATAAGAAAAATTCTAGAAAAGTTTAAACAAAATTAAGGGCAAATTTTTGGAGTGCACAGTATATATGGTATTTTTAGTACTTTTGGTATATCCACATTTCCCAACTAGATTTATAAAAAAAAAAAAAAATTGTAAGAAAAATTCTATAAAATTTCAAATAAAATTAAGGGCTAATTCTGTGTACTTAGTATATTTTTAATATTATTTCTAGTACTTTTGGTAATAAGGTCTAAATCAGGTGAGCTTAACTGGATTGACAATAAAAAAAAAAAAATAAAAAAAAAAAATAATAAAAAAAAATAAAATAATAAAAAAAATAATACAAAAAAATAAAATAATAAAAAAAAATATAAGAAAAATTCTAGAAAAGTTCAAACAAAATTAAGGGCAAATTTTGGAGTACACAGTATATATGGTAGTTTTAGTACTTTTGGTATATTCACATTTCCCAACTAGATTTATAAAAAAAAAAAATTGTAAGAAAAATTCTATAAAATTAAGGGCTAATTCTGTGTACTTGGTGTATTTTTAATATTATTTCTAGTACTTTTGGTACATCCACATTTCCCAATCGCCAATAGTTTCGAAACACCTACAACCTTAAAGCGGCCTTTTGTCACAGTCACCAATATACCTGCGTTTTCGCTGTTGGCAACAGGCAACAAAAGGTAAGGTTCCCGAGTAAAAGGTGATTTGTTTTTTCACCACGTCAGTTTCGGTTTTATTGCTAAATCAGATAACACACTGTAAAGGCTGTTTTAAAGGTATTTTCCGGTTGTTTCCACTTTAGAAATGTATCTCACTCCAAATTATTCATTTACATCATCTTCGGTGGATGCAATCACCTATATAAAATGACATTTCACAGCCTTACGAAATGCAAAACAATGAATCAAAGGAATACATGAGTATTATAACTTAAATATAGCCTACAAAAACCATCTTGTGAGTATATATGGGTATCCTGCATTAATCACAGAGACGTGAGTTCGAGGCTTAAAGCTATTAATAAACCTGATTAATCATAAAACCGAAGTGAGGAACACAAGAATATATGGCCGCTGTATCATTTTGTGACGTCATAGGCGATGGGTAATACGTTTTATTCTTTGAACACTAAGAAATCATCAAGAAAAAAAAAACACAAAACTGGGAGTTTGTCACTTGTAGTTTGCTTTCTTTGTCCTTCGTCTCGCTGTCTTCTTATCTGCCTTTTCGTTTTGCGCACGTTTTTCATGTTGTTTTTCCCCCCCGTTTGTGTGTTAACCTCCCCCCCAAAAGTCCCCCCTTCCATTCCACATTAAATATGTGTGGCGACTTCCTCGCTGAATTCAAGCAGAAATTGGGGCACACTTATTACGCGTTAATCTCTCGCCTCTTTTTCCTCCTCCCCCCCCGGAAAAGTAAACTTGGTCAACCTTTGGTTTTGTTTGCTCACCCGCCCCCATCCCCTTCCATCCACCGTTTTGTATTTTTCGGGGGGTTTCCAGTTCAAGGCTCTTTAACCAATGTTTTTATTTGCGTTATTACAGTCCATACGGCCTATACGCCGAATTTTGTTTGACTCGGAAATGATTAAGTGCGAATCGGGGGGTTTTTTTTAGCCTTATATGCAGTTCCTGATAGCTCAAAGTCGTAATTTTAATCAACATTCTTCTTCTAATAATTTTCGAATTTATATATATATATTTTTTTTATGTCAATTCGTTTTGGGCGAATTTTACTACTCACCGTTTTTGATAGGGTCTGATTATATATTAGATTAGATATTATGACAACCAGAGTTTTCAAATATTTCAACTTAAATTCCCTTTATCGAGAGAGTCTTGGTAATTTATCTAATTCCTCCTACGATTTGCACAAGGTTGACCTGTATTTCATTTTTGATTAATCGAATTGAAATTCGGTCTCAAAAGGGAGGAAAAGCGTGGGCAAAAAAAGGATTTTCCCTGCTGCACTTGGCAGGGGGAGGAGAAGGGAAAGCGAGGAAAAGCGATGAAAAAGAGCGAAAGCGGCAAAGAAAGACGAAAACGTTGTCAAACGACAAGTGCACACAAAAGCAAAGGAGAAATAAAATGAAAAAAAAAAATGAAAAAAGGGGAGCGCAACAGCAAAGGGGGTTTTGGGGGGGGGGGGGGGGGGAAAAGTCGGGGGTGAAAAGTGGATGGAAAAGGGGCGCCAAGTCGCGAATGTAGGACGCTGTTGGGGGTCATTGAGCGCGCTTTTGACTTGGTCCGTGTATGCGGAAGAAGAAGAAGAAGGGGCGGGGAGATGGGCGGAACGCGGGGTCCCGCCCCTGAAGAGGGGGCGTGGCAAAGCCACATGGGGGCGCTGGCAGTTTCGTGTCAAAGACAACTTCATTTCGCAGTCTCTCTCTTTTCAAACATACGAAATACGAAACCCTACTTGCAAATTTAAATTAACATGTGGTTTCAAAAATCAAGAAAAACTCGCTATAAATATAACCAATAAACTTTAGAGTTCGGTTTATAAATACTCGATAATTACAAATTATATAAATGCACAAAGAAACAACATTTACATTTTTACACAGAAGAAAAGACGGGGGTAAAATAAAACGGAACAGCTCAGTTAACTTGAGTTCGGTTCGCGGTTCGTTACGCTTCGTTTACGTTTGTAAATTTAATTACAGCAGAGAAAAAAGAAAGACAACAACAACAACAAAAAACTGGAAACCTTGGCACCTGAATTGAATATATCCCCACCAGCAGCAACACCTCAACTTTATCACCATCCATCCGCACACGTCGTGTATCTCTATCTCTATCTGCTTATCAGTTCGAGCTTTCCTCTGATAACTCGATTGGCGCACAAATACAGCAGGGGAATACGCGAATTCACGGGCGAAAAAGAGTGGGGGAGGGGGGTGGGGGGTTAGCGCGCGCGTGTCGCAAGGTTGGTGGGCGGGAACTGAAAAACAATTAAAAATAATATAAGCGGGTAAACAATAACAGCGGCAAAAAGGTGGGGAAACTAGTTGCTATTCACCCAATCTTTATCCCACCAGCAGCAGATATCTTTCTTTTTCTCGACATTGTATAATCGAATTGTTCTAAATATTTCACAAAAAACAATGACCAAGGGAACAACAACAAGAAATAACAAAATGCTAATTTTACAAAAAAAAAAAAAAAAAAAAAAAAGTATCTTTGGAACCCTCGGATCAGTTTAAAATGAATATATAATATTTGAATTAAGGAATACGCAATTAAAAAACAAACATTTTTCAAAAAAAAAAAAAAAAAAAAAAAATATCTGAAAAATGTTAGAAAAATATCTTTGGGATCTCCGTATCAGTTATAATTAAAATGACTACATAATATTTAGGATGGTTTACAAAAGGGAATGTTGAATCTCTTTGGTGGTGCAATTCACGTTACCAAATAGATGATGAGATGGAAAAATAAGAAATAAAAAAAAAGCAGCCCACGAATCCGAATAGGAATCACAACAATAAAAACACGAAAACCCCAAGGGGGAAAAAGAGACATGATAGCAGCCCCCACAGCCCCCAAAACAGAAAGAAGCAAAAACAGAAAACTATAAAAACGTCGTCGCAGTCGCGAAATTATTACGACGACGCCACAAAATGGGGCGGCCTGAGTGGGTTACACAAAATGCTATGCACTACTATGCGATGATGTCTGCCGCTCTGCGGGTGTATTAGTGATATGGTGAGTGGAAGAGTGGAAGCGTGTGGAAGAGGAAGCAGCATTGGCATAGAGCACGAGCGGAGAGGAATACCGAACCCGAACTCGAACCCGAAACCACGGGGAGTAGGGAGGGGGGGCTCTCTCTCGAGAGAGGAAACTCAAAAGGGGGTCTCTGGTCTTCTCAAAGATTGGAGAGGAGATTCGGTAAGCGATTGAATAAGAGCGTTTCTTCGCTGATTTGAATAGGTTTATCGAAGATTTTTGATAAGGATTATCTTTATCATTATAATGGTTATTATATTGATATTATTTTTCTTTCCCAAGTATGTTCTCTTTAAGGTATTACTTCCTCCAAAAATTATTGATGTTTCATATGTTATATATATTTTGTTATATATATTTTTTTAACATGTTTCTTAATATTTCCCTGCCATGATATTGTTGTTATTCTTTTTCCTGATGCTGTGTTGCTGTGGTCTTTCAACTGTAGTTGTTGCCGCCTGTCGTTAATGCTCTTGTAGTTTCTCTGGTTATTGTTGTAGTTATTGCTGCTGCTATTATTGTTGTAGTGAGCGGCAGAGCCGACAACTGTTGGCTTGGCGTAATGTCGAGAGTGTTTAAAATGCATAAAAAGAAGGCAGGCGGCAGTCAGGCAGCGGCAGCAGCAGCAGCAATTTGTATGGATTTCATTTCAGCGAGCGGATGCATAAGCAATGAGCAGCGTGGATATTGTGTAGATAAACTTCCCAAACTACCGTCGTCGTTCGCAACGACAGCAGCAGCAGCAACAAAAACAACCTAAAATTCAACTTATTCAGATTCAGTTTGCCATAAGCCAAGTCGGGCAAATTTAAATTTTCGTGGTTTTGGAATGGTTGTATTCGTTTTGACAGGTTCAGCTCTTGTTAAGATTGCTTGTATAGAGTTATATCTTAAGATCTTTCTTTCTGGCGATCCCTGATAAGATCTCTTTATGTTTTCTATCCCATTTGTACGTGTTATAGGATGCTTTTATCTATAAGATCCATCACATTTCTAGTTTAATACTTTCTACGTATAATCAGATGCAAAAGAGCTATGCAAATCAATCGATCAATTCGATTGCAAAACGATAATCGATTACTTATCGCTCATCCCTTACAAGAAGACCTCTTTATGCTTTCTATCTCGTTTGTATTTCCTATATGATGTTTCTATCTACAAGATCCTTCACATTTCTAGTTCAATACTATCTTCTGATGATAAGATGCAAAAGCGCTATGCAAATCAATCGATTAATTCGATTGCCACACTGCAAAACGATAAGCGCATGCAACAATCAGCGATAACTTATCGCTCTTCGCTATCTCCGGCATATCCTCACACTCCACGTTCCACTCCACCACACGACGATGATATCCCACCCATGTACGGTATAATACCACTTATAAGCCCCTGTGCTTATTTCAATTTCACCGTTTAACATATTTTTGTTCGTAATTAAATTATCGATTGCAACTACAGGAAAGCTACAGAGTAATAATAAGCACCGTGAGCATAAAATACACACCATACACACTTTATGCCACATATTCCCCATGTGCGTATGTACGTGTGTGCGTGCGTGTGTTTTGTGTAAAAAGGGGGCGAGAAGAGAAAACATGTCAAACAAAGCACAAAGCACAGAGCAAAAGCAAAAAGCAAGAGCAAAATAAGGCAAAAGCAAAGGCAATAAACGGAAACGCGAGGCGCACACACTGCTGTTGGCCAAAAGGAAAATCGGCGATGAATTAACTTTGCAAAGCGTGTAACGGTATGTTGAATTGTTTGTTTGTCTGTTTGTTTTCTCCTTTCGGCTCTCCGCTCAAAAGAAAGCAAACGAGCGGCCGCGCGAAAGAAGCAGAAATAAAGAAAGCAAGCCCGCTGATGATAGAGAGATAAATAGATTATATATGGCCGAGAGCAGGTGGGCTCAAAAGCAACAGCAACAACAACAACATAGGGGGCGTGGCGCCATTTAATGTTTATAAGGAAGTGTGCCCCCATATAGGGAAACCGAAAAGGAAAACATGCCAAATATAAATCCATGAAATCATGGAAATCAATCCATGGATTTGTTATAGGAAACATAATCTATAAGATACTTTAGATTGAAATTAAAATATAAAGTTTAAGTGAAAATTTTGGTTAAATTAGTTCATATTCCAGGAAAATATATATTTCATGGTTTTTCTTTGAGCTAAAAACCTACTTTCGATTGATACAATTAAAAAACAATTTTTTTTTGAACCCATGATAAAAACCATATAATTGTCATTAAATGCACAACATATGTTTCCTTAATTAAAAAAAAAATGCTGATATATTAATAAAATAATAAATTTAAAAAAAAAACAACAAAAAATAGGGTAAAAGACGTAGCGAACGTGTGGAAAAGGCAAGACGAAAATAATGACACACACACAAACAAACGTTTATGTGTGTTGGCAAAGTCTGAAGGTTTAGTGCACTGGATGTTGCTGTTGTTGTTGCTTTGCTGCTGTTGTTGGCATGTGCCCACAAAAAACAACAACAATTGCTTTGGCTATCATCGCCTCTTTGTTGTTGCTGCGGCTGCTTTTTTTTTTGTATTTTTTGTTGCAAGTGGAACGTGATTATTTCAACGAGCGCAACGTTTTCTTGTTGTTTTTTTTTTTAGCGCACACCAACAGCAGATACAAAAATTAAAAAAATATAAAAAAAAATTCAGATGTCTGTTTGTATATTTGTATGTAAAAATTACTATTCGCTGGCTTTGATTTCTTTCTGTATTTCTTTTATTTTTTGTGTGCTTTTTTTTTGTTTTGTTGCCTGTTGTTTTTCTTGTTTTGGCCGCGATGCGTGTGTGCATTTGTGTTCCTGTATTTTATTTGATTTTTTTTTCGTTTTTTGATTGATTAAGTGGAATGTTTGCTGTTATCTTTGGGGTTTCAATTGGTTATTGGTTGAATATTTAACATATCAATTGGGTTTCGTTTTTTTTTGTTTTTCTGTGATTTACCCAAACTGTAGATACATAATATTTGCTTGATTATTGCAGTTTATTTTACGCAAATATGGATTTTTCTGTTTAAATCTGCTATTTATGCATAAATATCTTACAATTATTCTACTGTATCTTTTGATTTCTGCTTGAACTGCCCTTATTTTGCCATTACTTTACTTTATGGCTATTTAGATTTTCGAATCATCTGGGCCCTTTTCCTAATTGCTGGCCAAAAAAAAAATGAAATAATGTTGGAAAAATCCCAACGACTTTTTCCATTGTTTCCGTTGGGCTTCTCCTCTGTTTTTTAGTTTTTTTTTTATTGTAGTTTCGTTTTCGTGTCGCGTTTTTATGTCTCTGAGTTGAGTATCTGCGTTTAGCTATGCTTCGCCTTTGCTTTGGCTCTGCTTTTGCTTTGCTTTGCTTTGGTTCGCTGCTGCTGCTGCTTTTTGCTTTTTTCGCTTTGGGTTTTCTTTGGTTTTTGGCCTGAGCTTGGCCTGAATGTTGTGTGTTGGCTATGAAATATGCCGATGCCGCTGCCGCTTTCCTTGTGTTTGTATCCGTATCTGCATCTGTATGTATGTATCCACAAGTATATTCGTATCTGTCGGATTGTTGCTGCAACATTGCAGTATCATCGGCATTGAGCTAGCCCACTGGCCAGTGGAAAGGGGCAGACGGATGGATGTATAGATAGATAGTCCTTATGGAAGCCATAGAAAATGCTGTTTAGTATTTGTATTTGGGCCTGAATAATTGCATCATCGTTGGCAAACCCAAAGCTGACACTTTGTACTAGTTAGAAAGAAGCTTGGATGCAAAGTTTAAGCCAGTTTAAGGATCCAAAATTAGCAACCTAATAAAAACCGATTGCATGAAAAAGAGTGCCACGTGGCAAATCAGTTAAATTGGCTGCTAATTCGAGGGTTCAAAAACCCTTACAATCCATTGCTTTCGGTTGCATCACATACGTGTTCATATAGTGCATACTATACTATATATATCTCGACACCTTGCATTATCGCGTTTGCTTACTTTTCAGTTTTCAGTTTTCAGCTTTCAGTTTTAACTACCGCAAATGCCACGCAACTGGGAAAAGAGCAAAGTCGCCCACTCTCAACTCTTAACCTTTAAAACCCAGGCAACCGCACATCATCTATATGTATGCATGCATATATATAGCTATATATATTTGTATACATATACGCACCACGCACTTTAAAAGGGCAAAAACAAATCAAGCATCCGCCGCGTGGGCGTCGCCCCCAAGTTCACAGTTCACATGACATACACATCATCATTGTTCAGTTCAGTTCGGTTCAGCTCATGATGACGATGATGATGATGAGTGTAACCTGCACTGGAGGTTGAAATAATATTGCGAGATACACTCCACCCACTCGTTTAATGAGTTAATTTATTTGGCAAAATTTACATACTGTATCAGGTATCAAAGGGTTTTCGCTTTCGGTCAAATGGGGTTTCGGTTTTTGGGGGTTAAGAAGACGGCTTTTGGCTTTGGTTTCGGTTTTGGTTTATTGTCTGTGCGTATCTCTCTATCTCTGTAGGTATTATTATTTAGGCAATGGCAATGGCCGTACGAAAAAGAAACAAACGAATCACAAATGCCACAAAATTGTGTCTCTTAATTGGGTTGACTTGAAGGCATAATTGCTGAATTGCAAATCTATTTTACTCGGGCTTAACTACTCAACAATGCCTGTGCCATTTTCTATTCTTTTGCAAATAGTTTCTCGGCAATATTTGTGGTTTGAAATAGTTTATGCGTTCATCTAATCGTTATTTATGCCCAAATACATTAAAACCTGAAGTTTAACGAAGGCAAAAAGATTTACATTCGAAATACCGGACACACAAATGGGGTTTTCTCGTACCAGATCTCAAATTGAGTAACTGCATTTAAAAATAGAAACAGGTAGCGCCGCTGAGTAAGACGGTTAAAATGCAACATACGCTTGAAAAACTCTATATATTGGCTAAACGGAACCACTATAACCTATAACTACCTTTCGTACTTGTAAATAACTACCTTTTCAGGTCATATCACAGGTTGTATTTATTATATCTCTGCCCAATACCATTGATTTCTTCACAAACTACCTCATAACTCGCTAATTTATCTCTCTCACTGGTTATAAACACACTATTTTGCTCTGTAACACCATTCATTTCCCGACTGATGGGGGTTAGGTAAAAATTTTTATATAAAGACTATGTTAAGCAACTTGTTAGTTAGACTAATCTGTGTAGCTTTTAAATAAGGTCACTGGTCTAAATGGCTTTCCATTTTTCAAAGGCAGTAATTAACTACTGAACAAATGTAATGTCTATAAAGTAGGGGATCCCTAGGATCTGAAGATGTATTATACAAAATATTAGAAAGGAGGGGTAACCCTAGTATGTAGGTATGTATGTATACCCCCATACCATCCTTATAGATAAGAAATAACTGACTAATCTGGCTTTTTAAGCGTATAGAACACAGTTTTGAAGGGATTGACATATGGCATATGACATATGATTCTTACCTGGGCAGATTCTGGAGGTAGCGCATCTGTTTCTCGCGTCGCAGCTCGTCGGTCAGTCGGCAATAGGTGTTGTTGATGCAGACGCTCCTCCGGAGATTCGCCTCCGAGTCCTTGATCCTCTCCAGCTTGTGGGCGCAGAGCTGAAGGATTCGCTTGCGCTCCTCGCGCTGCCGCAACTTTGGCGAGATCATGGGCACCCGGGATCGATGGTGATGATAGCCCATGGGTGGGGAGCAGCGGGGTGGTCCAAACATGTCTGAATCTTCGTCGCTGTTGTTGCCGTTGTGATGATTATTGTTGTTGTTGTTGCCGCTGCCGGCGTCGTTTGCAGATGCGTGTGTGTTTGTGGGCAAGGTCATTGTGCGTTTTTCAAAGAGCAAAAGCAAGCGTGTATTTTATGTGCTTTTGTTTTTTCACGTTTGTTTGTTTGTCCGTTTGGCTTGTCTTTGATTTTTTTTCTGTCTTCCTTGAGGGAAAACAACAACGAATTTGATTTTCAATTTGATTTTGATTTCTATTTGATTGAATATGGGTTTTCTTCGATAAATTATTTGAAATAAGGAAGTCCGCACAGTTGCACACACACACACACGCTCTCTTCTCAGAGCTCTTTTTGCTCTCTTGCACTTGCTGCTTCTGCTGCTGCTTCTTCTTCTGTCTGCCTTTGCTTTTGCTGTCTTTACTTTTTGCCTGAGATTTCACTTGGCTGTTTACCGTTAGTCCAGGCTGCCGCTCTTTTGTGTTGTCTTTGTTGTTGTTATTGTTGCCAAAATTAAAATTCAAAATAATCCAGGACTTTTGAATTTTCGAGTTTTTTTAAGGGGAGAACAATTTTCACGATAAAACACAATAAAATAAATTCAACAAAAATTGCCAAGTTTGTTTGTTTCGGTTTTTGGTTTTTTAGGCACACAATTGACTCAAAATTGCAAAGGGGCGGGGCGGGGGTCTCACATTTAATTGTTTCTGTGACTTGGTAGTCTTTTTGCTTTTCGGTGGCCGCCTGTTGAGGGTTAATGGTGAGGGGGTGAGGCGGCGGCGGTGGCGAGAGCGTAAAGAGAAGTTGGTGCCGTCGCAGTCGCTGTTCACCGTTGCCTTCCGATTTCTGTTTCGGTTTCTTTCAGTTTCTGCCTGTTCAACCGCACACGTCCGCACGGTTCTCGCGTTCGAAACGAAATGAAAAACGCGAAATGAAAAACGCAAACGCTGAATGGAAAGACGTTCGCTCGCAGTCGCCGCCGGCGTCGGCAGAGGCTGGGCAGAGCGCGCACAGATGTTCGTCGTTAAAACGGAAGTGACTTAAGAGAGCGCCTAAGAGAGCGCGAGAGCCACTGGCCTACGTGCGTATTGTGTATATATTGTAAGTACACACAGCTGTGGCAAGCATGCTAGTTATTAGTTTGATTTTGATTTTGATTTTGAGAAAATAATTTTAAAACTAAAGCTGTCCAAAAACGACTAGTCGATGATATGGTGAATCTGTCAAACAATCGACTTTATACATAGTATACATAGTTTTATAAAATTAAATAATAATTTTTAAATAATAAATTTGCCAAAATGTTCAGTCCTACTATTTCGACCCCCGCTGTTCAAATATGTATGTATGTATGTTTCGCAAAGATTTTTACTCATTTGTAACGGAAGCAAAACGCTGGTCAGTGGGTGGTGTGTTTGTGTTGTTGTGGGTGGCTGGGTGGTTGGGCGCCTGGGTGGTGATGGTGAGCATAATCCGCATAGTTGTTGCTGCCTCTTTATTATGTAAAATAAAAAAAGTGACTTTGGCTGGATTTGAAAATGCAAAATACTTCCTAGGGCAATCATCCTCACTTGAGGTAATTACTAATTAAGAGATCAGATCCACACGAATGATGTGGAATAATTCCATATCCATGGAAATGCCAAATCAAGCGTAAGGTTAAGTGGGTGTCCCCTTAAATACATACGTTGTAAAAGATATCTTGAATATGATGGGGAAACCCCAAAGTGTCTAGGTAAATCTATAATGCTAGCAAAGTATAGTATTTAAATGATCTAGTATTGTTGGTTTAACTTTTTTATTTCACAGTTTTTACGGTCTTATCCAAGAAATCAAGGCCTAAGCCCCCCTTCTCCACCCCTTTCCCCACAAGAAGTTCAATTCAATTTACAGTTTTAGAGTGATCCACAACAACAACAACAACAGGGGATACAAATAATCATAACAACAACAACAATTGTGAGGTCAGTTTTGGCACTCAATAGTATGTGTGATTATGTGTGTACTTATGTTTGTGTGCGAGCACAAAGAGACAATGCAAATTTGCACTCAAACAAAGAGAGTGCGAGTGCGAAAGAGAGGCAAGAGTTCATGAGCGTGCGTGGGGATGGGTGAAAAGGGGGGTGGTGGTAGGAGGAAGAGGGGTTATGCTATGAGTGGGGGGATCGGGAACTTTGTTTATCACTTTTGTGTACTATTATTAAGGCGTCGATGACGATGGCGATGACGTCTGCTGTTGTTGTTGTTGTTGCTTACAATGACGAAACAAATGTTTGCTTGTGTTTGTGCAAAATGTTTAACGGAGAAATGAAATAAATAAGAGTAAAGTTATTGTTTTGTTTATTCGCATTTGAAATTCCCCGAAACAAAAGCTCCGACGACGAACGACGATGATTCACAATTGCCCAGAGGCTGCGGGGAAAAACATCAAGAACTTTATCAGCTAATTGTGTCACAAGCGGACAACAAATGAGCTCTAAACATTTTCCTGTGCGCATTTCTCGGGAAAGTGCTATCAATTTTCTTGGTTTTACAATTACTTACTTGTTACTTTTATGTTCCAGCGCGACGATTGATTGAACATTCTTTAATGAGAGTGTGTATTGACATGTTTTTCTCCATTTCAAGGCATAACCATTCTCTAATTTGTAGGATTTGCTCAATTTCAAGGCATAACCATTCTCTAATTTGTAGGATCTATTTTTAAAACGATTACCAAATTCCAATGGTTTTTATCTTGATGATATTTGATTTGCCCATCTCTGGGTTTCATCATACAAGTGATAAACTATTTTGATTTCTTTCTTTACCCTCTCATTCGCTGCATTTTCAATTCCATCTCCATCTCCATTCCGATTTCCACACGTTTGGCGCTCTTTTGCATTTTCTTCAAGTCGCCCAAGATAAATTCGGAATTACGTAATTAAGCGGCAACAACAACAACAACAACAACAAGCTAACAATTAAGTATTTATTGCTTTCAATTTGCTGCCCGATAACAGAAGAACCCAAAAAAAAAACACAGAGACTGGAAAAAACAAGCAGAACAAAGTAAATAAAAACCGAAGCAAACACACACACACACACACACGGGCACACGGCTACCTGCGGTGGGCAGCGCAGTCGGCGTCGGCGCCGGCAGCGAAATCAGCGCCTCCGCTTTATTTTGTTTAAATTTCAAGATGTTTTTAGTGTATTGCCTTTAATTCTTTAGCACGCGCTTTTTTGGTCTGAACTGGCTTTTATTTCAT
This sequence comes from Drosophila mimetica, assembly GCA_037075245.1. Taxonomy (NCBI): domain Eukaryota; kingdom Metazoa; phylum Arthropoda; class Insecta; order Diptera; family Drosophilidae; genus Drosophila; species Drosophila mimetica. The sequence continues at coordinate 24,706,673 of JBAMCH010000005.1, read as the reverse complement.
TTCGACTCGCAGGTAAACGTAAATCACACGCAAAAAAAAGGGTGGGGGGGGGGGGGGGGTGAAAGCGAAATGAAATTGCATTTGAAAGAGGAAGAGCAGCCCGCTTTAATTTTAATTATCAATAACATATTCAAATGCTCTGCTCTGCCACCTCCCACCCACCCCCTTTTAGAAGGAGGCTCTCTCTGCTCCACCACTCTCTTCGACGACGCCGCCGCGCTCTCTCTCTCTCTCTTTGACTTCAGCCGCGTGTGAATGAACGTATAAAAAGTGAGAGCGTCGCCTGGCCGACTCATAAACGAAAATCAATGACTCCCAATGCGCGTACCCCTCGGAGGCTCCCCCGCCCCCTCACCGTTTTTTGGTTTTTGGAGTGATAAATGCCGCCTTAGCGTCGTCAGCAGATTTTCAGCCTGCGCATGTTTGTCGGCCATCCCATTATGTTTGTTGATTTGGCTGCATTTAAGAAACGACTTTGCGTTTGGGCCATTGTTAGACTTTTAGTCGTTTCAACTCTATTTCCACTGGATTTCATCTGGTCTACCAGAAAGCAACAACAACAACAACAACAACAAAATAACCATAAATATGTACTAACATACAGACAGACAGACAGTTACCATTTTTTACCCAAGGTGGTTGTTGTTTTTTGCACTTGAACACATGTTTGTGTGGGTATTTATAATTTGGTCAAGCAAGCAACAAGAAAAAAGGGTAGTGAAAGGAGCAGGCATGCACAGAGAAAAAAATACCCACTAATTTCAGTTGACTATTGAGATTCTTTAACCCTCACTAAGATGAAAATGAACTCAAAATCCAGGACTAAATCTCATTTGATATCCTTTGACCTTTTTTTAGTGTAGGCCTCATGTCATTTGCATTTCTCTTCGCCTCTTCTGCCTTGTCTCCTACTTTTTGTTTTTTTTTGCCTGCGAGAGAGCCACTCTTTTTGGTCTCTTTGTGTTTTTATGCTTTCAACATTGATACGTGCCACTTTACTTTTCGCATACAGACAAAGCCGGTGGCAGAGAAGAGGGGGGAAAAGGAAGTACAAGGCAGGGGGAGGGGGGACGACTGGCAACGTGTGGGGACAGCTGGGTGAGTTTGTAATTAATTGCGGCCTTGCCTCCACCTCCCCCTCCCGCTTCGTTCGCTGCCACTCGCACCCTCTTCTCTCCCTCTCCCAAACTCTCTCGCTGAGAAAGCAGCCGCCAACAGTTTGTTTTCTTTTCTCCCCACTCTCTTCGGGATTTCCGTCTCGTCGGGGGATGGAGAGAGGGGTGGGGTGGCTGGTCGAGAGGGTGGGCCATCGGCCTACTCTTTGTCTAGTCGCCAATCCTCTCGCACTCCATTCCATTCATGCCTCACAAATTGTACAGTAAGCACTCCTTAGGGGGAACACAAAGAAATAATTTAATTTGTATTATTTTATTTTTTTTAGAATTTCTTAATTTTGCAATAAAAAGTAAAAACAAATAGCAACAAGTCATTTGACCATTTTGACCACCTGCCTAGTGACCACTGTACTTGCCAGTAGCCCCAAAACGGACAGTGGCAGAGGCGTCAACGTCGGCAGAGCAGAGAAAGCGCGCTAGTTACAGTTACAGTTACGTTACAGAGGGCCAAAGACAATGCTAAGCTCGGTTAACGGTAATTACAGTGTGTGTGGGGGGTACGAGGAGGAGGAGGAGAATGTGGGGAGGACAAGGTAGTAGGAGGTACAGGGGGAACTAATTAAATAAAATATGTATGAGATTCTTAAAAGTAAGATCTAATAACTTTTTGAAACGAACTCTTACTACATGTTCTTAAAATCTGAAAAAGAGGTACCTTTTTTACTTGTACCTAAGCAAGTATAATAATGTCCCCCTTTTTCCTAAAATCCAAACTACGCCCTTGACTAGTCACGCTAATTGAGTGGGATGATCCCCATTCAAAGCGCACTACTTCGGCTAATTCCAATACCACTTTCAATATCCAATTGCTCGCCTTTCAATTGCGGGGAGTATTGAAGAAAGCGAAGAAGAAGACGGTAAGGGTAGGTACCGAAAAGTGGAAATACCCCCGACGGACCTGGGCCATTGGGATATTGAACCCTAAACGTGAAGACCTCGTGTTTTCTTTGACTCATCAACTTCATTTGCGATAATGCGCTTTCTTTGGTATTTGTTGAGTGATACATAAATTATACAAATAATATCAAAACTTATAGATACATAGAAACATATGTATGATACTATTGTTCAAGCACTGAACTCACTGTTTAGAAATTTTGTAAAAATTATGATTCATGGCTCTTCTTAATAAAACTGTTATAGGGAGTATGCTTTAAATCAGAAAGAATATTATTTGCAGTATGTATAACTTTCGGTTTCGTACTCCCGCATATCTGGCTTGTTAGTACTTGGTTCCCAAGATATATTCTCCCTAAATTGTCTTTTAAATACCACAACTTGTTTGGAAACGAACAGCAAACCGCAATGTTTTTCTTGCTGGTTGTACATTCGCTTTGCGGTTAGTACACTCTGTTTTTTTGTTCAAGTACCAAGCGTATAAGATATAGTGATCCGAACGGCAAAACAATGCATTGCAGCATAATAACCTCAAAAGCCTTCAAATATTTAGCTACCAAAAAGCGGTTAACAACAACAACTGCTGCCCAAGGGCATTCTTCTTCTTCTTGCTTATTTCTTCTTCTTGTTGTACGTCATCTCATATTATTTCTTTTTTTTCGGTTTTTGTGGCCTGCGATCGGATCGACAAATACGAAATACAATCTAAAAGTCGAAGTCGAACTCGAAGTTTCGTGAGAGTACGAGTGCAGTTTGCGGGAGTGAGAAGGCGAGAGGGAGTTTCTTTTCGCTCTCTCGCTTGCACTCATCGACTTAATCAGCGTATTGTCAAGACGTTTGTGTGAGTTTATGTACGTGTTTATGCTGCCGAATTTCATGAATAATTAAATTCGTGAAATAAAAAATTAAAAATGCGGGGATGAAAATGGTAAGTGAAAACACGAAATACTTAGTGTTTATGCGGGAACAAGTTCATGAAAAGGGCAGCGCATAAACATCTACATATGTACATTGGTATCTGTGGTGTGCAGCGAATGCAGTTTTGCTTTGTTATTGTTTTTTCTTTGGCACGTTTCGAATCCGATTTTTGATTTGTGTGGTATTAGATGGGTGATCTACGTAACGTAAGGCTAAGATAACGTTATGCGGGCTTACTATTATGGTTTGCTCATAAATTATAGTAAAATCGGAGGTCAAATAGAAAATATTTATGCTTATGTTATATAAGTATACACAACTAAATATTAATTATTAACTTCTGGCTTATGGCAGTCAAATTAAGTCAGATTTTCTGTTTTATTTGCTAAGTCGTTTTTTTTCTATTCGCGTCACAAGCTGTGACGTCACAAATGGCTTATCAATTTGCTCACTTTTTTTTCTACTTCGATATCAATTTGTTGTTGAAAATTGTGAGTTTTATTTTTTATGCTGCTTCCTCTATAGTTTTTGTTTTTCTATAGCTATTTCTCGCATTTCAAAGTCGAACGCAAAAACAGGTTTGAATCGGACAAAAACAAACGCAAAAAAAAGAGAACAGGCGGCCCACATGTAAAATCATGGAAATCGTAGCAAAATGTATCTCAAAGATACCGAATTATTGGCAAACGTAAACAAACTTGACACTCAAGTGGAGCACCGAAGACAACAACAACAACACAAACGCAGACCCGCTAATACATTCCGTACACCAAACCCCTAACGAAAATCTATAATTAGCCAACGCGAACCACAATCAGCGCGCAAAACAAAGTCCACACGCTTCTAAAAAAATATAATACGGCAAGAAAAAGAAAACGAAACCTTGAACCATATTTGGCAAACAGTTTAATACAGAAAAAACGGTGAAAATAATGCACAAACACAGCGGTTGGCGAATGGGTTCATTGAATAATGAAATGGTCACGTTTAATAAACATTTGTAAATGGGTTGTACAATTATTTGACTTTTCAGCACAAGAGAACTTCTTTTGAAGTCGTTTTCACCGAACGGTTTTTATTCGATAGTTTTACCCCATTAATCATTAATAAAACTATGTAAACTATGTATCTCAAACTTTGTTTCTTCTCAAACTCCATCTGTCTCAAAGTATGTATCTTAAAAACAAAGTATCTCTAACTATATATTTTAAAAACAATGTATCTCTAACTATGTATCTTAAAAATCAAAAGTATCCCAAACTATGTATCTTAAAAATCAAAAGTATCTCAAACTATATACCTTAAAAACCAAAGTATCTCAAACTAGGTATCCTAAAAAAAAGTATCTTATAGAACATTTGGCCAAAGAACAAATTTTGATATGGATTTTTTCGTGTTGAAAGATACATAGATAGATAGATACTTTTTATGATGATTCACTAGAACCGTGATATTTGATTTTCCCAACAATTTTCCAGTTTTAATTACCAACGAGGCGTCAATTAGTATGGAGCCGCCACAATATCTGACCGATGGCCTTATCGCGGGCGTTTTTCCCCAACATTTTCCTGTACAAAATCGGAATTTCCGAAAATCATAAGCAAATGGAGGGTGACGCCGACGTCGCTGGAGCTGAGCTGCTCGAAAGAAACGAGCGTCGACCTGTATTCGCGCGCGCTTTTTACGTTTGGTTTTTTTTTCGCTCCCCCTTCTTCCCCCGCTCGCCCAGCAACGACACAACTACACATGTGTGAGCCTACAGCAGAGGCCAAATGAATAGCAGTTTCTTGGCATAATCGAATTTTGAGATTGATTAATTGGTAATTATCAATTTTTAAATCAAAATTTTCGAAAAAAAAATTTTAAATATTTTTTTTAAATACTCTTTTTCAAGTGTTATTTATTTGTGCCGCAGGTGTAAATGTGCCACCTCTATAATAAATATTAGTATGTACATATGTGTGTGCCTGCATTCAAACGGTCGGCTTGTCAGTCTGTATGTGTGTGTGTGTAAGTCTGGCTCAGTGTGCACATGCATGCCTACGTATGTATGTATCTACGTACATATGTTGCCATTTACCCACGTCGCTTTGTTGTTGCCTTTTTTGCTTTTGGCCAACAACAGCTGGCGGCCAAAAGCGGCTTTATGGCCATAAAAGCCATAAAAAAGCGTTGAAGATGCCAAGAAGTCACTCAAAGCCAAGCCAAGAAAATTAAACGGCCAAGAGAGAGCGAAAGAGAGCCGAAACAGGGCGCATAATCAGGCGAAGAGAGCGGAAAGAGAGAGTAAAAGAGACCGTTTTATTTGATTTGCGAAGGGTTCTGCCTGGTTCAGTGGCGTTACAAGGGGTGGGGAGGGGGTTGGGAGCAGGGCAGGTTGGGTTTTAGTGAAGTAATTACCATTCGAAAAGGGGCAAGTACTTCTCAAATCGCCAAAGAGTCCCCTCAAATCGGTTTAAACACAGTGGTCACCCCAAAACAAGCTTAGAAACATGGCTAAGTCCCAGCTTTAATGATCATTTTGGGCACCAACTTTTCTAATATGTCACTAAGGACACCCACTTGCCACAAAAACTTATTTTTTTTTAACAACTTCCATGCCTTTGATTATAGTGGAGCGAAAGATAGTGGGAGGAGAGGGGAAAGAGAGCGGTGGAATTGGCATGTGGGAGTACGTTTGGAGTGCCGAGTGACGTCGCCGTCGACGTCGGCAGCGACGCCTCTTAACGGACAAGGTTGTAAGCCGCATGTGGCGCCACCCCCCTTTCGCCAACCCCTCCCACCGCCCCCCGCCACCCCTTCTCGCGCAACACTCTCAATTTTTTCGTATTTTGTTTTATTGGCACTTGCGTGTGCTGCCATTTAGCGCATTTAATTTAATAATTAAGTTGCTGATAAAGACGCGCGCTCTCTTTTGTCTGCCTGCCTGTGCGTGTGTGTGTGTGTGTATGTATCTGCGTATCTGTGTGACAACAAAAATTGAACGGCAATACGTGACATTGAAAATGTATGCTACGTAGCCCCATACAAACGTATAGTTATGCCCATAAATACGTAAATACATACACACGGAGCTCCACTATGTCTGTTGGGGGAATTTTCGTTTTTTTTGGGGGATTTACAGCAAAAGCAAACTAAAAAAAAAAAAAAAAAAGTGTAAAGAAGTTCAGCGGGCACAGAAAAGTTTCTACTAGCGCAAAAGTTGTACTACAAATGGATTTCAATGCAAGGCAGACGAAGAAGCTCAAGTTGCTAGCATCTTCAGGTTCAAAAAACAAATTTTTATTCACTTGTATTTTTTTTTTTTTTTTCAAGATTTACCAAAGTTTTTAAAATCTTCAGGTTCCAAAAATAAATCTTTAGTTTATTTATTTTATTTTTTATTTTATTCACATCCGCTTAGATTTTTTAGATTTACCTATGTGTTTGAAATCGTCATATTTCTTTTTTTTTTTTTTATTTACATTCTCTTAGAAATGTTTTTTTTTTTAAATTTTTTTTTTTAGATTTGCCGAAGTTTTAATTCCCAAGAACCACAGATAGAACAAAAATGTAATACAAAATTAACTAAAAATCTATTTTCACTACCTTAAACATTTTACATTTCATCTAGAAACCTATTCAAAACGATTTACGATCGACTAGTCACCATAATCACACTTCTATTGCCTTGGCCGCCGCTGTAGGTAAACTGGGCATGTGTATCTGTATCTCAAGCATTTACAGTGGCGGCAAAGACATTGATGAAATTGTCCGCCTGTCTGGGGGAAGAGCCCTAAAAACACCACAAAGAAACGAAGAAAAAAAACTACAGACGGGCATTCGAAAGAAAAGACCCGAAAGACTGAAATTGAAACTCAAACTCAAACGGAGACGACGTCGTCTGCCTTCGTTTTGGTTTTTAATGTTTTTTGTGTTGCATTCGAATTTCGGAGCGATCCGATTCGATCCGCAAAAGCAAAAGGCGCTTGATTGATGGTCACGTCACCATCCAAATTCGAATTCTCTCTCTATGGTGATAAAAAATGGTATACTATATTTTATTTTCCCATCCTTAACTCGAACATTTTCCAAGTAAAACGACAGTAATGGAGGCTATGATTGATTTTAATGTGTTTTTCTGGGGCTAATTTGTTCGAAGAAAGTTAAGAGGTATTTCCTCTAAAAGGGGGGAGTTCATATAATATTGTGAGTATTACAAAATATACAAATTCCCCCAGACCATCGCACTCGAAAGCGGCGCATAGAAAGTGGTCGGCGAAAAATAAGGTCCCAAATCCATTAGTATCTGCCCCCCGAATGACAAGGGTTCCCAAGTTTCTCTCCACTTTCGACGACGGAAAATTATCTGAGCGTGATAAGGAGCGTGGACTATACATATGTACATTGCACATACACACATATAGAGAGGGTGTATTAAACCATCATGGTCGCGAGCGGACAATGCCCCAAATAATTTTGCGGCCGAAATAAACACAACCTTGAATAATGCCAACCTTTAAAGCGCATATCAAACAAATATCTAGAGGCTAATGCCCCACAAATATATTTATTGTTCGAGTGAACGAGTCGAGAGAGGTGAGTTCGTGTTGCTGTTTCGGTTTCTGTTTCTGTTTCAGCTTCTGTCTATCTGACATTGGGTTTAAAGTGCTGAGTCAAAATATTTTGGCCGCCGGTTAATCGCGAGTCCACAGGTGCGACCAGGTATCCAATGACGATGACGCTACCTTATTAATATGGTATTCCGAAACGAGAAACAAAGTTCCCTATTCTTCCAAGCGGGCGATTACAATGCATTCTGATGTTGCTCCTAACCGAATTAGGGTAGGGATTTGATTAGTTTTATAGGAATCCTGTAGTTCCATTATTCATAATATCACAGCATTAAGCGCTCACTTTTCTTGTTAGGCGCTCATTCACTGCCTTTTCATCACCTTAATTTAATTTGGCGCTTGTGCTGAATTCCGGAACTGCAGGGAAGGATTAACTTTGGGGATTTGCTATAAGAACCCATAACTATTCTCTGCCATTTCCGGTACTAAGTTCTTACACCGATCAATTACATAATTCGGTCTATTTATTTTAATTCTAGAAGCAATTTCTTGTGAAATCTAATATCTAGGGTTTTCCAATTTCCGACCGAAACACTCCAAAAAGAGAGGGGCTTATTAGAGAGGCGGAATGGGTGGTGAAGGGGGAGGAGGAGGTGAAAAGCGGGGAGGGAGAGGCAGACGAGGGCGAGCGAGGGCAACAATTATCTTGTCAACCATCTTTTAGTTGGGTGGTTATTTTGCAAAGTAAATACACACGCACTTACAAACACATACACACACACACACAGAGGCGCGCAAACACTGACGCACAAACGCCTGCCCCGCCCACCCCGCCCCCTTACTATTTCACTCTTTTTTACGGTTACACGTGCGCCGTCGTTGTTGCTATCTCTTTTTGCCCCACTACGGCTCTCTCAAGTTTGTCCGCTTCGATTTCGGTTTTCGGTGGTGAGAGTTCGCCGACTTATAGATACTCTTTCCTGAACATTTTCTACGTTTGATTTAATATTATCTACTATTTTTACAACATGTATTACATGGTTGTAGGCTTTTAGAATCAATTTACTGCTTTTGGAGTTCCGAGTTATAAAGTTTTTATATTTTTACTTTTGATATAGTTCTTGTCTTTTTCCTGCCCAAGAATTCGCGTTCTTATTTTTGATAAAGTCCTTGTTCATGCCTAAGAATTCGCGTTCTTACTTTTGACAAAGTCCATGTTCATGCCTAAGAATTCGCGTTCTCATTTTTTATAAAGTCCTTGTTCCTGCCTAAGAAATCGTGTTCTGACTTTTCAGAAAGTCCTTGTCCTAAAGAATTCGCGTTCTCATTTTTTAAAATTTGTTTAAACTTATTCAAAATTTTTTGCTCTTGATTTCAAGTGTTCGTTAAATGAGTGTGGTTGAGTACTTTAGTTTGCAGAGTATCCAAGTTGTTGCGTAGTTTTTGCCTTTGTCCACGCTTCTCGTTTTTTTTTTTTATTGCGGTTTTGCATTTAGAAATTGATGATGAAGCCGCTTGTGTGTATGTGTTTTTTTTGTTCGTGCGTGTGGGAAACGTTTTTCCTTTTAAATTGAAACTGTAACACGAAATGCCCATGCCCCCGTCTTTCTCGCTCGCTCGCTCGCACCATCCCCCCCTCTCAGTCGCTCTTTTAGTGCCGTGAAGAAAACATTTTTATGGTCTTCTGTTTTAGCTTTGGAGTGTCTTTAAATGCGTTATTTGACTGATTTTTATTTGTTTCGCCCTCTCCACGACTTCTTGCTTTTTCAGTAACTTCAACTCCTTCCTCCATTAGGGAAATTCTTGGCATATTTTCGTTTGATGATATCTGGGCCCATAGTAATGGACACTGGGCGCACAAAAAAAAAGTTTGTATTTCATTCCAAGTCATTAATTGTTCATGGTAATGAGTGTTAAATAAGAATAGAAAAGATGACTCATGAAAACGGTTCAGAAAATATATCATATTTAAAAATTTGAATTCGAACGTCCCTAAGAATTTCAAAAAGAGCAATTTTGGGGTCACCATTTTTAATTTTTCGAAGTACGAACCCCAAAAGATGGAATAGAAACAATGATTAATGAAAACGATTTAAGAAATGTATCATAATTAAAAATTCAAACTCTAATGCAGCTCCTAAAAGTGCTAAAAATGTTGAAAAGTGAAATTCTGGGTCACCATCTTTGATTATTCGCACTACGTAACCCCAATAGATCCATTTCTCGACGTGTATGAGCCTTGTATGATTAGTATTTGCCTCTAATTATGTTTCTCATTTTCCTTAATTTGCCGCTTTCCTCGTCTTTCGTAAATTCCTAACAGGTTTTGCGCAAAACGCATTTCCAACTTTGTTGCAGTACGTGTCGTGTTAACAAAAACAAAAACAAAAGCAAAGGCAAAGGCAATAACAAAAGCAAAAGCGATATAACAACAATTTCAGATGAGCAAGAAAATGCCGGAAGTTCAGCGAAGACATCAAAATATGTACATATGTACATATGTACATGTGTATATAGATTGTACATATTTCCCACAGCTTTTGTCAATTTTGGATTTCCATTTCGTTATTGCAAAAGTACACAAATAAACAGCAACAAAGTGTGGGGTTGCCTCGAATTTCGTATAAATTCCATGCGTAATTGCGTTTAAACATAAACAAATTCAATTTTTCTCGCATTGAGCGTGTGTTTTTGTTTTCCGTCTGGGATTTCTCAAGATCAGCTTGGTTAAGTTTGGAGGTTGGCTGGGTTGGTTGGTCGAAATCGAAAGAAAGAAGGGGAGCTGACAAATATATCTTGATAATTTCAAAGGCAAACACAATCGCATAACCCGAAATCTTCGTTATGGGAAAGTAATTTCTTTTTTTTGTTTTTTTTGGTTTCAGTTTCGGTTTCTCCTTAAGTTGTTTTGTAATACTAATCGCTTTCAATTGGATAAAAGTTCAATTTTCTTTTCCAAAATTCTGGAAATTCCGTGCTTTTGCCAAAAATTGATTTAAAACATTATAAATGTTTCAAAAAGTTGACCGAATATTCGGGTTATCCAGGTAATATTAAAAAAAGTTTTTTTTCGGGTCTATAGTTTAGAAAATAATATAATCTGTTATAAGCACTTCGTTACTAAGATATAATAATCCATACATAGCACTTTCTCATTGTATCTACATACATATAACACCATTGTTTTTACTTCCTTATAGAGAGCACTTGCTTTGCTTATCTACCATTTTGACACCTTTATTTTTTTTTTGCAATTGGGGTCAAAACCTGTTGACACACACGCTTTTAAAATGGGTTAAATACAATTTCAATAAAAGCCAATAACAAAACTAATAACATTAAGCAGTCGAGGAAGAAAAAAAGCATAAAACTATAACAACAATAAAAAAAAGCCAACCGCTAAATTACAATAGCAATAATGTGGGGCGAAGAGAGGGGGAGCAGAGAGGCCGAAGAAGAAGAGCGATTATCTTGAAATGAGACCATGGCACACACACACACATGCCCCCCAACACACACAGGCACACAAAGTTAAACGGCCGCGCAACAATGACGACGTCGACGTCGGCGCCGGCGTCTCTGCCCGCAAGTCAATGCGCCCCTCTCTTCAAGAAGAGAGTCAAGTGAAAGAGAGCCAAAAGAGAGCAGCAGCGGCGAGGTCAAACACACAAACAAAATAAAACAAAGCCAGCGAACATATTTTTTTTGTCTTTGGCTTCCCATTTGATTATTACTTTTTTGTTTGTTAATTTTGCTGGCCAAGAAGCAACAGAGAAATAAAACACAAAAACTAAGCAGGCAACAAAAAAGAGAGCTCAGCGCCCTTCACTCGGAATATAAATATATTCAACTCAAAAAACCTAACCGAACAGCAAAGGTGAAAATGTTAGCAATGGATTGATTAGTAAGGATTTATAGGTCGAAAACTAAAGATTCGGCTTTAAAAAGATCCAATGTTGTATTATAATATTGTTGCAGATTAAGTTCTACTTAAGCTGTTCAAAAAATTCGAAAGAAATGATTATACATTTTCATTACAAGGTTCTGAAAGATTTCGTAGAACCTCTATCTGTAAGGCTTACAGTTCATAAAGTTAATCAGCTTACATCCTGTATTTTAGTACTTACAAAAATTCGTGGAATAATTTTATTTGCCTAAGAAACTTGTACAGATTTGAGTAGGTTAGCCTTATATGGTTCCGTTTCATCTAGATTCTAGAAAAAAAAAATTCTAAATAATTGAAATATTCTTTTAGTTTTTGTATCCTAAACAGGATACTAGATCTAGATCCCAAAGTTAAAGGATTTCCATCTTATAGTAACTGAAGTAAAATCACCTTACTTAGATCATAATAAAATATCTCTACTTATTAGGGTATCCTGATAAAGGCGCTATTTTTAGATCTCTTAGTCACTAGATCTCTGGCATCCACCTAAAATATTGACCTCACTTGTGTGTATCTGTGTGAGCCCAACAGTTTGCGATTGTGTCGCTGTGTGTGTGTTTGTGCAATTATACTGGTTTGCTGTGCATGGCCGACAATCAAATGTTGCTTGAGTTTGGCGTCGTTTCTCTGTCTTTTTGTCTTTTGGCTTTTGTGTCTATGCTGTCTTTGCTGACTTTTTGTGTGTTTACTGTCTATGCTTTTGTTTATTTGGCTTTTTATCGTTTTTTTTTTGCCTTTTGCTGGAGAAGTGCAATGAGTTTTCTCTCTACCTCTCTCTTGTTCCCTTTGAATCGAACCCCCCCCACCAACATACAAAACTGAAGTTGTACAACTTAAATGGATTTTGCACGCCAGTTTCTACGTTTGCTTCGTTTTGGAAATTTTTGTATACTTCTATTTGGTATTGGGTTACTCTTGGCCTAATCCATAAGGCCAAGACTCCTTATCACCCCCTAAAAAAAATTAAGAAAACTTTCTAAGGCTTCTTCTTTAGCTCTTTAGTTTTTTTACATACATAAAATAATGATTAAAAGTGGTACTAAAATTAATCGTTTCTGGTTATACAAAGGGCTAATTGAAAATGTCACCAGTGACAATCAGTCACCGGTGACCTTTATTAAAATAGATAAAACAAATAGCCGAGCCATGACTGATTGGTAGACTTAATTAGACCATTAAAAGGCAAAGGAACCTAATTTAATGGACTAACTAAACTGATGAGACTATATAATGAAAACATATGTAAATGTTTTTCGAAATTCCCCTGACACTCTATAAAGGACAACTCGTGAGATTGGTGAAATGTTCTGGCGAATAAGTCACTCCGGCTCCGGAGTGAGTCTATAAGCTTCGGAGACCCATTTGTAACCAGTTTGCAGCAGACACACATTTTCGTGATTGAGATTTTTGCCAACTGGGCTTGGCCCATACACCGTTCAGCAAGCGGATAAGGCCCAGTAAATGGTGAACTAGCCTACAGTTATCGGCCATAGCGTCTCATAATTAATAATCAACGTTTTCTGTATCTCTACGCGGTTCTCCTGCCTCTGTAGCGGCTGTCTCTGTTTCTCCCCAGCTCTAGCCATCTCCCTTCCTCGTTTTTGTATCTGTCGCTGTGTGTCTGTGTGTGTGTGTATCCGTGTTTGGCAGCCACGACGAGAGGCAATAAAATAAAGGGCCAAAGGCACTAGGCGCTGCAAACAAAGCAGGGGCAGGGGTGTCCTGGTATTCCGGAGGGGGCAGGGGCTGTTGTATGTAGTACTACACAAAGAAAAAAGACCTAGAAAATAACTCTAGTTTCCCCTAATAAAAGAGGATAACTATTTGGAAATATTTTTTATTTAAATAATATCAGTTATGAACTTGTGTGACATCTGAATAAAGAGTTGGGAATTATAAGCCACTTACTGGGAATTTTACAATATTCTTGAAAGTATGTACAAAGTATCTTTTTTGAAGTACAAAAATATAGGTAATACAGATATTAAAGTTTAAACAGTTAGTATACTATTTAGTATGGGTAAATGAAAAGATTTTTTTTCGGTGTGTACAGCAGGGAATGCGTTTTTGTGTGTCGGTTTGTTGCTTTTGGCAGGGTTGTCACTGGTTATGTCTCAAAAGCGGGCAGCAATTAAGCAGGGATTATGCCGATGCCGATGCCGAAAGAGGGTTTCCTTTTCTCGGGGGGTTGTTGTTCAGGAAGTGGCAAAATCGTTTAATAGCGATATGGTCGAATTTTAGGTTTGTAAGTCAACGAGAACTCGTTGCTCTTCAATTTCTTTCAATGCGCCTTCGGAAGTCAATTTAAATGTATGTAAATTATTAGACAACACAGCATTGAATCATTGTTGGCACTGTTTTAGTTTGAGGTCACAAAAATACTCCCCGCAGGACATCATAATTTGGGCCAGAACAGTTGGATCAATGTTAGGCATAAACGTGGTTAACTGCCATGAAAACTCAATTCATATTGAATTCGATTTTCGGATTTTTGGAAGTTATAGAATTCTTGGTATAGAGGTATTATATCTTGAGATCCCAAGAACACTTTCTCTTCACATTTTTATGATTTTATCATGAACTTGAAGTATGAGTCATGGTGTTTATCATCAGACTAACTAACCTACATACATATTTACGCTAATAGATCTACTTCTGGGAATCCACGAGGAGAACAAATGTTTGCAAGTGGCGCTTGATAAGAATTCAACAAACGATGAAAGTATGAAATATTCCTAAAAAAAAAACTACAAATGAGATAAAGTAATATTTTAACCCCTTTTCCTCAAGAATTCGCGGTTAATCGTTATGTGCTGTATATGACTAGAAAAATGTTCCTATTGATATCGTTTCTGAAATACATTTTCCTTTGATGGGATTCCTGAGAAATCCGTAAGGTTGTAGGTTTTATAAGGTTAAGGGATATTCATTCTAAAAAAAGGATCCCTTGGCATTGACCTCTCGCCTGCTGTTGCTTTTCCTCTCCTTTCTTCTCTCTCCCGGCGCTCTTCTTCTTGCATCTTACATGTGCAGCTGTTCATCAAGTCAATCACAATCGCAATCACAGGTAGCCTCTCACAAATACAATCGCGGCACAAAAATAACACTTAAAATAGTTAAATATAAAATATTTAAATTGAGAAAATAAAGATTAGGTAATTTGGTTTATAAAATTTTAAATGATGATAAACTATCATATTGTTTTTGAGATATTTGTATATTACCAACGATATAGCGGTGCTGTTATCTTGGCCGCAGCTGTAGACACGCGCACACGTACACGCACACCCAATTGTCAGCTGTTATCAGTGCAAGAACAAAAACACAACATGACAAAGCGGGGGGCAGAAAACCATAAGAAAAGAGACGCGAAGAAAAAGAGAGAAAGGGGGGGGGGGGGCAGCCGAGAACAAGAACAACTGTTACTTGTCAAGATCGTGTCTCCCCAAAATCGCTCTGTCCCGCTCACTCGGAAGTGCGATCCGATCCCCCTTGAAGCAAAAGCAAAGAGAGAGCGAGAGCTACCAAAAGAGAGAGCGTTTCTCTTCGTTCAAGATAACGCTCTTTTCTTCGTCTGTGAGATGTTTATGTGGTGTGTGTTCGACGTCATCATAAATTTGGTATGCCCATCAGCTGTTCAAAATTAATACAGCTGCTGTTGCAACCGAAAAGAAAAAAAAAACAATAATGTCATTGGGGGGTTGCTTTGCTCTCCCGCTCTCTTCTTCCCCCTCCCTCTTTTCGGTCTCTTCTCGCAAAAGCAATTAAGGTTAAAAACGCTTTTTGATTCCAATCGCTTTTGATGAAATCATTTTCTCTGTGTGATTTGTTAATTGAAAATCAAAAAAAAATGTGTAGCTCTGTCCTCTTTTTCCCATGAAATCTGAAAGATAGCATCATCGTACGAACATGGGTCTTGAGCAATCCACTGGCGGTTTTTCTTTTTCACATGCTTTCTTTCGCTCTTACATACATTTTAAAATTATTATTTATACTTTTATAATAGGTAAAAAATTGTACAACTTTTTAAAGATACATGATAGATACATAGATATTACCTTGCATCCCTTTCGGATTCTAGATTCTAAAATTTGTATTTATTTTTCCATAAAAACTAAGATTAGTAAGTATAACATTCTTCCCTTATATTAGATATACATATGTGTGTACGTAATACGTATGTTTATTTATACTCCCCTGCATCTATTTAACTTTCTGAAATTACGTATCATCTTTCTCGGGGGGCCTTGACCAGGAACTAATTACGTCGCAACTGGCGCCCAGTGGAGTATGTGTTGATTCTTCGCACTCCAACGCATCATCAAGCCGAAAACGAAGCGTAGCACATCCACCATCCACCACACACCACCCACCGAAAAACCCCCGCCCACTGCGAACGAAATCCTCATCTCCGCCAGACACTTCATCCCAGAAAAGTTCACCACGCGGCGTGGACAAATCCACTTGGTCGGCAAACAAACCCTCTCTTTTTGTACCCGGTACCAAAACAGCCAGAAGGGTATATTCTGTTGGGAGATACACCATAGGGTAGAAACCCCTATAAAAAATTATATATTCTTGGTAACCATCAAAAACCGCTAATATCTTACCATTTCTGAAATAGAAGAAGTATAAGATATGGAAATGTACCCACATACCAAAAATGGAACAAATTGGATAATCAGTTAAGAGTTGGCCATAGTGATATATTCCCGGAAACCATCCAAAACCGATAATATCTAACCATTTCTGAAACCGAAGAACTATAAGAACTATATGTGCCCACATACCAAAAATGGAACAAATTGGATAATCAGTTGGTAAGTTCTCATAGATGTTTGTATATTTGTAATAGCCCCATGGGGTATGCAACATTATTTGTAACGGGACGGGGAGTAACAGGTATCTGACAGTCGGAACCACTCCGACTATGGCATTCCCGCTTTGAATGCAACCGAATGCGACCCCCGCTGAGCAAAGCCGAAGAATTGGAGAACGAGAGAGCGAGAAGAACTAAGAGGGGATATATGTATAGCGATGACGCTGTTCAATACACCCATTGTCGTTTCGTTGATGGATTTTAATGCAGCAGCCCGCAAAATCGTTTACGGGGCTTTTCTCTACCATTACACCCCGTACTTCTACAACTTCTCCACTCGCTTTCTGGTTGCCCAGCAATCAGGGGCTTAATTAGTTTAAGTGCGTCCCGTTGTACGGGTGTACCAGTCTCTCTATATATCATACACACACCATACTATCCGTACTCCCGCCGCTCCGGATTGTTTAAAAGCATTTTAATTGATCTAATAGGAGCCCGTAACCAATATATGTACGTTTACGGCAACTTTTTGCGACACAATGCTGCCAAATTGAGTTTGGTTCTTCAATAACTGTTGCATTTTACACTCCCGAAAGCCTATGGGCATCTTTAATCCTTAAATAATTGGATTAAAGCCGAAATGAAGCGCGAATAATAGTTGATGATTGACCAATGATTCATTTACACAGAAGATGCCACAAAACGAAGATTTAATAGCTTTGTTCGAATAAAGAACCTTTAGTCATATGAAATTCATGATATGGCATCATCTTAAAGCATTTATCTTTTTAAATATGCAAGAGATTAATAATTTTAATTGATTTTCGGTGGTAAAAAGGTGACGCAAATTGTACATAATTAATTTCCACCCCCCATGTGCATCTTAGAGATTATTTGTACTAAAATACTGGTTAACGGCTTAATCATTACGGTTGAAGGCATTTTATCAGGGGTGGAAATTTGTTAAGCAATAATAATAATGAATACTTAATTCAACCTGAATAATTGTATTATTTTAGCGGGGTGTTTCAGGTGTTTGAAGACAGAACCACTTGGTTACAAAATCTGAATTCACAATGTTTTATGACTTCCTGATTCCGGAAGATTTGAGGATAGTACCAAACGTTTTAGGCTATAAGAATATTTTATGGAAAGAAATGAAATTTGGAATATTTTGTAAGATTTTTTTGAATCCAGGGAGTGATTTGTTGTACAAATTTTGAATAATTTAAAGAAGAAGATTGGAGGATAGTACCAAAAGTTTTGGGCTATAAAAATATTTTATGGAAAGAAATGAAATGAAATTTGGAATATTTTGTAAGATTTTTCCAAACCAGGGGGTGATTTGTTGTACAAATTTTGATTAATTTGAACTGGTGGTTGACATGAGTGTAAAATAAACTTTGGACACGTGCCCAAACTCGGAAGTCACTCGGCAAATTGTATTTGTCTTGGCTTTTGGGGTCTTATATGTTGTATATGATAATCTCCAGAGGTCCAGGTGTTCAAATACCGAACAGCTTCTTTCCGCAATACGTAATGCTCAATGTTCTTTCTCCACGACGACTTGCTGTAGTATTTTGTATATTTTTTCAGGGCGACGGCGACGGCGATGATGATGATTATGATGAGGTTTCGGTGGCTGTTGTTGTTTGTGACTGCATGAGGACTTCCCTCTGTGATGCTTTTCCCACCCTCTTTCTCCCCGGATTTTCCCATTTTGACTGACAGGCGGTGGCGGTGGACGTCAGCGTTCCCGTTGACGTCTCCCGTCGCGTCGTTTCCATTACCTTCGAGGGGCATTGTCGTCAGAAAACTCACATATTCGTGTGTACGTGTGTGTGCCAATGGAAAAGTGGAGGAAAAACAGGAAAACTCCCTTTGGCTAGGAGATGAGATGGGATGAGAGGAGATGAGTTGAGATGAGTTCAGTTGAGATGCTAGATGCCTGAATATGGGTATATGGGTTAGGCGGGGAATTGATTCGATTAGGCATCCATTTGTGTCATCGATAAACGATTTTGAATCGATCCCGGAAATGCGATTAGGATCCGGATAAGTGATAAGTGGGTGCAAATGAATGCAGTTTGGGTGCCCGATTGATTTCACTTAATTAATCAGATGACCAAAGGATTTATGGAGTAATGATTGGTTATCAGCTCATTTAATTCGATAACTTACTTAATAGGCAAAGCTGTAGTTCCCTAAAGATCCCATGGGATTTTTAATGTTAGTGTCTGAAGCGAAGGATTAACCCCTTCTAAAACCTTAATTATTTTTATTATACTGTCCAAATAACCAATTTTAAAGCATACTTATGAGCCCATCGCCATTGTTTTGAAGTCTCTAGAGGTTTTTCGAACACCCTTGAACATTCGCTGTATAAAACAGCATGCATTCAAATAATACTTTTGAAGCCGTAATACAATCCGGTTCAGGGGTTGTCCATTTTGTGGGATGTTTGTACATGGTATTAACTATTTATTCATCTTTGTATTGCTTAAAATTTGTTAAATATATTAGTAAGTTATATTACTTGTGAGAGGTATCTAAAGATGGTATCTATGAGTCAATTCCAAGTTATAGAATCCCTAATTAAATCTGAACCATTAGTAATTCCATAAACCCTCTTACTCCCGGTTACTTCCGCTTGTCAAAAGGTTAAAGGCACTGGGAGGTACATATATTAATTCCCCGATTTTTGGGGACAAGCGTATGCTAATTTCATGATCTAGATTCTGAATGAATGTGTCATTGTTTGTGGACCCAAATTGAATCCGACAAATCCATCTTAAATGTGTGTATTTATTCCACTTCCACGGGACCTTCCTGCAGTTCTCGCCTCATTTCTTTCCTCGTTCCGTTCGCTTCAGTTGGCTTTTCCTTTCTTTACGTTTATTTTCTTTCTTCCTTTTCTGGTTGTTCGTTCGGTTTCTCCCCTGGGGGGTCGTCTTGTGCCGTTGTTGTTGTTGTTGTTAAGTTCGAGTGGCTCGATTTGTTTTCAAATTGAAATGGTAAAAAGATTGATGTAATTATTGCCACCCTTAAATGATGATGGGAGCGACAAATTCGATAAGTTCTCCTCGGTATTCCACATTCTGTGGCGTTTTGTTTGTTTTACAAGAATTATGTAGGTTTCCCCACGTTCCTTATTTCTTTTCGTTTTTTTTTCTGCTCTCCACACTTCACATTTGTATCGCTGGGTTCTCCACATCTACACGGTTAAAAAAGACGAGGGCTTTGATTCAAAGTGTTTCTAGGAGAAAGGATACAATTGGTTACTAAAACCCAAGTGCTCGACTATCAAATACCCGTTACTCAACTCAAGCAAGCAGTCGCAAGCAGGGCAAACCAAGCAGTCGCTTAAAAGTAGCACGAGTTTGCTTATAACTTTTTACTGAGTGAACCGATTTAAAAAATTTCTTCTGCGTTTTGGTAGGAACTAATAAACCAATGGCGTTTACAGTCAACATGATAAACTTGCGCTGCGTGGGAACCCCTAGAATCGAGTCCCAACTCAATTCCGATATATACTTTATATAGAATATAATATACCTTGTACTCTACCAGTAACGGATATAAATATTTTTATCCGTGCAGTTTCCCCCTCCCTCCTTCTTGCTTTGCGTGTACACAATTCGAGTTTATTTCCATTTGTGGCCCTCCCCCCCTCGTTCCTTTTTCTTCCCTTTTCGCCGCTGTTGCTCGCCTTTTTATCTTTTGTAAAACGAGTTCTTTAAACCTAAAACAGAATTCAAGACACGTCAAATTGATTTTCATCTATTTTATTTACCAAAAAAAAAAGGAAAAATGAGGAACAGCCGAAAAGGGGGAAAAAGTAAAGCGAATTACATGGAAGCAGCGGGAGAAATGTCACGGGCTCTCCATATATGTACCATCCCGATTTTCCAACCCCCTCACATGTTTTATATTTTGTGCCTAGTTTGCATAACTCCCATGTAACCCCCAACCCCCCGAATTTCATGGAATCAATCAGCGCGATAAAGGGCCAAACCAGGAGAAATAGCGAAATGTTATATCTTGTTATCTTTGTGAAAACTAAAAGATTATTGGGATTAGCCTTGTCGCATATGTGAGCTCTCCTCCATGAGGACGTTGCTGTTTCATTTATATTTCGTTTCATTTTTTTTTTGGCTGGATTTTTCTCCCTGTTGCTCCTTCTACTTGCTCTTTGCTTCCATTCTGCTGGTGTTCTTGTTAAACGTTATCTCCATTGGGCTAAAATACAGTAAAGATTGCCTACAGAGAGCAGACCTCTATGAGTATGAATGGGTTAGAAATTTAGTGATGTTCAATGAAGATATCTTAAGATCGTATGGTATAGTTCTCATAGCAGAAGTTCGATATAAGATCCATTGTATCTGATTGCTGATTTTTAACGAAAATATCTTAGGATCGTATGGAATAGTTCTTATGGCAAAAGTTACAAGTAAGTTCTATTATATCTGTTTGAATTATTAACAAAAATATCTTCAGATCATATGGTATAGTTCTTATAGCAGAAGTTACAAATAAGTTCCTTTGTATCTGTAGCGATTATCATCGAAGATATCTTAAGATCATTTGGTATAGTCTTTAGGAAGAAGTTCCTAATAAGTTCTTTTGTATCTTTTTTGTGAGAACGGTAGTTAAGCTCATTACAATCATTATTCTTTTTAATTAGTTTTATCTATTTTGTATGACACCTTTGATGGGACATCCATCGGGACAGGCTTCACTGTACTTCATCTGTTCTTGGTACACTACACCCGTTACTGTTGTTGGTTTTATAGCTATTCCTTGGCTTCTTGTTGCGCTTCTCGGTGTTGCTGTTGCTGTTGTTTTTGCCTCTGCTCTTGCTGCCCTTGAGTGCGAAGGAAAGATTTTGGTGGCAACTCCCATGGCAACTTGTTGTTGGCCTTTGTCTGCAAACATTACACACACACACACATATACACCTCACATGTGCGTGCGTGTGTGTGTATCTATTGCGAGGTTGGTGTTTTTGTTCTCATCTTTCAGCTGTTCAAAGATTGTTAAATATCAAAGGCGAACCTCAACGGGAGAACTCTGTTTTCCTTGTTTCCCATTGAAGATAAAGCTGAATTTGTTTACTTATCCGTCTGGCGGTTGGAGGAGCACATCCCACATCTCCCGAGGATGCTGGATGAGGATATTTGGTATCTGGAATTCGGAATTTGGAATTTGGCGGGGGTGTTTGGTTGCTCACTCTATTTTACTGGTGGGTGGTGGTGGTGAAAAAGCAAACACTTCGGGGGGCTGTAAGGTTACAAAAGGCAAGAGTCCTATAATTATTTTCCCTGGGCGTTGTTCTATTTAGTGGACTCCTTGGGAAAACATCGGTTTGCTGTTAATATTTATTTGGGGTTTTTGTTTTTAGCTATCCAGTGAGTCAAATAGCTTCTATACATGTCCTCTTTGGCGAGAGATGGTCCAGAAATGTGACACTACCAATTGGAGATTGTGAAAAATGAAGCTTTATTGCCTTTCATTCCTGACCAAACTGCCTTCTTGGTCCCTTTAGGCTCAGTTTCCATTCCTTTTGCCATTTCCTTATCTCATAGTCATGCAGACAACATCATTCATCCGATGAAACCTCAACTTTTCCCCGGGGTCCTGAAAACGAACGCCTTATCAGTGACACGCCCACATGTGGCAAACACATACATTTCAATTGCACTGGAAAGAGATGTTATTAATTCCGGAACGTAATTCCCAGCGCTAATCAAAGGATCCTATTATTTCTAGATTAAAAAAAAAACTGTTTATAAAGAGAGGAATATAGGGATAGGAAAAAAGCAGGTGTTTCAAATGGACCATTCAGTTCTCTTACGTTTAAGGTATTTCCTCTTCTTTTCTTAAAGATACCAACTTTTTTGTTGTTTGTCGTCCTTCCCCTAACTCAAATCTCAAGTAACTTAAACATAATTGAGTGGCATTAGAGTTTTAGCGACCAAACTTCACACAATTTCATCCCCATAACACAAACTTGTAACTTTCTTTTTAACTTTCGGGGCCTTCGTTTTCCTTTTAGTGGGAGGTAAGTAGTTCCAGAAGGTAAATATTTAATAGAAACTAATTGTTTTCTGACTAAAGACCAAATTAAACCTATAATCGGATGCAAATTTTAAGAGCTATTAACGTAGTAACCACAAAAAAAGCATGTTCCCGTAAAATCGATATGGCCATGTAAATTTCAGATCATGCAAAACCCATATCGTTTTTACATGAAATACTTTTTTCAACCATCAAATTTTTTGTCAAATAAATTTTTTTTTTTTGGGTGTAGTACTACTAGTACTACTAATCCCAGTTCTTTATTCGCTCGTTCTTTATTCGTTTCGCGTAAGTATATGTATATTTCTCGTCCTAGTGGCAGATGGTTCATTGAATTACAAAAGTTCGTTGGTATTTAGTAATGAACCTTTAATAACACGCCAAAAAGGACGCTGAACGTATTGCCTACACACAAATCGAATATCCCACGAGGGGGGGTTGAAGCGATATATAATCGAGAGAGGTGGAGTTGGGGAGGATTACAAGTACACAGGGCGCCCCTATATGAGCAGGGACCATGCGACACACAGACGGATGATGAAGGGTCTGTGGCTGGAGGACTGGTGGACTGGTGGACTGGAGGACGGGACGTCGGAACATAACAGAACCGAACCGAACAGACGTTGCAGGTTTCGTTTCCAAGTTTCTGCAGGAAGAGAGATAGAGATACAAACAAAGCCGGTCAGCCGGCACACAGACACCGATACAGATACAGATACAGATACAGATACATTATACAGACAGACAGAAGACCCACACAGCGAAGAGTTTTTGCTGCTCTTTCCGTCGCTTTAAAGAGCACAAACATAAATATATGTTGTATAGTATATGTACGTACGTATATCTGGCTCTCGGGGAAAACGAGTAACGAAACGAAAAACGAAACTTTCTACAAGAGTGAAAAGCGAAAATCCCAACTCTACGCACTTTTTACCCTCCCAGCACGAGGGATTCCAAAGATGTTGACCCTGTGCGGGTACTGAACTTGCCCCAAACCATCACCACCAACCCCCTCCGAAACTGACTTCTTATCCAGAGAACGAGGGGCCAACGATCTGATGTGGAAGTGGGAAACTCAAGGGGGTAAGTGACCTGATTTGTGGACATTTTAATGCTTTTTGTTTTGGCAGGTAATAAATATCCCCCCTGGAATTTCGAGTCCAATGCGAAAAAAATGGATTAACTAATAACGGATACGGGTCAAGAAAATAGATAGAGGAAACTAAATAATATTTGAATTACATTTATTAAAAATATTAAAGTAGCTCTCATAAAACATTAAGTTATTTATTAAATAAGAATTAATAAGACATCAATCAGTTTTTAACTTAAATCAATAATCTATAATTACTAGTTTAGAAATATAAATTTAATCAAATAAAAACACCTCTTAACGAGGTAAACAACTAGTGACGATCGCACCTTCGACATACAAAAGTTCTGATATGAACATTTGTGACGAAAGATGATTAAGAGGTGTTTTTGCTTGATAATTATCTTGATCTTATTCAAAGATCCGTATTCCAGATTGTCTGTATACTCTGCGTTTGTCCGTTCCAGGGTCGAATACGCTTCCTTTATTTGGAATCCCTCAGGAAGTGTACAGATCAATAGGATTGAGAGGTTGCAGAAAAAGTTTTTGAAATTCGCATTGCAATCCTTGCATTTTACCGAACCGGCTCCGCCCTATGCTAGCCAGTGTTCCCTGCTGCACACTTGTTCCTTGAAGGATCGCCGTGCAATTGCAGGCCTTCTTTTTATTAATGATCTGCTGGTAGGAAATATTGACTGTCCTTGCCTGTTGGGATGCATTAATTTCAATGCTCCTGCCAGGAATCTGCGTACCTTGATACCATTTGTGGAACATGCTGTCAGGACTAACTATGCTCAAAATGAGCCTTTACTAAGGGCTCTTAGGATTTTCAATAGCTTGCCTACTAGCATTAGTTTCAGCTGGGGGGCCAAGAAGGAAATGTTAAGGCAAACCCTTAGGGAATATTTTTTAATTAATGCTCGTTTATAGATATAAGTTAATCAATTGTAGCCAGATAAGGATTTATCCATTGGCGATAGATAGATAAATAAATAAATAAATTTATTTACAGCTAGGCGAAAAACCACAGTCATTCATAGATTTAATAACACATAGACCAAGGCTAGTTGGCCAGCTAAAAAGAGTCGGAGTCGCGGGTGGTGTTCGCCTCCTCGTAGTGTCCCATGTCGGCCTTATAGAGAATGCGATTGATTTGGAACTGAACTGTGTTCTTGGTGCGAGTTGAGTATTTGCTTAACTTGTTGCCCAGATACTGAAGATAGAAACCATCATCACCGGCGAGGTGTGGGCAATCCGATGTAGATGCTTGAGCAACAGCAGATGGCGCCCGAGTAGGGACAGGAGCGGATGCGGAACTGGCGGTCGCCTTCAAGGATGTCGAAGGTTCCGCCACGCTTACGGCCATTGTCTCCACTTCGTCATCCCCACAATCGTCCAATTGAGTATCATCCTCGTCGGGCAGCTCCGGTTTTCCTATAAAGATGCCGTCGAATTGGCTACCAGAAGTGTTGTCCTCGTTATCTCCGTCACCCGCCTCGTCATCATCCACCATGGTGGTACTATTGGTCGGCAGTTGAGAGGAATCCTGGAAGAAAATAAATAGATTTCAGTTTTATCTTGGGAAGTTATATAAGGTGATAAACAGATCGTTTTATGATATAGGAAATTTTTAGACCCCTCTAATACCTTAGAAATGTAAATCTTTTTGGGTTCCGCTGGAAATTGGAACATGGAGGACAGGATATGCTCCTTCTGATCTACATCGACCGCATTTGCCTGTCGGATGGACCGTTTCTCGGCGATCACATCCTCGTAGACATCCTCATGCTTGCGTTTCAGGTGCCTCAACAGATTCTCTGAGTGACGACCGGCCATATCGAAGAGGCACTCTTTGCAGGTACTCTTCTGCGTCTTTTCGCTATAGACAAAGTGCTTGGACACCGGGTTCGGGTAACGTTTCGACATTTTTACAGTTTAGGGTTTACGGTTATCAGGGTTTCGGCTTTTTTTCCCTTTCTACGATGCGCCGTACTTGAGTTACGTTTGATTACTAAACCATATTTGCCTGTTCAGCGCTACAAAGCAAAGCAAAAAACCGTTCTGCGAACCAGAGAGCAAGAGTGTGGTTCAGAGAGGAGCGGTTCAGAGAGCGGAACACGAAAGCAAACCACCACAGAAAGCGGTTTCACAGGCACACACTTCGACACGCCGAACCGAACCGGTTTGAAACGGTTTCGGTCTGTTTTTGGTTTCGGTTTTTACCGACGGCTAAGGGTTCTCTTTCGTTATTACGTTCATGCGGCATAATTTCATGATTTCTTGAACCATGTTTTTTTCTGCTCTCTGCAGGGGTTTTAATTAGTATTGCTCTTAATGCATTACTAAATACATGTATAAATAAAAACTTTTTTTAATCAGTTTCTAATTTGCGCATAAACGAAAAATATGGTATGATGGTTTGATTCCGCTCAATCCCCCTTAATTGGTATAAACGTTGATCTAAATTAGTTTAATTTAATTAGGGTTTTTCGTGCGTAGGCAGCACGGTTCATTTGGATAAGGTAAAATGCAATATCTAGAGTGCGGCTCCCTCGTTTTTAGCTCTTTACCCCATTTTGGGTTCGTTTTTGTTTCGATTAGTGACGTTTCGCTTAGTGCTAATAAACCGTGAAATATATATGTATGTATACCTAAATACATATCAAACAAAAACACCTCTTAACGAGGTATAAAAATAGTGACGATCGCACCTTCAACGTACAAAAGTTCTGATATCAAATTTTGTGACGAAAAATGATTTTAGATGCGACTAAATAAGTACGCTACCTAAAATTTACTCTTTCGGCCCGCTTTAACAAATATTTAATATCTACACGAAAGTTTTCTGTTGTAGCGTGCCGAATGAATAAATTTTAGGTAGCGTACTTATTTAGTCGCATCTAAAATCATTTTTCGTCACAAAATTTGATATCAGAACTTTTGTACGTTGAAGGTGCGATCGTCACTATTTTTATACCTCGTTAAGAGGTGTTTTTGTTTGATATCAGAAGTTTTTGTTTTGACCACAGTCAAAGTACCCCAATACCATGACTAGGAGTCGTCCCCATATGGCTTGGCTATTGAAAAAACCAAAGCACACAGAGCGCATATATTAAAATAATAAAAACAATTTTTATTGTGGGGGCAATGGTTAAAATTTTTTTTAAAATCTTAATTTGTTTTTTATTTTTAAGAAATTGAAAACATTTTTTTTAGAAATTTTTTTTGAAAGAAGAGGTCTAAGAGGAATTAATGAAAAAGACATGAAGTTAATCAATTCATATAACCGGAGATACAGATTTTCAATGAGAGGGTACTTTTCCAAATTTGACGATTTTTGGCAACTTAAAAAAATTCTAACTAAAAAAATAATTTTTTTTCGGTCAAATCCTGATACGCGTGTTTACTTATTTTCAGAATAGTATACGTAAAAAAAGTTTCAGGCAAATCAAAAATGTGACCCAATAAAAAGTGTTCGGTTTGTAAAAGAACCGCCCATTTATGAATTTATTTATTAACTTATTTATTTATTAATTAATAATTTAATTTATTTTTTTATTTACTTAATTATTTATTTATTCATTTAATTTTTATTTACTTATTTATTTATTTTTATTTATTTATTTATTTACTTATTTATTTATTTACTTATTTATTTATTTATTTATTAATTTTAAGAATTGTATAATGGAACGCTTTAAAACAATTTTAACGATTTCTTGACCCTAAAATACATTTTGGATACGCACATACTAAATTCAATGCTTTTAGGCAGCGTTAGTTGTTTTGGGCTAGCATAAGTGGCCATTTTCGTTTCTGAATAACTTTTAAACGTGACTTTTTACAGTAATGTGTTATATACCAAAATTTAAGGAATCTCAAGGGCTATACAGTTTAAAGTTTTAAAGAAAATCGTTAGAGCCGTTTTTGAGAAAAATAAAAAAAAGCTAAAAAAAAAGTTAAAAAAAATTTGTTTTGTGCATATCTTTTTAACTATAACATTTACACAAATTACATATAGGGGGCGCTTACAGCATTTCAAAATACCTTTCAAACGAGATACAGCACAAGTCTGTAGCTTCAGTAGTTTAGAAGTTACAGCCTTCCGTATTTTAGCTATTTTTAGCTGTTTTCCCGCTAAACTAGCGGGTTTTTCCAAAAGTGGTAGAACTAAAGTTTCTTATATCGAGCTGTTGAACATCATATCAAATTTTCAGGACTTTAAAACCATGTTTTGGGACACACAGACAAACTGACAAACTGACAAACTGACAAACTGACAAACTGACAAACAGAATTAAAATTTCATTTTGGGAAGAAGAAGAAAATCTTGTTTTCGGTATAACTTTTGAACGGAGCGTCCGATTTTCTGATATGACCCCTCATATTAAGCGCATTTTCAGTAGGAATACAACTAACATAGTGCGGGGGGCCGATTATCCCCACCGGCCCCAACAGATCCAAATTTTTAAATTTTCACTTCTACACTTTCACCGCTCTCTCTCCCAAACCAATTGATTTTCTTGAGGTCTTGGTATGCAATCCTTTAAGTTTTAGGAATACCTTTAATTTGGTGTATCACTCGCGAGGATCGGACCATTACAGCAGATTTTCAATTCTGCGGCTATATAATAGTAGTCGCCTTCGCACACTCTCCTGGTGCGCTTCGTCACTACATGGACTGCCGTCCATAGTGATACTACTTACCGGATTGTTCAGGCGTTGGCGATTGGGAATGAGCTTGTCCTCGGCGATGGCCCAACGTTTGGGCGCCAGCTGGACGATGATGTGTGGGTGGTAAATACTATAGTGGCGCCTCACATTTCCCGGCCGATGGTTTAACACCTTCTTGCACATCTTGCAACGGCAGTTCTTTCCGTCCGGAAGAACCTCGCATAACTTGCCGGTGTCCACCATCTGGGGACGACCCATTTTGGTATCTAAAAGTGGGGGATTTGTTCCAGCTTTATTAGTTTTTCTTGGTTTGGAAATCTCCTTAGATTCATTCCATTTCCAATATGAATTTTACATTACTTAAGGATAGAAATGTTATGTTTATGTAAAAATCAATTAAATCAGTGAATGTCAAATGGATCATGATGTTTGATAAGTCGGGGTCACCAATCCCTGTAAATGCAAATTAATAGAAATTTTGAGGAAACGAAAATCCCCTTAGATTCCTTCCATTTTCAATATCCATTTTAAGGATAGAAATGATCAAACAAAAACACCTCTTAACGAGGTATAAAAATAGTGACGATCGCACCTTCAACGTACAAAAGTTCTGATATCAAATTTTGTGACGAAAAATGATTTTAGATGCGACTAAATAAGTACGCTACCTAAAATTTACTCTTTCGGCCCGCTTTAACAAATATTTAATATCTACACGAAAGTTTTCTGTTGTAGCGTGCCGAATGAATAAATTTTAGGTAGCGTACTTATTTAGTCGCATCTAAAATCATTTTTCGTCACAAAATTTGATATCAGAACTTTTGTACGTTGAAGGTGCGATCGTCACTATTTTTATACCTCGTTAAGAGGTGTTTTTGTTTGATATCAGAAGTTTTTGTTTTGACCACAGTCAAAGTACCCCAATACCATGACTAGGAGTCGTCCCCATATGGCTTGGCTATTGAAAAAACCAAAGCACACAGAGCGCATATATTAAAATAATAAAAACAATTTTTATTGTGGGGGCAATGGTTAAAATTTTTTTTAAAATCTTAATTTGTTTTTTATTTTTAAGAAATTGAAAACATTTTTTTTAGAAATTTTTTTTGAAAGAAGAGGTCTAAGAGGAATTAATGAAAAAGACATGAAGTTAATCAATTCATATAACCGGAGATACAGATTTTCAATGAGAGGGTACTTTTCCAAATTTGACGATTTTTGGCAACTTAAAAAAATTCTAACTAAAAAAATAATTTTTTTTCGGTCAAATCCTGATACGCGTGTTTACTTATTTTCAGAATAGTATACGTAAAAAAAGTTTCAGGCAAATCAAAAATGTGACCCAATAAAAAGTGTTCGGTTTGTAAAAGAACCGCCCATTTATGAATTTATTTATTAACTTATTTATTTATTAATTAATAATTTAATTTATTTTTTTATTTACTTAATTATTTATTTATTCATTTAATTTTTATTTACTTATTTATTTATTTTTATTTATTTATTTATTTACTTATTTATTTATTTACTTATTTATTTATTTATTTATTAATTTTAAGAATTGTATAATGGAACGCTTTAAAACAATTTTAACGATTTCTTGACCCTAAAATACATTTTGGATACGCACATACTAAATTCAATGCTTTTAGGCAGCGTTAGTTGTTTTGGGCTAGCATAAGTGGCCATTTTCGTTTCTGAATAACTTTTAAACGTGACTTTTTACAGTAATGTGTTATATACCAAAATTTAAGGAATCTCAAGGGCTATACAGTTTAAAGTTTTAAAGAAAATCGTTAGAGCCGTTTTTGAGAAAAATAAAAAAAAGCTAAAAAAAAAGTTAAAAAAAAATTTGTTTTGTGCATATCTTTTTAACTATAACATTTACACAAATTACATATAGGGGGCGCTTACAGCATTTCAAAATACCTTTCAAACGAGATACAGCACAAGTCTGTAGCTTCAGTAGTTTAGAAGTTACAGCCTTCCGTATTTTAGCTATTTTTAGCTGTTTTCCCGCTAAACTAGCGGGTTTTTCCAAAAGTGGTAGAACTAAAGTTTCTTATATCGAGCTGTTGAACATCATATCAAATTTTCAGGACTTTAAAACCATGTTTTGGGACACACAGACAAACTGACAAACTGACAAACTGACAAACTGACAAACTGACAAACAGAATTAAAATTTCATTTTGGGAAGAAGAAGAAAATCTTGTTTTCGGTATAACTTTTGAACGGAGCGTCCGATTTTCTGATATGACCCCTCATATTAAGCGCATTTTCAGTAGGAATACAACTAACATAGTGCGGGGGGCCGATTATCCCCACCGGCCCCAACAGATCCAAATTTTTAAATTTTCACTTCTACACTTTCACCGCTCTCTCTCCCAAACCAATTGATTTTCTTGAGGTCTTGGTATGCAATCCTTTAAGTTTTAGGAATACCTTTAATTTGGTGTATCACTCGCGAGGATCGGACCATTACAGCAGATTTTCAATTCTGCGGCTATATAATAGTAGTCGCCTTCGCACACTCTCCTGGTGCGCTTCGTCACTACATGGACTGCCGTCCATAGTGATAAGTTTATGTAAACATCAATTAAATCAGTGAATGTTAAATGGATCATGATGTTTGATAAGTCGGGGTCACCAATTCCTGTAAATGCAAATTAATCGAGATTTTAACCGGAATTTCGGAAATCGAAATTCAATAGATCGAGTCAGAGACCAAAAAAAGGTCAGTCGCTGAATAATGAATAACAAGTAGTGGCACATTTTGATGTTTTAAATAAATATTTTCTGTACTCATCGCCACTCTGGGGTTAATAAGTGGCATGTGTGAAAAGGCAAACGCTGGAAACGGGGCAGCAAACAAAATGGGAAAAAACACAAACAGAAAGAAACTGAAAAACACATGCAAAAAGTAATTTTCAACTGCAATGTGCGATGGCCGAGAGAGAGAGAGAGACGGGCTTAGTGCGATAGAAAGAGAGGGGTGTAGAGTAGAATGCGTGTTCGCAGCTGCCGGAGATGCAATATTTTACCCTTGTTATTTGCGCTTTGAGTGGCGGTCTGTTGGCCACTACCGCTGTTTTAGCTACAGTCAAGCATGTCTAAAAAGTTATTACAATTTTAATGTGTCTCTATTCAGCATTTGGTGTCATTTGGGCGCTAAAACATCGCAACTTAAAAAACAGATGTACAAAAAAAATTAAAAAAAATTTTTTAACATTTTTCTTTTTTTCGAACTTATAAGTTTTTAATTCAAGAAGTACAACTGTACACTCGAATAGTAAAGTTGTACTCCCAAAATTAGTTTTTGTTAATTGATTTTAGTTAACGGAATTTCACCGCAACCTAAACTATCCGTAGATTTGTGTACGTGACCT
The DNA here is from genome assembly GCA_037075245.1 of Drosophila mimetica. Lineage (NCBI taxonomy): Eukaryota > Metazoa > Arthropoda > Insecta > Diptera > Drosophilidae > Drosophila > Drosophila mimetica. Next base: position 24,675,131 of record JBAMCH010000005.1, on the reverse strand, counting down.
CAAAATGGTCACCTGGACATAAATATATGTTTGTAACAGAGTTACATTCATTGGTTGTCACCTATAACTTGTACCTCTTTGAAGTGTCTTGGGGAAATGCGACTTGTATTGCAACTAATGTCTATTATGAATAGTTTCTGCTTATACAATATTATATTCTCAGAAGGAAATGATATGATATTCCCAACAGTAATAGGTAATATTTAAAAAACCTCAAAGCTATAATTTTTTTCCCATTTTTTTCCGATTATTCCAATGGGAGGCTGGTTTCGACTTATGTACTACCTGCAATAGAAAGAAGACTTTTGGGAAAGTTTCAGCACAACAGACGAACAAACGGACAGACGGACGGACAGACAGACAGACAGACGGACAGACAGACGGACAGACAGACGGACGGACGGACGGACGGACGGACGGACGGACGGTCGGACGGACGGACGGACAGGCAAACGTACAGACAGACGGATAGACAGACGGACAGACAGACGGACAGAAGGACGGACGGACAGACGGACATGGCTATATCGATTCCCCTATTGATCTTGATCAAGAATATATATATTTTACAGGGATGTCTCCAAACTTTTGACTGAATTCATAATACCCTCCGCAAGGGTATAAAAATGCATATGTTTTAGTTTCTTCTAGGGATACTTACTTGGGGTTTCGCTGAGGGGCCTCTGGGGCTTGGGCTGTTGTGGGGGGCGTGGCAGCCGCTGGAGGACTATATCGGGATGGAGGCGACCGTAGTGCCGCTTGATGTTGCTCCTTTGCAGTGAGGCCAATATCTTGCCGCAGACGACACAACGACAGGTTCTATCCGGGAGCAGAACCACCAGGTTGGACGTGTCCACGATTCTCGGCCTGCCCATGTGCCTTAGTATCTCACAAATGAATAAAACACGCCGTCGCGTTGTTTTCTCGTCACCCGCCGTCGCGAGAACAATGAGCGAAACGAGCTGAAACAAAATTTACGGAAGTGTCAAACTCGTTTCTCAATTTTCCACTTTATCAGCTCTCACTGTCGCTCACTGGCAACGGAGAATTCCTTGCTCGTCTCTCTTTGCTCTCGCTAAAAGAGTTTCGCACGCGTGTGTTTTAAATGTGTTAATTTACTCCGGTATGGAAACACGTTTTTCTCTTCACGTTGACGTTGATTATTAACCCACGATTGCCGGTTGGCCTTATTAGCTAGACTATGGGATATTGATTAGTTTGTCAGAAGTGGTAAAGTGGAATAGGATCTGTATATCATCACGTACACAGAGAGAATTCATTTGAGTTGAAAATGTTCTTAAAAGTAGAACGAGATTTTTTATGTTAATGTTGGTTTAACGAAATTACCCGGTTTTCAAGAACGAATGTGATTGTGATTACATGAAGGAATGTGCTTTTAAGAACGAATGTTCTCAATTCGAGAGCAAATGTACTTACATTTTTCTCTCTGTAGTTTTAAAGTTTAAAGAAAAAGTTCTTTAAATATATTTCAAAAATAGGAAGACATGTCTTTTGCATAATTTTGAAGTCAGGGCTTTTGAAATGGCATTATTTATCCTTCAGCATGCATGACAAAAGAATGAATGTATCCATGGCCTTAACAAGTACCAGCTTTATAGGGTTAACGTGCGACGTTTTTTTATGTGCGTGTTTTGTGTGCTAAAGTTTTATTTGCTTCTCTGGTGTAGTCAATGCTTTTGGAGTGGCAGCAAAGTGGGGGTATTTTATGTGGCCTCTGGGATTGCCTCAATATTCCTTTTCTCGTTTTTGTTCACACATGGGTAGCCACGGGGCAACAGTTCGGCTATTTTTTAACACTCGGGGGCAACTACAGTTCATGTTTTATTAAGAAACTACATCGATTTGGAAGTGCAACAAAGGTGTAATTCCCAACTTATTTACATGTGGTAAAATATAAATGAATTGTATGCTGAGTATCCCAAATTTTTAATCACTTTCAATATTTTATTACAGAATTAATGGCAGTCAGGCAGTCATTGCAAAATTTGCCAGCGACAACTGGGAATATCACAATTTCTTTTAATTTTCAAAATTCACACGATCTGGCAGCACTAAAGATGGCCACACTGCGCAACTTCTTGGGTCGCCGCCGGAGGATTATCGACTATTGTCGTCGTCTGCTGAGCACGGATTTGGTCACAGCTCTGCGTCCGTTTTACCAGGCCATTCAAACGGAGCGCCTGGCTAACAATCCCGCCGAGAAGCGGGTCAACGAGGAGTCCCTGCGTTTGCTCAGCTCCCATCTGGAATCCCTGACCGGAGCTTCAACACCCGGCAGTTGTCTACCGCCCGACGGTCAGCTGGAGTTCTACATGCCCGCCAGTTCGGATGAGGCCGGCGGTCGGGTTGTTAGTCGTTTGGTTAGAGTGCAGGTGGACCGGAGTCTGCTGGATCCCAGGGCGGTGATTAGGAATATCCTGAGGTCCTGCAAGCTGCTTCCAAAGGAGGAGGAACAAAAGCAGGTAGCGTAAATGAACAACCTATTGAGAACCAATAGGATATATATTCGATTTCATTTCATTTCTTAAGGTGTCCAAAAGTATGCAGTGAAAAATACACTTGTTTTTCTATAAAAGTGATTGGGCTTGCATACTTTTAGACACTTTCTTAAGAGATTTCGAATCCCCTGTGATAAGAAATGATCCAGAGATCCTTTTCCATTTCAGGAACATGAACAGGAAATGGAAAGAGAGTTGGGAAAAGTGCTGAGGAAGGAGCAATTAAAACCGGTCAGGGAGAAAGTGCGACCGCCCCAAGCGGCAGCGCCAACAGTCCAGAAAAACTTTTGTGCCCTGAAGGATAGCCTCTTCAAGGACGTCCAAAGGGAGCACTCTCTGGACACGTGGATGCGTCAGGCGCTCGCCCGTTCGCAGACCACCGAAGTCACCACACTGCGCCACAAAATCGAGGGACTAGAGGGGTTACTTGTCCAATTACTGGGCATTCGGGGAACCCGCTACGATTGCGGCTGCAATATGGAGCGCTATCACGATTGCCTACGGAGCCTGCAGGAGTTGTCGCAGGATCCAGAGGTCGCCAGCCAGCTGGGCACACTGCGAAATCGCTTTGTCGTCTTTGCCCCATACACGGGCATCAGTTTGGAGGGTGATGTGATGCTCTTTTCCGGTGACTCGCCATCCGGATGGCTGGCCTTCCTCGCCGAGATGCGTGTGCACGAGGAGCAACTGAAGCTGGTGCCGCTGTACGAGAAGGCCCTGTCCGCCGTGCTTCTGGGCATCCGGATTGAGAGGCGCAAGGTCGCCGAGCCGGGCTGCGAGGCGCGTGCCTATGCGGGCAGCCTGAGGCGGGTGATCCGGGCGGTCAGCGAGCACCTGAAGCTGGAGGAGAGTGTCCAGGAGCTGCCGGCCACGCTGCAGGATCACCAGCTGGCCATTGTGCCGGATAGCGATGCACCGAAGGTCAGCCAAACGGGTCTCTTCCTGGCGCCCGCCTCCTGCTCCGGACCCGATCTGGTGGAGTTCATATGCCGCAACTTGGATGTGGCCAGTGGCCGGTTCAGTCGCTATCGCCGGGACATCCAGGTGGAGCGGCAGCTGTGGCGGCAGTGCCAGCAGGAGCTCGGTCTGCAGCGACTCAGCAAGGATGACTCCGTGACGCCGGACAAAATGGTCGTGGCCCTGCGACATCTACTCCAAAGCGGCGTCAAGTCCTGCCGCGGTCTCAGTCTACACATCACCAACTATTGGTCGGTGCCCACCGATGGCATCGTCTGCATTCCCTGGGACTTTATGTTCCGCGAAAAATAGGGAATCCTATCCAAGGTGTTCTAGAGAAACAAGTGTGCCAAATAAATTGATAAGTTTTGGTTTGTAATTTGAATATACATATAGTTATTTTACTTTTTCTTCCTTTAATAAAATTTATTTATTTTTTTCTTTTTTTATTTATTTTTATTTTTTATTTTATTTATTTTCTTTATTAAGAAATAAATTTACAAGTTTGGGTTTGTAATTGGAATATATAGTTGTTTTGATTGTTCTTTCTTCAATAATATTTGTTTTTCTTTTATTTTTTTTTTTAATTTTATTAATTTTTTTTTATTAAGAAATAAAATACTATTTTTTGGTTTGTAATTGGAATATATAGTTATTTTACTTTTTCTTCCAACATAAAACTTTATTTATTTATTTCTTATTTTTTTTATTTTTTTTTCTCTTTTATTTATTTATTTGTTCCCCATAAGTTGTCTTTGTGAGCCTGAACTGATTGTTTATTCAAGCAATTTCTATTGTCTACCTTTTAGTTTGATATTTTGGTACATTAAGCTCCCCAGATGAATTTCCGTTTTTGGTTCATTACATTCCTTAGGCTTTTTTGGGAGAACTGAATGCAGAAATAGGAGGGCATTTTGGTAAGAACAAAAAATAAACAGGACAGGACGAAAGCAAAGTTCGCAACTCTTGCCTGGATGACTGGGATTTTCCTGTACTTTTCGTTCGCCTTCGTTCCCTTCTGGGGTTGAACGTGTCCCTATACGACTTCTGTTGACACTACCCATCTCCAACCATCGCATCCCTGCAGTGAGAGAAAATGAATGTGTAATTTGGCAAAAAAAAAAAAAAGATTAGAGCTGACGCTTGCTGAAAAAATTCCCATTTTATGTATACACCATAAAAATGTTGTGCTTTTTTTAACTAATTGTTTTTTCAGTATATTAATAGCCATTTCTCCCTGTGTATGGCGACCCTTTGAGCTATGTTTTCCCTTGCAACCCCGTGAAGGGGCGGATGGAGATGGAGCGGGTTCTCCGGGCGGTTGAAGCCCCTGTATCCCGCACTCGCCGCTTGCCCCACGTAGTGCGAAATTTTCTGTAAGATTTAGCTAATGTTCCATGGCTTCGCTCCATCAATGTCGAGCGATGGGCATGGGGATGGTTTGGTTTCGTTTGGTTTGGTATGGTGAACCCGGAACTCCAAACCCAAAGCCGGCGAAGTTTGTCTGGTGTCGTTTATCCTCCGTGTGCCTCCCCCTCCACTTCCTGCCCTTTCGTTTTCCAGACGTTGTCAACCAACCCACTCCATCCCATTCGCATTTTCCACCACACGTGTCCGTTGAGTGTCCACTGGGTGAAGAATTTTACTCCGTTTCAATTTGCTACCAAGTATCTGTAATAATTTTTGAAAATATCAAGTATCTCTCCCAATAGAATACTTGGATGAAAGCGAATTCTTAAGATATTAAGCATTTTAAACAAGCCCCGAAGTATTCATATTACTACCATATGGAGACATAAGTTAAATCAAAGCAACCCAAAATCTATTGAAAATATTTTTCAAATTCCTATTAACAAGTAGTCCATGGACCGAACGAACCGAACTGTCAAAGTCAAGTTACCAGGCCCCGGACGATTCTAGCTCAGTTCCAATTTGATCCCATCCAGAACACACATATTGGTAGTACAAAAAAAAAAAACACATTTTTTTTCACAAAAATTTTACACCTCTAAAAATTTTCCATTTCGTTTTTCAGTTCACTTTTTAATCCGATCGAAACAAGCAATTATGGCCAAGGCAAAAGTAAATCAGTGGGTGGGTCAGATCCGTGACATGGGGAAGGTCCTGCGCTTTAATTTTCCCTCCATCGATAAGGCCAGATGGTCCCTGTCCTGGATTCAGGTGAGTGATTCCCAAGAAATAGCGCGATTACATAAATTCCTGCTTAAACCTAAGAATTCGCGTTTTTCGATAGACGATAACTACGATAACTTGCTTGATAAAACTCTAAAATGTCGGTATTTTCTTTACTCCAAGCAGACCGCCAAGAAACTAACCGCACCGTTTCCCAAAATGAGCCCGTCCCAAGCCCCCAAAGTCTCAACAGCCCCGAAAATGAAGTGCGATGACCAAGGAGTTGGCTTAAAAGGTGTACGTGATTTTGATATGGGAGATCCAGCGATCCCGAAGATCGAAAATGAAATGACGGCGCGGCCCCAAAATGGTTTTATAAGTCGGGCCCTCTACTACCGCAGGTTCTACATCAGACGTTAAAAAGGACTTATAAAACAACAAAGGACACTTAAAAAGCAAAATCAAAATCAAAATCCATAACAAAATTTCAATTGTAATAGGAATTTTATACATGGGACTCTTCCACTTTGATTAACCGAAGTCTAAATGCCGGTTATTAGTATAAAATCACACCCAGTTTCTTCTATATTACAAAAATTTCTAAATTCTTTAACGTAAAAAAATGACTAGATTTGTAATGGATACTTGTGGCACACTTGTAATCTCAAATAATTTAAAATTGTAAACATTAATAAACATTTGTAATTTTTATATTAGGCCAAATCGATATGTTTTTCCTTTATTGGGTTGGTTAAATAATCCATTACCAAGATATCTTTAAAAAGTCCTAAATATTCGTTTTATCTTTTTTTGCCGAGGAAGAGCCAGAACAAAGTAAATTTGAGGGCACTCGTTGTTGCCGCAGAGATTGGAAGCTTGTAAATCGGGGTAAGTCGCTTGAAATGGGGTTAAGAGGGGGATACTCGTACTCCCATGTGTGGCTGATTTGCACCATCATTAAAATCATCATCGTCAGCGTTTGTAATCTAATTTGCAGTCGTCTCATCATCATCAATTGACCCCCATATATTCGGAGTTCGGTGTTGTCCCTTTCAAAAGTTTTACGCCCGGCATTCAATTTAAATGGGGTGGCCATTGGCCATCCAAAGGGTGGTGGTGTGCATATTGTATGACCCAAAACTCAAGTCCGAGAACCCGAAAAACCCTCACTACTCAAACCCATGACAATCCAGTCGAGTGTCACTTTGAATGGATTTCGCTTTGTGGGTTTATAACGCCAACAATGGACGGGTCTAATGAAAGGGGGTGTGGCCCTAGCTCTAGGGGTGTTGGCTTGAGTTCTACTCGGTAAGTTTCCCGAAATTGGTACTGATTCGTTAGAGGAAATTGAAATAATAAAATCTAAAAGGTGCAACAAGGATGGTAGTGAGTCTAATTGGCAAGAGGAATTTAGAAGGAACTCAAGTGGACCTACACCCAAAAAAAATCGACATGAAACGTAGATCAATTTTACATTGTGTAATATCAATTTGAACTTGATATGCTTGAAATGTAAACGACATGTTCAAAATAGGTCAGTTTGAATTTCGAATGCTTCTTTCTCGCTTCCACTCACGTAAAAAAATCGATATAAAATGATGATCGATTTTACGTTATGTAATATCAATTTTGACCAGTTATAATTTCAATGTTTCTCTCTCGCTCCCACTCACGTAACTTAAGTCGCCATATTGCTCCATTCTCTCCTTTTCAAAGTCAGATAATCTTCGAGAGAGAGAATTCGGCAAAATGATATTATTTAATATCAATTTTATGAATATTTAATGTAAAAACGATATGGGTATGAATAACCTGGAATTTACATTTTTGTGAGTAGTTTTAGAAGCTCTCATTTGCTACCTTATAAAACCTTAACTTAGTTACTAACTCTCCTATTTGTCAATGATCCACGGAATACCTATATCTATACCCCATTGGTGACTGCTTCTCGCTCATTTAAATTTATTTTATTGTACAGAATTGAGTTAATGTATGGTTTAAATTAGTAAAATATACTTAGTGTACTCTAAGGGGAGACTGATGTTTGTTCGTTTTATCTTAAGGGTTACGAATGATGGAAGTGGGATGATTTAGAGTGGTGTGGAGTGTTTTTGTGGCGGAGGTATGCAGTACTTTAGAAGATCCGCGTAGCTGCATCCTCCCGGCTTGCAGCACAGATCGGCGACATTCTGTCCATCTCGCTTCCTGCGCTTCCCACTTGCTGTGTGGATTACAAAAAAGAAATGAGTTACAATCGTAATTGGCTAAGATCAAACCCAAAATCAACTTACGATAAGCATTGTAGTGGGGAACTGTTCCGAATTTGCATATGTCCTGTATCACATCCGTGAGTTGGCTGGAGCACAACATGCGCCTTTGCTCATTGCTCGAATCCATGGGGGCAAGCGGAATACCCGCCACTTGTGGCACCCAACTGCTGATCAGCGACACCACGGCTACCAAGGTGGCCAGGACTAGCAGGATTTTGGACGCCGGCACTTCGGGAATCATCTGAAACATATTCGGATTGTTAATTATATGTGATAACTGTGTAGAGACTAAAATATGTAACTATTATAATATTCCATAAACGTTTCTCTGATTCATTTATATCTAGACTTGATTCATAGTTTTCAGAACAAAAGGAGTTTTCTTATAAAGTAAACCTAAGGGATATTGTTAAGAGAAGAGATCTTGGGTTACTATCTTATCTTACTTATCTGATTCCAGTTACTTTCACTATCCTGTGACAAGATGTTGTAATAAGATATACCAAACTTTGAATTGCCATTAGTAACTTGTGATAAGGACATAAGAATCTTTAGCAAATCTACAGATCTTGGGCGGTTCCAACTTTCTGCTTCAGAGTATTTCCAGCATTCCCATCGAATTGATATTAGCTACTTGTAATATCAATGATAGCTTCCAACTTCGAATTAGTATTACTAACTTGTGGTACACCTTATAAGCAAATCTTGAGATCTTGGACGGCTCTAACTTTCTATTGAATTGATATTAGCTACTTGTAATAAGGACACAGTTCTTCGAAATCGGACAGATGATAACTCCCACTACCACTCCCACTTCCCCTTCTCTTCCGCCTTCCACACGCGTCTGGGGCCTCTTGGCTGTGGTCCTCTTATCAGCGCTCAAATATTATTGTATTTTCCATTCGATTCGGTTTCGGATTGTGATTCTGTTATTGTTTGTGTCTGGGCTGGCCAGGAAATATATTTACATAAACTTCAGTGTTTAAAAATAACCCACCGATTTGCCCGCTTTGCCTCGCTCGGCTCCCCACTTATCATTTGGAACATGAGTTCTGTTCTTCTTATACACAATCAGAAAGTCAGAGTGAAGACTGGGGGAGTGGAGTGGGCCGTATGGAGGGGGCGGGCATATGATGCCCCATGTGGCTTTTGTTTTTGTTATTGTTTGCTTTTATGACTCTCCTTTGGAAACTCGGCTTCCAGCCACACTCTATATATAGTATGTGGTTCAATGTTTTTCCACTTCTGTCGCTTTCGCTTTCACAGCGATATTACATGGGATCTAATTCTATTTATAGGATATCTCGTATACCACTTGGCTGATTTCAGATCTCGGTTTTCGGTTTTCGGTTAGTTTGTTTTCGTTTTCGTTTTTCCTTGGGAAGAACCGATCTTGGCTCTGGTTTTATTTCGATCTTGATAAGAATCGAGAAGAGGTTAAGGCTGTCTTCATGGATGTGATAGGTTGGTTCAAGGGGTTGTTGTTTACAGTTACAGTTTTTCACATCTTTAAGGGGTCTTGAACTTTCCCGGCAAACATGTTAATCTTGCGGGGCTTTGTTTTTATAAAAGATCTTCAGGGATACCTTATACAATGAATATAATTATTATTGTTTTTCTTGAAGAGTCTCTTGTTTATTAAATTGAAAAACAAGCCTGATAAGAAATTGTTTCCAATGAGTTTATTTTGGAATATGTAATAATTCTCGGAAACACAGACTATTCTATGTGAGGTCCAAATTTGATTGACTATACGGTTTTCTAGACATAACATGGGTTTGGTAGTAGTGTTATACTTACATTTGCATGCTGTTCGTTCCGGGTTTCGACGGTATTTATGGGTTTCCTTTGTGGTCTTCGATGTACAAAGATCGGGGCTTTTGATTTATAAGTAAGCGTGTGTGTATGTTGTGTAATATACGTGGTTTATATAGCGTTCATAAGGGTGCTAGTATATTTTGCGTTTATAGTGCTTATATATCTCAGGGTGCTCTCTTTCCTTTTCCTGTCTTCAGAGTTTCTATCGGATTATCACTTGCTTAAGGAACTTTCTTTTTACCTAATTTGCAGATTTTCTTTTGCGATCACACAGTTTCAAAATCACAATTAATTGACGAAAAACAAAACAAAACGACTAAATATAAGGGGTAATTATCCTTTTTTTTGTTTTTGGTGGTTTTGGTTTAGGGTTCTTGGAATTTGTGGGGTTTTTGTACGTGCAAAAAAAAAGAACAAAAAAAAACGAATCGATAAATATCCGTGAGATTTGGCGATTGAGGATCGATTATAGTCCTTTTGCCCCCGATTGGTTGCTATCGGAGTGCGGGCGATCGATAACTTCTGCTGCTACTGCTGCTGCTGCTGCTTTTTCGACTGCTGTTGCGGCTGCTGCTGCGTTTTCTGCTGCTGCTGCGCCCACCAGTTGATGTTGCATCGCGTGACGTATTGTGGCAGGAACAGAAGAGTGCGGGTGTATCGCAGGAGACGCAGGAGGAAGCAGGAGAGCGAGTGAGTGGGGCAGGCGATCGACAACTGACGGCTGAGAATGCGAATTTTGTAGCGGTATTCCGCTGACGTTGCGACTGGCTTGGAATTGGAAACGCTTTTGGAAGCTGGACGCTTCGATGTTGGAACGTAAAGCTGGCGTTTCGTTTTCTTGGGAGTATCCGTATCTCGTATATTCCTATCTCCCGCGATCTCCCTCTCTCTTTCTCTCTCACTCGGCTCTCATAGTCGCCCTATCTCTTTCGCTGGGAGAGCGTAGAATCCACAGCTGTTTAACTCGCTCCCTCACCCTATCTGTCTCTCTCTCTCTGTCTCCCTCTCTAATTGTTTGCTGGTGTTTGTGGTTGTTTATTTTTAGACCATCCCATCAGTGGGGTCTATAATTAGGAGGTTCCTTATCTCCGTCCCTCTCTCGTCACTTTCTTCCACTTTGCACCCCTTTTTAACTGCACTATTGGTGCGAGAATTCGCTCGGAAGAACGCTCTTCGCACTTCCTTTCTTCGGTTTCACACTTTTTCGTATTGCACTTTTTGGGGAACTCTTCTCGTTCGCTCGCTTGAAAGATCGTCCCTTTCTTCCGCTTTTCACGCTTTTAATTGCACTCTTGGCGAATTCTTCGCACTCGCTCGGAAGAACGTTCTTCGTTGTTTCACAGCCAAATTGGAAAAGAACCGTTGCCGCGACGCCAGCGCAAAACGAAGCCTCACTTTACGCGCGTGCGAGTGAGAGGGGGGATGCAGGCGAATGCGAAGCACGTGGACTGCAGGTGGAAGTGCGCGCGAGACGGTGGCCACTGGAAGGCAAAGTCCAGTGTCTTGGGAAAAGAAAAAAAATATATATGTAGAAAGAAAAAAAGAACTCGGTAAACGCAAACAAATGCTTAAAATTAAACAATTTGCCGGCCATGACACATTCAATCAACTTTGGGTCACCGTGGGGCCGAGTGTTTGCTGGTGTGTGGGTGTTTGAGAGCGTTAATACAGGGCAATGTCTATAAGCTGGACTTTTATGGGTCAGGTTATAGAAAGTTCTTGAGGTATGATACCGGGAGTTAAATCTTTAAATTGATTGATAGATATTTATAATTTAATTTATAGATTTTTAGGCTTGTTTCACTTAAATTTCGATTGGTAGAATCAGTATTATATCGATCTGTCTTAAATTTCTAATGGTAGTATTGTATCTTTCTCAGTCTTAAACTTCTAATGGTATATGATAATATGTCAAACGAAGTTGAAACTCAATCTCAATCTTAAGCTTGATCTTATGGTTATATAAGCATTCGTGTTTCCTGTTCTCCCTTTCGTTTCCGACTTAGGTTTTCATATGACGCTGCGTTGGCAAATTTGGGCTCTTTCTTTATCGCATAATTTAGTCATACAATACTAAGTGAATCATATCGGAAATATTTTGAACACATTTTTATGCTGTTATATAGTTCTTTTAACGAATTAAAAAACCTCAAAAATAGTTTTGGTAACGAAAAGGTTACTGGAACCCAAGACATGATATAGGAAGATGATAGTTTGGGTTAGGAAAGTCTTACTGTATAACCATACAATGGAATAATCATATTAATAAGATCGCCTTTGAACAAAGTACACACACAAACATCGCATGTGTGCGTGTGTGTGTAAGTAACAAATGCACACAGCAACAAAAAGCACAACAACAATAAATAGAGTGAATCCATCATCAGTGGAAAAGCAGCATCCAATCCACGCTCTATATATGCACTCGTTGATTTTCATTTTCCTTATTAACAGTAACGCTTCGTCAATGCGACAAAGTTCAGATCATCTAGACTCCAAAACTATTCTATTATGGGTTCTACATATATACATAGATGTATGTATGTAAGTATGCCATGGTATTTCCGTAACCTCTTGGCTCCAATTTCGACTACTTCAATTGATTATTGTTAGCTGAAACTTAAGTGTTCAATTGGTTACAATAATGATGTTCAATTGTTTGTATTCGTAAAATGACAGCTTAAAATTAAAGGTGAGGCTTGGACATGATTGAGAAGAAATCGAAACTATCTTTATAACTTGATAGAACCGAAATAGGACCTGGAATCTGGATCTGTTATTGGAAACTCTGGAAATAGACTTCCAGATATACCCTGTATACACGGGATCTTGGTCTTGAGCTTGTATAAGCCAAGCCAAGATTGAAGAAATCGAAACTATCTATATGACTTGATAGAACTCAAATAGGACCAGAAACCTGGATCTTGGAATCTCTAGAAATATTCTGGAAATACTCTGGAAATAGACTTCCAGATATACCCCCGTATACACGGGGTCTTAAGCTTGGCTTGGCTTATAGATAATGTTTCGGCGATAAGCTTGTTGATGTTTTTGTTGCTGCAACTGCGACTTCGACTGCAGTCGATGGAGAAACAAGAACAAGAACGGAAGCCAATGGGGCAGCCCAAAAGGGGGGCGTTACGGTGGGCGGTTGGGGGGTGGGGCGTGTTCGCCCATCAGTGAAAAAGCGGTAAACAACGACAACGTGAATTTGTCGTGATCTACTTAGTTTCGATTCAAAATAAAAGATCCCTATTTTTAGCATTAATCGCGGCTCTCAGCAGAGGAAAAACAACATAGAGAGAGAGAGAGAGGGAGGGAGATAGGAATACAGAGAGAAAGAGAGGGCGCGAGGTGACACCCCATGCGCCAAGTCATCCAGTGCGATAAGCCTTACATACTGAGAAAAATAATATCCAAGTATCCAGGTTTTTAAGAAATACCAATTATCCTAAGGTCCTTAAAAATATATTTTATCCTATGGACCCCGTATCCTTATAAATATAAGATATATTTAAGAGTCCCCTAGATAATTAAGTTTCGGTTGGTATTTTCTCTCCGTGTGGGTATGCCATCTGTTGTTTTGGAAGAGACTGACGAAGGCGGCGATTGAAAATGGGCGGATCGTTTTGGATTGGAGGGATCGGTTCGGATCGGATGGGATGGGATCGGATCGGGATCTGATCAGAGCGCCATGAGCAATACGCAATGCGGGGCAGAGTCCAAGGTGGGAAGACCCACACGGGAGGCAAACCACGTCAGGGTCAACGATTCAAGCCGGATTGGATCGATAACCAATGGCTGAATGGATCGATAGGTACTGCCTTGTATAATAAGTTATTGTATTTGTGATCTTAAAGGTGATTGGTTAGTGCAAAAACCGACAGGTGAATCATAATCTGATCGATTTGATTACATTACTAGATTGTCTCGAAAGATTTCTAAAGATTATTAAGCCTATTTCTGGTATATCGATGACTAATCACTAATGGGTTACAAACAGGTGATCATAATCTGATAGATTTGTTTACATTGTAAGATCTCCCTAAAGATTTCTAAAGATTATTAAACCTATTTTTGGCTTATTGATGACTAATTGCAAATGGGTTAAAAACGGGTGATCGATATTTTCGATATATCGATTGCTGGGATCGATTGCTCTGAAAGCAAGAGCGGGCTCTTGGTTTTTTCCTCTAGCCAACGCTTGAGATAAGCGGCAAGTGGGAGGCGCCACAGATCTCCCTCCCACTACAGGGGGTGGAGGGGAAGGGGGTTACCAGGAGCGATCGAGCGAATATTGTTTACTTGTGCTAAAATTGGATCTTCATTGATTGACATTTGCGGCAATCGGGCGCCAACAACAAGACATCGCGAATCTCTGTAGCCGAGATGCACGAAGCTGTAGCTCAGACGCAGATTATTGACCCAGAAGCGTGGAGGAGGTTTGTTGTTGATACCAAAAGCCTAGACATCGGCGACAACAGTCTGCAATCGTAACGTATAATGCATAATGTATAGGCAACAAAAACCAAAACAATAACAATAACAAATCAAATTCCCATTCTAGCGAATTGAACTTTGCAATTAAGTTGCAAGTTCCATCGAACTAGCTCCCATTGGAAATTCCTCAAAAAAAAAAAACATAAATCATTATGTTTTTTATATTTCACATTAAATTGTTGATTTTGTTTAATTTAAACTTTTATGATTAAGCTATTAAACTATTCCAATTATCAGAACTCAAATAATAGGATCATAAAAATGTATATTTAATTCCGAAAATGTGATCTAATTTCAAAATAATAAAAAAAATACTATTATTTATTTCATCTGAAGTATTACATCCGTTAAAGTTATAAATCCTCTCTCTGAATCTCTCTCTTCACAAAGAAAGGTGATAAAAAAGCAGTGAATGGGCACAATGATGAAAAATGGTGATGAACAGGTGATGAATAAGCGGCAGTTCGGCTAATGTGATGAACGGAACTGCAGGTTTGGGTTTATATATTATATTATTATAAGGTGGATCCTAACATCCTCTGAATAATTTAGGATCACACCTTTGCATATCGCTAGACCATTTCAATTCTCATATTCAAATATTCAAGATTCATTGACACGTTGTGAAAAAACAGCTCACGAAATTATCGCCTGATGTCATTAAACTGTCGCCAACGACCCCAAAAAAAGGAACCTACAGCAATGGAAGGTGTTTGTGGGTGGTGAGGTGGGTGGCTGGGTGGTCGAAATGAAGAGCAAAGAGCAACAATCGAGAGAAGCAGCCACCAGCGGGCATAGACACACATTTTTTGGGTGTTTCTCTTCTTTTTTTTTTGGCCTTCACTTTGTGGGCGGTGGGTGGTGTTTGCCAGCTGCCAATGAACTGCAATCGGTTAAAATGCCTCAAGGTCAACGTCTGGCACACAAAACAGCCAAAAAAGAGTGCTGAACTGGAATTGAACCCAGGTCAGAAAAGCGAAAAAGGCCTTGAACTCGGCGAACACCAAGCATCTCGGGGTCTTCAAATAAACTAAGTTCTTTAAATTAAACTATAAAACCAATTTCTAAGCTCATTAACCTAAGTGAATCTGTGGACTTTTTAGGTAATTATTTTATGAAGTGAATAAATTTTGGGTATTGAGTTCTTTAACAAGAAAAAAATGTTTTTTTTAAATTAAAATAGTTTAAAAAACTTATAGTGTGATATTTATTTAAGCTATCATGATTGATATAATTAAAAACAATTCGAAAGTAAGTTTCATAATTAAATATATTTATGGGGTTTACCCAAATTCCTAATAAATTAATTAGCATTCACAATCCCATTGAATTCAACTCGATTGAGTTACTATAAGCAGAAACTGTTTGTTTACTCGGCATTTCAAGGTTGATTTGATTTTAGTTCATCCGTCAATGAAATAGGAACCACTGACCCACAAAAGCCATCTCTAATCTGTTTTACCGGACTCTCCGACTCCGTAACCTCTTCGTCTTCGTGTTCGTAATCTGCGGGAGTCGGGAATCGGAGGAAATGGGGAGTTGGGGCAACTGTCTGCCATCCGTCTGGCCGGCTGGTGACCTTGAAATCCCCCCCCCCCCCTGCTGAAAGACCCCTAAAGACCCGATGAACCGGGGGACATTGCACCCACGAAAAATTGTTTGTGTGTCCCGATGAACGAACTTTCACCCCGAGCTTTTCCATTTCCATTTCCCATGAAACAGAAGCCAGCGAATCACTTAAACGGCGCGTGGTCCCAACTTGTAAACAGAATCGAGTTCACTACATGCCAGACTTACTACACATTATATTCATAAGCACATATATATGTATATGATTTACACGCAAGTATTATGAATAAGTATTCAGTGCGATTAGGAGTGCGATTTCAAAATAAATCATTAACCGCATTTCAATCATTTTCATCAATTAATCATTGACCAAAAAACAAAGCATATATACTAAATAATTAAAAGCAATCTCTGCGACTATATATATTGACATCAATTCTGGCTGACAGTACAATTTCTTATTTCTTAGTTAATAAGTATAAAAATTCTGGGGCGCTATCTACTCCCACGATCTTGTCATTTCGAAACGCACTGCTTGCCATGCATATTTTATATAATTATGCGAATATTCAGATTGTAAACAATTTTACAAATAGTCGCAATAACAATTAAAGCTGATTTGCTGTCGATTAGAGCCCCGGAGCGGGGAGATTTCGTTTTGAATTCTATAGAGAAACGGAATCTTGGCGTTTCACGGGGATGGAAGGAGCACAAGGTTATCGCAGTGACCCGGTTCCAATCTTTCAATCTTGCAATCTGTTCGATTTCCCACGTGGCCGCAATTCCTGCAATCGTTATGGGAAATCATAACCGGGCTGACTTTTTTAACCCACCGAAATCTTGATTAGTTTCTAGATTTCAAATATCTATAGACAACATTATCTTAACTAACTGAATTTCTAATAGATTTTATAATAAACTACAATATGATATAGGATCTACAGTATCCTCTTTTAATATAACCCATGAGTTTTCAATAATCTATAGACATCATTATCTTAACCAACTGAATTTCTAATAGATTTTATAATAAACTACAATATGATATATGATATATGATTTTAAGGTCTATAGTATCCTCTTTTAATATAACCCATGAGTTTTCTATAATCTATAGACATCATTATCTTAACTAACTGAATTTCTAATAGATTTTATAATAAACTACAATATGATATATGATATATGATTTCAAGGTCCCTTATATCCTGTTTTAATTTAACTCATGTGTTTTCTTCTGGGATTTGGGATTTAGGATTCAATTTATAACCCACCAAAATCTTGATTAGTTTCTAGATTTCAAATATCTAAAGACATCATTATTTTAACTAACTGAATTTCTAACAGTTTTTCAAGGTCCCTAATATCCTGTTTTAATAAAACTCACGTGTTTTCTTCTGGGATTTGGGATTTAGTTCAAACATATGTGTTGATTACACGTTGATTACACGTTCAAGTTAAAATCAAAGAGTTCTGGATCGATATTAGTCCACGAATATTACCAAAATACCAGTTCCTGGAGAGTTTACAACACAATACGGACGCGTTCCTTACGAGTACTATATCATCATCATAATATGCTGCTAGCGGCCGTCTTAAGTGTTCATCCTGGAAACCGATTTTCGGCCGAAGGGCCATAGCGCGGTTCATTCCCGGCACTGAAGACCTCGGTGGTCATGTGCTTCTCCAAAAACTCGGCGATGAATTGCGATGGGTTGACTACAGCTCCCGCACTCTGCGACTTCAGACTCTTCTTCTCCCTTTCGAGGGCCTCCAAGGCCATAAGGACAATCGGCGGTGTTGCCTGCTGATCCAGGACTCCGAAATGCGGCAGAGTATGGGGACTCCGGCGCCGACAAGGCCCCCTCGGGAACCTTATCTGAGGATATTGCTCTACGGGAAACAGATTTATGTTGGCCCACTCAAGACGCAAACGGTACTCATAGAAGCTGGGCACTCCCTCGCCCATATCTATCGGTGGGAGAGAAGAACGGAAATTTAGAAAAATAAGGACACAAAAATATGTAGGATTATGATTTTACTCGAAGTGTGTGTACTTTACAACTATAAAATGCAATAACTACAAAATCTATGCCAACTTTGCATTCAAATAAAAGAGGAATCATGCAAGGGAGCTAAATATTTTTATAAAGAGGATTCTATAGAATCACTATAAGTCGATTCCACTTCCTAATTTAAGATTATAGGGTTTTTAAATCTAGCACAGATACAAATATTTAAGGCATGGACTCACCTCGACGTAGAAATTGCCAGAAGTCATTGTTGCCGTCGAGCAATTCTTGCTGCAGGTGCTGCACCTGCCGCTCTGGTCCTCGACGGGTGAACCTCATACTGCGAATGGGAAGATGATGACCGCCTTGATTGGCCATCGTGGTTTCGCTGGGGACAGAAAACTGCATGCGAAATGGCAATAAATACACATTTTTTTCATATTCTTATTGCTTATGCAAGTCTCGCAAATATACTTACTATCTTAATTGGGTTTTAATACGCTTTACAAAATATAACAAAGGTTTTGTTCAAAAAATGTACAATAAATTTTGCTTTACTACAAAATCGTACTCCAAGTTAGAGAAATGCTATAGAAATTATGACATAGATTTACTAAAGACCGTATTTCCAAAGGTTTCTTCGTTTCGAATTAAAAGTACTTTGGCAACTGGATTAAACTAGTTATTTATTATGTCAACAAAGAATTGTTTTATTTGGAGCAATGTTAAGAAAGCGGGGAGTGAGTTGCTTGATGTTTATTTATTTTTTTATTACCTACAATGTAAAGTAATTTTGAATTCAAATTTCGCGCCATTTTAGCGCCACCTGGTGTCGGTTTGTTGGTACCAACATCGGCCAGGGTTGCCACTAGGTTAGAATCATCGTTGCCAAGCTTCTGGAAGCATCGATAATTAATCCATTTGCTCGCTTGGTAGTTTAAAAGCATTAATCTTAATGAAAAAACAACGAATTTTATTACATTCAAGCACCTGTAAATGGTAATAAAAAATAACTGGTCACTTGATAACATACCCCGTGTGTTATCGACTGACCGATAGCCGATAGCGCCAGCAGGTGGTATCGTTATTCGATAAACACAGCCCAATCACGATTAAACCAAAGAGTCGAAAATGTAGTAAAACTTACCGAAAGGAGGTAAATAAATTATTGGAAGTAAAGTGAAGTAAAAGGACTCGCCGCTAGTTGCGTTTCACGTGCGGTACCATTGGCCACCCATCGGAGGAGCCGGCAGGACTGGATGTTATCGGGGAATTGACAGCCCTGAATCCTTTGGAAAACCTCAAGTTCAGCTGCTTTTGCACACACTGACCTTCATTATACATACATACCCATATATACAAGGTGGTTGTGCCTGTGTGTGTGTGCTTGTACCTGGCCTGCAAGTGTGTGGGTGCGCTGGAAAAAAGGTTTGGAAAGGAAACAACACAGCGGCCCGAAATCAGTGAAAAAACGCAGGTTTTAAGGATATATTGTGAGCCGGAAAGGTGGGAAAAACAAAGCCCAGAAGAGCCCTGAGAAAAAGTCAAGGACAACATGCTGCCCCCCGCCCACAGAAGTGGTGGATGTGGGTGGCTCACCCATTAAAACTCCACTAAAACGCAAGCGCAGGAGTTTTTTCCTTCAAGAAGTCAAGGCTTCTTCGTTTTCGGGGTCATGGTCACAGGCTATATCACATAGGATATAGGATATATATATAGCCGCAGCAGAGCAACAGCAACAGCAGCAGCATCATGTCCAGCGAATCCTCCACCGAAGGCGACAGCGATCTGTATGATCCGCTGGCCGAGGAGCTCCACAACGTCCAGTTGGTTAAGCATGTGACCCGGGAGAACATCGATGCCCTCAATGCCAAGTTCGCCAATCTGCAGGAGCCACCAGCCATGTACTTAATGGGTAAGTCCCCACTCATAGCCCTTTAAGCTCCAAACACACATTGCTAATCCCTGGTAATCCGCCCACAGAATATCAGGAGTTGACCTCCAAACTCCACGAACTGGAGGCCAAGGAGCAGGAGCTGATGGAGCGCCTGAACTCGCAGGATCAGCAGGAGGACTCCTCGCTGGTTGAGCGCTTCAAGGAGCAGCCGCACTATCAAAATCAAACCCAGATCCTGCAGCAACAGCGGCAGCTGGCCCGCGTGCATCATGGCAACGATCTGACGGATAGCCTGGGCTCCCAGCCGGGCAGCCAGTGCGGCACTTTGACCCGTCAGCCAAAGATCCTGCTGCGTGCCCACCTGCCCAACCAGCAGCGCACCTCGGTGGAGGTGATTTCGGGCGTGCGACTGTGTGATGCCCTCATGAAGGCCCTCAAGCTCCGGCAATTGACGCCGGACATGTGCGAAGTGAGCACAACGCATTCCGGTAGACATATCATCCCGTGGCACACGGACATCGGCACCCTGCACGTGGAGGAGATCTTTGTGCGGCTGTTGGACAAGTTCCCCATAAGGACGCACATCAAGCATCAGATCATACGGAAGACCTTCTTCTCGCTGGTGTTCTGTGAGGGCTGTCGACGGCTCCTGTTCACCGGCTTCTACTGCAGCCAGTGTAATTTCCGATTCCATCAGAGGTGCGCCAACCGGGTGCCCATGTTGTGCCAGCCCTTTCCCATGGACAGCTACTATCAGCTGCTGCTGGCCGAGAATCCCGACAACGGCGTCGGTTTCCCCGGCAGAGGCACTGCTGTCCGGTTCAACATGAGCAGCAGGAGTCGCAGTCGGCGGTGCAGCAGCAGCGGCAGTAGCAGCAGCTCCAAGCCGCCATCCTCGTCATCGGGCAACCATCGACAGGGACGTCCGCCCAGGATCAGTCAGGATGATCGATCCAATTCCGCACCAAATGTGTGCATCAACAACATTCGATCGGTCACCAGCGAGGTGCAGCGCAGTCTGATCATGCAGGCCAGGCCTCCGTTGCCGGTGAGTTAAGTGGATTGTTTGCTTATCATCTGATCCATCTAACGCTTGACCTTCTCTTGCAGTATCCCTGTACGGATCACTCGAATTCCACGCAGGCATCGCCCACCAGCACACTGAAGCATAATCGTCCCAGGGCCAGGTCCGCGGATGAGAGCAACAAGAATCTGCTTTCGAGGGACGCCAAGAGCTCCGAGGAGAACTGGGTAGGAAATGGATAAGCACTGCTATTTCTATCAGGGTCTAAAAACGATGTACTTTTTCAGAATATCCTAGCGGAGGAGATTTTGATTGGGCCTCGCATCGGTTCGGGATCCTTTGGAACTGTTTACCGCGCCCACTGGCACGGACCCGTGGCCGTAAAGACGCTAAACGTCAAGACCCCCAGTCCCGCCCAGCTGCAGGCCTTCAAGAACGAGGTGGCCATGCTGAAGAAGACGCGCCACTGCAACATTCTGCTCTTCATGGGCTGCGTGTCCAAGCCATCGCTGGCGATTGTCACCCAATGGTGCGAGGGCAGTAGTCTCTACAAGCATGTCCATGTCAGCGAAACCAAGTTCAAGTTGAACACGCTCATCGATATTGGTCGACAGGTTGCCCAGGGCATGGATTACCTGCATGCCAAGAACATTATACACAGGTTAGGACTAGGATTATTATGTGGCGCTTTACTTGATGATAACTAATATCTTACATCTATTCAGAGACCTCAAGTCGAACAACATCTTTTTGCACGAGGATCTGTCCGTGAAGATTGGCGATTTCGGACTGGCCACTGCGAAAACTCGATGGTCTGGCGAAAAGCAGGCCAATCAGCCCACTGGCAGTATTTTATGGATGGCTCCGGAGGTGATTCGCATGCAGGAACTGAATCCCTACTCCTTCCAGTCGGACGTTTATGCCTTTGGCATCGTGATGTACGAGCTGCTGGCCGAGTGCCTGCCCTATGGCCATATTAGCAACAAGGATCAGATCCTGTTTATGGTGGGACGTGGACTCCTACGCCCGGATATGAGTCAAGTGCGTTCGGATGCGCCGCAGGCACTGAAGCGCCTGGCCGAGGACTGCATCAAGTATACGCCCAAGGATCGACCGCTCTTTAGGCCGCTCCTCAATATGCTTGAGAATATGCTGCGCACTCTGCCCAAAATCCATCGCAGTGCCAGTGAACCGAACTTGACGCAATCGCAGCTGCAGAACGACGAGTTTCTGTATCTGCCCAGCCCAAAAACGCCGGTGAACTTCAACAACTTTCAGTTCTTCGGCAGTGCTGGGAATATTTAAACAGCGACCTGTACCTGTACTTATATCCTGCGTGATCAACGTGATCCTATTTCTATACGTTTTATTTCCGTTTTATGTCCCTCTGTACATAAGCGATTCGCGATAGGGACGGCTTTGGTCGACCCACCAAAGTGAAAGAGATGGCTGACGGATGGTTGGGTTCGCCTGCGCCGACCCCGGGAGCGAATATAGCTGCTTTCCTTGGAACTGACAAAGTGCATTTCTGTTACCACAAAACGACTACGAAACTGTAAACTAAACTGCAACGCCCATGTGTACATAACTGCATCATAACTTATATACGTTAGGCAAGACAACTGAAACTAAACTAAACTAAACTAGCTGATCGCAATTACATTATACACATTATACTTATACTACAAGAAGAACGAAGGTGTTTATCTCTGGAGTTGCGGAGAGAAGAAGATGAAGATGAAGAAGAAGGTGTTGGAAGTGGCTGAGATAAAGGTAATAAAGTACCAGCTTTTCTTTTGAAACAAACTTCGAAATAAAATCAGGTATTCGTTAAGGTGTATTTATACATTTATTTAGTTATTTAAGAGGTTTATTCTATGTTTATTTTGGTTTAATATTGATTTATTTAAGGTATTATTTTAGTTATCAGTTTATGATTATATGATTTAAGATTTTAAAAAGGAAGAAAAAAACTAATTACTATTCAAAACAAGTTTTTAGCTTAAAATAGCCAGGTATTTTAGTTTTTAACGATTTTAGGATAAAAACAATTCATACTGATATTCGGTTGGATACATTTTATTCATTTAGCAACAGGAAGGAAGGCGTGATCATACAGATCCCACAGGACTTAAACATATCTACTGGCGATGGCCAGAACCTTGGTGTAATCGGCGCCCTTGGCCAGCGTTTTCTCCTTGAGGATGGTGCGCAGAATGGTGGGAATGGGCACGTGGATCCGGGTGCCCAGCGGACTGCCATTGTCGTCGATGAGGACCAGGTTGTTGCTATCGAACTTGGGCTGCTTGGGCTTCTGGTTCTGCTTGAGGCCCACGAGGATGCCCTTCTTCATTTGCCCCTTGATGGCCACCAGCACCTTGTCACCGATGAGGCCCACGCCGCGCTTGTTGTACACATGGATGCAGCGCGGTGGGCGACCCTCGGCCATCGCCTTCTTGCCCAAATCGCTGTTGTCCACCACCCGCAAACGGGCCAGTTTCCGGATTTCGCAGCACGCCGGCGTCGTGTGGATCAACTGCTGCTGCTGCTGGCGCTGTAGGCCGCCCAAGGATGTTGCCAGTGGCTGGGCCACCGGCCTCAAGGTCTTCACGATGCGCAGCGCCATTATTCGCAGGTAATCGTATTTTCTTAATATATTTAATTCATAAAATGCAACGAAAAACACAACAAAATAAATTATACAATTTCCTATACAGCGTTGCCAGATCGCAGGGGAGCAAATCATATGGTGCGCATAACAGCACAACTATCGATGTTACGGCTTAACAGCACGCGATGCTGTTAAAGAGCAGCGGGAAATTCAAACATCACTGTTAAAGAGGTATGTGTTAATAGATTTTATTATTTCTTAGTTAATTAATTAAGGAAAGGCATTCAAGTCATGTGCGGACTATTTAAAATGTTTTTTTTTTTAATTTTCAAAGTAGTAATTTTCAAAGTAGTACAGTAGTACACATAACAAAGTGTTTTTTAGCAAAATCTTTAGAATCGGAGATGAAAATTACGATGTTTGAATGAAAAAACTAAAAACATATAAATACTAAATATTTTTTTATTTGTTTACTCCTTAAAATCCGAAACTTAAAGAATTTATTATTTTACTGAAAGATGTATTATCTTATCAGGTGACTTATTTCACACTTACCAATACAATTTATTTTTAAGAAAAGACTCATTTTAATTTCTGTATTTTATTTTATTCAGTTTAATACAATGCCATATATGGTATATACATCAGCGGTAAATGCATTAACTGCTGTTGCCTTTTAAAATAATTTATTAGCATTATTAACTCTCGGTTTTGGGTTTCTCTCTTTTCTGTTTTCGCTACCATTTGATTTTTGTTTATTTGACACGACTAAGTAGACCAGTCCCATTGGTTAGAAAATTGGTTACTATATTTCACTATGACATACGAAATATTATATAGGCATAATAACATACATGTATATTAGATAAATCTTTCGCTTTTCTTTATCTTGTTGTATTTTTCTTTTGTTTTTTTGTTTTTAAGTTCTCTTGTGACCTAATGACTAAAACAAATTTTTAAAAAACTACATAGTTCATAACAAAAACTAAGATTAGTTAAAAAAAATTGGGGGTATTAGGCGCTTTAAAAGTGCGGGGTTGGGGGTTGGAGGTTGCGGGAGGGTGTGCAAAAAAAAAGTTCTACTAAATCTTGGCTTTTCCATTTTCGAAATTATTTACAAACTCAACACAGAATTTACTGTTAACGGTTTAAAAAATATATAACTTGTGCGCTGCTTTTGTGATTTGTGCCTGATTTTTGTTGTTTGTTTTATCTAATAATGTTTATTTTCGAAAAAACTATGGATCTCAGGATCGGTTGAGCTCCTCGCGCTTGAAATTCCGTATCGCATCCATCAGCTGGGAGCGCGGATCCGGCGATGTGGGTCCACTGCTGCGTCCGTTTCCGTTTTCGCGGGCTTTCACGGGCTTGAGAGCCGGCAGCATTTGCACCGGAGGCGGTGGCGGCGGCGAGGGCGTGGCCGCTGGCTGAGATGTGGGCTTTAGCTTGGCCTGTAGGCTCACCTGTGGTGGTGGCCTGGCTTCCGGCTCCTGGAGCTTCAGCTCCACTTTGGTCGACTTGAGAACCACATTCACGTTCTTCGCCGGCGGCGTTGGCTTGCTTTCTCGCGGGGATGTGGGCGTGGCAGAAGCAGGAGCAGCTGCTGCTGGAGCAGGATTGCCATTCACAGACACCCTTATGCTCAGGGCCTGCTCCTGTTCCTGCTGCTCGCGGGCCAGCATGCGCTCCTTGAATCCCGTGCGGCGTAGGGTATTCTGACCGAAGGGAGCCGGCGCAGGATTGGCTGGTTCCCCAGATCCTGATGGTCCTGCTGCCGGTCGATTCCTCTCCAGACTGGAGACGGGGCGTGGCAGGGAGTTGCTGGCCAAGCTGGAGGCGACCACAACCTGGCTGCTTTGGCCAGCGGGTAGGGTGAATCTATTGGTTTTAGCTGGACGCGGCAGGGTAGAAGATTGATTCTGGCTCTGAACCACTGGTTTCTCTGCAGGTTTCGGCTGCGTTTTGAGCCTAACTTGAACCGAGAAGGTTTCCTCCTGGATCGGAGGGACCTCCTCCTCGGGTTTCTCCTGCTTCTCCGGCTGCTTCTCCTCCAGACTCGCATCCTTCAGCGGCTTCACCGTAATGGGAACATGGTATTCCTTTCGCTGCGGAATGCCCATCCTCAGAATGGGCGAAGCCACTTCGATGGTGAGCTTGGCTGGCGGCGAGCTCACCCTTTGGTTCGATTTGCCAGCGCCGCCAAAGATGTAGTCACCCTCGTTCTTAATGGCCACCGTGGATTTGGGACGTTCGCTCCACGTGGCGAAGTTAATGCTGGGCGGCCCCGAATAGCGATATGTGGGTGGCAGGGGTTTGGAGCTGGGAGCAGATTCAATCGGTTGACTTGCTGGCTGCTGGACCACCACCGTGCTGCTGGTGTTGGCATTGGGATTCCTAAGGTTAACCGGGCTGACTGGTGTGGCCGGGGAATTCGGCGGTGTTGCGATGCTCTCCGCGATGGGGACTTCCACTTTGACCACTTGAACTGAAGCTGGAGGCGCAACCTGAACCTCTGGAACCTTCTTGGCAGCCGGTGGCGATGGCTTGGGAGCTGGCACAGGTGACTCCTTCTTGGCCACCGGCGGGGATTGCTTCTGAGCCAAGGGAGCAACCTGCTCCTCCTGCGGGACAGTTTTCACAACAAGCCTCTCAATTTGTGGAGACGGCGGCTTTTGTATTGGAGTAGGTGATTGCCTCGCGACAGGAGTAGGTTCCTGGACAGCAGATGGTGGTTTCTCAACAGCAGAAGGAGGAGAAGCAGGAGTCGATTGTTTCTGGACAGGAGTGGGTGACTGCTCCACTGATGACTCTTCTTTGGCCAGCTTCTCCAGCTCCCGAATGATCTTTGGTTGCTCTGTCACAGGCGATGATGCACTGCCTCCGCCACTTTCAGCCAAGCTGTTCTTTCGCGAGTTCAAGATGGTCTTGATCACCTCGAGACTTTGCAATGAGGGCGATTCACCGATGCTCAACTCACTGGAGGAGCGCCTCTGGCCCAGACCATTGCTGTTGACCTGCTGCTGCTGCTGCTCCAGTTTGTTGAGCGAGACATGCGAGGAGCTGCGCAGACTGAGCGTTGCTCCCGGCGAGGTTACCTCCTCGGAGCCGCCCGCCTGGAAGGAGTCTGCACGCACAATACGCGTCGTACTCTTGGCCGTGGCTATGCTGAAGTTGGCCAATCGATTCGGTTTGGCCGCCTCAATCTCGGCCAGCCGTGGATCGGGCTGCTTCTTGATCAACGTGTCCAGACGCTGTTGATTGATGATGGTCGCCAGTTCGTCCACAATCTCGTCCAGCGGCGAGCCAGGGCTCACCGAACCCGAAGAACTTAAGGCCCCATTGCGTTTCTGCATCTTCGGATCGGAAAAGTCGGGCGGTGGCGATATGGGCACCGAGTAATTCCACGAGGTGATCGAGGACTCGCTCATGGGAGTCCCCAGATGTCCATTGGTCATCGGTTGTGGCACCTCCTCCTCCTCCTCCTCTTCGTCTTCCCCTTGGGCTGTCAGCACGGCGAGTTCCGCCAAACTGGTGGCCAATGTTCGGGGCTCTTCAGCCTTCTTGGAGGTCTGGCACAGCTTGAAATTGTACACCTTGATGGCCTCGTCGTCCTCGGAACTGGACTCGTGATGCGACTTCTCCGCCTCCGCCTCCACTTCCGCCTCCGGTTCTGGTGAGGCCGAGGGCGATGGTGCTGGCTCTCCAATCCCCGAATCCGCCTGCTTCGAGGCGGCATCGTTGTCATCGTCCTCGGTGGCGCTGCCCAAAGATCGCGGCTCCGGGGTGGGAGTTCTATTCAAAAGGACCTTCGATACATTTCCATTGGTAGCTGGTGGTGATCCATTGGCATTTCCATTCACCAGCGGCAGTGGCGGATTAACTGCCGGCGCAATGGGCAAGGGCGTGGTGATCCTTGGAGCTGGTTGCGGGATACTCGGGGTAATCACCGGTTCTGGTAGCGAGGCCAGTGATATATTATCGCCGCCACTCTGGAAGTCCGGCGGTGGTGCCGGTGCGGTTTTCTTCTTGATCTGCAGCAAACGTTTCCGGGGCGTGGGTTCCGGACCACCGGCCATCGGCGGCTTCAGATCCAATGTGGCATAGTGACCGTCCGTGGAGTCCGCGTCCGGTGACTTTGAGCTATTGTTGCCATTGCAGTCCAACTCCGGGGGACCGGAGAGATTTGGCGTGGACATGCAGAGCTGGGGACGCTTAACGATGACCGCATAGGCGGGTTCGCTCTTCAAACTGGCCGCCGGAATATCCGGGACGGACTGTTCCGGGATGCAAATCTGGCTCGGTGGCCTCGGTGCCGTTCGCTTCTTGCGCGGCGGCGGTGCCAATACCTTGGCCGGCGGCACCACCACCGGGGTACGGGTGTAGTTCATGCCCGTGGAGTCCATCGAGTTCAGTGAGTTGCTGGAACTGTACGGACTGGGCGTCTTGGCCGTCACCTTTGAGTGCCGGCTGCTACTGAAGTCCGAACTGCTGCTCAACGAATCCCGAGCGGCGCCGGTGCGCTGGAACTTGTGCATCACATCCGGATTAAAGTTGTCGTAGGATTCCGACTTGTGGCACAGTCGAATCTCCGAGAGACCCACTGCTCCGATCGTCGACTCGCAACTGTACACCTGACTAGCGTCCACTGGAAAAGATTAAGGTGTAATCAATAGGTTAATAGATGTATAACTTTCGAGGAAAATAGGCTTTCCTGGTGTTCACTTTCTTAGGTTTCCTGGGACTTGAGAATTGGTAACTTAGAATGTAGCTCTCAGTGTGAAAAATCTCTCGTAGAGCTCTCTCGAACGGACAACTCTCTCTCTTGAACGGACAACGCTCTCTCTTGAGCGGACAGATCTTTTAAACGGACATTTGATATTAAGTAACTCAGATCGAGAGTGAAAACCTTGTTCACCATTGTATAGACCGTTCTCTCTCTTGAACGGACAACTCCCTTTCTTGAACGGACAACTCTCTCTCTCTTGAGCGGACAAATCTTTTAAACGGACATTTGATATTAAGTAACTCCCATCGAGAGTGAAAACCTTGTCCACCTTTGTATAGAACGCAGATCATTTTACCTGGACTCCGGAACTCGTACTTGTCCGCATCCAGTTGCTTGTTGTCGCAAACGAGCGAAAGGAGTTTGCTCAGCGGCACCCTGGCTCCCAGGCGGGCCACAAAAAGCTGATCCTTGGGCAGCAGAACGGTGATGCGGAATGTCTGTTCGAAGGGCGCATTGCTGGTGGCCGCCGGCACTGGGGTTATCCGGTTGTACTCCAGCTGACTAGTCTCGTTCAAGTCCGTGTCCGTGGACAAATGGTGCAGCTGTGTCGACGACTTGGACAACTTGCCCATGGAGGAGCTGCCACTGCCGGATTTGTCTAGGGAGTACGAAAGGTATCATTTATGATTTAGATGTTGGAAAAATTGAATTTTTGATATATAATTATTTGAGTAATGAAATTACACTTGGGAGATGGTTCTTTAAACCAAATTTTATAAACTAAATCCTGAAATCTGTTATAAAAATTAATGAAATGTCTAGTATTTATTATTATAGCTCAAATGCTAATTTACAAAGGACTTTGCATTTATGATTGTGGAAATAATGTTTGTGGATAGTGTACGATAATATAGATAAGGATAAACTAATAATTGGGGAGTTATTGGAAGAGTAGGGTAATTAAATAGGGTTTTTTTCAAATGATGCTTAAAGTTTCTTATAGAGAAGGTCGATAACTCGATAACTTACCCTTTTTGCGGCCAAACCAGCGATTCAGTGTGGAGAAGCCGCCCTTCATGCTGCTCATGTTGTGGGCGTGGCTTCTCGAATGTTTCCCTCTCTCTCGCTCTCACTCGTTCTCTGCTTCTTCTTCCCCCTTCACCGACTTCCGTTTCCGCTTCAGCTTCCGTTTCCGTTCCTGTTTCAAACGTGTTTTGACGTGTGCTATTCGGCGTTTTCCTTAAAATTTCGATCGGGTTTCGTAATATTCCTAGAGCATGCTAGAAAATGGCGTGCGATTTGTGCGCTGCGAAATCTGAAAGTGGAAAGAAGGCAAGAAAGCGAATTAAAAGCGGTCCGATTACAAAAGACGCTTGGTCTTATCACATTTTCTGGCCGATAAGGATGATGGAGGTGGTGCTCTGGTGTGGGCATTCCTTTTCGGTTCTTTATCAAAAAACACATACGCTTCTGTTCCCAGTTCTGTTCCATAATACCCTCTCTACCGAATATAAAAAAAAATTGTTATGTTTACTGTCCAACAATATTAACGGCAATTTCGATTTATAAAGTATATTTCAAAGTCGACTTGATGGTTTTTTAGATTTTACAAACGTATTTGCTTTATCAATTAATTTTTTTTTTCGTTCTTCGTTCCTATTTGCCTTTTTCGCCTGGCTTAGTGCTTAATTGTCGGCCAGGTTGTTTAATGGCTCACACCTACACACACAAATACTGGGAAAATAGCAAAGCGATAAGCCCAAGAAAATCGAAATCGTCGGCGGCAATGAGAAGCGCGCGCGACTTGCGGGCGTTTTTTGTCGCGTGCGTTACATTTGCACACAATACAAATCGCGAAGGCAACTTCTATATATATTTGTATGTGTATGTGAGGGAGATAGGAAAAGGGGGGTGGTTGGGGGGCGTGGCGCTGCTTACTCAGTAGTAAATTCTAATGACATAGTTAGCTGGTGCAACGGTGTGAGTGCAAGACCATGCAAATTACGGGCAATTGTTGCAGCACCAACTTGTTCTATTGTTTATGCACCAAAAAAAATTAGTAAAAAAAAAATCCACAAAAAAATAATTTTTATTAAAAAA
This sequence comes from Drosophila mimetica, assembly GCA_037075245.1. NCBI lineage: Eukaryota > Metazoa > Arthropoda > Insecta > Diptera > Drosophilidae > Drosophila > Drosophila mimetica. Next base: position 24,644,995 of record JBAMCH010000005.1, on the reverse strand, counting down.
AAAACAGAAATATTAGATATTTTCAACTCACGATTTTAGTAATCATTAATTTTATTATATTTTATATTTTTTTTCGGTATATTATATATTTTTAAAATATAAATAACTCTTAATTTCTTTCTGTGAATCGATTAGTACATACATACACACCGTTTCATTAAGCATACAGCACATTACATGTCTATAAGGTTAATCGCAAGTAATTCCCACAGGAAGTGCCTAGTTTCCCTTAATTGGGAAATCAATTCAGTAAATAACCTTTCGAACGACAAATAAAACAGATTTATTGGCACTAAATGTCGATAATTGAATACAGAACAAAACTCACTTGACTTGATCGTTGGTATTTTTTATACACACACTAGAAAGTTTTATATTTTATATTTACTAGTTTAGGGTTCTCAATATATCCGCATTAGATCGTAAAACCCATGGGCTTATGCTAATGAACCACACTGTGTATATTCGTGATTGCCTGTGGCCAATCGATTTGTGTTTACTTTTTAATGAGCAGCCCCGTCTAATTAGCCCAACTATTAGCCAGCCTAATTAGATATAAAACTCAACATGGAGTCGTCACGTCGATTCCCATGTGGATTCGCAAAAATAAAACAAGAAAGGAAGCTAACTTCGACCAGCCGAAGTTTATATACCCTTGCAGATCATTCCTATTCAATTAAAAATTTTAGAAATGTTATATTTAGATTTACTTGCGTGTTCATATTATTTCGGCATTAATTGAGCGATCCTTCTTTTGGCAGCTATATAATATAGTCGTCCGATTTATGTCAAATTAAATTCGAAAAATTAATATAATAAAATAAAGTTATATTCCAAAGTAGAAGAGAATACAATAGAAATTGACGAATTTATAATTTTCTTTCCCATTAGTTTTCCGATCGTTCCTATGGGAGCTATATGATATAGTCGTCCGAATTTTCTAAAATTTAATACGAAATTCAGAATAGTCTAAAAAATTGTTTTAATAATAAATTTAAATTGTTTTCCATTATTTTTCCGAATATTCCTATGGATGCATTAAGATAAAGTTGTCCGATATACTAACTGATCATGACTATGGGGTCGGTAATCATAATACCCTCTGCAAGGGTATAAAAAGGAAACCCTGTGGTTTTCATACTCTTTGGGCAATTGTGCTTCAATTGAGTGTCTCATTTCGCTCCGTTTCAGTGGGTATTATTATTATTATTCCCCCAGTTAATCATTCATTTAAACAGGCGTAATGCCTCCATTGATCCCATATCTCCAAGCAATGCCTATTTCCCCAGTGGTTTTTACCAGCTCTCTCTAACCCGTTTTCGGTTATCAATACTGCGTTGTTGCTGTTTTGGCCCAAAGGCCTTTTTATAGTCAGTCACTAAAGTTCCCCTTGAAAATAAACATGAGTAAGTAAAAATTCCTCGGCTATCATGAGGCGGCGATGAAAAATGTTTTTTTTTTTATTTTGGTTTCTTGCCTTAAATCATCACGTTCCATAGACATGGTTGTGTGTGTGTGTGTGTAGCTGTGGTGTTGCCAAAAATAATGAGCTTGGCTAATAGCGTTAAGTGTTTGGGGGCCTTTGTGAACTGGCTAATTGAAATAAAAATTAAATTGCTCTCGGAATGGTATGTGAACTTTATACTCTGCCTATCGCCATTATATGGTTGGGATATATTATAGTATTACTGGAAATATCTTTATAAAGACGCTTAAATTTATGGCCAGATATACGAAGTGTGTAAGCCCTCGATTATCTAAATATATAGGGCCATATATGGCAAATATATATCGCATTCAAATGGCGATGAATCAGAGGCAACTGCCAACTGCTAACTGCTAAATGCAGCTGAACAATCAGGCGTAATTGAACTGTTTGCTTTGGGCACGTTGGGCCCGTGTGTTTTGGATTGGAGATGGTTAAGTAACCCTCTATCGATTTCCCACTTCTCACACGAGTAGCCCAGTTTACAGTTAACAGACAAACAACGAGTGATATACCATATTCACATAACGTCAAGTGCGAGTACGAACGATTCAGAGCGATTCCCATTCCCATTCCCATTCCGGCGCGTTTATCAAATCGATCGTTCCGAAACAAGGTCTTTAAAACTCGGCGAACTCAGAGATCACTTATCGTTGTGTGAACTTGATTGATCAGCAACATTGAGGACTCACGAGCTATGTAGCTACTTGTATCTCTGGCTTTGAAAATGTGAATCTCAAGGAAAGGGTTTTAAGGGGATTGATCATTCTACAAGTAGAACTCTTCAAGTAACTCTTTTCATCATTGCTACCATCATCATTATTATAATACTACTACTAATCTTGTATTGATTATAATATATCAGAGAGCTATCCCCAGCTAGATCTTTATGATCCCTAGTTAAAGTTCTGAAATTCAGAATCTGAATAGAACCCATCTGTATGATCCCTAGTTAAAGTTCTTAAACTCAGAATCTGAATAGAACCCATAAAAGGCCCTCCCCATTTGCGTCTTTATGGTTCTACATCAGGGGGTTACGAAACTACGACTGCCATTATCGAATGCTAATTTCACGGCTAATGTCTTCAGCCATTTGGAGAAGTATCACCGTTATGTGTACACTTCAAATTGGCAACTTTCTACCGTTACACATGCGCCTAAATAAATGGAGGCATTATCAGTTTTTGTACCAACAACGGAACCATGTTTAAATAAGGTGAATCAAAAGTGCAAATACAAGATGATTAATGGCCCATGGCTCTGTTGGCTTCGGATGTGATTATTGGGATATGTCGGAATGTCGGGGGATCGCTCCATCATGGGCTTAAATATAGAGATGTTTCGACTGCGAATCGTTTTGCGCTTTTCAATGGATATGACACTGACATTGAAGTTCGGCATTGCATTCAGCGGAATCGACTTGGGTTTTTGCTCCAAAGTTAGGCGATGATATCATACGGGTGGATAACCATCGACGTGAGGGAATTTTTTTATTGGTGCTCATCATTGTTTCTCTCTATAATCATCACCCATCCAACTAGACGGCTATGCTAATTTTGCTTTGGACTGGTAAGTCGATATAGGCAGCAGCAGAAACACCTGTGGAATGACTTTCTCGAGTGACTGTGTTTAGCCTGTTTTTGCGCGACAACTTATCTGCTTTTGCTGTGAGTTATCAGGCGAATGATACGCATGACTAATCCCGAATATGCTAAGTCGTAGTCGCAGTCGTCGCTATGTCGCCACTGTCACTTGCGGGCCCATTATCTATTTCAATTTGTGCGGCAATTTGAGCCACTTGATTAGGCCGCTTCAGTCTGCAAATGTCCGATCCTCGGGTTCTTCGGCATACATATACCTCGTACCATATACACAGATATTGGTTGTATATATGTATGCCCCTATGAATGCCAGTTATCACGTACCCCTGCTATAGCTCTAATGGCTCACAAGATGTCACCTGCACCACCGTTCCACATTCGATTGGGGGATCCAGTGGTACTTTGCACCTTCCAATGTCTTTGGGAGTGACGTGGTTGGTTCTTTTTTTAGAAACCATATATAGGCTCATTTAAACGATAAATATGCATATTATTTGAGAGATATGGCGGTTGGTTGTACTCGTTTATAGAGTCCCAAAGGAAAGTGCCTAATAATGTGACTTTATAACACAGTGAATTCTTGGGATCTCAACTCAATGTGTGTTTAATAGGTCTACAGAAAAGTTTTTTCTAACTAGAATAGACATTATTATCTAATACAATATAATTGGACTTTGAAATATTCTACATATATGTACATATATCATTTCAAATATACAAATTTCTTGACACGTTCTTTCTGCTTTCTGAAGTCCAAAAGTGAAGAAATTATAGAGCACAGCAAAAGAATCAATCAACAAAAAAACCATAAAGATAATAAAGAATCGATGGCATAATATATCCGAAAGAAGATACCAAAGAAAGAATTGGTAATGGATTTCGAGTCCATAGAAGGCAACGGGTTCGAGTTGGTTTAAATATGAATGAGGCAGACGGAACGGCGAAGAAGTAAGTTAGTAAAAATCGATATGCCGACTATTTTCCGCATTTTAAGCCCGAGTTCTTGCGGTTTTCCCCGCCGACTGAAACCCAACTTCCTTGGCTAATTGAAAACAAATCGTTCGACGCTTGGCTAATGGCAAGTTTTCCGTTAATTTCACACAGATAACAATATAGCAATTGCATTGGTAACTACTGTTTTGAATGGGGCAAGCAAATACACCTGCGTTCAAAATAATAGTAGTGGTTCAAATATTAAGTTCTTAAGAAAACGTTCGCTTAAAGTATTATAATTTTAAAGATATTCCAATTGGAAGTTTATTTTAAGAAGTTGATTTTCAAGCACTTCTAATTGGACGTTTCTTTTGTGCTTTTTTCCGGCTTAGAAAGAGTTTAAACTTAAATTTCAACTAGAAGTTTATTTTTAAAGTTATTTTAAAGGCAGTTTTATTGTGAGTTAATTTTTGGAACTTCATTTCTAAGCGGCTCTAATTAAGATTTTCCATTTAGCTTCAGCTTCCAGCTGAAAACTGAGAAAGAGTGCAAAATGTAATTTCCAATTGGAAGTTTTTTCTTGGAAGTTATTTTGAAGGCAGTTCCAATTGAGAGTTCATTTTCACCACTATTATTTTGAACACATCTGTATAGTTTATAGTAATTCCGACGGATGGGTTAGGATCCCATTCTACGTGACGAATCACTCCTCGCACTTCACATTTCCAATTCTATTCGTAGCTTTCTTTCGCTCGTCACTTTTCCGCAATTAAATGCAGTGTTTTTTGTTCGACAAATTGCACGTTGTCATAAACAGAAATAAATTAATACACCGCACACTAGAATTTAGCTATTAAGGTAAACTTGAAAAACAACAAAAAATTGCGTACTAACTGCGGCTAGCGGTGTTTTTTTTTCTTTTCTTTTTGGTTCGGCTTTCTCTCTCTTTCTGGACGAAGAGAGGAGCAACTTTTGCGAGGCGGCGCCGACGACGACGTTAACAAAACTGAAAACAAAAAACGCGCAAATTATGCATAGAACACAAAGCACAGGTACACACACGTATAGAACACTAAACAGCAACACACCACAAGCACACACACACCACTAACCACAATAATAGTGGCAATAATAAAGCAACGGTAACTCTCTAATAATAGAGCCCCAGGCAGAAAAAGAGAGTCGCTCTCCCATTCCATGGCTCTCCAAATTGGAGCTGCTGCTTTATCTTATCAGATAGCCCCATGCCAAATGATAGCAGCAAAAACAACAATGTAAAGTGAAAGGAAACACAAGAAAGTGCAATCCGAATGTTTTTTGAAAATTCTGATTGGAGATTTATTCCTGAAAGTTTATCCTTCAAATTGGCATTTTTTAAAGTGGAAGTTTTCTGATTGGAGATTCAAGCACAAAAAGTGCAAACCAAGCGATATTTAAAATTTCTGATTGGAAATTTGTCTTTGGAAGTTCATCCTTGAAATTGGAAATTAATTTTTTGGAGTTCAAGTTTTCTGATTGGAGATTAATTTTAGGTAAGTTTCGATTTGAAAGTTTATTTTTAAAAAGTGGGTATTATAATATCGAAATTAGTTGTTGTTTCCCCATTGAAGAAACAACAAATATGTATATTTTGTAGACATTCTACGCTCTTTGAAAACAATATATTAGAACCAATTGTTCGAATAGGAATGCCGGAAAACAATGTTCTGGGAAAACCCGGCGGTTCTGGGAATAGAAGTTTGACTGTACTCGTATTTCACTCTAGTATCTGGTATTTGGTATCTGGTATCTGTGTTGCTCGGTGTATCTGTATCTTCACTTGTCGCCGCACTTGGGCCAACTGAACTAAAACTTCCAGCTAAGTGCGTTGCATAAGTCAGTTGATGATGAGCTGCGCCGACTGCAGCGCCGGCAGAATTGCGCAAGTCTCGCGTTCTGATTGACGATTGACGACGACCTTCAATATCGCAGTTAACTATTCGGCGTGGGAGCCCGACCACCTTCTTTTAGTTTTTAAGTGGTATATTGGCGCTCCTTGCGCTAAAAATATAGTAAACAGAAGAAAACCGCCAACGCTTTTCACTCGCAGGAGTGGCGACGTCTAAATGCGTGACCATTTTCGGCCCATCGTCAAAAAATCAAAAAAAAAACAGAAAAAAAAATAGGAAGGAAGCCTCACCTAAACGCACACGCACACTACCACTCTGATGACATCATAGGTGAACCACCATAAATGGACATTCCAATAGACTAGCTATAGGGTGTGTGCCACCTTCTTCGATCCGAATTCTAATTATGTGCAACAAAGTTAATCAAACTCGAACATCAAAAAAAAAAATCGAAATTCAAGGCAAGAGGGTAGTAAGAATTTCTCAAATACTTGATAACCTTAGAGGTATTTCTGATTATATTTACATTCTATGTGTTACACTCAAACTTTCTATAACTAGAACCGAATGGCATATGATAGATGTACCTTTACAATACCCACCAAAAGACTTTCAAGTTAAGATTTTATACTAAGAAATAGACAATCAAAACCTCTATTTGAACTTATCAAGACTATGATAATATTAATGATAAAATAATGATCGTAAACCTTAATAGGTTTGGTTTAAAACAATTTTAGAAAGAACATCCAAATGCCAAATGTTTGAGTAAAAGAACTAAAACTTTGCTATTGTCTGGGAATTTGACTGCAATCCATCGATTTGTTTTGGGTAGTAAAGGCCCGCTCAAGGGGTTATTTAGGATTTTAGAGATTAGGGGGCTCCGATTCGATTCTCGTTAGGCCCCACCTGATATCGCATCCATCTAGCATATGGGTTCCTTGCCAGACCGACCATATCTTGATCACTTAAGGCCTGTTTGACTCGCATATTAGTGGTTAGGTTTGGTATTATCGCCAACCCTCGATAATATACATACGTATATGAACGTAAAGAATTCCAATAAATTTTGGTCTGGCTTAGTGGACCTGATATGACCGACCAAAACATTTTCGAGGGCGCCACTGAAAACATTGGAACACCCAAAAACAAGCAAACTAACTAAGGCAAAAACACTAAATATACCATCTGGCACTCGCTGTGTACTTGTACTTGTACTTGTAGCTATTATATCTCTCTCTCTATTTATTTGTAGTCGTTTCGGGCACGTTTTGGGGTCTGTGATAACCTCAACCTTAACACAGTCGTGTCTTCGGTCGTCGCGAAGGTTTCGTCGCAGACGGGGGCGTGTTGCTATCAGTTTCGTGTACTGTATGGATCTCGCGATATGTGTAGCAATATGGCAATAGCAATAGCAATGGCATTTCTCCAGCCAGCAGAAGCAGAAGCAGACAAAGACCTCCTCTCTGGTACTTGGTGACCCCGATTTGAGGGAATTCTTCTCTCTCTTTTTGTTTTGCCTCATTTTTTTCGTAGTTGTTGCGAAAAGTGGCACAAACTCATTCCGAAAAGCGGCAAGAAGAACACAGAGAACAAGCCGTAAACAAGTTTCGCGATGGCAAATTCGACAATGGAAACCATATGATCAGCGTAATAATAGTTATGATCATTGGCTGCTGGAGGTTCAGTTCAGCACAGTTCGGTTTTGGTTTGCTTTGGTTCGAAAGATTTCCTCGAGGCACAAATCTTTCATAAATATTTTGCGGCACGCCTAGGAAAAAGTAACCCTCCTTTTCACTGTTTTCTGTGTTTTCCTGGGAGGGCAGGAAAGGTGGAGAAAAATGCATGGCATAGGCAAGAAAAGAGTTGATCTACATACCGGGGCCCCAGCAAGCCCCGTTAGCCGTGGCCCTTTTATTCAGTATTTCTTGTTTTTCTTTTGCATGTCTCGCTTTAATTAGACTTCAATCAATGCCAGAGGCAACTGTCAGCGCCCTAGTGGCTTTATGGCCAAAATCTGATTTTTTGTAAAATTTGTTTTTGCTCTAATTTTTGCAAAAATGCTCCGATATTAAAACTGCGAACTGTTTTGAGCAGATAACAACCTGATAATTAATATTAGTGCACTCTCCGGCTGATTTGAAAAAACTTAAAATTTTGCAAATTTTCGATTTTTTTGTAAGGGGTTGTATCACAATTTTTTGCGAAAATTTTCAAAAAAATTAAATTTTTAACTGGAAATGCCAAGTTGCAGAGAATTTAATTACGAGTTCGGGAAGGTATGACACTCCATATTTGGACAATTAGTTCCATTTTTATAGCAAAAATACTGCATTTTTTATTGACGGAAAATGAAGATGTCGATTTTTGGCAAAAATCGGATTTTTTCTAAAATTTGTTTTTGCTCTTATTTTTGCAAAAACGCTCCGATATTAAAACGGCGAACTGTTCTGAGCAGATAACAACCTGATAATTAACTTTAGTGCACTCCCCGGCTGATTTGGAAAAATTTTCAAATTTTCGATTTTTTTGTAAGGGGTTGCATCACAATTTTTTGCGAAAATTTTCAAAAAAATAAAAATTTTAACTGGAAATGCCAAGTTGCAGAAAATTTAATTACGAGTTCAGGAAGGTATGCCATTCCATATTTGGACAACTAGTTCCATTTTTATAGCTAAAATACTGATTTTTACACTGTACACAGGGGAAAAGATCTAAATACCTTACTTTCTTAGATCAAATATGAACTGTTTTTATAGATTACTTAATATAGGGAGTTTCAAAGTATAAGAAATACATAAATAACTTAAGATCACCTAATCATCATATAAAATTTAAATTCTCAAAAGTATCTGGACATTTTTCTCTCTGTGCATCAAGTTGCACTCCAACTCTGACGTCAGTCATTAGTTCGCAGAATGGGGTCAACTGCAGTACTGCAGACTGGATTGGATCTCCCTTCTCCCCCCTCCCCGAACCACTCGATCTCTTGACAGTTTTAACCAAACTGACAGTTGCATGCGTTTCGCGATGATTTCGATTCGAGATCCGTCATCCGCGATCCGAGATCCAAAACCCGGGCAGCTGATTCAATTACGCTCGCAATTGCGTTCGCAAGTGCAGTCAGCCGTCCGGACAATTCAATGTGTGGCTCAATCTGCAGCAACAGCAACAGCAACAGACATTTGCGTACACACACATGTGTTCATATTCACAACGTGGAGTGCGACAGGAGATATCCACTTACACACATGTTGAACCATCTTGTATTACATATAGTATAACCACCATTATCGCAGTTGCCCCGTCACACACATTTCGTCTATATAGTTTAATCTATGGAATATTTATAGCTTTGAACTTTTGCCTGCACAGCTGTGTGCCAAGATTTTCCTCGACTTTGATTCAAGTGGACTTTAGCTAGGGTCTTGAGTAGTATGATATAATGGTTATAGTTCAGGGCTCTTAATAGGTACAACTCACGGTGAACTTATCTTTGCTAACAGATGATGTGTAATAGATTAATATTTCTATTATTTATGGGCATAGTACAGGGATCTGGATAGCTAGGAGTTACTAGGAACTTATCTTTTCTAAAATATGATGTGTGGGGACTGTAATATATGGTATAGTATATGGTATAGTATACACTTCTCTCCTTTATCTCTTTACGAATATAATACTCAGAGAACCGCAGTTCTCTGTCTATTTAAATTCCCCATTAAAAGGCTACCTTTGTGGATCTGAATCTGACCACCTGCAAGTGTTTTTATAGAGTTTTTTTTGGGAACTTTGGAGCTCTGAAAATGCCGCCCAATAAACGGCAACGGTGCATAGCCAAGCAACCTGTCAAGATCGGGTTTTTTTATGATTATTTTTTGGGTGTCTGAGTGTTGCAACCACAACAGCAGCGGCAGCAACATGCACAACAGCAACATACATAGATCCACAGCCAATTGCTGTAGCCGAGTGCTGCTCATAATAATTTGTTAGAGTGCATTTTCCACATTGCAAACGGAGATGCCGGTTTTTCAAAATCCCCAACCCCGCCCACTGGCCAAACGAGCTGGAAAACTGCTGCTGCCTGGAAGAAAGTGAAGCGAAATGAAATGCAGCAATGCAGCTGCAATAGCAACAGCAACAACTTGCAACTTGCTACCAGCAGCAACTTGCAACTAGCAACTTTTGCTTCTCTCTCTCGTTGGTTAAAGCGGCTTTCTTACTTGGGTAATAACTGGCTTGCATTTCATTTGAAAGACGTTTAACGCACTGCCTTAATTGCATTGTGCCAGCCAGCTATACAATTGCATCCATTGGATATGGATAGTGGGTATACATATATATATATTCTGCTGCTGGGCTTGCCTTGCCAAACAACCTTGACATGCAGCCAAACTAATGACAGGAAATCGTCGACAAGTGCGCGGCCCAATCCCATCTGCAATCTGAAATCTGCCATCTCCATTCTACGGTCTCCAATCCCATCCACCATCTAAAGCGAACCATTCCAATATAGTCCCACACAGAGATGAGCTCGCCTCACCTTATTATAGTTAGTTTTACAGTGGAATCTCTGGTTGATGAACACAACCCTTTGACAAAAATGCAGTTCAAATAATATGTAGAAATCTGGAAAAGAACTGAAAAAATGTTCTCTATCCGGGTATTCGTCTTCTTACTTATCTGAGAAGAAACTTTCTTGAAATCAAGACTAAACTACTTTTAAAGAGGTTTTCAAGGTGTTTTATATAGTCTATTCTCTTGCAAATTGAATACCTTTCCCCCTTCAATTGTGAATTATAAACAGTAGTTCGTCTTAATGGTGTTCCACTGTGGTTAGATTGCCTTGGTTGGTCGCGCTTTTTAATTGCGCGTCGCATCCAACCGGTTGCCACTTGAACTGAACAATTGCCGCCCATGCCATCCCCATTTCCATCCACGTATCTGTATCTTGGAATCTGTATTTCGAATGTGTATCTGAATCCGTATCTGTTGCTGTATTCGTATTTGTATATCCGTAAGTGCAAGTATCTGCATCTGTTTTGCGCCAGCCGAACAGGGGCAAAAATGCGGCTAACTTCGTTTTGGCCATTTGCAGCGATTGATCATGGATTGGTTTTTATTGGTGGACAGGCGCCGAAAGAAAAAGAAGTGGAGTGTCTGCACCACTGAGTGCACCACTGCACCACTGGGTGGGGTGCATTGAACCAATCGAAGCCGAATCGAACCAAATGTGGCTCACCTTGGCTCAAGATATTTCTCTATTTCTCTCATTCAATGGGCTGAGTGTGTGTGTGTGTGTGTGGGAGGGTGGGGCAAATGGGCAAATGTTTATCAATGAAATTGGACAGCTGAATGGGTAACTAGGTGGCCAGGTGCCACCGCCACCGCCACCGCCACCGCCGAACCACCAATTAGTGGGTGAACATGGACATGGCCTGGCCAAATATGAGAAAAATGCCAAGATAATGTGCAATGTGTCGCGAAACGGAACTAGCTAAATATTTGCATATAGTTTGCATTTAACCAGAACTTGACTTTTTTTCTGAGGTTGCCTAGTTAGACCTATCTAAAAATATCATAAAAACAGCTTTAAGTTTATTTGTTTTATTAATACATAGCAAAAACGTAGAAGAAATTTTCTAAATCGGACCACTCAGTAACAAGTTATAAGCCAATAAGGAATTGTCCGCCACAAAGATGGCGCCACTTATAAGCCACTGCTTTGTTTTCCCTGCTTGCCACTGCTTGCTTTAGCTGAGTAAGGGGTATTTGATAGCGTTCTCTCTTGTTTTTAAATTATTAAACTCAAAATAAATACAATTTAAGGTACATTTCCTTTTTTGGGGCGACTACATGTGATCTGTGGTATCTGCTTTCCGCTGAAATGCATGCCCAGTTCCGAGTCGTGAGCACCTGCTAACCCCCTTCGGATCGATTTCAAAGGAGGAGGTCCGAGCTCCGATTACCCTGCTGATCCGCTCCAAAAGCCGGATGAGCAGTCGAGAAATGGATGAGCTCACACCGCCTGGAATGCAGTTGCGATTCGGATTCGGACTCTGATTCCGCTAAACAAAAAGCCAAAGTACACATAAAGTGCACTTGTATACAAAGTGTGTGAATAAGACTAAAAAAAAAAACTGGCAAGGGGGAACAAACCCCAGACGAATGTCATTGCCCGGACTTGCAAACGGATTCGAATTCGGATTCGTTTCGATTCGACTCAAGAGACTCGAAAACTGTCAGCCATATATTTGCATCACGGATCGCGGATAATGGATAATGACCATCATCTGGCTGGCATTAAGATTCATTGCGAATGCAAGTCACAGCTTTTGGATGATGGTGGGAAACTACGACTGCGGCGGGCACGACTGTCGCTGACCTTGAAATGGACCCCACATAGGAAAGCAGCCAAGAAATCCGCCAAGAAATCCCCAGTGCCGACTACCCACTAGCCACCAAGAAATCCAGTCAAGAAACCAGCCAAGAAATCCACCATCAGGGCAGAGAAAGTAGTTAGCCAACCAGTTGGCTAAGTTGGCTAAGAAAAAGTAAAATTATTTTAGGACAGGCCGCTGAGAAAAGTATGTCACCTGCACCCAAGGCACTCAGGCTTTCGGACCTGGCCGAAAAAAAAGCACAGAGACCTGGCCAAAAACAGCTGTGGCAAGTGGCGGGTTTTACTTTCTGCCCCCAAAAAAAAAAAATAAAGCTGTACACAGAAAAATGTTTTATTCAAAATTAATAATAATCTGTTAACAAATGTAAAATGATTGCGAAAATTGATCACAATTGAAAGAACATTTTTTAGTGATTGAAGAAATTTTAAATATTGTGTTCATTGAATATTTTTAGGACTCGAAATATACTTGGAATAAAAAAGGGAATCTTCAATGGAGAATATTGAGAATAGAGTATAAAGTTCTTATATAGGCAAATAGTTCTATTACAATACCATACCATACAGTAATGAAACGTTCTATTAAATAATTTTCTTGATTTTTTTCTCAGTGCACCGTATCGACAACAAGTCTCTCTCTCTCGCTTTAGATTCGCATACTGGCCAAACAAGTTGGCCAAGGCCCCCCGATCACTGATCACTCCCCATCCCCCACCCCCCCCGAACTGGATGCGTGTTGCATGCCTCCTTCGAGCAGGAAGCACTTGCAACTTGCAACACTTGCAGCACGCAAGCGCCGCTTGATTTGAGCTCTGGTTCGTTTCTGTTTGATTTTTTGTTCGCTATTTTTCGGAGTTCGGCTAATGGAATTCCAGCAGGCACTTATATAAAAGATTAGACCCGCCGATGCCGATGCCTCAGTCATGTCACGTAGCTCCCGGCTCAAGATATCGGCGAGTGTGTCCAAGTCTTGGAGTCTCCAGCGCCATCGTCTCCGAGATTATACAATGATCGAAATGTGTGTTTTGGGAGCGTCTCTCGCTCATGTGAGGCACGTCCTCGGGCATCGAAATCGAACATTGGACATTAGCTAAACCCAATGGGACTTCAATCGATCGGTGGGACTGTCTGTTATCTGCATTATGTGCGAATGCCCCGATGGCGAAATGTGTGCACTCGTTTGTGGGAGGATTTCTCGGGGGTAAAGCCATGTAGTAAATGGGAAAATAGATTGGTTTTATACAGTAGGAAAAATAGATTGTTTTAACCTACCGAAACGTAGAAAAAATTTGTAAGCCGACCACTCAGTAAAAAGTTATAAGCAAATAAAGAATTGTCGGCCCATAGATGGCGCCACCTTCAATCGACTGCTTGGTTTGCCCTGCTTTACACTGCTTGCTTTAGCGTTCTATCTTGTTTTTAAATTATGAAACTCAAGTAGTGAATGGGAAAATAGATTGGTTATATACAGCCGGAAAAATAGATTGTTTTAAATATTATATATATTTTATATTTAAAGATTTATTGTAAAATTCCTTATAAATAATTGCAAACCATTTTAATTAGTATTCCATGTGTAAGTTCTTGGTTTTACAGAACCATTTATTTTTGGGTATTACCTAAGATTTTGGAATTCCTCTTCCGACTATATAAACCAATATCGTATAACGAAGCCCGATCACGTAGCTATATTTGCTATGATTACACAATACATATGGCCAAATCTGTTTTGTGCATTTGGGGCGTATTTCACGCACGTCTTTCCGCCCGCCTCGTCTTCTGCCAAAGACCCGTCTTCTCCGCTGTCTTCGCCCCAGTCTTCTTCTCAGTCTTCTCGGGTGTCTACGGCCCTTGCCCAACATTTGTGGATTTCATGCTGACCCACTTGCCCCAATGCGATCCCATTTCAACTCTTCGGCTTTCTGGGCTTCTCCTCTTTCTTTTCACTTCTCTTTTTTTTTTTGCCCCTTTTTCTTTTTGACCATTTTCAATGTCAACACGCTTTTTTTCGGGTGACAATGAAGTTAACTGGAGCTGGTCGCTTTTTTGTCTAATTTTTTTCGTGGACAGCGCGTGTTTTGCATTTTCAGCTAAACAAAGCGAAAAAAAGTAGCTGCGAAAACCAGAATTTACACAAAATCATATGTAAATGCTTTTAAAGATTTGCATAAAGACGCGCCATAAATTAGAGTTTTTTTGTTTTATTTTCGTCAGCAGTTTTCAGGTTCAAAGCAATTAAGTAATAACACAAATCAAAGTAAACAAAGGTATAAAATTATGCAAGTCCCGCTTGGCGAAAGAAACGCATGGTTCGGTGATTTGGAGGCCCCCGACCTGTAAGCCGCATTACCACCGATCATTTCAAGTTCATATACAAAATCAGCCCCTCTTTTGGGCTAATTTCAAAACTGTTTTTCCCGAACACTACGCACTACGTGTGTCCAATGGATCCAATAAAAACCAATACAATCCAGTGGTCAGTGGCCGGTCAACTCCCATTTTATTGCTGGCTGAATCCGTCGAGTTTTTCACGCTTTCGTACTCGGCACAATTGAGTCGAATTGCAATTGAAAAGGAAAAAAACTAGAAGCGGCAAGAAATAAACTGCAATTGTTAGACAAGCACATGTGTAGGCACACAGCTGTGGGCACAGAAATAGCAATGAATTCCTTGGTGTTTTCGAGTTATGTGTACGGTGTTGTTGCCAGCAATCAGTTTCGTTTAATTGGTCAATTCAATTTATTTAAAGCTATACCTTGTGCGAAAAATATATCTTGTCTTAAAGAAACAAGTAAATGTCGTCTTATATTTGTTTCAAATTGTTTTTTATTTAAAAACGTTTGTTCTTTATTTAAGAGCGTTTGTTCTTTATTTTAGAACGTTTGTTCTCTATTATTTATTTATATATATTTTTTTATTTTATGATTTTTGTTTTAAGGATTGTTCAATTCAACAAGCTGACTTTCCAAGCCTCAAGCCTCACATAAAGATTTTATAGTTTACTCATTAAGATGGCCACTAAAAGTGACTCGTGACAGAAAAATAAACTTGTTTTTGACAAAGGCCGTATCTTTGCTGCCAAAGCAAGAGTGAAGATATTTCAAAGTTCATAGAGTTTTGATTAAAAACTTGTATAAATGTTCGTAGTAATAATTGATTTTATTTAAATTTGCTTTCAAAGCAAAACAACAAGAAAACCCCAAGAAAATCCCTTTAAATTACTCTTGGATAATTGATTTTATTTTAATTTGCTTCCAAAGCAGGAAAGCAAGAAATTCCCTTTAAATTACTCTCTGCTATTGCTATTAATTTAGCAATATTTGTTTATTCATGCATGCCTGCCAATATGAGAGTGTTTAATTCCATTCCATCTGCTCGGCTCTGCTTGGATGCTCTGTTGCAAGTTTGCTTTGCTGGCAGAGCATGCTTTTTGCTCACGCTCGGCTTCTCCTCCTCCCCCATTGGCACGTGGTTAGAATTCTGCTTGTGTGCTCGCCCATTTTTTTTTCGTGTGACAATTTTTGCGTTGGAAAAATCTTTGAAGCGTCACCAAAGTCTAAAATATCAGTGCTTCACTCCCGAGGGGGGATGGGTTGGGAGCATACCGGTTTGCTTAGCGAGCAAACACGTTTGCTGAGCGGCTGCCCTTGTCAAGGTCATGCCCAGTCAAATGCCGCTCTTTTATTTTGGTTTTCTGCTTTACCCAAAAGCAAACTGCAGCTTTTGTTTCACAATTTAATGGAGAGGTAAATGGTAAAATGATGGATCAGCAGCAGCTGATCTATTGTATAACTGTGATGTCCCCAGCTCTTAACACAAACATGGATAAACCACACAAAAAATGAAAACACATTCAAAGCTTGGGCGAAAACGCGGGGGCGGGGTGAAAATAAACTCTGGTTGTTGGGGGCTCTTGAGTTCAACGACTTCACATGACAATTGGCCATTGTTGGTGTTGTTGTTTGTTGAATGTTTTGTCGTGGCAAAAGCAAAAGCAGAAGCAGAAGCAAAAGCAACATCAACAGCACGAGCAATTAAAAAGACGTTAATTTGTCGACTTTTGTGGCCACGAAATTGAATTTTCAACTGACCAACTCCAGTGATTAATAGCATCGAGCAGTCAAGTTGGCTATCTTCTAACTGCTATCTACAATCTACTATCTCCCATCTCCGATCCCGAATCAAATTCTTCAACTCAATTTGCTTTTGGGGCAAATGGGAAATGGTCCGCTTCTGTCGCTCATAATTACCGGAGCCTAAATTAACGACTGAGGCGCAGACGCCAACGGTTAAAGTCACAGTCAGCGAACTCTGAGCACCACAAACAAACCAAAGCAAACCCCGCAGACACGCAGATACATAGACAGAACACACCACACATAGCTGCAGATACAGATACAGATACAGACGTATACTGCCAAAGGTATGCTCGTGCATGATTCTAATTACTATGTATGGGCTTTGTGCCCCATGGATTATATAGACAATTCACAGGGGAGCGGGATATGGGATATATAGTCGAGGTAGCCGTAGAAATCCAGCAGCAGCAGCAACAAGAACTCTATTGTTCGGCGAGCGTCGCCAGCGGAGCGTCAGTTGAAGAATGGTGAGTCGAGAATGGAGAATCGAGAACGGAGAATGGAAGTTCAAGTACCCCCTGACAGAGGTATTACATGATAGCTATAGATCATAGAGGAAGTCTTTAAGCAAACGTCGTATCCCAGGCGAACAGTTGAGGTGGGAACACTGGTGGTGCGAAACTTAAGAACTTTTTAAGTACATTTATGTAATGAGATATATTATATTCGGATTTTTAGGTACATATCATACCTCTTTTTTTAATATTTATTATAATATAAAGTTCGTATTAGGAAAGTAAATGGTATATTGTGTTTTCTATCGATTTTTCTCCTAGTTTTTATTAAAAAAAACATTAAGAGATAACGAAATACACTTTCAGCCCTATTATCTTTCCCGCATTTGTTACACAGCTTGTAGCAGTTTTGTGTACACAACGCATTACACAGAATTCCCGGTATCAAAGGTAAAAGGGGATCATCGACGGCGACTGGCCATTAAAGATTTAGAAAGGCCCTTCATCACGGGGGCTGCCCAAATGCCCAAAGTCGAACGAAAGTGAGAGGAGCGCGCGGCAGAGTGACAGGTACAAAGAGTCAGCTGAAGTAATGGCGCCCCACGGGGGGCTTTTCAAGCAGGAGGGGAGGCGACATAAAAGAGAGTGATCTGAATCTGAATCTGAGTCCGAATCGGAAGGGAAATAAGTCGCAGATTCCTTGAGTGAATGGGGTAACCCAAGACGTTGTTTGTTTGCCTTTTGTTCGCATTCTGAAATCTTTCCGGGGATTTAAGCTTCTTGCGAGGCAGCTGTGTGCTGCGCTGACACTTTTTTCGGGAGGGGTTGTCAGTACCCCCTTTATGCCAAAGTTCTTTAGCTTCCCTTTAGCTTATTGCGCGTCGGTGAGAATCAGAAACCGAATCTGAATCAGAGTGAGAACAATTCTGCTGGTGGGTCAAATACCTTGGGCAAAACTCAACCAGCGACCATCTTTTTGTTTTTCTCACCGAAATTGTTTATTGTTCGGCGGCTAAGGCGATGCAAATGTTGTATAAAATTCAATAAACTGTGAAACCAGTTTATCAGTTGATCACCGAGCTCGGTTTTGGTTTCTTAGTGAAAAGTCTTGGGCAAAAGTTGCCAAATAATAAACGTCATATGTATGTGTACATTGAAATTAACAAAAAAAAAAAAAACCGAAAAAAATACAAAAATATATAAATACGTCGGCAGTTCCAAACTTCATGTCCCAATCATCATCACCGTTTGTTGTCTTTGTCGCCGCTTTTTTGCTTGCGTTGCTTTTATTTGATTTTTTCCCAGTTTTACTTTTTTTTCCCCCGTACTTTTTATGTGAGATTCAATTAAAAACTTTTGACCAGCAATTTCATAAATTTGCGGGCTTATGCGGCAGGGGAAAATAGCGGAGGGTGCTCTCCAAAACGTATCCATCTCCATCTCTCGCCAACCAACCAACCAGTTTGATGTTAATCAATTTTCGCAACAAATTTTTGCACTTGCCATTTGCCTTAGCGGAACCAAAAAAACAACAAAAAAAGCATAAAAACATGCTGCGAATGTTTTTCGAAAAGGAAACATGCGCTAAATAGAGCCATACAAGTATCTATTTACGTTTTATCTCGTTGTTTTTTTTCGCGTTTCTCACTTGCTGGAAATTACTTAATATGCATTTAGCCGCCGTGCTTCGACCTTACATAGCTGCCTGCCTTTTTTTGATCGATAGTTGGAGAGCCGCGATAATGCCGTTTCCGCTGTGGTTTTCATCGCCACCGATCGCGCCAGCATCATTATGGCCATAAACCATTGATTGCCGCTCAGTTATGTGGCCGCCTGCCCGTTTGGATAATTATATTATCACAGCCAGGCCTCTTATTCTGGTTCTCTGGTTCTCACCCCACAGATCTTCAGATCTTCGGTTACCAAAAGTTTAGCAACGAGGAAGTGGAGTCGAGATCGAGATCGAGCTTTCGATCCAATACCAACCAATCCGATCCGCTGCTTTCACTGCTGACTCAGTGGCTTTTTCTTCTGACGAAGTCCGACTATCTGTCATTTTGATTTTCCGCTTTTTGCAGGCCACCCTGGGGCAAGCACACTCAAAGACGAAGTCATTTCCCAGCCTCCGTGGCGAATCGAATTTAGGTGAAACTAAACGACGTGTGCTACTGCTATACTTTAATAAATCAAAATAAAAAAATACAAGAAACTGACAGACACTGCTGATCAAATACACATCTTACTAGATATCTAGTGGGAAACTGCTAAGAAGCACGTTCAGTACATTTCACAGTAGAACGTGTGAACTTTTCAAATAAAATAAAAGAAAGTGCACATAGAATAAAATGTTTTCCCACTAATTGTTGTGGCTTTGTTATCTACTTAAAAAATTAAGGACTTTAAGATTTCTATCTGGTTTGGATGTGTTCAATATCCGTAAACGGACAAATCAAAATTCTCTTGAGCGGACAAATAATTTCATTCCAATATCCCTTGTCCCACTGTGCACTAAGTGGCTTTGTTGTATATTAAACAAAACTTCCGGATTTTAAGATTACCTTCTGATTTAAAAGTATTTAGTATGTTTAGTATCCCTGAACGGACAAATCAAAATTCTCTTAAGCGGACAAATAATTTTATTCCAATATCTTTTGGGCCACTAAGCACTGTGTGCTTTGTTGTGTACTTAAACAACTTCGGGATTTTAAGATTACCTTATATTTTATAAAATGTTCAATGTCCGTGTGCGGACAAATCGAATTCTCTTGAGCGGACAAACAACTCCTTTCCAATATCCTTTGCCCCACTGTGCAACGTGTGAATTTTGCAGCCCAGGAGAGTTTCTTGCCCCCAGCCAGCAGCACACCGGCATAATTTACCGTTTTGGAGCTTTATCTGCCGATCGGAGATCGTAGTTAGTTGGTGGCATTATTTCTGTTGGTGTTGCACCGCTCGTAAGTGAATTTTTCAGAGCTGCTGCAAAACGGAAACCCGAAGAGGCTGACAACTTACCTAGACAACGACCTCAATTAGCAAATCTGTTTGGGCCGCGTCTTGCCATGGTTCTAACTGCCTTCTGATGTGTTCTGTTGTGATGTGATGTGATGTGCTGTAGCTGGCTTAATGGCGCTCTATTTCCTGTCAGTTCACATGCATCGGTCCATAATGCCTGTACCCAGGTTAACACACTCTCTCACACACACACTCTCTTTTCTATCTTTCTTTCTTTTTTATTTTTTGGTTAATTTTTTTTTTCGGTAGACACTTTCAAACGGGAAAAAAAGTGTAAAAAAAAAATAAAGCAAATTATTTTGCACACACTCTCGAACAGTCGTACACTCGCGTAGCCAATTAAAAAGCCATGTAACGTATGTAAATAAACAAAATCTGGCGAATTCTTCCCCCAGTTTTCTTCGTCCGCGAGAAGTTGACGCAGCGTGAGCGTCCGTTCGGCATGAAACTCGTTTCTCGACTGAACCGCTCAGCTGAAATTCGACTGAGGCTCAGCTGCAGTTGCTCAGTAGCAGCGGTCGCCAGCTGACGACGACGCAGAGAGAGAACGAACCAACCACCCATCCACCTCTCGAAAGCCCACCGCCCGATCTCCCGATCCCCCAGAGCCCCCGATACCCCGATCTTGGGAATGTGCATTAACCGGGCGCACGCACACGGGGCCTACGAACGGCCCAACCCAGCTCCACGGGAATTACAATTAATTTGACCAACATTTTTTGTAAGAGCACCCTCCCTATATAATGGGTATTTGTACTCCCATAGGATCTAGAATTTTGAATAGGGGAAATAAAGAGGATATTATTGTTCATAAGTATAATAAGTATCATACTATCAAAGTATCATATATCCTAAATAACGTATAACAAGATAATCTATTTAAGAATTTTAAGTATATAATATATTATAATATACTTTTATAGACTTCACTTCCTTGAAAGTGATATAAAATATAAAACTTAAAAATTACAAATTATTATAATTGCAAAATAATTTTATATATTAATTATAAGGGTATTTCAATCTTCAACCATTGAAACACAACGTTCTGAGTGCGATTCCAGATTTGAACTATAGTATATAATATATTATAATATACTTTTATAGACTTAAATTTCTTGAAAGGTATTGTGATATAAAATATTAAACTTAAAATTTAAAAAGCCACAATTATTATAATTCCAAAATAAATTTATATTCAAAAAGGGTATTTCAAGCTTCAACCATTGAAACACAAGGTTCTCAGTTCGATTCCAGCTGTTGATCACGTTGGAAGCTTTGCCTTCACACGCTAGAAATTTACAAATCAAAATATCTGTGTAGAAAAGGCTGCCAAAGACCCGAAGTAAAAACATATCGGTGATGCATACGATTTTGATTTATTGTATATTGAATTTATTTAGATGCTTGTCTTTTTGGAATTTGTTCTTTAAATAATTGAATTTCTTATCGAATTTCAAGAGAAATTCATTTTTGCACTCTACTACTCTGGTAAAATACAAAGTTTGACAAAAAAAAAATTCAATGTATACCGCAGATGTTATCATGTATATATACTTCAGTAGCCATATACATACGTATACACATAAAATCCGTTGCGTGTTTTTGAATTTACAAAGTAAATTCCTGAATATCTCACGGGGTGTAATCGGTGCTGGATCAATGAATGCATCGAGTGAATGTGAGTGATAAATGCCTAATAACTCGATCGCGTACTCACTATTCAAAAGTAATTCGTTTATGTCAATTATATAACTATAACTAGAACTATTTAGATCCATGTATATATATTAGATTTTCTATTAAAGCTGATAAATGTACTTGATCGTTAGTTATTAATTCGTATAATTTGTTAGCATTTTTTCTCAGCTCAGGGCTGCATTCAACAATTTTCGTGCTATTCGTTTTCTCGATTCCGATTCCAATTCCAATTCCAATTCAAATTCCAATATCAATTTCAATGTGAAATGAACTACCGAGTTTCCCTATATAGTATATATGTGTATATACATATATAAGATCTAACTGATGCAAAAGTTCCGTTTTGTAAATAGTTGAGAAAAACGTGGAATTCAAGTACTAAAAATTGTATTACGACCGACAACTAACGACTGACTATGACTACTACGAACTGCTGAGGCTGTAAATGTTATGTGTATAAAGACTACTACGTTAAGCTACCCATACAATAGTTCATTGGATACGTAAGGCAATTTCACTGTCTCAATCCCGCAACATAAACCCGAAACTGCTAAGCTATAAGACATAATAATCATGATCTCTAAAAAATAGTCAGTGTACGAACTCCTCTAGATCCTAATTCATTTGGCTGGACTGCAATTGTGTTATGTGTTATATGTTTTCTTTTGCTTTTTGTTTTTCAATGTCTGTATATGTCTATTTTTTGGAGTGAGAGTGAGTGTGTGTGCCCAGTATTACCAACTGACTGCCATTCGTTGTCTAAATCTTATTTGGCTGGGACTCGGTACCTTGGCTCTGCTGGCAGGAGAATCGATTTTTATCGTTTAAATCGTTAATCGCTTATCGCTTATCGTTTTTGGACGCAAGTGGACGCCTAGAGCTGCCCGGTATCGTTGCGATCCGGGGGATTCGCTAGCTACAAAGTCGTATCAAAAATCTTAACGTACTACTAAGTGTTTGGTTTTGCTTTTTGCCAGTTCTTTCGGGTTGGGACAGCCCGTTAAGATCACCGTGATATGGTTGCATTTCAATTACTGCCTATCGACGGGCTGCCCCGTGCAAATTTTGGTATCTATCATTGCTCACTGATAATCGACAATCGGTAATCAATAATCGCTAATCGAGGCTCTCTTCAGATGCTTAGCTACAAATCAACCCACAGAACACAGTTAGTAACAGTAACAGAGGGGCCAAGTGGATCGTGGTGGGTGGTGATTCCCTAGCCTGCGACTATTTGGGACACGGAATTGGTGCGTCGGCGTTTGGTGATCTGCTTCCACAGGCGGCGGTTCAGTGATGGCTTGTCCTGAAATCGTTTATCGATCATTTTGGTATCGATCATTTTCAAATATTACTTTCACACTTACGTTATCCTTGCGTGGCGACATCTGGGCCATCTCCACTGAATCCTGGGCCTGCGACTGACCCGGCGGCAACTTCTGGAGCAGAAGGTTGCTCTGGCTGTGGCTCGGATGGGGCTGTTCGCCAAAGGCGCCGTCGGAGAAGTTGGGGGTGCTGCTGGTGCTACTGGCGGTTATCTCGGAGTTGCGACGCTTTATAAAGTTTATTCTGCAGTGGGAATATAGGTATATTTATAAGTTCCCTAGGTTTTAATCCTATTATGATCCTAAAGATCTTGACCACTCACAATCGCTTTGATCTGCCCACTTCGGTCTCGAGGAACGCCTCCTCAGTCATTGTTGTTGTGGTTGTGGTACTGATGGCTCCCGCTCCGTCCATCGAAGTAGTACTCCTCGTCCTCGTCAGAGAGGCTGCTGCAGCTGCTCGTTTGGGCCAGGAAGAGTCGCGTCTCTCCGAACTCGTATCCCCCATCCCCATGCCCATGCCCATGCCCATGCCCAAACGCATCTCCGTAGCCATGGCCACCAGCGTGGTCGTGCTCGTGGTCATCGTTGTGGACGTGGATGTGCTCGTCTCCCTGACTCGACAGCCACTCCTCGATTGAGACATGGAGTATATCTTCTCGCGTCTCGCTAAGATTTCCAGATCGCCTAATTTGCTCCCGCCTCTGCTGGAGCTGCAGGCGGTGCTGTTGTCGCCGGCGCTTCCGTTCTCGCCGCCGACTCGACCAGCAAATCCACCACCTGGATGACCCACCCCCAGCTGCTGCTGATGGCCCATTGCCGCCTCGGCGGCTGCGGCACGGGTTAAACCACCGGCGAGCGGACTGCTGCCGTGGCTGCTGCTGCTGCGACTGTGATTGTGATTGTTGCTCGTGGAGCCGCCCAAGGCGCCCGCTGAGAGGGGGCGGGGCCGGCGGTTCACCGTCGGCGTGTCCATCTTTGAGTTGCGATGTTGAGAGTACGATATGACAGCCTCTTTTGGCTGCACCCTGTTCGTGGCTGAACGACTCAATAAATCGCGACCCGTCAGACGATGAAATGTGGAGAGGTCGTGCCTGAGAAAGTAAAGTTAGGATTAAGTAAAAGGATTTAGCAAGGACCTTATCAGAACGAATGGAAAATATATAGAAATTAATTTGATATTTAAATATTTCATTGATATTTAAATGATCCCATTGAATGGGTTCTCTCGGTCTATTCGAAATTACTCTCAAATCATAAAAGAGAGCAAAAAGCAAGATGGCGACTACAATTGCCATGAGTAAGAGCGAGAAAGACATATTCAAAGTTCTAACATGGTATTCTTGGTTCCAAGACTTCAATTATAATCGATAATTATCTTTGATACAAACGAATCAATTTGATATTTAGAGATTTTATAGATATTTAAATGATCCCATTGAATGTGTTCTCTCGCTCTCTTGGAAATTACTCTCAAATCATTAAAGAGAGCAAAAAGCAAGATGGCGACTACAATTACCTTGAGAAGGAGAGTGAATGACATATTCAATGTTTTAACATGATATTCTTGTTTCCATAACTTTGATTATCTTTGATACAAACGAATTGGATGTGGTATTTCCAATAATAACGAGTATCGATTCTTATACTTTGATTAACCATACACTTTAAACTTCAAGGAAGACCTATCCCTATCGTATTTGAATACTCACCCCAGAATAGTTGTTAGATCGGGACCAGGCTCGTAGCAGATCAAGTCCTCGTCCCCGAGGATGTCGTGATTGAGGGCCAGCCGCATTTCCAGCCTTGGGCTTAGCCCGCATCCAGCGTGGGGCACTGGGGCAGCGGGTGGCGGTGCGTCTGGCTGCTGTGCCACTGCAGCTGGGCTGCTCTGACCCCTCTGCTGCTGCTGTGGGTTGTGCTGGGTGGGAGTGGGGCTCTGACGGCTCGGCTTTGCCATCCTCGAGATCGAGACTGTTGCTGATGAAGTGACTGAGGCGGGCCTGGGTGCCCCCAGCAGGCAGGTCTCGATTATCGTTGACGACGGTCGTTTTGGCCCCGCCGCCGAGCTGCTGGTACTCGGCATTGATGGCATTGTCTTTGACCCGATATCGGTTGGGACCGAAGCGCTGGCGGCGCCGCCGACAACCGCCGAGGAGCCACTGTCAGCAGTAGCGCCAGATTTTTTTAGAGGTGGCTCCTGAAATGGGAAATACAAATAACTCGTATAAATTTCTTTGTTTTGGATCATTTTTGTCAAAAGGTGACCCTAATTCAAAGACCTATTTGGGCCTTCCACTTTTCGATGTTTGTAGTTTGAAATGTTTTCATGAGTTCCTAGAAGGTGACCCAAATTTGCACTTCTGGAACCTAAAACTGGATAAACCCCTTTAGACTTTGAAAATTTCCAATCTCTTGAAGGGTGACCCCAAAATATTGCTTCTAAAGCCCGTAAATGGACCAATCGGTAAAAGGTGACCCAAATTTGTACTTATAGAACTCACTGCTATACACTTTTTGAAAATGTTGTACAACACGAGGATTTTTAGATTTTCCAAGGGGTTACCCAATATTCTATTTCGAGATCCACAACCGGAAAAATGGATAAAAGGTGACCCAAATTTCTACTTCTTCAGCCAATAACTGGACCAATCGAGATCCGATTTCACAAATACTTATCTCTAATGAGTTTGGTTGAATTCTCTATTCAAACTGATAACTCACCGTTTTGGCCTGGACAGCGCTTAGATCGGTCTGCGTGAGGAGCAAGCGACGCGGCGGCGGTGGTGGCGGCACAAATCTCGGAGGCCTGCCGCTGGCTCTGCCGCCGGAGCTCGTAGTGCCGCTCGCGCTGCTGGTTGTTGTAGTAATCGATGAGGGAACTCGACTCGGCGTCGTCGTCATCGTCATCGTCGTCGTCGTCTTCATCGTCGTCGTCATCGTCATCATCCCGATCGGCATCGCTGCTGGCTTCGCCGGAGATGGAGGCGTCGGCCGAGAGGATGGCGTCGTGGTGGTGGAGGTGGTGGAGCTGCTGCTGCTGCAGCTGATCCCGACGGCGGGTTCGCGTCCTGATCCGCTCGAGGGGCGCTGTTCGAGCAGATACTCGCAGGATGAGGCCACCACCAGCACTGGTGCCGGTGGCTGTGGGTCGATGGCCGTGGTGGGCAGCAGACGGGTGGTGAGCAAGGGACGCGGCCCCATCGCACTCGTGGCCAGATTCGGAAGCAGCCGCTCCACGCTGGAGTGCGTATCCTCCTGTTCCTCCGGATCCTCCTCCTCCTGATCCTGATCCCGGTCCTCCGCCAATGGATCCTCCTCCCGATCCGGCACCACTGGCCGAGGAGCTGGTGGTGGGACTAATGGCGCCGCCGCCTCGCTGTCGCTTGAACTTCCAGCCGAATCCTCTAGGTAGTGGCCATTGGTCGTTGCTTCCCCCTACCAATTGTTGGGAATAGAATTCAACTAATCAATTCTGGTTGGGATAGAGATTCCTGCTAGCGGTTGGCGCCGTTTTGATGTGGATGGTGGATGAGGAGGTGGTTATCGGTTATCGTTCGTTTGTTAACAGTACGGAATTTCGATAGCAAGATCGCAGGATCGAATTGGTTAGTTAGGAGGAGGTGGTGGTGGTGGTGGATGGTGGTTCTGTTCGGGCTGTGCGTCAATCCTGTCCGGACGTGTGATGTTGATGAGCTCGCAGTATTGCAGGATGGGCTAAAGCTTCACTAATTTCACTACGACCTTCTATTCAAGTACAAGTATTTGTATTTAGCAACAACGATTACGATATACGAGCACAATGAGCAGACAGGCAAAAAGAGTACAGTTTACATACAAAGTCAAAAGATGTTAGCGTGATTGATTGATTGATTGATGGTGGTGATGGTTGATCGATGGAGATGAAGATGAGCAAGTTGCAGTCGATGGTTTATGAAAGTACAGACAAGAAATAGAGAAAGACAAACCAAGGTCAATTCAAACGTTAGTTCATTGAGTGGCTAGGGCTACATGCAGGTGGATTATATTTAAAGATTCACTGCAGATAGGAGGTTAATCTCTCCTTCTTCGTTCTCTTTTTTCTTGTGCGTGGGTACAGTTGCCAACCGTACACTGTAGTTTGCCATGCAGCGGAATGCGGAATTGGAACGAAACGCGAGCACTGAACACGGTTGCATTTCGATTTCGACCCAGGATTTTCATTTTTTTTGGTTTTTGGGACGTGTGTCTGGAATTTGCTGTAATAACGACCCACCTTTTTGACGTCATCGTTGTCCTGCTGCGTCTTCTCTTCGTCGCTCTCCGTCTCCTCCTCAAAAAGGGGCTCAAGGCGACGTCTACGTCGATATACGGATACGAATACGATATACGATATACGATTTCGATAATACGTGTGTATGGCGTATGCAAACGAATTTCAATTGGAATTTAGCAATAGTCGATCGATGTGTTGATTGTGTTTCGATGGCGCATAAATGATATATCAATTTTGATTGAGCAAAACGTAGTTGATGTTATAATAGATACATATATGTAAATATAAAGAGGGGTAAGCTACAGAGATATGAACCCTCGCCTTAATATCGACCTGACTAAATGACTATGACTAGATCTAGGACTAGCCCGCAAATGACTGAGCAGTACTAAGTAGTCGTAAAGATATATAGAGTGATTACGGATAGAGATACAATATATATATATATATGACACTGATTCGAATCGAATTTAGGATCGGGTGACAAACGGTATGCGAGTGTGTGTGAAACGAATGGAAACGAAAAGGATAAACACCTGTAAAAGCTACGAAAGAAAGTTTCCAAAGGAGTACACGAAAAAAAGAAAATTCGTAATCTTATTAAACAGTAGGATCAATGAAGGCACTAGACTAGGCTATACTAAATATGGTAGATATATATGTAAATGTCGAGATACTCGTTATATGGTGTTTTACAGTTAGAGATCTTAGGCTGCCTAGGGTTTGTATCTACCAGCTGTGTGTGATTATTGGTGGGTTTGGATTTGGTTTGGTGTCTTTTTTGATCCGGAACCTATCTTCAAAACCCTACATACCGTGGCAGCAATCCCCGAATCGTGCTGGCCGTCATCGGTGGCGCCATCAGCAGCTCGTCCATCATCAGTTCCGTGTCGTCGTCGTCGTTCAAAGAGGTGCTCGACTTGGTGGGCGACTGTATTGATATATATTTTCATAAGATTGGGTTATACATTAGATATACCAAAACTCACCGAATGCGTATTCTCCGAATTGATCAGCTGCATGTCCTGATCATCGTTATCCCCGCCACTGGTGGGCGTGCCCCAGACCTCCTCACCACTGGTCGCCCCCGAGGTGCACTCGTCCATCTGCTCATCCGTCTCCGAGGCGGCTCCCTGCTGCTGCTGTTGCTGCTGCTGCTGCGCGTCGCCGGCATTCCAGCGACCCAAATACTTGTCGATAAAGGCCCGCGATTCCTCGAAAAAGGACATCTTGTCGGAGACATAGGCTCCCGCGCGAT
Organism: Drosophila mimetica; assembly: GCA_037075245.1. NCBI lineage: Eukaryota > Metazoa > Arthropoda > Insecta > Diptera > Drosophilidae > Drosophila > Drosophila mimetica. Next base: position 24,616,538 of record JBAMCH010000005.1, on the reverse strand, counting down.
TTGTCCACGCTCCACTGGCCAGAACCTCGCCATTGACCATCACTGAAGAACTCGAGGCGGCGGCACCCAAATCGTTTTGTACCAGCGCTCGATCCGAATCCGCATCTTCGTCATCATCCTCGTCCTGGTCATGTTGGGGACTATTGTGACCGTTCGGTGTGAAGGGCTCCAAATCATCGTCCAGCTCGTCGGCCTCGTCCATGCGATCGTCGGAGGGTAGCTTCTCCAGACTCGACATGGTGCCGAATCGCCGGAGGGCACTGCTCATGGGTCGATAGGGTGGTTCCTCGTCCAACGGTGACTCGTCGCACGAGTCCTCTGGTATATTCTCGATTATAGCCTGCCTGGGCTGCTTGGTTGTCGTGGTGGCGGTGCTCGTGGTGGTGGATGTCCCTGTTCCCGTTCCGTTGCCCCCGCCATTCGAGGAGGTGCCCCCACTGTTGTCCCACACATGGGTGCTCGTCTTGGTGAGCACCGAATCGGGTGTGGGTGGGACCACAGCTATCGTGGGTGTGCTATTGCTCTCCTCCTCCTCTTGTCGCACCTCCTTGATCCTCTCCCCGCCGCAAAGTTTGGCCGCCGCCGGCGCGAATTGAGCCAGGCCAATGAGCATCAGGGACAACTGTTCGTCCTCCTGCTTTTGCTGCAGCGTGGTGGCCGTTTGCTTGGGCGACTCGAGGAGCTTGCACGTCTGGTGCTCCATCTTGTCGGGCGAGAGTTGGGCATGGGTGAAGTCCTCCGGCGTGCAGCGACAGTGGCAGGCGGCGTATTTGGCTGGGGAACCACCCACCGATCCGGAGCCCGAGGCGGATCCTTTCGTTGGACTGCTCCGCATTATCCTGGCCGTCTCCGTGATGGTCACAATGGCCTTGACCTGCTGGTTGGCCTTCGGCCTGCTGAGCGGTTCCTGGCACATTTGGGCCACAATGCGGGTGCGACGTGGTGGTGGCAGCGGTTTTGGCGAGCCACAGTGACCATTGGGCAGGGATGATGCTGCTGCTGATGCTGCTGCTGCTGCTGTGACTGGTGGATCTAGATGACGTAGCTTGGAGCTGGAGCTGGAGCTGCCCGGCATCGGGACAGCGATGGGAATGGGAATGGGAATGCCTTCGCCGGCACTGCTACTGCTGTTGGGCATCGCACCGACGCTGTCATCGGTGGCCTCTGATTGCGATTGCGAGATTTCATCGGTTATCAGCTGGGCGACATCGCTCTCGGTGTCGCCGGTTTCGCGGCGACTACTGCTGGCCACCACCTTGGAGGACAGCTCCCCCGTGATGGTGCTGCTGGACATGCTGGTCATGCTGCCGGTTGTGCCCGTGCGATTGCTCATCTTTGGATTGGCCATTTCCGTGGCAATGCCATTGCTTAGTTTGCAGCAGCGATTCGGCGAGGATTGGCTATGCTGCACTTTGAGGGAATTGCAGAGCAGGACGGGCGTGGAACTGGAGTTCTGGACCCCAGCTCCTCCGCCGCCACCAGGACGCACTCCGCCCGGTCCGCTCTGCTGGCAATTCTTGTGGCAATGACGGCAAACGGCCAGCTTGTCCAGCACAATGGGACTCGAGCGTACGGTGATCTGGCAGTTGGGGAATCCGTAGCATACGTGGAAAAATAGGGGGAGATAGAGCAGGATTAGCATTGAGGGCTACAAGTAAGCAGGTAGGGATTTTAAACTAGTTGGGAGAATTTGTTTTATATCTATGACAAGTACTACTAGTACTACAGAAATCACTCGCAACAAGTGTCTAATCCGGCTCGAAGGACCACAACGGTTGTTGCTTACACTTTTATAACATACTTCAAAGTGCAGCCTAATAAATATTGGTTTGATGTCTATGCCACTCCATATTTGGACAATTAGTTCCATTTTTATAGCAAAAATACTGCATTTTTTATTGGCGGAAAGTGAAGATTTCAATTTTTGACCAAAATCTGATTTTTTCTAAAATTTGTTTTTGCTCTAATTTTTGCAAAAATTGTCCGATATTAAAACGGCGAACTGTTTTGAGCAGATAACAACCTGATAATTAATATTAGTGCACTCTCCGGCTGATTTGGGAAAATTAAAAATTTTTCAAATTTTCGATTTTTTTGTAAGGAGTTGCATCACAATTTTTTGCGAAAATTTTCAAAAAAATAAAAATTTTAACTGGAAATGCCAAGTAGCAGAGAATTTAATTACGAGTTCGTGAAGGTGTGACACTCCATTTTTGGACAATTAGTTCCATTTTTATAGCAAAAATACTGCATTTTTTATTGCCGGAAAGTGAAGATTTCAATTTTTGGCCAAAATCTGATTTTTTCTAAAATTTGTTTTTGCTCTAATTTTTGCAAAAATGCTCCGATATTAAAACGGCGAACTGTTTTGAGCATATAACAACCTGATATTTAATATTAGTGCACTCTCCGGCTGATTTGGGAAAATTAAAAAAATTTCAAAATTTCGATTTCTTTATAAGGGGTAGTAGCATCACAATTTTTTGCGAAAATTTTCAAAAAAAATAAAAGTTTTAACTGGAAATGCCAAGTTACAGAGAATTTAACAACGAGTTCCAAATCCGGCTCGAGGGACCAATTAGCACACTTTTTGCGAATGGAGGACTACTCTACCACATACCGAACTATTCCCAATCTCACCTGGCTGTCCGATGTCGTGCTGTGCGACTGACTGATCACACTGGTCACGCCCTCCGCCTCCGACGTGGAGTATATGTCCGAGGTGGCGCTCATGCTCAGCTCCTCGACGCCGCTCAATCGCTTGCCCCCGAAATTGGGCTTCGCCGACAGACCGCCATTCTCCTTGGCCAGATTCAGCTCCTTGGTGCGCTTCTCCAGCTGCTGGCGTGTCCAGTACGTGATCCGTTCGTCCTGCTCGCTGTCGCTGTTGAAGATCAGCTGCTCGTCCTCGGCACTCACATTCTCCTGCGACCGCGCAATGGCCGCCAGACGGGCCTGCTGCTGCTGCTTGTCCAGCTGACCCTTCATCCAGTTGGCCAGGTGCAGGGCACTGGACTTGGGTGTGCCCGTTTTGTTCAGGATGCGACACTTCTCGTCGATCAGCAGCTCGATCTGCTCCACATGACCACCGTGGACACCGTGGCTGTGGCCGTGGGATCGATCTGCCGACCTGCCGTCGGTGGCCACTCCGCCTCCAGCGGAGTTGGCGTGGCCGTGGGAATTGTTGCTGCGCTGCTGGAGAAAGGCGGTTGAATAAGTGATACGTTACCTGGACCCGGGACCCCAAAACCCCATTGACCTTGAGCTCAAACCACCACCACACCACCAGCACCACCCACTGCCACTCGCCTATCGTTTGGCAAATTAAAATTTGTGATGGGCTCATTTGCTTTTTTTTTTTGAGTTTTTGCTTTTGCTTTGCTCGGGCCTTGCTTTGTGTTTGCTTTTGCTTTGCTTTTTGGCTTTGTCTTTAGCTGAGAGAACTCTTTTTTATCGTTTGCGAAGCGGTGAAACGGAACGGAAACAATAATCTCAGTCCATCTTTGATTAAAAACGCTTGCTCTTGGCTAACAATAGAATTCGGGCTAAAAGGCACTTGAGGACTTTACGGTTTTACAATATACATACATATATATGTAGGACACAAGACAACGGTAAACGGGAGCGGGTACAGTCACAGAACAAACAACTAATAAGCAATGGAAGTGGAAATCAGTTTTGAGAATAGGAAGAAGCATTTCGAACTTAAAACTAAAATTGAGTCCATCACAATTTTTAATTTATCAATTTTGGTTTTTGATAGTTTTTCTATTTTTTTTCCATGTTTAAGGAAGATTTTTTTTTTGTATTTTTTTTTTCTGCGGATCGCAGGATTGACCAGGATCTGTATTATGCGCAGCTATATATGGTAATTCAGTGAGTGCTCGGTGGGTTTCTACTTGGTTTAATTTTACTGCTTTTTTCCTTTGTGTTTTTTTTTTTTTTTGAAAGTGAAATAAAAAGAACATCACAAGCGTTTTTAGTCAAAGAATCATTTGTTTTTTATTATTATTTGAATTCATCGTTTCTCTTCGCAATCTCAATCTCAAAACGGCTCGATAAATCGATGGTCGATTCTCGATCCCCTCGTTTTTATGTAAAATGTCGAAAAACCATAAATCGAAAACTTCTAGACGTACATAAAGTTTACAGAATATGAATATGAATCTAAATAGTAAGTATATACGTATATGTTTGTATATATATATATATATGTATATATAATGTGTGTATAGAAATTTGTTGTTTACTGCTCAAGGCACACACAAAAACCGGACCGCAAAAGACAACGCGGCGTATGCTTGATATTCAACAATCAGTTAAAATTTGCGATAGATGTCTGTGTGTGTGATAGTGTCTCTGTCTGGGTTCTCTTTTCTTAGTGTGTGTGTGATGTAAACTCCTGGCTGGATGGCATATTCAACAAACTGAAGCCGCACTGTGGGACCAAATTTCAAAAAGCTACCAAAAAGAGTGAATAAACTTTGATAAATATTTGAAAAATAACAATTACCAAATCTAAATTCTACAATTGGTATTACTAGTGAATAGGTTAAGGTTAAACATTTTAGTCGAGAAAATGTGAGTGAATATCTGGAAATAATATTCAAACAAACTACATACGTCTCCTTCAGTGAATTTCGTCCCACTGTGCAAAGGCAATCGAGAGTGCTGATTCATATACTTATACGTAAATATACATATATGTAAGTATGTGTTTAGCTTGGAGATAGATTTTCGAAGGCAACAAAGTGCTTGTCATAGATAATTGACATCGATTGATCAATCAGATACATGAAAGTAGCAAATATCGTTTGCCATCCAGCCAAAAGTCCTTCGACTGAGCAAAGTTTGCGTTAGAGTTGAAGATACACATACTGATACTATGTGAATATATTTATAAAGATGTCTGTATATAGGGAAGTAAGTAGTATATATATACAACTTGGATTCTTCGATTTTGATTTAAATATTGATTTTGATTTAAATTTAAATTTATGTTCTGGCCAATCGAGTTCGAACTTAATTATTGGAGCGAGTCTACAAGAAATTTGGCTAATGGGTGAACTTAGCATACGAGGAGGATCCGATCCGATCCGATCCGCGGTGAGAGTTTCGGGGATGTCGGGAGAAACTAGGACTAGGCTAATACAGGATAACAACAGCGATAACAGTAATCAATAGGTTTTCAATTTGGCTACAAAATGGAAGCATTATTAACATTAGTATAATTTCATGTAGGTTTCTCACGTTTCTTTGGTTTTTTTTGTTTCTCGTTGGATTGGCAAAAAAGTTTCAATCGAATGGTTAATACGAATAGAGTGATTAGGTATTAGCAAGTATATGCATATTATAGGTAGATATATACTCTATATCTATAAGCTAAAAACTCATGTAAAACGCAAGCCCCGAGGGGGGTTTTGCATCAGTGTTGTGTATATTTGACTAGCTAATATACCTAGATATATATATATATATGTCTATATCTAAGGTGTGTATACTATGTATACTAAAAAGAGCTAAGAACTAGCGTTACACACATACAATCGTCATCTCGAACCTTAATCTCTGCTCTCGTCCAACGGTTTATTGCTATTTACACTCGATTCAAAATCGACTTGGATGGAACGAATACCATATATACGGGGAGGGTTACTCAATGTGCTATATGGTATGGATGTCAATACACGAGCATATATACAATACACAACAGAGAGATACGTACGTACACCTAGAGAGCGATGGTTATATGTCTATGTACAATTCTCCATGGATAATTGTCACTTCTCACTCGCAATTAAAGTCAATTAACACACAATGTATGCTTATCACCGGGATCTAAAAAGTTTTGACCTTTAAAGGAATAGAACTCGTCCTAGCTAAAGGAAAAGTACCAGGAAAAGTATCTAAACAGAAATCTCTAGAGTTCAAGGCTCTTGAGATTTCTGGAAACCATTCGAAACTTCAAGAACTTTCTTTATCCAGGTGAATACATATTCTTCAATCTCTTATACCATTCGGGTTTCACTCGTTTTTATCTCACTACTCGATTCTCGTTCTCGATTCTGATATCCTGGCAAAGTCAATCCCCATTCTTCCAAAGAGAGGCTGCCACTATACACTGAAAAAGTTGTTTTTTGATTGTGAGCATGAGAAACTTGGCCAAAAGCTGAGGCAAAAGCAGAGCAAAACGGCGATTGAGCTGGCTGTACACATATATATAGTATATATAGTAAAGATATATAGAGAAGAGGTTGGGTTTTTTGTCTGGGGGCTTAGATCAGTGGTAACATAGTAAGAGTAAGCTCGTCGATTCTCGAAGATTCAAAGATTGTGCGGCAAGGGGCTGTTAACGGGGGGGTCTGACTGTAGCCAGAAGTCAAATCACAGGTCCAGCGAGTCCGGTGGCGTCGGTCGAGTGGGTAGCATGCCGAAGGGATCGTCGTCCACCACCACGCTGTCGTCCTCGTCCTCGTCGTCGTCACTGTCGTCGTCGTCGTCGTGTCCCTGATGCCCACCCTCCTCCTCGTCGCCCAGAAAGATGCACTCCTCCACATCGGTGTCGTAGCAGGGATCCATGTTGACCTCGTGCAGCTGAAGGTCGAGCTCCAGGAGATCCCACGAGCCACCGAATTCGGCGAGGGGTATATTTGGAATCCCCCCCTCCGCCACCTTGCCACCTGTGGAGGTGGTGGTTGTGGCCACCACGAAATCATTGGAAAAGGCATCCGAATTGCAGGGCTGCGATGTGGTGGGCGAAATATTGGGTGTCGGGGTCTCGGGCGTCGTCAAGGACACCTGACCACCGCCGATCACCCCGTCGGACTCATCGATGAACGACCGGCCCACGGAACTCAGACTGAATTCCAGAAGTTTCTGGGAGGGATTCGGATTCGCGAGCGGCGGCGGCGGCGGTGGTGGAGGTTCACTGGTCACCTCCGGAATGGCCGTCAGGCATTTGCAACTGGAGAGGGACAGAACAGAGGTGGTTTGGGTCTGCGAGTGGGTCTGCGAATTGTTCAGGGTCTGGGTGTGAACCTGCGTTTGGGTTTGGATCAAACTGCTCGCACTGCTGCTGGTCAGGCACGACGAACCACCACCCAGGCCACCCACTCCGTTGGGCACCGAGCCTCCGCCCACATAACCCGGATGGTGTGAATGGCTTTGTAGTGGGTGGTGCAGGTGGTGGTGGTGATGATTGCGGGCGGGCGAGGTGGTGCGCGAGGGCAGCGAGGTGGTGCAAAGAGGCGGAGGATGCTGCGGATGCGAATGCAGATGCGGATGCGACTGGGACTGCGTCTGGGTGGCGCTGCTCGTGGTGGTGGTGCTGGCACAGTGATGCCGCACCGCACTGGCCAGCCGCTGCAGATTCTCGTAGGAATCACCGCTGTCCAAACGCTTGCTGCGAAAGAGACGCACCTGCTGTTTCTGCTGCTGCTTCAGATGGATGCTGTCCAGCGAGGGCAGCTTCATGGAGCCCATGGACGCGGTGGTCAGTCCAATGTCGCTCAGCGGCACCAGTGTATTGAGGACGTCCGGCGAGTCCAGGGGACTGGACAGGGGCGTTGAGCCCAGGGCGGCGTTAACTAGAAATCTGTGGGTAGAGAACATTAGTGGTTTCTATCCATTCGGCTTGAGGGTTTCTTAGCTGACTTACATCTGCCGCTGGAGAAGATTCTGCCACACTGCCTTGAGCTCCAGCGAGGGCGCCCTCAAGATGAGACTCTTGCGACGGGCTCCCCGCTTGGGAGTGCGCGTGAGATCGGGGGCACAGTAGCCCGTGGGACTCTCCGCCAGCCGTCCATTGGGATCCACTGTCAAACGGAACTCGGTGGCTGCCACAGGACAGAAGATCACATGTCAGATTAAATAGAAATTGAGCTTAAGGACCCGCACTCACTTTTCTTGCGCATGTGAAAGCAAGAGTCCACCACATTGGCAATGGGAATGGGCTCCTCCGTGATGAACAGCACCCGATCCCGGCTGACCTTGGCAAACACAATGATGTCGCTGAAGAGCAGCGTCCAATAGGGTTTCACCGAGCGACCCTCGACCCGTGACAAGTCACCGCCGAAGATCCACTGGCGACCCTGGACGGCCAGCGTGAAGGGCTTGCACTTGGTGAAGACCATGCGGGACTCCAGATCCTGGAGCGTCAGCAGGGGACGACCCTCGCCCAGCGGCTCCATGAGGCCACTGCTCACGGTGATCTCCCTGTAGGCGGCCTGCAGTTCGTTGATCACCGTGCTAAAGTTCTTGTGCTCCTCCGTGTCCACGTGGCAATTCCCGGCGAGCAACTGCATCAGCTTGAGGATCTCGCGGAAATGCTGCAGCGGTCGATGGATGAACATGGTGAGGTCGGGTCGCTTGCGCGGCACAGCCGGTTCCGTGATGAAGGCTATAAACTCGGAGCCCGTCTGTCGCGACTTATTGACCAGCACGCAGTCAGCCCGCTTGATTCCATTGCAGTACTTCTTGTAGGCCGCACAAATGGCCGTGGTCTTCGAGAGGTAAACCCGCGAGGCGAAGTTCATGTGCGGCTCCTGATCCTGCTGGTCGCCGCTGCTGCACAACTGCTCCAGGATGTCCTCGGCGATGCGCAGCAGCTCGTCGATGTTCTGGAACAGCGTGCGGTGATCGTTCGGCGAGATCAGATCCTTTCGCTCCACCAGCGGCTGCACGAATCGGTCCACGCCGAAGTGCAGGGCGGCCGTAAAGTTCTGCTCGCGACTGATTAGCTGCAGCAGGAAGCGCCGCCGGTTGTCCGTAATGGGCACAATCGACTGACGGGGACCGAGGGATAAGATGGGGTTTACTAATTAGTAAGTTATTGCTCTTGAAAATAAGTACATTTTTCAAGATTTTTGAAGGTTTTCTTAGGAAACTTTCAAGCAATTTAGCTGTACTAAAAGCAAAGCTTTTATCTCTTTCGTAATACAACTTTAAGATATGTTTCGTGAGTAACGATAAATGAAAAGTCCATAATATGAAATGAATAGGATTTCCTTATAAACTAAGAAACAAAGAATATTTTTGTTCCAATAATGATAATTTGGGGGTATCTAAAGCATTTTCCATCAATTTCAGTATAAAACCAATCAAAAATCGAAACTCAAAAGTTGGGATTGAAAAAAAAGATTTATTGTCAAGCGTTGTGGGGTTCGCAGGGAGCTCTTGGGACTCTCAAACAAATCAGAGGCCTCGGCTAGGCAAAAAAAAAAATGGGATAAATAATTAGATAATAGATAAATCGATAACCAGCATGGCGATATAACTTAGACACTTAAACTTAACAGATAATTATGTACACACAAAGACACGAAAAAATGCTAAAAAAAAGAGAGCTCTGCCTCTCGTAACAAAAGTGATCCTTAGACAAAGACACCTTTGCCTACCTCCTTGCTGAAGGTGACCTGTGGCAGGTGGAGCCTCCGCTTGGCCGCCTCGATGGAGGAGGTGGTGCCCGAGCAGGCGGTGGCCGGTCTACTGAGGCTATTGCCCACCGCCGCCGCATGCTGGATCCGCGCACTCGGGGTCCTCTGCAGACTGCTGCTGCTCATCACGGTGGTCGTTCCGGTGGCGGTGGTGGCCAGCGTGTGCTCCTCGCTGCCCAAACCCAGGGCCACGGGCTGCCTATTGGCATTGTTGTGACCCAGATCCGCCGCCGTTGTGATTGTTGTGGCGCCCGCGCCTGACCTTCTGAATATCTCCAACGTCAAGGCCGAACCCTGCGATCGTATCAAATTCAGAACATCAGCCTCGGGCATCGTGACCACGTTGTGCTTGTCCACAAAGATCACATAGTCGCCGGGCAGGATGCCGCACCGATCGGCGGAGAGGCCCGCCTCGATCTTCTCCACGCGCGGCGGATGCGTCCAAACGATGGAGAATCCAAAGCCGCGCTCCTCGGTCCGCGTGAGTCGCTTCGTCATGGTGAACGGCGTTCGTCCTGGCTGCTGGCGGGCAGCTCCTCCTCCTCCGCCTCCTCCTGCGCTATTTGGCATGGTGGACTGTCGCCTGCCACCGGAGGAAGTCCCATTGTTCAGATGATTGGCATTGCTCTCGTTGGCTTTCGCCGCTGCTGCGGATTGGGAGCCCGTCGTTTGTGCCTGCGTTGTACTCGTGTTCGCATTGCCATCCGCCGGCGGATCCAGTTCGAGGAATCTCAGGAAGAGATTCTCATCGGCATCGCGCTGGTGCAGCGCCTTCTTGCTCAGCTTCATGGGCTGCTGCGGCTGCTGGGGCAGCAGGGGATCCTCCTTGCCCATGCTATCGATGCTGATGCTGATCACCTCGTCGTTTAGTGGCATGGCCACCGATCCAGATCCCGAAACGGATCCCGAGCCAGTGGCAACTGGTTTTTGGGGCGTGGCTGTGGCTGCGGCTGCCATTTGCTCCGATTGTTCCTGTTCCTGTTCCTGATCCTGATCCTTGACCGCTTCCCTTTCCGTTTCCTGCTTGCGATCCTGGACTTTGGGCGCTTGACTCTGGCGGTTGTTAGGCGGCGGACATGCCTGCTGTGCCTGCAGTTTGTAGGATCCTGCCGTGACACCCGACTCCGGATGCACTAGCTCATTCAGTGGAAAAGTGCTGCAGCCCAGGAACTCGCTGCGTCTGTAAAGGGAAGAAGGGGAGAGAACCAGTTAGCAGGGAAATATATATGTGAGAGATTTATTTTAACCTCAAATTCAGTAAAATCCAAATTTCGATACTCTAACCACTTTAGAAGTTAAGCACTTAAATAGATCTAATTTTTTCTTTCAAATATTGATGCTGAGGCTGTTTGGCGCCACTGGGGGTACATATCGAATCTTAGCGGGCGGTTAGACCCCCAATAGTATACTGTGCAAAAATTTGACTGCTCTAGCTCTTATGGTTTGCTTTGTGGTCGCATCCTCTTAAAAATCGGTCTTTCATTTTATAATCTTTGGGGATAAAACCTTTCCGGGCCTCCCAAAGTCCCCCTGAATATTTCATAGCCAATGATTCGATCAAATCGATGTGTGTTGAGGAGCCCGCGACAAACTGAGTAAACTAATGTGGCCATAAAATATAGATGTCCGCCGAAATCCTTGGCCCCTCTTGGCAATTGCTTTTCGATAATACCTAATATGCCACCTAAAACCCCGTACCCCGTACTTTTTCGGTCAGTTTGCGTCACGTTGCAACGTCCGATGGACATTGTCTATTTATAAGCGAGTGAAGGTGGCACGCCCGCAGCTGATCCAATCCAATCCGTGGAAGCCCCTTCCCCCTTTTGAACCACCCCACCCCCCCTTTTGAAAACTAGTTTTCCTGGTCGTACGTGACATAAATCAATTAGCGGCCCTAAGCTGCCGCCACATTCCACATTTCCACATGCCACAAAGTACGCTCGTACATGTGGCCCGGAAATGCGCTTGGCCCGGCCAATTTGCTGGGTGGCTCCGTGGGTGGGTGGCCCAGTGGGTGGTGGTATGACAGTGGCTTGAGGCTCCGCTGTCTGCTGCTTCTTTTCCACTGGCCACTTTAGCTGAAGTTGGCGCGCGTATTTGGGTCACTTTTATTGATTTTCCCTTGCGGAGTCCGGGGCTTTCTGTATTTTTCCTGTTTTGGGGGCGATTGCAATCGCAGCTGTCAGTTGGTGGAGGTGCATTAAAAATGTTACCCCTTACCCCATATACCCCTTGCGACCACCACCACCATCTCCACCCCCACTTTGTGCCGAAAAGCTGGCCATAAATTATTCAGCCGCTTTTCGTCGTTTTGTAAATTGACTTAAAACGTTCCCTTTTTGGCCTAGACTATTTTCACAACTCAGGTGGCCTGGTGAATTATGCATGGCCAACAAATAAAGGCAGATGCGTGCGAAAGGCAGGAAAATGGAGGTGGTGATATGTATGGTTCCCGGGTGTACATTTACTTAGTTGGCCACTTCAATTAGCTGTTAGAAAGCGGATAGAGGATAGCAAACAGGAAGGATACGAGATAGGGCTGTATGCGTGAGTGAGCTGGTGATTATTGCATAATCGCCTTAACCACTCGCATCGATTTGGCCATTAAACTTGCCACTTGACCGTTTGCTTTTATTATTATTATTTCTCGCGAACTCCACTCTGAATGAGTGTCCTTGAATTTTAATTAACTTTGTAGCATGCTGCGAAAAGCCCTCACACGGATACTCCAAAGCACGCACACACACACGCGTACAGGACTTCCACTTCCTGTTCGCAATTTGTTTAGCAGCATGCCCGAAATTATGCTACACTTTCCATGCCTCACATACACACACACACACGCACACAGTTATATAAGTTTTCGTTGCCTACTTTCTTGGGCAATTCTTAAGCACTAGATGTCAAACCACATTTAGGAAAAAAAAGTAAACAAAATGGGTTATTTGAATCCTTTTTTTTAGGCTTCCGCTAGGATATATATTTCTGTGAGGCTTACTTTGCCTCGATTTCCTGCGTTTTCGAGCGTTGCCAGCCGTTTTTCGTCGCTTTTCACGCGAGCTTGCCACTCGGACTGAGTAACGGGAACTGAGCTGGGAAAACTCGGGGAAAGCACACGCACGCCAGGAGCAGCGCAGGTCAGCCCGGGAAAGTCGCTAGAAGTGGCCCCCGCGCCTGCGCTGGAAAATTGGCTAACTGGAAAGCTCCAAAGGGGAGGGGGGTGGAAAAGCCTTGTTTATGTGCAGGAAATGCACTAGGAATGCGAAAGGCGCTGGAGGTGCCACACGAGGCCAGGAAGAGCGCCACAATTAACCAGACTTGGTCTTTTGCCTGTCTGTGGAGTAGACCCCCCTCCCCACACTTTCGAGGGACCGTACCCTTCCAGAACTTCCCCCGATAAACGTTTTAGGGGTGAATGACTTACAACGATGATGGCACGCGCAAAAAGAGGGGATATTCGATGGGGGTCAATCTGGGCATGTTTTATGCCAATCAATTCCTGTTAACTGAATGGTAGCAAACAAATGTTTTGCTTTGATAACATAGGGTTATTATCTTGACCTTATAAATTGCAAGGGGAAAATTATAAATACATTTTTATGGGGTTATGTTTTTTTTTAAACCAATAAATGGGGTCCCTAAACCCGAAAAAAATCGATATGAAACGTAGATCGATTTTACATTATGTAATATCAATTTTAACTTGACATAGTAGGTAAATTTGATATTGCTCTCTTTTCCGAACTTAGACAATCTCCGAGAGAAAGAATTCGGCAAAACTATATTATTGAATATCAATTTTATGAATATTTAATGTAAAAACGATATGGGTATGAATAACCTAAATTTTTCATGGACATATAGATTTTTTTGTGTGTAGTGATATATAGCCTGCATATTTATATATTATTTCTTAACGTGTATACTTCTTCAATTTTAGGGGTTACTTTACTTTCTTGCTGTTTTCTTGGCTTTCGACCGTACTCGTACTCACTTTAAATGGCGATCCCGATGCCACACGGCCAACTGAAGATGCTGGCCTCCAGCGGTGGCCTCCTCCTCGCCACTGGAAATCTGGAAGCTGAACCGCTGATCGAAGTACGGACGACCCGAGTGCCGATGGACGGCGGTGCGCTGATATCCGGAACTCATGCTGCCGCCGGAGCCACCGGGTGGCTGGTTGGTGCCACCCCCCGACAGAGCCACCTTGACGTAGGCATTAATGCTGCCATTTCCACTGCCATGGGAACGCTGCAGGTCCCGACAGCGAATCACTGCAATGGAGAAATTAAAAACAGGTGAGTCGTCGTGTAATGAATCTCTTGCGTTTCCCAAAAGCAGACGTCTGCCCTGATAATCCTATTTAGCGAAATTGAGTTGGCCATTACTCTGCCCCTGGCTACTGGCTCTCACTTTGACAGTAAACCGAATTAAGTTCACTGGCCCTGCTAAATTCTATTTGCCTAAAGTCTGGCAAGGGGTTAATGAAATGCCCTATTGGCGGGAATATCTGAAGGATATTTTAGATGATTTTTAAGATTTACTTGGTATAGAGAGAAAATTCTGAAAATGTTCTTAAAATAAGAACGACACTTTTTTGGTTCAAAATGTGCTTGAATCATGTTGAATTAGCGAAATTTACAATGTGTTTCCCAATAACTTATTATTAAGAACCTCTTGAAGAAACAATATTTACCTTTGCCTTTTTTTCTCTTTTGTTCTGATATTGAGATCATTTATCTCAAAGTAAGAACATTTGTTCTTAAACGATATTTAAGAACGAATGTTCTTGAATAATTCTTTCTGTATCTGTATATTTATTTTAAAGAAAAGATTTTCTAAAATTCTTAAGATAGGAATGAGAGTTTAAAAGTTAAATTGCTTTTAAGGCCTCTCTGGAACTCACCATGTACATTGAGTTGCTGCTCCTTGGCGTCGTAGGAAATGCTCACATCGATGCTGCCCCGCTGGCTCGATTCCAAATCGGCACTACTGTTGCTGGTGGTGCTGTGGGCGGGGGGCGTGGCCGAGGAGGAGGTGGTGGATGCCAGCGAACTCCGCTTGGCCACCTGCTGCTGCGTCTGCTGCTCATCGTCGTCCAAGTCACTCGACGCGGAGCTGGATGAGAAGCTCAGACAGCGCTTGGTGCTGGGAATCAGCTGCAGTTGCTCCAATTTCTTAGTCTGGTGACTCTGGGTGGCGGTTTGGGCGGTTGTTTGGGTCTTGTGCGGGTTCTTACGGCGCACCACCCGCTGCCTCTTCAAGTGGGTGGGTGTGCGCACCTCCATTTCGTGGACACTGGTCTCGCTCCACTCGCCGGAATGGTGGTTATCCGCCAGAATGCTGCTGCTGATGGTGCTACTGGCGGCAGTGGCTACGCTCAGTGGCTTCCGCACCTCCTTCCTGGCCGACTCTATGATGGCATCCAGCATTCGATCCAATGTGGTGTCGCCCATTCGCGACGAGGAAAGCTGCGAGTCCTCGAGAGCCAGTGCACCACCAGCGCCACCGGTGGTGGTGGTGGTGCTGCGTGGCAAGCAGCGCAGAGCCGCCAACTGTGGCGTCGCCTGGCGTGGACCACTGCCCTCGCTGAAGCTGCGGCGCTGCGGACTCTTTCCGTGCACATTGCTCAGGTCCTGCAGGGCAATAAGGCTGGCGTTGCCGAAGGGACTGCTCATGAAGTGCACCCCGAAGTTCTCCTTGTTCGCCTCCCCCGCCCCCGGCACGCCCACGCCGCGTCGCCGCCCGCGCGTCTCCTCCACCACGGCACTGGAACTCGAGTGGCGATGCATCCGTGTCATGGTTGGCATGTCCCTACTGGAAGTACGCAAAAACATAGGGAAAACCATGTGATTAAATTGGAAATCTTCGAAGTGGTTCAATAGGCATAAAATGTGGTTTTTTTTTCGCTCTCTGAAGTTCTATAATTTTTTGAAATTCAATATATAATTTAGCTGCCCAAAAACAGGCCTTTCGATATTTTAATATTTTCTAAAACCGTTTTTAGAGAAATATATATGGTAGAAATACTAAAAATCATCATAACTTATAGTCTAACTAGAAAAAAAAATACAAAATTCCTTTCTTAAAAATTTTTAAATTAAACTATTTTTTTCTATTTTGTTTTAACCTAAAATATGTATATTTTATTTTATTTTAAAACAGAATTTTTATTCTAATGTTTTTCAAACTTTTTTTTTTTAAGTTTATTTTTAATCGCGACATTTTTCCACCAAGCTATATAGAATAGACTACTCTGGATGGTTTCCCTGATCTTGTTAGTAAATCGGGTCGGTTCAGTTCGGTTTGGTTCGGTTGGGTCCTTAGTCCTTAGTCCTCGGCCTCCGAGCCTCGATTCTTGGCAGCTGGCTGCCAAACAAGGGGATCAGAGCGACGGGTTCCGATCTGGTTTCGCTTTTTTCCCATTCTTCTGCTGTCCTTTGGTGTTCTGGGTTTTTGGTTTTTGGGAACTCTTCCAGACAATTTCGAGGCAGAAAAGCAGAGGCAAACAAAGTGCCGGACAAAGCAGGAAATTTGCAAATTGTTTTTGCGGCAAAACGAGTTCGAGTTCGAGCTCTCGTCCTTCGTCCTTCGCCACTGTCCTTGCGAAATTCAGGTTTGCATTTAAATTGAAATTAAACTTATGCTAATTTCCCTAACAGATTTCTGCGCTGCGGTTGCCAACCATAAAATTGAGCGAATCCTTTTTGGGCAGCGAGTCCTTCTAAGGATGCTCCGCGATCCTTTTTAACTGTCTCTGTGTGCGTGTGTGTGTGTGTGCGTGCAACAATTACGCCCCAGCATAATGATGCCATTTTGCAAAATGTGCGGCAATCGGCAAAGCCAAAAGGGGCCTCAAAGGATCGTCCCAGAAATCCTAGAGATCCTGGACGCATTGTCTTCTACGAGAGCGAGATGGAAAATGGGTTTTCATGTAATCCATAAACGTCACCCCAGCCCCAGAATAAGATGAAAAGCCGGGCGAAATTGCACGAGGAAAGGCAGCCGTTAAAGGCGAGCAAAAAAAATATTTTCTTTCCAGCCCAAGATCCTTTGAAGGATCCGTGTGTGTGTGTGTGTGTGTGTGACTTGTGCCCGGAGGATTAGCTCGGGGTGGTAGAAAAAAAAATTAAGTTGAGGGAAAAAAACACAGCAACAAATTAAATGTATTAGAGGACGACGCACCACCCCTTTTATTTTTTTTGCTTGTGGGCCCCGAGATCTCGATCTGTCGCTAGGGGTTAGGGTCTTACGTCCCTTTCTTCCCCTCTTCCTTGGGCCAAATTAAAATTAGAGCTAGAGCAAAGACAAACACGACTACCGCATGGGTGCGATCGTAATTGTTTTTCCTTCTCGGTTCTCGGTTCTCCAGGTGTGCCGCCGTTTCGGTAACCGAGCTTATCGGGCGATCTATCGATCGATCTAAATGGATAGATCGATCATATCCTTGGCTCGGATTGTATGACTTGCAGGGTGTGGGACTTACCTGGTAACTCGATCTGCTTGCGACTAGGTCGCCTGGGGAACTGCAACTCTCGATTTAAACTCTAGTTTGATTTACAGCACTGGTTTTGGTTTAAGACAGCGAGCTTCACAAAGACACAAAATTTAGTAGGAATTTTTGCACAAAAAAAAAAATAATAAGCCAAATAGGTGATTTAAGCCAAATAAATTTCTATATTTTTTTTAATTTCCCAGTTCACAGTTAACGTGTCTGCTTTGCACGAGGTCAGAAACGGAAATGATGATCAGCGCAGGCGCACGTTTCACCAAAGGCTCGCGACGAAGTTCGCAACACGAAGCAACACGAAGCCACACGAAGTTAAACGAAGTGGAAAACCAACCACCGAAGAGCCATAGAAAGAGAGTAATGATAGCGAACGTGGTTCGAAACTCTCTTTGAACTCTCCGATTTTCTGGGCAGACTAACGGAATCTCAGCTGTGGGAAAAAATAATACTAGAGATTAGATAAGTAAAGTAAGGAGCTATACCATTATCAACAGCTTTCTTTAATCATATATTTGTGGGAAACCTAGTTATCTGAAGAAGGAAATTTAGAGAGCTATTTTTGGGGATTTGGTGGGAAAGTAGAGTATATTAAGGCAGGAAGGCAAGATAATGATTTAGGGAGGTGTTAGAAATCAAGATAAAGTAAGTTATTTATGATCAATGATCATAGATTGATAATAGATAGATATATTATCTAGTGAAGTTATATTTAGAATAAGATGTTATCAATGTACACTTGAGGGGGCTATACCATTAGGATTTCTACCCATGGATTCAGGTTTTCAGGACCTCAGCTGATCTGGGGTTCGGCCACCGTCCAACAGGGGGCGTTGGGCGCAAAAGTAAGAGCACTCTCCTCGAAATCCAGGAAAACCTCCTGTTGAACAACTCTCTCTTCGCTCTCTGCTCCCTAATCTCGCCGCTCTTCCGGTGAAAGAATAGAGTCGCTCCGCTAAGCAGGTAAATCCCGGTCGAATGGATCCATTGTGTTTTGGCCAGACTCTGCTTTTTGCCTCCGCCTCTGCCCCTTAGTCATATATATATCTGCCTCTATATGTACCGAACAATGATCTCTGGTCGACGACGGACAGCTGGCGAGGAACTGTAAAAAAAAGTGGGAAATGGGAGAAGAAAGGAAACCCACACGGCGACGTCGCAAGGTGTCTTAGCCCAGATTTGTCTCGTGTGTTGTCCGAAAAATGTGGAACAATTGTTCCGGGAGCAGAAGCCAAGATCTTCGGGACTACAAAAACAGTAGCCTAATGTCTCTGTCCAGGGATACTATATATCGGTCATTACTTTCACTTTGATTTGTACTTGGTCCCAAAAAAAAAAAAATCCGAAATGCCATTGTGTGTAGGCGGCAATTTACGAGCCGAAGCTTCGGTAAATATTTGCCCAGATGCCAGTATCCTTGTTGCAGGACTCGTGCCCTGTATTAGCAGCCGGTTGGCCATGTTTATGTGACATGCGCTGTCGATCTTTGGATTTTACGATCTCAACTTTTCGACCCAAAGAAGAGCAAAGGGAATTTATTTCAGTGATCATAATGGCAATGCAATACTCATTGCATATTCCTTGAGGATTGCATTGCGATTGGAGTTTGCGGGGGAGTTTGGTCGGCTCGGGGGTTTTCTTGGAAAACCGAGCGTTCCCCGAAACTTCTACTTGAGAATACGGTTGCCCGATCCCGCTGAGACCGCTCGAGTCCTTCAAGTCCTTCAGTCAAAAGTCGGACAGCTGTGGATCTGTTATGTCATTGTATCGACAGTTCGCTCTTCAGCCGTCTATTGATGGAAAGTTCTTGACTTTCGGGCCAAAGGAATATTTAATGAGCCAACAAAACGAGGTTTTTGCACCCTTGATAGGTTCGATGTTCTCGGTTATCTTAGAGGGACTTTAAAGTTAAGAGAGCCAGAAGTTTCGAAACATCTAGGAACCTATGTTGGGAACATCCATGTATTATTATATCTTTAAAGTTTTTAAAGGTAAACATTTAAGCGCATTTTGCCATATTAAGATAATCCTTTGATATGCAAGAGTAACCTTTAAAGGACTTTCCCCTTAACCCATCTCCCCCCAAAACAGAAACTCAATCATGTTTGCGCTTTTCATGGCCGCTGGCTGAGATCCGAGGGCAGATCAGATGTTGAGGCCGATCTTTGTCTCTGTAATTGATACGATTTCCATGTTTTCGTAATTCGCGCTTCATTAGAATCGAAATTAGCAACAACAAACGGACGCGGAAGGGTTACGTCCCATCGATTCGGGGTGGATTTGCCATTTGTGTGTGTCGGCCGGCAGTTGTGCAAAAAAAATGATCTAAATCGATTATAAATTCAATTTGAATCCCGATCGAGTCGAGGGTTTGGCAAACTAATTGCGAATGCATTAGGCATTAGCCTTTTCGGGTTGACACAAACGCAAACCCAAAACCCCTTGACATATTTGGGTGGCCTAGAAATTTGCCTAATTTGTGCGAAACTTGATTTTCGGCTTGTAAGCGATAAATATTGCGGGGATTTCGGGGATTAGCGAGCAAAATTTGCATGCCAAAGTTGCACGCGGAAAATTCAAATGTGGGAAAGTCGAAAAAGATCTACATTGAGCGAGGAGTCGAGAGACGGAGAGAGAGAGAGATAGATAGCGAAGGGATCTGGGAAAAATCGAAGAGGACTTTTGATTGACAGGCCGACAGGACGCGCCCCGAAAAAGGACTTTTCCGCAAAGAGAGCAAGAAAACGACTCCGATGTCCTTGTTTTGTTTTGATATTCACTTCACACAGATACAGATACAGATGCACAGACTCATGCTGATCTGCTTTTGCTTGAAATTTGATAAATAACCAAAAAATGGCAGCCACTGCCACTTCGAGGTCCTTTGAGGTCCTGCTGTTGCCAGGAGCAAAAAATTCCGGGGGTGGGCAGCCAAAGCAGCAGCACCCTTCTCAAGACCCCGCTGCATTTCCTAAAAAATCAAATTAGTGCAGCGCTTTTTTCCACTCTTATTCCCTAACAAATTTACGTTTTTTTCTCCCAGTTTTTTTTCCACCGCCAAATTTGCATTTCTCACAGGGTTCGCCGCCGATTCGGGTGAAAAAAAAGGTTTATCCACCCGAAAAAAGAACGAAAAAAAAAGAGTTGTCTGCACTGCAAATCCCTTGGCCCTCGTGTCTCGTATGTCTGCAGTTGCATCCTTTTCGTCCTCGTACCCACAAAATAATTCTCAGACATTGCGGCGCCCTCAAGTAATTTGACAGGCAGCTCACAAAAAAAAATAGAAGCCGCCGCAGCACAAAAAAAAGTACGGAGATTCCAAATAATGCAGCTCACTTTTTTTTGGCCAAAAAACCGGGGAAAAAAAACTAAGAAACTTGTTATGCAGCATGTCAAGTCGCCGAATGACATTTGGCAGCCTGATTTACGAGGCCCCAGGCACTGATTTTCTTCACAAGCGCATCTATCGAAGGATGCGGCTGCAGCCTGCGATCTTCCTTGATCCTCGCAGGATCTTCATTTCGGCAGTTGCCAAAGCGATCCGCAGACGATCGCCGTGGGGCACAGCCGGTAAAAAAAACTAAAGCCGAAATTTAATTGAAAATCTCTGTCCCTAAAGCCAAAAAAAAAGGGTTTCTTTAAAAGGAATATTGAAAAAAAAATTGTGCTAAGCATAAAAACTTTGGAATAATTTCCTTTTCTTAATAGGTTATTAATAAAAATGCCTTAATTCTCAAATATATTATTCCCAAGTCACATATCAATTTTAATTTACCTTTTCAAATGTTGGTAGAAAAAAAGGGTTCCGTTAAAAACTTTAACTATAACCTATAGTATAACTATAACCTATATAGTTAGTATAACTATAACCTATAGGAAGCTAAAATAGCTTAAAGATGTAGGACGTTTATAGAGTTCTAAACTTTTACGATAATACACCCAAAAAATGTAAATTAAACGTAGATCGATTTTACATTCTTTAAGATCAATTTTAATATTATATGCGGCCAGGTAAATTTAAACTGGTCGAAAGGAGTACTTTATGTAAAACGATATGGGTTTTGCATGACCTGAAATTTACATGGCCATATCGATTTTACGGGAACATGCTTTTTTTTGTGTGTATAACCTACATGAAACTCAAATAGCTTAAAGATGTAGGACGTTTGTAGAGTTCTAAACTTTTACGATAATAGTTTTATCAGATGTGAGTGTTCGTGATCATTAACTTTCAAATTTTGACCTTTAGTTTAGGGAATATATATAGTTCTTTAACAAAGGCGTATAAAAGGATGAAAGGCTTTTGTCCTTATTAAGGTTAAAGATCTTGCAGAATCGGGCAACAATCTCCGATTGCCGATGAACCCACACCTTTGCCAACTGGGCTAATGAATGCCTATCACAAACGATCGATCAAGCATTCGGCCATCGATCGATCTGCCGCCTACGAGCTGGTTTTAATGGCTCACTTAAGCACCTCGACTTGAACCCCCTGCCCGAGTTCGAATCGCTCAAATGGAGTGCTTCCACACTGATCTCTGTCCGTTTCCGGGGCGAACTGTCAACGAGCACTAATTAGAATGTCAGTCGAGGTCCTGGTCAAGGCACAGGACAACCAACCCACACACCGCAGCCGAAACCGAAACCGCAGTAGTTGCCGGGCCCACACCATGCCACACATGGCATGGCATATAGATCTGTACAATCGCAGCAACTGCCTGACGGATTGATTGGAATGATTAATGACCTGGCCAGTGCGGCATTGCGTGACAAGTTTGTTAGTAAATTGAGCACACCGTGGATGCGGTTTTGTTCTCCTCCTGCAGCTTGCCACTAACACCTTTAACTGACAGTTCCGAGCAGTTGCATCATTAATCTTGCTCCCAGAGCGTACTGTACTGTAATCTATACCTATAACTATTACTACTATATGTCATCGGATGGACGGACTAGACCCATAAGTTTTCGATGCGAATTGGCGCATTTCCCACGGCGATCTCGCGGCGATCTTAAATCGTTTTTAATGAAGTCCTCATAAACTGGCCGAGAACTGTCATAAGCCGGGGATTGGTTCGGAAAAGTAAACCCCCCCCCCCCCCCCCCCACCCCGAAAACCCAGCGTTGCGTGAATTTTTCGACGAGCTGACCACAAGAACAAACAGATTTTAATAGGAAATCAAAGGGAAATTTATTAGATGCGATCATTGTTCTGGACTTCTTCGATTCCGACCCTCGCGGCGTTTGCATATCCTATGGCTAGACCTCGATGACCCCCCCACCCCGAGGAATCCCGAACGCAGTTCGATATAAAGGTAAATACCTCAGAGATTAATGAGATTTCTTATGGGTGATTTTATCCACATATTTCCATACCGTTTTCTGTGTGTTTTTTTCGGGGTTTTTTCTTCTCTTGTGGATTTTTTATGGCTCGTTTAGAGATCGGCAAACAGGGCGCTTGTCTCGTAATTTACATGAAATTACTTCATTTGCAGGGGCATTATTCCTCCGAGATCCTGCGATCAAACAAATCGTGAGAATGCAAATCAGTCAGGGTTCGATCACTTTTGCTGATCGAAGCGGAGCGGAGCGGAGTGTCTTCCATCAAAGTCAGAATCGAAAACAGATCAATAGGTGTGGTCCTCGAGAAGGTTTTTTTTCTGTCGTTCTTAGCAGCTGCTGACCAATGGACACGCTGCCAATTAGCCATGAAATTTTCCATCTTGCAAGGACCCTCGGATTCTTTGTTCTTTTTCGCTGGACAGTGAAAAATCAATGTGCAAAATTATGCTCTATATGCCGATTTTCATAACCAGGCTATGAGTTATGAATGGTCTGGAGATTCGGTTGACTTAGGCGAAAAGTAGTAGAGATCTTTAAGATAATACGCTAAAGAATATTTACTTTAAAAGCGTTTTACAAAACCTGATAAAGTGGGGGGAAAAACGTGAAATTTCGTTATTAATATATACAAAGAAAGCATGTTCCCGTAAAATCGATATGGCCATGTAAATTTCAGGTCATGTAAAACCCATATCGTTCTTACATGAAATACTCTTTTCGACTTGTTTAAATTTACTTGGCCGCATACCAAATTAAAATTGATCTTAAATAATGTAAAATCAATCTACGTTTCATATTTTTTTGTGTAGGTCAATCTAAAAGATATCATGGACAAGCCAAGATTTTTTTTCATTTAGCAAGCATTTACGAAGTCGTAGTATAATTTCCTTAACCAATCTCAAATAGAGTTCCCATAATAAAGAAGAAATATAATATTTGTCAGAGCGAGGACCTACGAGACCCATGGGCAGTTTACATAACCCAAGAACTCCAATACTGAATCTTGAGACACAGGATCCAGGATCACGAATAAAACTGCCACTGAAAGGACACTAATCACATTCCATTCACCGCAGAAGGACATCCCGCTGGTCGCTGAATAAATTCAGCTGGAGATCAGCCAAAGATCAGTAATCCGTAATCCCATTCCCTCAAAGACACCCAAAAGTACCGATCTGGACGACGACGACGACCCCCTGTCGTTGCGCTTGACCAGGGAAATGGGTTTGTTGGTTTTTCCTTCCGATTTTTTATGACCCCCGACGAAACGCCGATGAAAACCCACCAAAAACGTTGGGCAAACACTCTTGTCTCACTTTTTACGACACTTTTTTGTGGACATTTCGCTGCGGTCAATGTTTTTGCATATATGATTCTCAGCCAAAATCGGGGGATGGGGGCATTGAAGAGAAATTAATGTGAAATTGAAAAAAAAGGTAGAGAGGGAAAACGGGAGTCGGGAGTGGGGAGGGGGAAAATGCATTGCGAAACGGGAAAGGTAACATGCAAAATCGGCTGGGAAATGAGGCGCAGCAGCTCATAAACTAGCTGGCAAACATTGTTTTGATGACACTCAGGGGCAGTCATCCCCTGTCCGCTGTCACTACTTCCCTATAACCTATGCGATACACTATTTCACTATCCGTATTTCGTATTTAAATTTTCGCAATCCATGTCAGTCTGTGACGAATCCCGGCTCCGATTCGATGCACTTAATTGGCCTGGCCAGGAATCGCAGGCAAATATGATGAGACGAAATGGGACGGGAGAATGCAGGGAGAAAGTAGAAAGTGAGGCGAAATTTATGCGCCATAAATGTCGATCAGATGCGATGATGCGATGATGCGATGCCAACGTTATATGGCCTCACCGATATTAGTTATTCATGACACGAGAAAGGGTTTCACACGGTTGTAGGTGCTAACCATCCGCACTGCTGGATGTTCTCAATGGGATCTGTGAGATCTGGGAGATAAAAACCCGGAATTGCCTTGGTTCTGTGAATGAGAAGACAGGGTTTTACGATCACTCTAATTTGTTGTGGTTTCCTAAAGACGCCAGTCGCATGCCAGTTTCTTAATGATGATCCGTTATGGAAAGATATAAACCTTTTAAGTGTCCAGTTTAAGGCGATTACACAGAGGCTTGTCAAATTGTAGTGCAACCAATTTTTTATCTGAGCTATCCATTACCGAACAGCGCGCAATTCGTTTAAAGGATTGTTCTTTTTAAGTACCAGAACATCGTAAATAAAGGAAAACGCCATCAGGAAATTTTAGGATCCGATCCATAATATTTCTAGAACAAGATATCATATCAACAACCTTAACTCTTATAAGAGCTATAGCTTTTTGAGATTCTTTTTGGCAGACCTTCGAAGAGAAATAAAAGATCTTAACTAGCTGATCACTGAAGCTCGAATTGTATTACAAGGATCGTAGTGATGATGATCGCTTTTGGCTGTCAAAGTTGCCTTCCTGCGAAGGGCGTGTCAGTTGGTCGCTCGCCCGATCTTTATCTTAAGTGTCGCCCAGTTGGTTACCAAAAGGGTTCAAGCTATAACTATGCCTGTAGATATTATAAAGCCGGGGTGCTAGGTTCCCTGGTTCTATGTAGAATGGCTCAGATGTGGGCGCTGACAGGCGACGCTGCTTGAAATTTATGCGCCTGCAGCTCGTCGGCAATTGTTTGGCGTTTTTGGCCATATGTCGTTCCGCTTGTTGGTCTGAACTTTATCCTTGGGTTTTAATTTAATTTACATAAATTTCATTGCTGGCTGAGCGCCGAGAAATTAAAAGGAAAACGGTTACACGTCCTCAACTTTCCAAAGAATGCGCAATTGTCGCGGCCGTAACTCCTTGAGGGCTCAACTGCTATGCTAATTACGCATGCGGCCCACTGTCCAGTGCACTGAAATAAATACTTTTAGAAGATTTTTGGACAGTTAAAGGGGTGAGCTAAGTTTAGAATGAAAGTAATATTTAATTAAGTAATTTTAAACGAAATATTAATTTTCAAATATTATTTTTACAAAAATTTTAAATATTTTTCAGTTTTTTAAATATATAAATGGAAATTCAGTGCACTGAAATAAATATTTTCAAATGATTTTTGGACAGTTAAAGGGCTGAGCTAAGTTTAGAAGGAAAGTAATACTTAATAAAGTAATTTTCAACGAAATATTAATTTTTAAATATTATTTTTACGAAAATTTTGAATATTTTAAAGTTTTTTTTTTTAATTTTATATATTTTTTTGTATATTTTTACTTTTTAATATATAGAGCAAATTTAAAAGGAATAACTTGGCTTCTCTTTAAATGGAAAATTTATCCTTATGGTATTTACTATATTTTTTTTGCTAAGTGTACAATTGCACCACGTGCCGAAGGTGGAAATACAATAAATGTGGAAATGGAAATGCAAATGCGAGGCGAAGGGTGCGACAATAACTGTAATTAAACGCGACCATTGTTGCGGTCACTCTACCAGCATGTCCTTAAACCACCACTCCCCTCCCCGCCCCTCTCCGCCCCTCACATACCCCACCCCCATCTGGCCAAGGACACGTGGTCAGCGTTTGTTTTGTTGAATGCCCACACACTCGCAATCGCAATCGCACTCGCACCGAAAAAAATACAGGGGAAAACGTTTTAGATTAGCACCGATAACAACGGGTATAGGTATTGCCTAAGCCCAAAACCCAAAAGTTGGGCGTTGACTGTCCACTCAGTGCAATTAGGCCCGTACAGCGAACGCTCTATATAATCAACGGCACCAGCAGCTGCTGTCAGTCCGGCAAAGATGATCTATGGATCTGTGCGATCAGGGCGAAAAATTGGAGGCTGCTGACCAAAAACAGCGAATAATAGCCAATTAATCGATTGTTAGCCAATGCAACGCAATTTGTGTGTCGCTCTAATTTTATTTGGAGAAAATGCGATATAGATTTCGGTCTTATAATGGTACCACTATCATGAGTATTTGAATATATGAAAAGTAGATTATTAATATAATATTAAGGATATGAAAAGTGAAAGGACGATTACCTAAGTTATTGGTAGAAAATTGAACGAGCAACAATTTTAGTGGGAAAATCCTTAGTTTTTCTTTACTTTTTCTTGGCTTCTTTTTGTCTGATCTCCCCAAAAAAAAACTCTCATTAAATTCGTATAAATAAATTCGCATTGCACATTTGTTACTCGCCTTGAGAACTTTTGACAGCAATTAGCAAATGATCGGAGCCCACAGCTGCTTTCTCCTCTTTCTTCGGATCCGATGGGTTATAGATTTATGCGATGGAATGATCTATGATCGAATTTCTCCTCAACTCGGGCGCCGTCTTGCCAAAAAAACAAGAGAATGAAAAACAAACGTGACTTGAGCGTTTTATCAACGCTTCATTTGCCACTTTTCGCTTTCTTTGTGCGAAATCCACAAAAAATGCACCCAAAAATGGGAAAAATGCTTTGTTTGTCTAGCGAAGAAAGGAAAAACAAACCCTCGACAAAAGCAAGTTTAGCAAGGGGTTTGTGCGGTCGATTCACACACCCAAAAATATCTCCCAATTTTTTGTGCATTTTTCGACACATTTTGTGAACTGCCTTTGTTTTTTTTTTTGTAATTTCCAATGTAAGAAAAATCGTTTTTGTTGCGCCCTTTTGTGTGCGGCTTTTCATCAGTTTTCATCGTCGCTTTTCGCCGCCGCTTTCCCGAGGAAAACCAAAACCCTTGGCAGCTCATTAGACGAGCGCAGTTTAATTTGTCATGGTGGCTAAATCAATCCCGGCGCCTCATTAACGGCTAACGAATGGATTTCGTTGAGTTTATGAAAGCGATTTTAAATTTGCAGTCATGGTGCAAAAAGTAGTGTAATCTCCTATTAATTAACTATGGTATGGGATATATTAAATAAATAAATAATAACTCGCTTATTTTTAGAGTTACCCTTGTTTCATAAATTTTAACTTTTTAAGGATAGTTTATGGGCAGATTAAAATATTTCTTAAAACGATTTATAAGCTTCCAGTGCTAATCAAAATTACTTACCACACCAATTCTAAAGTTCTTATCAAGCTTATAGCTTAGTATTGAATATTTAGTCAACTAATATGTATATTTATAGGGTTATTTTAAAAAATACTAGAAAATCCTTGGGAAATTTATTTCATAATTTACCCACAGATTAAAAAAGGTCTTGAGATCTAACTAGTACTATTTTTATAAAATACGTTTTTTAGTCAATTCTCCCCTGGAGTAATCTCCGTTATTGAAACCCACCCAATTCCCGGATTGACTCCCCATCAAAACTCCTCGATAACTCAGAGGCACACGTCAGTGGGCAAGTTAAATGGCAAAAACTAGCCGTTGACAGCTTTTCGTGGCTTAGTTTCATTCTCTGCTTGCGATTACTCGATGGCCGATCCTGCGGCGTCCGGTTGGGTCACGTGCGTCCAATCATAAGGATATTGTATGCATGGCATATAGCTGGCTGGCTGGCTGGCCATACGGCGGAATCGGAATTAGACCCGGGGCAATGACGAGTTAAGTGCCCGCGCCGCTTTTAATAGCACATAAATTAACATAAACGACGGCGGCCTTTGTTTTGCCAATGACGTTGCACGGCGCTCGCATTTAAATGCCACCAAACCCACTTTTCCGGCGCGGTGGTGGTGGTGGTGGTGGTAGGGTGGTGTTCCTCTCGGTTCGGCACCACTCGGCACCCACTGCGGTTTTTGTTTGCCCATCAGATAGAAATCTGCATTACCCACCCCTCTCACTCGCGAGCTATTTCGCCTCCCCATTCCACTGTGCAGCTTAACGCCGAAAGTTGCTTTCGTTACCCCGCTCACCAGCAAAATGCGTAAGAGCGAGAGGGGAAATGTGAAGGAGAGAGCGAGACAGAAGCCGACTCAAGTGGTCTGCACAGTGGGTCGCCAAAATATATTCAAATATAGTTATATATTTTATATTATAACTCAAGGTTATGAGCAAAAAAACGAAAGAAAAAATTACAATAATTTTTTTTAAATTTTCTTAGACAATTTTTTTAAACATTATCTTAAGTATTTCATTCACAAAAAGTTTAAAATTATTTTTGATTTAACTAGAAAACGAATATTTCTTTTTAGAAAAAATCTCATACAATAGTAGGTTGACTAATGTTTTTCATAGTTTTTTGGTTCTGTATTTTGATATCTTTGCCCACTGTGCAGTGGGCACCCAGAGCGATAGGAAACGAGTAGAGCGAAAAAAATGAATAAATAAATAAAAGTGCTTTAGCTTCATTAGGCGATTAGCGCGACTCGCAGGAATGATGATCCTGTTGGCAGGACCCGGTTTCGAGATTCCAATTCCGATTTCGGTCGCTCTTTTTGCACCCCCACTTGCTGCTTCCTGCTTTTGCTCGTGCTCGTGCTCTGCTTTTTCCCTGCTTTCTGCTTTTGCGTTTGCTCACTTAATGCGCGCCTGCGCAGCAAGTCAAGTGCGAATCGTCATGTCAATCAGGACCAGTTGCGGGATGGAACCGAAACCAGGACGAAGGCTGAAGGATGAAGGACGTCGGACGGAGGACCGTTAAAAAATGTGTCGCCCGGCCACGCCCCCTCCCCTTTTTGCTGTTGTACACTTTTTTTTTGACAAACTGACAGGCAAATGTCAGCGATTTACAAAACGTTTAAGCTCCCCGCTCTTTTGTCCACTTCACTGCTCATGAAACAACAAACACACGGGCCAGTTTCCCGAATTTCCCTCCACTCGACTCGGAAACTGGCTCATATTTGTTTTTCATAAGCCAGCAGCAGCAGCAGCAGCAGCAACAGCCACTGGAAAAAATGTAAATTTTCACCCAAATGGAAGAGGGACGATGACGAAAGACGGCGACGGCACGCGTGTAATCGCCCGGAAGCGTTTCGTTCGCATTCCCATTTTTTATTTTCATTTTTATTGTTCTGTAAGTCACCCCCTTTTCGTGGAGCGTGCAACGTGCAACGTGCGACGTGCCACCAGCAGCAGCAGCACTGCAACATTGCAACATCGCAGATGCAGTGTAACCATTATATTCCATATTCCATATGCCCACTTACATGGGGTGGCTAAGGCGGCGGCGGCCCAAAAAGCTTCCAGTTGCATCATTAGTCGCCTGCCTGCAAATTTGCATGACTTGTGTGCCATTTTGACCTGCGGCAACAGACACGGGGCACGTGGCACACACATATATGTTGCATATGGCATATGGCACCGAGCATACGGCCAACTGTCACTCCGATCCGGCGGAACTGCGCCGTCATCCGCCGATCGCTCATTCTGCCCACTCATCATTACACGGCCAAAAAAGTAGTTTCGAAGTGGTAAAAGGATATGGGATCTATGTAAATAGGTCCTGAAAATGGTCATATCTTGGTTGAAAGTTGGATTTTTTGCAATATTTTTTAAAGGGATTTTGGAGGGAACTTTATAGAACCTATTGAAACCCAAAATGGTACTTCTTTGTGATTTTAAGTTCTATTAATCAGCTATATATATACTCCTTGTTTATTTCAGTAATATTTATAATATTTTAGGGTTTCAAATAATTTTGGAAATATTATAAAAATTATTAGGGATCTCGTATTATAGTAAGAAATTAGGTATAACACTCATTATTTCATAATTTTTTGGAGTAATCTTTATAGAACTTATTAAAACCCAAAATCGTACTCCTTTTGGATTTTAGGTTCTATTGATTAGCTATATATGTATATACTCCTTGTTTAATTTTAGTACCTTTTATAATATTTTAAGGGCTTAAAAAATGTAGGAAATATTATAAAGATTATTTAGGATTTTGTATTATAGTAAGAAATGAGGTATAACACTCATTATTTCATCATGTAGTACGTATTACTTGAAAATTAAGTTTTTTACCCCGAATCATAGTATCTTTATTAGTCTATTTAGAAAACGGACCCAAAACTAAACTGCGAACTTATTATAACTGGCGTTTCAAGATCTGTATGACTCGTAGTTCATGATATTGTATGAATCTTTAGTCAATTTCTCCCCGTGCACTGGACTTTTGACTTTCACACTTGGCGAATTGCCCACTTCACCCGATCCGATGCGATTTCGATCGCTGAGCTAATTAGCAGACTTGCAAAATTCATTTCAACGCCGCTGCGATGCTCCGTAGTTTGTTTTTTTTTATTCGCCAGCGGCAACAGAATGTTGCAACCCTTTCGCTTCAGTTTCTGTTTCAGTTTCAGCTCCGCTTCTTTTTTTTTTGTCGTCGCCGCTGTACGGATTGCAGTGGAAAATTTGTTTATCATTAACAGATTGCAGCAGCTCGCGCTGGAAAATGAATTATAATTATGCAGGAACCACCCTGGCGGGGATTTAAATATTAAATGTATGTGCCACACGCGGCGAGCGGGGATTTCAATTTGGATGCCTATTGTTTGCATAATATTTGGCAATTATTGGAACACGCTCACTGACAGTTTGGGAATCCCCTGATCCTCAGTGGAGTATCCTGCCAGGATGTGGATGCGGACGGTAGACGGATTTCTAAGCCGGCTTACCAGCTTTTTAGCGGGGGTTCTGGTTTTCTTCCTTCTCTCGGTTTATATTATGTGTTTTTTGGGGAGAGGGAGGGTCCTTGCAGCTTGTGCCCTTCGCAAAAGAAAGTTTCTTGCCCCGGGGCCAGTGCGAAAATTCGGTGGCATCGTGACTTCGATGAGGCAGGGGCGTTAGGGGGTTAAGGGCGCTGGAAAAAAAGGTTCCTTGAAATCAGAAAAACGAAAAAAAAATCCATTTCGCCCGCGGCGCTGGCAGCGTCTTGTTTGTCAATCAACAACAAAACGAGTACGAAAATCCGCGAATGCATCGGCATCTGGCGAAATCTGTTCCTGCCCCCGAGAACCAAAGCCTCTGGATCCTGAATACTGGGTTCTGAATTCAGAATTCCGAATACCGAATCCTTTTCAGCCGCAGCACTTCCTCTTTTCTGCGGCCAGCTGTTGATTAACTAACTGCATAATGAAGGAGTGGAGAAAAATGTGAGGAGGAGAAGCCGAAAGCGACAGAAATCGGGTTTTATTATGGTACTTGTACTTTTGGGAGGGGAATATCTTAGATAATACGAATAGAATAAGAAGATTAAATACTATGTAAACTTTAGATAGCTATTTAATTGGGTGATAATGAATAATTAGCTTCCTTGACTTAGGTTCTTAACTAAGAATTAAAAAAAAACAGTACCTATATCATTTAATTTTCAAGGTGTGTTCTATTTTCTGGCACTCCACCTACTTGTTGACCTTTAGTTACTTCTTTGACAACATAGCTAGAAACATCTTACCCCGAGCATTAACCCCTTCGTGGGTCTCCTGTCAGCTGTGACCAGTGTTTCCACGCCCTCTTGAAGAAACCGAAGCCCCCATAACCGAAGACCATCCATCCTATCCACACTCTACAGCTCCCTTTCGATGAGCATTTGTTTTTTATCACCTTTACAAGCAATTAATTAAATTTTTATCGATTAACCAAGTGACACGCAATGCGAAGGCGAACAGAAGTTGGCAACAAAGGCGAAGACGGAAACGAGCCAAGAAATGTAAATTCGTTGCGTCTTTGGGCCAAGTTTAGGCTTGGGAAAGGGTTAGCGCTAGATCGGGGAATGGAAAAGGGGTGTGACCCAAGACGACGGCATTAGGAAATTGGTCTAACGATGCGGGTGAGCACAGCTGGCTAACCGGAGATCGGGGAACGGAGCAAGTGCACCCAGCGGGGCATGTAACCGGTTATCCAGAAACAGGAACAATAAAAATAATTCAATTATCTATAGCATCGCAGGCTAAATGGTCTACAAATTAGGGACAAGCCCACAGAAATGTGCGATGCGATGACAGGTTGCAGGATAGGAACGGGGGATTAAGCGGGTTCCTTCCGCAACAGTCGGGCTCCTAAGTTACCGAGGAAAAGGTGTAGGGAATACCCATACCCATACCGCACTCAAAT
This sequence comes from Drosophila mimetica, assembly GCA_037075245.1. NCBI lineage: Eukaryota > Metazoa > Arthropoda > Insecta > Diptera > Drosophilidae > Drosophila > Drosophila mimetica. The sequence continues at coordinate 24,584,262 of JBAMCH010000005.1, read as the reverse complement.
CGAATTACTGTGCCAAAAGAGTGTGCGAGGGCGTCAAAGTGTTAACAAGTGTCATGTGCCCAAGGATCAGAGATGATGAATGCGCGGGATACACTGTCGAGAAGGTTTACAACTGTCGGTGGGAAAGTAGCTAGATTTTATAGAGGTTCCCTAACTGCTAAAAACAAAACTATTATTATATTATTTCTCTTTTAAACTCATAATATATATTTACAATTATGATGGACAGATTTCTTTATACCCATATAAAGTTTAAACTTATATTTCACTTACAACAAATCTTATATATCACCGCAAAAGGTCCGTAACTTTTTGCAAGCTTATTAAAAGCTTATATTATATTGTTCGTTACTAATAGAAGTTTAATATGTGCAAAACGATTTTTGGTTGGATTACCTTAAGCTCTAAAGCTGTCAGACAAAGGCAGAGAACGGGGGATGATTTGGTTTTCAATAACTAGAAAGAGTGATATCAACTTTTTTAAAATGGATTACAGTTATGATACCTTCATGTAGGCTAATATTTTTAGCTATATGTTTTGGAAAAAAGTAGCCACTTGAGCAGCTCAGATGAGGACAAGCATCCTGAGGTCCTGTTCCAGCCTCTATGCCATCCTCTCTGTTCTTCCACTCATATCCCTGGAAACAAGAGTTGGCCAGCTGTTGCCTGTGTTTGTAAATGTATCCTATCCTGACTCGAGAACTCCTCCTCCTTTTCGTGATCCTGGATCCCGGGGCGTGCCATTGTACCTGTCAGGCATTCAATAGTTCTCAATTCCCAACCTGTATCGCCGTTGTTTGTTTTGGTCACCTGGAAAAGCAAAGCAAATCGCTTGGTCAAGCAACTGTGTAAATATATGTTATGCCCACGCAGGTCAAAATGCAATCGGCACGAGCTTGGATATTACGTAGATGACGAAGGCGACCGCAGATGTTTCATATTCGTAACGATAGTTCTGGAAATGTTATTAAAAGCAAAAATATTTTGTAGTCTCTTTAAAATTTTCCAAAAATTATATTTAAATGCAACGAACAAAGGTGTTACATAAAATCTTTATATATAAATGTTTTAAATTTGAATTGCTTAAGATTCTTTCCTTTCATAATATTAATCTGCAATTTTTTAATAATTTGTATATGCTACTTAAATTGGGTTAAAAAAATCTAAAAAAAATTTTAACCCTATAAATCAATAGAAATACTTAAAAAAAATATGAAAATATTTACACCAAAGGCAATAAATTTTCAGAAATAAGAAGAAAAACATCAAGCACACCTCCCCATTCCCCATTTCCCCACAAATAGTAACTTTACACCATAGCTTTTGATTTTACTGCATTTATTTTGAAAAAAATAGTTATATAGTTAACTTAAAATATCAATAAATACTTGTTTAAAATTAAATAATGGAAAAAAAAGTTGTGGATACAAAAACTACATAACAGCAGCGGCAAAAAAAAAGTTGTATAAATAATTGGATTAAATATTGATGAACTTAGGCTATTATGTACAGTAATGGGTTATAGGTTAGTGTTTTTAGACTTAGGAACTAGATAAGCGTCATAGTTAAGCGTTTTCCCCCCGTTTGTCAGCGTTGCTTGCTCTTCTCTTCTCTTCTTGTGGCTCAAGGATTTCGAAGGACCTCTTCTTAGACATATATGGACGACGGCAGGGCCAGTCCCACCTCGAAGTAGTTGCGCTCGTCGACCTTGTAGCGCTTGATGGGCGACTCCTTGGCGATGGTCTCCTTGCGGCCCCGCTTCATCGTCTTCACCGGGGTCTCCAGGCAGAAGGTGTTGTCGCAGGGCGCCGGCAGATGGGTGGTGGAGGCCACCGGGGTGGCCAGTTGGATGAGCACGTTGTGTGGTATCTTGCTCAACGGCGAGGCCGGTTCCGGGGTGGCCATGAGATTGTGCATGGGCAGTGGCACCAGGCCGAAGCTCAGATCCGCGGCCGGGTCATCGCCAGGTGCGTAGGATGGCGAGAGCACCTCCTGCGGGCAATTCGACTCCATTTGCTGCTTGACCAAGGTGCGCCTGCGCAGATTGAAGGTCGAACGCCGCGGCTTCTTCTTGCTGCTGGCGTCCGCCTTGCAGGCAGAGTCCAGGATGGCATCTATCAGGCGATCCAAGGTCTGATCGCCCATCTGCGTGGAGGCTGGAGGCTGTGGGGTGGTGCTGGGACGCACTTCGATCTTGGCGGGTGCTTCTCGCACTTCCGGTTCCGGTGCAGGCAGCTCCTTCACCTCCGGCTCCAGAGTGGCCACAAAGTCATCGTCCAACCGGCGCTGCCTCAGCTGCTGTTGAGCCGAGCCGACAATGTAGCGTGGCTGCCCCAAGAAGGGATCCATGCCGCGCAGAGCCAAGTGCTGTCCGCTGGGCAAACCATTCGGGGAGTAATCCTCGGCGAATCGCGGCAGGGTGGTGGCATATCGCACACTCTGCACCCTTTGGGGCGCCACATTGCGTGGCAGGGCCGCCTCCGGGGTGACATTGCGTATATCGCTGAGGGGAGCCAGAACCAGGGGGCTGTTGAGCAGCCGGGAAATGGGCACCACCGGGGTCGAGGTGAAGCCCACGGTGTCGGGCACATTCTCCTTGTTGGCTATCGTGGCTCTTCGCTGCCTGCGCTGCCGCCTCTGGAGTCGCCTCCTCTGCGTTTCACTGGGATCCAGATCCTGCTGCATGGGAATCTCGTTCAGGCGCTGCGCCGATGCCGTCCACTTGAGCATTTTGTATGTGATGATGATTGGGATTTCGATTTGGGTGCACAAAAAAAAAGATTTCGATCTGTAGACTGTGCTAGGCTAGTCTTCCTCTACTGCTCTCGACCGCTCTCGCTGACAAACTGAAGCGGTACGGGGAGCGGACCGGGTTTTATACCCGCTCGGCCGCTCGGGGGTTAATGGTTACGGGGTTACGGGGTTAGGGGTTGTTGCGCAAGAGGCACCCCGGCGGGCAGAAGGACACTCGCTCTCTCCAGCTCTGGCTCTCTCTCCCGCTCGCTCTCTCCCGCTCTCTCTCTCCCTCTAGATAAGGAGTTCTCTTCCTGGTCAAGAAGATATGATATTTGAAGTTATAAAGTAACTCTAGATCTGAAGGAACTTGAGAAAAAAGCTTTCAATAATCAAGATAAATACTTTTTTAGTTATATCTTAGAAACAATAAATCACCGAAACCCATTTTGTGCAATCTTAAAATTTGTGACATGGTATAATAAGTTTATATGATCTTGAAATGTAAACCATGATAAAATAATATCTTTAGTAATCCACAACAATTTATGATTTTGCATTATCCTAGCAGGATTTGATACTTTTTCGGGGAATGTTTCACCCAGTTCAGTTGTAGATCTTTTCCCACAGTTGATAGTCCTACGCGGGAATCCCCTACTACAATCCAATCCACTCATCCACAGCACCAGCGCACGAAAATGACATCTAGATGTCTATCGGCTAGCGCTTGGTTATTAAATTTGCTTTCATTCCCCCTCAAGGAAGTCCGCTTCCTTTTCTCCCTTTTCTCCCCCTCATTTGAATGGACAGCATTTTTCGAGGACAGCAACAGGCTGGAAAACAGAGAAAAAACAGGGAAAAACGGGGAGAAAAGGCGGAAGGAAGCCCAGGTTGCCCAGGCTAATTAGCCCATGCCAAAGTCCAACTTCCTGGCCGACAGCTCCTCGTCATTTTCAGTCGTTTTAGCCACTTGTCGTTGTGTTTGGTATCAGTATTAATTGCGGCTCTTTAGCGGCCGCAAATGCAATTTATATACTGGGCGGTTTTTTAATTGAAAATGTTTGCCACTTCCGGAAGGAAGCATTAGGAAAACGTTACAAACGCTGGGAAAAGTCCTGCGCAAAGTGTCAGTTGTTCAGCTGGCTGGGGAAAAGTTTCCAAAAGTAGGTTCATTATCGAATTATCAAGTTCTAAATAGGTTTATTCTAAAATAAGGGGATTGAGGGAGAGAACATTAAACCAATTAAACCAAGAGTTTTTTAATATAACATTCCAAAATAAAGAATCATATCGTTTAGTTTGCATTTGGGAATTTTGAAAACTAACAAACATCATGCTCTTAAAGGGGATTTAAGGAATAGGTTCCCAATTTCAACTATTTTAGTGATCTAGAACAAAAGCATAGCCGCAGCTCAAGGATATGAATATGAAAGATGAAATATGGAACCAATAAGCGGATATATTTCTGATGACAAGATCAAAGATAACTGCCCCCATATGTGGCCCTTGACCAGCTGTAGACACGAAATGATCATCGAGATGCCTGAGTGATCTTCAAGTGATCATCGACCGGGCCTCCTAAGTGAGGTTCAAGTGATGCGCGCTCGTCATCCTCCGGACTTGGATCACTCAAAGTGTCCGTGACCAACGTGGCCGGGTTATCTGGCTATCTGATCAGATCTCTGATCTCGTTTCTCGAATGGGTTCCGAGGTTCCCCTACTAATCTCTCTATTTGCGATCTATCGATCGCTGAAAGATTTCCGCTAACGGGGATCGTATATTTCGCACGTTATCCTTTCGTTTTTTTTGCGGTGAAAGTTGTTTGGTTTTGTAGGTTTTCTTTGTGACTATCTTCCGATCGGCTTTTGTCCTCGATCGGGACAAACAAAATACAAAGAAGAAAAGGGTGCCTGGGTAGTTAATTGATTGCCTCGTGTTCCATCCACCGAAATGGCGAATTTCTCAACTTTTCAACTCTTTTCCCCGCGTTTACTTAGCGAAATGAGCTCCTTTTGCTTGCGTTTTTACCCCGTTTTTTCTTCGATTTGCCCTCGTTATGTCCCCGAATCCTTCCGATTCCTCTTTGTGGCGTTGAGTTATCGCTGTTTACATAGCCGCACAAAAGGATTAAATGGGATTTTGAGAGAGTTTCCAGGGCAAAAGAAAGGATATCGATCGGCATGTTGATTAATATGATTTAACGAGAGCATCCTGCTAAACAAGGCGTATCCCGATTTGTCTTCGCTTGTCTTGTACTCGCATAATTTCCAGACAAAATTACCATAATCCTCGCATTTTCTGCGGTTTAAAGAGGGCAAGAGAATACAATAAAAAACAAATGGATAAAGAACTACACGAAAACCACTCAAATTCAATTTGAGTTTTCAGCATTTCGTGTGCGACGATTTTACGCTTAATTAACGAGCCCAAGGACCCCGAAGGCTGAAGGACTAAAGGACTGTCGCTGCCGAAGTCCAGTCCCGATCGCTATATGTGCTATATGCAAATTGCCCATGCATTTTTTACCACTCCACTCCACCGATCAACTGGATCGGATCAGCGGCCCTCTCGCTCGCTCGCACGCGTGTTTAGGGGAGAGCGCGTCGCCAAGAGGCACTTGACTTTCACTCTCACTCTTTCGGGGTCCCGAGATCCCATCCTGAGGGTCCGAGATCCCGAACCCGAAGAGGGATTTGCATGCTCGATGGCCTGTGGCTAAAAACTCGCCACTTTGGCGCATAAACTTTGCGAATTCCGCCAGAGATGCACACGTAACTCTTTTACTAGCTAGATTTTAAAGGGTTATATGCAAAAAGGAAATAAATTATGATCTTAAATTCAGTTTGGGAAAACTAATAATGGTTCCAAAAACTATCTTACACAGAGAAAAAAATGGAACAATATGGAACTCATATTTTTTCATAACAAAATGATAAGATTTCATATCAATATGGTATCATATGTTCAAAAATATCATTTTGATATGAACACTGAATGGATCAAAATTGATATGAAAAAATACCAGATTTAAGACTATTTTTGGTGTTTTTATTTCTCTGCGTACTGAAATAATAAAAAGTAAGGTTAAAAAAGCAAAAAATAATATTAAGTATTTATTCAGGAACATTTTTATATAGGTTTTGTATTTATTTTTTATATTTCTATAGATGAGTTCAGTTGATAGAGCTACCTCTGGCCCTTTTGAAAGTGTTAAGTGTAGCTACTTGATCCTCACTGAATCGCATTTCCCTCCCTTTGCATATATGTATGCTAACATCGCATGCAGATCGGGGGCACTGCTGCAGGACCTTATAGATAGGGCTGCTTTATTGTCGCTGCCTGTGATTAATGCGCCCGTGTTCGCATTGTTTGCGAAATTTATCGATATTTGATTTGCTGCGCGCGGCCGCCTAAAATGGTATTCAAAAACGCTCAAAGTGTATCAAATGTTTGTCGCGCGGCTTTGTTTGCGTTTTGCATAATGGAGGGAAAGTGTTTGCGAAAGGGGGAAATTCGAATTTCCATTCGAATAGGGAAAGTGCCAGGTTCGCGACTTCATTAACGCATTGCAAAAATCCAAGAGTGGGGGGAACTTTTTTTTTATTATTTTTACGACTCTGATATTAAGCGGAACCCACAAAAATGTGAAACCATTAAATCATAAATGAACTAAAATGATTAATTGATTTCATAACTTTTTCCGCTGGCACTTTTTGGTTTTGGAGCAGGGGAAAGAAATGGAATGAAATGAATTGCAATGACTGGCAGAATATAAAGGATAAATGGCAATTGCAATAACGGGCCCCTGGCAAATATCATGTTTATGCTCATAACTTTCAACTCAAAAGTCGACCAACTGTCAACTGTCAAATACGAGACAATTTCGCAGGCGAGTCCTGGCCATTTCGGGGGGTGGGGGACGATTGGGATGCTCTCTCTCTATAAGGACGACGACTCCGAATTGTGACCCTGAAAAAATAAAGCAGAGGCTGCTGCGCAAACTGGAACACACGAAAGGACACCCAAAGGATGCGTCTGAGGCAGACGTCGCAAGACAATGGATGCCATAATGAAGAGCAGACACAGCTACAGATACAGATACATTTCGAGAAGATCCTGCCACACAGATACAGATACGCAACGGGAGATGTCTGCAGCAGCCAAGGAGCAAAAACTAAATTACAACAAAGGAACGCTAAAGGAAAGGATGCGATTGCGAAGTGGGCTAAAAATCAGAGGGTCGGGGGCTGAAATTATTGCAAATAATTTAGAGCACATATTGCACATACAGGCATCCGAAACCGAGGAAAAAAAAGGATCCGATCCCTTTTCGGTTTGTTCGTTTGTCATTTGCCCACGGCGAAAATCAGCAAGGATTCGCAAGGAGCAGAACCCAAGAAGTAGATCTCCCAGCCCCTCGAACATAAATTTGCAACAATTAAAAACAAAGTTAATTAAAATTTATGTGCGACAGTTTTCTGCGCACTCGCACACTCGAGAAAAAGAAAGTGCCGATCGGGCCCATCCTTTTCTCCTAATTGCTGGGTGTGTCCTGCGAAACGGGGAGGCATTCTGCGCCTCAACAGCCCACTTAAAAAAGATGCGTCTAGATAGGGGACACACCGTACAGGGTGTACGGTACAAAGGTATCAAGAAAGAAAGTCCGAATTTGGCAAATAAAGATGTTTGGCCATAGCCGCACATAAAAAATGGGCGGACCCAGGAGGCGGAGGCGATGACCACTGACCAGTTGACCTTCATACGAGGCGTACAAAAGATTTAATAGCCTATTGGTCAAATAGATGGCCAGATTTTTACACAATCGTTTTCATGTCGCCTTGTTTCATGGAATTGCAGACCTTACATATTCAGCAATTTAAAAAAAAGCCTCAATAATGAATTTTAGAACCGGGTTGAAGTTTTGTATTATTTCACATTTTTGCCAAAAATCGAAATCTTTATTTTCCGCCATAAAAAAATCAGTATTTTTGGAACTAATTGTCCAAAAATAGAGTGTCATACCTTCCCGAACTCGTAATTAAATTCTCTGCAACTTGGCATTTCCAGTTAAAATTTTTAATTTTTTGAAAATTTTCGCAAAAAATTGTGATACAACCCCTTACAAAAAAATCGAAAATTTGAAAATTTTTTAATTTTCCCAAATCAGCCGGAGAGTGCACTAATATTAAATATCAGGTTGTTATCTGCTCAGAACAGTTCGCCGTTTTAATATCGGAGCATTTTTTCAAAAATTAGAGCAAAAACAAATTATAGGAAAAATCCGATTTTTGCCAAAAATCGACATCTTCATTTTCCGCCAATAAAAAAGTCAGTATTTTTGCTATACAAATGGAACTAATTGTCCAAAAATGGAGTGTCATACCTTCCCGAACTCGTAATTACATTTCCTATAACTTGGCATTTCCAGTTAAAAGTTTTAATTTTTTGAAAATTTTCGCAAAAAATTGTGATACAACCCCTTACAAAAAAATCGAAAATTTGAAAATTTTTTAATTTTCCCAAATCAGCCGGAGAGTGCACTAATATTAAATATCAGGTTGTTATCTGCTCAGAACAGTTCGCCGTTTTAATATCGGAGCATTTTTGCAAAAATTAGAGCAAAAACAAATTTTAGAAAAAATCAGATTTTTGCCAAAAGTCGACATCTTTATTTTCCGCCAATAAAAAATTCAGTATTTTTGCTATACAAATGGAACTAATTGTCCAAAAATGGAGTGTCATACCTTCCCGAACTCGTAATTAAATTTCCTATAACTTGGCATTTCCAGTTAAAATTTTTATTTTTTTGAAAATTTTCGCAAAAAATTGTGATACAACAAATTTGAAAATTTTTTAATTTTCCCAAATCAGCCGGAGAGTGCACTAATATTAAATATCAGGTTGTTATCTGCTCAGAACAGTTCGCCGTTTTAATATCGGAGCATTTTTGCAAAAATTAGAGCAAAAACTAATTTTGGAAAAAATCAGATTTTTGCCAAAAGTCGACATCTTTATTTTCCGCCAATAAAAAATTCAGTATTTTTGCTATACAAATGGAACTAATTGTCCAAAAATGGAGTGTCATACCTTCCCGAACTCGTAATTAAATTTCCTATAACTTGGCATTTCCAGTTAAAATTTTTATTTTTTTGAAAATTTTCGCAAAAAATTGTGATACAACCCCTTACAAAAAAATCGAAAATTTGAAAATTTTTTAATTTTCCCAAATCAGCCGGAGAGTGCACTAATATTAAATATCAGGTTGTTATCTGCTCATAACAGTTCGCCGTTTTAATATCGGAGCATTTTTGCAAAAATTAGAGCAAAAACTAATTTTAGAAAAAATCAGATTTTTGCCAAAAGTCGACATCTTTATTTTCCGCCAATAAAAAATTCAGTATTTTTGCTATACAAATGGAACTAATTGTCCAAAAATGGAGTGTCATACCTTCCCGAACTCGTAATTAAATTTCCTATAACTTGGCATTTCCAGTTAAAATTTTTATTTTTTTGAAAATTTTCGCAAAAAATTGTGATACAACCCCTTACAAAAAAATCGAAAATTTGAACATTTTTTAATTTTCCCAAATCAGCCGGAGAGTGCACTAATATTAAATATCAGGTTGTTATCTGCTCAGAACAGTTCGCCGTTTTAATATCGGAGCATTTTTTCAAAAATTATAGCAAAAACAAATTATAGGAAAAATCCGATTTTTGCCAAAAATCGACATCTTTATTTTCCGCCAATAAAAAAGTCAGTATTTTTGCTATAAAAATGGAAATAATTGTCCAAACATGGAGTGTCATACCTTCCCGAACTCGTAATTAAATTCTCTGTAACTTGGCAATTCCAGTTAAATTTTTTATTTTTTTGAAAATTTTCGCAAAAAATTGTGATACAACCCCTTACAAAAAAATCGAAAATTTGAAAATTTTTTAATTTTCCCAAATCAGCCGGAGAGTGCACTAATATTAAATATCAGGTTGTTATCTGCTCAGAACAGTTCGCCGTTTTAATATCGGAGCATTTTTGCAAAAATTAGAGCAAAATCAAATTTTAGAAAAAATCAGATTTTTGTCAAAAATCGACATCTTTATTTTCCGCCAATAAAAAATGCAGTATTTTTGCTATACAAATGGAACTAATTGTCCAAAAATGGAGTGTCATACCTTCCCGAACTCGTAATTAAATTTCCTATAACTTGGCATTTCCAGTTAAAAGTTTTAATTTTTTGAAAATTTTCGCAAAAAATTGTGATACAACCCCTTACAAAAAAATCGAAAATTTGAAAATTTTTAATTTTCCCAAATCAGCCGGAGAGTGCACTAATATTAAATATCAGGTTGTTATCTGCTCAGAACAGTCCGTTGTTTTAATATCGGAGCATTTTTGCAAAAATTAGAGCAAAAACAAATTTTAGAAAAATCTGATTTTTGCCAAAAATCGACATCTTTATTTTCCGCCAATAAAAAAGTCAGTATTTTTGCTATACAAATGGAACTAATTGTCCAAAAATGGAGTGTCATACCTTTCCGAACTCGTAATTAAATTTCCTATAACTTGGCATTTCCAGTTAAAATTTTTAATTTTTTGAAAATTTTCGCAAAAAATTGTGATACAACCCCTTACAAAAAAATCGAAAATTTGAAAATTTTTTAATTTTCCCAAATCAGCCGGAGAGTGCACTAATATTAAATATCAGGTTGTTATCTGCTCAGAACAGTTCGCCGTTTTAATATCGGAGCATTTTTGCAAAAATTAGAGCAAAATCAAATTTTAGAAAAAATCAGATTTTTGTCAAAAATCGACATCTTTATTTTCCGCCAATAAAAAATGCAGTATTTTTGCTATACAAATGGAACTAATTGTCCAAAAATGGAGTGTCATACCTTCCCGAACTCGTAATTAAATTTCCTATAACTTGGCATTTCCAGTTAAAAGTTTTAATTTTTTGAAAATTTTCGCAAAAAATTGTGATACAACCCCTTACAAAAAAATCGAAAATTTGAAAATTTTTAATTTTCCCAAATCAGCCGGAGAGTGCACTAATATTAAATATCAGGTTGTTATCTGCTCAGAACAGTCCGTTGTTTTAATATCGGAGCATTTTTGCAAAAATTAGAGCAAAAACAAATTTTAGAAAAATCTGATTTTTGCCAAAAATCGACATCTTTATTTTCCGCCAATAAAAAAGTCAGTATTTTTGCTATACAAATGGAACTAATTGTCCAAAAATGGAGTGTCATACCTTTCCGAACTCGTAATTAAATTTCCTATAACTTGGCATTTCCAGTTAAAATTTTTAATTTTTTGAAAATTTTCGCAAAAAATTGTGATACAACCCCTTACAAAAAAATCGAAAATTTGAAAATTTTTTAATTTTCCCAAATCAGCCGGAGAGTGCACTAATATTAAATATCAGGTTGTTATCTGCTCAGAACAGTTCGCCGTTTTAATATCGGAGCATTTTTTCAAAAATTAGAGCAAAAACAAATTATAGGAAAAATCTGATTTTTGCCAAAAATCAACATCTTCATTTTCCGCCAATAAAAAAGTCAGTATTTTTGCTATACAAATGGAACTAATTGTCCAAAAATGGAGTGTCATACCTTCCCGAACTCGTAATTAAATTTCCTATAACTTGGCATTTCCAGTTAAAATTTTTAATTTTTTGAAAATTTTCGCAAAAAATTGTGATACAACCCCTTACAAAAAAATCGAAAATTTGAAAATTTTTTAATTTTCCCAAATCAGCCGGAGAGTGCACTAATATTAAATATCAGGTTGTTATCTGCTCAGAACAGTTCGCCGTTTTAATATCGGAGCATTTTTTCAAAAATTAGAGCAAAAACAAATTAAAGGAAAAATCCGATTTTTGCCAAAAATCGACATCTTTATTTTCCGCCAATAAAAAAGTCAGTATTTTTGCTATACAAATGGAACTAATTGTCCAAAAATGGAGTGTCATACCTTCCCGAACTCGTAATTAAATTTCCTATAACTTGGCATTTCCAGTTAAAATTTTTATTTTTTTGAAAATTTTCGCAAAAAATTGTGATACAACCCCTTACAAAAAAATCGAAAATTAGAAAATTTTTTAATTTTCCCAAATCAGCCGGAGATTGCACTAATATTAAATATCAGATTGTTATCTGCTCAGAACAGTTCGCCGTTTTAATATCGGAGCATTTTTGCAAAAATTAGAGCAAAAACTAATTTTAGAAAAATCCGATTTTTGCCAAAAATCGACATCTTTATTTTCCGCCAATAAAAAAGTCAGTATTTTTGCTATACAAATGGAACTAATTGTCCAAAAATGGAGTGTCATACCTTCCCGAACTCGTAATTAAATTTCCTATAACTTGGCATTTCCAGTTAAAATTTTTATTTTTTTGAAAATTTTCGCAAAAAATTGTGATGCAACCCCTTACAAAATAATCGAAAGTTTGAACATTTTTTAATTTTTCCAAATCAGCCGGAGAGTGCACTAATAGTAATTATCAGGTTGTTATCTGCTCAAAACAGTTCGCCGCTTTAATATCGGAGCATTTTTGCAAAAATTAGAGCAAAAACAAATTTTACAAAAAATCAGATTTTGGCCAAAAATCGAAGTCATCATTTTCCGCCAATAAAAAAGTCAGTATTTTTGCTATAAAAATAGAAATAATTGTCAAATATGGAATGGAATACCTCGAAGTGCTCATAATTAAATTCCCAATCGATTGATGGTCATTCAAAGTTATATTATTTATGATTAATTGAACTCTAGACCAATTTCATTGCCTTTTCCCGCCCGCTGTTTCGGAATCCTTTGGTGGATTGCGATCGGGCGGCGCCTACTTTGCATAGGAACCACAATTGGCGCCTCTGGTTTTACGATCCGGCGGGGGGTTGCTATGGTCCTAGGATCCTACGATCTTGAGGATTTGGGCCACAGTGTCCTGCTCCGCTTCCGATCGGCCCAGTTCGAATTGGCGCATCCTTTGTTCGCCTCACGAGCTCTCGACGCAGACAAAGGCGGCCTGTCAGTTTTTTGATGCGCTGCCGATGCGTAGCAGATTTATTGGCCTTTGGCTTTGTTTGATCGCATTCTGGTCCGAGGCCTCAGATTCGGACTGCGACTCGTCCTTGTCACGTTCCACACGCTGCGAGGATCGGAGAACTAACAGAATATAGAGCCCTGAACTAAGGAGCGTGAAAGTGCCGAATGTCCGGCAGCCGGACCTCAACAAAGGATCAAGGATCGGAGATGAGCCAATTTCAATTTCAATTTCAGTTCCCATTCCAAATTCTTGCGCAAAAATTACCCAAAACGTCTCTAAATTAGAGCAACTGTCTTGGGCCCTTCTGGGCTCTACTGTGGTGCGCCGAGTGTATAGTGGTTCGGCGGTGGTTGGAGGGCCCACTGTGCATTGCAGCTGTCTCCATGGTCCATCGTCCTTGGTACTTGGTCCTGCGTGGCTACCGGACTTATCGCCTATTATCCTTTTACCTGGAGCCGACAGGACTGCCAGAAGGAGGAGCCCTTGAAAGGCTTTCCCTAAATCTGAATCGAACCAGAGCAGACTTATCGCAATGGTTTTCTGAACCAATTTAATTTGGGACCTTCTGGTATATAAATCTTTTCTAAGACGATCTAGCTGGGTGAAACGAATTAGTATAGTTGGAATACTATAAATGATATTTTATTATAATATATAATAATAATATATTATTTTATTATAAATGTGGATTTTGAATCAATATCACAACAAGATCCATAAAAAGAGATCTAGGAATATAATCCATTGTTTAGGAACTCCTTCGAAACATCTCAAGTTACCATTCATTCCACCATAACTCCATTTAGCACTGACCATTCAAAGTTTATTAGAAACGAATTATGCAATCACAGGGCATAAAAGGGAACAAGGGAAAGTCAGGGAAGACAGGACCCTCCGGGCGCATCCTTCGCATGTAATTAGCCCTGCAGCTCGTCAATATGGAAATCTCTGCCTGCCACCTTGATTGACAATCCCCCTGATCCTGATCCGATCCCGATCTGCCAGACCTCTCAAAAGTGATGTTCTGCGAGGGACGGCGTTCATAAAAAAAGGAAACATTTCCCACGTAACCCAAGATGTCGGGAAAAAAAGAACAGAAAAGCAAAAAACGTCGCACCCCCAGGAGAAAGCAATGTTGTTGCAACCATAGCTAACAAGCCTGTAATTACTCGGCAAAGATTGTTGCCCATGTAACACCTTAATGGACTTTGCGTCAGTAACTCTCGTCACCGTTCACCGTTCACCGTTACCCCCCAGGAAACCCGGGGAAATTTGCATAAAAAATCCCGAAATACCCGAGAAATGAGAAATGAGAAACGAAACGAAACGAAAGTCCGTGACCGTGTCAGGGTGAATCCTTTCGATGATATTTTGACATGACATCGTGGAAATATTTATTTGTCATCGCCTTGACAAAGGGATTAGGCGCAATCATATTTTACGGACATGGAAATCCGTGTTTTGCCGTCCCGGAATTAGCATAGGTCCAAAGTGGGACGGGGGAAATATTTTGACACCCAGTCCCGTGCAAGGATACACACAGGATAGTGCACAAAAGACAGTTCAATTATGCGCACAAAGGGTTAGGTTAGGGTTGTTGCCAAGGAGTTGGAGTTTTGGTTTTCAGTTTTGACCATCGTAAGCTGGCTTACATAACCCAAGGGCACAAAAGCAAATCGGAACTAAGTCGCTCAAGGAGCTGCAGGATGTGTTAAGATCCCCTGACATCTGCCGGACTTATCTAGCCCTTCCTTATCGCCGGTGCCGCATCGCTCGGGGTTCCTAAATGCAGCAATTAACTTAAAGACCACCTCGAGATGTCCCAGGGAAGGCAAGGAGCAGCGGGTCACTCAAGCGCGGAGTCCAAAGTCAGCCTCTAAGTAGTTGCACTTCCGACAATTACGCTCAGGACCCCGAGGACTGGACATTCCTTGGCTCCTGTGGGGGAGTAATCGTAGTCGAAATGATTGCGGTCAACGGCGGCTTCTCGTTTCTCAGGGTCATAGATCGCTAAACATGCTCTCCCCCTTCGCGAACCCTCCTGTGGCTTACTTTCTTGGGCTCTTCTTAGTTGGTTTTACATATCATATTGATTTTGTGCATCTTGGCGTAAATTATATACCATATTTATGAACATGTTTTGGTCTTCATGATACGTCCGATATGATCATCTTTATAACAAGCTCCCAAATATCGCTTTTATTCTATTTATGATTTAAACGAAATGATATTATATAGGTAGTTATGTTTTTATAGATGTCTTAATATTTTTATAATATTTTTTATCAATTTTTTTATTTCATCTTTCACTTTTACAATCAAAAATGTTTTTCCCTCTTTATTTGTATACATGATTTAAACGAAATGATATTAAATAAGTACCTATTTTTTTTATAAATGTTTTGATATTTTTATAATATTTTTATTATTATTTTGAATTATATCTTTCACTTTTACAATCTAAAAATGTTTTTTTTTTCTTTCTATCATGATTCAAACAAAATGATTTTATATAGGTTCAATATTATTAATTTTATCTTTCATTTTTACAATCCAAATATGTTTTTCCCTCTTTCGTTACAGTGAACACAATGGGTGCAGTAAACGTCCTTGGCTGCCCGCCATTTCTAAGTGCATGCAAATCAATAGCATATCATATCATACCCACACCTATTGATTGAGTAGTGACCATCGCACAAAGCCGGGCCTAACATGAAAAACAGCTCTATAAAACTAAGTAAACAGCGCTGCGAAACACCGAAACCTACCCAAAAGCAACTCACCACCCCCCTTGCATAAACAGACACTCGAAATTAAGAAATTACAATGCGGTGGTACAAAACGTCGCATGGCCAATTAAATTGCATTCGTTTTAGGCCTATAAAAATATCGAAAATAGTTGGAACAACTTGCATGAAGCGATAAGCAAATACCAATAAAAAGGACATCGCTTCGGTCCTTTTTTTTCGGAAGGGAGCAGAGTTGTGGGATGATACGGAAAGCGAGAGGAATACCGAATGGAGCGTCGCGTCATCTGGCTGATCGGTTCGTGTTGGACAATTTAATGCAATTAGTGCGATATGCGATGGTCAGTGCTTCAGTTTTTCGGTTTTTCGGGACAGGACATCTCTCTATCGGTATCGGTAATTACATAATTACAGCGCGTGTCCCTGAAATCGAGGGGTACATGATATCGTACGTACATCCACCCTCTCTTTTCGGATCAGAAGAAGGTGGCACATGTCATATGCCGCGGCATTCCAGTTCCGATTCCGATTTCACTCGGCTGATTAATGATATTATGTAATCCCATTAGGGGCCTTTCGGCCTCGGGGCAGAAAAAAAAAACAAGAACCGAAGAGAAAATGCCAATGGGAATGCCTGTGAAATGCAATCAACCGCAATAATCGCGAAAAGCGAAAATCGAAAATCGCAAAAATCGAAAGCAAAACATTAGGCGCCTAATGCGACTTAGCCCGCAAAAGGGCGGGGATCTAGAAATGGAAATGGAACTAGAAATGCGACTAGAAATGGCAATGGAGAGCCCAAGAAAACCAGACCAACGACCCACTTCAATGACGATGTGTTAATTTCGTTTGATTGACATCTGTCGGCCTGTGCGAGCCCGATCCTCATTTTAAGGAAGAATCTGCCGTTCTTCCTTAAAAAAAGGAAATGTCCCGTCTCTTGACTTGTCATGTAAATCTCAAGGATGTTGTTGCGGCTGGCCAAGCATGACACTACATTTTTCTCGGGGACTTCACATTCACATCGGATATCGTCTTTTTTGGGGAAGGACCTCACGTCACAGGATTGTCCCGATTGAGCTGTCAGCGGATGATGACGGGGCACAAAGTCACAATCAGAAGCAGCAGATAAACAACTTTTTGCAGACCGAACTTGAAACAGATATCCCATATGAAACGAGGACATCTTACGGGAGAGTCAATGTCAAAACTTTCTTCGAAAGACAGATGCAAACCTGGCCGGCAACGGACCAAAAAAAAAAAGAGCAAACGGCTGAGCAGGGGGAAGGATTGTAATTTAAGACACTCTGCCATTCATGACGTTTAAATTTCGCAAATTGTCAAAAATTATTGCATTCGATATGCAGCGAACAAAACGGCAAAGGGAAAATTGTGCAATGAAGCCGACAACATTTTGCATGCCTCGCAAACCTTAACCCTTGAGTGCGGAGAGGAGGTCCTCTAATCACTCGGAAAATGCCTCCCATCGCCGCCCCTCTTGCGAACTTCTTGAGGAGTGTGTGAAAAATTGATAGACTTGTCATTCGGGGTGGATTTCCCTTTCGCCCGTTGTCCTCCTTCTCATAAAGTTGCATAAATGTCAGGCGACTGTCATGACAACCTCTTGTAAACGCCCCATAATTTTTATTATTAATGGACTCGCCCCGCCGTAATCGATGAGCGGGCATATCTTATATCTTATATCTGCCATCGATTTCGCATGCCGAAAAGAGTTGGCAGGGGCTATAAGGATTGTCTGCAGACCCATCCATTCATATTTTTTATTGCCTTTTACCCAAGTCTTTAAATTGAAGGCCACAGAACATATTTTTCAACTCGCTTCATGCTTAGATTAATTTATATGCTTTAAAATAACTTAATAACTCAAGATTAAATCAGCTGATAAATTAAGCTTATTTTTATTTTTTTAACAAATTAAAAACTCACAAATGTGATACTAGATAAATTTGTATAAGTAATAACAGGGCAACTAGTTACAATTTATATACCTTACATTAAACATGCAAACTAATATCAACTTAACCCAATATTGTAATCTAGATTTATTAATTTTAAGTTATTTTTTATTATTTGTTATTATTGTAATCTACATTTTTTAATTTTAAGTTATTTTATTTTTGTATTATTTGATTTTTTATTAATTTTTAATTCATTAATTTAAACAAATTTATTTCATAAAAATCTTTAATTTTGTAACGTATAAAATTTGAATAATAGATAAATATTTATCGAGTCGAGTCTTTGCTAAAAACAGTAAGGTTTCACACCCGGAATATAGCAAAGTTTCTTACCATCGGTAAAAAATATGTAATCTACACTGTAAAATCAATATAAATACTCAATGTCCCCGCTAGATGTCGCTCACATCAGATTGGCCGACATAACACCAAATCAACACTCAAAAAATATTGCGGCAGCAATATCCTTTAAAATGTCCTAATTTCATATCCTAATTTTCCACCAAATAGAATCACCATTTTCGCTGAAGCAAATAAAATTTTGCAATGTCATACTCCGTTGGACACGAAATTTAATTTTCAGTCGATTCACAATAAGGCCTACAAAATTTTAATATACTGTTTTTTTTGCATTTGCAAATTGTCAAAATAATTTTAAAACAAAAATTTTTTTTATTAAATGTACTCCTAAACATATATTTTAAAACATCCATTATTTTCTGTGCAAGGGAAAGATAATTTATTATTTTTATTTAATTTTATAGCCCCACAAACATAACAACATTTTAATAACGAACAATAAAAACAAATGGGACTGTTCGTTTTCTCAACAAAATGCTTTATTTCCAGATTAATTACCAGGCGAACAGAAGCGCTCAGCAGGTGGAAAACGAACAGCTGATCAGTTTAATCAACGCGTGCATAGGGATGGCCTTTCTTGGGCACGCCCCATACAAACTCGTGCCGGCCGTGCTAAATTCGTAGCACGAACACAAAAGCAGCGTGGTTTCCCATCTCTAGTTTTCTCTTTGCTTTGAACTAACGGTTCTTCTCGAGCAAGCTCGACTCCCATTGGTCAATTTCCAAGATGGCCACCCATTTCCCATGGAATGGGCAGCCATCTTGGAAATCAGATCAGCTGTTTGAGTTAAATCAGAGCAACCAGCTGCTGCTTGCTATTTTTTCTGTTCGCCTGGTACCTAAGATCCGTAAATTGGTATTATATCAAGGAATTATGGGCCGTGGCGGGTAAATATGGTTTATTAGGAGTGTGCCACCCTCAGCAAATACATGGACTCTTGTTTCTACCAAGTGATTGCACATCTCTAGATTGTGAAATAATGAAACCCAGCAGCCACCTTCTACTTTTTATGTTCGCCTGGTATCAAAAATTAAGAAATTTGTATTGAAACCCTTGACTGGTTAATTTTCAGCCGAGATGTGGCTCATTTTGTCGGTCGAAACGAAGGACTTTCCGATATGATGTACCAGGCGAACAGAACCACTTAGCAGGTGTAAAATAAACAGCTGATTAGTTTAATTCGCTCCTACTTAGGGGTGGACTTTTTCAGGCACGCCCCATACAAACTCGTGACTGTCGTGCTTACTTCGTAGCACGAACACAAAAACAGCGTGGTTTCCCATCTCTAGTTTTCTCTTTGCTTTGAACTAACGGTTCTTCTCGAGCAAGCTCGACTACCATTGGTCAATTTCCAAGATGGCCGCCCATTTCCCATGGAATGGGCAGCCATCTTGGAAATCAGATCAGCTGTTTGAGTTAAATCAGAGCTACCAGCTGCTGCTTGCTATTTTTTCTGTTCGCCTGGTATCTGAGCTCCGTAAATTGGCATTTTATCAAGGAAATATGTGTCGGGGCGGGTCAATATGGTTTCTTAGGGATGTGCCACCCTCAGCAAATACATGGATTCTTGTTTCTACCAAGCAATTGCACATCTCTAGTTTACGAACTGCTGAAACCCAGCAGCCACCTACTAATTTTTATGTTCGCCTGGTGTCAAAAATCAAGAAATTCATCTTGAAACTGCCAAGTTGAAAATTACGGTAAATTTGGTGGCATTTGCGGCCAATTTGGGCGGCCAAATCGACCAAATCTCTCGTATATCTACTCTTGAAATACCAGGCGAACAGAAATTCCAGTAGGTGGCTGCGGAATCTGAACTTGGACAAGCTAACGGTTGTTTTCCAAGAACTGGAAGGGCAGCCATCTGAAAATCAGCTGCGCCCAAAAGCAGGCAATGAAAAATTCATACTTTTTTGCGGTAGCCCAAAAGTATGCAACACAAAATATTTTTTTAAAAAATAATTTGATTTACCGCTACTTTTTGTTTGTCCGGCAGTTCAAAATAGACAAAGTTATTTTTGGATAATTTATTTTAATATTTATTTCTTATGGATATGAAAAAAATTCACTTAAGAGCTAAATACTATGGGCTAGCTGGGACCTGGACCTCTACAACTATAGGTGGTTCGATTGATTGGTTAACTGGTTAGATTGCGAGATGCACTTACGGCTAATACATTTTACAAATATAACGTATACTCCAAGGACTTAAAGTACTTAAATGCGAGTGTGTGTTAAAAAAAAGAAAGTTGAGCCCCCTAAACTATTCACAGATAAGCTGACCCAAGAAACAGCATCGATTCGGATCTTCGCGTTCAACGCATCAAGAGAGGAATGGACTTTTAGGCGGTGGCCGCTTTGGCGGAGGTGAAAGCGGCCAACTGGGCTTTGAGGGCATCGATCTGGCACAACAGCTCGATGTTCTGGCGCTCCAGATAGGCGGCCCTGATGGCGATCTCATCCTCCTTGATGCGGCGACGATCGCGGGACTTCTTGGCGGCGGCGTTGTTCTTGCGGCGCCGCTCGTAGTAGGCGGCATCCTTCACCTGGCTGCCCGAGTGATTGATTCCCGAGTTCACGCCAGTGGCGTTGGCCAAGTGGCTGGAGTTGCTGGCGGAGGAGGACTTGCCCTCGAAGTTGCCAGCCTGGGAATCGCAGTCGCTGGACTCCTCGGCCGCAGCACGATCCTCACTCTCGCTGTTGTTGTTCGAGGAGCTGCCTTCGTTGACGGAGCCGCTCCTTGAGTTGGTCCTGCGCATCTTGGGATTGGTTACGGTGCGTGATCCTCCGTTGGAGCTGCGGATCTGCTCGAGCACCCTCTTGCGGTACTCTGTGTAGCGCTCCACTCGCGGATTGTCGAGCAGGACATCGGTGGCGGCGAAATTGGCTGCAATGACCAGGGGATCCCGGGGAAAGGCCTTGAATGGGCGAGTGTTCTTGCCAGCCTCTCCACTGGAGGCGGAGGTGGTGGGTGTGGTGGCCTCCACAGCCGGCGATTGGGGATTCTCGAGGACATCTATCTGCATGGTGCTGGCATTGCTGGCGGGTCTTGGTGAGTTGGTCGAGGACGAGGAGGCAGCAGCAGCGGCGGCGGCTGCAGCAGAAGCGGCCGCAAAGGTTTGAAGAAGGTTAGCGGTGGGTGTGACCTTGAGCGGGGCAGCCGTGGGCGTGGCCTGCTCCTGCTTGATGTTGTTGTAGTAGAAAGCGGGATAGAGGGAGGCCAGTTGCTGTTGCTGCTGCTGTTGTTGCTGCTGATGTTGCTGCTGCTGCTGTTGCATCTGGGCGGCATACAGGAGGTTGCTGGTGGGCGAGGCCGAGGGGGAGCCACTGCCATAGCTGTAGCTGGTCTGATAGGGCGAAGGAGTCTTCCTGGGAGTCTCCACGCTGTCGCAACGACGGGAAAGATCCAGGACCTCGGCAGAGGGAGCCTGCTGCTGGTGCTGCTGCAGTTGCTGATGTTGCTGCTGCTGCTGCTGTTGCTGCTGCTGCTGGCTGAGGGCAGCTCCCAGCAACTGCTGCTGGTAGGCATAGGCCGCATACAGATCCATCTTGGGCAGACCCAGGGATCCCTGAACGGGCAGCTGGCTGTGCGGCAAGTGGTGCAGCGATTGCTGCTGGTGGGGCGTCTGGTGGTGCTGATACTGATGGTGGTGCATCAGGGGCTTGCGATCTATAAAGAATAGGAGAGAGAGAGGCGATTCGTTAGTCTACAGATCGAGGAGAATCCTGGGGGCGTGGTTAACTTACCGGTCTTGAGATCGAAGAACTGCCCGGCCATGAGTTTCTCGTGCATTAGCATGGTGATTGGTGTACGGTTTCTGGGTTTAATCCAACTGAGTGATGGGCTGATATAGTCTGTATAGACTGATGATCTTCTAGCTCTGCTCTTGCTGTCTATATATCTTCACGCTGACGATGTCGAACGCAAACTGATTTCCTCTCGTCGGAACCCCCGGCATTTATACCCAAAATCCGGAGGCTGCGCCGACGCCTTCATTCAGTTGGCAATGGCGGACACGAGCGGCCAGCCGAAGCGGTACGAAGCAGGTAGGCGGTACAAAGGGCAAAGGGGTGATTCTGCCGCCGTCTCGCTCTCCTCTGTTGCCCTCTCTGTCGCGCCGCCTTCGAAAGGGTTTTACGATTTTACGAGGGTGCGGCTGCCCCTTTCCTTTTCGTCCTTTGGTTTTCGCATTTTTCGCAAAAATCTTGGCTCTTTATGCCATTGTTACTTCGCCATTTAGCGTAATTTAACAAAAAATAAAAAGAGTTTTTGAACTTTTCAACTCATTTCAACAGTTCCCGCGAAAGGATATGATTTTTTGGGGTTATAATGAGGCTCAATGAGGAAAAAACAGGGAAAATTTGCAGCACTCTGTGGTGATTTACATTTGGTTTTCACAGAATTCGTTGATAAGTTTCTGTACTTGCTTTGGAACTCGAATTTGTATACCCGAAAGCCTCTCCTAAGCTGGACGCAATCCGTAAAAATAGTCTTACAATCTGAAAAGAAAACAAATATTATCAAGTAACTCATTTTAAAACGCCCTTCAAAAAGGTATAATTCACTATAACTGCATGTAAATACATCACATTTTACCATCATATTCAGCTTATAAATAAAGCATGTAAAAAATAAATCATTTGGGTACATTTTTAGTTTCCAGAACATTTCTTAATTAGGGCCAAATCATACATTTCTGGCCAGAGAGAGAGGCAAATGCGTAAAAGAAGGGAGACAGAACACGGTTTGTTGATGATGGATGCACAATGTTCAAGGGTTGCGAATGCTAAATCCGTTTGTTTTGCGCTTTTGTCTCGAAATCCTTTTCCTGGCCAGCCCATCCATGCATCCCACTATCTTTGTAGCTGTGCGATGGCGAATTCGGTGGATTGTGCGTGACAAATTATGGAAATTAGGCCGAGTTCTGGCGTTTCTGCAGTTTCTCAGCACTTTTCGGCTGGCGTAATTCGCATCCTTTCCTCATTTCGCTCAAGGAGAATTGCGATCCGGCCGCTGTTCCCAGAATCCTAGAATCCTGGCAAGGACACTCGCCAGCATGGCCATTTGATTCATGACGCCGCCACCTCGCGGGCATCGAGAATCAAGAGTCGGGAGGCCAGGATCATTGCGACAAGTGTCCGTGATGTTGACTGTTGTTTGTCCTCCTGCCTAAACATCCTTCATGCATTATCCCTTATCCCTTTGGCTTCCGCTGCGGCGTGGGATCTTCAACGACTTGTTTAACTTTGCTTAACTGTTTGTCCTAACGGTCGTCTCGATGGCCAGCGGAAGTGGCTTACTGCTTCAAGTTGACATTGTCGTCTATGGGAAAGAAGTGCGCAGAATACTCACTTTTTGGGATCCTGAGATCCTCTATATTGTAAAATATTAACTGATATGGAAGGGGACCTTAAATATTAACAAATCCCAGGATTTTCTTATCGAATTAGTTAGAGAAATATTATATCATTCAGTTCTCATTTCATTTATAGCTAATAATCAGTAATGAATATATAATAGGACCATAAATGATATCAAATGTTAAAGAAAGTTTCTCCAAGAGTAAATATGGATTCAGAAATCATACTCATCGATTACTTTCATGTTTGCGGAATTTAAATTCAAGATCCGATCTCATCAGAGTTCCCCTTCCTGCTTGCGTACATTTCATTCATTCACTTTTTACAACTCCTCCATTCAGCCGGAGATTGCAAATAAAAAGAGGGATCGATCCAGTAATCAGTAAAAAACCGCGAACTTATCCGCTAATCCGTGCGCTAATCCAACCGTAAAAATGGTGGATTAAACTAAAACTCGGCCTCGTCCGCGTCCCCGTCATTGAGTCGATTGTCTACCTGAGTTTCCCGGTCCACGAGAACAGACGAGCCTGACCATATAACGCAGGCGGTTCTGAATCCCTGAAACAGATGCCATAAAAAGTCGCGGCCGGAGTCGAAGCCAAAGAGTTGGCCAAATTCGCTGTAAAAACCAGATTCAGCGAAAAAAAAGAAGAAACTTAAAAAACGGAGGGCCATAAAATATAGACGGACTGCTGCTGTTGCCCCGACATAATGAGCTCCGCACCAAAGATGCAATATTTGTGCAATCCTTTGAGTGCTGACCTTGGGCGCGTTTTTTACGGAATCATCTACCTGATCCCCGAACGGGTTGCCCGCCCACTAAACGGCACTATATGGTATATGGTCTCGGCTATATGGTATTGCCTAAAAAACATCGAGAGTTTTATTGCATAATGGACGCTTCGAGCGAAAGGCCCTCGTTCCGAACCCGAATCCGTATCCGAATCCCAGATCCCGAGGTCCTGACGTTTTTTAAGGTGCCATAAAGCAAAGTTTCCCTAAAAAAGGGTTCTCTCGGTTCATTGTGGCTGCGATTTTTATATTGGTTCGCTGCTGGGTGACACAAAGAAAATCAGCGACTAATTGACTGAAAGGGGTTTCGCCTTATGGGCCATATAAGGGCCGAGAAAAGGGTGATATCTGGATTCGCGGAATCGCCGTTAACTCCTTTCGCGGCCCTTTGTCTTAATGGGCCAACAGTCGCATATTGGAATCCATCATTTCGAACGGTCCCGTGTCGTAAACCAAAGTTGAAAGCAACTTATCGAATATTAGGAGAGCCATTTTGTTTCTTCGGAAGGGTTTCTAGACTTTTTACACATAGGATTTAACGCTATAAATAATGTTTATCCTTCGATCTTTCTTAATATTACCAAATTATAAGTTACAACCATAAAATAGTAATATTTTATAAAGATTAAATGAGTTTAGAATATACTAACACTATACTATCGCATCATTCGATCTGGGTTAATATACTTCCTTGATATCATCAATTTGTACATTATAATACCATTTTTTAAGAAGAGTTCCCCTACACACAACCATTCAACTTGCTCGAGGACCTCTCCTTGAAAGACTTGAGATGCCGTTCTTTCATCACAATCGATGAAATGCGATTACTCTCAAATGCATGATTAGTTCGGCCGTCATTCAGTTGATTCTCGGCCACGATGGCCGCCTAAGCCCATCAGGAAAGGCACTCTCGGCATCTCCAGTCTATAGCCACATCCCAATATCCTGCGATGCTAATGAGGAAGTAAGTAGTCGGTAGTCGGTAGTCGGCGAGGAAGTGAACGGGGATTACACGTGCTCCGCTCGTCGAGCGGACAAAGGACCCTCTCTCCTTAGCCAGTGCAGAGTGTTTTTGGGCGAAAAAGACTAACCAGGATCGAGGATCGAGGATCCTTGTTTGTTTTCCCTGGCATATGCAAAGTGCACACTTGCAGGGGATAATGGGAACAGGTATTGCTCCGGGGGATTTGCCTTAGCCACTTCCGCAAACGGAAGTGCACAGCCCGGCGGCCCAAAGAGAGGCCCCGACTAAAAAAAAAGACACAAGTTAAGTACTCAAAGGAACCCACAATGGACACAGCAGCAGCTTCCGTCGTCAAATCCTTTGGCTAATTGTTATCCTATGGCTCCTAATCCCGCTGGCCAAATATGCAGCAAAAGGCTGCTTAATTATGGCATCTCTCCCATTAATTGAGAGACGTCGAGCCGCTCTCCATTCATTTCTGACCACCGAGGCGGAAAGATCTCGAGCAGATCTCAAGGACCGGAATCCCAGGCGGTATTGCATTACTATGCCAATTAGTGCGGTTTTGATTACCCAAATGACATTTGCCCAGCGGCTCACAACAAATTCCCTTATCTGCCGAACCGCATCGTCTTCTAAAGTGGGGCGACAGCAGGTCTATCGTATTACTATCTAAAGTTTGCCCCGGCCAAACATCCCAAAACTCAATGAACTTTCCATACGCAAATATTGAGCTTTGAGTACTTAATGTATTGTGAGGTTCAAGGTTCTGACTCAAGATTGGGGTGATCGATCAATCGATCGGTGGATTTGGATGGGGAGTCTGGAGACCCCACACGGGAGAATAGGGCCATATAATACTCGTCAAATCGCCGCACAAAGAGGGCAAAGGGCCGATGGCTATTTAAATGGGCAAAACTAACTTGCTACTTCCTTACGCCATCATTGTGACAGTGACTTGGTCTGTTGTCCCGTTGTCAGGACCCCAGGAACACACAGCCAGGATACAGGGGATTCGGGGGTGTGTCCCTGTCCACGCCCATCGCCATCGCAAAATGCTCGGGTTGGGAAAATACTCGAATGGGCAAACACACACACAAGACAAGCGAAAGAAAGCCAGCCAAAGAAAGCAACATTTCACGCATGATTTCGGTGTGGGAGATCGCTGGCCACACTGCGAGAAATTTAAACCACTTTCTATGTAAGCCACTTCCACTTACTATGTATTTGAGTATAAGATATGAAAGGCAATGAGTTACTATGAAAATCTTTCGCTATAAACATTTAAAATTCCACTCTCCATACAGAGTTTTTCTCAGTGCATATCAGTACCGCTATGGTCTATCATTGCGGGGTATTCGCCACTGATGGAATATTCATTTTGCATGCATCATTCGTTTTGATGAACTGTCAACGTTTAGGCCATTGTTTTTCCACAACTCGAATTTCGGAATTCGGAACTCGGAACTGTATCTGTTTTGTGTGAGAACGAGTACAGTTATGTGCGGAGAATGTGAAACATTTCTAATAACTCGGGGAGTAGAGAGACAGACCCTTATTCCCATTCCCATGACCATTCCCTATCCCGCAAATCCCCTTTCACTGCTCACTTAATTTTATGCATTTTACTGTTGATTAGCTGCCACATCTTCCATTGTAAGCGAACGGGCACCGTTAGGGGTTCTTCATCTGGAGTTAATCAAAGTGCCGGGGCGTAGAGCCCTCATAAAAAGAGTTACGATCTGAGCCCCCGCCTTCCACTGCTTCACTCACTCACTCAATCGATCTATCTATCGAGCGGCCCTTGAAATTTTCACACCTTTTTGCGGGAGTGTCCTTTTTGTCCCATTGTCTGCGCTCCTGGCCCAAAGCCGCCTACGAAACCCCGTTAGAATGGCTACTGTTAGGCCCCCACCCTCTTCAGATCCCGGTTCCTGAGATCCCGAGATCCCGAGATCATATTGTTGGCCAGGACAATTGCTGTCAAAATGGCATTGCAGCGGTTTGCGGATTTGGCCGTCCTGGTAATTGTGTCAATTGTCAGTTCGCACCATCTCTTAACTCTTAACTCCCATCAGCATATAAGGCATAAAGCAGATCCATCCAACAGCGGATGCTGCCCAGATACAATCGAAACGGGAAATCCTGGAACGGAACTGCCATGAAATGAACGGTCGGTCCTAAGCCTCATTCCGCATAACTCTTTCATAGAGTGACTCCTGGCCAACTCGTAATATGAGCATTTAACCCTGTAAAGTCTTCGTCTCGGCCACGCCCATTGTATCCGAGTATCCCAGTATCCCAGTATCCCAGTATCTGAACATCCGAGTTCCGTTCCATTCTGATCTGTCCTCTTCCTCGCATCTCGAGAGCCACTGGCATTTTGCCTTTTGCCTCGTGTTTTTTTCACATGAAACTAAAAACGACTGAAATCCATGAGATTAAACGGTCTTTAAGCGGTTTAAGCCCTTTGTGCTCCGAGTTTTGTAGGTGGCAAAAGGTGCCATTGTCCCCGGGAGTTCTGGCAAAATTATGGACTAGCATATCATTTCATAATTTCCATTTTCATCTGGAAAAATGCATTTCATTTTTTTTGCACTCTGCACTTGGCTTCTCGGAAGGCAAACACAAATATTATTGGAAGCTCGGTGGGCAGAGGACGGGTGATCCGAGTGATCCGAGGGATCCGACAGGTGACCAGGTATCCTCCTCGTCGATCTGCCAAGCTAATCCCGACTATCTGGCTGCCGCAAGTTAATCTCGCATAATATTGCGTGTTCCGAGACGCGTAATCCCCCGGGAAAACAAGTGCCCGGATCCTGCAAGATCTCCACTTGTAAGCCGGCAATGGCTTCTAGATGACTTGACTAACTGTCGCGTTAAGCGCAACGGGGAGATTTCCCAAAGCCAAGGTCGAAACTGTGCAATCTTTGGCCACTTTAGGCGAAAGATCACAAAATCAAGTCACATATTACTAAGGTCTGTATCAGAACTTTAAGATTTTAAAATTGCTAGTTGTTTAAAATACAAATTAAGTAAATGAGAACAATTTAAGCACAGAACGATAGGGAAAAGTGTGATGAGTAAAACAAAATTTGTTAGTATCGTGTAGTTTTGATACAGATCGTATATCTTAGCTGATAAAGAAAAACTTTAGATGTTACTATATCTTAGCTGGTAGAAGGAGGTCAATTTAAGGAGGTCTTAAAATGCTTTTAAAAAGGATATGTCCAACTTAGTAGCATGTAACCACGTTTAACAGTTAATCTAATATTATATCTAGGTATTCAGAAAGATATAACTTATAATAAGGTTAACTACCCCCAGAATTATTTCGTCAGAATAGACTAGAAGTTCAACTTGTTAGCTCTTTTCGAGTTACAGAAGTTAGAAGAAGGATCAATCAAAGTCCCAAATTCATCGCCATATTACGTTACATCCTCCATTGCCAGCGATTGCGCCATTTTGGCGTTGATAATCGTGGTCCTATAACGAAATCGAAGAATCTCCCAAACTGCGGGGCTCACAGTAGAGTAGAGCCAACCAATCAGAGGCAGAAACCACAGCTGGAGGGGATTTCAGAAAACCACCACCGCAGCGACTTCATTTTGTGCGTCGTCTGGTGGGAAACAAACGGGTTCTCGCTGGGCAATGAATCCCCAGCAACTTCATTAAAGCCAGGAGATATGGGACATAAGACAGAGGTGGGGGGATGTGCGATGTGCGATGGAGAGTGGGTGACGGATCCAGAGAGATCCAGGGCTTAGGGAAAATGCGACAGCTGTGCCAGCTGACCCAGTCCATTGTCCACTGTCCATTGTGTCCATCCGGAGGCGAGGGAGTCTCTGCATTTAATAAATAAATAGCAGGCGACAGACAGACAGACGGACAGCATCGGGGGCATTTTCATTATCGCAAATGAAAGGGTTCTGTTTCGCTTTCCTCCCGCCTTGGCCATCATAGGCTTTCCCGCTTTCCCGGGCGGTTGCTTAATGATAACAGAACCGGATGGCCGTGGCGTTGGCTTGATTACAAGTGGTTGCTCGCCGGGATCTGCGATATTTGCGGGTCAGCCGCAATGCTGACCGCTGCTGTGGTCACTTTTGGCAATTTCCTACAATTGTTGTCTCAACCCTTCCTTCGATTTCCCCCTTTCCCTGACGCAGCAGGGTGGATGACTGGAGTTTGGGGGTGAGCTGGAGTTTTGGGGGACCGGGCACTGTCACCCCATCAATTTGGCGCGTTGACACATTTATTGGGAGTCTGCGGAATTAGTTCCTGGCTCGAAATTAGGTTGTATGTAGGAGTTGGGAGTCGGGGAAACTCTTGGCCAAATCGATTCGGCGAGGTGAGATGCCTCCTCCACTCCTCTCCTCTCCTCGAAAAACCCCTGTGTTATTGATACCGAAACTGTTTTGTCAGGGGAAACTCGAGAACGCAGCAATATTATAAGATTATCTGGTATGGCAAACCTTAAATTTGTGGCCAGACAAGTGGAAGCGATGCGGAGAAAGCAGATCACTTCCTGTCTTACCCTTCGCCGATTATCTTTTTGTCATAATCGATCGGTCTGTTTGCCAAATAGAGCGCAGCGGAGCGTGGAAAGAGTTCTTCGTTCGGTTCCCTGGGAACTGACCCGCTGATCTTGTGTCCCCCGAAATCCTTTTCTCCAGCAGACCATATATAGAAAATATATAGATCGCGTTTATTGTCTCGCCTGTCAGCGGAGACCATTAGCCAGGGTTTTCCAACAAATCGCCGGACACAATGGGGGAACACTCACATATGCCACGCCATCTTAGCATCGCATTCAGAACTCTAAACCCCTAATGATCCTCGGTTCCGGTCGATCCTTGGATACCAATGCCCCTGCATACAATTTGCCACAAGTTGCCGTGATTAATTAACTCGAATGGCATTTGCATTTCCATTTCCATTTCCATTGCTATAACCATTACCATGGCTCATGTTGCGTTCTTGTTCGGATTCTACGAGTAATTTGAGGCGCTCAATTTTTCGACGCATAATTAGAAAGGACTGAGGACCGAGGACCGAGGACCGCTGGCTGAGGAATTGTTTCGGGTGCACGAGCCACACGACTTTCCTTCACTAATTGTTAACTGGAACGAGTCAAAGGAACTGCTGGAAGAAAGTACCTCAGCAGCCTCCTGCCACGAAGCCCGGATTTGAACCTCTTGCTTGGAGTGTGGCAAACGAATCGATTTTGGGATATGCTCTAAGTGAAGCTATTTGTTCGAATTTGTAGCATTTTGTCTAATTGTTGGGAGATTATTGGCTCTCATTTGGTATGTTGCATGCTTTTATGGTTGACTTAGAGTAGGCGGAGTTTCATGTCCCTGGTTCCAACAAAACCCGAGTTACTTGAGGTAACTCCGTTGGTTGTGGATTGACTTGTATGATTTTGATATATGTTCTTAATGACAGGGAATCGAAGCCTAGTACCAAAATGTACAAAGATAGCTGTAGCCGAACTCGAGTTACATGGGATCATAGTAGGAAGGCTTTAAGATATATGAGGTACTAGCAGTGATTTCAATCCAACTGCTTCTAACTATGAAAATTACCTATACTCTGCTTGCTTTTGGCCACATCCCAGGGGAAATCCGAAGAAATCGACTATTTAAAGAGCCACACGAGCCAAGCGACAGTTTTGCCTCCCATTGTTGGTTAATTTATCAAAAGTGCAAAAGAGCCAACTCATGCTTAAGTGGAAGGCTGCCTAATGAGCGTGTTCAGTGGTCTTTTTTGGTGCTCACTGGTTTACTGTTCAGTGTCCAGTGTGGTCAGCAGCTGGAAAACGAACACATGTGGCTCATGCCCATGGCCAGTGAAAGGATTCGACTTTGGACTCTGGATTCTAGATTCGGAACTTGGAAAATAGCAGAGTAAACACACGCCGCACATTCTCATTAATCTCGAGGGGGCGTAGACTGAATGGGACCCGAGTCCAGGATCGAAATTGCTCTGGCTTTAATACACAACATATTGCAACTTTATGTCGGGGAAACGCGACTCGAAATCCATTCGATGGCTTGACTTGCGTTTTTGTTTTTCCAGCATCAAAGGCCAGCTAGAGTTAGAGTTAGTTCGAGATCCCACTTCCCACTTCCCGGCCCCGGAATGGAAACCAGCGAAGGAAAATATAATAAGTGGGCACGTGTTTTCGTTTTCGCTTGGTCTACAGGGCATACAAACGATTTGTTTTCCTACGGCCAACAGGCCCTTGGGCCTTCGTCTGGGGTTTGTTTTTACACATAAATATTTGTTTTTATTTGCTTAAGCACAGAATTTGTGTCGTCTTCTAGGGAACGCACACACCACAGCCATGACCACGAGGAACCGCAGGATCCTTCCGCAGGCGCCAATGGAGGACTCTTAAGCCTTTACAGCTGCCCAGCGGAAGTGAAGTCGCATCGCAGTTACTTAAAATAGCCACACATTCTCTGCGGTCATTAAGTTTCATATAACATTTCAGTTAAAAAACACATAAAGAACGTTAGAGTCCAGTTCCTTTGGTTTCAAGATAACAACGAAGGGTAAAACCAGTCGTTTTTCCCTTAAAACGAAAAACCTAAATACTATGAATTATTACCAAAAAGTGCTTAACTATTTTTACCATATAAATATCTAGAAAAATAAATTAGCGGTATTCTCTCCTTAATTATTCCTTTAAATTTACGTTTCTGTTCAAAAAATTTCGGTCATTTGGTTTTGTTTGTTTCCATCTACGCCCAAATAAAATTCTATATGAAACGTAGATCGATTTTACATTATTTAAGATCAATTTAAATTTGATATGAGGCCAGACAAATTTGAACTGGTCGTATTTCATGTAAAAACAATATGGGTTTTGCATGACCTGAAATTTACATGGACATATCGATTTTACGGGAACATGTTTTTTTTGTGTATATTAAAATAAGATCATTTTTTAAGAAGTTAGAAGTTATAATCAGAATTCTACAAATATGTTCTAAGTAATATTGTGTGGAAATAAACTTATAAAGTTTAATAATACCAAACAAATCTAAAAATAAGTGTCTAAAGTGTTTTTCTTCCTTTTTTTAGACCTTTATATTTATTTTAATGTTATTTAACTACTACTTCCCTACTTTCTTAAGTTTCTGCAGCCATGCTAGCCAACTTGACAAGGTTATGAACAAAAAATTGCCTCCTTTGAAGCGATTTTCTTTGTGGATTGCATAAGGTAGTTGATTGGAAAAGGGGCCGACGAGGTGGAATCGGTTGCACAGGCTCAGAAGCAGCGTCTTTGCTCTGGATTATGCTAATTTTTAAATGGAATTGCAATCCGCTCGGTTCACACGTAGCTCTGATCTGCTCTGAATTGCAGAGCACAAGACGCTGGCTGCGACGAGCATCTTGAGCTGTGGGCGTGTGCGGGCCATGGATTTCACACACCGATCTCGGGAGGATCCGTAGGACGATCCCTTTGCAGCATGACGAAAGGTAAATTTGTAAACAATTGTGCTAATTAAGCCAGCCCAATAAAAATCGGCTCACGGAGGCCTGAGAGGCTTGAGAGGGCCGAGGTCCTGAGAGCCTGCGGCATCCCGGGGAGATCCAGGCGAGCACTTGAACTAAATCCGGTAGCTTAAACGAGTTAAAGGAACTTGAACGGAACTTAATCCCATAAATTTGGGAAAAATACAATTTTAATCAGGTTAATTCGTGTGTAGCGCGACTGTTGCATGGTTTCGGGCCACGGGATCAGTGGCCAGGTAGCCGCTCGCCGATGGCCGCTGGCCGAGCGAAAGGATTAGGCCCCTGGATCTCGGGATCTCGGGGATTTAGCGCAAACAGAGGTGAGTCTGTGTCTGTGTCTGCGTCTGTGTCTCGGGATTCTGCCTTCCCGCGACATTTTAATTTAATCTCAGATTACGAGAGAAGGAGGAGATCGCGCATTGCGGATTGCGGATCGGGATCAGTCCACAGTCCACCAGATTAGGCCACTCCGCCCCTGCCTTCGCCTCCGTCTGCTCTGCTCTGCTCGTATATTGCCAAATAATGCTCGAGCTCACAGGGGATCACAAGTTCGATTGCAAAAGTTTCACGTAAATCCGCAAGATTAGATGGCTAGATCCCCAGATTTCCACATTCCCTGCCGCGATTAGCCCAATTGTTAGGTCAATTGCCAAATCACTTGAGCGGGGAATGGGAATGGAAACATAAGCGGAAAACTGGGCCATCGAGTGGTAGGTAGATCCCAGAAAGCCACCGGTCATGCCCACTAAAGCTAGCAGTGCCTCCGGTGATCTCATTCCCCTGATCCCCCCAGAAGTCCAGAGTAGTCTGCTGGACTAGCTGCTTTGCTTTGACTTTCGAAGCCATGGGAAGCCAGACTAAGTAAAGCAGCTACGCTTATGCGTTCAAATTGCCAATATTTATATCTTAAATATATAGCAACAAGGATATCGATTAGTTTTGTAACATAAAAAAGGTCTGTAACACTAAAGAGCAAGCTATACAGAGATTATAAAAAGATTTATACTTATACTGGTTAAGATCTTCAGTTTAAATTGAGAAAGAGTTCACCCAACCATAAGATTTGGTATGTTCTCATAACAATCATGATCTCAAAACTATATATCTATATCAATCCATATATATAACAACTTTATAATGCAGAGATACAACCACTAATGATAAAACTTTTCAACTTAAGAGCAATTTACATTTTTTGAAACTATTAAAATCAAGAAACCCAATGTGTAACTTAAATATCGTTTCATTTCTGCCCGACAAAATTCAGCAGAATACTTTTCCTGAATATTAAATACCACCATCTCACTATCCCAGCCGCCACGTGCTGATCATGCGCTGGCTGAAAGGATTGCCAATCGATCGTGACGCCCCAAAAGGGAAGGGATTAGAGCCATGAGTAAACACATTCCGATCGCCACGATCTCTGGCGAGATGTCAACACAGATCAAAAGGAGTCGGCGAATCAGATGCGATTTGCGATCGCCTTGGGGTTGAAGTCTGCATGGGAATAGGAATAGGAATAGGGGATCGCGAATCCTGATTGACACTTGGGCCCGCTCACCTGGCGGCGAGAGTGTGTCCCTTTTCTCGCCTGCGATTGGAGTGTGCTCTGCACGTGGCCCGGGGAAGGGGCAGGACGATCGCAGGAGAGCGAGAAGGACGATCGTCCTTTGTGTGGTTTGGCCCGCCCGTCGTTTGTTGCTGCTTCTCCTGCCTTATTTTGCCCGTTTTTTGCTACTCTGATCTTCTTTGAGCAGATATACTGGGCTCTCGCCTTTTTTCTGCCATCGATTACAGGAAAATGATGATGTTTCCGAAGGATAATCTCGGTTGCAACATCTAGGATTTGTCTGGCCAAGGGTTATGCATCATTATTTGGCTCACACTTGACATCTCGATTGTTGCCAAAGAAAGGGAATAAAGGCCAAGACAACAAGATGCCAATTAGGTACTGCTTTTTGTGTGCGTTCTTTATGCGATCTGAAGGAGATCAGTTCGGGATTTAAGGATCAGCGGTCCCCGGGGGAATGGAGCTCAAAATGAAACCATTTTTATGGCGAATTTTGCACTGAATTGGGTTTTTTGGCTGGTATTCAGCCATTTGGCAGCGCCATTTTGCTCTGGGTTACGAGATTCGCATCACGCAAGGGTTGCACAAGGGTTGAACGTTCGTTCGGGAGTCATCTCTTAGGGGTGGCCACCATCGACCCATCCAGCCATCAACCCCTTGCCACCCAACCCCCGAGAAAAAGTCGAGAAACACGTGTCCATGATTAAATAAAATGTTTGGCAATTCGTCTAGTCAAACCCTAGTGACTCTGCCACCCCATCTAGACTCCTTTCCCATTTAGTTCTTGCAGGAAGGAGCGATAGTAAACGGGGAAAGTGACAGCATCGATTGGATACGGGGTCTGCTAGTTCCACAACCATGTCGATGATAGCGATAAAGAAGGGCTGCAGGCGCAATTAAAGCCTCTGGCCACGAAGCTGACCAGAAACTCACAGATAAAAGGAGTAATCATCCAACATTTGATGGGGGAAACTCATAAATTGTGTATATTAAAGTGCTGACTGCAGTTTTAATATGGGAGAATGTAATGAAAAACTAGAGAATTAAATAATTTCAATGAAATCATAGATCTATTCGAGGTAATAAAGCCTCCTGTTAACACTAAACTATAAGAAAAAACCATAAACTATATAATATCATTAGATAATAACAGTCTCAGTAGAATAATAGATATCTCACGTTTTCAATACAACTCAATCATCATTCGCAAGCATTTCCAATTCGAGTCGGACAATTCGTTTGAGATAAAAACTTTTGAATGTCGTTTTTTTCCCAGATGTTTTGCCAATTCATTTTGGCCAAGCCACAGACGTGTGAACGCCTCGATGATTGGCCACTTCGTAATCCTGTGAGCCCAGGAGTCATTTTTCATTTGCCAAATTTTACAGTTAACACGAAGGACAATGAGGGCCAAAGAAAAAGCAGCTAATATCCTTTGGCGATTCAACGGAAGCAGGACTCGTATGTGTGTTTTTTTCTGGACACCAAACAATACGGTTTTTATTGATAAAAATTATGCACGCTGGCAAACAAAGGCGAGTACCACAAAATGTTGGACAACTTGACTCAGCAGAAAAAAGCGAAGACGAACGATCCGGGAAGACAAAGGACCTGCTGTCATAATGGCTCAATCAGGCAGCAGGACTAAGGATACCCGGTCGGGACTAACGGTACACCCATGGTCCTGGTTTCTGTTGACACAATGTCTGGCGGACAGAGGAAACGGGACTGCTGTGGTCACCCAAATGTCATCCATCCAAGGATGTGGAAAGAAAGGACATCTACATGGCGACAGCTTCGATGTCGGCTTACATAAAAAGGATATTTTAAGGTGTATTTGCCTAACTGATTCTGCGACTACGTCTGTGTGTGGATGGGTTAACGGTGAATCCTGCGCAGGACACTCTCGAATTGACTTTGAGTCGGACCGACATTGTGGGCCAGCCAATGTCACAGATATTTCAACAAACATGGGAAATATGACAGTACTATGTTTTCCAATTAAAGGGATTTTTTTTAGAATTTTAAGGAATATTTATAAAATACTCTTTTTTAAAGAATAAAGCTCTCTTAGTACTCATTATTATTTAGAATAGTTTACGACTCTCCTACAAACACCTAACGATTATTCCAAATAATTTGTTTCAAACAAATCAATCGATCTGCTTATAAGTTTTATAACAGTATTTGTAGAAACATTATTAACAATTCAAGTGATTAAATACACGAAATTCGCTGCATTCATCAATGATAAAGATCTATAAAGATACTCGCATCATCGAGTGCATTGCATAGTAAACTTAAATTCTAAGACAGTAAATCTTAATCACTCTTTAACACATTTGAAGAACATTTTTCCCTGCCAAAACCATTTGAAAGAATCAATTTTCGTAGCTAATTTTCGGCAGTCACCCAGCAGGATGGCCAGGAGGAAGCAACTACTACTTGGATTTTCTATTGAAATGCTCAACTGTGAAGAGTGGGCGGACTGGGAAGACGCCCATTTCAGCTAACGATTATTTGGCAGAAAATTTGGCAATTCCGTTAAAAAGCAAACAGGATTCGGGCAAAAGGATTTGCCAGCTAAAGCGTAAAATGCCGTTTAGAAACCTTTTTCCCCTGAGGACCCCAGAGATATTCTTAGGTAAAGATGACGCGACGCCCTGTTGACTTAAGATTACGAGGATGCAGCCAACCGGAGGATTGTGAGGAGGAGATCTTGTCCCTGTTCACTTGTCGCTACTTACTTGTTAATCCGGCTGAGCTGCATAATTTTCCGTAAAAAGCAAACAATAACGAGGCACCAGTTTCTTGATTGTAGAGTTATGCATTTGAACAGTGCTTATAGGTGTATAGGGGAAGCGATATATGTATGTATGTACAACTATTGGCTCTTCTTGATGACGTGCGCCAAGTCGTAGACTCCGCGCACAGCCTTCAGCTTCACGCCGGGCACATCCTGCAGTCGGCCGACGCGGCACAGGACGATGTTGTGCTCCTGCAGGTTGTGCCCGATGCCGGGTATGTAGGCCACCATCTCCTTGCCGGTGGAGAGGCGCACCAGGACGCACTTGCGGTTGGCCGAGTTGGGTTTCTTTGGCTTCTTGATCAGCGTCTTGAGGACGACGCCCTTGGCGAAGGGCTTGCCATCGAGGGGCTGGCGCGGCGGTCGCGTCTTCACGTGCGGCCCACTGCGATGCATCTGCTGCAGCGAGGCCATGCCACGGATGGCGGTCTCAAAGCTGCTCTGGATGGCTGCAAAAATACAAGAGAGTTAGCAGTGAATCTATGAAAAATTTTAAACTTATTCCAGATAGAACCAAAAACCTAAATCGAAAGTGAAGTCTCAGTGTCTTACAAACCTTTACAAAACGTTTTTAACAAAGATATATGCCTTTCTATGCTTACCTTGTAAATGCACAATCCATTTCACTCTAAATCACGCATAGAAAAGGCTTTCTGGACCTAATCAAGAGGCAATCTAGTAAGCTAAGGATCTTATAATGCGAACATACTTCTCAGCTATTATAGAAAAGACCATGGTGGGCCCCAAAAAGAGTACTATAGGAATCATTCGAGTCTAGATACACCCTCAATTGAATACGTGCTGCCAGGATGTGATCGAAAGTGATCAGTTAAGATCACAAATCGATATCAAGCACGACTGTACCCGATCCGAGGCCAGAGGGCGAACAAAAGGGTCACTTCCATGGACAGTTGGTCAGTGATTGACAATGCCCGCTGGTTCTCGTTCTGGTTCTGGTTCCTTTTGTCCCACGGCTAATCTCTGTGAAAATCGAGAGTCTGCGACTGGCGACAATAATTGCAGCCAAATGACGCGCAAACCGGCGAATCCTTTTTGGATCCTTTCTGGCCAGAAACAAAGGGGCAAGATCCAACGTTTTCAATTATAAATATGCCAAATGCTAAATGCCACACACACGCACACACACGGCAGGTAATAATTTCCATATGCAGGATTGCCGGACAAACAAATCCGGCGGCCTTTTGTCCTGCGACCTGTGACCTTTTTTTGCGGTCGATCTGTCCATTGTTCCTGCGCTTTTCCTTCTATTCTCTTCTTTTTTGTGCGGCGTGACAGGTTTTCAATTATTTTTGCAATTGCAATTAAAAGCGGGGGAGTTGTGGACCTCGGAATTCAGAGTGCGGAGAATGGAAAATGCAATGTGCATGTGAAACGGGCAATGAAAACATTCGCAGGGGAAAAGTGCGGCGGCCACGCGCTCTACAAAAAGAGTTGGAAGCCGTGGAAGTGTGTGGAAGGCGAGGGAAAGACAAACACTTTTAGGCACTCCCGGCTTGTTTGATTTTCCACACATTTCAGCGAAAGGGTTGCAAATTTCGCCCCGTCATGGATTCGCTGGCGGCGGAGCCATCTAAATACGACCTCATCCACTCAAAAACTCCTAAAACAACGCAATAGTTAAGCTTCCAATATGTTCATTCTAAACTTACCCTGGGAAGTCAACTGTTTCGTAATGCCCAAAGTTTGCCGCAGAAAATTCATGTTTGCGGTGTTTTGCCCAGCTTGTACGTGTGCGCAGCCTTTCGCCGAAGTCGTGGAGCGTGTTTAGCAGTTGTTTAGTTGATTATTTTGCACAGTTTTAGTCACTAAATGTTTAATAATAATAAGAATCCAATTGCATTCCAATTCACTTCCAATTCAGTGTGACCGCGGAGACGAAAAATACCGGCTTACATAAAAATACTGAATATACCAAAAATATTTCGAACGGTCACTCTGAAAACGTTCGTGTCTTCGCTTAATGGCGGAGTTGCCAGATCAATTTATTGCGAGCTGCCGGATCAACTTTTAGGCGTTACCAGACGATGGCGGTAAATTCAAATTTAAATTATAAATTTAAAATCGAAAATGACTTTACTTTAATTAAATATTGATGTTACAAGACAACAACTTCAACCACTTTTCAAAATGTACTCTTTTTAATTTCAAAATTCGCAAAATTACGTTAAAGCTCAGCTGGCTATGAACTTAGGAATAGTTTAGGATGCTTATTTCGATTTGTTTTTATGGGCAATGTGCTTACGATTCGATGTCGGGTGATTAGTCACATTTCGCAATGTATTAAATTAATGCTAGATAGTTGGTTTGCCTTACGAGTTAATTAGGTTGCTAGTTAGAGTGCTTATCCTGATAGAACTAATCAATTCGAGTCGTTTATGCTTACATTGTAATAAATAAATAACACTATGCTACAGGGCTTAGTCGAGATGCAATTTGGCCCCATGAGGGATGCGAAAAATACAAAAAAAAGTCAAAATTAATAATTCTACTGACTATCTGGCCGGCAGTAACAGGAAAGAGAGTACAATATAAATAAATATTCTTCTTCTAATTCCAATCAAATTGAATAGGACATTTTAAAGTTAGTTTTATGAATATTTCACAAAGCAAAATTAGAGAGCATTAGCGTTCAACGACTTAGCTTCAATTCGATTTGTCTCAAAAATAAAATGAAATCTTCAAATTTAGTACAATTTTTGGTTCTAGCTCAAGACTCCGTTCGTGTATCCAAATGTTTAGTCTAGTTTTAAACACTACTTCAAATTGAAATTCGATTGGGAAACCTAAACAGTACCGAGTGCTTAAGAACTAACATTCGAGTGCTTCCAACTGCTCTGCCGGCCTCCTCTATGAATAACCATAATAATACACGTCGCGTTGGGGCTGCTTAAACCTAGTTGTTTCTGGGGAACTGTTTTCGCTCGCGGCTGCCAATCCAATCCAATCTAATCGGATCATCACACCTCAATGCTGTTCAGACTGCCCGAGGAGATGTTGTCCGTGTGGCTGCCCAGTCGCGTCCGCTTGATCATCGCCCTGCTGGGCATCGGAGATCTCTGCACCCGGGGGCTCCCCGGCACAATGGGTATGCCCACCAGCCCGTTGGGATGACCCGGATGACCGGGGTGGTGGTGCAGATGCTGGTGATGCGACGGCAGGTTGTTGTTGTTGTTATTGTGGTGGTGGCTCAGGTTCAGATTGAGATTGCTGTGGCTATTGTGCACCGGCTGGCTGCCCGAGGTCCTGCGCTGTCGCCTCAAGGAGGGAATCCTCGTGGGCGTGGGCGTGCCCTCCTCCAAGTGGTAGCCCCCACCGCCGCCTCCCCGCACACTGCGCTCCATCATGGGCGACGGCTGGTGGTGGTGGGTGTGATTGTGGTTGTGGGTGGGCGCCTGCTGGTAGTAGGCCGAGTGCGGGGGCACTGGCGGCGCCTGCTGCTGGTAGTCCAGTCGCTTGTGCATCAGCGTGGGCGTTCCGGGCGGATGGTACGGCTGTGCGTGATGCAGGCCATTCTGATGCAGGCCAGAGTTGGTCTGCGGAA
Source organism: Drosophila mimetica (assembly GCA_037075245.1). NCBI lineage: Eukaryota > Metazoa > Arthropoda > Insecta > Diptera > Drosophilidae > Drosophila > Drosophila mimetica. The sequence goes on along the minus strand of JBAMCH010000005.1, from coordinate 24,543,815 downwards.
CATTAGAAAACCAGATATCATTAGGATGGGGAACTGGGAATGTGGCTGTGCTGCTTGAGTGAATGGGATGACAATGTGGGCAAAACAATCTCGGCTGGGGGTTGGCTTTTCCTGGTTTCACGGAGGAGGAGGAGCAAAAGCAACAGCACAGGGGATAGGCTATCACACATATTATTATATGGGGTGTGCACTTAATATCCCTGTGCTATTATCTTCGACCTCGTTGGCAGGCTTACTTGGCCAGCGTTATTGGAGGGTTTCTTGGGCAGCGGGGGCAGCGGTTTGCTGGGGGCCTCCATTGCGGACTCCTGCGGCTCCTGGTCGAGTTTCTGGTGGAGATTCAGCTTGATGGCCGCGTCGCAGGCCTCCAAGGTTTCGCAGGAGGAGGAGGCAACCGCCGGCAGTCCCTGGTCATCATCCTCCGCGTCCTCATCCTGCTGCTCCTGCTGCTCTTCCGCACTCGGCTGCTCCAGCTTCATATCCCTGGCAATGCAGTTGCCGTTGCCGTTTCCATTTCCATTTCCATGTCCATTTCCGTTTGCCAGCGGCGGCAGGAAACGCAGCTCCATCACGTTGCGGTTCTGGAACATTGGACGGCGGATCGGATCGGTTCGAATCGAATCGAATCTCGGCGAGATTTCAGATTTGGCAGAATAACCAAGCGAAAGAGACAGAGACAGCAAGAGAGACAGAGGGCAAGCGAGACAGAGATACCGCATTCGAAGGGGTGATTTGAAGTTGAATTTGAATTTGAATTTGAATTTGAATTTTGACCAACCAACCAGCGAAAAGTTTTGGATGAAGCTGTGTGAAAAGTGGGCTCGGATTTAGTTCCGGAAAGTGCGCAATTTACCTTATCGGACGCCGTTTCCTGGGCCAGCGGATTCGGGGTGATGTTCATCCGCGGAATCACGCCATTCAGGCGCCTCACATCGCCGCTCTTGTGGTGGCCGCCCACTCCCAGCACGGCGGAGGTCACAAAGTCCGCTTGGATGTGCTCCAATTGCGGTTTGTTCTCGTCTGCGGATGGGGAAAATATCATTAGAATGGGTTCACTGGGGCTATATGCGCCATATCTACCCTCTGGCTGGTTGTTCTCCCGCCGCTTGAGACACATGCAGGCCACCAGGGAGGCGATGAGCAGCAGTATTCCTCCGCCGGCAGCTCCGGCAATCACTGGATACATGGAGTTTTGCTGCTGACCCGCTGTTTTATTGCCCGGCACGGGGGTCGATGGAGGCGAAGCACTTTGCTCATTGGTTTCTAGAAAAAAAAACAGGTAATAGTAAGTACAAGAGTACCTAAAGTTTAAACAGATTACTCACTTTTAGTCCTTGCTTGTCGTATAGCACTGAACTCGGAGGCTGCATCGGAATTAAACGACTGCAGTTTGAACTCATAGGCGGTTCCGGGGCGAAGGAGATCTATTTTGAAGCTGCGGCTCCTTCCTCCATCCACGGTGGCCTTCAGATACTCCGCTGCCGAGTCCGCGGGTCTGTAGTAGGCATAATAGCCATCGATATCCTCACTTTGGCCCGAGGCAATCAGCGACCAATGCAGCACTACGGTGGATTCGGAAAGGGTTTCCACTTCGCGGAGTTCGGGAACTGGTAAATTCGACTTGGCCGTTCCGTTTTGCAGGAAGAACTTGAGGGACGTGTTGCCCTCCTTGTTGTCGTTATTCGAATAAACCGCCACGATCCGGAAGCGATAGTACTTGCCGGCAATTAACCCGGTGACGGAGGAGGTGAAGTTCTTGGGTGGATTGCCCATCTCGTAGTCCCTGTCCCTGTTCCGTTGCCGCCAGTGGTTATTGCTTCCCGATCCCGATCCGGATGCGTAGCTATTTCCGTACGGAATATTGTCGCTGGTCGTCTGCCAGCTCTCGCGCCGGTTCTTCCCGTCGCCCAAGCAGCGGTACTGCACCTTGAAGAAGGTGATCTGCAGACCTGAGTTTTGGGGCACACTCCAGCGGAGCATCACCGATTCGTCCGACAACCGGGTGACATTGGGTCGCGAAGGGGGCACCATGCTGGCTGTAACACAAATATTTAAAGATTTTATTAGTATTTGGCTTTAATTTATTATTTATATAACACTAATTAACACTCTTTATAAAATGTTTTTAAAACCGATATATTTTCCGCCAAAAATCGATAACACTTTTTCCAGTATGACCGTTCTTGGTATTTTAGGTATATTTAAAATAGAAAAACTGGTATTTTTCTTGTGCTATGGTATAATCGCTCAAAACTTCTGCGGTCACTCTGAGTACTTTTTTTTAGGAAAAAAAATCGGAATCGAGTGAAAATGTGTGCGTGTTGATTTATTTATTGAGCGGCGCTTCGCGTTTATTTAATATTTATTGATATTTATTAATCGCAAATTCTTCACTGTCGACACAGCCGATCAGGTGCAATATCTAGTGCAATATTCGGGGCCGTATGTCGAATGCTGGGGAGAGCGAGACGGCGACAAATAAAAAAAGACTCGACTCACACTGACGCACACTAACACACGGGCGCGCGCGCTGCTGCGTCGGTGTGTGTGGGTGTGCTAGTGGCCGTGTGTGTGTGTGTGTGTATAGCGCGAAGGGAGAGAGAAAGAGGAAGAAGTAGAAGAAGCGCGGACTCAAGTGAAAAACTCAAAACAAACTCAAATGTCGGCGCAGGGCGAAGGGGGTGGGGCCGGGGGTGGCAGCGGAGGGGGCGGGGCTAGTTCCGACGGAGGCGGGAACGCAGGACAGGGCACCGCCGGAAGCGGGACCACTGTGGTGGTCACCAACGGAGGCAGTTCGTCCGCCAAGAGCCAACTGCCCCTCACCCCGCGCTTCACCGCCGAGGAGAAGGAGGTGCTGTACACCCTGTTCCATCTGCACGAGGAGGTCATCGACATCAAGCACCGGAAGAAGCAGCGCAACAAGTACTCCGTCCGGGAAACATGGGACAAAATCGTCAAGGACTTTAACTCACATCCGCATGTGAGCGCCATGAGGAACATCAAGCAGATCCAGAAGTTTTGGCTCAACTCCAGGTACTGGATAGTCTCTTATGCCGCTAATCCTGGCCAGAACTGATCACAGATCACCCGTCTCTAAGTCCAACACCAAACCCCTGACTAATAATTTTCCCCTTTTGCAGACTCCGGAAACAATATCCCTACAGGGACGGCAGCTCCTCCAATCTCAGCTCTGGCAGCGCCAAGATCAGCTCCGTGTCCGTGTCCGTCGCCTCGGCGGTGCCGCAACAGCAGCAGCAGCAGCAACAACAGCAGCACCATCACGACAGCGTCAAGGTGGAGCCGGAGTACCAGATCAGTCCCGATGCCTCCGAGCACAATCCCCAGGCGGACACGTTCGACGAGATCGAGATGGATGCCAACGATGTGAGCGAGATCGACGAGGATCCCATGGAGCAGCAGCAGCAGCAACAGCAACAGCAGCAGCAGCAGGAGGCGGCGCAAGCCCAGGCTCAGGCGCAAGCTCAAGTGCAGTCGGCGGCCGCCGAAATGCAGAAGATGCAACAGGTGAACGCGGTGGCTGTGGCGGCGGCGGCGGCGGCCAATGCCACCATGATCAACACCCACCAAATCAACGTGGACCAGATCAGTGCGGAGAAGCTGACCCTCAACGACCTGCTGCACTTTAAGACAGCGCGACCGCGCGAGGAGATCATACTGCAGATCAAGCATCCAGCAGAGGCTACTGGTGAGTGGGACAACCATCTCGTTCAAGAAGCCTTCCCCGAGCTAAAACCCTATTCCTTCGTTTAGCCACCCAGATCCACACCATACCCTCCCAGGCGCAACAGCATCCGATGGCCACCATCACCGCCGGCGGCTACAACCAGCAGATCATCAGTGAGATCAAGCCGCAGCAGATCACCTTGGCCCAGTACCAGGCTCAGCAGCAGCAGCAGGCTCAAGCGCAGGCCCAGGCCCAAGCGCAGGCTCAAGCCCAGGCTCAGGCGCAGGCGCAGGCACAACAGCTCGCCCAGCAGCAGCTGGCGGCCGCTCAGCATCAGCAGCTGGCCGCCGCCGTCCAGGTGCATCACCAGCAGCAGCAGCAGCAACAGGCCGTCCAGCAGCAACAGCAGGCAGCAGCGGCGGCGGCGGCCGTGAAGATGCAACTAACCGCCGCCACGCCCACCTTCACCTTCAGCGCCCTGCCCACGGTGACGGCAGCGACGACGGTGCCCACGGCGGTTCCAGTGCCCGTGGCCACCGCATCGTCGGCTTCTGGGAACTCGGCGGTCAACACATCCACAGCTTCCTCCGTGAGTATCAACAATACGAGTTTGGGCGGAGGAGGCGGAGGCAACGGTGGAGCCACTAGTGCACCCTCTGCCGCAGCGGAGAGCTTCGAGGAGCGGATGAACTATTTCAAGATCCGGGAGGCCGAACTGCGCTGCAAGGAGCAGCAGCTCTCCACGGAGGCCAAGCGCATTGAGCTGAACAAGGCGCAGGATGAACTCAAGTACATGAGGGAGGTGCATCGACTGCGAGTCGAGGAGCTCAAGATGAAGATACGCATCCTGCAGAAGGAGGAGGAGCAGCTGCGCAAGTGCTCCAACTCATGAGATCTGGAGGACATTAGCGATGCCGACGAGGATGAAGAGGACGCTGATGCGGATGCCTACTTGGATCGCTTCACCCCAGGGGACTTTTAGTTCGTTAGTCTTAGGTCTACCATGTACTATCATCTACTTCTATCCTGAATCCTGAATCCTGATTCCTTAATCCCAAATTCCACATCCCAATTCCCACTCTCCCACACACATACATTTTTTTTTGTTTAGGTTTTTTTTATAGTTGTCGCGGGGCGGGGGACACCGGTGCGACTTTAGTCCACCGCTGGCCAGGATTACCGACTAAGCCATCACTAATTGTAAATCGCAATCAATCAATTATACATACACACAAAACACACAGCAAAATACAGTGGGCGTGGCCAGCTAACCCACGATGAAAACTTGAAAAGGTTGGCGTTTTTTGAAAGATTAATTTAAGTTGAAAGTTAAAAAAAATTATTGAAAAAATACGAAAATTAGATTTCGTATAACTAATAGGTAACCGATTATACTTTGTAATTATATCCATTTTTTTTGTAAATTGGTTAGGAATCTTTTTAAATTGTAAAATATTATTCATGATTTGCACTCACCTTTGTACTTTCTTCTGCCGCCCTTGTTCTTGGAACCACCAGATGGTGTCGACGGGGATCCCATTCCACCGTTTGGCTCATGAACTGGCCACATGGGAACTCCGCCCAGTGGGTCCTCATCCTCGCCAGTGATTTCCAGGGGATTTACGCGCAGTATGTTGCCCTTGCTGGTCTGTAAAGGAATAGGAGAGCATGGTAATGGACTGACAACGCAGAATAACCACTTCTTAACAACTCACCTCGCCCAAAATGTTCTTCGCGAAGCACTGAACCACTCCGGCATGCCGCTTTTGAACCTTCATCAGTTGCAGACTCCGGTTATCCACCACGGCCTCCGGATCCTGGGTGGCCTCCTCGCCGTTGATGAGCCAGTAGATATCCGGTTGGGGATTCCCCGAGGCGGAGCACTCCAGCAGCAGGGAGTTGCTTTCGTTCGTCAGCGTGGCAGCAGGACCTCGCAGAATCGTGGGGCGCTGCAGGACACTCAACTTAATGGTGTGATCGATGGACGGTGCAATGCCATTGTCCAGCATGCAGATATAGGATCCCTGGTCCTCGGGCTTTAGATCGGTGATTTGGAGGCCGTAGGGCAGGATTTTGCTCCGGTTATTGTTGATCCCCACCACATTGGGACTGCTCCAAATGACTCGCGGTCGCGGGGAGCCGACGCCAGGACACTCAAGCACCACTGTCTCTCCGGGACGCGCTGAGTACTCGGTGGGTGGACGCTGCAGGAAGTACGGCGGTGTCCTGTCCGTGTAGTCCACCCGCAGTTCAATGGTTTGCGGCAGCCTCAGCTCGTCGCCTGTTATGGAATTGGTGGCCACACACGAGTAGTTGCCCGCATCCTTGGCCGTGACCGTGTCCAGAACCAATGCTCCCGCTGCTCCGGGCAGCAACTCCGACTGCGGCAGCTTCTTGCCATTCCTGTAGAAACTCCAGATGGCCGGCGGATTGGATATAACGCTGCCGCAGCGGATGAGCAGGCAGTTCTTGGGCGCCACACTCCAGCGTATGGAGCCCCGGGAGCTCATGGCCGCACCCTGACCGCCGCCGCCGCTGTCCAAGGCGATCGAGACCAGGGCCAGGCGGGCGGGCGTCGAGGCCAGCGCACCGGGACCATACCAGGCCACGCACTGGTAGTCACCCGCCGTCTGGGCACTCACATAGATGCGCAGTCTCCAGGCCAGACCCTCGTTCCCGCTCGTCACATTGTAGCCCGCCGAGGGTCGCAAGTATCGATAGGGTTCGGGTTCGGGCTCGGAGCCACTGCGTCTGAAGCGCCACTCCAGGCGATCCGGCTTGAGATTCAGTTCGCACTCGAAGACCACCTCATCTCCCTTGGGAGCCACCGCCGATTCGGGAGCTCGCTCAAACACAACGCCCAAGGTGGCTCCCGACGAGGAGCCACTGTCGCTGGCCTGGATGTGGACTGAGCAGACACTGATGGTCAGTAGGAGGACCACAGCTAGCCAGATTCCAGCCATTTCTAAAGGGGGTTCAAGTCTGAAAAGAAAATTAGGTACATAATATCTATAAGTTTGAGTATCTCTTGTAATCTTCAGGGTTATTTAGTTATAAGTTATAAACCCATTCCCATTCCCATCGTAATTCTTCAGAGATCTCTGGCCATTTGACATGCGTGGAATGCGACAGGGTCTTGGGCCCTACTGTACCATTCAACCTGCTCCTGCTGCTACTGCCACAGAAGGGGGCGTGGCAACGGAAGCAGTCGGGCCAGGCAATGTGCCATTTAAACTGGAGCTCCAGCTCCATCTTCATCTCCATCTCCGCGCACCCAAGGACTCGTCGTCCCAGGCCCAGATTGTTAATGGCGTGTCATTATTATGAGCTGCCCTGCCCTGTTTTTAAAAAAGGGACGGCGGAGGGCGGAGGATGGGGATTGCAGAACGGGTTGGACGAGCGTCTGGCCTGCGACAGTTTCGGGGGCTCTCGATTTGAAATTTAAACGATGCCACAACACAAAAGCGCGCGCGGAATTCCAGGAAAACGGCCGCCCAGTCGTTAGGGATCCACCTCGGTCCTGCCCCCCGGTCACTCCCCCCCCCCCCTTCCTGCTCCCTTCACGATCTGGCACAGTTGAAAAAATATGGGGAATATAATTTTGGCTAATGAAAAAAATATATATCAAAATATATGAATTTCCCTGTTGCATAAGATGCTTAGAAAACAGGGATAATATTTTAAAATAATACAGATTAAATGAAAAAAATTATAGAATTTATCCCCATTTCATATAGAATTTTCTCTCGGTGCATCAGTCGCTGCAGCGAAACTCCTGACGCACATAAATCGCAAAGCGGCTCCCATTTGATAGTCATTATTGGTCCGAAGGCGCGTGCAGCTGCCGATGTTGCTGTTGCTGTTGCTGTTGCAGATGTTGCTGCTGGTGGTGGCCACTTGTTAACCCAAGGAGCGAACTGCAAACTGCAAACCGGACTGCCTACACACAGGCAACAGCAACAGCAACAGCAACACGGAGTCGAAAACCAGCTCGACGCTGATTTAAAACATCTGACAACAAAAGTAAAGCGCGAAATTGACGCAGGTTTCTGTTTCTGTGCCTGCCCCTTCAGCAATCCGCATCCGCATCCACTTGTTGCTCTTGCTGTTGCTGTTGCTGCTGCTGCTGCCGGTGGTTGCGTGTGTTGAAAATTAATGCGCATTCCTGGGCCAACAGCAACACACTGGCTGGAAAGCGAAACAAAAACTGAAAACTGAAGCAGAGGAAATGAATGGGGAGCGCTGTAAGAATCCATAAAAAAAGGTGGACAAAAAGAGTCAACAAACCAGCAGAACGAAGAAGTCTGCGACAGATGCGCTGCATTAGCCCACACAGAGAGAAAAAAAGGATGCAATATGATATCAAAAACATCAAAAATATACGTTCGAGAATATCAAAGTGGAATTTATGGATATTTTTAAGTATAGGATACAACATCTTTATGATATTATTTACATAAGTGTTAGATGATTTTTCTCTGTGTGTAGAATTTGGTTAGTCTCAGCCATTTTCGAGACTTTGAAGGATTTTCAATAAGAATGCTACTTGAAGGGACATCTTTCTCCACCTTGAGACACCAATTACCACTTGCAATTGCTGTTAATTTAAAGATTATTATCTCTTTATGTTACATTTTACTACTATTTGCTTTCAATATCTATTGATTTTGAATGTTTAGAGATTTTTATATATAAGAAATATTTAAACAACCACCTTATTTGCAGAGAATAGCCGCCCCTGTGTGCAAACTGTCAACCATTGTGGTGGAAATTGCTCTGGGTATTTCATTTAAATTGCTGCTCCTTAACAAGACAACCATTGTTGCTGGTTGCTGCTGCTGCTGTGTAAACTATTTTTCACTATAATCAAACATTGATTGCCTTTCATTGACAACATGCAATTTGTGTTGGCCACAGAATTGCAACTGGCAATAAACACCTATTAGTTGGCTGTTAATGGGCAACATGTTGCTGCCGGGCAGCAACACTTGTTGTAGCTGCAGTGGCAATTGGAATCGCCAGTCAAAACACACATGTGTTTGTAGTACAATTAAGCGATTGTTTCTGGTCACAAAGAACACTGTGTTTGGGACTGCCTTAAGTAGTGGGATTATGAAACGGCAGCAACATGTTGCTGGTTGCTAGTTGCTCGTTGCTAGTTGCTGCAGGCAGATGTTGCTGCCGTGCATTATTCACCATCCAGCCAAATATGGCCAATGATCTTGGATCGCTGTTTATGGCTGTTGCTGCTGTCAGCTGGCGATGTTGCTGTTGCTGCTACTGTTGCTGTTGCTGTTGTTGCAGCTGTTGGCAGCACAATTAATTGGTTGTTTGTTTTCGGGCCAGAAGTTAATTTGATTAGCCACGGACAACGACAGTCTCCTTTTGTTGACTCATTTGGCGATCTATTCACGGACATCACAAGGCGCGACTAAGAAGGGTTATTAATCAAAGCGGGATGCCAAATTAAAAGGCATTAATTCATGGCAAATAGATGAGCGACGTCATCTTCATCATAATAGATACACTGAGCAAAAAGGAACTATCTATGACCTGCTAAAATGATTTATGGCCATCACTTCTATTAGAAAGGCCAAGTTTTTCCCCCCAACTAATGAGCTGAAATGATTTTGCTATACTTAAATGAAATGACAAGCATTTTCAGACAGTTGCGACCTCTATTTCGTTTCAAGTGTATAGGTTTAGAGGTACTAGATGGAGTTATTTTAGCCCAGCGCTGTTCTATTTAGAATCAGCGATCTTGATTAAGTCTTTTGCCTCTTTGTTCGGCTTTGTAATATGAGAAATTTATGAATTCCAATGGTGTGTGTGTGTGCTTTTTTTTCGTTGTGTACTACTATCTTAGTGGCTGTCTGTTTGCCTGTCAAAAATTAGCATAAAACTGTTAGAAAAGCCATTCAGCGATGGCCTGGGCGTGGCGCCCGGTGTTTGAGACAATTGAATTGAAAACAGCGGAAGGAGGGGTGGGTCTTCGGATCTGGAGAAGGTCTCTCAGGTCTGAGATCCCATGCCTCAGAGACCTGAGACTGGAGACCGTGTGTAAGTTCATTAAATAAGTGCGAGGCGTAACGAAGCAACGTTCACACTGGTGCTTAACTTTTATCCATATGAATTGCTGTTGTCATAAGAGTTACCCCTTTCCCCAGTTCCAACCCCAATCCCCCGATCCCCGCTCCCTTACTGCATTTGGCCATTAGCAGCGGCAGTTAACAGCTTGTAAAACACCAACACCTGCTACAAGTTGTCGCTGTTTTGTGTCTTGTGGTTGCTGCTACACCGGGTTCAATAAAACCTGAGAGAGCCAGTTCATCATCATCGTCATCATCACTGCGATCATCGGCAACAGTTGCTGGCAGAAAAGGAGCAATAGAAAAATCACGAACTACAAGAGACCCCCAATCACCGAAGACCAAACACCAATCACAGTGGCAGATGATTAAGGCAGACCCATCGCGGGTTCGGGTTATTAAATTCCGCGAGAGAAAATGATGGTCTACTTATTGGGAACGGTGCTTTCTGCAGAGTCACCCTTAGAAGTAATTAACGTTGAATTATCGTGGGTGAATTTTAAACCACACTTGGGTGCAGAGAAAGACGGTCATATTGTTATTAAGGCTTATTAAAATCACATGTCATGACATTAATACAATTTAAAGCCCTCCTATTACTCAGTTCTTGTCATGGTCACTTAGTGGACGGTGTTCCACTGTGGAGGGTCTTCACTGTACGCACATGCACACACACACAGCGAAAATTCTTGGGCAATGGAACCTGTTTTGCCAGCCGGAGAGGAGAAGAAGCAGCTGAAATCTTCTTTTCAGCGCGACCGGAACCGGAGCCCAAAAACAAGATGCCAAGCTGAGCTATACATGCACATGTATAACCAATACACACGCACCGGGAGAGAGGGAGACAACAGGAGCGCTGTGGCGCCCAATGTGGGGCCTTTAAGTCGTCTACTGAACTAAACAAGTGGCGCCCAATTTGGGGCCTTTAAGTCGTTTTCCCAACTAAACAAGTGGCGCCCAACGTGGGGCCTTAGAATGAAGAACAGCAAAGTGGAAGCTCGCATTTGCGAAATGAAGTTCAATATGAAATATATTTTTGTAGATCATTTTCCCTCAGTGCATGGCCTTTTTGGAGGGCAGGTTAAGCGCCAGGGCGGTGGCGCAGAAGGTGAAGAAACTCGCATGTAAACGAGTTCGAAATCTGCATTCCACCGACAGCCAACAGGATTTTCTACTGCAACTAAAAGGAGGATGATCATCCCCATGATGATCTTCGAGATCATTATGATGCCGATGATGAAGAAGCTGGATGGGTTGGCCCCACCTGTTTCTGTTGCAATTCTGGCTTGGAACGAAATGAAATGGTTTTGGGATGGGATGACATAGAATGGAATGAGTAGAAATGGTATGGGTTGGAATGGTATAGGACCCCATCCTCCTGATAGGCCCAATATATTTGTTCCGAGAGTGCGTGGGCCCCAAAACCGATTTGTATGGGCTAGGAATCAGAACCAAAAGTCAGTTTTTAGTTCAGAACTCTGGAGTCAGGGTTATATGGCTATATGGGTGCGGAATCGAAGCTGCACGCCCACAAAAACTGAAGTTCGGGGGAGCAGGGGGGAAAAAATGGGGATGCAATCATATTTTGTATTCTTCTCTCTCGAGTTGCGTGGGCGCCGCGGTCAGGATTAAGATTAGCAGTTTAGTTACCTTTTGTACTCTTTGTCACTCGCTAATCCCTCCGTCTCTTTCTTCTGCTGTATCCCAGTCTCTTTCCAGTCGGATCTCAACTGCCGCCTGCTTTAGAACTGCATTCTGCTGCCGTCAACTGTAAATAAGGCAGAAAGCGAATCAAAACGTCATGGGGTGTACACATAAATATTGAAAATAGACGACACTTTTAATGAATTTCAAAATAATTGAGGCCTAAAGTGGCACAAAAAAGCTCGGCGACAGCAAATAAATGCGAAGCCTATAAATAAACCACAGAACTGGGAGAGTGGATGGGTAAAAAAAGAGCTGACACGTGCTTCTGAAAAGCACTAGAAGACATTGGGGTTACCCAAACTCTTAGAAATATTCAAAAATTATGGGATATAATGGATATACAAATAAATATCATAAAAAAGGGATTGTACTTTTAAACTCAATAAAGATACAAAATGTTAACTATCAATATTTAATATTAACAGATTTAATTCAAAATTTTTTTCCCGAATGTTGGTTTAAATACCTTAATAGCACACCATCAAACTAATTCCTGCTACGGAATACCCCTCGTATACCCGGGGCTAAACCGAAAACTCCCCTTTAGTGTTTGCCTGTCCATTTAAAAAGACATAAAACTAAGACTACGGCTGAGAACACAGAAATTCCGAAACGAACAAATGTCATAAATATCCCGAAAATACAAATTTCCAAGCGAGTGGCTAAAAATTATGCCAAAAAGCACATAAATAATAACGAAAGGAGCACGCGGGGAGGTGAAGTCTTTCGATTTCCGTCCAATACTTTTAATTAATTTATGCGATTCTCTCACATTTCCCTGGAGCTTCTTCGCCCACCCACCCACACACTCACACACAGTTGTTGGGCTATAATTTTTCTAGAATTTTTGAAAAGTCGCCAAGTCGAACAGGGCCCCAAAACGAAAACGAAAACAAAAAAGTTAACAACACAAAAATGTGAAAGAGAACAATAAAAATAAAACGAGCGCCACCCCAGAAAGCGACTTTTCCGTGTATTGGTGACTGACAGTTGTCATTTTTCATAAATATTTTCCAATTTTCCAAAAGCCAAGTGAGAAATGAACGATGAAAACACAAAATAAACTCGAAATGCCATTTGGAGATCCATTGGGGGGAATATTACGGCAGGTCTTCAGGTGGCGATCCCATCCCCCGATTTCCTCATGAATAATTTCATAACTTTTACGGCGCTTGTCAGTCATCATGAGGCGATAATGGCAGCAAATAGAATCAAGTTTGAGTCGTGATAAATAAATTTCGAATTTTATGCGTGCCCCGACTTAAGTGAATTTAATGGAACGACTGCTTTTAAATTAATAACTTTATCGCTCGATATTAAAAAATGACGACTTAATAAATGCGGGTCAATTTGAATATTAACAAAATCAAATACAAATTATAAAATACAGAAGATATTTTACAAGTTTTAGGGAATTTCCATTGAAAGTTCAGGATTTAAATGGTCTAGTTATTCCGCATAATTTGAAAAGTGATCTTTTTGTTCTGTGTCAGCTGCAAATATTATATTTCGAATCAGCGCTTTTGCCGAATTGGCAGCAATTCAGCGCGACAGCAGCAACATGTTGCTGCGGGGCACTCGCATGTTGCCGATGACTCACTTTTGTCATTGTTTGTCGCTTGACCGAGCAAATTAGAAATGGGTTTAGCTGCAACTGCAACGGAAAATAAGTGACAGCGAAGCTTTTCTACTTGACACCGGCACTTCGAGTATCTCGCAGATGTGCAACTGCAACTGCAACTGCCGCCTCTTACTTTTGCCATAATTAATGTGCAATTTCTCCGTCTGCCTTTTGCCTTTTGCCTTTTCCCTTTACCATTTACCATTTCTTATTATTATTAGCCGCCCTGCAGCAAACAACATTTGAGCCAATTTTCCCGCCGCTCGCATTCCGCGGGTGAAAGCCATCGACATCCACATTCCCATTTAAATTTACGTCCACATGAACATTCACATTTCACAGCAATACGCGCCATTCTGCCAAATGCAAAATGCAGAAAAAGAGACTCTCATATAAAAATAAGAAACGACAGTCGTCGGAAAGCAAGGAGGGTGCCTTTGGGTGTCGAAGAGTCGGTTACCCTGGAATAAATCCTATGAATCTTCAAAGATTCACAAATAATACCAGGGTTTTAGAAGTATTTAACTATGGAACTACATTTGTTTGAATCTGATCTTAACAGGGAATACATCCTACGAATCCCTAAAGATTCTCAAATATTACCAGGGTTATAGCAGTATTTAACTATGGAACTGCATATATGGATTTAATAGAATTAAGATATATTTTCATTTGTTTTAATATGATCCTAACAGGGAATAGATCCTTGAATCCCTAAATATGCTCATATATTACCAGCATTTGAGAAGTATTTAATAGAACTAAAATATATATTAACATTTGTTGCAATATGATCTTAACAGGGTATTGTAACTCAGAGCACGCTGGCCGAGCATGCTTCAAAATTTATGCGTTGCCTGATTTGAGGGGGAAGTCTGGTCTTTGGGATCTGGGATCTGGGATGGGGGAACTGCGGCTCTCGATGGCTCGGATGGGTGGCTTGAGTCCAGTTTTGAATATCGTTCAATTTGCGATCTCTTTCTCGCCCTCTCCCTCTTGCTCTGCGATCGGCATTCCTTGTTTTCCTTTCCTGCTTTTTTGGCTCATGGCATGGTCTCTTATCCATTTTCGATTGCCCCCCCGGAGTCCCGCGGAGTCCCTCATTTGCATGCCTATTATAAATTTTTCAAATACTTGTCTTGGGCTGCCCTCGTTGTTTTTTTATGGCCCACCATGTTTAGTGATTGCTATCTTTGTCATTGTTGTTTTTGGGCTCGTTGCTGGTTGGCCTGGCTTTTTCCTTGCAATTTATTTGATTTTCATTGCATTCAATTTTTTGCGCCGTCTCACTCGTTGCTTTTGTTTCCCCGCTGGTGCGTTGCCATAATTTGTTGTCTCCTTTCTGGTTTGCCTCGATTCTGATCTTGGAATTTCAATTTGCGTCTCGTTTCGTTTCGTTTCTTGGCTTTTGCGCAATTCTCCTGTCTGCATTTTCGGGGGGGAATTCTTCTGGTCGTCGGGTCTTCTGGTCTTCTAGTCTTCTGGTTTTCCACCTAACAAGCTTGTCGAGCCATTTATCATAAACATTCGTCAGCTGTCCCACGCCCCTCGGGAAATTCCTGCCCCGTCATTAAGATATTTTTGTTTTTTTCGGCTTTTCCATCTCTATTTCCATGTCGCCCTGCAGCTAGGCCAAAATGCCGGCCTCTCAGGGTTACCAAACGGTATGGCCCTCTCTTTTAGTAGACCTCTTTGAATCTACAGTGTCAGAAAACAGCATCAGTGATGATTCATCACCTTACAAAGGTTTAACCTCCATATATCCAGAAGGAAGTATGGCCTAACAAGATGGTTTTAGGATCGAAAGGAATCACTAACCTAACTTTAGACATAGGAATTCAAGATGTTGGCATTAAATGTATTATACTTCTTCAGTGATGTTTCATCACCCTACAAAAGTTTAACTTCCGTATATCCAAATTGAAGTGTGGGCTAACCAGATGGTTTTAGGATCGTGAGGATAACAGCATCACGATCCTAGATTGGTATTTAGGTATTCAAGATATTGAAATCAAATGTATTATACATCTTAGTTTGAAATATTATAGTTTATAATTTCCAATTCATTTTTTCTGCCCGTGTAATTTGGCCAGTTAAATACTTGCAAGCTTTGGCGACCGCTTTTCGAGTCGCTTTTCATCGGCAGTTGAGTTACATGTGGGCGCCCTAATGGTCAGAGATTAGATTTCCCCGCTTTTCCGCCGCTTTCTTAGCGTCTCCACCCCCTCCCCCTCCTTCCCTCTCGCCTAATGAGTCTCTTAGGCTTTTCTGCCCACACAAACGCTCGCAAATTGCGCAAATTAATATGAAATTCATCAACGGGAAAATATCAACTAATTTGGCAGCAAACAGGAAATGCAAGACTCTCGCATGTGGGGCAAGCGTATAAAAAATTAATATCTCTTTTTTTTCGCACGACAAAAACGCCCAGGCAAGAAAAACAAAAAAATATTGCAACAAAAAGCGAGGCAGCAGCACACCTTGTGGTCCCCCCCCTTTCTCCCTCCGCACTCGTGGTAATTTTTGATCATATTCTGGCGCTGTGTTGTTGCTTTTGCTCTTGCCGCGTTGGCAGGCGGCCACAAAAGTCGCCGCTTTTCCCATTCGTTTTCCATTTTCATTTTGCCACTAGCCGGGTGGCATCCAAATTGGCCCACATTTGGCTGCCTTTTCAATTTTCCCCTCGGCTTTTCCACACCGCTTTTCCCGAGCGCAGAGATCGGCCAGCAAATTGGATTTCGGGGTTTCGGAGTGGGAGAATTCGAATTGGAATTGCGGAGGGGTTTTTAATTGAAAATATCAAAAAGGTTGATGATGAAAATGTCACAAAATAATTTAGTTATTTTAAGAAAATTATTTTCTTTACTTTTTCTTGAACATATTTCTTAATTTGGAAGCAAAACTGTAACATTTTCAAAAATATTACATTCTTCTAAATTATTTTTATAATTTTGAATTTTTTTATTTTTATTTTTATAAAATTTTTAAATTGTTTTTATTTATTTTTTTTGTGTCTACTTAAAACTGCCACTTCTTCTTCGCCTTGAACGTCTTAATTTGCGTCACAATTTTCGCCTCAATTTTTTTGAAGCTTTGTTTTTTTGTCTAAGGTAATTTAAAACGCGCGCCAACTTCTTCGATTACCTGCGGGTTAAACAATGGTCACCATTTCCCATTGTTGGTCTTCCCCCTCCTAGCCCCCGCCCCTGCCCTTCTCTGTAAGACCCCTCTTAATATGTTCATTAATTTTAATTATGCATAAATAGTCGGTGTCAAAAGAACAAGGGAGCAACAACGAAAATCGAGAATAAAATTACCAAAAATTTGGAGAAATAAACAGCACGCATAAAATTTGATACGAGCAATATTGAAATATATGGGAGTGGCACTTCTGGGGTTCGAGCTGTAAGGCACGCGATTCGGCAAAAGGCAAAAATGCCAGAGGGAAGAAGACTGTCAAGTGCTGTAAGAGATAACCGACTAGCAAATACCCTCCAGTTTTAATCGAAAAAATTATTATTTAGTAGGATTTTAAAGTACATTTTATTCTAAGAGTTTAACTTTGTGAGAAAAGAAACCCAAACTTGTGATAAAACATTTTTCCTCTGAATTTTTCTCACTGGTCCTTTAATCCATTTACCCAACTTCGTACCCATTGAAACTGAAGGCGAAGTCTGAATATGAATCTGAATCTGAATCTGAATCTGCCCACTCACTCACTTGGAAAAAAGGAACGTGCAGCGGTGTCGACTTACAATTCCATTCCATAAATTTCGCGAGGCTCGAGTTTTTGCACACTTTTCCCTTTTCGAAGTAGCGAAATATATTGGCGACTGAAATCCAAGCCTCTCCGGTTTTTGGGGGGATTTCGTCATCGATGGCCAGTCGAAAATTGATGTTGGCAAAATAAACTCAGAGATCACAACAACTCAATTGGTCTGGCCAAAAATAAACAGAAACGTGCAATCAACAAAAAGGGGAGATGCAAATTAATTATGCAATTAAGCACGCGTCGTTGTTCGTTATTTGTTGGTTTTTGTGCTTTCTGTCGCACTAATAGCCATAAAGAAAAAGATATTACACTAAATTACAGGGGTTTATGATATATGTATAGTGGAACTTAAAACTTAGTAAAGACAAAAAAGTGACTTGGGAATTATTAGATAGATTTTTCATCAACCTTTCATCAACATTTCATCAACCTTTTCAAGTCGGTAATCCTACTTTTTTATCAAATATTTTCTAAATGATTTCCCAAAATTAGTATAAGGCTAAAGTAAGCATGGTCTTGGGAATTTCCCCGTCTTCAAGATGGTATGCGGTGGTGGTGTAGGATGGTTCAGAAGAAGAGTCGAACTGCAATGGCATAAAGAAGTGAAGATTTCCTTTCTGTCTCGAGTTGGTTTCCCATGAAAAATGCAATTGATGCAGAAATTCAGACACGTAGGCGCAATGGGGCGTGGCAGACAGAAATAAACATGAGCAGAAAGTGGGAAACGAGAAGAAAGAGTGCAAAGCGGAGCGGAAGAAGAGAAGAGTTACGAAATCGGTGGGGAGAGAGCAAATAAATTCAGTTTCTACAATGTAGAATCTACATCAGCATCTGATACATTTGAGTCTTGTGTTGTTTTTAGTGCTTTTCGCACCCCCCGCCTCCCCTCTTTTCGTAACTCCCCTCTTAAGACCGCCCATTTGAAGATCCCCCCTCTCACCTGAGGCGGCTCCGCCTTTGTGCCGCTCTTGTTTTTTTTGTTGTGCGACTGCTCTTTCAGTTTTATTAGATCATATTATCTATTTTCGGGTACGACAAATTTGTAATTTAGATCAACCAGCAGTGGCGTCGCTTCAATGGGTGGAGGGGGGCTTCGTCGCTTTTCAGTGGGTTTCCTACCGTTATGGGCTTTTAATTAATTGGCATTTTGGCATTTAATTGAAGCGAACGCCGCTTAGCGGTGCGTAAAAGGGGTACTAGTGTCATATAGAAGGGGTTCTTCGGGCCCCAAATGGGCGGGTTGCCCCAAATTTGTGGCCTAGCTGCTTGATTGAATGATTGAACATTTGATTTGGTGAACGATTCCGGAAAACGAGGAAAGACTTTGGGGCTCGGGGAGCACAGTTCACTCTGTGTGTGTGTGTAGATCGTTTTCGGTTTCATTTTCAGCTTCTTCTGTTCGGTTTGCTTTTCACATGAAATGCAATAAACCCAATTTAATTTTTGTTTTTTATTTGTTTCGCTTATTTACTCGAATGTACGTGTGTGTTTGCCTTGGGCCTCCCCCAAAACCTCAGTAAACCTCAGGGTCCAAGGGACTTCTTATCGGACCCCCGGAATCAATGGACAACAAAGTTTTTATCACGTAACAACGAAAAGCCAAACAAGAGGAAAAAATAACTAAGCATACGAAAAGAAATAGAAATTTAAAGTACAAACAGAAATTCCCATTTTTCGGGGTTCATTGAATGCTCCGGATTTTTCGGAAGGGGTCTGAACCTTACCGCCTTTAACCGGTTGATTCGCCTCAGGGACAGAGTCCCCGGATATTCAACTTGGGGTTAATACAATGGGGTCCTTAGTTCCTACAATATTGCTACCTTTTTTTGGTTTCACTTTTGTTTGCTTATTTGGCATTATATCATATTTCATTATGGAACCCAAACATATCTCGGTGTTTACTAATTTAATTTTATAAATGCAACCATTGATTAACATTATTGTGCAAATATTTGTTTAAAGCTATTGAGCCCAGAAGTTCTAATTCTGTCAGTAAATAGCTATTGATAAACCTAGCTTGAAAAATGTTTCTTGAACTGCTTGAAATGGATTTTAATTGGTCGAATTCTTCGCGGGGTTCTTCGGTCCGGAAATGGTTCTTTATTTAGCCCTAAGGAATCTATCCGCAAAGTATTTCTCCTACCCTTTGAGAGAACCGTAGTGCCGAAGAGAAGGAAAAGGGGTCTAGCCAAAAGTCGGAAACAATTAGCGGAGGCGGGGAGTTCGGGGGAAGTACGGGTTTTGGAGACCTCTCTGATGCTCAATGATCGCGGTAAGCGATGCCTCGGAATGCAGTTCGGATTTCCAGTGAAATGGGAAGAAACGGGAAGAAAGAGGCGGTGGGGAGGGGGGATTGGATCAGAAACAGAAACAGAAACAGAGACACAATCGATGAAAAGGTTGCCCTGGGTCTCTGGACCCGCGTCTCCAACGTCGTCTTCTTCTTCTTCGTCTGTGGTATGCGCTTCAAGGTGAACTGAAAACCGAAGACCGAAGACCAGGGAGAAGCTACAGAAGAATTCGAAACACGGGGGGGAAAAATGACAAACGTGACCGTGGGTCGGCTCTCTATCTATGTATATCTTGAAACCCAACCCCCCCTCCCATCTGTCTGGCCCTTATGCAAATGCGGATGCAGCAGCCACCGTTTGGAGCCCCTTTTCATCGCGGCCTGAACGCCTGACTACGGTTGAACTTGGATAAACTGAACTCTGGCTACCTCAGAAAATACCATCTACTTCTTATAGATTTAATTATAATAGTCATCCCAAATCTCAAGGTACTCGGGAAAACGGATTAGGACGGCGACCTAACACACATTTGACTTCTGTTTCGATAATCTTAAATTCATTTCAACTCGAATTTCCTAGTCAATTCTCACTGTATTACATTGTTTGTAATAAAGCAGTTAAGAATGCGGCCTCTCTTTCTCGCCCAGCCTCTTTCTCTGTCCCTCTCTCCCTTGGCTCCTGTTGCCAGGTAGCTGTTTCGAGACCCCCCCACCCCTGGTTTTACGTGGGCGATTCTACCCATTTACCCATCTCCCTTTGCCGGGGTTTTGAACTTTATGCGGCGTCTGTTTATGAATGAAATCCGTTTAAACCTCTCCTAAAAAAAACTCTGCTACCATTTTTCCCCCGATTTCCATGAATGAACGTGCGAGAGCCCAGAGGAAAACTTGTGGCGATGAAGTGAAGCAGCTGGCGGGTGGAACGTAGTTCAGGGTTCACGGTTCATTGCGCATTGCAGATGCCAAATTAGCTCACTCCCCACCACCCACTCCACCCCAGCCACCCATTATGTTTCGATTGAGTGAGCAAATTGATCCTCCAATTAGGGAAAGTGGGGGGAAGTAGATGAAGAAACCAGTCAAGAGACATGAGGCGAACAACGACATCATTAGCTCTGGGGGCTCCGCTGTGATCGATGTTTGATGTTTGAACTTCTGCTTTCGAAACGGGTGCAAAGGGTTAAGCTCTCGAGTTAAATGTGTAGCGGTACCGTTACAGCGTTACTGTTACAGTTACAGATTTGGCCAACACATTCGCTCTTTTGCTAATCACTTCTCTAAACCGGTGCAAGACTTTCAAAAACTCAAATGAAAGAAAACCGAGAGAAAGACAAGAAAATACCAAGCTGGGAGCTGGGAGCAATCTCCCTCCTCAAAGAAGCTTGCTTTCTACTCACGCAGCAGCAAATTTGATACCCTGTAACTATCGAAGGTACTTTCATTGGGCTTAATGCAAGTACTTAGAGGTCTTAAGGGTTAACCCAAGTACTTCATTTTAGTGTCCATTAGTATCATCACCTTTTTACTGAGGTCTCTAGTCATTTCAGCAAGGCCAGCTTTACATTTTTCATATTCACAATATCATTATGATATGATATCATTATGATCCCTATGAATTAAAAGTGATTTCCTTATGTTACTATAGTAAAAGTTTAGTTTATGTAAAGATTGGTAGTGTCACTAAACTCGGAAATACACCGTGTTCTGAAAGATCTCCGAGTTTTGATGGAGCCGAAACGCCTTGGTAGGTATCCCATAGTCCGCATATGGCGTCTCGGGAGCCTTAACTTATTTCCAGATCTGGCTTATCATGAACGCTGATCTATGACTCGCGTTGGCCTGCGAATGGAGCTCGGATCTTGGATCTTGGATCTCGGAATGGAACGTTCGCGTTCGCTGACTTGGCTTCGAACTCATTTTCTAATTGCCCCACGGTGGCCGAGGAATGTCTGTCTATTCATTCGCGGTCTCCTACTCTTCATGTTACTGCTCTGCTCACTCTGGTATGTGTTTATTTCGTTTCGTTTCGTTTTTTTTTCCTGTTTCCACGCAGGTTTAATTACCACATAGAGGGGGCTTTGGCTCTGAGACGTGCAAAGTTCGAATCGGCATTGGAATCTCGGTTTTCAGCATTTGCATGGATCCATCCCCAGAGATCCGAGATCGGGAGAAAACAAGGGACGGGGGGATGACCGTAGAAATACCGATCGCGTCTGCTATTTTAATTGAGTTCACAAATGTTCTGAACCAAACCCAATTCACAGCTGGCGATCGCCCCCTTTTTCCCCCCTCTCCCATCTAATGCTGACAGCTACGTGCTGAGCTAGGCCCCCTTTTGCCCCCCGCCTCTGGCCCTGTTGGTTAGTTAGTCGGAAATCGAAGCAGTTCGATTATTCAATATTTTCACAGTGCTTGCTGGGAAATTAATACATCATCGTGACCCCAGGCCTCCCATCCGAAGACCCCAAAACCCCTTCGGATCCTCAAATCTCAAGATCGCCCTTCTGGGGAGGGCTCTAATTAAAAACTGCTTGAAACAGGTGTGCGCGGGAAAAAACGGGGGAAAGCTGTGCTCTAATCCATCAAACAGTTTTGGCTTTGTGTCGGTTCATTGATTAACCGAAAGTTTTCCATTGGGGTCGCTGAAGAGCGTGTGATTGTGAGCCATTGGTTTCATAATGTATCTTAAGTCTGTCTTTAGATATTTGTATCATATTTAGATGAATATTAATTTCATCTAATCGAATTCCAAAATCATTTCATTAGTTTCAGGCAATATTCTACAATTTCTAGATCCAATAGTCCTAGAGTTTCTTAGTCAGCCCTCTTGCGATGCGAACTGAACCGTTTAAAATTGGTTTTATAGACCAGGCGACCCATTCCCGTCGATCTCCGCTCAAGATATCAACATCCGCACATCCCTCCGGGTTTTTATTCTTCGGTGAACACTTGCCAGAGTTCCTGAATCACTGAGCACGACAGAGGCAGAGGCAGAAGGAGGAGGCTACCTGGGCATTGTTACTGCCATTCCCTACCTGTGTCAATGTCAGACTTCAGCGCTAAATTGTCGCTTATTAAATGTCTCTCGTCCCGCCGACGAGCCACTTTATCAAAACTCCCGAGGGCGGAGATATATATGAGATAAAGGAGGAAAGAAAAGGCGGAGGTAGCCGAATTCCACGTAACCGTGTAGTGTCGTCGTCGTCGTCGTCGTCTGCGGCCCATTGTCGAAAATTATGACTTGTTTTGGGATTGGAGTGCAAATAGCCCACTTCCTGTCTGTTTGCCCTGTCTGCCATCTCAGTCGCTCATCTCAGTTTCGAAGTCGGGCCATCCCTTTCGGTCTGCTGGCGGTGATTTGGAGTGTCGCCGCTCCAAACTTGCCGTTGTCATCGTCACGGACCGCCGATGTCCCCGCTGATAAGGAGTGATTTGGATCGGGGGAGAGGGAACATTTACTCATGCACTACCGTCTTTGTCTGCGTTTCTGGTTCTGTTTTTCGACTACTGCGGTTAGTTCTAGATTTCCGATGACATTGCTCTCTATAAAGTCATTCCAGTCAATCCCATATTGGTGTACAGTCAACAGCTCCCAGGATCTACATAATTTATCAATATTGCTAGAATAATATTTAATAATAATCCACATACCCTATATACACACTTTATGGAGCCACATGCCCTGTTTCTGTGTGTTTATGTGGTTAATAACAGAGGTCTTTTTTATTGTCTCCACCGATAAGCTAGAGATCTACGTGCCTGAGATTAGCCTTTCCCCTTTCCCATTGAACCCTGCATTTCGGGACCTGTGGGCGTGTCATCATTCAGAAGAACATATGTGATCACATTACGTTGGCGGCTTGTAATGCGCTTCCGTTTTCTAATCCCCGATTCTTCATGTTCAGCTGGTTGTTCTTCATTGCCATCATTTGTCTTTTTGTCGGGCGGCTAATATACCCAGTGATGCAAAGGCGCCGCTTGAAAAAGAGCCAAGATGGGCCAAGATGACTCCCATTCCCATTCCCATTCCCAATCCGAATCGGAATCCGGGCCAATTCAGCCTGCAATTACACTTCCGCTGAAGGGGGAGAGCGACGAAGATCAGAAAAAAAGGCGAAGAGAAACATAACCCCTCCTCCTCTAAATAAAAAACCTCCCATTCATGCCGTCGCCGAGTTTCGTATTCGGATTCAGGCTCATTCACAAGATTCAAAGTCGAGACGAGAGAGTTCAAGCATTCATTCATTCACGTTGATTGCCACCTTTTCCCCGATCTTTTTCTCTCCTGCCCCACGGCAGCCTCTTGTGCTCCAATGATTAGTCTGTGCTAATGAACAGGCGGCGGCTACCTAGCAAAAAAAAAATACAAAATAAAAAGCCCAACCGTAAAGACCAAGAAAAAACCCCGAAAAAGACACAAAACACCGAGAAAAGAGCGAGAAAAAAGCGAGACAAAGTTGCACGAAAGCGGCAAACAAACAGAAATCAAATCCAATTTATGTTTTCAACATTAATCATAATTTCTTGGGGGCCCATTTTCGGCGTGGCGTGAAATAATTTTTATGCGCCGTTTTTACGGAACCAAAAAATCAGATTCGGAGTCGAAAAATCAAAAGCAAAATCAAAATCGAAATCCCAAGGGGAAAAGGTGTCAATGTCTAATTTTGATGGCGAATGCACTCGGAGCATTTTGTTTTCCTCATTATGACTGTGAGATATGGTAGAATGTGGGCTGGATGGAAACTAGATCAGTGGATCAGTACTAATGGAGTGCGAGAAACGATCGCGATCATTTTGGCCATGAAATTTGAGCACAAAGAATGCGAAATGGATGGTTCAGATCTTTGGGATTGCTTTAACGCATCTTATACTAGATTTAACTTCAGCATTTTTACCATAGAATTAACTATGATCCAAAAATCATCTTGATCGGAGCACCGGGTTCGATTTTTTAAATCCGAAAGGTAATTTTCTATGTAGCCCCCACATTAGGGGGGATTTCGAAATTTCTTTTTGCTTTCCCATTAGGGGGGGGGGGGGGGGTCATGTCAGATCTTAGTGGGTGGTTAGACCCCCAATAGCATACTGTGCAAAAATTTGCCTGCTCTAGCTCTTATGGTTTGGGCTGTGGTCGTACCTCCCTAAAAATCGGTCTTTCATTTTATAATCTTTAGAGATAACCCCTTCAATTTCAGAATGCATCTTCTAACCATGGGAGGGCTGTTTGATTGGTATTGCCAACATGTTCTATAGCATCCAAACCTTTTACTGTCCAACCCAATTATCTCGGTTTATGCTAAACCATTTCAAATGGTCTCATTACAGATCGATTCCCCAGTGAAAAGGACCTGTTCTGGCCAACATTCGGTTCGGTAGCTCGCCAGAGTCGTCAGCTAGCATGGACCCCACATCGAATAGATCTCTGACTTTGGGGGTGGGGATCTCCTCATGCAGGGCCACTTGAAAAGCAATTTTTTGAAATTTATTTTCCATTTATCGCTTTATTTATTTTCTACCTTCTTTCAGTGTGGCCCTGACTCTTCGCTCCCCTCTCGCCCTCAGTTCACCTGGTCTATCTGCTTATGCGATTAGAGTTGCAGCCAAGGAGCCCAGGAAGATGACGAGGTGGATGGTATAAGATTGGGTCTGGGTTCGGGTTCGGTATTGGGAATGGGAATGGGAACGATGACGGCGGCGGCGATGATGATGATGCTGCTCGGCGTGTTTATTTTTGTTTGGATCCAGAGACCTTTTTGTTTGTCTGCATTTTCGATGAGGAACAAGACGGAGCGAAGGAACTGTGTCTCAATGGGCCACAATCGAAAGTAATAATGAAATCCCATCAACAACGAGACAAAGGCTCTCTGACCATTCCCATTCCTATTCTTGTTCCCATTCTCATTCCCGTTCCCATTCCCTTCCCTTCCATTTTTGGCCTGCAGAATGAGACGACGACACTTGCCTTGATTTTTATTGTTGGGCTTTCCCCCCTGCCCTTTGATTTATTGTTAGCGGGAACAGGCAGGAAAATGGGAATGCTCTCGGTTTGGGCCTGGGTTTTGGTGTTGGTTTTGGCCATGAGCTGAGTCCGGTTCTCTGGATATATCTGTGTATCTCTTTTTTCTCCCAGATGATCTTGTTCTGCGACCAGCTGCCTGTTGCATTCCGCTCTCTCACCTCTTGCCAATGGCAACAGAAATGTGCGTGCTCAAACTACAGGTGGACTTGACTAAGGCGGAAAAGTACATAGCATCCCCTCACTTGATTTACAATATATCAAATAAAATCAACTTATAACTGATGATTTGTTTATGTACTTTGCACTACATAAGAGGTGGTGTTCAACCCTTCAAAAAGTTGTAAAAAAAAATGTATATGAAAAAAAAAATAAAAAAATTTATTTTTTCATATGAATTTTTTTGTTTTTTACAACTTTTGGGTAGGGTGAATACTGGGCATAATTTAATAATATTATCAAGTCGAATCTCTAAAAGTTGAGTTAGATTTTATCGCAATTTAAGAACACTATTTGTGTTCTTTTCCTGGGGTGAAAATTCAATTGGTTACTCAGAGAGTTTCATTAAAAAATGTCCCTATTTATTTTATTCCTCGTATAAGTTAAAGAGGCTCCACTGTAGTTGGGCCACCTCTCCCGTTTGCTCATCTTCTCCCCAACTTGGGGTTCTATTCTGGTGCTTAGCACATAGACAGTTCATTAATGTTATCAACGAGCAAAAAAGGGGAATGAAGGATGGTCTTTAGAGCCCGGCCCCCCCTCTTCCTACCCCCCTCCCCCGCTCGGTTGACAGGTTTGGTTCCCCACTTTTCTGGTTTGTGTACGCGCTGAATTTGATGTGCAACACTTGTTGTTATTTTTGTTGGGGGCCCGCTGACACATAAAACTAACGGCAATTGGCAATTGGCCATTGGCCATCTCGCCTGTTGGCCAAAAAAGGACATGGCCACATGGCCATCGCGAAAAACTTGTCAACTGGAATCGATCGATATGGCAGTGGTTTATCTGGGGGAGGGATGGGAGGAGGGGGGGTTCTGTGTGATTTACCGACATGTACGGACTGTACTGACCAGATGAACTACTTTCCAGCCACTGGCTTTTTACCGTTTTGAAAAACTCACCTGTTGGCTTCTCTGCAATTTCGAAGGGCAGGCAAATCCTCGTTAAAGGTGTGTACTTCTCCTCTCCCTTTTCTCACCAATCTCCGCTGCTCTTTTCTTGTCGCACGCTAAACGAACAGTAAATATTTTGATTAGATTTTGATCACTTGAGGCGGCATTCTTGCGATTTTTCCCATCAAACAAAAAACAAATAACAAAAAAAAAAAACAAGTAGTTAAAAAAATAATGCGAGCCGAGAGGAAAGGCAACCTAAATAAAATAAACCTATTAAAATGTTATGGCATTTTTAAAGCCTTTCAAATATACACACGAGAACACGGCGGTTTGGATTGGCATCGCATTGGGTTAAATTCAATTTCGTGGCTCTTAGTCACATCCGTCGAATGTCCGACATTCGATACGAGTCTGGGGATCACCACACTACTTGGACAAACATTCGGAAATTATTGAAGTCCCCACCGGGAGGAAGCATCATAATTTATAGTTATTAGGTGTTTCTACGCGACGCCGCGGCCTTTTTAGCCGGTTGCCGTTTTAAAAATAAAAACAAACTTGGCACACGCACTTTTCTCGCTCTCTCGCGCTGGTAAAATAATTCTCAAGACTTTTGCACTTGTAATTTCTCAAATTCTTTTACAACTAAAGCCACTCACAGGGTTGTTGAAACAGCCAAAAAAAAGGGTAAATAATAAAGGTGATTAGCACGACGCGGGCGCCAAAGGGTTATGAGATATATCTCTGGTGTATATTGCTTTCTGTTCGGGGCGCAGCACTCTTTCTCCGCACACACGTCTTTCTTGCTCGGCGGCGCGAAGCGAAGTGAACACGGGTCTCCACTTACTCAACTCAGCTGAGCGACGGGGCGAAGACCACCGAGGAGAGAGCGGAAGAGAGGAAGAGCGGAAGTGAGCGAGCGAGCGAGCGAGGAGAGCGCGTGGAGGGGAGAGAGACCGGGAGGCTGCGCGAGGAGCTTCGGAGGAGCTTCCATCAACGAATCACGTGCCATATTTCAAGAAGCGAGTGCCTAACTCAATTAACTGTCTTTAATAAAGCTTACATGAAAACATTACATGAAAACTTATCAAAGAATTTAGTACAGTTAATCAATGCTATAAATTTAGACTCCTTATGAACAGTTTTTTCTTGTCAACTAAACTTAACTTGTAAATAACCCCAAAGCGAGTTCCTAACTCAATTAACTGTCTATAATAAAGCTTACATGAAAACAAAT
This sequence comes from Drosophila mimetica, assembly GCA_037075245.1. Lineage (NCBI taxonomy): Eukaryota > Metazoa > Arthropoda > Insecta > Diptera > Drosophilidae > Drosophila > Drosophila mimetica. The sequence continues at coordinate 24,516,283 of JBAMCH010000005.1, read as the reverse complement.
TATTTTATATCTTCATAATACAAAATTATAACCTTAAAAATTTTAATTTTACTGTAAAGTATTTAAAACGTTTCCAATTATTTAGTACAGGTAATCAATGCTATAATTCTAGAGTCTTTATGATGATTTTTTCCTGTCAACTTAAATTAACTTGTAAATAACCCCAAAGCGAGTTTCTAACTCAATTAAAATAGCTCACATGAAAACATATTGTTTTACCAATATTATTATTACACCAATACCCCCCGGAATATAAATTTAAAACCTTACAAATCATAATTTTACTGTAAATTATTAAAAACCTATCCAACTATTTAGTACAGTTATTCAAAAATATATATTTATAGACTCCTTATGAAAATGTTTGTTCTGCTTGCAAATAATCCTTATCAGCTACATAGTATGATTTATGTTTCAAGAATATGTATAAATACCTGTTTGCTAGAAATTCCTTGATGAAGAAGTGATGAAAATGTGACTTTATGGATGACGATGGCCCATATTCCGCCCACAATTAAACATCCCAAGAGGTGTTGTTGATTTCATTTTAATATATCTTCTGCTTTTGCTTTTTATCCACTCAACGGTTTTCGTTCGTTCACAATAGTTGCATTCATAGTATTTCATTTATCATTATATGGTATCAATTGGTATTTTTAATTAATAACTTGTGTGTGTTTGTGTGTAGGGCCAATTTTCGATTTCCAACATTTTACACTGGGCTCACCAAAAAAAAAATCGAGTCGTAGTCATAGTTATAAGCTAGAGACTAAAATTATAATTAAAATGCCTTCACTATTGTGGTTGTTGTGGTTGCAGTTGGCTAGTATGCGTTGTTGTTGTTGTTCGAGTTAGTTAGTTAGTTCTTAGGGTTCTAGGCTTTATCTGGTATTATCTGCATTAATTGCATTATTGTTTCTGTTTCGTTTCACTTCTCGCATGGCGTTTCTGTTAAATAAATGTTTGTGATATTCGCTTTCTTTTCTTGCTACAATCTTTAACCTAGACTTAAGGATCGAAGAAGCAATTGTATTGTAGAAGTGATCGTTTCTCTCTTTTTTTTTGTGTTTTAATATTATCTGTTCGTAGTATAATATTCCATTTTTTGTTTGTTTGTTGGTTTGCTTGGGGCTTATTCATATGTTGTATATATAAAAATTGTTTTTCTTTTTGTTTCATTTGTTAATGTTTAATTAAAAAGCTAATTTCGGTTGCTGGTTGTGTCCTCAGACGACTGGCGGTTCGGTTCCTCCCAGAGGCTCGTCGTTACTGGTGTAAACAATAAATAAGTAAGGGAAATTAAAAATAAATAAGGAAAAATAAAAATAAACACTAAATTAAAAGTAATGGTAGTTGATCAAAGTGAAATCATAATAAAAGCAAACAGAATAACTATAAAAACCATGTTGTAAGATTTGTTTGTGAGCTCTAACTGTACATCATTACATCATTTTGTAAAAGTTGGTTAAAAGCCTCGCTAAACTGCATTTTCAGACTTTGCCTCAACGCGAAGAACTTTGATTTCTCCATACATTCGATATCAATATTTACTGATCGTATAATATGCATGTAAATATATAATATATGTTTATCCGACTATAAACATGCATATTTGTAAGTAAGAATAAGAGAGCAACTGTGAGTTTCAGAACGGTTGATCATCATCGAAACGTCTAGATAATAATCTTGGCTAATATTCAGCTATAACAAATAATATTGTAATATGGGTTCAGACGTCTTTTTGAGATTAATTGAGATCAGGTAAAAATAAATGCATTTAAATAATGGCTTCTTGATGAAACTTAAACACACTGCCCCTCAATATTTTAGAGTAATAATAATCCGTACTGTTTATAGGTATGGTCACAAAGCAGGAGCAGTTTCGACTACATTTAGCTAGAGTTTCAGTATCTCAGGATAGATTGCACAGATATCTGTTTCGAGGGGTTTCCCTATAGAATAAGTTTACGTTCGACTACCTATCTATGCAAGAGTTTTCAACCTATTAATATATGGTGCCCGGTTGTGTTCAGTATATAGCTTTGGATTTGTGTGCCCTGAGCTTGGCTTCGAAACGAGAACAATCCAGCTAGAAGTGGCTAATACTAGATAAGATCTGTAACAATACCATATATGTATATTCCGCATATGTGTTCGATTCGGTGCTAACTAATTGACTAGGAAAAAAAACACGCTTAAAGTTTTAGTATCCTTTGGGATAGCTTAATACTAGTCGATTATCTATGTTCGTTTATCTGGCTGCGGTTCTATCTATACTTTGTATAATATAACATGATATTTTGCAATGATATGGCACGATAATTCCAATGGTAACACTCCCAAATATGTTTGACTGTACTGTAAACTGTTTGGGTTATGCAGCTATGACACATTCTAGATTTTATATTTTCAAATGGTTTAGAAGATTTTACTTCTGTAAACAGCTGATATTCAGCAGAATTATTTTCGATAGTCAGTTTGAGCTTTTTTTTATCCGGAAATTATCTAACTAGAACTGCTCAAATAAATTAATGCATTTTTAGTTATTATATCTTTCATGGGCTCAAGTGTCATAGCCGCCTTTCTATCGGGTTAACAGAAATGGAAGAAGATTCCTTTAATGTTTAGGTAAGGGGTACAGTTGCCAACAGTCAGCTGCCGGCGATAAACGATTCCCTCATCTGATTCGATATCATTTCCGATGCTACCCTGATTAATCGAGCTTAGCTGGGGGCGGGCAACAGACACAAGGATATCACTGATAGACGGCAACTCAAGAGAACTATTGACAGCCCAAGGGATAGAGCCACTCGATGGGCCTTGCTGGTGGGAAACTCGTTGATCTTGGGACGCGGATACAAAATATGCACCGGTGGTGGTTGATCCAGCTCGTCGAAGAAACTCAGATCCCTGCCAACCATATGGTTATCGATAACTACATCGTTACCCATCTCCTGGTGAACGAGGCTAGAAGGACTCCATAGACTATTTCCACGTATGCAGATCAAAGGATCAATGAATACATTACGAAATCTGTCGACTTGAGATCTTAGAAGAGACGAGGTTTACTTACGCGGGACACACGTTGGCATTCACTCCATTGATGGCAGCTGAACTAAGGTTAATTTGGCCCACGGTTTCGCCCTCGACGACCACTATGCAGCCGTTGAAATTGTCCTTGTAGCGGTAACCCGTGAAACCCGCGACATCGGGAGCGCCACCTGAGGAAAGTAAGCAAATAGGTGAATCAGTTGAAAATGCACAAAGGGCATTAGGTATATAGACACTAACCGACAAACACATTGCCTGGCAGCTTCATCGCCTTAATTTTGGTGGGTCGAGTATCGCCCGTATCCAAAATCTGGTCGAGCTCCAGCATGGCGGTGTTCTCATCCCGCTTGGCGATCACAATGTGTCGCTCGCCATTGTCCACGCGGATCTCGCTGTTCCGGATCACCGCCTCCTCGCCGTCGAGCCTCATGGAGTACTCCACGAAGCCATCGACCACGGCGGCGGCGATGAAGTCCTGACCGGTGTACTCCTCCCCGGCCTCCTGGCCCCACCAGAAGAGCAGACCATTGGGCTTGGTGGTGGTGAAGACTATGCCTATGTGCGAGTACGTTTGCTCCAAGGCGGGTTGGAAGTGGCTGCGATTCAGCTCCACGTATCCATCGCCGCGGAACGAGGCATTGAAGCCCAGCTGAAGGTCTGTGGGGAAATCAATATGAGGATTAGATATCCCTTCGCCAACTATATTCTATGTTTTCACTTACGATTCTGGCAGTGTTTGCCACTAAAGCCGAAGGGACACAAACATATGGCCATGTCGTTCTGTTCGCTGCAGCTTCCGCCGTTCTCACAGGGATCACTGGCACAGGGCGCCATCAGCTGGCGTTCGTTCTCGGCGACCTTTGGGGATGGAAGCGGCGCTGGTACCTCGTACTCGTAGTCCTCTATCTCATTTGTTTCCCCGCAATTCTGGATATTCGCCGCATCCTTGATGTCCCCCAGCAGATTGACGGTCTTCTGGGAGTTGTAGAGCTTGGAGATGCAGCCATCGAAGCCCTTGGTGATGTTCACATCCCTGTTGATCTTCACAGTCGATCGATCGTAGCCGCCCACAAAGAGGTGGGTCTTGAGTGACAGGATGCGATCTGATCCCGGTGCCTTGGCCTTGCGTTCGGGTCCATCGCCCACCTTGAGGATTCCCTCTCCCAGGCGACGTCTTATCTCGATTCTTGTCCAGCGATTGAGAGGCAATGGGTCGGCAGATCGCACCACCACGGGATCCAAACGGGCGGCCGTGTTGATCAGCAACTCCACGTGGCCACCGCGGAGTACCAGGGCCAGATAATCGCCGCTGGGCAGATTAGATTCTGCTGTATACAAAATCAACGAGTCCTCCAAGCTGGACGGACGTACGGAGAGTGTGATGTTTACCTTGGTGACCTTGGGAGTTCTACAGAGGAGCAGATCGGATGGCATATATTAGTGGGTTCCGGTATGGTATGGTGTGATATGAAAACTCACCCGTAGGCCGCATAGCTGTTGCTCTTAAAATTCAGGCTCTGCTCATTCAAGATCTCATTGTACTGGCATCGATCGCCGGCTCTGTTCAGAGGGCACAGGCACTCCATGTCGTTCTCCGTATTCTCGCAGCGTCCGGAGCCGCAAACTCCGGCCGTGCACTGGTTGCCCTCGATGGCACAATCCCGGCCAGTCCAGCCCGGCTGGCAGACGCACGTGTAGGCCTGCTCCGTCTGGCTCTCCAGGCAGACACCCTTGTTCTGGCAGGGGCCCTGGGCACAGGGGCGGCAATCGGTGATGCCCTCCTTGAACTTGGCCTCCCGGATCAGTTCCACGGTGCGTCCCTGCAGGGTCAGGCGGCTGATGCAGCCCACGAAGCCCGACTGCTGACCCACCGCCTCGGAGGGCAGGAATTCCCAGTTGGGCACTCCGCCAATGTACAGATCCTCGATCAGTTCCAGCTGGGGTATCTGTTATTTGGTTACCAGGGATTATTACTTACGAAACTTCACCTAAAATAATGCCAAGTTACCTGCTGATGCTGGGAGGTGGGGAATGCCACCGGATGCTGTTCGTCCACCTGGATGTAACCATCTCGCTTGAAGCGACTCACGCGCACCGTATGCCATTCATTGAGGGCCAGCGGCTCCTCCGCTCGCACCAGCAACGGCTTACCACCGAAATCGAAACGGAACTCCGCATAGCGGTCCTTCAGCGATAGTGCGATATAGTCACCGCTTCCGCGGGTTTGGCCATTGAAGAGCAGCAATCCATCGCCGTTTTCCGGACGGAAGGTTATCTCGAAGTTGAATTTGAACGAGGAGTTCGAGAGCGTGGGGAAGCTCATGTAGCTGCGGGGCTCCTGACGGAACTGGGGAATCGCCCCGGTCACCACTAAAATGTTGGGGAAGTCCACCGTCTCGCCATCGCTGTAGTGGGCCGAACAAACGTATGTTCCGGCATCGTTCGCCTGCACGCGATCCAGCGAAAGTTTCTCCTGGAAGTACAAAAGCAGGAGGTTTGGTAGGGGGTTCGCTCCCCAGTTCTGCAATGTTTCGATTACTTACATTCTGTAGACTGCGTCCCGCTTGAAGTTGTCCATATTGGCGAGACCAACGGTAGCTGGGCTGTCGGCTCTCATCCGCTCCGCACTGCAAGTCGGCATTTGCGCCCACCTTGGCGTAGACTATCTTGGAGCTCCTCAGTTCATGGGGCTGATCCTCGACCTCGAGTTTGTAGCTGGTGGTGTACAGATCTCCTTCGTCCGTCTTGCACTTGCACACATAGTTGCCGGCATCGGTGGAAGCCACATTACTAATGACCAGATTGTTGCCCACTTGCTGTAGAGATTCCATTGATGATACAATATATTAAGATTGATGAACATCAAGTTAGAAACGGTTATCTCATAGGAGCTATTTGAATATTAAATTACAAGATATAGGGGATTTAAGGAAATGACTTCAAGATGGTAAACAAAATCAGGAGTCTTAATATAGATAAAACAAAAAAACAAATCGAATTTTGGGGCCGATTATTGTTCCAATTTATAGCCTACACCCTACTTTTAATAATTTCCGAATTTATGTTTTTTTTTTAGATTTTTACTGACCGTTTAAATAGGGTCCCATTATATTAGATTAGATTACTGCAGTGGTATATTATAAGCCGTACTCACCTGAACATTTTCGCTGAGTGGAGCTCCATCGGCGCGTTCCCACACCACATCTGGGTAGGAGTCATCGGAGGAGTAGCACTCGACAGTGGTGCCTTCGCCTGCTGGCAGGTTCGAGGATTGTACACTCAGGCTCAATTGGGGTTCGAGTATCCTTTCGGGAGAACGTGGGGGAGCCACCGGCGGCAGGTAGATAGGGGGCTGAGCCGCTGGTACCGCTGATAACGCCCAACCGCCAACAGGACATCAGATACACACACACATTGAAACGGGGGGCGACAGGTCGACAAGGACGACAAGGATGGTCGGCGGAACGTTCACAATTCAGCGACAATTCACAAGTGCATGGGTGCATGTGTGTGTTTATGTGTGTGTAAATATGTGTATGTGTGTGTGGGTGGTGTATTTGTATTTGTGTGTGGTTTGTGTGTGAGCCATGGAAATGGGAATAAGATAGTAAAAAATACACAGAGAGAGAGAAAACAGTTAGCAAAATTACAGGTCAAAATAGGCATTTCAAACAGAAAGATGGCGATATTTATCGATCGATAAGTTGTAATTGGTTATCGGTGAAATTTACTCTATATCGAAAAATCAATATTAGTATAAAACTTAAGGATTCATAATCTTATCGTTCGATTCATATCGCAATCAGTTTCGTTTTAGTTGTTTCGATTTGGAATTTGATTTCCTAGTTAGACAATACATAGATACGATACGATATACATATAGAGAGGCGACAAAGAGGGGACTTTGTGGATTGGTGAGGTGGACTACTTTTTATGAAGCTACTTTTACTCAATACTGCTACGAATCGAATCACACAAAATACGAATACATGTGGGGGTTACGAATGGGGTCGTTTAGATTGGTTTAATTCTGGTTTTCATTTTTGGTTTCATCTCATCTCGAATGTCGAATTCTACAGATCTAATTTGGACTTGGGTTACCACTTAAATCACAGAGGTCTTATTTCGGTTTTTTGAGTCACAAATATACATACAGGGGGGTATATAGATACAGTTAAAGATACATTTTACAAAATTTCGATTACTTAACTATTGTTTATCGTGTGTGGTGTGCGCGCGGATGTGTATGTGTGTGTGGGCCGAGTGTTTTGTATTATTTACACAAACTTCGTAAATCTAAATTGGGTTATCGAGTTAGTAACATTGTAGCCTGCCGCATGCAATTCATACATCCAAGGTTAAAACCTGTTAAGTTGCCAACCCGCTGAACGCTGTAAAAATATCGACAGCTTTGGCTATCGTTCATTTGTTATTTGTTATATTTTAAGCCCTCAAGGTGCGTGTGCGCCGTGTCTCCTTTTTACTTCTCCATCGATTTTATTTGGTGCAGTTGATCAGTTATCGCTGGTCGGCTATCGATAATCGGTTGCCTTTAATTTATCGCTTCAATTCTACGATTTTGTGCACCCACGAGCAATACGGAAGAGAGATAGGGGAGAAAAATATATAGAAATTGGAAGGGATACTGGAGGGGAAACTGGAATGCGGGAGATTGTTGGAGGAGGAGGAAGGACACTATGGAATACAAATAAGTACAGTTGAGTATTATGGAGCGATACCAGGGCAGGGAGTGAAGGGGAGCTTTTGCGGTGGGGGTGAAGAGAGAAAACTTTGGGACCAACCGGAGCTGCGCTTCCTCAGCTTCCGATCCTTGAAGGCCTTCACTAGGCTCCTCCTTCCTGGCTTTCGGTCCTTCTTCCAGCGCTTAAAGTTCCCCGATCCAGAGCTAGATCCCGATTTTCCGCTTCCCTTGCCGGCTATGCAGTTAAACTCATCCGAGTGATCCGTACAGTCGTAAATCCCATCGCACACCATGTTGGCCCGGATGCAAGTGTGCGGATGCGAAACGCACTTGAAGTCGTTGGGTTGGCAGGTGTACGATATAGTTGGTGGGCGAATCGTCGCGGGTCCGGAATTCAGGGGCTTCGATGGTGACAGTTTGCTGGTCTTGAAGTCTGCGGCGTTTTTGATTTGCAATTTTGTGCGTTCGTTTCGGTTGTTTTTCAGTAAATTCAGTATTATCGGTACAATTTTTGGAATTTTCGTTTTTTTGTGGTTTGTAGAAAGGCACAAAGTAAAAAATTAGCAAAAATATACAGCCTCCGCAGCACTGAAGCCCTTGGTTAGTAGAAGTAGGCCTAAACCCTAAACCCTATATATGTACATCTTAAAGTAAGGTATATCCTGCCCTTTAGACTGGGTAATGGAACTGATTATTGGGGATCCAAGCATGCTGGAGGAGTTAACATGGTGCTCTACTAATTGCATCCAAACTCTAGGTTCCATCGTGGGACTATGTGCATTAGTGGGCGTGGCGGGTTGGAAGGGTTTTCAGTAAAGCAACTTTTTACAGTTTTTTCGGTATTATTTTTGTTTCGTTTTTTTTTTATAAAACTTATTTAGTTCTAGGGTTAGGCAGTACATAATACAGATTTAAAGATCATTAGATTAATAATACAAAACAAATGCAAAAAAATAAACAAAATAAAAAAAAGGTCAAACAAAATAAAATAAAAGAATTTAAATAAAATACAAATAATATAGATAGATCATATAATGGAGGATCGCTGCGATTAGAATTGTTTAGGCGGCGGTGGCTGTAACACACCTGCACAAATATACAGAACCATGCAGGGCGTGTCTTTCAGGGAGACGCCGCCCTTTAACCGATTGAAAGGATACGGGGAAACTCCTGGGTAGTTGTAGTTGCGTCGTTCGATTGATTGATTGATTCATTGATTGATTGCAGTTGCAGTTTCAGTTGCAGTTGCATGCCATACCATTAAATTTGTTTGTGTTTTGTGTGTGTAGGATCGTAGGATCAGCAAAAGCGCACACAGTTTATCATATATCATATCATTATCAATACAGCATTTAGCATATACCAATTAAACAGTTTAAGTCAAGTCAAATCAAAGGGTAATATAAAAATATTTCAACAAGCGCACATGTAAGAAAGTGGGAGAGAGAGAGAAAAGCGTGAGAGAGAAAGAAATAAATATGAAATTAATCAATGTGTTCCATTGGCATTCATAAAAAAGTAGGTGGAACTATGAAACCTACGGTTTTGAACGGATCTTTAAGCTGACTCTTCTGCATCTGACAGTTTGACTGATTTTATCTGATTCAAGACACAAGTTAAGTTTATTATTTACAATCGCATTTCGTATTGTTTTTTTTTGGATGTGCTTTTTTGGGTGCAAGTTCGGTGATGTTGTAGAAACTCAGGGATAAAGATGTGGAATTGGCAGTAGATTTCTTGTGCAGTGCTTATATGTTACGTAATTAACTCGTCATTCATTTACACTTATTAATACACGAAAACACAAACAAACAGTTGACAACCAATAACCTTTTCAAAAAATGTAAAATAAAATGATAAAAAATGTTCAATTGGAGTTAAGTAGACAAACACCAGGGGTCAGTAGCGATAAGGAGAGAGGAGCCGACACCAAAAAAAGGGTTTAGATGTTAAGAAAACGCAACATAAGATGGCCAGAATCGGTCAACCGAAGCTCTAAATACCCTTGCAGATCTACAGGTTTGAATGCAAATTATATTTTCATATCAATCTAAAGGAAATCTTGTTATTATGTTATAATAATTTAAATTTTGAAACAATTTTTGAAGACTTTAATCTGAATGTTTAAAGAATACGATTTTTAGGATCGGACACAAAATTTGGAATACATTTAGACCTCAAATTTTTGGCCTCTGCAAGGGCTTGGAAAATAAATAAAAAGAATATGTTACAATTTGCTTTACACATTTCGTTGTGCAAGTTTTTAATGTTAATATTATGTTTTCTTGTTCACTTTTAGTGGAGCTTACTTAAATGTATCGTATTAGAAATGTTTTTGGCAGCCATTTTGGTAAGCTTAAGATTTATCAAGTTGGTAGAATGTTCGTATATGTATATGTATATGTATATAAAAAGGTGTGCGTGTCCAGATCTTATATTGCTAGAATTTCAATTGGTAAAAAAAAACATAATTTGTATTCGGACTTTGTTTGCATGCAATGGACCTTAGTACTTTATATTATAACATGATTGGCAGTTGTTCTTTTTTTTCGTTTGTGACTCCACCACCACCAAAGTTCGATATCTTCGATTTCACTTGTTATATACAGAGTGTGTTCGTAGGACCCTGGAACCGCTGCCTATATAGTGCTAGACATATATATACATGGAAATATTGCTGGTTTTTTGGGTGTTGTGGGGACTGACAATTTCCGTTTGCGTATTTACAGGGTGTTTTTCTGTTTTCGATTTCGTAATTTGTTCCTTTTGTCGGTTGTTTTTTTTAGGTTATGTTAACAGATACGAGTACATTGATGTGTTTATATATATATAGGCGTATTCATATACATATATGTTTATATATTGAGTGGGGAATTAGTAAAATCAGCGAACGATCAAACCTGCTTAACAAAGCCTAAATCCTGGAAAATTCTCTTCCTCTTATATATTTAAGCATTATTCTTGTTTTTTTTTTTAAGATTTCTTACTTAATTCGTTTGATTTTCGGGCTAGCAAAGATTTTGTTCAAATTTTCGTTTTTTTTTTTTTTGAGTAAACCCATTTATAAGTGGATCTTTTTCGTTTTGACAGGGGCTACTACTTAATGTGTGTTTTGTTTTTGTTTGGTCGGGGGAGAGATGGAAGAAAGGTTGCTTTCTGGATCTGGATCTTAGATCGCGATCCCGGTGCCTCAAGAAACCTAACCTAACCCGTTGCGATTACTCACTTAGTACTTGCAAGTCGATGGAGACCTCGGGCAGTGGCTGCCTTCTGTCCAAATCGTACGAGTTGCAGATGTAGCGGCCCTCGTCCTCGGGCTGCAGTTTGGGCAGCTCCAGCACCTGGGTATCCGGACGGATGTTGTGCGGCAATTTGCTGCCATCACCACGGAACCAGTTGAACTGTGAAATAGAATAATAATAATAATAAAAATCTGATTGAAATGGAAACATTAGCTTGGTGTAGCCTGGAACTTTCGTATCGAATAAAAAAGGGTTTACTCATTAGGATGTTTAGGATGTCATGTCAATGACATTCCACTGGCAGGACGCTCACCTGGATATTGCCGCGATGCTCCCGGCCGTACTCCGTCAAGCTGCATCGCAACTGGATGGTTTCGCCCACGCGACGCTGCTGCACCTGCGACTGGGGAACCGGCTGGAAGCCACTGGGCGGATTCACCACCACTCGTGCGTTCTTCGATCGGCTTCCGTATTCATTGGACGCGGAGCAGCGGTATTCACCAGCGGCAGCCTGAGTGATGGACGCAAACCGGAGGACATTGCCCTCGATGCGAACGGAACTGGGCAGTGGTCGATTGTTCTCGGTGGTCCAGTGCACATTCTCCTCGTGCACGTTCTCCACCTGGCAGTAGACATCCAGGTTCTGGCCAGCCTCCACGGTCAGTGGGATGTTGGGATAGAATGTGATCCTGGGCAGGGGCAGGAGAACCAGTTCCCTGACCACATGGGCCTCCACGCGTCCGTCGCGACCGATTCCGTTGCAGCGATACTGACCCAGATTCTGGGGCTCCACGAACACAATCACCAGCGTATTTCTCACCGTGTAGGCGTTGTGGGGCAGGGGTGTGCCATCGACGCGTTCCCAACGTGTGATCACATTGGCAACGTTGCAGGTCAGCGTCACATTGTCGCCCAAGCCAGTCGTGAGGCGTTCGTTGGCCGTTGGATTCGGTTGATATGGGTTGCGATTGGGAGGCTGTCGGCGATCAGAATCAGCATCGTCATCTCCTCCTAAAAATAATATTCGTATAATATAATAAAATCGCATAAAAAATAGAATCAAGAACAGAAAATGAATCCCATTAGTAAAGTTATTGTGGTAACTATTAGTTTCTATGATTCTAAAGAATTCGCGTATATTCTGTAACACTCTGAATGAATATATTTATCTATACATATAACTATAAGAAATGGAACGGAACTCACCATCACCGATGTCACCACGTCTAGGTTGAACCTCCACGCGAATGTGTGCCTCATCGTCACCCGCCTCATTGGATCCATGGCAGGTGTAGATGCCTTCATTTTCCTTGCTCACCCGGAAGATTTTGACATCGGCAGTGTTGCTTGGGAAGCGTTCCGAATACGTCGTACCTTCCGCATACTGCGTTTGCCTCAGCTCTACACCCTCATAGGTCCAATAGACCGACGGACTGGGGAAGCCGCTGCCCACGCAGGTGAGTGAGAGCTCGTCGCCCTGGGTGACGATGTGGCGCTGCTTTTCGGGCAGTATCTTCACAATAGTTGCCTCCAGGACGGTAATGGTGGCCACTCCGCTGGCCTGGCCAGCAATGTTGCTCGCCCGACACTCGTAGGAACCGCCATCGTCGATCTGAATGTCATCGATCCTAAGGGGAATACATCGAAATGTACATGAAGTGAGGACACACAAGGGTTTTCGTCGCCATGAACTTACACAACATAGCCGGGTGCCTGGACCTTGTGACGGGGCGATAGGGGTTGACCATCCGATCGAACCCACTCGACGTTCGGTGAGGGAATACCCTCGGCGGCACAGTAGAGGGACGCCTGGGAGCCAACCATAACTTTTTGCGACTCTAGCGGTTGTAGAGTCGGCCGCTCCCGGGCTGCAAACAAGTAAACGACAGTGGTGGCACCAATTAGTATTAGGAGAAGACTGTGCGGACCTGTCTTATTACCAACTCCACTCTTGTGCACTTGCATGGCAAAATGATTAAAATGATTAAGGGGTTTAGAGATTTCAAAAGTAATATGATTTTGGGTAGGATAATCAGTGTTTGTGAGGGAAGAGAGACAACAATACGAAACAGAGAAAAGGCATCGTTAGTTAGGAACTTTTCTTCTTTGCGGGAGAAGAGTTTAAAGAAGTTGTGGTCAAAGAAGATTCTAATTGAAAAAATTTAGACTAGGTTCCCAACTATCTTCTACCGCAACTGATATTAGAGAAAGGTTGCTACTTGGGCTGAATATTACCGGATCCCTGATAACTTACGTTCAATATCGATGCTTGTGCTGGACTGATCGCTTCCGTGAATGTTTTCGGCGATGCAGGAGTAAAAACCGCGATTCTCACTGCGGCCTCCGTAGATGGTGAGCACATTGCCACTGATGCGGACATTGTCGGCCAGATTCTCCTGCACCTTGGTCCACTTAATCGAGGGATAGGGCGTTCCACTGGCCTCACAGGTGATGCTGATGTCCTCGCCTTGCACAATCATGATATTCGGCTGCAGGCTCGAGATGCGTGGCTTGTCGCTGTGGATTATAAAGGGAGTTTTGCCATATTAATGGGTAAGATCATTCTACTTTAAAAATTGTCTATTCTATTATTTTCACACCTAATAGTAGTAATGCCTTAGAGGAATTTTAAACTCACCCGACGATTTCTGGCTCGTTAGTGTTCTCGATAAAGACACGTGCGCTCTCGGTGAAGTTGCGTCGGGTGCGAAGGTCGAAGGCCACACAGGTGTAGATGCCGGAGTCGCGAACGTTGGCATCGCGGACTTCCAGGACATTTCCGCGAACCTGGACATTTCGCGGGGCCGACGAGGACAGCGAGCGTCCATCGTGGGACCAATCGTAGCGCAGGGATGCAGCACTGGTAAATTGGCAGGTCAACTGGAAGGATTCGCCGGCCACACCATTGATCTCCTGCGGTGTGATGTACAAACGATCCTGCGGCGGCGGCGGCTGGGGAGGATTACTCTGGACATACACCACCACGTACTTCTCCTCCCGATTCAGGCCATTGTCCGCCTGGCAGCGGTAGCGACCCTCATCCGATTTCCTTGGCGAATCGAAGACCAGACGATTGTTGTCCGTTCGCGTACTCTGCGCATCCGCCTGCCCATCCACGCGAGTCCAGGTGACAGTGGGCGGTGGGTTGCCCTGCACCTCGCAGACGATCTCATTGCTTACGTACTCCTCGAAGGTCACGTGGCTTGGCAAGTCCACAATCTGAGCCGGCGAGCGTTGGTCCTCGGCTGAGGGGTGTAAGAAAGATGTAGTATGTCAACATAGGTTTCGAATAATATAAAGCTATGGAGTCCGACAATTTATAGTTCCATATATAGAATAGAATCTTCTAAATGTAAAATGGAAATTGAAAGTACCGTATCGTGCCAGCATTTCCTGGGCATATCCTTTGATAAATGCCGCAATTTGTATGAGATTACAAGTATGATTAGCTATTTGGTAGATGTTGGGGAGTTGGGTAACCGATACTCACGGGAAACAGTAATGGAGACGCTGTCCGTGAAGAAGCGGCCGGTTTCGTTGTTCTCGGCCCTGCAGATGTAGATTCCAGAGTCGCTGATCTGCAGGTTGTGCAGATACAGATTTCCACCCTGGACTTCGACTTGCTCGGGCAGGCGACTGTTCTCCTTGTACCAGTTCACAAACACTGGGTTCTGGGCGATAAGAAATCGAAGATGTGTTTATAATCACAGTAAAAATATAAGCTTATGTCAGATTCCTGCACCGAACTCACATTGCTCCAGCGCATTCGACCACTACAGCTGAGGGTCAGGGATCCACCCACTGGCACAATGGTAAACTCCGGCTTGGCAATCGACACGATGATCTGGGTGCGCACGGGATCATCGGTACTGGTATCCGGTCCCGGAGTGGGTTCGATAGATTCTAGGGTAGCGGGGGATATTGATTAGACAAACGCAATAACACCATTGGCAGTTCCCATGTGTTGAGTCCCTAGCGATGTGAGTAAGTCCCCTTTTAAAAGGTGAGTTCTCATCTGAATTTTGCATATTTGGGAGCGCTTAAAATGGAACTTGATAGAATATATATATATATATATATATATATATATTTGATATATTTATATTCTGATCATATATTTAAAATCTTGATCAGATTTTTACATCACTTAAATGCTTAAAATATAAATATAACAAAAGTCAGATAAGAACTCGGTTCATAAATGTGTTAGTGACAGGTGGTTGCGGTTTAATGACTCCTATTTGGGACACAAAGTCAGGAGATCGTAGTAATGGTTTAGTTTTTGGGTCCTTGGAGTCACCATCCCGATAACGGGTACACTCCAGTCGACCTACAGCTCCGAGAGTTAGTCGACAGATTGATTAACAAACATGGATATAGTGCGTTTCAGAACTTTTAAGGTATTTTTAATAGTCCAATCACTACTTTTATGAGATCAGTTATTATAAATCTAATATTAAAACATATATGGGTAGAACCCATTCTGGCACTATCTTTAATCGGTAAGTTTGGATTTATTGTATTAATAGTAATCAGTCACTGAGGTCCTTTAATATCTAGTGATCATAGACGACACAGTTACTTGTTAATCAATAATTGATATTGCCCAATTATGTTAGGCAAGTTATGAAGCGCACTATATAGTTCAGAAGTCAGATTCTAACCTTGGGTTAGTGGCTATGAGTATCTATGGTAAATTCACGGACTACTTGAACGCGTTCCCGGGCCAATATTCGTTGGCTTTGCGGTCGCTGACGTTATAGACTGGCAGCTAGTAATAATGTATAGTACACACAGAGACAGAGAGACAAAGTAGTTATCGATGGGCTAGTCGTAGGGGGTTCGGAGGATCAGAGGCACTAGTGCGGCAA
Source organism: Drosophila mimetica (assembly GCA_037075245.1). Taxonomy (NCBI): domain Eukaryota; kingdom Metazoa; phylum Arthropoda; class Insecta; order Diptera; family Drosophilidae; genus Drosophila; species Drosophila mimetica. The sequence continues at coordinate 24,500,417 of JBAMCH010000005.1, read as the reverse complement.
CTGTACACAGAGAACAAAAACTACTTTTGGGGTAATACAAGTACTAAGACACATAGGTTCAAGCTAAATGGTTTTTTAGATCACCGAAAGATCAGACACAGGGTCAGAGAAAGAGAGGCGGAGATAATACAGGAGCTAACCCAATTACAAGAGTTTTGGGAAACTTCCCACTTGGTCTACTTTTTGGGGCTTAGGTCACAGATATACGAGAGTTAGGTTCGCTCTACTACACACACACACACAGATCTACAGATCTTTTCACATATCTAAGCTGGGAAGATACTATAAGTATAGGGTGTAGAGTGGAGTTTTAGGTGTGCTGGTGTGAGAGATATATAGAGGTACGAGTATTAGGAAAGCAACAGTTGTGGTGTTCTTTGTAGACTGTAGGCTGAGTGGTTTTCAGTGGTTCATTTCGGTGGATCGGAGAGTTTGGAGCGAACCTCGCGATGGACAGCCGTAGCGCAGCTTGGTCATATTTCCTATGATTCTGTTGTTCTTATATATCTGCAGTGTGTCATTGAACGAGATTGTCTCGTTCGGTGCGATATCGAACTGAAAGCCGCTGCAACAGAATCCCCTGCTTAAATCACATATCTGGGGCGGTTCTTCGATAATGGGCGATGTGTCTAGAATGTGGATGGATGGGATGTTTGTTGGTTTTGGTGATTGCAATTTTCAATTTTTTTTTCCGATTGGTTTTATAGTTGATGACGGAGGAGGAATGACAAAAACAAAGTCCGAGAGAAAGGATAAAGTAAATCAAACAGGTAAGATCTTAATAATCGGTTGATCCGATCGCTTTGTACCCAGTACTCGGATTACGCAGTCAGCCAAAGGTCGAAAGTATTGATGTTTCAGAAATACTTGAAACTTGTAAGTCAAAAAGAAGCTCGCATACCAAAAGGTTCTGCTTTAGTGCTTCAAGTTTCAGAGACGTGTGATTTAAAACGGACTAAACTACTTTCGATTAAGCGTTTCTATCGTTTGACGAGATCCAAGTGGGTACTTAGAGCTCATATAGACTAGGGGATAGGAGAGGCGGCTTTCTTCTGCTAGAGGATTTACACGAATACAGTATAACCTGGAACTCGAATATAAGAGATTGTATTTCGGTATGCAGAAGTAGGGCTAGAATGCCAGTGATTAAGAATAGGGAGAGTGGTGGAAGGACGAATGTAATTTAACGGATTCCGATCGTTTAGTCTCTTCACTCACCCATTTCCCGACAGCGATCACCCCTCCAGCGTGGCCTGCACTTGCATTCGACGTATCCGCCACTGACCAAGCCGCAGGATTCCGTGTTGGAAGCATCGCAAGGACATTGAGTGCACTGTCCACTATTATCGCGGTAGTAGAGTGGAGCGCAGGACTCACAGGAAGTGCCCGTATATCCGGGTGGACACTGGCACAGCTCAATTTCGGAGGCATGAGTAGCTCCCGGAGTTCTCGTGGTCACCGCACTCTCCAGGATGACATTGCTGATCGAGGTGCTGTCCGTGGGCACCTTGGGTGTGGCCAGGATCAGTATGTGCTGCAGATCCGACAGCACAGTCATGAAGTCGGACCGGGTGGCCTGTCGTGCCGATCCACGATCCTGTACCGTCCATTGCTCGTCCTCGTGCAGACGCACATAGTACTCCTGATCGTTGTCATGGCCATCGGGTCGCGACCAGATCAGCTTAAGTCCATTGCCAATCAGCACCACATCCTTGCCACGATGGTCCTTACCATGGGACTCCACTATCAAGCTGTACTCCAGGCGGCCGCCGTACGACAATAGCTGGTTGCCTAGCACACTGCCCCTCAGACTCCAGTACTTGGGTGTGTAGGATGAGTGCCTGTAGGTGTACATATTTCTGGGTATGTCCGGCACTAGGTTATCCCTATCCATGATGTCACCGAATTCATCTGTAATCAGCGGCGGCGTGAGAATGAAGTCCACGGGTATCAGCTGGCGGTACAGAGACGCCGAGCGGCACTGGTTGGTCAGTCCGGAGCAGTAGCACTCCTTGCAGCCGTCCGGATTTTGGGCCGACAGTCCATAGGTTCCGGGGCGGCATTGATCACATCGATCGCCAACCACATTCCTCTTGCACTCGCAGTTGTTGCCGCGGCAATCGTAGGTTCCCTCCGGTTGGCAACTAACTAAGCACTCGGCCGTTTGGTTGCCCGGTGCCGGAGGACGCGACGTTGGATAGCCGCCGTCATCGTATTGGCAATCGTAGGTGGTTCCTCGTGTGGCATCACCCACATAGCCGGCCGCGCATCGCTCACAATTGAATCCTTCGGTGTTGTCAGAACAGCCCTGGAAATCAAGGGGAAAATGTAATTAGTGGGTGTTCGGACATTGGTCCTTCGAGCCGGTTACCCGGATACTCACTTCGCACTCGCCGGTCTCACTGTTGCAATAGTTCGAATGACCATTGCACTCGCAGGGCCTGCAGAGTCCCAGATAGATGCCGCCCTCCTGGTCGCGGGCATAGCCAGGCGCACACTGCTCGCACGAGAGACCCAAGTAGCCCTCGGGACAGCGGCACTGCTCCACTTCGACGGCACGTGCAGTGCCCAGGTTCGTGGCCGTGGCCGTATCCAAAGTCACCGAACGCAGCGAGGCCTCCTTGGTGCTAGTGGTGTACGTGGCCTTAATATAGATGGCCGTAATATTGCTTAGGGCCATCAGGACGTGTTCACGATTAACGCTCACTTCATCGCCGCGCTGCCAGGCGCTCTCCTTGATCTCCACCGCATAGGTGTTGGCCACACTGGGGCTAACCTGCGACTTCCTGTAGTGGATGAGCCTCAGATCCTCGCCGCTCTTGATCACCACATCCGGGGCACTGTTGCGGGACATAATGCCACTGGGCAGGGGACTGTAGCTCAGGGTGTAGCTCAGCTTGCCTCCGTACGAGCTCAGCTTGTTGCCGAGGAAGGCGGCAGGCAGACTCCAGTAGAGCGTGTTTCCAGCCTGCTCGGCGGATCCCACAAAGCTCAACGCATTGGCCTGCGCGGACATGGACACGGGTATGGTTTCCGGGGTGTTACGCATGTAGTCGGTAATCAAAGCGAATCCATGATTGACGCGAGATCGTCCAAAGGTGCTGGTGACTTGGTTGCGGTACCACGTACTACTATCACAGTCCAAACCCACTCCACTGCAGAAGCACTCGATGCAACCGGTGTAGGTGAACGAGTTCAGGTGGAAACTCTTGGGCGCGCAGGTGTCGCACTGTTCGCCAATCACACTATCCTTGCACTGGCAGGTTCCATTGCCATAGATGTTGTAGGTGCCGTCCACATTGCACGACGTATCGGGTATCCTGCGACAAACTCCTCCCGGAACAAGGGGATTACCCTGGTAGCCCTGAGCGCAGTACTCGCACCTCCTGCCCGCATAGCCTTCATTGCAGCGGCAAACCACGTCGCCGTCGGGACTCAGTTGACAGCCACTGGCAAAGTTATTGCTGCCGGACTGCGGGCAGGGGCACTCCTTGCACTCAATACCAAGACGGGGATTGCCGTACGTTCCCGATGGGCACGGTTCCGGGGTGAAGGGCACACAGTGACCCAGCCAGGGTCCTCGGGCCTGGCGCACATAGCCAGAGGCGCAGGACTCGCACGAATCACCCACATAGCCGGGCGGACATATGCACCTCTCCACGAGCGAGGCACTGCCCAATCCCTGATCGGCACTTCCTGCCGAGTCCAAGGCGATGTTTATCAGCTCCACCTCGCGGGCCGTGCTATCCAGGTAGCCCAGGCGAATCAGAATATTGTCCACATTGGCCAGTATCATCATGATCTCCTCTCGGGTGCCCTTGCGGCCATCCGGCTTCTGCCAGCCTCCCGGCAGGAAGGGAATATTCACCCTGTTGTTCTGTCCCGGATGCGTGCGAACGCGGTGAGTCAGCGTGAAACTATTGCCAGTGATGATCACATCGGGACCGCTGACGGGTCTGCCATTGCCATTGTACCGGACCTCGTAGCGCAGATTTCCGCCATAGGACTTCAGCTGGTTGCCCATGTACTCGGCGGGCAGGGCCAAGAAGGGCGTCTCCCGGCCGGTGAAGTGCACATTCGAGGCTCTGAACTGAACGCCATGGTGCAGGGTGAGCAGATCCTGGCCCGGACTCGCCTCATTGATCACAATCTGGCGGTATGGACTCAGTTCAACGCTGACAACACGGTGTGAAAGGATCGGTGGCTGGATGGCGTACGTAAACAAATTGGCACTGTCACAGTTGGTGGAGACTCCAAAGCAGAAGCACTGGACGCACTCCTCCGACTTGCGGGCCAGCATATTGAAGAAGCCAGCCTTGCAGACGTCCGAACGCACCGGCGTCACAGTGACAATCGAGTTCGTTTTCGGATAGAACGTGCCGCGTGTGTTTATGAACTCGCATGAGTAGGCTCCGCTGTCCTGTGGCCTCATGTTCGGGCAGCGCAGGGTTCCGGTTCCTCCGTGGCTCTTCGATTCGCACTTCTCGGGCACATGGCCCCAGTTGAGACGCCACACGATCGTTGGCGTTGGGACTCCGGTGCCCACGCAGGTCAACTCGAGGACCTCGTACTCCATAACGACGATCGATGGTGCGGGTAGGCTCATCGGAGTGGGCTCCGCTGGGGATGAGAAAAGACAGAGGAATTAGTGGGAAGTTCACCAAAGGTTGAAAGTGCCGGGGGTAACCAAACAGGTGAACGTCTCTAGATTTCCAGTCAACAATTAAGATCACCAATATCCGGCTTGAAGGACCAATTAGTAAGTGATGACTATCCCTACGCATACTTACAGCATCCAATTTCATCGGTACCATCGATACAATCGTTCATGTAGTCGCACTGGAAGCTCTTGGGAATGCAGTGACCACTGCGGCACTGGAACTCGTCGTATCGGCATGGAGCGTCACTTGGCTCCGGATCGCAAGAGGTCTCATCGGAATTATCACCACAGTCGTTCTCGCCATCACAGCGCCAGGTGCGATCCACACACTTGGAATTGGAGCACATGAACTGGTTGGGCTGGCACTTGAGACCCAAGCTGCAGCTGTGCTCATCGGAGCCATCCGAGCAGTCCGGATGTCCATCACAGATGCCCGTCTTATCGATGCACTCGCCGTTCATGCAGGTTGCCTGGTATTCCGTGCAGGCTGCTTCCGGTCGGGATTCGGGTGCGTTCACTGTTATTGAGAGGAAAGTTAAAGGAAGCGGAAAAATAAAAGGTTTATTAGGGAAGTTCTGAGAATGTCGAGGGGCTAACCAGCTTACCAATAATATAGCCAGCGGCAAAATGGGGATTAAAAAGTTATTTAAAAGTTCTAACAAGTTCTAAATTACGGAGTTACCAACACTTGTTGCTCTTTCTTATTCTGATACAAAGCATGTATATTATATGCTCCTTAAAGACTGGCAAGTGGTGGTAACCCCATGGGGACCCAAACCCTACCTAGTCCGAAGAACTCAAGATCGATGTGGGGAACTGTTCCATATCGTATACGATTCGACCGCAGCTCCTCGTACTTGTGTTGACCCCAGGCTGCTTGCACAGATTATACAATGTCTTTTACCCTTAGAAACCCCAATGTTATGACTCACTCAAACCAGGACTCATACTCACAGCGCTCGACGTTGAGGTTTACGGTGACGTGCTGGCCGGCAATGTAGCTGGCATAGCCCACAGCCTCGCAGACATAGATGCCAGCATCCTCCATCTGTTAAGTAAACACATTAGGTGATTGCGAAGTTGAGTTGAGCAGAAAGTGAACCTACCCTAATGTTGGGAATCTCCAGGCGGCCGTTGCGATCGGTGAAACCGGTGGGCAGGGGACGTCCGCCGGGTCGAGACCACTTGACCTTGGCGCGGTTGGGACCTTCGTCACGGCAACGGAAGATGACCTCGCGACCTGTGGTACAAAAGGTTAATTAGTAAGGGGCCAAACACGAATGTCAAACTGTAGACGAGCAAAGACAGGTGACGGGATTGCGGGTGGCTAAATGCAATACGCTTACGATCAAAATGGGATTAACACATATGACACTCTTGTTGGAATCCAGGTAAGATTTAGTTCCAATTGGAATTGTTAAAAATATATTCTAGTAACATTTCTAATGTAATTTTTCCAACAAGCTGTTCATACGGTAATCCTCACTCTTTTGTCACTCAAATAGAAATATTATAATAATTTTCAATGCTATAGCTAAATAAGGGGGTTTCTCTAGGGATTTCGTGATTGAACAATTTCGACTCAATGTACAACTCCACTCGTGGCCAAATTGGTTCGTGCAATTTCGTGGTGCTGGTGGTGCTGGGTTCCAAGTGCTGATCGCAAATACATTGTCTACTACATATGCATAAGGTGATTGTAGTTAGGCCAACTTACCCTCCCTAATATATCCTGCGGTTTTTATATATATAGTTTATATTGGTTTATAGAATTGGGTTGGGTTAAGCATTAACGAGAACAAAGAACGGCAATTAGGGTTGTCCAAAAAGTATTTTAAAATATCAAAACAGCGAGATTTAATTGCTCACGGAACATTTAACGGATAACAGAAAATCGATCTCTTTTTTTTTGTATATTTTAGATACACGAAGAACAAGGATACTTACTCTCCTTAATGATTTGGTTGTCGGGATAGGTCTTGAGCTTCAATTGATTCGATCCACGTCCAGGATGGCTAGATTCGTTGGCTGTTGTTGGGAGGATTGAAAAGAAAGTACAGAGTTAGTCGGGTATGAAATATGAGGTATACTAAATCATGGGTGAGTCAGGGGATAACTAGGTGGATATATAGATAGATGTGTGGTAGCCTTAGCCCTCAAACGCAGTTAGTAGCTACTTTGTGTGGAAGTCAGACAGTTATTTATTATCTTTGGTTCTTTGGTTGGCATCTCGGTGGTGGTTCGGTGGGTGACCCACTTACGATCAATATCATTGCTGATTTGGCCACAATCCGCCTCATCGCTACTATCATACGGACAATCGACGTGCCCATTGCACTTAAGGCCCAGCGAAATACAAGGTCCGTTTTCGCACTTAAACGAAGTTGGTGGGCAGATGATTCTCAGTGGCGTCATGGCTGTGGTGCTGGTGGTGGTGGTGGTGGTGCTACTTCCAGTGGTTCCTGGGCTGACCTCAACATGATGGTGACCTTATGGCGTATATATAAGCGAGCGAATGATGCAGTGTTCGAGCGGTGATGGTTTCATGAATGTGATGATTCGGATGGAGTCTGGTTTTCGGTATTTACAATCACCGAATGCTCTTACTTACCACAATTCTGCTCATCGGAGCCATCGTAACAATCGGAACGCTTATTGCAACGGGCCGTAGCGCTCACACATTCGCCACTCTTGCAGAGGAATTGGTGGGGCAGACATTGCGTTTCCCCTCCACAGTTGAGTTCATCAGACTGGTCGCTACAATCGACCTGACCATTACAACGAGCCGTTGCCGAGACGCAGTCACCGTTATTGCAGCGGAATTGATCACCGTAACAGCCTGTGGGATTAGGGGTAAAATACAGGTCAGAATTATGTATCCAAATACGCAGATTAATCTTTGCTACAACTGCTGAAAGGGTAAATTCAATTTTGGTTTAAAACAAGTACAGAAAATAATAAAAAAACAGTGCATACAATGTTTGAAGCATGCAGGCTGACTTAAAGCAAACTTATTCACCGGATAAATAACGATAATCAATATTTATACCAATGTTGATAATCTAACATCGAATAGTAGGAGTCAAAAAACAAAACAGTAATTCTAATTAACAATTAAATTTCTTAAAATTTAAATTTTGGTAAAAGCTTTCAGTCTATTGAAAAAATTATAAACTTCTATAGTACTTGGCAAACTACTGCTAGAGCAAAAATGTTCAAAAAACTATAGTAAAATGAAACCAGGTCAATTGCTGAATTATTAACCAATGCAGTTCTGTTCATCGGAAAAGTCTCGGCAATCGTAGAAGCCATCACAGTGCTGCGTTGCATTTATGCAAAACTGGCGATCGAAGCAGAGGAACTCATTATCCTTGCACAGGATGGCGGTACCTATATACGATATTTGGTGTGGTATTGATGGTGCAAGCGCGTTCAAGTGAGATAAAATACACGCAAAATCAAAAATATATATTCACACGATCAAAAGCAGAGTGGAGAAAGCGTGAGAGAGAGAGAGAAATAAATTGAGAGACGGATAATAGAGAGAGATTAGCAACTGAAAAAGCACATACGATATTCATTTTGGATGCAATACGATATTGGAATGCAATAAATGTACCCGTGTAATATCTCTGACGACATTTAATTAAAATTGACAAATTTTATTCTTAAATATTTTAAAAGAAAAATTTTTATCTTGATATTCAGATTAAACTTAGTATGAAAACACATTTTTAAAGAATTGAGTTTAACATTTGAAATGTAGATGTACATTCATAAAAATGGAAAACACAGATACAAAGTCGATCATTTCATTGTGCAGAACGTAAAAACGATATTCAAAAAAAATATTCAATGATGGCATTGAATTTAAATTTAAGATTTGATTTTTTGTGCGAAATATAAATACGATATTCATATTTACTGATATTGGTGCTGCTCAAAAATAAGCCCTGTGCTTACAGATGCTATGATTAGGTGCTTAAAAAATAAGGAAATATATATCGATTTCGGTGTATCCCTAAAGATACACATAGCCCAGAGATACAACACAATATCACTTCTTGAAGATCTCCACAGATCTAACCTCAATACCAATTTACGAGCACTGATTCGTGATCTGTGATCCGTAATCACGAGATCAATGGGAGCGATGGAGGGGGAGATGTACGAGTATATGGGGAAATGGAACGATGGAAACGGAGACTTACAGTTGGCTTCATCAGAACCATCCTCGCAGTGCCTGTGGCGATCGCAACGCTCATTTTCCGAATAACACCTGCCACTGGGACACTGGTGCTGTGGACATGGCAGTGATTTCGAGGAACATCCCATCTCATCACTGCCATCTGAGCAATCCTGGTGGCCATTGCATCGAACAGAGCGATTATAGCATGACTCATCGCAGAAGAACTGATCCGGACCGCAGTCGCTGGGTTTTAGTCGAGTGGTGGCTATATGTTTATATGATGGCATCGGTAACATCATGCAGGGTGCATATTGTGTGTGGTTTTATGGATGTGTGGATGACGCAGCAAGAAAGAGAGACAAGAAAGCGGGATGATTATGCTTAAGTCTTAGTTTTAGGTAGCTCCTAAGTCTATAGCCACATACAAACCTGCTTCCGATCGGGAGAGTCTTATAAAACTTACGAAACTAGGAACTAGGATATAGTAATATGCCTACGGAGTGGGGTCAACTTGATCTTATTTTATATATGCTAATGGATATTTGTAATGTCAGTGTGATTGTGATATGTTTTGGGACAATATTGGTTTCTTAGGTAAGATCTTGTTAAGATCAAATTAACCTCCAGTGGTTTCTGTTTAATGATTCTATCTGTATATCCGTAGAAGATGGCTAGACTCGATTACCCGTGCCGAAGCAAATGCTGAGGTCCTCATCGGATCCATCCGAGCAATCCGAAAAATCATCGCACTTCAATCTCATCTCGATGCACTCGAGATTCGCACACTGCCACTCATGGGGTCGGCATGTTCTTGGTTTGGGACTCGGAATAACATTCACATTGTGTGTGGGATAATGGTAGTTGGTCTCTGTGGTGTTGAGTACTGTATTTATGTGGCGTGGATGTTGTTTGGCGGTGATGTTTTTTGGTGTGTTTGGTGTGTTAGCGAAAAGATGGAACGACAAAACAAGACAAACTATAACAAATGCTGGGTTTCAAGCTTGCTAGAGCATATGATGTTGAAATGGCATAGAGGCAAAGAATTAGGGAGAAAGCATTAAAGATGTAGAAGTAGCAATAGATTGGTTTTAGAATTACTTAAGATTGTTGTAGATTGTTGAGATTGATTGTAATAATCTGGGAGTCAGAGGAGTAAGGGTTTCAGTAGTTCGAAACAGATATAGGGTAATAGAAACTTGAAAGTGTATCTGGGTAGAAGGTTTTGAGCTTCAAAGTTCAGTCAGGGAAGAGTAGACCGGAAGGATTGCAAATAACTGGATGGATTCGTTACCCGGACAATACATCTCGTCGTAGCCATCGAGGCAATCGCGTTTGCCATCACACTTAATTCTTCGACTGACGCATGTGCCGTTGCAGGCTAGCTTATTAGGTGGACAATATATCCTTCCTTGAATTTAGAAACATAATATGTATCACCATGAGAAATATTTATCGAAGGACCAAATTGGTTATTAATCGAGTCGAAGCCAATCGATTACATTCTAAGACCAAATCAAGCGACCCAATAGCAAAAGCGGGGAACTAAAACTAAATTCTACGGTAGCACGGGATATTTTTGGGACTAGGTTTCTTTGAGCTTCAGCGGTTCCGGTGGCTCAGTTTTTATTCACTTCTTACCGCAGTGACGCTCGTCGCTGCCATCGGCACATTCGACGATGCCGTTGCATCTCTGATTTAGGGCCACACACTCGCCGGTGGTGCAGCTGATGGACGATGAATATCGGTTAGCGATGGCCGCGTGAGTCATGTTCAAGTTGTATGGTGGATGATGTGGTTTATGTGTTGTGTTGTGTGTTGGAGTAAGAGCCATGACATGGAAGAGCAAAGAAATGATTATGATATGAAAGGAGTAGAATGAATTGGATGGGGATGGTTTCCCTGATCTATAGGTTCAATGTATTAACCCTAGCGATAGGGTTTGGGGAGCTTTGGTGGTTAGATCTTACAGGTAGGCATCTTCCCGGCAGAAGGTACAGTTGCGCTCGTCGCTGCCATCTTGGCAGTTGATTATTCCGTTGCATAACTGATCGCGGGGCAGGCAGTAGCCATCGCATTCGAACTCAGACAATAGACAATTCTCTGCGAATGATGAGGAGCGAATGTGTAATGTGAATGTGGGTGAGGGTTACATGATATCGAGTGGGTTGGTTCCTTAGGATGGTTAGGCTTAGTTGAAGTAGCACCTGGAGCCATTTTAGGTTAGCCCCGATTCGAGGGGGGTGGAGGGTCTTTACCTGTGTACGACGGACACTCGAGCTCGTCGCTCATGTCTTGACAGTCTGCATAGCCATCGCATTTCTTCTCTAGCGGTAGACACAGACTGTAGTCACATTCAAACTCAAGGATATCACATTCATTCAATGGATTGTCGTCCGGGTCTACTTTTGTGGGTTCGTTTGTGAGTGAGTGTTTTTGGTGAATGAAAAGTTGAAAAGATAAAAGAAAAATGGTATGTTCATTTGTGGGTCCCGCAGACGGGTGGATAGATTGGTAAAGTCAGGCGGATAGATGCAGTTGCGATTCAAATTGCAGGGGTACCAACTTGGTTTACTGAAGAATGCCAATAAATGGGTCTTCTTAAAGGAAATTTATAGAATTTGTTGCTAGGTCTGTATTGTAATTTTGATACTTTTTTTAAATGTTATAATTAAAAACCTTTCTAAATAGCTTTTACGATAGTAGTCCTACCATTAACATTTTTCAAAAAACCCATTTAGCACTTTGAAATTTCAATAGCAACTGCCGAGTGATATGAATGATGAGTGTGAATAGATGACGGACTACCGTAGTCGTAGGTGTAGATGCAGTTATATTCGTCGGCGTCATCGGCGCAATCGTTGATGCCGTTGCAGCGCTTGTAGCCGGAAATGCAGCTTCCATCGCCACATTGATATTGGTTCTCCTGGCACTGGACCCCCAAACGAGTCTTATTTAATCTTCCATTGAGGTCTGGAGATCGTAGTTTATCAGGGGCGGGCGATGTGTTGTGTTGTGTAATAGCGGGGATAGCAGAGTTTAACGTTTCAGGGTGTCAAAAGTACGGGATAGATTTTTACACGGGATTTGATTTTTTTGTTGGTGAGGAGAGAACAAAACAGAAAGTACAGTTAGCAACAAAAGTCGATACTTGGGAGGCGAGATATGAAATTGGGCGTGGCGCAAGCAGTTAGCAGTTAAACCAATTCGCAAAGAGCTTCTTACTAATCTAAGTTAGCAACGAACTCAATCTAAAATCTAGAGCTATAATTAAGTTGATGAATTTAACCAAAAAGCTTGTGTTAGAGAGAAGGAAAGGGCTAGATGATCGATAATGAAAAAGGAATGATAGCAGGGTTCGTATTCGTAATAATTAATCATTTTAAATAGTCCCCAAAAAAGGGATACAAAATATGGCTAAATATTTTCAATTTGAATACAATCGAAGAAGATTGGGGTTTTATTTTGTAAGAACCCTGGGATAGAAGGGATGCTAGGGATGGTACTTACGGCAGGCGCTCTCGTCGCTGCGGTCGCGGCATTGAGGTTTGCCATCGCACACCTGGGTTTTCGGAATGCAGCCTCCGCCGTGTTGGCATTTGTACTGAAGAAAGCATGAAAATGGGTGTGTTTTGATACAGATGTTAGTGGTGGGATCGGAATTATCCCACCTCTAACATATGAGTGTGTGTGTGTGTGTGTGCTGGGGTGTTTGGGCTTGAGTTTATATCTACATAGTGCTTACTATTCCAAATAATCGAATTATAACTTTTCTATTTATCGGAAAGATACGATGGCAAAGAAGTGATTATAATTATATACACATATACCATTTTAGGAATCACTGAGTCTGAAATCTAATTGATATATCATATCATATATCATATCATAGATCATATCATATATTATATCATATATCATATCTTATATCATATTATATATCATATCATATATCATATCATATATCATATCGTATATCATATCATATATCATATCATATATCTTATCATATATCATATCATATCGTGATATATCATTTACAAAAAGCCTTTAATGAAATAAGGACAATTCGTCCCTTTTTTACTACACAGCACTATGTATCTATATATATTTTGGATGGGGAATGGGGATGTGTGGGTCAATCAGGAGGTGGTTCTGTGGGGTGGCCAGTGGGCAGGTGGCTCACCTTGTCGGCGGTGCACTTGCAAAGAGCGTCGTCCTCGTCTTCGTCGCGTCCGCAGTCGGGGATGCCATCGCAGACGCTCTCAATCGGAATGCAATCGCGATTGTGACACGCGAATTCAATGTTTTCGAGGCATGACTGAGGTGAGTTGCCTATATAATATTGTGTTTTTTTTTTTGTTTTTGTTTTGTTGGGGGTGTTGATGATGGGTGACACAGCAGGCATATGGATAATCGCAATGATAGTAAAACAAGCCATAACGAGAACGGAAAGAAAGAGAGGAAGAGTGAGCAATATGTATATGTACAGGTATGAACTGAATGAATTCAATTAAAAGAGTATATAAATTAAATGCTTAACTAACTAGGATATGTGTGTGTGTGTGTGCTGGTTGGTTATGGCTAAAGTAGGTTTCAATGTTTCAAACATGGCATGCACTTTTACTTTAGCCTGCCTAAACCATCAACGGGACTTGGATATTTAAGGTAATGTTACCAATTACCCTATACCAGTTATTAATCTATTCATGCTCGGTTATTAGTGCAACAAAATTGCTGGGGAAATGAAAATATCCCTTGATTTTGTTGCATAAAGAATACCGTTCATTGGTTATCCCTAGCCCACTTAAGTATGCTACACTCTTCACCGCTTCTCAAGGACACCTACTCGCTACGCCAGCTGTTGTTATTGGGTTAGTGGTCGTGGTCTCGGTGTTACTCGTTGCCCATGGCCATTGCGGCGCTTCGGTGGCTCTGGTGGTGGTGCTGCCTGCGGTGGTTCTGCTGGCGGTGGTGCTGTTGCGACGCTCCAGAAGACCTGGCCCCTGGGTGGTGAAGGTGAAGGAGGGCCTGGCCGAGGTCGAGGGACGTCGGGTGGTGCTGGTGGTGCTGCTGCCGCGTGGTTTATACTGCTCGCAGTCCCTCTCATCGCTCATATCATTGCAGTGATAGAAACCATCGCACCGCAAATGCAAGGGGATGCAAACATTCGAGGTGGTGCAGCGGAACTGATTGCTGGCACAGGGATTCTTGGAACTGGCCGACTCATAGACGGAACCATGATAAACATGGTACTCATGGGCGTCCATTTCGTCCAGCCCGTCGATTCTGGGGGGCGTTGGCCTCAGCGGTGGCCTGCCAATGGGAATGCCCACACTATCTTCCTCCTCGGCTGTTATCGTCCGATTATTAGTTTCAATGTTCGGGCATCGATAGGCGACACATGAGACAACCACATGCAGACCACGGAATTTGGGGTTAAGGGGGGAGTTTTTGTTTATATCACATGCATTTTAGGTTTAATATTATTGTTGGGCCAATATGTAGATCGTCGTAGGTGTTGCAGGTTGTTTCCAAAATAGATTGACGTGCGGTTAATCGATTAATTTGTGGGCATTCGATAACCAAAACCAAGGGTTCAGTACACATTTTGATCGGATCGGAGGAGGGGAAAAGAAAAATAAAATTGTTGGAGTTAAAATCAAAGTCAAACAAATATCGATTGACACACAAACGTTGATAGGTAGCCACCTCGCATAAAAACGATTAAAGCGATGTCAGCGCGAAGAGCACACACAGGACAGCTAGCAATAGAGGAGGTAGAGCGAAGAGAGATTGAGAGAAATAGAGGTAAGGACCAACACCAATTATCGATTTTAGTTACCCACGGAAAGGCGATAAAGCAAAGCTGAGACAAAAAGAAACTTATCGATAACACAAATCGCTTACCGCAGTCGACCTCATCGGAATAATCGTTGCAATCGTAGATGTTATCGCACATCTGACGCATCGGTATGCACTCACCGGTTCCGCAACGGAACTCATCGAACCGACATTCCCCGTAATTTTCACCACCTGGCGATGATGATCGATATATATCGATGCCGATAGCATGCGTTTGTTAGTTTGGTTTTTGGCTGAGTGTTTCGGTGAGGTGAGATTTTGGCGACTTTTGAGATGATGTGACAGGGAAAATGGGGAGGAACTTACCACTCCTTCAGGAAGAGAATTCTCAAGAACCAAGAGCAACGCGTTGCAGTTTTACTCACCCTCGCAGTAGCGCTCATCGGAAATGTCCTCGGGACAATCGATGTTGCCATTGCAGAGCAGCTCCTTGGCTATGCAGGTGCCATCGTCACACTGCCACTTGTCGTACAGACAGGCTGCATTCCCATTCGAGAAGCAGGGAAAAGAACGGAAAAAGGACGGAACAGATGTGGATGAGGATCATAGTCGGATAATCCAATATCGGAACACCTACGACAGCCCTCCTCATCGGATCGATCGTTCGGACAATCGGCCCGACCATCGCAGCGATGGACAATCGATATGCAGCTCAAGTCCCGGCATGTAAATTTGCCCTTGGGGCATGTGTATCGCAGCTTGGGCACAACTGTACCACGGCAGCATTAAAGGGGAATTCAAAAGGAGATAGAAAATGATGAAGAAATGGAGGGATGATGGGGAATAAACTGAGCCTTGACTATGCAGTATGGCCAATACAATAAGAACTTCTTATCGATGTTATATTTGGCAAAACTGCGTAGTCAAAGAGGTGTTACGGTGATAATGGATGGTTGGATGGGGGCTGATGGATGGTTACTCACTTCCGTCGCAATGCTCCTCATCGTCGGCGTCGCTGCAATCGGAATGACCGTCGCACTGCTGACTCAAACTGATACAGTGCGTGCCATCGCGACATTGATACTCCATTCCGCTGCAGGCGGCGGCTGTTAGTAGTATGGGTTAGTGGTAGCGGTTAGCATGTTTTGGGGGTTAAACGAGAGAAAAGAGATGGGGTTAGTAATGCTTTTGGCTAACCGACGGACTTCGAAGGACAACTTATTCGACATCTTAGGCACTACATATACTCTTAAGTACTATCAATAGTAGTGATTACCAAACTGGGGGTTAATTAAAGAGAGATAGAAAAAGCAATGGTTTAGTATTGCTGTTTAACTAACCGATGGATGAAATCCATTTGCAATATTAAGATACTCTAAGCCTAGATATCACAAGTGGTAGGTAAAACCATTTTAGGGTTAAAGAGTAAAAATAGTTCGTGTTAAAAGTGCTGGATTGTGTAACCTTCGGTTACCAGTAGCTTATCCTAAATCTTAGACACTATAATCGCCTAGTTTAACTACAGTTAAGTGGTGTCTTATAGGTACACCCTTAAGATTCTTGATTAGCACTGTGTTCTCTACTTGATAAAGGTGATATATTCTCTATGTATCACTTACGGCACTCCTCGTTCTCGTCCTCGCCATCAGGACAATCCGAAATGTTATTGCAACGCTTCCTAGCATCAATGCAGTCCCCATTGTTGCATCTAAACTCGGTGGCCAGGCATTCTGCAAATACACACAAAAAAAAGTGGAGAATTTTATATTTAGATTGTCAGATGGATTTGACAGCCTGCAATTAGATGACAACCGGATGCAGTTTAACAAGGATTTCCGCCGACCCATGGAGCCAGTTCTCACAGCAGTCAACTTGAAAGCAAAAGTTTGTTAGGTGTTTGTTGTGTGACAGGACACAGAATCCCCGCCCCTCGTTAGCCACAGTTTCCTGTGCATGTTTGTTGTTGGCCTTTTGAACCCTTTTTTCCGCCGGACTCCGCTTAATATTTCATACAGGAGCAGCAGCACCAGAAGCAGCAGCACAAGACTCTTGAGCAATTTCACAAATATTTTTGGATAATTTTTTGCTGCTTCTTACATAGCCTCCATACAAAGTGTCACAACGCGGATTTGATTACAAACAGCTGGATAATTTGCGCAGAAGGATATAGATAACAAAGAGAGGGGGGATGGGGTTAAGAGCCGCGAGCAGAGGCTAATTAAAAGTAAAGAAAAGTTAAGTGAACATTAGAGGGAGTGGGGGTGTCGTAATCAGAGCAGCTTAAAGTAAAAGCCAATCCGGGAGCAAGCAATTAGCGCAGATTCCTCTCGATGTTTTACGGAATACCTACAGGTTTAAAATCTAGACATTCATCTTGATAATAGTAGAGGTTTAATGGTTTAACCCATTCCATATTTGGCACATCCTATCACATCCCAAAAATTACAACGAAATAAAGTAATACAATAAATATAGCTATGTAATCTATGGTATGGTATGGTTTATCTCTATTAAATGCATATAGGCAATTAAAATTCAGACTTGTTTCCGGGGACTGGGGGCCATTGGCCGCCGTAAGTCAACCATTTGTCATCGCGAATGTGGCAGTTAATGTGGAACTGCAGTGGCGAAGAAAACTTAAGCAACTTTTGGGCTGCACACAAATCGCCAAAGTTTTTCATTCGGCAATTTTCAACACGAAGGCGAGTGAAATTCCGGGCAACAATTTGACAATTTCATTGCGGACTGGCAGACAGACAGGCGAATAAAAATCAAAAAAATAAAAGAAAAAGGAAAGGCGAAGGCGCCTCAAGTCAATTTGCAAAACGGAGGCAAATATGATTTTCGTTGCTGGCCCTCTGTTTGTTTTTATTTTCCAACTGCCGCTTATTGACATTAAAGATTCAAATAGTGAGGAAACAGAAGGGGCACGAACACAGGCACATCAAGGATTTCGGCTGCCAAAGGTTGTTGGGCTCCAATTATTTGGCCAGACGTGTGATCCTAATCCTTTTGACGGCCCCGCACAAACAACGAATTATAATCCGCAAGTCGGAAAACAAGTTTTTTCCTTGATAAAGGTGAAAAACTGAGGGGTCCAGCTGGGGATTTTCGCCTTTCACTTTTACCTAATATTTGGATTTCCTATTTGTAGGTTTCTGGCAATCTGAATTGCTATATAAATATTATCTCTCTTTATTCAACCTAAAATTAAAATGAAAACTATTTAAATTTAACTAAAATCAAAGTAATAAATCATTTCTTCTTTATAATCAGTTGAAAATCAATATTATTCTACTGATTTGATTAGCATCCCAATTGACTTTCATAAATATTGGTTATATCCATGACGCCTTTCACTATTCCCAATGCCCATAAATTTATCCCTAATGACTGGTACTTTGCTGCGCATTCCCAGATTGCACTAGTTCGCAGCTCCTTTGGCTTCGTCTTCACCTCCATTGTTGCATTGTGTCTTCCTCGCTGAGTGTCAAATGGAATTTCTCCACCCCGAGCAAGCTTTGTGTTCCTTGCCTTTTTTCCCTGTTTTCCTTGAAATGGGATCAGTTTGGATGGCAGACGGTTTTTTCGTTCTTTTTTTTTGCGCCGCACTGACTTGCACTTGAACTTAAAGCGCTGCCGGAAAGTATGCAACACATATACGATGGTGGAAGAAAAAATAGTTCTATAGATAGAACAGCCTCAAATCGGAAATGGAATTATGCAAATATCTATGTATTATGAGTATAGTGCAGCCCAGCAGCGCCTCAATCACTCTCTTTACGAAATTAGGGTGATGAAAAAGCAGTGAATGAGCGCCAAAAAGGTGATGAATAAGCGCCAGTTTCGTGCAATGATGAATCCCTAGGAAATGCCCATATTCAAATCATCGCTATTTTTCATTCAAATTTACTAGTGAATAAGCGCTTGGTGCTCAATTTTTGGCAGTGATTCACTGCTAAAAAGGTGATGAATGGAACTGCAGGGATAGAACTCCTTATTTAATTGTAAATATCTCCTTAAATTAATCTCGATTTGCCATCTATTTTCTATCATATAGTACTATAATTTCAACCTCAGTTGTGCAATTTTCCCAACAGACAACAACAAAAAAAGGTGGTGAATGCGGTACGGAAAAGCTGGGAAGACGAGTCGTCCGAAAGGAGGGCTAAATTCGAGTCGATAATTGATACGCGCGGGCGCATGGAAAACGCAAAAGAGCGCCAACAGGCCAAAAGCCGCAAACAAACAAGTTAAGAGGTGTGTGGTTTGGTTTGCTTTTCTGGGAGGGCAAGAAAAATCAACCATCCCCCCTCCCTTGTAATGTGGGGTTAAGCTAAAAATTGTTCACTTCACGACGAAAATTGTATAAAAATTCAGATGAGTTGCGAGCGAGAGGAAAAGCTGTTTAACAGCAATTTGTAAAAAGTATTTTTGATTTGATTATTGCTCGTTAGCGCTTAGCGTTCCATCGAATCATTAACTCGCTTTTATCAGCAGCCAAAGTGCTTCGAAGGGGGCGCAAAAAAAATAAGGAAAATAATGCAGCATTATAGTCTAGTTTAAAGCTGCGAGTAAAGTGAATAAAAAGTGAGTAAACATCTAACGAAAATTGGTGAATCGTCTGGCATGCAAAAGTGTTATTACCTTAACCTTGTCACTCCCCCGCCGCCCCTCTTAATTACCAAAAAAAAAAAAAAAACTATCAGCGATAAACATTCATTTCGGTTTTATGTGTATGACTAATCGATTTCCGTTTCGGTCTTTCGGTTGCGGGGATATAGATATAGATGGGAATTAACCGAAGGGGGAAAAAAGGGGTTAAACAGGAAGCGCGAGAGCCGTGTCCTGATGCAAATCTGGCATATGTGGCGTATGCGTGATGTCTCATATTATTAATTGGCCAACATTAATGACGGGAATATGGGAAATGGCCCAGACAACCTTGTCGGTTCGCTTGATTATGGTTTTCCTATTTGGAAATTAAACTATCTTGATTATGTCTGCATTCTGTTGCAACCACAAAAATAGAAGAGAACTAAGGAAATGGATTTGTATTCAAAAACAATGTTTAAAGTATTTTATTATATTCTATATATACACAGAGAGAAAGCACATTCGTTCTTGAATTGAGAACATTCGTTCTTAAGTTCTTGAAAACCGTGTAAGCTTAAAAAATTCTCGTTCTATTTTCAAGAACATTTTCAACTCAAGTGAATTCTCTCTGTATAGGTACCCATATTTTTCTATCTATACAAGAATGATTTGCATAATCGCAACCGTATTTAATGCTCTGGCAATCCAATGATTCATTGGCGATTTAAGGCCTAAACAGCTCGCTTGTATCAATCTCCATCACTCAAAACACTCAAATTCCGCTTGGGCCATCATTCATGATCACATTCATTTAGTTGTTTTTTGTTTTTTGGGCCGAAAACTATGGCCAAAATCCTTAACCCTTAACCACCAGAATGCTGCCGGCGGGGAATGCTCGACTCGAATGCATGTCAAGTGGCAGCCGAGCGACGCACTCGAATGACACAGAGACAGGGACACACACTGATTGATGGCTTGATTCATATTCATATTCATATACTCATATGCTCAAACTCGTCGTGTGTGCACTCACTGTTCTTCGCTCGGCTTTTTCGGCTATGTAAACACACTGCCAACAGTCGACGTCAAAATGGCAGCTTAACACGAAGCTCATGAATATGCACGCATTCACGTTCCCTGGCTCCTCCAGCGCCTTAACCCCTTGGTGCATCGCGTTATTTAATGAGTCATTAGCTGGGACGAGGGATTGGTTAAGGGTTAGGGGGTCCGGGGTCAGGGGTTTCGGAGGTCGCAAAGGTTGCCCCCGAGTGTTTAGTTTTGGGTTGCAGTTTGCTTAACTCGCGATGCGCCGCAAAGAAAGAGAGGGAATCCGTGTCAAAAACCAGTGACAGTTGGCAGTGCAGCAAATGCACTGCGAGAAATATTATAAATAATTAAGTAGACAAAGATGTTTGGTAAACTTCTTCCTTTCAAAAGTTGCTTTATGTTTTTTTTTAAGCTTTAAATAAATATTTGTATCTAGTCAAGAATGTATTACATCACTTTGGTTGATTCAAAAATGAAAGAGTACCTAAATATTTGCGATCTAAAATTGTATTGGGTCTTATAAACAAACCTTAACAAGTTAATTACTAAAATCCCGAGAATACATCGAACTACTGACCATTTTCGTAGCGATTTCCCCTTTTGTCTGTGTGGGTAAAGAGATGATAAAAGAGGCGTTGGCAAAAAGGGTTAAAAAGGGGCGGCAAAGGGGGGCATTTTTATGCAGCAGCTGCTGCAGGGAGCGACAATTATGTGGCGTCTGCAGTTTTAAGTGCGCCTTTGCATGTGACTCTGTTTGCAGAAGCCCAAGCAGTGGTTTCCACCCACCTCGTAGTCCCCATTTTCCACCCCACCCCTCCAATTTGGCGCTTCTTCAATCTATTCCACATTTCACTTATTCATTTCGGAACCGTAAACACACAATGAAAATGTCGCATAAATAAGCTCAAAAACAAAAACAACGACCCCAAAAAAGAAAACGAAGCGCCGACAACAACTTGTTGGCCAAAAGGACCCCCCTTTTTCCTTCTTTTTTTTTTTGGTTACCCCCTGCTAAATCGATGAGATTGTTTGACGTTGGCATGTGTGCCTGCCACGCCCCCTCCTCCCCTCGAAATACAAAAAAGACCTGTCTGCGGGTTAAAGTTTTGCCACTGATTTGTCGCATTCCATGCGCAATGTGACAAACGTTAATTTTTGTGGCTTGTTTTGCATAAACTTTTGCTGTAAGACATACTCCTCAGGGGGTTAACTGTAGTGCGGGGGCTAAGGGTTAAACTCAGGGGTTGCGTTGTCATTGCGTGCGTCGTCTTAGTTACTCCGCCAATTTATGGCAAATTAAATAAATTTATCATTTGCGGCCACAATCGCACACCATTGCAGCTCTATATAGAGTATATATTAAAGTCGAGAACATTGGTAAAACTAAACAAAATAAAAAAATATGTAAAAACAAGGGATCTTTGGAAAATAAATGAATATTATTTATTTTATTCAATGTATTTGAAAATTATTAAATATTTATTTTTTTGTTGAATACCGCCCAAAAGTATGCAAAAATATTTAAAACCTGGTTTAACTTTCTTTTAGGAGCCCTAATTATAATAAAATATTTTTATTAATTTTTAAAATAACCATATGTTTTTTAAAAAATATTTAAATATTTTTATTATTATTTAAAATAACCATTTTTCATTTTCCGACAGTAAAAAAGTTAGTATTTTGGCTATAAAAATGGAACTAATTGTCCAAATATGGAATGGGATACCTTCTCGAACTCGTAGTTAAATTCTCTAAAAGTTGGCGTTTCCAGAAAAAAATTTTATTTTTTTTAAATTTTTTTCAAAAAATTGTGATACAACCCCTTACAAAAAAATTGAAAATTTGAAAATTTTTTAATTTTCCCAAATCAGCCGGAGAGTGCACTAATATTAATTATCAGGTTGTTATCTGCTCAGAACAGTTCGCCGTTTTAATATCGGAGCATTTTTGCAAAAATTAGAGCAAAAACAAATTTTACAAAAAATCAGATTTTGGCCAAACATTGAAATATTCATTTTCCGCCAATAAAGTCATTATTTTGCCTATAAAAATGGAACTAATTGTCCAAATATGGAATGGGATACCTTCCTGAACTCGTAGTTAAATTCTCTAAAACTTGGCGTTTCCAGAAAAAAAATTTTTTTTTTTAAATTTTTTTTTCAAAAATTTGTGATGCTACCCCATAAAAAAATTGAAAATTTGAAAATTTTTTAATTTTACCAAATCAGCCGGAGAGTGCACTAATATTAATTATCATGTTGTTATCTGTTCAGAACAGTTCTCCGTTTTAATTTTGAGTCATTTTTGCCAAAATTGGAGCAAAACAAAATTTTACGAAAAATCAGATTTTGGTCAAAAATTGAAATCGTTATTTTTCGTCAATAAAAAAGTCAGTATATTAAAATATTTTTTTAATACTTAAAACCATCATATATATTTTTAAAAAATATTAAACTATTTTTTTGTATTTAAAATAACCATATATATATTTTTAAAAATATTAAACAAGGAAATCATTTTTTTTAAAATGATTTTTAAAAAACCGAAAATGTAAAATGATTTTCCCTATTTCACCGCATTTTCATAAGAAAAAGTACCCCACAATTGAGGGATTATGTCAAACTGGATTCCAGATGACAACAGGATAGCGCTCGAACAACGCGAACTGAGTTGTTTCCGCTGGGTTGCAGTTGTGGGTTGCCGGCTTGCCGGTCGCAAGTTGCTAGTTGCTGGTTGCCAGTTGCTGGTTGCCGCCCTCAGTGGTCCGTGGACAAAGTAAAAGTGTCAGCGCGTGCCAGGCACCAGTGACAAAGGGAAACGGAAGGCGGCGAACAGCAAACGGAAACCGAAAACCGTAGGAGTACGAGTTTCCCCCAAGAAGGAGCAAGGAAATCCAACCGTAGAGAGTGGGAGACAAGTCCAAAAACGAATCGCAACTTTTTTTCCCCCTATTTCTTTGCATTTTGTTTGCAAGTTTTTAAATACTTTTGCCGCGGAAAAATCATGGAGGGGAAAAGCAAGCGGAGAAAACCGCAACAGGAGCCACAAAACCTCGGTGGCAAACAAAACCAACAAAAGTCAACGGGCAGCAATTAATGACGTTCGGCTAGGAAATTGGCCAAAATGCCAAACAATTGCGGTAAACCAAATAGCCTTTCAAGCTGTTTCAAGATATTGATAGAAATGTCAGGTGTTTAAAAATTTCTGAAGATAAACTATTTCTGAACATCTTCCTTAAAAACTTTAAAAAACCAAATGGAATTTAAATAAATATTTCTTATAAGACCTTATCAATTGCTCACCGATATATCTTCACTTATAAATATTTCTTTCTTTAGAAATCTCGACTTTAAATCGCTAAATTCTCGATTTAAAGAAGAGTTTTCTAAAAAAAAATGTTTTCTTATTTTTAAAGCTTGGAAATTATAATGCGAGATTTCTATAAATACATTTTTATGAGTGTATTAAATAAAATATATAATTACCTTTGGTTTAAAAACTGTCTTTAAATTTTAAATATTACCCTAATATATCGACAAATAAAATCTTAAAAGATTCAGCTAATGTCCTTTACTTTCCATTGACTTAATTGCCTTTATTATTAAATTAAATTTCATCTCAAAT
Source organism: Drosophila mimetica (assembly GCA_037075245.1). NCBI lineage: Eukaryota > Metazoa > Arthropoda > Insecta > Diptera > Drosophilidae > Drosophila > Drosophila mimetica. The sequence continues at coordinate 24,476,499 of JBAMCH010000005.1, read as the reverse complement.
ACATATTTACACCCATAACAAGCCCACTTGGAATTCAAACACCCGGAAACCCCCTATATTTGCCATAATTTGCACCGCAACTGTCTAGAAAACATCAACGGAGCACAACGGTCGCCTGCTGTCCATTTGTTTGCACAACATGTCGTATGCGTGATTTGGCTGGCCTCTCTGTGTTTTTTTACGGTTTATGAGTTGACTTTGGACTGCATTCGTGGAACACTGGCATAAAATGCAACGCAAATATGTATATATATATATATATATGTACATATAACCAGCAGCCAGTGGATATGTAAATATTTTATGCAATTTATTTATTTAATTTTCAAGTCTTGAGAGGGAACGCGAGTGACCGCTATCTTATGATATATCGCTGAGCAATTAAATGCTATCGGCCAGAGAGACGTCAAAAACATACATATATACAAGCGCAGGATGCGGATATGTAGGGATATATGTACAGCAACAATATATGGGGAAAGGAGCAGGCTTTAAGTAGGAAAATTGGTGAGACACGTTCAATCCAGCGATTGTCATTAATCATTGCGGCCGGGCAGACATATAACCATAATAACCATTTTGTGGCCAAATATTTGTTGGCCGCGGCCAGCGGAAACAATTTCTATGATTGAGCCAGAACACGCTTTCGGCTTCGGTTCCCTCCCCTCTCAAAATTTCCCTTAATTCCCATTCCCAATCCCCAGAAACAGCCCGCTGAATCATGAAGTTCATTGCCAAATGCAGTCAAACATGGATATGCAAATGCGACGGCGGCGGCGGGAAAATTCGGAAAATGCAGCTGATCGATGGCCAAGGAAGAACAAATGACGCAAATGTTAGGGAGTCACGAAGTTAGAGATTTGTCGATTCACCCAGTTAGATAGATAGATAGATATATGTGTGTTTCCCAAAAATGATGAGGTAGCCCTTAAAGTTGAACATTTCAGGAGATCACAATCGAATCACGTGCATTGCTTTAAATTGCAAGAGATTTTGGCGGAAAGGTTTTGGCATTTAGTAGGATTTACGTATATGAATAGGTAGAAGTGCATAAATATTGGGAAAACAAAAAAGGAAACGAAAGGAAACCAGGAAACAGACGGACAGACAAACGGACAGACGGACATGGCTAGATCGACTCGTCTAGTGATGAAATCCTTCTGCTTGGGTAAAAATATGAGAAACCCTACTATATGATCTAAAAAAGGAAATATTATATGAGGATATGGAAATCATTATAGTTTCTAATGACTCAAAAGCCTATCAACTGCGTATAATATTTTCCTTGAGCAAAAATGGATCAAAGTCGCTGGCTGACTTTGAGCTCATTCCTTTAATTGCCTTTGATTAAGTGCAGTGCTCACTTGTTAATCACTTACATACTATGCATATTTCCATATACATCATATACACATCTCTTGTTCTATTTTATATTTTTAGCTATTAACCCTTTCTGTAATGATTCACTCAATGAATAGCTAATGAATGAGCTCGTGGCATATTCAAATTCCTGGCCCATCATTCGATTGGAATGCACTTTCAATTCCCATTCCCGACTTCGATTCAGTGAGAGAGAGAGAGAGAGAGAGAGAGAGAGAGCTTGTCCATAAAAGAACTGGAATATATCGGATGCGATCTATATACATAGAATACTCCCCCTTTCGGATACCCCAGCGGAATATTAATGGTGCAACATTTTTGTATGCTATTCATTCAGATTTCTTTCGATGCGGCGGCACTTTGTGCGGCTCTATCTCTTTCTGCACTCGTGTGTCTATCTCTTTCGTCAGTCGATTCGCGTTCTCTTTCTAATCATCATCATCTTTGTCGTTCTTAGAGCATCAGCTGTCGGCCGATGATGTCAAGCTGCCTGTAATAGCAATTACAAATCGTTCAAATGCATTTTATGTATGCGCTCTTACACTCGAAGAAAATCTTGTAGATTAAAATTTTTTTCCCTTAAAATTTTGTAATAGTTTCTAAAGATTTTTTGTAATTAAAATTTTAACTAAGCCATGTAAAGATATTTAAGCTCAAAAGCAAACTCTTTTTTATTTTTAGTATTTGATCTGACTGAGTAATATTTTTTTTCCAGTGCACCAGCTATCATGAGTGTGTGATCTGCACTTCTTCCCCCCTTTTCCACCGCTCAATATCTGTTTTTTCGCTGACGTTTTGCCGACATCGTTTATCGTTTTGGATGCTCGATTAAAATTCTTTACGTCATTTAGATAACGAAGTGCTCTAGGCCATTATTTTTTTGTTCGTTTTGCGATTTTCTAGATGCAAAATGCAAAAGCATTGCTGATAAAATATTACTATAGAACGCCCAGTAACCCAGTGAAATCCACCTCAAAGCGCCATTTCAGCATCTTGGAGTCAAGTGGGTGCAGCCGCAATTTGAGTGCATTATCGACAGCAGCGATACCCTGCAATTTGGCCAGAACAGCCGGCTGCTGAGCTCATTAGGCAGGTGTGATCGACTCATGAATAATGTATGCATGTGTGTAATGGGTGCATGGCTGATTATTGAGTGACAGGAATTTAAATGGGGATATTATTTACGAAGATTTCAAGTAATATCTATCCATTTCTTTAAGCTCTACCTTCATATTCGAATCTTGCAAGGGGAAAACCCCTGGCATTTTCCGCTTTTCCGCGCTTTTTGCAATTGATTTCCTTTTTGCGCAATTCAAATGCCGCCGCAGTTTCGGCAGAATCGGGCAACTAAATCTGAGGGCCTATCGCTGGGAAATCGGCGAGCAGAATGTTGTATCTGCTGGATGCATTATGCGGTGTATCTGACCGCATCTGCAGTGCGCTCGTAAATTCACTTTTGCTGTCCCGTTGTCGGTTGTTCCAGTTGTTCGTTGTTCCAGTTGTCATGCAAGTCTGTCAGCATTTCTGCTATTTGCATTTGCCATTTGCTGGACAAATAAACTACATAAATAAATACAACAGCAGCAGCAGGAAAAAAATAGAAACAATCTCAAATCGCTGACAAGCGATGCTGGGAACACAAATTAATAAATAAGCCACATTTGTGCAGTGCACGTGCCAAACACTTCGGTTAAGACAGCTACGAAGTGAGATGCCGTGGCAATTAATAGCATGCATTAGGTGCGCTACACTGCGAGAAATGTGATCCAGGGCAGCCCCATTAAATCAGCATTTCCCTTTTGGTTTCGATTTCTCAACTATTTGAGAAATTTGGCCAATTATTTTATGAAATGCATATACTTGCAATCATTGAGATTAAGTTTCAGGAAGTCGGAATTTTTCTTGTGCATATGTACATATATAGATCGAAATCGACATCTTCGGCTATTCAATAGCTCAAATGGCGAGCGAGGCCGCGTTGACTTGCAATCGTCACTCGTCACTCAAATGTGGATTTTAATTGCACTGCCACTGCATAAATTTGTATAAATCAAGTAAGTATCTTTAAGATACTCGGAATTAAGTCACGTATTTAATCAGCTAAACAGATTTCCCTCTTTTTTTCCGCATACGCAACAATGTCTGGCCATTTCCCATTTCCACGCCCCCCTCCTCCGCACAATCCAGATCCCATTTCGATTCCATCTCGAGTTTTCAGTTCCAGTCCAGGCGCAAATATCAAATCTCATTGCGAAAAACTTTTCTTTTCGTATAATCTGCAAGGCGACTTTTCTCTAGGTTCTCTTGACATTTCGCACGCGCCTTCAACAAGCAAATTACGTGCCTGGAAAATCCAGCAGAGGGGGTTAGGGGGTGGAAAAACTGTGAAAAGCTGGTGTATATAGTCATATGCCCAATGGCATTTAGACGTTTTGACATTTTTGTTAATGGCATAAGCATCAAATTACATACAAGTCAGCAAAGAATCAGTGAAGGGTTTTCCACTCGCACACACACACACTCGCACTCACACAACAAAGGAGGAAAATCTCAGCCAGCGGGAAAGAAAAACTTTAATCCAATGGCAAAAGGCAAACAATTCTGGTCGCCAAACGGTAAACAAGCGTTAAGTTAACCCTGAAAAAAAGCTAGTAGAACAAACAGTGGATAATGCAACTGGAAGGCAAGTGGAAAATGCACCGCTGAAGCGTTTTCTAATTGTTCTCGCAAAAGGCGCTTACATCAGCGCATGAGCATTCAGCTCGACGCCTTCCTATTCTTCAGTTGTGCAGATACACGTATATACACCCCACCCCACCCCACCCCCTTTTTCCATTTATTTATTCAAGAGCCTCTGCAGATCTCATTTCATTTTCTCGGGCTTTCAGGAAGCGCTCAAAGCAGGCAACCAGAAAAGAAAACTTGCTACAAATGGCAGCTTGGGCAGCAGAGGGTTAAGGGGCGGCAGGCGGTGGGTTAAACAGCAGCCAGTGTGTGTGTGTGTGGCACATTGTACTAAAAATAAACATCTTTCAATTCATTCTTCTAGCAATTGCAAGCAGCGGAGTAAATAAGAGTCCCGAATTGAAAAGTTGATTTCAGGACCCCGCAAAAAAAGTGCCAACAGCGATACTTGAATACCCTGCAGAAAATACTTTTCAGTATCGGAAGATCCTAAACTGGCATAAAATATATATTTTAGGAATTATTTTTAAAGGTTTTGTACTTTTTTCAAACTTTAAATCAAATTCTAAATCTTTGAAAGGTTCAAATGAGCATAGTCAGTAGTTATAGTATATATAGTATTTTTTGTTTGGCATCGGAAGATCCTAAACTGGCATGAAATTTATATTCTATAAATTTTTCTAAAGTTATGTATTTTTTTTTTGCAGAACTAAAATCGAATTACAAGTCTTTGAAAGGTAAAAATGAGCATAATTGGTATTTCTAGCATATATAATATTTTTTGTTTGCAGAATGACATTTGTTGACTAAAAAGTAGTACAGGTTACAGTTGTAAATTCCTGGTGTATCTAAATATTTAGCAAATGACTCAGAATGCACACATATTTTCGATTACATCTTTGTGGGTCGCACAGAGAATTTCCTTATAGCGTATATAGAACAAACAAGATCTGAATCGCAATCTTAATCTGGACCTGAGTCATAGGCGATGCCAAAGTGGCGATGACTTCAGCGTGCTTTTGCAGTTTTCAGTAGTGCAAAATAATAGTTTCGCATTATCTTGAGGGCTTGGCTTGGTTTGGTTTGGTTTGTTTGTTGGTTTGCTGGTTTGCTTGTTTATTTGTTGGCTTGCTTGTATGTTTGTGCTTGCTCCCGCTGAGGTTTTTACTTCAATGCGATCGGGTTACGGTTAATGAAGTCAAGGATGACATTGTTGTAAGTGTAATTGTAATTGTAATGGTTAAGATGCAGATGCAGTTAACCGTTTTTAATTTCTCTCCTACTGACGACTGACGACTACCAGTGGTTCCTGGAGTATCCGATGACCATTTTGCTTGGCTCGCCTCCTAAGCCTCATGGCTTAAATCTCAAATCTTTCTCCCACTGACCGTGACCAAAGGCCTAGAAAACAGTTAGCGATCTTACAAAGGCACTAAAACGCTTAACTACCAGACAATGGCAATGAAAGGGGGCTACTTTTGTTACCAAGGGTTAAGCCAATGCATCTATCTATCAGGTTTTTCTCTCTCTCTCTCGAGTATGGAACTTGCAAGTTTATTATCTTGGCCGTTTAGGAAAAAAATCAAGTTCTTACTACACAATGGTTTTTCACAATAAACTCGGAAGAAAGAAAGCTTTTCCTTTTATAATTTGCCATAAATAAATGAGTTCCAGAAAGTAGGGAATATATAACTATAAATATAATATAATAATATAAGAGTTAATTTTCCTTATCGCTTGAATAATACGATGATTAATCAGCCTTGTAAAATCTAAGCTACTAAGTAAATACATATATACTTAAAAAATCAAACAATTTAAACACCTAGAAAATCATTGAAACTCCCAAGTTTCCCTTTCATCACTGCCTTTTTTCATCTCATCTCTAGCCCCATTTTCTTTTCTAACACTTTTCACTCTTAAAGATGATCGTGGATTGCGCCTATCGCAGTGGGAAGGGGAATATTTTCTTTGTCAGCTCATCGGGGCTTATCAAGATAATTATTCTATTCTTAGAGCGCCGGGCAACTTAACTTATCAAGTGTTGCCCGTTGTCGAGAGCGCACTTCTCTTCGCGGCTTCCTAAATTAAGATGTTTGTGCAAATTAATTGGTCGCTGGCATCATTATTACAACAGCGACAAACAATTAGCCTAGATTTTCGCAACGCAACTCAACTCAACAGAACTCAACTCTCGGTGCAACTCGACTCATCTCATCCGAATGAACTGGCACTTCCAATCTCTGCATCATCGCCAACTGCAAATGCAGCTGCATTCCTCAATTCCTCAATTCGATATCAAGCCGGCAATTGTTGTCACTTGAGGGGCAATTAAATGGGGATGGGGTCGATTGATATGAATTGCCATCGAGTGGCCGGGCAGAGCCATATATATCCATCTATATCTATATATCTATATCCCTGGCCCACCAGCCGAGGGTCGATCGATGGACTTTTTGATTTACTTTGCCACTATGGGCAGTTTGTACAAATTAAAATCGATTATAGACTTTGATTTCTACTCAAAAACTGGAATATTGGAATATACTAATAGATAAAAAATAATATAATAATAATAAAAAAATTTATATATATATAATAAATATAATTCGAGTTTTTGATGATGAATTTAAATATTAAATCAAAATAAATTGTTAATATTTATAGGTCTGGGTTCACTCCCCACTGAGTGCAAGTGTGTTGAAATGCTAGAAAATTGTTGGTAATTTTAAACCAACTATGACATTGAGTTCGCAAAAATCTTCGCATAAACAGGTCGACCAAATCACTAATAAAAATTAATAATATATATTGGTAATATTTTAGATAATACCCTAGTTATACACACAACTAAATCGTTATAAAAAAAACTTTCTGAATCCCCTTATTATTTCCTTTAATCACATTTAATTCCCGGATTTTTAAACTTACCACGGTAGACGTCATAAGTGCCGCGGGCAATGCTTTTCTGGGGCTTTTCAATGACGATCAGGGCCGCCAGCAGCCAAAAAGCTGCCCTCAGGCGCCGTCCCATCGCGGATGCGAGATTCGGATGCGGATGCGTAAGCGCGAGCTATGGAGGAAAACTAAAAAAAAATCGAGGGATATTTTCCAGCTCAATCTGGGCTCAAGGCTTGGCTTCTTTTCTCTTCAGCAGCCCTTTTGGAATGTGCGAAAATTGTTCTATTTCTGTTCTGGCGCATAAAAATCACAGCAGGGGGCGAGGGGCTGCGGTTGTGGGTCAAAAAAGGGGGCGGCAAAAGGCGTGACCGCGCACCCGGCGAGCGGCGACACTTCCGCTGGCAAACTGAACGCATTAACAACAACAAAAAGAAGGATACTTTAACAAACATTTCCGTTACAAATGAAAGCAATGAAGGACCCAAAACAACCCGCCCACTGGTGACCCACCCACCCACACACACACACACTGCCACCCATTCAATGGTGACCCACACACACTTCCACTTCCACCCACTGGTGAAGTCCACTCCGGACTTCCGTCTTTGTCTATGCGGCCAAAGTCGAGAAGTGGCTGGGATACACTTGAAAAAATTATAACTATTTTAAAAAGTAAAAAAATAAAGAAAAAAGGATAAGGTTCCATTAAAATTTGGGATGTTTCATCAATGCAAAAATCGTATTTCTTCGAGAATACAAAAAAAAAGGGTATCGAATATAATGTTGCATATATTTTCTCCCAGTGTAAGTGAAAGACACCAGCTCGATGCGTCGAAAAGAGCAACTGCGAACCTAGTGCCATTAAGTGTTTGCTTAATTTTAAATAACGCCACGGCAGAGAATCCTTATTCAAGGACGAAGAGCCCCCCGCCAGGAGGCCAGGCTTCATCAGCATTCAATTGTTCGGCCTTCATATCTCAGAAATATCTTTATATATTTCCATATAATAAAGGAGAAATTCCCATTTCTTATTGTACGCGCGCCCTTTGGCAGGAGTGTCAAATGAAAATTGAAGCAGAAATGACAATAATAAACCTTTATCAGCTAGCTGGAAAATATTTATTGTAATGGTAAATATTGTGCGTGATTTTCCGTAACTCGCTCACAAATTAAATATATTACAGATCTTGAGATTCTAGTCTCATTAAAAAAGATATCAAAATTAAATCTTTTAACCAATTTTAATGTTCAATATCAGAAACACCCTTGGTTTTTATCGACCATAGAAATCTTCGGTATTATTCAAGCACTTTAGCCACATGTTTCGATCTTTCCGACACGATTCTCCTTGAGTTACGTAATCCCATTATGGGGGCAAACATTTCGATTTCGATCTGAACCTGACTCACTGCATATATCGTGAATTATTAGCGAGCAAACATATCCAAAAACGTGACCAATTAATACCCATTTCGTATAGCCCACTATATAGTATAATCCACTTCCCGAAGAATCAGCGATTTCTTCACCATCCCGCTGTGCAAATTTTTCGCAAAATGGGCAGGAAAAAAAAGCTGAAAAATTTCGCGCATAAATTACAACAAATTGCGGGCTGTTTTTGTTTTCCCTAATGAACTTGAACTTGAGAGGTTTATGTGTGTGCCACATATACATATATATAAATAAATCTGAGGGATAATATAGAGCAAACTGGCGGACATCTGACATCTGAGTGCAAAGTCGAGTGGCGATTGTCGATTGTGAAAGGTTTTCGTTTTCGTTTCGGTTTTCGCTTTTCGGTCTTAGTTTTCAGTTTCTTTTCTTCTGTATTATACTTATATATTTATTTCTTTTTTTGAAGGGGCAGATAAACGTATCTGCTGTGAGATAGGCGCCTAAAAGCTTTGTTGTTTATGCGGTTTTGGCAAGATGCCTGCATTTTTCAATTATTATATCGCAAAAAAGTTGCTTGCCGGCGGCCCGGAGAGTATGTTTCAATTAACCGAGCATTAAAGGAATGCTTTTAGTTTGCAGTTTGTCCAAACGGTAAGTGGTCTTTGGTCTTCAGTGTTCAACGCTCAGCGCTCAGCGTTCAGTATTCAGTATTTCAGCCTCCAGCCGGCAGCATTTTGGCCAAGTTTCGAGTTACCCAACATGTTAAGCATAATAAATTGGTGAATTGCACCGCCGCCGCCCCCGCCGCCGCCAACACACAACACACACACAAACACAATAAAGACTTTTCGTTAATGAGATGGAGATGCTTCGCCGTATCCCATTCACCGAAGATGCATTCATCCCAAAATCCACGGGTCCACGGGTCCGGGAACCCAGGATTCGCGAGTTTGTTAATGATGGGTGTTCGGAGTCATTAGAAACTCAAATTGCGGCCAAGTTTTTAGCCAAAACTCCCCATCCTCGGCGCCTTCATATTAACCGTCATTAAAATTAATGATGCATATAGTGCTTTACCTAATGTCCGTTTAAGAACGCCAAGTGGCAAGTGCATAAGTGCATTCATCGCAAAAAGCTGCTTTAAATCGGATGAAAAGTACATTTCTTTGGGGAGGCACAACCTTTAACCGTATGACAAATATTATTGATATAAAAAATGATATCGGGAAAATCTTAACGAATTCTGAGATAATGAAAACTATCTATACAACTTGAGAGCATTACAAATCATAAGAACTTCAAAACTTTTCAAACTCTTTATATATATATATATTTATATATATATATATCTTTGGGAATACACAACCTTTAACCGTACGATAAATACTATTGATAGTATTTAAAAAATACTTTCTATAAAAAATTATATCGGAAAAATCTTAACAAATTTTGAGATAATGTTGATTACCTATAGAACTTAAGAGCATTACAAAATCAAAAGAACGGAACACTTTCCAATTCCTAGCAATATTGTTAATCAAACACCGCTTTTCAAGTTCTTTCAATGATATTATATTATATTCCTGAAACCCGAATAAGCCCCATTTCGGGATAAAGTGTACCATAGAATTCCCTGAAACTCCCAGTGTGAACTTCTGAAAAGTCCCAGTCTCTAAATAATTTTTTTAAAATCAACAAAAACTTCCCTCTAACAACAAATATTGGCCAAATTGGCACGGGAAAAAGCGCTGATATTGCAGAAAGTTTGCACACTTGTTTTCCCATAAACTCCGCAAGACGATCCCCGCCGATCCTGACAATATAGCATTGGAATTAGCATTATAATTGTGCCGAGCGAAGCGAATTGCATTTGACAGACAGGCCAATGAAGTAAAAATAAGTGAGGCACCAAAGAACTGAATGGAATGCAGATTCCAGAAAATCCGAATCAAGAACATCGGGAGCATATTCCGAAAATAGCCCTTGGGTTCCATCCATATTTGGGCGGTTATTTTTGTCAGCCTCCGTCGGGAAATTTGTCAGCGCGCCTTTCTTCCGCATTTTCCCCGCTTTTCTCACCAGCTATTTTCGGTATTTCGATCTGTAGTGGAGTTTCGAGGGCGGCAGCTATATCAAGTGAGCAATCAGTGTCAGAAATATTTAACATTTTTCACTCGGCTGTTTGTTTTTTGTCTCTCCACCGAAACGAGATTTATATGCCCAATCGCTGGCATTGGGTCCTCTAAACATCTTTGATTGAGATTTACGACCTGGCAACAGGCGACACAGCAACAACAGGCAATGTGCAATCACAACATTAATGGCATTAATAGCAGTCACCTCAGAATGCAACCGCAAGACCAACAATAACATTGGGGAGCCACAAGATGTCAGCCAGCTAAATTAATAACCGATGGCAAATATTTGGTTTTATCCATTCACAATCAATGAGCTGAGCAAACATTGTTTGAATGAGTTTATCGCTCGAATCGCAACTGATCTCGTTTGACGTGCGTTTTATAAAGGTCTTGAAAAGTGTGCGACTTAAATCATTCAAAATATAACCACAAAAAAAAACTGGAATGTATTCAATATTACTTTGAACCTTTTTGATCCAATAAAAAACTGTTCTCTAAATTTTATAAACTGTGAAATTAAAAAAAAAATATTTTCGAAACCATTTAAAATTCGAACCGATCAAAGGTTGTTTAACTTTTATATTATAGGGTTTTGGAAAGATAATTCTAACCAATTAATTTTCAATATTATTTAGCCCTTTTGATCCAAATAAAAAAACCGTTCTTTATTTTATAAATTCTAAAATTAAAAATAAAATATTTTCGAAACCATTTAAAATTCAAAACGATAAAAAGTTTTTAAACTTTCATATTATAGAGTTTTGGAAAGATATTTCTAACTACCCGTCAGTAACACTTTGTAACTGGTTCCATGGAATATATATCACTTAAATATTACCAAAAATAGGTTTTTAAACTTAAAACTTTTTAAGAACTAAAATTAAACACAATTTAGATAAATTCGAAGGAAAACCAAGTGAAACTTTTTTTTAATAACGTTTTATCTAAAAGGCCTTGAAACTTAAGTCCAAAATCAACAAATAGAGGAGTAACTCGGAAGAGATAAGAGGTACATTGTAGATCACACACACACACAGAACAGAAATTGCAGAGGATTTTCGCACACCAAAAGGCTGTTGGATTTTTCCATGTTCTTCTCAAAGTTTTCAGCACAATTGAACAAAAAAAAACTGTAACAAAAAAATGGCATTACACTTTTCTGGTATATATTGTAACTGGACCGATGGTTTGTGAGGCAACCGAGAGAAGTAAGGATGTGTTTTTGGTATTATTATTATTATTGAGCTGGAGCCAAAGTCGCGCCAACGTAACGCACACGCAAACGCCTCACGTTGAACTGAATCTGAATACTGAGTTGGAAAGTCAGAAGCCTCGCAGCTCGCAGCTCGCAACTCACAAGCGTTCGTTGAGCAGGCGTAGCGGAATTGCTCGGAACGCACACGAGCATGCAAACCCGATGGCCGAAACCGAAACCGAAGGCGACGACATCCGAAGAGCCGAACGAACAGCCAACCAGATGACTGCTGAAGTTGCCAAAGGTTTAACCTGCAACATGTTGCTGCTGGCCGCCCAAAAAAATTGACATGTTGCCGGAAAATCAAACAAAAGCACAAGAAAACTCATGAATTTAATATTAAAATATTATACAAAAATTTTTTAAATTTAATTATAAAATTTAATTGTTTTTTTTCTGTGTACAACATGTTGCATGTTGCCGGAATCTCAAAACAAAAATCATACCCGTAATAAAGACAAATAATTAATAAAATTAAAAATTAATTACCTAATTAAATAAGACAAAAAATTAACATTAATTACCTAATTAAGTACGACAAGCTAATCAGTTATTACAACATGTTGCCAAAAAAAATTACAATTTTCTGCGCCTGCGCCAAAGTCTAAAATTCAACTGAAAGTTTTAAAATTGTTCGCCAACTTTGGAAAATTGCTTCTACAAAATATTATATTATATTTTTTTATACACTATTTTTTTGGAATTTTATATTACCTATGCAACAAAACAAAACAGCAGCCAAAGGAAGCAACACCGACGCGCCAAGTTTTTGGCTTTTCCTTTGCAACACAAATTACGTTTATACGCTTGACTTGATTGTATAAAAATCTTTTGATAATACTCTCTATTGCTAAAACAATCCATGATTAATTATTAAAAACTTTGAATAATTAGTTAATTCACTATTTTCTTATCAGCAATTTTGCAATCTTTAAATTTTTTAATAAAGACCTTTTCTAAATGAAATAAAGTAGAAATTATAGAAATAAAATACGAAAGGATAACAATTTGATATGGCAAATAGAACCCGTGTAAACACAACAACAGGCACACACGCACACACTCGCAAGCGAAGCTCATCAGACATGCACAACTCCCCCGAGGGGCGGGGGGCGTGCCAGGGGCTGGCATTGTTTGCTGTTGTGCTTTTTTATGATTTCAACAGATTTTTCGCAGCTCTTTGAAACCGAAGAGTCGCTTCAAATTATAGAATGTTTTGCCCTAAAAATCTTAATTATTTAAAAAACGAAAATTTTTTCAATGAAATTCTTTAAAAATAGGCAATTGCAGAATTGTATGTATTATGTAAAATCTGACTGACATATGGCAAACTGAGCACGGCATTTGCCTACCTATTTAGCCATTTTTATGATTACGTAATGTGCAAACAATTTATGGCTCATGAAACATGATTTAGGACACATGTCAAGAGTAGTCAACAGTAAACTTGTCTTTTAAAACGCTTAAATATATTTCGAATACCAGTTAGTTTCTCTAATTTCTATCATCCAACACGAGACTATCATATACCCGTTACTCTGCTAAAGCAAGCAGTTCCAAGCAGGGCAAACCAAGCAGTTGCTTGAAAGTGGCGCCATCTATATAGCGGACAATTCATTATTTGCTTATAACTTTTTACTGAGTGGTCCGATTTAAAAAATCTGTTCTACGTTTCGGTAAGTATTATTAAACCAAACAAAATGGCGTTTAAACATAATAATTTTTATTTTTTATTATTTTCCATATTTTGTATAGAGTATCTTGGGGTCTCCTTTCCCATTTTCAATGCGTAGCATTCTATATTTTGTCTTCCCCCTCTCTTGTTTTGCCATTTGCTGGCTTGTGCACTTCTTTCTTGGCTTAATTTTCGCCCTTTTTGGCGCTTGGCGAGAAAAGAAAAGCGTTGGCTGGCAAATTCAATTTGCATATGTGTGGCCACCTAGATGTTGCCCACTTTCCTTGTCCATTTGTGCATTGTTTTTTGCATTTGTTTGTATTTTTTTCTGGTACTTGTGTGTGGTTGCTGGGTGAGCACATTGAAATCTGCAGCCATTTAACACAGTTCAGGCAAACTGAAGCCGCTAATTGACTCGCGGGCAGCAACAGCAACAAAAAAAGCGAAATAAAAATCGGGCAAGGGAAAAGTGCAAGTTGTCTTTGCCAAATTTAATCAACAAAAACCCAATGCAGCCGCAAAAGCGCACAAAAAGTCCACATATGGCTCATAAATTCAACTTTGAATACCAAATTACAAAATGGGCGAGGGCGCAAAAAAGGGGCAGTAATTACATTTCCCAACTACACATACATTGCATAATGATAAAAGCAGGGCCGCAGCACAAACTCAAAATACAATTCAAGCTTCAAGTGCAAGCTGTGCACAGCACATTGACGCACTTTCGAAACCATCCGGAAAAAAGTCACGCAAGTTTCAAATTTCAGAATGACAACAACAACAGTTCCACAGCAACAGCAACGGAGGGTGTAGAAAAAGAAGAACATATAGCTGCACTGAAATCCACGAATATTGCCTTCATTAACCCAAATGGCGAAAAGGGCCACCGGACTAAAGAATCCAACTCAAGGTCTGTTCTGCTTGGCTGGTGGCCAAGAATTCAAATTTGTGCTCAATTAAAAAATATATATTGGTTTTTCGGTGGAAAAAGTGAAAAAAAACTTAGAAGGAAAAAACTCTTCACTTCCGTTTCTTGAATATATTTACACTTACGTGTAAAGTTGTACGTGGTTCCTCCAAGCCGTTCATCTATTAAGTTACAAAAAATTTTAAAAAAATTAAACGCGTCCTATTTTTTACCCCCTTTTCTCAGCTCACTTAAAAAATATGTATATTTATTTTTGAGTGGAAAACTGGAAAAAACTTGGAAGGAAAAAACTCATAATTTCCGGGATTCAAATATATATTACACAGAATAGGATGATATCATTTTTAATCACGTTAGGATTTTCTAAACTATTTTTGCCGCTGCTTAATATTCCTTTATAATAATGATAGATTATTATTGGAACAGTAATATTCAAAGAAATCAAGTAACAAACCTTAAACCTTTCCCAACTAATTCCAACGCATCCCATTTCCACCCTATTTCCTCAGCTTCTTTATCTTTTTTTTCGGATGCCCTGGAGTGGAGTGTTGAAAATTCATTAAATTTCCAAGGACACAACTTTTTTTTTTGTTTTTTGGAGCTCGGTGCGTGTGTGCTGTTTGGTGTTTTTTGGTGGGTGGCGACCTCTGGCATTGCATTTAATCTCGTTGACAGCACTTAACACGCCCCCAAAAGTAGTAAAAGCGAGCTGGGAATCTGCGAGCTTGACTATAAGGAGTCAGGATTCGGGATTTCGGGGTGGTTCTTGTTGTTCTTGCACTGCAAGAGGATTATTTAAGTTTATAATACGCTTAGGGGTAATTTTAATCTGTTGCAAATTGTTTTTGCTGTTAGCTGTCGACACACACACACACACACACTCTCTATGGACACACACACTGCTTGTCAGACCCCAAATCACCATCTATATAACATATTTTTTCTCTCGCTGCGCTCCCGACTTTTGTGGCATATTTCATGGATATTGTAATCTGGTTTTTTGGCTTGCTAGAATTGCGGTCTGTGGATGGGATGGATATGGATGTGGATGTGGATGTGGGTGTGGGTGTGGGTGTGGGTGGGAGGTTGGTTTGTAATTTCACTTTTTGGTAGAACGCTTGTTTCGCCTTTTTGTCTCCGCTACTATTTACATTTATGCTCCTTTTTTTTGTATTCCCTTCCTTTCTCGCTGCAATTTGCACAGCATGAGGTTGGTTGAGTTGATGCAAAGTGTTCAGGGTCAATGGGAGGATTGAGCGAAATCCGAATACAATTCGTTTGGGAAAGGTTTCTTGGAATCAGAAAAAATATATTTTTAAAGCACATATTTTGTGCCTTAGGTAATATTAAGAAGTGCAGGAAATGCATACGTCTTCAAAGACTGCGCTAATTTCCTGCAAATTTCCCAATTCCCAATTACTAAACTAAAATATTGAACGTTACTGCCAAATCTGCCTTTAATTTAACCAAAATTGATGGAATGGAAAGCATTCGATTATGTGCGAAAAGGCGCCGCCTGATGGTCTCTCCATCACAGAATTCGCAGAATGCATTGCAAATCCATTAGAAAATCAAATATTTAACCCAATTGGAAAAACTTAATTCAAGACGAAAGAACGATACAACGAGCCAAAGGCCATAAATAAAATACAAAAGATATTACAAAGAACAAAACTGAACAGAATGGCATGTGTGGCACTCAGTGGAAATATTCGTTTATCGGGCCAATTAATATGCGGAATTTATTTTGGCCATTACAGGGAGCATAGTTCTGAATTAGCGAACCACTCTGAACGATCGCAGAACGCAGACACTAGAGCAGTGAGATCACCCAAGGCAGGGAAATTCAAATGGGAAAAGAGCACACAAAACAGAAAAAAAAGCAGTGAAAGACGCGAATTCTTTAGGTTAATTATCGGAATTTTAACATTTATAATATTATCGAAAAATAATCGATTCATTGTTAAACCCGAATCGGAATCAAAGTCCCTAAAGACGGAACTAAAAGCAAATAAAACGCAATCGAACGAAATGAAGCGAAATAATCAAAATAACTTACCTGGTTCAGGTTCTGGTTCTGGTTCAGGCTCCGGATTTGATTCTGGTTCAGGCTCCGGAGTTTGTTCATGTTCAAGCTCTGGATTTGGTTCAGGTTCTTCCTCAGGATTTGTTTCAAGCGGTGTACAACCAGCCTCATCCGTCTGATCCTGACAATCGTATCGATTATCGCAGCGTTTCTCGAGCGGCAGACACTTATTATCGCACTTGAACTCAAGTTCGTTGCAAACTGAGGAACGCAAAATTAAAAAGAAATTGAAACAAACAAATCCAAATTAAAATCAAAGCAATGGAAGAAGCCAAATAAAATGGAAATGAACGATCGATCGGGGCACACTCTAAATTGATGATGCGTTTACATTTGAATAGGACGTGGTAGAATGCAGACCTGCAAAAGCATCAACGAATCGTTTTGACTTTACTTTACAAGCACGCGAATTCTTAAGTTCATTAGCAGAACACTGAAAATAAATCCACAATCTAATCATTTCTGATATATTTGGATGTATAAAAACAAATCGTCAACTCTTTTGCAGCTCCAATTTATATAGTGATCATAAGAAATCTAAATCTACATATGGCCCCCCTTTGCAAATTGTTTTAGTAAAGATATGTGGGGATTAAATGATGCAGAGCGATCGGAGATGGATGCTGGAGGTCTTTGGAGATGATCTGTTATTGAACTCGTAGGACATTTACCCTCGCAGCCTTCCTCGTCCTCGCCATCGGGACATTGGCGACTTCCATCGCATCGCATTTCATCGCAAATGGTTTTTCCACTCCTGCGACACGTGAAGGTGGCATCTCCACGACAGCTACCGGAATCTTGGCCGGAGCCCTCCACCTCATCCGTGGGCAATGCAACTCCGTTATGATCCTCTTCGTATTCTGTGAGGTCAAAAAGTGGATTAGTTTTGGGGGACTTGAAAGTTCTGGGCAATATATCCCAAAAGTAGACGTAGAGACAGAATTGGAGACAGAGATTACAGAAATATGAGAAGACAGAGTGGAAATGATGAAGCATGTAGCGGCACAAATTCGACGATGAGAGACATTCACAAAGAACAAGGGGTCACAAGGTCACGCACACACACACACACAGGTCACTTCCTTAAGCACACATAGAGGTCCACTCCGGATTTCATTTGATTTTTCATCTTATCTCATATTTTAAAAGGATTTTTTCCACTATAAGACTAGACAACTACAAAAAATGAGTAAACTTTATAGTTTTAAATATCTTGTCTAAATATAATAGTTACTTTTTTTTAAATCCCTTCAAACTTAAGGAAATAACGAGATAATAAAAACCAGAACAGACACAACGATTATTTAAGCGCTATTTTAGAGATTATTTTTGTATCGCGGTTCGAAAATTTGTCGGGTTAATCACATATAGGAGCCATCTCGAATTTTTCGGCTCGTTGTTTCCCTTGGATAAGCGGACAAACCTTGGGGTTTTTCGTCTGGTTTTCCTTCTGCTGGCAGTCCAGTGGGTCGCGGTTCCACCAATTTCGGAACCCTTTGGTCTATTGGTTCATATTTGGCGTTGATTTTCGGTGTTATGGGTAAAGAAAAAATGTTGATATCCGTAAATTGGATAGCGGAAAAGGGATGCAAACTTCAGATTTAAAACCAATACACCAATATACAAAAACATCTAGAGACCTTTTTAAGGGATTTCAAACATTCAGAAATGTTTATATCTTATATTTAACCACTAGTTTGCATCCCTTTTTCGGAAAATTGGAAGACATAGGTTTCTACAAGCGGCATCTCACACCAAAGCAACGCATATTGCAGGAAAAGAGAGAGAAGCTTTGGGATAAACGGATCCTTAAGAACTTACCGCTTGACTCGGTGAAGGTAAAGACACCTTCGGTGCTGGCACCCAATTTATCGATCCGATTGTAGACATTTAGTTGTTGCTCCAACTTGATTCCAAAGTCGTTAACAGAACTGGGCAGTTCCACCCTAAGTAGCACGCGAATTTTAAAGTGGTCCTTGGTGGGTCTAAAAAGGTAATGAATATGATTAGAACTCGTTTGGAAACAGTTGCTTAAATAATAATATTCAATATTTATAGACTCACTCGACTCGCTCTAGGGTGCTATGAATTTCCTGCTCCTCATCATCATTACCGTCGTAATTACGATGGAAGAAGTTGCCCAGATCCTCATCGAGGGATTTTTGGAGATTCTGGAACTGAACGCTGTCGCGATCTTTGTAGTCGTCTGAATATGGCTCATTAACAACGAAGTAGGTATGATCTAAACGAATAAACATAAGAATAATTAAGAAAGGCTTACAAATGAATTAAGAGGATATCCAAACTATGTATTGATTATTTAAAACCCACTTTTTTCGCCACATTAAATTGTAGCATTTCCTAAAGAATTCGCGTTCTGTATTATTACGTTCGTAGCTTAACTTACAGGGGGTGGTTTCCTCCTCGTTTACGCCAGATCCCTCGTTCTCGTCGTAAAGGTCGGAAGCCCGCTTGCGGGGATCGGTGACGCGATTGAAGACGACATGATTGTTCCGCTTTTCAAGGCGCTGCCTCTCCTGGCGCTGCCTCTCCTGGCGCTCCAATCGCAACTGCTTCTCTCGATTCTGGCTCTCCTTTTGCTGGCGTCGCAGTTCCTTTTGCCGATTCACGGCATCGCGATTGTTTTGCCTTTGCCTCTGACGCTCGCGTTCTTTTTCCTGATCATCGTCGTTGGAGCCGAAGAAGCTGTTGATGGAGCGGCGAACACGATGGAGCCCCTGGCTGAACCAGTTGCCCTTTGACGTTTCCTTCGTCTCCAACTCCTCGTGCGAATCCGGAGGAATCTCATAAGGCCTCAGGAAGGCTTCATCTGTATCGATCAGGCCTGACAGCGACTGTGTATCGGCCAGTATAAAGTCATCCTGGTCATCATCTTCAGCAATATTATTAATTTGCTGAAAGGAAAGATAAAGTCCATATTAATAATGATCATTAAGTATACAATTTTACTAAAAAATATAATAAATTACTAGAAATGCCTATTCTTTTGAAAGCTGCACAGTTTTTCCGTCATTTTCCTAGCCCATTCTGTTTTCAAACAGCTTTCTATGTACTTTTCCAGATTTCCGAGCAGAAAACTTTTAAATTTGGTTGCTGTCCATGCTAAGCATTGAAAGGAGGCACTGCAGTTTTACAAGCACTGTGTCTTGGCTAGATTTTCCCCACATTTGGGGAACATAACATCGCTGTTAGCTTTAACATTATTTGGAGCTTGGAAAATTGAGTTTATCTTTGAAAGTTCTGTTACCTAAATATAATTATTTTGAGGATTAAAAATAAAAACATGGTTTTTTTGTATATGTAGTATCACCTAAGCGTTTTAAATCCCGTAAACCCATTAGGAATTTCAGGCGTTGAGCTAACCTGTGCTCCATTTTTATAATTTTCCTTACTTGTAAACCTTTTAATTCCTTTTAGTCCCTCACCCCTCTTTTTACCCACTTCCGATCTATTTCGGTCGACTTTTTAATTGAGCATTGATTTCAAGTGTCAATTTTTTTTCATTTCTTTTACGGTAATCGGTTCTGGCACTATTTTCGATTTACCCCCACCCAGAATTCTTCTTTATAATGCCCCCCAACCCTTTTTTTTGTTTGGTTTTTTTGTTGAGTGGAAGTGTCAGGAGAAGACGCGTGCTACGTCATATTTCTTGTTGCCTTCGGCTGATTAAAAGCACTTGCCCCGCATGTTTAACATGTGCCACACACACACAATAATGCCCCGCCCCTTTTTACTTGGCCACCGCCTTTCTTTGACGACTCCTCAACTCCCTTGATCACCACGAAGAAAGCGATCATATCTAGCTACAAAATTGATGTTCGATGCTCTCTTTTTGCCCGAGGAAAGCTTTTCTGCTGCTCCGCTCTTCCCACGTTTCCCCATACACAGGTAAAAAAATATGATATATTATTAATAAATATATCTTAAAATTATTTCTATAATTTTTAATATGAACGGATATATACGAAAAACTCCAAAAATAAATTTAGATATATTTGTATTCCATATAATTTAATCTGTTTTCAGAAACTCTAACTTAATTAAAGAGCAAATCTAATTTATGTTTCATATTTATATAATCTTCTCCCCTTTTTTAAGTGTAATAAATGGAATGTGGGCCAAATGTGCATGGCCCGGGAACCTTCTATCCTCTTATCGAAATTCTTCGATAAACTAAAAAGATAATGGAAAAACACAGGAATGGCAGATAGCATTTGGAGGTGGAAAAAAGGTGGGAAAATAGGGAAGGGAGCATTTGTCTCCCATTTCAATTTGTTAGCACAAAAAACCTGTTAAGTGTTTTAAAAAATTAAGAATATTTTCAATGGGTATATTTCTAATTGAATTCTTAATTCTGTATATATAAACAATCATTTATTTTTAAAGGAACTTTATACTTTATAGATAGAGCTTCCAAATAGTTCAACTTGAAATAAATACAATGTACGGCACTTGCTTAAAATCAAAGTTGAAGAAACTTCGGTGACGAATTATGCCGGATTGTTTGGGTTTTATTGTTGTTTTGAGTTTTAAGCATTGTCTGCGCTTTGTCTACGATGTGTCTGATTTTTTGTGTTGTTTTCTTTCTTTTAGGGTACCGAGTAACAGGGCGGTGGAATGTAGGGGTGGAATCTCGGGTTGTTTTGTGTGTGGTTTTTGGCAGAACGGCTGTCTTATGAAGCTGCATAGTCACGTGCCACGACTTTGAAGTTGGCCCATGCTTTTCGGCAAGTTGGCGCTTGTTTGGTGTGTGTTACACATAATAATGCTGTCGAAATCAGGTCTAAGCTATCGATATCACGTTAAAAGTGGCTCCAATCGATTTGCGAGCCCAGCAATTAGCTTGAAGTAATGGTTGTCTCATAAGTTTATGTATAAACTTAATATTCAACATTTTTTCTGATTTAAAGAGGCTCTTTTTCTAAGCGTAGAACACTTTTAAGAAAAGCAAGAAAGAACGCTTTAGTCGAGTGCCTCGACTATTAAATACCAGCGAAAGCAAGCAGTCTCAGGCAGGACAAACCAAGCAGTCGCTTAAAAGTGGCGCCATCTACCGGACATTTAATTATTTTGACATGTTTTAGAGTCAATCTATTTAAATACTAAAAAAAATTTTTCTTATCCTTAATTTGATTGCCTATGAAACACTATCTATTATTTCATATTTAATCATTTTGATGAAATCTAAATCCGATTCCTGTCCGTTTCGCCGGATAAAGTGCCATCTGCTGACCGTTTATAGCCTCGATTCCGATTCCGGCGGACGGACAGTCGGCATGCTTGACACAGATTCCTTTCCTAGCGTTTATTGTGATTACTCGAGCTGTTCGCTAATGCAAAAAACAGCATGGCCTGATCAGTACAGTGGCTGCCAAACTGTGCCGCCCACATTGCATCAAATGCACTGCCGTGTCAGAAAAAAAAGTAATTTTATATTATAAAATAAATTTAAATAATTTATTATATATTTAAATCATTTTTAGACATGTATTTCCTATTCATTTATTTTTAAATTATTTATTGACATTTTTTTTCTAACTTTTATATATTTTTTCATATTTCTGGTGCAATTTAGCAGTGCTATCTTTTCAACCGCCACTGTAAATGCCATTTGCAATCCCAAAATGAGTGTCGAAATGAATTATTACGCATACGCAACGTGCGAATTGTGCGAACGGCGAAAATAAATAAATACGCTGGCGTGGAAACAATGAGGAATGCTCAAATTTATGTGGCCGCCCAATTAGATGACAACGCAGTGTCCTTGAACCCATTTTTGCGAAATGCATCTGCATCTGCATCTAGATTTGTGCAAGTGAAAAGCGTGGGGAAAAGCAAAGAAGCGGGCAAAATAAGCAGACAGAATGCCTGGCTTCTGTCAATTGTCTCAACTTGTTGCTCGCGAGTGTGTGTATGTGTGTGTTTGCGAGGAGGGGAGGGGGCCATCAAGTGGGTCAGTTTGGGGCGGAAGGTCGCCATTTGCACCACCCACTCTTACCACTCCCCAATAAAAATCAGTATGCGTGCATTGAACCCTCAAATGGACAAGGCATTTTTTAGATTTCTATTTTTTGCCTGCCTGCCTGCCTGGGCTCATTTCCTGCAAGACAAATTACACATTATTGAGACTGAGACTGGGCCTTAGCCACTCCCCCCTTTTGGCCAGTCATAAATTTGGCGCACATATGTGTGTGCTGGCAATTTATTTTCATCATGTTCAAAAATCGCAGCAGACAGCCAGCCAATTCTCGTTAAATCGATCGCATACACATATCGAGAAAATGGGGGAAAAGGGGGAAAAAGGGAAATTCTCCTCCTGCCCTGAAAGAAAAAGTTATTGACTAACTGACTGACTGACTGACTGCGCACAATTTGTGGCCAAAAGGCACGCCAGACGGCGGTGGGCGGCTGTCCACGGGGGGCGTGGCTGGGCCAAAAACTCTCAGCTCGCAAAAGCCACAATAGACCACAAAAAATAAAACAAACAAAAAGAACAAAATGGAAAGGATGCAGGCCAAAAAAAAAGGGAATTCGGGATGCATTTCCAGAAGGTTTTCAAATATAATTGCTATAAATAAATTGTATTATTAGCAAGTGGGGTAAAATCTACAGATTATTTAAAAAATAAATAGTGACCTCTACATTAATATAATTAGATCCTATAATAAACGGTCAGTAGTAAAGTTCACCCAGAAAGAAATGACAAAAAAATCTAAAAAAAAACACATAAATTCGGAAATAATGTTAAATAAAATCCAATTAAATTAATACAAAATTATCTCATAATTAATATTCTTAAAGCACCAGAATAAGCGATATCCCTGCCAAAAAGAGTATCAAGAATTAGGCTGAAACAGACACTGTCTACCAAAGCGCATGTGTGTGTGTGTGTGTGTGGCAGGAGCCAACTTTGTGTTTTGGCCACAATTATCACAGCAAAGCGAGACGGAGTGGAAAGCGGGCAAACGTAAAAGGAAATTGGGGGTAGAAGCATATGAAAATTTGATTAAAAACTAGCGTCAAGGTAATTGCCAGACGAATTCCTGTTCCTCGCCCCCCAACAAAAAAAAAATGGAATAAATAAAAATAAAACGAAAATAGTACTTTGGAGGAATGGCGATAGGTGGAAAGTGCATCGAGTGACATCAAGCTGAGGAATCTGGGTCTGTGGAGCAAGTGCAAAGCAATTGACGCCATAATCCTCCGCCTAGAGAAGATTACGCGATGATGGCCGTCAATCATCATTCCGAGATTCAGCCAGAAATTCCGCTGGGAGCGCGACCTGGGCCATACGGTTATGCTGCTAAGACCTGGGGACCCAGATCTTTCTGTATATGTAGGTATATCTATACTACTATACTGAAGATTCCGATTCCGATTCCAATCCCGAGAACCCGCTCAGCAGGAAATATTTAGTGCTGCGCTCTTATGTCTCATGTGCTTAATTAAACTGTACGTTTTAGCAATTGCTTTGATTTAATTAGTTTTTCCCCATATCTTTTCTTCTCCGTGGGCGTCAATGCAACTCGGGCGATGATCATGATGATGATCATCCTGATCATTCGCATTTTCCTCCACATCAAAGTAAGATTATTCTATGCGGGGAATTTTTAATGGAAAACTACCTTAGT
Organism: Drosophila mimetica; assembly: GCA_037075245.1. Lineage (NCBI taxonomy): Eukaryota > Metazoa > Arthropoda > Insecta > Diptera > Drosophilidae > Drosophila > Drosophila mimetica. The sequence continues at coordinate 24,452,404 of JBAMCH010000005.1, read as the reverse complement.
TAGTGTTATGTTTTGAGTTTTCAAAACTTAATGGGGGTACATAAAAATGCAATAACTTTTTTTTGTTTGAATAAGTTTATGATCATCTTTTAGAAATGTGTTTAGATATTGTTTGAAAAAATATTAAAAATATTTATTAACTTGATTTATCTATTTGCACATACAAAACATGTTTTTCCCAGTTTACAAAGGAAATATAATAGTAAAAGTGAATCAAAACATTCCTGTCTTCATTCACTTGCCATTTCTGCTTAATTCTCCCATGGAAACCTTTCATTTGGCTGACATAAACAAATAATTTAATTCAACTGCCGCGCGTTGATTGCCCCTGTGAACTGACCTGTTGTTTCTACTTCTATTATTATTTACTGTGGGCAAAGATCTCGGACCAAGTGTGAACCCGGGAACCTGGGACCACCTGCTCATCCAGACATTCGTGTGGGATGCACTTACAATGGGGGAGGAAATTACATTCCACACAACAATGGTTTCAAAACAAAAGATATGGATATAATATATCCCTTTTCTAATTCCCATCATACCCATTCCAGGGTATCGGTGACAAGAGTCAACAAAACGGTTACATTGACACCTGCTTGAGCTTTGATTTGCGGCTTGAGGTGGCAAAGGGCCAGTCAAAGTTCAGCGCAGCCTGACAATGTTGTTGACGCTAATATTTATGTTTTGTTTTCCTTTCCTTTCATTTTTTTTTTTTGCTGTTGTTGTTATTATGTTGCACAAACTCATTTAAATGTTGAAGCCACTCCAAGGTTGTCACGTCCTGCAGCAAAAAAAAGAAAGAAAAACCTCGAGGAAAATACAGAGAAATATAAAAAATATAGAGGAGCACGCTTGGCGACTGTTGATCCTGGGCGCTTTGATGTCTCTGTGTGATGATTCCTCCCCAGAAAAAAAATTCAGGATGCCGCTCACGTTTTGGCAATTTCTCATAAAACAAACGACCATTAACGCCTTTAAGTTGTCGGCAGCATTTCGCCAGCTTTTTCCCACTCCCCTTTCCACTATCTTGCCTTGGTTTTTTTTTTGACATGAGGCTTGAGACTTGAGGCTTCTTGGCCGGCTTGGTTGACTTGGTTCGTGCCTCATATTAAGTTGTCAGCCAGCTTGAGCCACTCCCCCCGCCGCACCCTCAAATACATATATATATATATATAGCTCAGGAAGTGCAGTTACTTTGTTGTTGCTGGTCCTAAGCCCCGTTTAATGGTCGAATTTTGTTCTTTCTTCGAGGCTGCATACACGCAGAAAAAATATTTAATGAGATGAAAAATTTAATTAATCTCTAGAAATTTTCAAAATAAATTTCTATGCAGTAGATTTACATTTTTATAAAATTGTATAAAATACATTTTAAACTTATTATTACGTTTGTAATTAAGAAACAAATAAAATAGAACATCCCCACTGGTTATCCCTCGAAAGATATTCATTATTTCTCCCAGTTGATTGTACCGATTGCAGGGAAACTATCGATGCTGCAGCACCACCCAACCACCTAGAAACCACCCATACCACCCACCCACCCAACCGCTGACACAACAAAGCCAATTTGCGTGCGTAATTTGTGGCACTTAGAAGCTACGTGACAATGATGCGGATGCTCCTTCTCCTCCGAATGTCCATGTCCTCATCCTGCCACTTTCAGGTGCCTTTGCCTGTCATTTGTCTGCATTAGCAGGCACAAGCGAGCGAAAGAAGTGGAGGGCGGGACGTGGAGCAGTCCATCAATTTGCATTACCACCCGTCTACCTGAACTGAGAGTTTTTGGGCCCTCGCCCTCCCACAATTGCGCGTAATTAATGTGACTAATTAACTTACAAATTTGGTTTAAAAAAATGTAATAAAAAATCATTAAACCCAAACAATTGCTTGCCTTAATTGCCATCAATAGAAATTTGTTATCAAGACATCGATTTATTGTTTTGCATAATTATGGGAAAAACAGAAAAATTTTCTTAGTTTTTCCATTTTAAATTATGATTTCCATTTTCCTTGATATTTTCCTTCTCACGGCCTAAAAGACTCTCATGTATTTAGAGCACATTTTGATTGCTATTGCGATTGTTGCTAACTTTTATGATCCATGTTCTCAGCACTTTTGTGGTTCCTTACGTTTGGGTTTTTCATTTTTTATTTCAATGTTTTTATGGCCCTCTTGTTTTTGGCCATTCGCGCATATTTTGTAATAATCTGAAGCTGAGTAATAACCCCTTTGTGGGTTTTTGGTATCAGATTTTATGGGACCACGTGTGTGTGTGTGCCTCGAAACCCCCATATTTGTAGTGATGACTTCAGATAAAGGCAAAAATGGCGTAAAAGTCGTGAGTTTTCCACATCATTTCGATCCTCAGTGATTTTATTTTGACAGCTCAATCAATTTGTGGGGAAAACTGATAAATTTTCAAATATACATATTTATGTGTTTCCAATTTGTTAACACATGTTTCTCATCTATGTTCTGAATTTCGTTTTTGGTAACCCCAAGTCACTCTTAAATCACTTTGTATGTCATCTTTTGATTGTCATTAATTTGTTTAAATGAAATTGAATTGCTTTTTCATCAAAAAGACTTCATTTCCCTACATATTTTTCCGCTCTTTTTCTGGTTATCGTTTAGTTTAGAGTCCCAATGGCCTCAATTTGTTGTGTGCCTTGATATTTTTCTTTTCTTTTTTTTTTTTTGTACAAGCTGATTATGAAAGCAGCAGGCGAATTGCTCGCACATATATGTATTTTTATAAAAATGCGTGTGTTGTGTGGTGGATCGGTCGCATTCGAGGCATTCGAGGAAGTGAATTCGAATTTCAATGACTTGAACTTCTATAAAAAGCATTTACGCAATTTGTTCTTCAGCTGTTCATGCTGCTGAATCAATTTGTTGTTGGCTCAGTGTGCTCAGTGCGTTTTATTACACACATTTTAGTTGCCTTTATTTATAGTCTCGACCGTTAGTTAGCTGATAACAAAAAACGCTCGACTACAGCGATATTCCACAAGTAGTAAAAAGCCCCACAACCTCTGATTATCGATTGCGTTTTATTGAATGAATATTAATTAATGCCAATAAATTGGTCAGACACAGCGACACTGGGAAAAAATTGAGGTATTTTTCTTTTTGATAATTATAAGAAGAGAAATATAGTAACTAATTGCGCCCATAAATAGTTTTCTTCTAAATACTTAATCTTAAAAAAAACCTATTTACAATATCATAATAAAATTATGAAGAAATATATCTTGTAAAATTAAATTATATTTTTTTAAGAGAAATTTAGTAAATAGTGGCCCCATAAATATTGTTCTTCAAAATGTTCAATCATAAAGAAAAAAATATTTACAATATAATAAGGAAAATATAGAAAAATATGTCTTGTAAAATTAAATGATATTTTTTAAATCATTGGAACAAGTGTCATTAGCGTTAAAATATTTTAAAAAATGTTTAATATAATTTATTAATAATGATTCATTATATTCTGCTGATTTTTCCCAGTTTATTAAATTTATTAAACTTTTTTTCCCCGAGTGCAACGGAGATCTTTAGCAGGTTAATGGGGCTTAGGCCAAGAAGTGCTGCCATGATTAACCCTTTTTGGCCAGAGAGTTCCAGCTGCTGTACAGCACGGCGCTTTTTTTTTGTGTGAAACCCGAGCTCAATTAGAAAAGGCAAGTTCAGAGAGACTAGCTAGCGAGTGCTACCGAGTGCTCTACCAACCTACCCACCCACCGGCACCATTTTGCAGCCCAAAATTTTACCCGGGAACAACATTTTGGCTTCCTGTTGCCGTTGTTGGAGTGCTTCTGCTACAATTTCATTTGACCGACAACAAAAACATCGGGACAGACAGAGACTGCGAGAGTATCAGTTAAAGTTTTGTGTCGGCAGAAACATTTCCTGTGGCCACGTGTGTATTCAGTTTTAATTTATCTAAACTTTTGCAAGTTTTAACTGACTGCCCGCCCACCGCAATTTGCAATCTGACCTTTTAACCCCTTGGTACACACGGACCCCTCCCTCCCTCCACCGCCCGCAAAAGCGGGAAAACCTGGCGAGGCGACCTTGTAACCACAGCAACAGCAAGGAACACTAAAAACGGGGGAATCCCCCGCCGCCCCTTTGCGCCGAATGAAAAGAGGGCCAGAATCGCAAAATCAAGATTGCAGCACACTTAAATTCGCACATCCCGGCATTTATCATCATTTGCTGGCATTTAAATGTCGCTATTTTCTTGGATTACTATAATTAAGACGATAGTAAAGATTTATTTCGATAATTTTGAAGACTTAACTTTGGAACGTTGGGAGGAAAACCGATGATGCAACAGGTGTTTAAGGTAGCAGGGTCTTAAATCATCACGTTACAGTGAAAACAAAAACGATTGTGGGGAAAATGTTTAAGGAAAATGTAAAGTAGTGCTCATCTAGCAAAGAATTTAGACTATATAAATCACTCTTGGGATGCCAGAGATATATCATAGATCAGTCTTTGCATTGAGTAAACATTTTCTTGGAAATTATATTCTAATATACTGAGGCAAAGAGATAAGTTTGAGCAGATAACTGCAGGACGGTTCAACCAATATTCATTATTCATCACGAAGACAGCTCAAGGAGGTGACAATTATTCTCGGTAGCTTATCGTCTGTTTGCGTACCCCAAAAAGAGCCAAAGGTGACCGCACGACTGACGTCCGTCCATTTTGTCTATTGCCAGAGTGAGGTCACCCTGTACTTTTGCCCATGGGCCACATTTCGCGATAATAATACTAATACCCATCAGCGATCGGCGAGATTTATGCAAACTCCAGGCGACCAAGTCGCGAATCTGTGTCATTTGCATCCAACCCAGCAGTCAGTCGGGCAAAAAGTTGGTGTGCAAAGGGGATATACGACTGGGAAATACTTCATAATTGTGTATTGTAAGATTGTAGCTTTAAGTTTTTGGTAGATTTGGAAAAATGTCTATGATTTTTATTACCTAAAGAAATTCCAAAATATTCAACCTACAACCTATGGCTAATTTATATCAGATTCGAAAGTGTAATACCTCTAAAAGTTTATAATTTTAGTTTGTATATAAATTTTGGAATCATTTTTAAATGAAATATTTATATGACATATCTTATATGATATGATTCTATATCTGAACCCATTGGGAACTAATTTCGAAGTGGAATTTCTCCATTTCCCCATAGAACTGACTATTGCCCAACCAGAACAGCCCCAAACTCAAAAAATACCCCGTAGAGCGAGTCATAAGTGCATAAAAAGCTAAAAATAAAAACAAGTTGACCGCAAAGAGTTGGAGTTCCAGAGTTGGATGATGTCATAGGCTCAGTTGCTCCCCGAATGATATGACTATCCGCTAAACTATTTGCCACTGGCGCAAAAAGTGCAGTGTGCAATGGTGCAGCAATCATTATCATCGGTCCCCCGAAAACCGGAGACGAAACCGAAGACCGCCCGGAGGCCATTAATCAAAGTTCGGCCATCAAGATGTTAACATCGAAATTACACAGTCATAAAAGTGAAGAGCCAAAAAAACGAACTGCAAGCGAGTAGAGCTACTTTCGGCGAGCGGTTAAGCCACCCAAATAAGTGAAGCTCTAGCCACCGCCGCCCCCTTCCCCTCTCCCCCTACCCGATGCAGAAATATACAACATATATATAAATAAATCTTGGTGGGCGATGCAAATCGCAAATGGCAGAGCCGCCGGCGGGTGACGCTGAATGATGCAGTACACTGATAAAAAAGGGACTTGTTAATAATTAAAAATATTGATGTATGCATCAGGCAGCACACACACATCCATCATCTTTATCCGCTTAAACACTTATCATATTACATATCAACACATTATGCAGATGTTTCTTTCTGTGTACGTCATCCATACGAATGCAACTGCACCACCAACGAATTCTGCACCACCGAGTGGGGCAAGATTTAGTCAGCATGGAGCGTGTTTAATTGCGTGCAATTTGTTTTAGACACTCGGCGGCTACCTAAGCCAGACACTTGCAACAGTGAAGATTGGTCACTGATGAATTTGTATTAATAAAAAAAGGTTTGAGAAACTGGAAAAACCTTTTAATTCTCAAAAAAAAAAACTATTTCTTTAAATATAATTTAATTTTAAAATATTTTAAACCATATTTCTAGAGATCCCGTCTACGAAATAATTTGTATTTTTCAATCTGCCCACTTTTAGGAGCCACTGTGGCCGGCGATCTGTGTCTATGTGGGCCAGGCTATATGTTACAGCCACTCACAATGGGCAGACGGTCGTATGAAAATTTTTGGTTTTGCATTACAGCAACTCATTAGGCACGCACAGACGCCGTGAGACGACAGACGAGTGACGAACGACAAGGGGGCGGCTTTGGTGACGAAGGCGCCTCGTTGTAGGTCAGCACGACGGCGACTGCGCTGCGACAGCACGAAAAGAAATTATTATATATTTTATTATAATCTGATGATCAGGCATAATCCTAGAAAATTACTTTATAAATCTATATATATCATCACTTCACAGAAAACTTAATAATAATAAGAAAAAACTATATATTATTATTATATTATAATCTGATGCTCTGGCATATTCCTAGAAAAAGACTTTATAAATCTATATAGATCATCATTTTATAGCAAGTTTAATAATAATAAAAAAAAAAACTTTATAGAGACAGAAACACACAATTATTTTAATATCATTGAAACATCAAAATGATATATCAAATTGAATAATCTATTATAAATTCAAATACTAATCGTAAATCGCAATGTTGAGTACGTTTTTATAATACGAAACTATAATTAAGTTTTAGTATTAACCTTAACCACTTTTACCATCTCTATAAATATAAGTATAACTTGATATTGGTCACCGTCTTTTCTTTCTGTGTGCGACGCAATTGCGACGCCGGGAGTGCTTTACAGTTCAGTCGCTTTTTGCCGGTTTTTCAACTTGATTTTCTCCTATTTTATTTCTGTTTGGGTTTTCAGCTTTTTTAGCTGAATGCCTTGCTTTTTGTGCCTCAACTTTAAACTTAATTACCTGAGTGAGTGTGTACACAAATATATGGAGGCGGTGGGCACTACGCATAGACCAGATTGTTTAATAGCCACATCACTTTTTATTTTATTATATTTCCATTTCAATTTCGTGCTCCCAACTTCCTTATGGGCCAAGTCGCTGGCACGTGTACCATAAGTGCTCAAGTGAACTCACATATTTATGATGACTCAAATAGATCTGTTTTGGGATAACGCGAATCCTTGACCCATAACTAATTTATGAACTGTTTCACAATACAGATGAGAAGTGAAAAACTATAAATATAAGAAGGCAAAATTATACCAAAGTCACAGATCTGAAACAGAAGATAGTACCCATTTTAACAAATATCCTTTATCATACAAATTTATTATAGTTATGATCATACCGATAAGGTATAATATATTACGTTTCTGTGCAGAGGAGAGCAAAAAATAGTTTGAAGTCGGGACAATATCTATAAATTAAATATTGACGTAGCCGGCGGTTAACTTATCGCAATCTTACCGGCAGACTTATCGTTTCCCCGCTGACGACACCGACCTCGGATCGGGCTTATCGCCTTACCCAGATATTACCTCATCGGCTAATCGTAAAAACCGAAAAAAAACACCGTGGCGAGGAATCAATCAAATGGCCCAAAAAAAAACATTATTGTGGCTCAACAATTTTCTACCAATTCTCTGGACTCTCCAGGCTCTTTCTGATATTTCCATCTATACCCCTTATACCCATACCTATATTTATTTTTGATTTTTTCTTGATTTTTTGTTAAACCGTATGCAAAAGGCGTCGCTGAATGAGCAGAGGAACTGTCTTGGAAGCGGCATAAATTATCCGGCTTAGGCCATTCCAATCTAAGTTTGAAGACTGTCTGCCGGGTTTTTTTTCAGCTTTTTGTCTGGGCTCAGCGATTGCGACGTGTTTGGCGCACCAAGTGGGCGCGGCCAATATGCAAAGCACGTTTCCCCATCCGATCCAATACAATCCGATCCCCGCCCGATAGGCCTATATGCTCCCGATGCCCAAAATCAGGGGTTCTGGAAAGCCAAAAGCCAAAAGCTTCACTCTGCATTTGGGGGGATCATAATGACACTAATGTGGATCAGATAAGAGTGAATTTTATGCATTACTTGCTTTAAAAAGAGTTGAGAGCTTATGGCAAGTACACAGAGAAAAAAAACCAAGAACATTGCACTCAAATTAAGAACATTCGTTCTTAAAAACCGGGTAAGCACAAATGTTCTCATTTTGAGTTGAATGTTCTGAACATCAGAACGAAATGGTGTTAGCTAAAAATCCGACATTAAGTTCATTCCGTTCTATTTTCAAGTTAATGTTGTTCTTAATATAAGAACATTTTTGAATCAAATGGTTACAAAATTTAGTTATTTTGTTCTGTTTTTAGGAACATTTTGCTCCCAATACTAAATTAATTGAAAAATATATATTTTTTATGTTATATTTATATTTTAATCTAAAGAAATATTTTTTATTATAGAGAAGTTTTTAGCTAAGTTTAGACTTCAAGAAGTCCAAGACATCGGCATTATGCCAACACACAAAAATGAGCGAAGAGGCTTCACTGTACATGCACGTTTCATGTAGTAGCAAACTATAATCATCAGCAGTGAAATCGTTGTCTTAGTCAAGGGTTACCATGCAAGCCGCCCTATAACTGGTTGGGAATTATAGCGTCGCCAGAGCGGTAAACTTCGAAAAGATGATCAGTTTTGAATCATTTTAAGTTGAAATGCAACTTAATTTTCGTTCTTTCTTTAGTCATTTTCGCTCTTACACTAAGAACATTTTGAGATATTGTGGTTTTTGAGAACAAAATCGATTTGATTTAAGAACCATGTGCTAAAATAGAAACATTTTGTTCTTATTTTAAGAACATTTAAAGCTCAATCAGATTTTAAGAATCAATTCAACTTAATTCAAGCACATTTAGAACATTTTGAACTTAAAAAAGGCCGTTCTATTTTTAAGAACATTTTCAACTCAGATGAGAACGTCAGAATTCTCTCTGTGTACGTATCTGTATAATTTATAGCTAGATATAGGTCTGCTCTGCTATGCGGATAAAGTCAGAGGAAGTGAATTCGCATAAAGCAGTTAGCATAAACTAATAATTTGGTGATATTTGAATATCTTAGGCCTATGGTTGACTGAATGTCTAATGATATTATTATCTTTATAACGAAACCTGCTCACTTCTAATCCCAAAACCAAAGTTTTATGGTTCCTGGGGAACCAAGACATTCAAGTTTTAAAGTTTCACCATAATGTCGCAGTGCGTAAACCCTTGACTTCTGTTGTTGTTGTTGTTGTTGTTTTGACGGTGCTAACCAAACTAACCTCAGCAAAGAAACCCCATAGAGTATATAATATCGGGAGATGAGAAAGGGTTGGCATTATATGTGAGTAGACTGGGTAGTAGAACAGGTAGACTAAATGGAGGTGACCTCAAGTGGCGGCACCCAGAACAAAAGCCCGCCAGCTGCAACAAAGGTAACCTCCTGCAACCTCGTGCCCTCTCCCTTGCACCCTATTGCCATCTCGCTTGCTCCTGGCTGCTGCAGTCAGTTGTCAAGTGCAACGTCATCCTGCTTATTAAAGGTATTACAATGCGAAAGGGAAAAATACAAAATGAAGAGTGCAACATCAGACAACAAGTAAACGTAATTACAGACTCTGTTACTTTTACTGCCTGAAAATCTGCTAAGATTTACACGCGGAGAAAATAATGGCAGTTTTGAAAAGGTCTTTAAAATTCATTTAAAGAGTGTACAATATTTTCATAGATATTTTAGCATTTTAGGACATATGTTAAAATATAATGACACCTTTGAAAAGGTCTTTAAAATTAATTTAAAGAGTTTAAAAGATTTTCATGGATATTTTAGCATTTTTAACATTTATAAAGTAATATTTTCTTCCAGTTCTTATAATTCCCAAAAAATATCCTGCGAGGAATTTCGTCTCCAGTTTTTTTAAAACCATAATTCCTTTATCTGACCCCCAAGATTTCTCCCAGTGCCCTTGTTGTTGGCTGGAGACCTCCTTCTCATTGTCACACACAAGAAGATATAATAGTGAGAGGGCGGGGGGCTTGGGGTCTTGAGAGGGGACAACCTCTTGACTTGCGGCTTGTTGATTTCTTCTCTTCTTGCAGGGGCTACGAAGGGACTCTATTTCGAGAGGGGTGACACAGTGTGTGGACTCGACTCGCATTGCTGCACATTTTCCGCGGCAGTGGCAGCGTCAGCAAAACAGAAAAGTTATTTCTTCTATGATTCCAACACTTGAACTGCATTAGCGTAAGCTGCACCTACATGGGCATAGCCCCCCAGAGACATCTATCCATCATAACTGCATAACTGGGTCTCAAAAACAGTCGCAGCCTCAGACTGTCGCCTTACATAGAGTCTCTCCTCCCAGCTGACAATACATCAATGACTGTCAAACTGTCAATGGAGGTCCAAAGTGCGAGGCTTTTTCACTCGAAAGCCCTGTCACTTGGAAGGCCACTCGCATAATATACCATCCTAGACCATTAACATTAGCCATTTGGCAAGTTCTATGACCCAGAGAAACAAAAAAATAACAATTGGCTAGTTTTCAAAAGCAACAAGTTATGGCGAAATACATATAAGCTCAAGCTCTTTATGTAAATTTCCTAGAAAATGTTCGGGTGTAATGAGGTAGTTAAGTTAAACATTTTGGATTGAGTGTAACATGAGGTTAGATGGCAACAAGTGACGATTACCATATGCACTGGGAAAAAACTATATGTAAATATATTTGGGAAATCTTAATACCTATATATTTCCATCCATCTTCTATCCCAACTTTATTTAGTCATCTTTTGAATTTAATGACACATCTATCTTTCTGCCTTATCTATCTGCCCATCTTGTTCCCTGAAAATTGTGACCAATGTCTGTGGGATGTCAGCTTGGAGGCCCAAGGTCAAGTTGTTGATTTTTTGTACGGTTTCAGGCCAAAAAAAAAAGAAATCGTTGCTGTCTCAAGTTTATACTTGGTTTTTTTTTGTTTTCTTTTGGGCTATTTCTATGATTTTTTTCTCTTTTTTGGCGGCACGTTTCATTTCAATAAGAGCAACACACACACAGAAACAGGAAATAAATCAAGTTTGGCTTTTGGTCAAGAGTCAACGTTGTTGTTGGCCGGTGACAGCGACAAATATTTGTCTTTTGACAGCTAATGGGTCTCATTTAGTGATCGCTGGATCAGGGGATAAGGGGGATATATATAGGGGCGGATCCCCAGCGTCAAGCAGTCTGTTTGTCTGTTTCGCTTCGAATCGAATTGAATCGAAGCGAGTCGAATGGAAATAGATTTCGGTTTGCAAATCGTCACATACCTGAAAGATAGAGAGAGAAGGGGGTTAATTGAATTATTAATGCATAAATCAATAAAGCGGATAATCGCCATAATGATGCTGCTGATGATCGGGGAACTCGTTTCCGTTTTGCAAACAAAGGATTTAAATGCAGAGAGTTTTGAAGATAATCCATATACAGATTTGACATATAATTAGTGATTGGAAAGTTAAATGTAATTTAATCTGGAGAATTAGTAATATAGTAAGTGGATACTTGGGATGGGACTGAAATATTTAAAACAAAATATATTCTAGAGAAATTGGATCATAATAGATCTGAAACTTTAAAAATGGTAACAAATGGTTCTGTTGCTAAAGGTCTTAAAATTTATTAACACGTTATATTTTCTAAATAAAATATATTCCAGAAAAATGGGATCATAATAGATCTAAAACTTTGAGATTTTACTAACATTTTTCTGTTGCTACATCTCTTACAATTTATTAACACGTTATAATATTCATTCACAAGAAACCTGAGTTCCGATCCCCCATTATCAGTTCCCCCAAATTCCGGAGAACTTTCGCCTACTTTTTAGCATGGCACATTGCTGAAACGAAATCCGATTTGTGTAGTCTGGCTGGCCCAGGGAATATCAGCTGATCACCTAGATATCCAACACGCTCCGCTGAAGCTAATGAACTTGCGCTAATGAAACCGCTGATCTGAGCAAAATGAAATAAAAGTATTTTCTGCATTGGACACCGTTTTGCTGGCAAACAGAAAACCGAATCGGATGGTAATGGAATCTGATGGGCTCGTAGGGAAATATGTAGGGGTACACATAACTCCAAATATTTGTGAGCTTAGTCAGTTTTAAGTATTCGATATTGGGCCCCCAAAAACCAAAAAAAAAAGGTCTTGCTAATGGCGTTGATAAGGCAACTAGTTCTGGCCACAAATAAAATAATCATAAACTGTGGCAGCTTCTGCGGGCAAAGTCAACGACAAAAAAAAAAAAATAATCGAAAAACCAGTTTGCTGTTAGTGACGATCTCACACGATTTTGGTCATGCAAATGTCAGCCGCATATGCATTAAATTAAGATTCATCAGCACACGAGTGCCGGCAGTTTGACAGCCACTTTATATTAAGTCCACACATATATATGTATATATAGAGAGAGATATATGTATTCCGTTCCCGATCCGATCCCGTAACCTGGTCTCACTATCAGTCAGTTGACACCTTATCAACTTGGCAACAACATGAGCATCGAAAACTATGCCACCTATGTATGTGGACTCTATATCTTATCTGGCTGGTCTGGGGTTTCTTCGAGATATACCCGTGGCTTACACAGGCGACTTTGTATGGGTAACATTTTTCTTTAATTGACTGCTCCATTCGCCCCTTTTGGCGGCAATTAGCTGAAAACTCTGCGCCTTTGTTCTCCGATGAAATATCAATAAAGTAGCTGACACGCCGAAAAAAATATATAAATATTTTATGTGGCCCAGTAGTTGGCACCTCGAAGTGCGAACACACTTTTATGGTGCTTCGATCGAATGGCAGAGGAATTGGTTATCGAAACTATCTTGAAGATCGATTAAAATCGCATCGATTTCGATCATCTTTTGGTGCTGTAATCTTTAATTGATTTATGGTGCCAAAGGGTTTTTTTTTCTTAAACGAACACTTTTAAATGTTTATGGAGCGATGAATTGTTATCGAAATAATCGCTGAGGTCGATATTCTTAGATTATTCAAAATGTATAAAACGTTTCCGTTCTTTAGTAACATAATCTGTAATTTATTTAAGTTTTAACTACGTTAAGAAACTAGAATTGAATTTAATAAATATTAATATTAATAAACATTAAAGCGTAGAATCGATGACGATTCCTCCATCCATCTCTTTTATCATTAACTGTTTTAATCTTTAATTTGTATACGACTGCAATGTTCTTTATTTAATTGCTGTCTTCGAATGATTTATTAATGTTTGTATAGTATTTTATTTAATTATGTCAAATCCGTTATTAATTTAATTGCTTATCTCTGTTGTTGAATTGTTTTGTTTGCTTTCATAAACTTAGGTTTAAGTAATTTCCCAAAGAATATTTTTAAAAACTACCGATTTTTAAATATACAAAATCAAGTTTAAATATTTTTTTATAGTCGACCATGACGAACGTATCGAAAAAGTTAAAGATTCAAATGGATCCCAAAAAATCAAATCGAATCGCGTTGAAAATCAAAGTGTTTGCGAGCTTATTAAAGCATAAATATATGCAAGTCGCGTAAGGCAATGGCAAATTAACAAATTTGCATAATTATGCATCATTTTTTGGCTTGTTTGATTGCTGCTTTTATGCTTTGTTTACTAATTAATTGGCTCGAACTTCGGCGCAGTTTGGCAGCCACTGGGGGCTATTTAGAAATTGATTGTTGAATTTATTTCGCCATTTAGGCTTGAGCAGCAATTAATACAAATTGAAACGATGTGGATTTCCATTGAAATGGGTGCCTCCTTTTCATTTCTCTTAATTTTTTCCCCGACTCCGTCATGCTCCGAATCATGACGATGATGATGCAACTCCATTGGCATCGAAATTGGGCAGACGCCACATGGATATATGTACATATATCTCGATCGCGATCTGCGGCGATGCTGTGCAGGCTTTTTTTAATTTCCCCCGAAATAAAAAAGCGTTTAAGATTAATGGAGGCGATTGCCGCACAGAAGCTGATGTCACCCGCATAGTCAATATTTTCATTGTTTAATATTTTTTTTTTTAGAGCCCATCCCAATTTCCGCCGCTCTGATTATGATTAACGATTAGGATGCAAAAAAAAGAGGCTGCCATCTCGATCGATCTGTAATTGGCAGTCAATTTGGTCAATTGAAAAATCGCCCCAAGCATTTCCGCTGATTAAGCCCATCCCATCGATCGACTCCGAATTCAAATAAATTTCACTCATTAATTTGCCCCTGGAGTTTAAACCCGTTTTGTATCTTCTTATGAAATTTATATCTATCAGAGATATTTTTGTTAATACCATTCAGTAATCTCTTTTTACGTTTTTAAAGCGAATAACTAGGTAAAAAATATGCAATTAAATCGAAATGAGTTATATAAATAAGGAATAAATACCATATAGAAAATGAATCTCAACGTGATCGGTATATTATAATGACTTTCATACAATATAATGCCTTTTTTTTCGTATAGCTATTCCATTTGATGGGTAATCTAAATCAAAGTCGAACAATCTTAGAACCCCTATAGCTTAAATCACCTTTATCGATGGGCCCTCCAACGCCTTGAATTCGGAATGAGACCTACCCAAAAAAAATCCGATTGCCTTGCATACTAAGTTTTGCGCTGGGATCATCATCTTTGATTCTTGGCAGACAATTTCCTAAGCTTTATTATCACTTTTTCGCATAAATAGAAAATTTAAATGCAATTTTCGAACACATTTTAATGGCGCCACTAGCGCGTAAAATGTTGCTTTACTTTTTCTATGTATGTCTTTTGTTTAGAAAGATTGGGATGATGACACAATGGGCATATAAATATATATATAATATATATATATGCATATACAGTCCGCCCACACTGCCTACTGCATTTTGCAATAACTCAGAAGGCAAATTGCGACAGTTTAGGAATTTCCCCAACCCAAGAAATGCTCTTAATGGGTGTTGGGTGATGTTTTTATTTTTTGTTATTTGTTATTTTCCTCTGGCTTTTTTCTATTTTCAACATTTACGCAATGTGCAATAGTGAAACAATAATTATTCATATGCCGGGGACTTACTCTACATATACTTTTATGCATATATAGTATACAGACGCGCCATGCAAATATTAAATTACAAAAGTTGGTTGGGGCTGCGAAGTGAGAAATGAAAAGTCAGGCTGAGAAATTGGTTTACCCTACACTTGGGAGTTAGTTTTCAATGTTTAGTCTATAAGGCAAATAGTTTGACTATAATTTTGAGTTGCAATAATTTCAAATCATCGAGGGTGGAATGAACTTCAAAGAACACGAGTTTCTGGTGTTAAAAAGCAAAGGGGGCAAAAAGGGTTTTGATTTTCAGGTCTTTATTATTTGTGCTTTATTATATGTTATTATATTTCTTTGGGGTCGTTATACCTAATCGAATATCAATGAACTTTCAATTTATTTGAGATGATTTTCGGATTCTAAAGACAAATTTTGAAGGATAATTACATTATAGGGTATTACTCGATTTGGCCACAAGCAACTCCTAACTTTCCTGCCTCGAATTAGAAACTTTCGTCTCTGGTATCTTGTCGCCATCTATTTATAAATGCTTGCCTCATAGCCAACATCTCCCCAATTGATTCCCCGATTCCGCCCAGTTTTCTTAGTTTTCTTTTTCCTTACAAAAAATGCATACGTCAGCCAGGGAAAATAGATTCCGGATCCGCAGAATCGCAGAGAACGGACGGGTCTGGGAATCTGAGAATCCGAGAATCTGAGAATCCCGACCAGGTCAGATTCGGATGCCCCAATGACTAATGGCAATGGAAGCCTTCTTCGCTCCCTTCTGGCATGCAGGCAATTTGACAAAGCTAACACTCGGGGCGATATCGCCAATCAGCATTATAGATATAGGTACTGAAAAAACCAGCAATAGGAAGTTGAAAGCGAGACACACGACACTTGACTCGCACTTCGCACATCTCGTTTGTATGAGTATAAACAGTTTTAAGTGTGCCAGTTGTCCCTGCTCCGCGGCCCCGCCCCCTTATCGAGTCCCCGCCCCCTGGTCAATGTCTGAACTTGAGCTCAAGTGGGTGGAAAAAGGGGTGGGGAGGGGGGAGAACGAGTAAACGTTAGGCAGCCTCAGTGTAATATTTAAACAAATGCTCGCATGACTCTTCCACTGAAAATTGCATGTGATCGCTATGCGAATGTACGGGTACACAGGGAGAAAAGCTGCACAAATCGCTATATTATTTAAAAAATATTTTAGTAGGATATTTCACAACTGAAAGTGTTATAAACTCGTATAAAAATATTATTTAATATGCAAGACATCATATTTATTAAGTTCAAGCAGTATTACTCCATCTTTTAGGCCATTTTCTCAGTGATCCAATAAAGCCCGAATGCCTGATATATAGGCAGCCGGTCACATGTGTGATCGAGGGTCCAACATCTTGTGTCCATATGTTGCACAAACAAACAATCGAAACAGAAACAGAAACCGTGAAGACACGAAAACAGCCAGAAAACACAAAAAAAGGAGAACGAACCGAAGGGAATGTGCCAACGAACGCATCTTTACACAGAAAACCAGAGAAAAACAAAGAAAACATAATCCCAAAAGCTGAAAAAGAAACCAAAACGATATGGCCAAGTTGTAAAAAAAAAGCTGCGAAATGAATATTTTCTCATCTGTTGGCCTGCCTGCCGTTTTTTCATTTTTTTTCGTTGGTCGGGGTTTTGGTGCTTTAATTTTCCTTCTTGTTTGCTTTGCAGTTGTTGTTGATGATGCAAATATTTTGACAGTTTGTTTGACAGATATCGGGGGATATATCTCGGGGGCATGATGAGCGATATAAGCCAAAAGATCATAATGGTGGGGTGGGAAGGGGGAAAGGCATACCCTTGTAAAGCCGGAAAGGGCCATCGAATGGGGACCCAACTACAGATGCAGATGCATTCGTATCTGCCGATGTAAACAACTCAATTCGGTTGCCAGGCGAAGATCAGTTCAAACAGAAGAAGTACCATATGGAAACAGTTTCACATTTCTGCCCTTAAATAAATGGTGGTGCAAATATTATCCATTATTTTTTAAACTTTATAATGGAACTTTAACTTTAAAATGCAAATTTATACAAATTTTTTTTTTAATAAATAAGAAATACTTTTGAAAGAGGCAGAAAAATTAAAAAAAAATTTTTTTGATAAATTACTTTCAAAGCACGCACAAAGTGCAATAATATCAGCCAATGACGTTAAAATACTACAAAAATCACTGATTAGAAATATTTTTAGCTCTTCACGAACTAAACCCAAGATAAACGATATCTGGCACCTTAAGTTGCCGGGCCACCTGATCGTATGCGCAATTTCCGATGGCCGGCAATACGCATACGCCGGATGGGCAACGGCGGAGGATAGAAGATGAAGGATGGATGGCCTTATCGAACTGCAGTGCAGCAGTGACCTCAATTACAGCCCGATTTGCAGTGGTTCCTTCTTGAAAGTGTGGGTCCGTCCCACCGATAAGCCCCATGTACATACATATGTTCGAATTTGGCCTCATTTACGCAACTTCCGATGTGATAAAAAGTGTGAGCGCTGCAGCAAAACAAATCGTATGAAAACAACAGTCGACAAAATGGAGTGTAGAGCACCAGAATTGTCCAGCAGGTACCGAAAATCGGACCTCCTTATATAGACATGGATTCGGTGATTTGAAATGTTAATTTAAGAAATTATTTCATTGCAAGACAACGTCTGTGGGCCATGTCATTAACACCCGCTGATAACACCCGCCCTATCATTATGGTGTCCGCTCATTATGGTGGAAAAACATATATATATACATGCTATACACACACACCGATGAGCACCCTGCATATAGATAGAATTTAGAACTGGAACAATCGACTTCTCATAATAATTGGCAAAGACAGCCGAACACACAATCGCATCATTCAAGAGCCGCAGCTAAAGTCGTTTCGATTTTGGAAGAAAACGAAAGAAATAAAGTCAGCGTCTGTTTTTTCGAGACAGTGATAACCCCCGTTGATGACCCGATGATTTTATATATATTTTTGGCCTCTGGTCATCTCGAAATCCGGTCCTTAACAGAGCGTTTGAATTTCGAATTCATAGCACTTCCTAATTTTACAGCCATCGAGAGAGGGGAAACTATTTTCAAATCCACTTAAAATACCCTCAGGGCATCAATATATAGTATATTTTTATGCTAATCACCAAGTTCGTTTTGTTTTCCTCTTTCCACTGGGAAAATAATATGTGTGTCATGTAAAATAGTTCAAGTTCGTCGAGGGGCCCCGAGTTGTGTCATCCGAAATTTGAGATCGTTGGGTTGGAGATCCCAAAATGGAGGTAAAACGGTTGATAGCAAGTGAAATGATATGTTATGATAATATTACAGTCATTAGGGAGCTTAGAAGAGCTTTACCATAGGATATATTTAGCTTGCTTTAAGCTGAATCAAAGATTTATTAAAGACTTAATCTAAACTAAGTTTTATTATGTGGTTTTATGTGATTAACTTTGGTTGGAAATCTCTTTGTAACAAAAACGAGATGTATTTATGTCTATTTTGACTGCTCTTAACTTTCAAAAACAAAACTGATAAATAAAATTATAAAGCTGGGCTACCAAACACAAAGGTTTTTCTATTTTTGGTTAATATCAAGCAGCTATCAGTATAAAGAGCTTGAACTTTTATCTTTGATAGTTTTAGTATCCGTTTTATAGCCCCCGATCAAGGTTCCAAGACCTCCGGAACCGCCTTAATCAATGCAAAGCATGCGATAATGAAAGCGAAACGGACGCAGCGAGTTCCCTAATTTTGCACATATCATATATCGTAGAGCCCCAAGTGAAACTCACCTTGGCATTGGTCAGCGGTACGTGGCAGGCGTTGAGGACGAAGGCCACCAGGAGGAGGCGCAGGAGCAGCGAGCCCGTGTGACCTCTTCGGTCGTTCCTGGTCGCGATCGCGGGCGCTTGGGATCCCGGCGATCCCATCTTCTTCTTTCCGGGGATCGGGCGCTACGACGTCTCTGGTATTTTTTTTTTTTTGGTTTCTTTTGGCAGCTATTTAGGTTTGGTTTAGGTACTTGTGTGTGTGTGAAGGCAGTTTCGGTTCGTATTTGAGTTTGGTTTTTAACGGTTGGCAGGTTGTTGTTACGGCTATGGCACTGCACGGAGAAAAAAAAGCCCCCAAAAGAGTTAATTAATTGGCAATTTATCTATTATATTAGATTCTTGGAGGTGTTTTTTTCTCTCTGTGTACTAAAAAAGGGGGAAACGATGGGGAGAGCACAGAAACGGGACACGTTTCCCGCGATACCAGCAAAAAGTGTCGACTTTGGCGAAACGAAAAGCTCGAAAAAAAAACCCGAAACCTTCCAGTCTCAGAAGTTCCTCCGAAAAGACTGAAAGATCCCCAAAGATCTTTGTTTTCACTCGAAGCTGATCTTAGTTTTCCCCCTTTTTCAGATCGGGGTGCCGCCACTCGTTTTTCGATTCACACGCGCGTATCACTATTCTTTCGAAGGAGTGTGTGGGTTCGTTCCTCCTTCGGATCACAGTTGTAAATGAAAAAAAGGAGCAAAGGTTAGGTTTCGACTGTTGTCCTTGGACCACCGATTTCACCAGGACATTATTTTTGCAAAGGATTCTTTTGTCGAATTTCGGCACTTGGGGGCACTCAAAAAAAATAAAACGGCTCCACAAAGAGAGTCAGAGTCACACATAAGTCAGAGCGAGAGCACACCGTGGAATGTGCGACCGCCTGGAACGATGGCGCGCAACCTAATGTTGTCTAAGAACCGTGGCTGCGGCTGCCATCGCTGCCTCTGCTCTGCCGGCGCAGACGTCGCCAGCCGAAGACGCCCGAAGGCCGGCCATCGAAAACGAGACGGGAGCCGAAGCGTTTTGCGTGCTCTTGTTATTGTTATAACGGCGCTTGATGGCTCGCTGCAAGCCTGTTGCGTCGATGCACCACTCTACGCGCTCTCCTCTCCACTCTCCGCTTTCTCTCTGCCCGCCTCCCGCCGTCCCGTCCCGTCGCCCTCTCGCATGCGTGGGTGTTCGCTTACGCAGAGTTTGCTGCGCCTGCTCTTTCTCCTCTGGCCCTCCTTATCCTTTCTTCTTCTTCTTCTTCCTGGGACGTAGGCAGGACTTGAACGGGGGGTGCAGGGGTTTTAATCAGCCACCTAGATAACGTAGATTGCATTGCCTGTAATGTAAAACAGTTACAAACAGTTATATTATGTTTAATTTGTTACCTGAGATGAAAGCCCCTTAAACATGTTTAATCGAGTCCCGCCTCTGTCTCTCTCTCTCTCTCTCTCTCTCTGTGGGTCAACTGATAAACAAGTGAAAACCGTTGCTCCTTGCTCTTTTTTCACCTTTTGTTGTTGCTGGGGCAGCCGGTTTGCATATTTTGTTCTCTCCCTCCCACGAAAAGTAGCGCTTACTTTACTTCGCACTTTTTCCTTGATGTTCTTTGCATTCGACACTGGAAAAAAAATTATTAAAAAAAGTTATTTAGCTTGTAAAAATAATAATTGGAGGATTATGAAAATCTAAACAATTTTAAAGAAAAAAAAAAAAACAAATAAATATAATAAAGTTAGTTTTAAAAATCTGCATATCCAAATCTCTAGTAAATAAAATATTTTAGGAAACGCTAAAGCGGCAAGAAGATTAATGGATTAATGGAAATTCTGCATTTATAGCTTTTTATTTTCTGAACCCCACAATTTTTGTGTTTTATGGGTATTTCTCGGAATGCAGAAACTGCATGCACCTAAAATAGGCAAAAACCAGGTGCAACCAGTGCATATAACATCATCTTCAAAGTGTGGTCATTCGGCTAAAATCGTCTGCAAGTTTACTTTGCGTTTAAATTTTGCAGCACAATTCTTAGATGTTTATTGGTCATGATATTATTTTGGTCATGATTTGAACACATTATTTAGTTAACCTATTTTCGCGTGCTCACAATTCACTTTTTGATGAAAGTGTGCAATTAATGGTAAACTGTTTTGTTTATAGGATATTTTTCAGAGAAAAAATTCAAAATAAATACATAAATGGTATAAACTGGTATACACTTACCAAAGATCCTCCACACAGTGAAAGTTGGACGGAAAATCCACGTGAAATTGGTATTTAGAGATTGGCGGCTTTCGCGGTTAAGTCAGTTGTCAACTGGTCATAGGTCATGGGCTACACCTGCCACGGCCCGTGACCTTCAGCCCACATCTCCCCCCCACCGCCACCCCCAAAAAGGACGGCTTCCCATTGGCGCCTGACCCAAATGACATCCGAAAACGACGCATGCGTGTGGATAAATTGCCGGACTTGGATGCCGACGCCCCATATGGTGGACCAATGGACACGTTGCGACTTTCTGGAGCCCCCACTCCCGAAATAATTGTGTTATTCCCAAGGGTCTAGGCCCCCTTTTCGCCCTTCCTTCCGTACTCTAATGTAAAATATTTAATTTGTGGCGCCCCGTCAATTGCCACAGCTTCCGTTCGCTGATAAGAGAAGGCTCTAAAAATACACACAGAAAATATGTTAATTACGGCAAATAAATTAATGACAATGGACTGGCTACACTGGGAGAAACGGGTATAATTCCTTAATTTAAGTCTACTAATAATAAAAAACACTTTTATATTATAAATAATTAAAATTATGACGTAAATAATATGTTTTCCGTTCAGCATTTAAGGTATTATCATTCTCACAGTGAACAAACCTTCCACAAATAATTATTGTACCCGTTACTCGCAGAGTAAGAAGGAATTTTTTTAAATCGGACCACTCAGTAAAAAGTTATAAGCAAGTAATTAATTATCCGCCACGTAGATGGCGTCACTTTCAAGCGACTGCTTGGTTTGCCCTGCTTGCTTTAGCTGAGTAACGGGTATTTTACTATAGAATTATCTCTTGTTTTTTGGTGTATCGACATATGTATGCGAAATATTTTCCAATTTATTACCATATATTTTTTTTCGAGTACCACATTCACTTAATATTCCGACATGTGTGCACTTTTAAGCTCATACATACACATATACACAGTTACAATTTGGGAAGTCAAAAGGTGTCGATAAGAAGGGATCGCAGTGTGTTGCTCGGAATTGGAACAAATGCTGAAACAATTATACATAATTCTAATTATCAATCTGAACTCTATTTCATGATTACGTACATATACAAGCAAAGGTTATCCGTTATTTACGGTGAGAAAAACCCCAACAACAGTATTTTTAATTTGCCAAACACACCACAGTCGAGTGGTGAGTATTCCATGCTGTTAGCCACTTTGAAAAGCTGCCTACAGTTTGAGTGCCGTTGCAAAAGAGCTTTTAGCCAAGTCAAAACATGTTGTTTGTACAAGCTTTTTAAAAGTATTCGAACTAATATATTATATGGTAATGTACTTACAACTTATAACTTACCGAATCAAATCCGATTTATTAAAATATATGGATTAAAGCGCACATAAAAGATCAAATAGAAGAAGAAGAAGATAAATATAAACAAATACCAAAATATTATGATGGAAATACTCTATAGTGTCATTATAAATATTATTAATAATCCCTAAGAAATGTCGGGTTTATTTTCCAGATTAAATTCTTCCAAATTTCTCGTATTCCTTAGCACTACATTCATATGTATAAAGATAATCCACATAAGCACATTACTTCTGAAGAGCATAATAATGAACTCAAGGGCCCTGTTATCATTTTTCCTTTTGACAAGGATGTGAATTCCTCTGTCCCATTTCCACCCCACATTTCAGCGTTCACTTTTGCATTTTCCGAGCACTTTTTTGGTTTCCGTTACCGAGTTTTACGCTAAATACTTGCCTCCCCTTTTTTCTGGCCAAGTCACGTGTTTCGCAATGGCAACTTGTTGGCCTTTTGCATACGTAAAAAGGGCGGTAAAAAGAGGGGATTGAATTACGACTGGGCGTTGTGTTGTAATTGAAAACTAATTGTTGCCGTGAATAATTAAGAATCAAGTCTATTTTTATTGCACGTATGTATACTTTATGCAAAAATAAAAAAGAAATGCCTGGAAAACCATTAATAATAATATACGGATAATAAAATGAGATATTAAACGACTAAAAAACTAGGAAAATTATGTTAAAATATATGAATTATGGCTAAATTACCAAAAAAATAAAGAAGCGAAGAAGACTTTAACGGAATCTTCTTAAAAAACATGGAAACTACAATTTTAGCGGAGTAGCAAATCAGCAAATAACTCATACGACAAGTGTGCTAGGCAGCAATTTAATTCCCTCAATTGCTTGTAAAAAAATCATAATCATTAAAGTAGTCACGCAGCTTTTAATATATTTTACTGTTCTGACGGGAGAGGAAATTGTGTGAAATGTGTATTATCTTTGGCATAAAAAAACAAGAGAAAACAACTAAAGCAAGCAGTCGCAAGCAGGGCAAACCAAGCAGTCGCTTGAAAGTGGCACCATCTATTTGGCGGACCATTCATTAGTTGCCTATAACTTTTTACTGAATGGTCTGATTTGAAGTATTTCTTCTACGTTTCGGTAGGTATAAATAAACCAAACAAAATGGTATTTGTTTAACTCACCTGTATCTGACATACAGGCCAAGTTCTAGGGCAAATGCAGAGCTATCTTTGCCAATCAGCCAGGTTCCGGTCCTCCAAATTGACAGACGAAGATGTACTTAAACCAATTTCAAGAAAAGTCGGTTACGTGGAAACCCCGGGAAGAGTTCGTTTCTCCCCCAGTCGGAAAACCCAACAAGTGGCGGGTAACAAGTTGAAAAACTGCAGTTTGCATAAGGAGAAGCTCCAACCTTCGGTGTAAAAATGGGGGAAAAGCCGTTGACATTCCCCTCCGGCCCCCCCACCAAATTTTTCCGACCCGATTGTTGTGCAATTGTTGGGGAAACTGCGTGTGTGTGTGTGTGTTTATGTATTTGCTGTTAGGGAAAAGGACTCGTTTTGTTGTGTTGCTAAAGAGTTTGCTAATTGTTCAGCTGGCTTTCGTTCATTTTTTATTCCTATCTTATTTTGGCAAGACCTTTGGCTAGGGCTTTTAGCTTAATTAAGGCCAGCGTGCCGGCTTTTGAGTCTCCTCCACCCGCCACCCCGCTCATCAATACGCATCTGAAGGTATTTTGCGGCATTGAAATTTAATTTCGTTTCATTTCGCATTTCACTTTCACATTAATTAAATTGACCTCCTTCTGTGCGAATTCGGGAGCCGTGGAAGGCGCCGCAAAACTGCCAAATGTCAGCGGCGAAAGTTAAAAGCCAGAGGAGGATTTGCAGATAACACAAAAATTGTAATTCTGGTGCGGGGGAGTAAGGTCCATTCAACGATTAAAAGTTGAGAGAAGAAGATTTCTAACGTTTCCATTCAGGGATTTCCAAAAAAAAACAAAAGAAAAAAGCAAGCAGTGGCAAGCAAGGCAAACCAAGCAGTCGCTTGAAAGTGGCGCCATCTATTTGGCAGTCGCTTGAAAGTGGCGCCATCTATTTGGCAGACAACTTTTTACTGAGTGATCCGACTTAAAAAATTTCTTCTACATTTTGGTAGGTATTTCTAAGGCAAGCAAACTGCATTTACACTTTTTCTGAAACAGATGCTTTAATATGTTCTGAAACTTCATTTATTTTACTTCATTTTAATTTTCGATTTTTTCTTTGTATCTCAAGTTAGCACTTGTCATATGGTAGATATATAGTACCAATCTATCTGATCCCCAGATGCACTTATTCCCACTAAGCTGAGATTACTTTGATGTTTGGGCGCGTGCTCTGCGTTCTGCAGTTTGTCATTTGGAAATCCCTCAACTAATAATAAATAAACGGAGACGTGGGATTAATCATCAAAGGGGTTTAAAATAGACAACACTGCCAAATAAATGATGTTCCTTGGAACTAAGAAATTTTTTCTCAATTTTGATTCAATAATATCATTGAATAAAAACAATTAATTAAAGTTATTTCCCTTTTGTGATTTTACGAACTTAAAAATTACATATAAAATGCCAAACAATTGTGTTCCATTAAGTAAATAACTCTGATTAAAAACATTCAATTAATTTCCTAGCCTTAGAATAATTTTCGAAGCTATTGTCAAACGACCTGAAAGATAAAAATGCTAGAGAACGAGATAAGCAGCCGGCGAGAAGACAAAGAAGGCCGTTGCTCTTTTTTTCAGCTTGCTGGCCGGGCTTAATCATTAATATTTTTGGCTTTTGTTTTCGTTTCGTTTTATATGTGCAGCATGTGCTCTTTTCGCCGCCTAAATACAGATCTCCTATTTTTCGCTAAACGCCATTGTTTATGTTTATTTGCTGCTCAGTAATTAAAAGGCAATCAAAAGGCAAATAGATTCTTGCACTGGGCACCTGGGCCACGCCCCATCAACAGTACCGCCCACTTTTGATTTTGTATTGTTCTAACGCACTGAAAAAATTTGCATTTTTACTCTTTACTTAATTGAAAATATTTTATGAAATATTTTTCAAAATATATGATATGTTTATTATTAATAAAATGTATACATAATATAATTTAATTTTAATATTTTAAATAATAGAAAGATGTTTTTCTTCGTGAAAACTTGAAGACTTGTCAACTGCTTGGCCCGAAGGCAGTAATAAAATGCTAAAGAAAAGCGCTTTTCTCGCTGCCGGCTAATAAATTTGAATAAAATCTAAACAAAAGCAACGCAGCAACAAACTAAAGCAACAGCAACTGGGCAATAAAAAATTGATTTTTCTCCCTGCCGGCGCTTTGTTTAAACAAATTTTGTTGCCAAACGCGGCACAACTGACAGTCATAAAAAATATATATGGCCTGCATGTCTGAAATCTGAAAGGGGAAGAGATTTATGAAAAAATTCCACATATTTTTGATACCCTGGAAAAATTATATATTAAATGAAAATAAAATACTTGACTTTGAAACGAGGTAATTATAATTGTGACAATTTGTAAATATAAATCTAAAATATAAATAAATATTGAAAAGGTAAATAGATAAAATATAAAAAAATAAATACATGCTTAAATAAATAAACAAATAAATAAATACAAAAAAAAATAATTAATAAATAAATAAGAAAAATAAATAAATACATAAATTAACAAATAAATAAATACATAAATAAATACAAAAACTTATAAATTGAAAAATAAATACATAAATGAATGAATATATAAATAAATAAATAAAAAATAAGCAAACCATCTAAACAACGCAAATACCCTCTTAAGCATCCAAAAAAAATGGGTACCTCAAAGAAGTGAACACTCGTGAAGCATAAAATTGCGCAAATTGCCCTGAACAGAGGAATTGAAAAGGGGTTGAGAAAAGCGGAGTTTCGGACATTAAATATGATCGAATTTCTTTAACTAAAATGAACAGATGGCCTTGTTGTCAAAACAAAAAATATTCTTAAAATGGATTTTATAGAAATACCAAAATAATTGCACTTGGCATTCAAATCTTTCGATCAATTAAAGACGTCGATGGCAACTCCAACGCGAAGTTTCCGCTTGCCAATCTAGTTGCCGAGACGAGTTTTCCCTGCTTTTCCTTCGGCACTCAGTCAATTTAACGCTTCATTTGCACAAGTTTTTCTTTTGCTTGATATTTTCTCTCTCTTATTTTCGCTATTTCTTCGTTTTATTTCCCTTTTCAGATGGACAAAAGGAAAGCATTCAAGGCAAACAAAACGCAGGGAACCGAAATAGGGGCATTTCACCACCTGCAGCATTTTCCCCCCTTTCCCCCCCGGAAAAATCCCCTGGAAAATCCACTCGTACAGGTGCCGACGAGTGGCACTTAAAAATTAAAATCTGCATAAAGCTCTGCGAAAAAAGAATCGAAATAAATCGCATCCGCTCAGTAATAAAAGGGAAATGAAGGAAAAAATGCAGTTTTTGAGTGGCGAAAAATCGTTTCTGTAGAAAAATGTGAATAAAAATATTAAGTGATTAGAGACAGCTAAAAAATTATTAATGTTATATTTTCAAGTGTATTTATTATATTATCTTTATTAATTTTATTATTATAATTTTTAATATTTTTCTTAATGTTTTTTACCACATTTATTTTTTTTTCAGTGTGCGATGAAGATGATAACTGCGTTGACAGGCCAGAGAAAGACAAGAGATTCTGATTATTATAATGCACGCAAGCGTTTTGCTCCATTCAAAATAACAACAAAAAGTTACTTTAGTTTTCCACTCGAGTGGGGGGGGGGTGAAAGTGAAGAAAGTGGGCGGATGTCATCAGCTGCGCTTTTGCCTTTTGTCTTTAGGAAGGTACCTCTATTTACCACCCCGCACCCCTGCTCTCCAGAAGCAAGAAATCCATCATCAAGATTGCAACAATTATGCGAAATCGTTATAAATGTCAAATTAGGTCAAATTATTATGTTGGAAATTTCGAAAGTTAAAGGGGTTTTTAAGAAAATCTTTAAAATGTATTAAAATTTACTCAAAAATGAAGTTTTTATTTAACCTTCAGATTAAATATCTCACTTTCCCAGGGTAATCTCAAGTTGAGCTTTCTCATCTTCATAGATTGCGGCATTTTTCCTTTGACATTTCCACGCTTCTCCTCATGTTTATTTAATTTTTACTTATTCGCTTTTCCCATTTGCTGTAATTTATGCCCCTGCGTTCAGCGGAATTCTGGAGAGGACAAGCTGCAGTTCGGATTGCATAGTCGCAATGCTATTTTTTTTTTTGCCCCCCTTTAATATATAAATATGTATGTATATTTGATACTGTGCTTTTGCGGTGGCTTTGTGTCGGTTTTATGCATTTTTTGTGCGGCTTATGTTGCTGCTTCAAATTGGTTAGTCATAAAACCAATTGCTGTTGTCTTTCCCTTGGGTGTTGCAAGTGGTTTACCATTGTTGCTGTCAAAATGTTGTTGAGGTTTATGGCCACCTTTTTATACCCTAGCAGAGGGTTGCTAAGAAAGTGGTAACGCAGTGAAGAAGACGTTTCCGGACCCATAAAGAATTTATATATTCTTGATCAGCATCAATAGGGGAGTCGATATAGCCATGTCCGTTTTTCCGTATGTCCGTATGTTCGTATATTCGTTTGTCCGTCTGCTTAGATACCGCTTACGAACTCGGCTTAAGAGCTAGCGATCTAAAACTTTCACAGTTGTCGTGAAAGATGAGTACGCATATCAAGTTTGAAAGTCGCCTCGATCGAATGTCTATATCTCATAGCTCTCATAAGAACAATAGGGACCAAACTTCACCTTTGTATTAAGAAGACTTCGGGTTTCTTTTAACCATTTGGGACTCTTCCTGTTACTTTAGGAATTTTAGAAATTTCGACTAAGTCTGCAAGGGTATTAAAACTTCGGCTTTGCAAAGTTAGCTTCCTATCTTGTTTTTACTCAAATATTTTAAGCTGCAGGCACTTGCACAATTACTATAATACTTATTTGACAATGTTGTCTCTAAATGTTGCATGCTTAAGTGTTGCTGCTGGCGGTGTTGTTGCTGCTGCCAGTGTTGCATACTTCACTTGCAGCTGTTGCCTTCTTGATTCCTGAAAGTAAATCAACATAAACAAGATGGTTTTACATGTTTGTGAGACCCTCGCTGCTGCCACTTTAGCATTTTCCACCAGGTATTGCTGTTGCACATTTAAATTTATATTCCACTTACAGGTGTTGCCGCTGTTGTTTTAAATTCCGCCTTTGTTGCATCTTTTGTTCTCATTAGCATTGTCTCCCCGTTTCCACTTACTTGTTGCTCAGTCTCGTCGCCTATTTGTTCCTTATGTTTGCCGCCTTTGACGAGACTGACTTACTGTCTTTTCGCAGCCTCATTATGAGTGCATATAGCACATACTTTCACATATAGCTTATAGCTGATACTTGAGCCAAGTTGCAGTTCCGATTTCGCCCCCAGTTGCCGGTCGCCTGTCAGCGCCGCTTGATCGTCGGACGTGCCAAGTCGAATTCCGTAACAAAAACGCCGGATTGAGATTATAGTTTAGCGCAAGCAAACAAACAACAAAGATTAGACGCCTAATCGGAATAATGGGTGCCGAAGTTCAGGGACAATTCCGCATATATATTCATCCAGTTTCGAAAGCGTTTCATAAAACAAAAGTGCTGCTGCTGCCTGAAAGCTGAAAGTTTAGAAAGCCAGAAATAACGCACACACACTTTTTCGTATTTACGATCTCGGAAATAAACTTCAACTAGGCCCGGTAAACAAACATCGATGGGCCCTTCGTCGAGCAGTGCTTTTACCTGATTTATGAATTCTGCAGATTTTTTGTTTGGACCAAACAAACAGTAGCATCTGTGTGTGTGGGGCGGCATTTGATTTATGAACGTGGGGAGCACAAGCGGGCCATTTGACCGCATTACATGCAAAATGGGTCAGTAAGTCAGTCTGTCAGTCAGTCATTTAGTCACTTTTTTTTGCTTCATCCCGCTAGTCAGTGACTATAATTAAACACTGCAGGCCGATGCTGGAACACTTCGCCTGCAATTTTCCTCCAACTTTTTTTGTTCCTCTTTTCGTTTGTCCAGTTCAGATTGAAAAGCTAGTACTAGAGGTCCAATAGCAGGAGTCATCGATCAAATACCCTGTAAATTAGTAAATTTTAAGTTATTCTTTAGTTTAAAAACCTATTTTTGAGTTTATATTAAGCTTTTAAATTATATTAACCATATTAAATTTAAAACTTTTTTTCCAAAAATAATTTGTTAAATATTAACAGTATAGTAGTAGTAGGTTTCATAAATTTTTAGGTTTGTAAAACTTAAAAAAAAATAGCAAGCTTAAAAAACAATATTAAATTTTAAACTTATATTAATTATATTGTAGCATACTTTTAGGATCCTTTAAAAGTGATTTCAAATCCCTAGATTTTTTCTAGCTATACAGTCAAAAGTACCCCACGTTTTTTTTAGACTTTCGGCGGGCCAATGAACAGAGGCAAAACAAACTAAATGATTCGAAATGAAGGGAGCGAGAATAAACGAATGTGAAACGAATCAAAACGTGACTAGGCCAATGTTGACGTCGTTGCTGTTGCTGCCTTGCCGTTGCTGCTGTTACTGTTGCTGTTGCCGTCGCTGTTGATGTTGCTGTGTGGTGCCTGCAACAGTTGTTGCTGCCGTGCGTTGACGTGGGCGCCTCCCATATCCCACATCCCATTTTTGCTTGTGACAGCAATTCGAGTCGCACATACGCCTAAATATAGCGAGTCATCTGTGCTGTGTCTGCACTCCCATTCTCATGCCCACTTAGGTGGTCACGTGCTCCGCCGCCGAGAAACATCAGTTGCAAGTTGCAGCTGCAGATGCAGCAACAATCGTCGTTGCAATCTCTGGCGCAATAGCTCAAGGCCTCATCTGCCCGCCAGCAGTGAGGATTCACCTTTAGGACACCATAAATACGAAATAATCGAGAGCGAAAAAGTAGTCGTTGAAATAAAAAATGTAAATATATCATTTCAAAAGTGCTATTTTTTTAAATTAAAATTTTTTTTTAATTCAATAAAATTTAAATTTTATACAAAATTTTCTTAATCTTAAATATTTTATTTTTTTATTTTAATAATCCTTAAGTTATTTTTCCATGATTTTCCTAATATTTTGAACGCGACTGTGGCTTAGCCTATCAAGTGTTGCCTACTTCTTGGGGCCAACTGGCAATTGTTGCCTACATTTTGGCGCCTAATAAATCCTTTTTGCAGCACGCTGAGCACCATAAATCCTTTTCAGGGCATCCATCATTCGTTGTCACTCTCTGCTCCCGGCTTGTTTGCCACGTCAATCGTCATTACGGAGCAGAAATTGTCCGGTGAACGACTGTCAAGGGAATTCGAAATTCATTGCCAACCAAAATAGACCGAAATGTATGAGAACCGTGGCCACTGCGTCCGTTTTAAAATTAAACTAACATCAGGAAGTATTAAATATGTACTTTATTAGTGTTTAACATTTTAATAATGCCATCAGGAAGTATTTAATATCGATTTTTTTAGTTTTTACATTTTAATAAGAAATGTAGATTCATTTTTGGAATATCACTATGGACGGCAGTCCATGTAGTGACGAAGCGCACCAGGAGAGTGTGCGAAGGCGACTACTATTATATAGCCGCAGAATTGAAAATCTGCTGTAATGGTCCGATCCTCGCGAGTGATACACCAAATTAAAGGTATTCCTAAAACTTAAAGGATTGCATACCAAGACCTCAAGAAAATCAATTGGTTTGGGAGAGAGAGCGGTGAAAGTGTAGAAGTGAAAATTTAGAAATTTGGATCTGTTGGGGCCCGTGGGGATAATCGGCCCCCCGCACTATGTTAGTTGTATTCCTACTGAAAATGCGCTTAATATGAGGGGTCATATCAGAAAATCGGACGCTCCGTTCAAAAGTTATACCGAAAACAAGATTTTCTTCTTCTTCCCAAAATGAAATTTTAATTCTGTTTGTCAGTTTGTCAGTTTGTCAGTTTGTCTGTGTGTCCCAAAACATGGTTTTAAAGTCCTGAAAATTTGATATGATGTTCAACAGCTCGATATAAGAAACTTTAGTTCTACCACTTTTGGAAAAACCCGCTAGTTTAGCGGGAAAACAGCTAAAAATAGCTAAAATACGGAAGGCTGTAACTTCTAAACTACTGAAGCTACAGACTTGTGCTGTATCTCGTTTGAAAGGTATTTTGAAATGCTGTAAGCGCCCCCTATATGTAATTTGTGTAAATGTTATAGTTAAAAAGATATGCACAAAACAAATTTTTTTTTAACTTTTTTTTAGCTTTTTTTTATTTTTCTCAAAAACGGCTCTAACGATTTTCTTTAAAACTTTAAACTGTATAGCCCTTGAGATTCCTTAAATTTTGGTATATAACACATTACTGTAAAAAGTCACGTTTAAAAGTTATTCAGAAACGAAAATGGCCACTTATGCTAGCCCAAAACAACTAACGCTGCCTAAAAGCATTGAATTTAGTATGTGCGTATCCAAAATGTATTTTAGGGTCAAGAAATCGTTAAAATTGTTTTAAAGCGTTCCATTATACAATTCTTAAAATTAATAAATAAATAAATAAATAAGTAAATAAATAAATAAGTAAATAAATAAATAAGTAAATAAATAAATAAGTAAATAAATAAATAAGTAAATAAATAAATAAGTAAATAAATAAATAAGTAAATAAATAAATAAGTAAATAAATAAATAAATAAAAATAAATAAAAAAGTAAATAAAAATTAAATGAATAAATAAATAATTAAGTAAATAAAAAAATAAATTAAATTATTAATTAATAAATAAATAAGTAAATAAATAAATTCATAAATGGGCGGTTCTTTTACAAACCGATCACTTTTTATTGGGTCACATTTGTGATTTGCCTGAAACTTTTTTTACGTATACTATTCTGAAAATAAGTAAACACGCGTATCAGGATTTGACCGAAAAAAAATTATTTTTTTAGTTAGAATTTTTTTAAGTTGCCAAAAATCGTCAAATTTGGAAAAGTACCCTCTCATTGAAAATCTGTATCTCCGGTTATATGAATTGATTAACTTCATGTCTTTTTCATTAATTCCTCTTCTTTCAAAAAAAAATTTCTAAAAAAAAATGTTTCAATTTCTTAAAAATAAAAACAAATTAAGATTTAAAAAAAATGTTTAACCATTGCCCCCACAAAAAAAATTGTTTTTATTATTTTAATATATGCGCGTTTTTTCAATAGCCAAGCCATATGGGGACGACTCCTAGTCATGGTATTGGGGTACTTCGACTGTGGTCAAAACAAAAACTTCTGATATCAAACAAAAACACCTCTTAACGAGGTATAAAATAGTGACGATCGCACCTTCAACGTACAAAAGTTCTGATATCAAATTTTGTGACGAAAAATGATTTTAGATGCGACCAAATAAGTACGCTACCTAAAATTTATTCATTCGGCACGCTACAACAGAAAACTTTCGTGTAGATATTAAATATTTGTTAAAGCGGGTCGAAAGAGTAAATTTTAGGTAGCGTACTTATTTGGTCGCATCTAAAATCATTTTTCGTCACAAAATTTGATATCAGAACTTTTGTACGTTGAAGGTGCGATCGTCACTATTTTTATACCTCGTTAAGAGGTGTTTTTGTTTGATTAGTATTCATGTTGGAAAAATGTTTTTTATTGTCAAATAATTTTTATTTTATTTTTTATCTTAATATTTGTATTTTAATAAATAAATTTACATTTTTCTGCCTTTTTTAAAAACAAGTCCCACATTGCGTATACGTTATATTTACAAGAAATGAGTATTATTGAAATGCACTTTATTAAATTAAAATTCATTTTGGACAATTTTTTCTTTCTGTCAAATAAATTATATTTTATTTTTTCTTGATATATATATATATTAATTAGTTCATTTACATTTGTTCTACATTTTAATGCTTTCGGGGATAACGGTGCGTATACGTTATATTTACAAATTATGAGAAATATTAAAATGCACTTATAAAAATGCATACCAGACTTCCGTTTTAGTTTTTTTACTTCATAAATGCCTGTTTAATGACTGACTCTTTTTTTTAAATACAATTGCTTAACTTATTTTAAGAAAAACTCTAGTTAATGGTTTAAATATGTCCCCGTCTCTGTTTTAGTTGTTTTGTTTCCTGTTCACTTTTTTTGTGTAGTTATTTTCATAGCCATTGTGAATGTGTGTTTGTAAGTTTGTTGCCGGCAACGGAAATTTATTTTCACTTTTATTTTACGTCTAGAAACAGCGACAGAAGCAGCAGTAAACAGTAAACAAACAGGCAAACAAACAACAGTGAAACTTGCAATGCAATGCAAAAAAAAAACAAAAAAAAAAGAAAAGAGAGAGGAAAGAGCGAGAGATTTTCCGATTTTCCCAACAGTTCAGGCGGCAGTGCAGTTGCACAGCACAGTTACAGTAACACAGTGTGTAAAATGGCCGAAAACCGAATGGCATTCGGGCAATGGCTTTTCCGCTCGGCTTTTTCCGCTTTTCCGCTAAGGATAAGTTACTCGGCAGCTAGCCAGATTCTGTCATAACGGCTTCGGCACTCGTGGCGTTCGTTTCGCTTTTCCAGCAAACAATTAGCAGAGGCAAATTCCCAAAAATTCATTTCAATCCGCTTTCGAAAACGTTTTTCAAGTTCAACCTACCATCCACTTTTTGTTGCTGTGCTTTCAACGCGAGTTTTGCCAAATAAATAGAGTTTAAAACCCATAAAAAGAAAAACACTTGAAAATCAAAATAAAAACAAAACAAAAACCAACAAATATTTGATTTGATTCCGGAATCCAAAACAACAACACCAAAACAAGAAGCAGCAGCAGCAGCAGTAGCAGCAGCAAAACCGGCGGGTGAGTGTTAATTGGTTAACAAACAAAGTTTTAGCGGGTTAAATACCTACCATTTTGGTGATAAAAACTTCTTCTTTTTGTGTGCTGTTTGCCCGCCTTTTTGTATTTATTTATTATTTGGCCGGATTGTTTGCTTTAATCGCGGCCAAAACGGCTTCATTACGAAATCACAAAGCCAAATGATATAATTGTGGAAAATTATCATATCAGTTAGCGGCGGGAGTTACTGTAATTTATTTTCTGTATTTATTACCAATATTGCATAGGACTCGAAAACAAAATTTACATTCTATTGAACGGAATTTATTCAGGAATAAATTGTTGGGATATTTTTAATTGAATCATCTTGAAAAGCTAAAAGCTAAAAACTATTTACAATAAAACAAAAATATATTTAATAAATATTTCTTTTTTATTTATTTAAATATTTATTATTTTAGCCTAATTTTATTTAAATGTTTGTTATTTATATTTATTTATTATTTATAATAATTATTTATTTAAGCCCAAAGATACGCTTTATTTATTTATTAAATATTTATTTATTATTTTTTTAAATGTTTACTATTTTAATTCTTTGTTTTTCCTTTAACAAAGCAAATTTAAGGGAAACATTGAATAAATGTATATTAAAATAATTTAATTAAACCCTATTTATTAGGAAAAACTAGTTTGATTTAGATTATGTTGAGGATTTCTTCTAATAAAGCAATCTTTTTTTTAGTTTTTCCATTGTTTAATCATTTTTTGCAACTATTTTCGAACTTGTTGCGCAGCCTGCAAATGAGTTGCGCAAATGGAAAATCTGCACTCGCATCTGCCGCACTTATTCTGGGATAAATATTTATGAACCCGGGCGCTCTTCATTCCGACATATCCATATCAAATCATTTGCGGTTCAAATGTTTACACATGTCATACTTTTGCATATAACTTCATTATTGTATGATAAACAAGCTCCATTCTCACATTTTGCACCCTCCCAAAAAAGAAACTTGGAGATGCATTCCTTGCATCTTTTCAACTGGAGAAAACGACATTTAGTATTTATATTTCAAGAGTGTGCACTGCCATATAGTGCACCATATATATATGTAGCATATGAGGACGATGTGGGAGAGCTCGTTAGCATTGTCCAAAGTGCCGCGTGAAGTGTTTTTGTGTGCCGTTGGAAGAGACTTTAAATGTCCTTGACTCGCTCTCTCTAATGAACTGCGAAAATTGAGGTGGCGAATCCCCGACAGAGTCCATGTTGCAACCTGCAACCTGCAATCTGCTGCCTGCAATCTGCCATCTGCCCACCTCATTATCGGAACCAGAATTCTGCGGCCAACTTAAACGTTCTTGTAATCAAATTGTGCCACTTGCGAAAGTGCAATCCCATCTCGACCACATCTGTCCACTTCACCGTTTCGGTTGCACTTTAAAAAAGCCGAGAGGCAAAAGTTTCCAAATAGTTGAGTCAATTAAACTGCGCTCAGGTCCTTTCTTGGGTCCAACTTCTCAGGGCCACCGTACTATATATTAAACTCATAAGCCGCAGGAAAAGTTGGCGGGCCAACTTAATCGCATAACGAACTATTTTGGAACTTACTTTATAATCTCGTTATTAATATTTTGTTACGGTTCTCTATGAAAATTAATAAAGTTGAAATCATAATCAGATTTGTTCATAATTGATTAGACAATTTTTTGTTTGATTTATACAAAAATGTAATAGTTTATGCAGATTTTCCTAGATTTTATTCATTTTTTTAAATTTTTTTTTTGTTTTCTTTGGTATAAGAAAATAATTCCTAACTGAATATTGAATACTAAAACTTAATTTTGAAAAATATATTATATTTAAAAATAAACTTGAATAGTAATCCCCATTTGATTTTTGAAGACTATTTTTAAATATTTCTCCTTTTTATTTGATATATAAAGTTTATTTATAAATTATAAATTTGAGTATTATTTTTATTATAATTAATTTCATTATAAACTGAATAAATCTGATTCAATATTTATCTAAAAGCTGTACTGTATTGTGGCTGGGATTTTTGCAGTGCAGCGCCATGGCCGAAAACCTTTTCCTTCGCTTGTCAAGTGCTTCGCCCATTTTCCCCCACTTTCCCCCATTCTCCCCCACCTTTCGCATAACAAAAGTTCCTTCGCTCGAACTGTGTCAAATGCTTTTTTCGAGGGGAACAAGTGCGGAATGTGTCGAAGCACAAATAAAATGTTTGAATTGCGGATGCAAAGGCGAATTCCGGATTGGATTTTGTGTTTTGGATTTTCGGGGTATGGAGCTCGGTTGCACAGGTTTCGGTGGCGTATGCGTAATGTGCAAATAGTGCCAGCGCCGAAAATGTTGTTTATCAGCTGCGAGTTGGCAATTCTGCGATTCGGCGAGCAAGTGTCTAAACAAAAGAGCCAAGCGTAAACAAAATGGGTCTATTTCGGAGAGCGAGTTTCAGCCGCAATTAAATGGGGCACAGTAAAGCCCCGACGGGTGGACAGTGGCCCACAGAAACCGAAAATGGAACCATGTTAAGGGCCCTTCATCTAATTATATGTCCTTGTCGTTTCGTCTGAGCCATAAGCCACTCACACAACAACGTTCAAAATGATTGAGGGAAAGAGAAATATTTATTCTAAGTAAATCTTATATAATTATACATTTTTATACCCGTTACTAGAGTAGAGTAGAAGGGTATATTGTATTCGGGGAAAAATAAGTAACAGGTAAAGTACATATATATATTTTTGACCAGAGTCACTAGCCGAGTCGATCTAGCCATGTCGGTCCGTCTGTTGTCCGTCTGTCCGTCCGTGAGAACAGTGAGATCTCAGAAACTATAAGGATTAGAGAGTTGGTATTCAAAAAACATATTGTAGGGGTTCCTACGCAGCAACCTACCGAAACGTAGAAGAAAAATTTTAAATCGGACCTCTTAGTAAAAAGTTATAAGCAAATAATGAATTGTCCGCCACATAGATGGCGCCACTGTCATCCGACTGCTCGATTTGCCCTGCTTGCGACTGCTTGCTTTAGTTGAGTAACGGATATTTGATAGTCGGGGCACTCGAAAAACTCAGAAAAATAATCTTAACAAACTTATTTCATGATTTATTATTGTTTATGTTCATATTTACAGCCAAACAAACTCATTTACGCCCTTGTAAATAATTTTCTTAGACAAATAAAAATGCACGTTTGAAAATCCCTGACTTCGTGTTATTTCCCAATAGTTGCATGCTTTGTTTTCCGGAAATCAAAAAATTCCGTAGTGTCATATTTCCCGCATTTTCAGGGTTTTGAGTTAATATTATTTTTCATTTTGCGGAACCAATATAAAAGGGGGAAGTTTATTAAGCCAAGACTTTGAAAACGGAGTTGGGTGACGGGGACTTCAAAGGACTTCAAGCGCATGGTCTTAAATTGATTTTCAAGGGGTTTGGTGAGTTTAAAATAAATCCGATCTGCGTGCCGAATTTTCGCAAAATCAGCGTCATATCAGAGTGGGTATTTGGATCTATTTTAGGCACATCGGATGCCAAACATTTAGTTGCCGGGTCATAATTGTCGCGAGTGCTCAAATATCAATTGTTACGCAAGGCAAGTGAATCCGTTTCCAGCGTAACTAATTAATCACTCTTGGCTTCCCATTTAGCTCAGCTGAGCTTTTCTGATGTTTTGGGCTTTGTTGTTGCTTGGCTGGGGAGGGGGCGGGGGTGAAATGGATGAAAAAGGGGGCGTGGCAATTGTACAAATTGTGAACACAAAATGTGATTGAAATGTAACGCGGGGAAACAGAGGGGAAATCAATTAATATCTACCCTTTATGGCAGGCATAAAAACAGATGTATCTAAAAATACACATTTATTCATTCATTTTATGTGCAATTTTATTTGGTTTTTATCCTTTGTTACGCATTTGCCTTCTGACCTCCAATTTGAAATGCAATTGCACCCGGTTTTCCACTATGTGAAAATCGCATAAAATGCTTGGCCCTTTGGGATTCGTATAAAGACGGTTTGATACCCTAAAAAATTAAAGCTAATATGTAATTTATTTAATACAAAATAAATTGTAGAAAGCGGTTTTAGTTAAGGACTTTATGATTCTACTTAAAAATTAAATATTTCCATCATAATTCTTCTTAATAATATTAAATAATTCTTAAATTTATGCCCAATGATAGAATCCAATTATTGCATTTTTAAATAAATTAACATTTTGAACTAAATTTAAGTATTTAATATATTATATATCTTTGTTAATTCTTTTATTTATTTTAATTCTCGACATATCACTTTATTAAAGGATTTCTATCCACCATAAACCCATGAAAATCGTATTTTGGCCCTTGATTCCCAGAAAAAAGCGCTCTGTTTGCCTTTTTTACTGTTTGCCGCTTACATTTAACGCTGAATTTGATATATATGAAAAACAATTTATTGGCATCAGTGAGTGAAAATCGCATAAAAACAGCCGGCGGGGGAATTACGGGCAACGAAAAGGGATGTTGTTGAAACAATAAATCAATTATATAGTTCGTTTTTTTTTGGCATTTTTTTATAAAAATAAAAGAAAAACTTGGGAAGTAAGTGAAAACAGAACCTGAACCCAGGCAAAGTTTATTTTTAATCAAACGAAAGGGAATGGAAGCCATCGATTGACGTCAGTTGGGAAACGTTTCAAATGTTTGAGGACGATGCAGTCTGATAATCGGAAATCGGCAATCGCCATGAAAAACACCATACAACAAAAAAAATACGCTTCAACCGGATGCTTTTCCAGCGGAAGCCTGCAGCCATAAAATATTAACTAGAAACCTTAAATCTTAACTGGGGAATTGTGCCGAGAGATGGTGCACCAAATAAATAATATCAAGTAATAAAATCTAAGGGTTTAGAATTTTTTCTGAACATTTTTACTTCAACTTAAATTAAATAAATTTTTGTTCTCTTAAAAACGGTGTAAAAAATTTAAAAAAATATATATATAATTTTGTTTACTTTACATTTTGTACATACATTTACATTTACTTTACATACCAAAAAAGAATAAGAAGTTACATGAGTGTTTTATAATATATATTGTGGGTTTTAAGTGAAATTCTGAATATATTTTCTAAAAATTTCATAAAAACAAAGATATAAAAGTAGCTGCTTACCTAACGAAACATTTTTGTTTAGAACAAATTGATTCAAAACCTTCAAATTTCGAAAAATTCCAAAATTTGTTTATCAAAAAACCACTAAAATTGATTTATGTCTGACCATCAATTAAATATAGAACCATTTTCAAAAGACGTAGTGTTTTTATCCTTTCCTTGTTTTTTTCATTTATTAAATGTAACAAGTTTCCATGTTAAGTTTAAGTTTAAAAAATGTTAAAATATTATAATGATTATATTGAGATTAAAAGGTTTAACAAATGTAAGAATATTATAATGATTATATTGAGCTTAAGAAGTTTAAAAAATGTTTAAATATTATATACTCATT
Source organism: Drosophila mimetica (assembly GCA_037075245.1). Lineage (NCBI taxonomy): Eukaryota > Metazoa > Arthropoda > Insecta > Diptera > Drosophilidae > Drosophila > Drosophila mimetica. The sequence goes on along the minus strand of JBAMCH010000005.1, from coordinate 24,412,278 downwards.
ATATTATTATTGAGCCCAAGAGGTTTAAAAAAGTAAAAATATTATTCTGATTATATTAAGCTTACGAGGAATTAAATATTCTTGTTTACTCAAAAGATTTTACTTTTATTATAAAGCATTCCCCATTTTTTAATGGCCTCTAGGATCAGCGAATAGTTTTGGGCTAAGCTGCCACTAAAAGCATTTGAGGGAATTATGCTCAGCGGATTAAATTCCATTTATGTGGAGATCGGACAATGAAAAACGCGACTTCACCCTGCCAAAATTCGGGAAATCCTTCGAGTGCGAGTTGTAAGAGTTGACTGTCAATGGGCTGTAACCTATACACAGGCACACAAACACACTTGCACAAAAGGATGTCGCAGAGTGTGTGCGTGTGTGCGGCTCACAGGACGTGTTCTAGTTGTTGTTGTGGCAGAATTCTCAGCTAAATCGGCTTAGTGGAAACTCACAAACACACACAGACACCGACACAGACACACTAACACACTGAAGATGCCATTGGGATAAAGTGGGCGTGGCAATGGAGCGTCGCCTCTTAAATTTATTTGCGCATTTGAGCGCATTTAAAACGGAATTCGACGCCCCAGGCAATTGTGAGTGTGTGTGTGTGTGTGTGGGATCCTTGCACCTATGACTAGTCTACGTGACTTTCATAAACCTTGCACTTGCAATACACTGAGAAAAACCCGAAAAAAAGCTACATGATTTTATTATAATCAAATTTTTTAGAAAAAAATTTTGCTAATTTTAACTCTTTATTTATTCTAAAATATATTATTATTAAATTAAAAATTAAATTATTACCTAAAATATTTTTTTTTTAATATTTAACCATTTTTCAAAACCATTTAAAGGAAGATTTAATTTAAAATTTTCTTCTATGAATTTCATAAATACAATAACTCATCTTAAATGGTAACCACAACTCTTGGTGTTGATTAATTTACAGTCAAATAACCACAAGCCACAAATGCTTTTCATTTGCAATATCAATTTCAGTTACTGTCAATTAGGGCCAATATTTCAACTAATCAAAATACAAATAGACAGAATAAGGAATCCCATTTTAATTAATGTAAAATTCCTGATTTCTCGGCCAGTACATGTCAAACTGTGATAAAGTCTGTCGCTTTACGCGTTCGTTTTTGCACTTTTTCGAAGATTTTGTTATTGATTTTCGCCCACGTACGCCCACATGACATGTAACACATTATTATGCCATACTTTTATTTTCCACTTTTTTTTTTTTGGCCCAACAACTGCATTTGCCTTAGGCTAACAATGAGTGGGAAGAAGCAGAGCAAGATGCAGTGAAAGCGAAAGATGCATAAGAAGAAGAAGAAGCCCAGGGACCGGGGACCGCTTCTTCTTGTTCGGCTTCACATCCTTATGTCACATTACATTGCTTGGCTTTGTGTACGCCTGTGGGCATATAAATACAGTCAAATACACACCAACATTGGTGTGGCTGCACTGTGACAAATTTGGGGAAAACAACGAAGTGTGACCTTGCTCGGCTTAGCATGCCGTAAATTAGGACATTGTTAGTATATCTTGTTTAAAATGTACTTATAATGGAAATGAATACTTGAATATACATGTAATTTGATTTATTTTACCATTAAATAAATCTTTGAATATCTTCAAATATTTCTCACAGTGCACTTTAATTTGGCTAAAATCATGCTTAGTCTGGATTTTAAAGGAGCCTGCAAAACCGATCAAAAAGAAATTTAATCAAGCAACTAACTCAGTCGCCCCATCCGACATCGCCCCTTTGTGTCTAACATCCCCAGCGTCGACTTGTTGTCAATTTCATTTGGCTGCCATGGCAATTATACCCAGAGACTTTCTAATTGAATCGACGCCATTAGAGCGGCTACTGTCCCCCCGCACTTTGGCCCACTATTCGCCCACTTGCAACCCCATTTGTGATCCTTAATTTATGCACATCTCAGTTGTCCTTGCACAAGGCATGCAGAACATAATTGGCAAATTGCAATTGCCGGCACCACAAAGACGTCGACTGACTAATGTCAAATGAAAGTTGCTGTCACGACCACTAGTCCTGCTCCCGGTTCCAACCTCTTCTAAGTCCCACCCCGCTATTCATTCGGTTGAAAAGTCTTCCCGACGATATTTTCCTTGCGTAAAATAAGCTAAGGAGGCAATTAGACACTAACTGCATTGCCAGCTGAATTTAAAGAGCTCCCGATTCTGGAAATCAACCATTTAGGTACAGAGTTCGCAGCATAAGGCACAATAAAAAATTTTGAAAAAAAGTTTTAATTTTAAATGTAGATTGAGATAAAGTAAAGAGACATTTTCATAGGATAATATTTTAATTAATATATAAATATTTTAAAATAAAATATAAAAAATTGACCAATTTTAAATGAATTTTTAAGTTGTTATTTTAACATTTTTCATTACATTTTTCGCGGTGTATTGCTTGTGAGGAATATTCTGAAAGTGTAATGCAAGCTGGAGTTTGTGGGCAATTTTCTGGTGGGGCAAAAACAAGAGTTTTCGGGCACTCAAAAAAGGGGAGCCGAAAGGTAGTTATCTCCTGGGCGGCACAAGCCGCTAATTTCACTTAACTTGCTACAAATTTGCATACGGCAGGTGCCACATGAAACACTCACACAAACTGCGAGGCACTTTGGGCCACTCATAACCGATTCCCTTTGGGCCGCAACTATAAGCTGACTTTTCAACTTAATTTGGCAACATAAGTATTTAAGGGCCTAAGCCAACAGAGCCGGCAGCTATGGAAAAATGCCAAAAATTCTCCATAAGCTAGGTTTTTCATTCATTGTATGTAGGTTTGAGTTCAATTGTGTAGCCAAGAATCTGGAAAGGCGGTTGACTTTACATAACTCTGTGCTCACAACTAAACAAAAGTGGCAATAAAAACAAAAAGGGTTAACAAATCGTGTTTAATTTGGTAAAACATGTGAAAAAGATTTTTTTTAAGGTTTTCATTTTTTATTTAAGGTAATGAAGACTGGTAAATAAACTCAAAATATATAATATAATACAAAATTACATTTTTAGTTTTGTTTAAAAAAGGTTTTTCATTTATAATTTGTTTCATATTTTTTAGTAATAAACAAGGTACTTACTTTAATAAAAGAATTTTAAAAAATGTCTTAAAAAATAGGTAACCAATTAAAAACTTCTTATTCAACCCCACATGACGATGAACAAAGTTAAAGAGCTTGCGAGGAATTATCATTAATTTATTCTTACATTAAAAAGGATGTACTTTTCAAATATTTATAATCTGGAATAAAGGGAATGGAGAAAAAAAGTGGGGGAGAAATTCCGCGCAAACCGAGAAAGTTAATTAAATGCCAAAAGGCGAATGGCTTTAAGGACACCCACACACACACCATTGCACGGCGCGGTCAACTGTATCTGTGTGCGTCTGTCCATATCTGTGTGTGTGTGGGTGTGTGCTGGATTTATAGTTTTTTTTCCCCTCATACAAAGCAAGTGGCAAGGTCAGCCGTGAATTTTGATGGCAGGCCTAGCCGACGTCGTAGTCGTCTGTTGCAAAATGAGAGGAGAAAGCCTAAAAAGGGTGAAATAGAAAAATGGGAGGGCAACAAAAAAGAAGGGCGAAAATCATGGCAAGGACAACAAGAAAACTCGGCCAGCGCCATTGGTCATTTTGGTGGCCATTTGCCGGCGTACGAACAAAAAATACAAACAATAATTAAAAACTTTGGCCTGGTAAAGAGCAAAATAGAGGGAAAAAATCTCAAAAATATCCGCTAAGAGAATGCATCCTTTCGAGTTCTATATGCTATATGCAAAACTTTCGCCACTTCTGGCCAGAACTTCTCAATTGGCAGAGCCACACAGCTGAATGCCCATCATCGATGGCCAAGTGGACTTGGAAGTAAGGTATATTTGAAAATAAATGGCAAAGTAATAGGATCCAATAAAGGCGATTCAATTTATTGCCCACCATTGCAGACGAACCCAGAAGAAAAGCAGCGAAAAGGTAGAAGAAATAAAAGGCTGCGGGCAAAAGGAGCGCAAGTAACAAGGAATGCAATTATTAGGCTGTTCAACTTTCCTGCAGAGCTATTTTTAACACTATCGTTTAATGAGTTTCTTGTTCGTGAATTCCATTTACTTCGCTTGTTAATCCTGAATCCTGTTTAAATCGAAACAGAAATTGATTTATTCATTTCATAATTATTCTCATTCCCCTCTCTTTCTGGCGAGAACAAAAAGGATGCCATATCAAGATCAAGGTCACACTGTTTGCTCGCCACACTCAAACACACACATGGCCACACTCAAAGGCACACATGCTACAATTTTTTTTACAACAACTCATTTATAAGTAGAACAAGTGATGCATGGCAGTCGCCGCAGCTTTATATGCAAATCTTTGCCAGCCTCACTATCCCCATCTCCTTTCCTCCCCCACCCCCACTATCTGTCTCTTTCCCGCGGCAAGTGGAACATTTTAAGCATCTGCAAACACACACAAAAACATCGTATCGTGTTTGAGCCCTTCTTCTTCTCCTTCCGTCTCACTTCCTCCGCTTTGCTGTCCTGCTCTGCTGATTAACATAAATGGCAGGCCAAACTGCGGGGACAAAACTCAAAACTAGGGGCAAAAATAATGATAGTGAAATTAAATCAATAATATTTGAAGAGTTAATTATTTTTAATTATTTTTTTTTAAGAACCTTTTATACTGTTTTTTTTACATCTTTATCATCTTTTTATCATTTTTATAAATCCATTTTTATCTTATTATCTTCTTCTTAGTTCTCTGGAAATGTTTTTCTATTTCTCTGGAAATGTTTTCCTATTCTTGGAAATTTCTTAAAACAAACAAACTTTTTCTTTCTTATAATCTCTATTTAATATTTTATTAACCCAATACCATTTGTTGACCCACTGTTCCCTTACAAGACTTGAGATATTGCGATTACAGTGGACTCTGGGTATAACATTTCATTGCCGCATTGTCTTGCCCCAACCCCAGCCACGCCCACTCCGCCCTTTTACACACCCTCCCCCCTCCCCTTCCCCTTCCCCTCGCGAACTGTGGGCAGTAAAAAAACGTGGCATGTGCCCCAGCTTTTGTTTTGCGTCTTGTGTGTGTGTGAGTGTTTTTCATTTTTTTTTCTTTTTCATTCGTGTTTTGTGTGGATTGCGTAGCCGGAACAATGCAACAGTTTTTGGCCTGGCCAACCGAGTCTGGCAAACAAAGCCAGCCTTAATAATAATAACAACAATAATACACATAATACATAATAAGAAGAAAGCCTCCGTCTCCGCCTTCACCACCACCCACCGCCCACATAGAACAACCTCTTGGCGTTGTCTGATATTTCGGGGTCCTTTGTCTTTTGCGAGAGCAGAATGTGGAAAGTGCAGAGCGCAGCAGAAAAGCGAAAAATTTAAGCATTTCCCCCGTGGAAGGGGGATTTTAGTGATCGGCGAGGGGAAAGTCAACTGGCAGCTTAATTGAGGGCTACAGAGAAGGTATTCTTATGATTTTTTTGGCTAGCAATTAAGTTGAATGGCAAAATAAGACAGAATAGAACTAAAGCTGTATAAAACAGAAATTTTGAAGCCAGAGCTAAAGTGTAACAGCCATTTTGTTTGGTTTTTTAACACCTACCAAAACGTAAAAGAAATTATTTAAATCGGACCACACAGTAAAAAGTTATACGCAAATAATCACATAGATGGCACCACTTTCAAGGGACTGCTTAGTTTACCCTGCTTGCCACTGCTTGCTTTAGCTGAGTAACGGGTATTGGATTTAATTTCTCTCTTGTTGTATATAAATTTATCTCAAAAAAAAACAAATTTTAATGCAATTTATTCTTAGAAAAAAACAAGTAAAAACTCCGAATAAATTTACAAATACCACAAAAACACCCCTCACTAATGTAATCAATAAACATCATAACATTACGCAATTGAAATCATTTCACCCAAAAAGAGGCAAAAGTCTATTCTAATTAGAAGAGAGCGGGGATTTGGCCATCGAAGAAGCTGGAAATTCGTGCGTAATTGATAATCTGATTGATAAAAGCTACAACTATGGCGGGCTCATTGAAAACCCTTTTTCCGGGAATCAAAAATAAAGCGATGGAAATCATTTGATTAACTGATATATTATACGATATTGTTGTATTTCATTTCATTTCATTTCATTTAATTGTACATGTATTTTTGTGTGCGAGTGAGCAATCGATTGGTTGTGGCGCCCGCATTGTTTTGCGGTCGCCGTTGCGTATGCGTAATGAATTTTACGACCCATATTAATCATACGCCATGTGTGCGGGCGTTCTGCTGTTGTTGTTGTTGGGCCACTAACTGCAGTCGATTCAATTAGTATGCGAAATTAATCGTAGCGCGAATTACTGGACTCCAGCCAAGTCCAATTAGCCAGGAATCCCAGCCCCCAATCCCTTTGAAACCGTCGCCAAAACAGATATTTATTATCTAATCAGCCAGCCGATGTCCCAGTTTTCAGGGTCATCCTTGCCAGCATTTATCTCCCCAGTTACCGCATCAGCAGCCAAGGCCAACCGGATTGCATTTCTGCTCAAATCGCATTCTTTGAAATCGCATAGCCGCACTTTTCCGATAAATAGTTCGGTTTCAGCCGGTGCCAATTAAATATACATTAATTGATTTAATTATACGCCATTCGAGTTCGACACTTTACTCTCATATTTCACATAATTTCACTTTAAACGTTATGGCAGCCAGCGAATCTGATCCCAGGGAACAGCATTCAGCTCGCCTGATGCAATAAGACCGCTGCAATTTAAGCCAGATATATTTCACTTGCACCGCTTCTTTGCCATATATTTTTGTTTACTGACGAAAAAAAAAGTTTTCATCTTGTCTGTGGCTTTGGCCAAGCCCAGCTTCAAAGTTATGCTAATCTGAAGTACACTGCGAGAAAGTTTGAAATTTTTAAAAAATATGTATTTGATTTAATATAAAATATTTTGAGAATTATTTTGAAAATCAAAAACTAAAATTATCTTATTAAATTTTTCATACATTTTAAAAAAGGTTCTATAGATTTTTAAATTTTTCCTCAAGATAATATTTAAAAAAATTCTGCAGCATTTCTACATCATTTCTACATAATTTTTAGATTATTTATACATCATTTCTACATCATAAAAGTTTTTAAAATGAACATTTTCGTGTAGGCTTTTCTAAGAATCTCAAGTTGATCCTCAGACCTTTTATTTCTGTGTGTAGAAAACACAAAAGGCGAGTGGCGAAAAAAGCGTGCAGCCAAACGGAAACCCCAAAACCCCGAAAAACACAGAACGCAGAAACACACAGAAAACACAGAAAACACAGAAAACACCGAACTGCAGAGCGCAGCAAAGTATGCTACATAATTTTTTGTGCAGCAGGATATATGCCGGATATATGGCGTAAATGGTGGATGTGGCTGCGGAGGGCAGTAAGCTGCTTGGCCGACTTGCTCACAGCTCACAAACTCACAAAGGGAATGCCCAAAGAAGGCGCGCGGCGGTTGAAAGAGGGCGTAGCCACTTAGTGCCTGCCACATGGATGCAAAATGCGAAATGCGAAAACGCCGAGGATGCAAAATGCAAAATGCGAAAAAGCAGCGGGCAATTAGCCAACCGCAGTCAGCTGTTAGCGGATGACCCTTGACCTTGCCTCGCCTCATCAGCGACCCTCAATTAAAACCCACCCACAGCCACGCCCACACCCACGCCTACACCTTCTGGACACTCCACTCAATTGGCTTAATCCCCACCTGACAGCAAAGTCGAGTCCTTTTGATCCGTAATCCGGATTCCGGATTCCATTACAATTTTACATGACAATCCTGAGCGCCCGTGGTAGTGGGTTAACCCCTCGCTGTGCACTTTGACAGCGGCTGTCAGTGGGTTAAGTCCACCGAAAAAAAAAAAACGTTAAACAATATGCAGCTGTCAGCTTTGAGTTTCTCCGGCTTTCGCTTCCTGCCTTTCGCCCTTTTTCCTTTTCCGCTTATTGACGGCAGCTCAGCTCCGACTTGGCCATTACCATTCAGCTGCAGTTGCCGTTGCAGTTATTGCAGCCATGGTTATTTTGTATGCCATCTGCACTGATTGAATTCGAACTGGCGAAACATCACTGGAGAAAAAGTAACCATTTTGTGACCCTGATTTAGGTATTCAACTGCTATTTCATAAAAAAATAATACATGTTTCAGTTTTAAGGTCACACTGACAGTGTCTTATAATATACAAACACACTTGGTCACACTATTTCAATTTATTATATTTCTATTAATTTCTAAATCATTTTTAATGCTTTCAAATGGATTAAAAAGCAGTTGGGATAAATTAATATAATCCTCTAACACTAAATTCTATAATATTACCTAGGCAAGATATTTTTTCAGTGTGCACACACTCGTTTCTACAGCCTGCTATAATGGCAAGAAATCGCGCCTTGCTTTTGAAGCTGTTTACAATTAGAAAAGCGTACTTTGTATTTTCCTGTACCATCCATAATGAAATGCAGAGAAGGAAGTATTGAACTATGAGATAAGAAATGAAATTTCTATGCAGTTTTTTTTGTTGGTGAGGAAAAAGCTCTACCGAAATCATCAATACCAGAATCAATTTACTCACCTAAAACCATTAAAGCAAAAACGTGTTGTCTGCAAGGAACAGTAAAGCAAATGTGTGATGATGTAAGGTAGAAATGGAGCACTTCTTCACTTATTATTCTTGGAACTTCACATCTGTGAACCACTTCATTCAGCTCTTCATATAACAAATCGAAGCCTTAAAGCCTCTTTTATTTCTGGCCAACGATAATAACGACATTTTGTGACAATAAATTGAGGGGTCGAAAATGGGATGGGCAGTAATAACAACATAATTATGCATAATTGTATTGCGAACAATTAGAATCAAATCATTATTTTTATGTCATTCGAAACGCGAACGCAAAACCGCTGGGGCAGCTAAACGAGTCGAGGGAACGGTGAAGATACATCTACAGATAGGTAGATATATAGCATCAGATTCACGGATAGTCGGCGGTGCAGAGAAGCTGAAAAGCGGAGGAGCAGGGAGGCAGAAAAGCAGGCGACCACAACAATCAGCCAACGAACCAAAACGAGAGTTACGAGAATTATTCTGGCAGTTCGCCAAATATATAAAAATACAACAAAGCTGCACTGGGAAAAAATTATAAACTAATATTGTAAAATAAAAGATCATCTTCAAACTCCACTTTCTCAGGCAGTCTTCATTAATTTTATATCTATTATTATTATTATTATTATATTTTATATTGGAGGAATATAAATTGATTAGAAATAAATCGAAGCAAAACAGGATATAATAAGATTTTAAAAATGTAATAATCCTCTCAGGAATACGTAGAAAATACAGTTAAAACCATCCAAAATTATTTCAAATTATTAAGGATCCCTGTCTAATGTTTTTCCTTTGTGTGCATACCTATATGTAGGGTTTGGGGTGGGCAAAAAAGCGCCAGTGCCGCTCAGATCCTGTTGCCTCGTTGTCAAGGTCTGGCTGCGACTTGTGCCGGGCTAACGAGTAAAGAATTTCCTTCGTGGCCAGAGCTTAGAGGGGGTGGGTTAGGCGGGAGTGGGCGGGCGGTGGGTGGGCTTGTGGGATGCCAGGCAGCCAATTTGGGGCCACTGCCGCGCTGCCAATCTGCCAGCACCCTGGGCCACAAAACATCGAGGTGAACGAGAGCAAACAAGCGACGAACCTTGGATGTCCCTGCACGCTTCGAAATATTTTTATACATTTTAGAAATCATAGCAATTTAGATAATGCCGAAATCGTATCTAAATAAAATAGATTATTTAGGTTTCTTATGAATAAATCCGTCTTCAAAAATTTTAATTGGTAAAAAAAGAATTTTGTAGACCATTTAATTTATTTGATTTTGATAGATTGATAAATTTTTCTAAAAAAAAATTTGTTTTATTTTTTATTTTTAATTTTGGCCTATTTCTAATAGTTTTTTTTTAACAAATCATTCGATAGATTGATTTTCCTATAAAATAAATTTTGGTAATTTCTTTTGTCATATTTTTTGTTCAGTGTACAGTGCGTTCCCCTGCCATACCGATGATTGGATGAGTTTTCGGAAGGTAGGGAACCCGGTCTGGCTGGGGTTCACAGGTTCAGAGGTTTGGCCATCAACAGGTGCCCGTTAAAGCTCTGCAAATTTGAATAAACATTATGTAACTAGCTTATTATTGAGTAACGCTGTAACGAATATTTTCAGCCGGTGTTTTACGTAAGCTGTTTGCGTAAGTCTCATCCCTATTTGGGTTGGTCAGTGAACTCCTGGGCGCTGAACAAATTGCATAATGTGTGTGCAGACACCATTAAAGACACCATGTATTTGTTGCAGTTATCAAGCAAAAGTAGGATCCAATTATTCTTTATCTTTGCTTGATTTGAAACTGAAATCTATGGAAATTTGAGTAATCGATTACGAAACCCTCAATTGTATGAATGCCCCTATACCATTTCATAGACACCATTGAGAGCAAATGGTGTAGAAAGTGCCAGCTGCTCGGAGAAAAGGGAATCTCTTGTATTGTCAGCCACTTAAATTCAATTGTCATTTAAATGATTTGAGAACAAACACAAATTGAAAATTGAAAGCAAAATGGAGCGGCGATTAAACAAAGTGGTTAACTCTTTTGTGGCCTCGATATTCCCCTTTTGAGAAAGCCGCCACAAAATTGCATCGAAAGACTGTCGACTGTCCATGCTGAAGACAGTAATCCATTGAGAATCTTTAATTCATGTCGTGCCATTCGAGCGTCTTTTGTTGGTCAAATAACACTCGGAGAAAAACTGATTAGGTTCTTAAAAATCTCAGTAAATATTTCAAAGTATTATTAATATTTTTAAATAAAGTAAATTTATATTGAATATCTGTAAAATATTTTAACTTCAAAGTGACACCTTTTAAACATAATATACATTTTTTTATATTACCAACTTGTTCCAATATCGATTTAATATGGAATTTCTTCAAATCTTCAATAATTCCCTATGATTTTTCGTAGCCGTGTATTATGGAATAATACTCCTTTGCTTATGCCATCTTGAAAAAGTATCCTCCGAGCGGCATTGACACTGAACCTGACACTGGAACCGGGGTACGGTTGGCACAGTGAACACACTGGCGCAGTTACGGCTACAGGTACTGCCATCTGCCCTATTTACTTTCGTTTATTATATGGCGACTGTAGCTGGCGGTGCCAGCGAGTGTACGAATGGCAGTAAGTGCCGCTAGGCCGGCACGTTTTCTGACTCTGTCCTGTCTGTCCCAATGATATTGATTTATAGAGTGTCAATCTGGCAAATTGCACAGCAATAGCGTAATCAGTAATGCAACAGTTGCACACACACCCGCTCACAGTATGGAAATTTCCGAATCTGACGAGCGGGGGGGCAAATGGAAAATGGGGGAAATCTGTGCGGGGCTGAAGAAGACTCGATGGCATTCAATACAGAAGAAGGCCGCACAAAACAACTTGACGAGCTGTCAAAATCTGTTCGGCCTGTCAAATGGATTTCCATATAAAATATCAACATTGAAATCGCCGAGGCGCAATCCGGGGACTCGCATTCATTCATTAGACTTTCGCCCCTTTAGAAATTTTCCCTTTTTCGGTGAGTTTTCTTTAGTTATTCAATTACAAGCCCGTGACCAAGACACTTGCATCGATCCAAGATGTGAAGGAAAAACAAAACTGTGGAGAACAAAAACTGCTTTGCAGCTGCTTGCACTGAAAGAAATGTTTTTGAAAAGTTTTTGGAGGATTGTAATCATTTTATGGCAATTTTTCTCTTCAAAATGTATTTTCTTATGAATTTCTGTCTTAGTTTTGCCACTTTTTATTATTATTTTATCTAGAGATTTCCCAATCCTTTTGATTTAACTCCCACACCTATTTTCTCGCTGTGTAACCAACGGCAAACAGTGGCAGTTTCAATGCCAAATTGTATAAGCAGCTGCAGTAGCTCAGCCAAGCGGCAAATGTCCTGCGGTGACAAAAGCAAAGCACCACCCACTTTTGGGATGCCATAAGATTCTGGCCAAAAGGTGATGTAACCGTGACCCCCGATACCCCCCGAAACTACCCCCTCCCCCGACTAGAATCGCCTTTTAATGTGGCCACTTGTCTGGCCTCTCACTTTTCCGAGGGAAATCCCTTAAATTTAAGATTAATTTCGCTGCTGTTTAAACATTTGCCCAAACTTTCAATTGGAAAATCCTTTGTTGCGACTTAATTGGCCCGGATCCACAGACTACAGTGCGTTTCGCAACAACAACAACAACAGCAACAGAAAAATGCGATGCAAATAAATAGAGAGCTGCAAGATAAGTAATTTAGATTTGCCGCACTCGCAATTAGAGAATCCTTTGTGGCACCTTAATTGGCACAAACAAATGCAGACCAACATTAATGAGCTTCCGGAAAAATAAATAAAATTAATTGGCCAGCTCATTGGAAGGACATTATTTAAAAATTATTTGGTTCTTATATCGTGAAACATAACTAATTTTATTGGGAAGAAAGTTACTTGATTTCAAGAGAAAAAAATCCTAAATAAATTAACAACTGAAATATTCTAAAACATAACTCATATTATTAAAAAAAAAGTTACTGAAACTTAACAAATATTATTAGAAAGAAAGTTACTTGATTTCAAGAAAAAAAAATCTTAAAAAGCAAGTAACTAAATACAAAACTTAAGCAATTTTTTTATAAATTGATTTACTTGATAACTTTACAACATAATATACCATTTTTGATCGAGTGTTCCACCTATTTTACTTATAGATACTTTGCTAAGAGGTACTTATAACTATATTAATTATTTAAATTGGTTTTACACTCCCCAACCGCACTGTACTTGCTATGGCAACACTGGGCTAAAGAAATCCCGCAGTGAAAAGTCTTTTGGCTTGTCAAATAGCGCGAAAAACTTTTCAAATAGCTCCGCTACTCGCCTAACCAAGCCCACCCAATTTTCCGAGCACATTTCCCTCATTTCCCACCCACTTTTCATCTGCCTGCCGCCCACATTTCACCACTTTTCCCACTAGCCTTTTGTTAGCGAGCATTGGCCCATTCAATGCATTTCGTCTCTCTGAATGGGAGCTCTTGAGATTCATTTTCTTTCATTTTCATTTTTCTGCCCATAATTATGGCAAAGAAATATACGAAAAACACGCCCCAACGCCTGCAGATGGGGTTTCCCTGGGTTCTCCGATTTTCACCGGGCCTACGATACGAGTACGAGAAAGAAAAACACAAAGTCTTGGAAAAAAAAACCAAGAGAGAACTACACTTTGGGCGATGAAAATGTTAAAACAATCGATCGGCTGAAAGGGCACGCCCATTATTTAGGGCTCAATCATCAACCCAATTTTCAAGTCGAGCGACGTCAGTTAAAATTACTTTTTAATGCTGTCGATTGTCGATTGTCGATTGCACTTTTAAAGCTCCATCGAGTAACGCATGGAAATCCACATAAATCCTTGATTGTTTTCCTACCCATACAAATGGCATTGACAACTTATTTGGAGCATTGCGATGCGTGTTAAATAATTAAGTTACTGAGTGTTCAATAAGAAAGTTGATTAATTATTAAAATCAACCCAGCATGATGGGCATGAAATTGTAAACAAATTGAAACCGAAATTAAATTGCTTAGAAGCGGAAAAAATATGCCAGGGACGTAAATATAAAAACTAGTTTCTGCGATGTAAGAAAATGTTTCATAAACTTACTACTCAAAATATAAGGAAATATAAAAATTAAATTAATAGCTACTACAAATTTTTAGGGATTTTAAATGAAAACAAGAGAGCAAGCAGTGTCAAGCAGTGTCAAGCAGTGCAAAGCTAAGTGGCGCCATCTATGTGGCAGGAAATTCCTTAATTGTCTATAACTTTTTACTGAGTGGTCCGATCTGAAAAATCTTCTACATTTCAATAGGTATTAATATACTTAAGCCCTAGCTTCAAAACCCCACAGCTTCTCGCGGTTACTTTGGATTAAAAAATAGTATTTTATTCCACATTATATAATTCAATTTAAATTACTATCTTCTTAATTTAAACCCCTTTGACGGCTTTTCCCTTTGCTGGGGCCAACATTAAATTACACAAGTGTTTAATCGGGTCCCTTGAGCAGCCAACCACCCTTCAACCCCCTGCCAACCCCTTAACCCCTGGGCGCACCGCACTTTAACCCGCTGCAACTGCTGCCAAGTGACCCAAATCACAGTCTGCCGTCTGCGGTGCTCGTCTGCTTGGAAATGTGGAAATGCGAAGGAGCCGGATTCAGCATCCAGTTAGTTATCCAAACCAATCCAGATCCTTTGGTCCTCGCCCGGCTTTTCAGATGACTTTGGAGAAGCTTTTGCGCTTAGTTAGCTTAATTACGAACGCGCTCAGAGAATCGGTCCGCTGCAGCGATAAGTATCGATTAGTATCGCCAAAGCGAGTACTTAGCATGAGCGTTCTACATAAGAAGAGTAATCAAGGTCCCACAGAGGGATATATTAAAAAATACGGTGTCGAATAGGGAAAATATATTTACAAAATATTAAAAAAATTTATAAAATACAGTATATAACTTCTATATTTGTATTATAACAAATTCGAAATTTTTTTATAATATTTTATAATCCCATATTTATTTTGACGTATTATTTAAATATTTTTATTATATTTTTAGATAATTAGTATCTATAATATTATTTATAATATTAATGCTTGGAAATACATATAAAAATCTGTATATAACTTCTATATTTGTATTATAACAAATTCTAAAGATTTATTAAAATTTGTTTATAATACTTTCTTATTTTCACGTATTATAAAAGTTTATTTAAATATTTTTATTATATTTGTAGATAATTAAGATCTTTAATATTATAACCGAAATTATGATATTATTAAAACTAGTCTCATACATTATTTTTTCCTGGTGCATTATATTCTGGCTCTGGTTTTATGCAACCCAAATATTGAGGAGGACAAAGCCGGAGGAATGCCTCCAGGGATGGGAGAACGTGGGCTGTACTACATATACTTTATACTAGACGAATATCCTGCATGCATATGTGAGCAGCGACTACTGGCGAAATTGAAATTCTTATGAAATTATATAAAATGCACTCAAAGGCATTTTCGGGGCAGCTTAGCAACATCAACAACTTTTGGGCACTTTGGAGCGTTTTGCGTTTGGGCGACCGTCCTCCGGATGGCTTGTTTACGCAATTCCGGAAAGGAACGGCATGTGGCTCGCTCCTCGCTCCCCGGTTCCCCGCTCTCTGGACCACAAAAAAACATCCTGTGCCATTCCGTTTTTATATTTCTTCACTGCTCGTGGCATAAAAACCAAGACAAGAAGAAATCATAATTTGTTATGTCATTATCATTGAAGTAATTTACATTCCGTTTAGCCTTGGCGACAAATGGCGGAGATGGTGGAAATGTAATTCTACCATTAAAATGGCTTTATTTTTATTCCAGCCAGAAATCTTGTTCTCGAGAAAATGGGGCACTAATGATGAGCGAGAAATGGTTTCCAAAAGCGCAATTGCATCAACAAAAATGGGGAAAACCATTTGAAATTATATATTATTTGATCAATAAGTGCAATATTAGATACCTTTCCACATTAAATGGTTCTTGAGTCTTCAATAAAGGCTTTTAGCTCTGGCTCTGTTAATCTGTTGCTTTGGCAGAGATTACATTACTGCGATAAGAACAGGGACATGAGATGTGCTGCCTTGAATTGAAAAGAGGGAAACTGCAGCTCATTGGAATCCAACACACGACCCGTGCACAGAGAGAAAAATGTGTTCATATTTTAAAATTACGGTAATAATGGTTTCACAGCAAAATATAGTCCAAACTTAAAAAAACAAATTTATCTATTATATAGATAATATTTTAATAATATTTATTAAATTAATATTTTTCAACCTTGCTATACAAATCCTAAAAATGAATTTTAAAAAATCTTGTATTTTTATTATTTTTGAGTATTTAAAATGTTATGAAAACTGAAAATACTCGCCTAGCAAATTGATATCAATATGTTTTCTTTATTCTACGTGCATGTGCTCCTGGCCATTTGCCATTTCACCAGACATAATCCCGGCAATCGGTGCGATGTGGGTGATACGAATACGAATACGTATTCGAATCGGAATGGGAATGCGAATGCCAATGATATGTGTACATATATGGATGGCATAGAGTGCGAGTGCGGAAAACACTGTGATGATGTGTGAGCTGTGGGCCGTGATGTTTGCACTCCGGTGCAGCGATGCTATAAATAAGCCGGGTATTTATTAGGGGGCAATCATAAACTGCGTTAACAACGGGCACTCTGCCAACGAGAACAAGATCCGGTAAACAAAGGAGCCCCTTCGCATGTCTCATTGTGCGATAAGCTTTCAATTAATTCTGACCCCCGGATAACGGGGCGTATGGGCAACGGAAGTTGGGAACTGGGAACTGGGAACTGAGAACTGGGAAAGGATCAATTTTCAATTGCATCCAGTGCACATGGGTTTCATATATGTGTGTCGTATATGCTAATACCCAAAGACAAAGGTCGCATTCACATCGCAGATTGAATAAAGCAAACATGGGTGAACATTAGCTACCAAGTTAATCCGATTAAGTGTTCTCCAGGAAATGCCAATCTTGGATCCTTGGGGATTATATTGTTTAAATAGATGGAATTGGAAACCAGAATATTATGAGAATATTTAAAAAATATTATATATTTTATTTATAAGCTATGCATATAAAAAACTTATAATTCAGATCCTTAAGGATTATGTATAGTTTAAATACATTAAATAGGAACCTTTACGAGGGAAAATTATGGGGATTTTAGGTCTTTATGTTGATTTAAAAAAATATTTTAAATTTTATTTATTAACTCTGCGTATTAAAAACTTATTATAAAAAAAAAGTTTAATTAATTTCCGACTATCCTTTATTTTTAGCACTTTCACTATGTGGTCCTTGGCAAAATGACCCTCCTGTCGAACATCCTCGACTGCGGAGGTGGCACTTCCGCCCAGCGCTTCGCCCGCTTGCTGCGCCAGTCCAGCTCGTCAGGATCCCCATCGGGATCCCCATCGGCCTCCTCATCCTCATCCCCATCCGCTTCTGCATCTGCATCATCTGGCACCACGTTCGAATCCAAATCCATGCTGGAGCCGACATCCTCGCAAATCCTGCCGACCGGACGAGTGCCAATCCTGCACGATTTCGACTTTGATGCATCCACAACGGAATCGCCGGGAACCTACGTCCTCGATGGCGTTGCCAGCGTTGCCAAAATGGCCCTGGAGCCCACGGTTATGGACACTGTCCTGCCCGATTCGGATCCGGATCAGGTCCTCAGTAATCTCAACATCAGCGCACCATGGAATTTAACGCTCGCCTCGGCGGCGGCCACCAATTTCGAGAACTGTTCGGCGCTTTTTGTCAATTACACCCTACCACAAACAGGTAAGAGGGTTCTTTAGTTAACTATCTATAACAGGGTGTTGAAAAATATACATAAATTATTTATAAAGTCCAGTGTAAAAATCATACGTGTACAGCCAAAAACAAAAACGATATGAAACGTATATCGATTTTACATTATGTAATATCAATTTTAACTTGATATGTGGCCAGGTAAATTTGATATGGTCGAAAACGTAAAAACGCTTCCACTCACGACATTTTGCTCGCCATATTGCTTCTTGTTCTCTTTTTCGAATCTCCGAGAAAGAGAATTCAGCAAGATGATATTATTTAACATAAATTTGATGAATATTTCATGTAAAAACGATATGGGTATGAAATCCATGTAAATTTCATATCGATTTTACGGTAATTTGTGCACAAATTCAATATTTTAACACTCTGTATTTTTGTTTTTTCTGGATAGGACTCTACTGCAACTGGACCTGGGACACATTGCTCTGCTGGCCACCCACTCCGGCGGGAGTCCTTGCGCGAATGAATTGTCCTGCCGGCTTTCATGGCGTAGATACGCGGAGTAAGTTTTTTAATCAAGTTACTAGGAAAACCATTAGTGGATCACAGAATAGATTTATTAGACACATATATTTATTAGATTTATTAGCTAACCAAGCAGATTTCTGGCTTTTGTCGCCTGATTAAAAGTCATAAGACACAACCTGCGGTTATTATGCCATCCAAATTCCATATCTGGCGGTCACAATTATACGGATCATTAGCTGGGAATCCGTTCAAGTGCTGCACGGCAAACAATTACTTGATTTCGTATTCATCGAAAGGATGTCAATATTTACATGCATGACTGACGCGTCCATTCAACCGCACTACCAACCGACCACCGGTCCTGCCCCCCGTTTACGTTTAACCCTTTATATCCGATATATATCCCGACGAGGTCACCGACGAAACTGGGCCGAAAGTGGGCGTGGCCGGATGGGCAAGGGGAGGGCCTGTTGTCCAGGTGTTCCATGTTCATACCTTCAACTGAGCTTCGCCCGTTTAACAAGGTTTAAAACACCAGCCAATCGATTGCTTAATTACGATCCGAAATGGTTCCGACCCCTGCGATATGCTAGCCCGCCAGTTTGAACGCTTGCCAAGGGGGAATTGGTATTTAATAACCATGGGCCGGAATACACTGAAAGAATAAGTTTCACATTCTTGGAGACATGGAGCTCAGAAATTGAATTACCTAATTTTACCTATAAATTTTAGAAAAACATTTTATCTTATATTATTGCTTACCATTTATGAGTTCATGGATCCCTGAGATTTCGAAACCTTATTTTTAAGCGTATCCCAAAAAGCTTGATATTTTCTCCGAGTGCATCATTTCCCTGGCCTCATTTTCCCGGGCCGTGTCTAGATGTTTAGCCCCAATCTTTACAGCTGGACGAGGTCGCCCATTCGATTGGCATAATTGCACTTGTCAGTCAGTGTGTCACAGTTCGATTACAGTCATTAATCCGCCAGTTCCCCCTTTTTTCAACCGCCGCCTCCACCTCCTCTTCGATTCGCAGAATTCGCCATCCGAAAGTGCGAGCTGGATGGCCGTTGGGGCAGCCGACCGAATGCCACGGAGGTGAGTCCGCCAGGATGGACGGACTATGGGCCGTGCTACAAGCCGGAGATAATCCGCCTCATGGAGCAGATGGGCAGCAAGAACTTTGATGTGAGTGTTGAGCTCATGCCAATTTCAGGATCATATGGTTAGGGATAATATCATATCTTTATAGCTCTACATAGACATAGCCTGGAAGACTAGAACCCTGGAGATCGTGGGCCTCTGCCTCTCCCTCTTCGCCCTGATTGTCTCCCTGCTGATCTTCTGCACATTCCGCTCGCTGCGGAATAATCGCACCAAGATCCACAAGAACCTCTTCGTTGCCATGGTGCTGCAGGTGATCATCCGGCTGACCTTGTATTTGGATCAATACCGCCGGGGAAACAAGGAGGCCGCCACCAACACGAGTCTCTCCGTCATTGAAAACACGGTAGGTTGGGGCAGAAAATGTATCATAATCTCTATAATCTAATAGATCTCTAATAGAAGATTGCTTAAAATAAGTTAAGATCAGTTATGAATTCGTAAATTATAGAAATAACTCAACATTTGTGATATCTCTTAATTGATTACCCACATATGTTTGATCTACAGCCCTACTTGTGTGAGGCCTCATATGTACTTCTGGAGTACGCTCGCACCGCCATGTTTATGTGGATGTTCATCGAGGGACTCTACCTGCACAACATGGTGACGGTGGCCGTTTTCCAGGGCAGTTTCCCGCTCAAGTTTTTCTCGCGACTTGGCTGGGGGTTTCCCATTCTGATGACCACCGTTTGGGCGAGATGTACGGTGATGTATATGGACACTACGCTGGGCGAGTGCTTGTGGAACTATAATCTCACGCCCTACTACTGGATCCTCGAAGGTCCTCGACTAGCGGTTATACTGGTTTGTTCGAAATAACACTGACTATAAAACTGAATAACATAAAAACTAATATATTTGCAGCTGAATTTTTGTTTCCTGGTAAATATCATCCGTGTGCTAGTGATGAAGTTGCGCCAATCGCAGGCCAGCGATATAGAACAGACTCGAAAAGCCGTTAGAGCAGCGATAGTCCTTCTACCACTTTTGGGTATTACCAATATACTGCACCAGATGGCTCCACTGAAAACGGCCACGAACTTTGCGGTCTGGTCGTATGTCACCCACTTTCTCACCTCGTTCCAGGGATTTTTTATAGCGCTCATTTACTGCTTTCTAAATGGCGAGGTAAGCTATGGTGTTTAAGGACCCTTTGAGCGAAAGAATGGTATAGGGGATGTCATGAAAAATTTTAATTTTCCCAAATCAGCCGGAGAGTGCACTAATATTAATTATCAGGTTGTTATCGGCTCAGAACAGTTCGCCGTTTTAATATCGGAACATTTTTGCAAAAATTAGAGCAAAAACAATTTATACGAAAAATCAGATTTTGGCCAAAAATCGAAATTTTCATTTTCCGCCAATATAAAATACAGTATTTTTGCTATAAAAATGGAACTAATTGTCCAAATATGGAATGGGATACCTTCCTGAACTCGTAGTTAAATTCTCTAAAACTTGGCGTTTCCAGAAAAAAAAGTTATTTTTTTGAAATTTTTTTCAAAAAATTGTGATGCAACCCCTTACAAAAAAATCGAAAATTTGAAAAATTTTAATTTTTCCAAATCAGCCGGAGAGTGCACTAATATTAATTATAAGGTTGTTATCTGCTCAAAACAGTTTGCCTTTTTAATATCGGAGCATTTTTGCAAAAATTAGAGCAAAATCAAATTTTAGAAAAAATCAGATTTTGGCCAAAAATTGAAATTTTCATTTTCCGCCAATATAAAATACAGTATTTTGGATATAAAATTGGAACTAATTGTCCAAATATGGAATGGGATACCTTCCTGAACTCGTAGTTAAATTCTCTAAAACTTGGCGTTTCCAGAAAAAAAAAGTTATTTTTTTGACATTTTTTTCAAAAAATTGTAATGCAACCCCTTACAAAAAAATCGAAAATTTGAAAAATTTTAATTTTTCCAAATCAGCCGGAGAGTGCACTAATATTAATTATAAGGTTGTTATCTGCTCAAAACAGTTTGCCGTTTTAATATCGGAGCATTTTTGCAAAAATTAGAGCAAAATCAAATTTTAGAAAAAATCAGATTTTGGCCAAAAATTGAAATTTTTATTTTCCGCCAATATAAAATACAGTATTTTGGCTATAAAATTGGAACTAATTGTCCAAATATGGAATGGGATACCTTCCTGAGCTCGTAGTTAAATTATCTAAAACTTGGCGTTTCCAGAAAAAAAAATAATTTTTTTGAAATTTTTTTGAAAAAATTGTGATGCTACCCCTTACAAAAAAATCGAAAATTTGAAAAAATTTTAATTTTCCCAAATCAGCCGGAGAGTGCACTAATATTAATTATAAGGTTGTTATCTGCTCAAAACAGTTTGCCGTTTTAATATCGGAGCATTTTTGCAAAAATTAGAGCAAAATCAAATTTTAGAAAAAATCAGATTTTGGACAAAAATTGAAATTTTCATTTTCCGCCAATATAAAATACAGTATTTTGGCTATAAAATTGGAACTAATTGTCCAAATATGGAATGGGATACCTTCCTGAACTCGTAGTTAAATTCTCTAAAACTTGGCGTTTCCAGAAAAAAAAATTATTTTTTTGAATTTTTTTTCAAAAAAATTCAAAAAAAATTTAATCATTGTGATCATTTAAATCATTTAAAAATGATTTTAAAACTTTTGCAATTTTTGTGGCATCCTCAAATGATTTAAATATTTTCTAAAATCTAAAAAATATTACATTCAAGGTCCGCGCTGTTCTGCTGAAGAGTCTGGCCACCCAGCTGTCGGTTCGAGGTCATCCGGAATGGGCGCCCAAGAGGGCGTCCATGTACTCGGGTGCCTACAATACGGCGCCGGATACAGATGCAGTGCAGCCCGCGGGCGATCCATCGGCCACCGGAAAGCGGTAAGCTTGCGACTTCTTTTTTTTTCAAACCTATTATGATTCTACTGCGAGCATCAAATATATCACCGGCAGGATATCACCGCCGCATAAAAGGCTAAATGGCAGAAAGCCGAGCAGTGCCAGCATTGTGATGATCCATGAGCCACAACAGCGCCACAGATTGATTCCCCGACTGCAAAACAAAGCGCGGGAGAGGAGCAAGGATCGGGTGGAGAAGGCGGATGCGGAAGCGGAACCAAATGCAGATCCGGCCATCTCGCGCATTCACAGCAAAGAGTCGGGGAGCGGGAGCACGGGATCACAGAATCGCGGCTCCAAGTGGATCATGGGCATCTGCTTTCGGGGTCAAAAGGTACTGAGAGTACCGTCAGCGTCATCCGTGCCACCCGAGTCAGTTGTATTTGAGTTGTCAGAGCAGTAGCCCAAACCAACTAGCCGTAGATGTAGCCATATAGCCGTAGACAAATAGCCGTAGAAGTAGCCAACGCCATATAGCCCACAACCACAGTAGTCAGCACCCATATCCATCAAAACGGAAATGCCCCCAGAACAAACTTTCCCAACCAAAAATTCCTTCTGCATTTTTTTGACTTTTTCTTTAATGTCACAAGAAAATCAAGCCAAAATTAAAAAAATATAGATTTAAATTTCAACATGTACCATTTAAGGTTCCCTGATAAATCCCAAAAAAAAATCATTGATTTTTAGCTTTATCTAATCCTAAAAAGTTACATTAAATTAGAATCGAGATAACTGTTGAGCTATAGATTTTCATTTCATAACTTGAACCTTTAAACTGAGCGTAAGTCTATAGTATAACCATAATATTTGTTTTTTTAATTTTCCTAACATTTTCCCAATCTTAATTTTGGCTTGTGTCTCTTGCGTCCCGTGTAAATTTGTATATATATTACTTCATGTAGGACAGATCCGATCCTTCCTCGAAAGCTTCGAACCCAAAGTCCTGTGCCAATTAAAATTACCCTAAAATTTCTACTTAATATATCTGATGACAATAAATCTCTAATAGCGCCACATTCTGTTCTGGACACGCAAATACACTCAAAAACACTCGCACACGGTTATTACTTGATGAATTTTCAGCAAAACTTGAGCGGCATGTTTTTTACTTCTATTCATTTTTAAAACTCTATTGAAATATTCGTTACTATGCAGTGTGACCAAATCATATTATTTTTATTAAATACTTGGATTTTTAGATTTGTGAAGATGAACTGACGTACATAAAATCCTTTATTTTATGCTGAATCTACTGTTTTCTATTTTATAGCCAAACAAACTAAAACAAGATTTTATAAACCTACTATTATTTTATTGTTAATTTTTAGTTGTAAAAATGATATTTATCACCTGTTATATTTTTTTATATACATATTAAAAATATTTTTTTGATTTGAATTTGTATGTTTAATATTTTAAGTTATTTAATTAAATTAAAATAAAAACTGAAGAATCTTTGTAAGACACTTTATGCTTTTGATGGACTGTACCTTACGATTTTAAGCTGGTCACACTGCCAGTCACGATCGATCACGTTCACTGTCACTGCCTTGAATTTTGCTAGCTGCGCTTTGTTTTGCAACGAAAAACTTTGCCACGATCAGAACTAAACTAATGGGGTCCGCAGTCGAAGACACAAATTGAATAAATATTTCTTTCCGGCTTATTTTCACTCAAAAAATGCGGCACTCTCTCCGGACTTTCGATTTCTTTTCTACCGCCTATCGTTTGCAGGACAAATGTGTGATGCCAGGTTCGCAAAAGACGCAACAGATATTTATGACGTCACAATTGCCGCCGACATCGACGCTGGCAGCGGTAGCAACAACAATAACCACAACCACAACAACAACAACCGCAGCAGCAGCAAAAACAACAATAGCAACAATTGCAACAATCGCAACGATAACAAAGTCGAAGGCAAAAGCCAAAGCGATTGCAAAAAGTCATCAAATGCCGAAAGCCTAAAGCATCTCGATCTCTATCGCCCTCTCACACACACACCCTGTCACTCCATCTCGCTCTCTCTTTCTGTTTCTTAAGGATATATGTGGAAAAGAAAGAGAGAGAGAGAGAGACAGAAAGAGCCCAGCTTAGCACTTGCAAGCGCAACTGTACTAAACTAAACTAATAAGCTGAAAAGTATGCACGTTTTTTTGTATGCAGCGGCTTCGATTATACCGCGATAAGTTTCGATATATATAGAATAAATATCGATCAATATACATACCTACATATATCCAATATTTTTGTATATTTACCAGCGAAATGTTGGATCACAATTTTTTTTGCATATACATTAAAAGAAAATGTGTAATGGGTGTAATGATGATGTAATTGTTAATCTTTTTTTTTTGAAATAAGCTCAATATACATAAATGTAACGGTATTTACATAGAACATAAAGAAAGCATATTTACATACTTCGTATTTACACTGTCGCATGCAAAAAAGAGAAACCTGATAGAAATGTCGGAGCATAGATCGTATATTGAATATACATTATTGTGTATACACCCGCAAAGAGAGTACAAAGCACTTGGAATGGTAAAGAGGAACAAAAAAAAAGAGAAACAAACGGAAATTGAACGTATCATTATGTCACATCATCTGATCTCCGATCAGGGCGAATATTGAATATTCACCTTAACTTTAAGCTTACTATGCATTTTTAAATGGAATACTTTGTGTGTGAAATCGCGTTGGTTTTGATTTCTTTTATTATTTTCGGTTTCCTGTTCACGCTTCACGCAATTTTCAAAAACTAAGAATTCAAGCCGAATTTAAGAGAGGGAACCTTAAAACCAGAACACCCAGTGGTCAATGGCAAACTATTACGTGTATAAGGCTAAATGGAAAATGAATAAACATGATTTTATATGCATACATATACTATAAACTAAAGTCGGTTGTCTACTTTCTTCATCTTTGGATCTGTTTGGATCAGGTTCGAGATCGGCACGTGCCGCTCGTGAATCCCCAAATTGGCATGGCTAAATTGGCAATTTTGCTTCATAAGCAGCTTAATCGGACGACTTGATGGGCCATCAAATGAATATTAAAGCGGGGCTTGTGTGGAAAATATGAAACATAAAAATAGTTAACGTGGGGGGTCGGGTTTTAAATATCTTTAAAAATAGATATACCCCAAGTGAAATGTATAAATTCTACTATTTTATTGAGACTACTTGTGACTTTCGTGGCTCCTAATATTATAAATTGTCCCAATAGAATCCAAATTAGGTCACTAATTGCTAGTAATAGACTGGCTTGCATATTGATAGCCCATTTAAAGTTTATAAGATTATATCAGAATACCTTTTCCTATTAGGGTGTAGAAAAAGCTCAGCACTGAGCCAAATATTTTCAGGCGATATATGTTTTTTAAGCTTTAAATAATTTTCTTTTAAAATATTTAAAGCTTATTTTAGCATTCTAGGGTGTTTTAAAAATTCAGCTTCCAAGTTTCGGAATGTTTTTTAGGTGTCTTGTTTGAAAGCTTTTTCGTTTCATATAAACTTAATTTTCATGGTTTCTGCTACGTATACTCAATATTAATATTGGTATTTGATTTTTTTCCCTGATAACTTTTCATATTCGATTTAAAAAACAAACTTAATACTTATTAGAAAATAGAATACTTATAGGGAGAATTTTTGTAGTTCAAGTTGTATCATACGTATACTTGATATTTCTCCCGACTCTGCGTATACGTAATTTTTTTCCACAGTGCAAATTCAGACACAGACGGCAGCCAATTGACAATTGAAACCACAAAACATAGCGATCACAGAGGTTACGATTACGGATTGTATTTCCAAGAACGACAGGTGTGGTACAACAACAACATCCGGATCACAACGAACGACAACAAAAACAGAGAGGTGGTCTTTTTGATGGGAAGTGAGGTAGCCGAGTTGAGTGATGGGTCGTGTCAGGTGTAGTTGGTATAGGGGTGCGGGTATATGGGAATAATGGATCGTAGTATCGGTCTAGAAGAGCAGATCTTCATCGCCATCCTCATCGAGGATATTCTGCACCTCCTTGGTCTCCTCGGCCAACTGACCGAGACGACGTTGCTCCTCGCGTATCTTATCGGATGCCTTGCGTGCCTCCCGCTTCTTATCCTGAATCTTCTTCAAACGGTAGAACTCCTCGCGCTCCAGTTCATCCAGCTCGCTGATAATGTACTCGATAGTTCGGTTGATGCGGGGGATGATCACTGGATAAGGGAAGGATCATTAGTTAATCGGATCAGGATCTTTGTGATATTTCGTTCCCAATTTAAACTCACCATGCTCGATGGCATTGACCCGCCGGTTGGTGACCTTGATGACATCGTCGAGGGTCACAAAGGAGGTCTGCAGCGAGGCCAGTTCCACCAGCAGACGCACTGCGCTCTGGTAGTTCTTCTTCAGCTTGGCCAGCTGCTGGCCACCACGTGCCAAGCCGGCCAGCTCATAGGTGTCCACGCCATCCGTATAGGGTTCGAAAACGGGCAGCGTAACCCCCGCTACATTGTCCTTTTTGGTGCGTATCTTGATCTGGGCCTTGGTCACGTTCTGCAGGACAATCTGATTGATGTCCCCGGTGGTGAACTTGACCTCGGCCAACGAGAAGGCGGCCTCCTTCATCACCTGGCCCATCAGGGTTTTGGTCTGGGATACATACAGAAGGTATTACAGGACCTTCTTCGCGATAATCTCTAGCTCACCTCTATGATCTTGCCCAGAATCAGACGAAAGCGCATCTGCAGGGCATCTGCTTTCTTCTTAAGCAATCCATGTCCCTTGGTGGCGCCCGCCAAACGTGATTTCATCAGCGTTTGGGCACTACAACGAACGAGGTGTATATATATAGATAACCAGGATTAACTAGCCGGCAAGGATGAAATACTCACCCACGTGAGGGAAATATGGGCAGACGATCTTTGGCTGCCATCGAAAATCAAACAAATATATGCCACTCAGAAACAAAAAATTAAAAAAAAAAAAAAAAGAAAAAGGAAAACAAAAATACAACACGCACCACGCCAACCAAGTCCGAACTATAAATAACAACAACAAAAAATATTTACTAAATATATGCGACACTACGAAAATAAAATAGACGACAACGATGAGGGAACAGCGAACAGAACAGCACGACAACAAACTGGGCCAGCGAATGAAGACTCATCGAGCGACTCGACGACCTGGTGAGAGAGTGACGATCTTGGGGATGGTATCGAATCGAATCGCATCGCATCGGATCGGAGGGGCCATTGTGGGGGCTCGGAATTAGATTCGGGCCCCTCAGCTGTTCCGGAACAGCTGTCGCAATTAATGGCACAGTATGCGTTGATAAAAGGCATGACCGAACCGTACGAACACCTGTAACTCGGTGGTTCTTCGAGTTCGGCATATGAAATTTGGTATGCGAACTTCTAATATGTTTTGAGATTTTAGGATTTCATCAGATTGGTAAACTATGTAGTATATAACATTTTATGAATAGACTCTTATCTCCAAGAAATGGGTATCTTGTGGTCGTTAATGTCGAGCCAACCTCACTAGTAATGTCAACAACTAATTACAACATTACTTTAACAAATTGATTATTTAAAAACATGAAAGCTATGGAAGTAACAAAGAGTACCAGCACTCTGATTTCATTATGCTGTCAACAAGTACATAGAAATGATTTGTTTGATAACATTTGTAGTCATTGTGTTATAAGTCAAAAATTGGTATTAAAATTTTCGAAAAATTCAAATTTCGTCGTTTTTGAATCTACCGGGCTGCAGCCGATGGATTTCGAAAGGTTGGCCGTATACCTTTTAAGACACAGGATTCCAGAGATCCTGATCCCTCACAGACTTCAATGGATCGCCAAAAGGATGCACACCCCCAAGGTCAGTTAGTGATTCCCCGCGTTCGATAGTCACTCGATAGGTCGATTGACAGCTTGATAGATTTGTGCCGCAGTGATGCCAATTCCATTTTATTACCGTTAGCGCAGATTGATTTCAATTGAATACGATTGTCATCCAATAACGCACCAAAATATTCGGGGGGCCGTCAAAAACGGCAAACAAAAAAAAAAGCTGCCACACGCAGATAAAAGCACAGCGGCACTGACTTTGAAATACCTTTGTACTCCGGCCATTCGGATGTCTCCGGTTACGGTTGTGGGTACTGGTACTGCTACGTCCATCCGGAGCACAGTCACGCAATTTGAATATGCGTCTTGTGCCGTCATGTGCCCCGATTTGAGTGTACATAGTGTCTATTAAGCGCTATTGTGCAGAGGGAGAAATATTTCACTTATTAATTTAATAATACTAACATTAATAATAAGTAATATATTAATAATATTCCAAAATTCTAAGAATTTGGTAAAAAAAAATATTACATTTAAGTGTATTTATTTTTAAAAATGTTGTATTAGTCTTTCATGACAAGCATCTGTTCTTAATTTGTATCCTCAGGTTATCCTTAGGTTATTTTAACTATTATTATTATTATAATATTCCAAAATTCTAAGTAATACTTTAATTTTTGGTAAAAAAAATATTACCTTGAAATGTATTTACTTTTAAAAGTTTGTATAAATCTTTTATGACAAGCATCTTTTCTTAATCCTTAGGTTATTTTAACTATCATTATTCTAATTAGTAAGTATTTGTTGTCAGTGTAGTTTACCCATTATGCGACAATGGACACGTGTCCGCCCCATTTGGCCACAGCACAGTGGCGACCAAGTGGGGGTATTAATTAAAGTAATGAATATGCACAGCAGGGAGTTACGAGGTGAGGAAAGGTCAGCATGTAGTGCTAGTTTTGGTTGTTGTCCGGGGGGCGTTGTCTAGACTCCAAAACGTGACAAGGTCATGCAGACCATATACGAAAAAGCCCAATTGTTCTCAGTTTTAAAGAAACATTTAATCTTTATTCGTTTTTTCATTCAAAATAAATTAAATCCAGATTGTTTTATTATTATCCTGTAAAACCCCATTAAACCCATTAATACTTCCTTATTTTTAGTAAGTATACATCAAATAGCTAGTTGACATATGTATTCATAATTCAGAGAGGTAGAACTGGTTTTATTTTATAACAATTCCGATACTAACTTACCGATAAGAGCTCCATTATATTTGCCCTGCCTCCCATCAACAATTTGCATATAATGCTCAACAAAGGATTTTCTCCCTCCTTCTTCTTAATGGGGCACGTCCTAGTCGTTGGGAAAGTCAAAATCGGTATATAAGTGCGAGTACGGGTGAATATATATGTATATACCCATATGTATGTAAGGCAGATATAGCCTCACAAAGGCGGAATCAACAGTTGGTGCGTATCCGAGCAATAAAAGAGGCTTTCGGATGGATTTTTCCTGGTATTTCGGCTGAGGGAAGGGGGAAAACCCTCGTCGATTGTATGCAATTGTATGGGTATTTTGTATTTGTATTTTTGGCATAAGTCACGGCCAGGCAATCACTCCTGTTGCTCGAGTGTGCGTACGTTGCGTATACGCATGGCTGTCACCCGAAGGATACGACGACAGCAACAACAACAACAAGGACCACAGAGCAAAGCGACTCCCTGCTTATTTTTTACCCCATCCCAGGGGACAGCATTTTTCTCATGCTTCGGCAATGAGGCAAACACGAGGGCGTACACCGAGCGAAAAGAGGTCGTAATTTTAAGAGGAGCTAGAAATCTGTTATAAATTCCAATAATATTTTTAAGTAGAGCTCAAAACATAATTTCTATGATTTTAAATATTTTAAACTGTATATTCTTTAATATAATATCATAATAATATCATATTAGAATCCAAGTAAAAATATTTTCATAATTTAGATATGATTTCTCGCTGTGCATAAATGGGATGCTGTTGCTGTTGGTTCGCTTTAGTCGGCTGCTCCAGCTGCTCCAGTCGCATTTCGCATCTGAAAGCGCCCGCAAGTAGGTTACACATTTTTCCCAGCTTTTCCTCTCCGAGGAAAACAAACAACAAGTCTCGATACCTTCGATACCGTCCAGTTTATCCACTCCAATCCATAAAAGTACACAGTAAGTGGAACTAACTACTAAATACCATGAAATCCAACTCAAAATAGGTTTACCACAGGTGTTATATAGTGTGACCTTTGACACGCTCTCTAAGATTAAATGGACAGGACGAGATGGGGTGGGGTGCCCTGTGGGTGGGGAGTGCCATTGGGGGTGTGTCATTAGGGCAAAGGATAGGGAAAGTGTTTAGAGAGTGAGTGAGAGGCCAAAAGGTTGAAAGTCGAAATGCCAGAGAGTTGCTACTAATTGAGTTATAGAAAAAATCGCCCTTCGCATATACGAGCCTTATATACATATGTGCATTGTGACAAGAACAATTTCGAAAAGTTCGAAATATAATAATCTAAATCTTTTAAACGAGAAAAGTACATAACAAGTTTTTTAAGCATTATATTCAACTCAGTTGAATAACTAAAATCTTAAACTTTGCAGTCGAATTTCAGTATTGCTGAATAGTTATTTCTTTCGTTGTTTTTAACTTAACAGTTGTGTTAGAAAAAAAAAAAAAAAAAAAAATAAAATTCTAAATGTATTTAGGAAACCTAAAAATATTGGGTATACAAACTACTTTAATATTTAATATAATGATAAATATTATTTAAATTTTTTAAATATTTATAATGACCAAAACCCACAAGCATACAATAAACAATTGATCACTAATAATGTTTCCTGCACACAGAAATCCGTTAACGCCCGTAGATTTAGTGACTCCGCCTGCTGCGATACGAACATGGAGTACAAAATGATCGGACCGGAGCACTGTGAGCAGGTGCTGGAGCATCTGCGTCGCAGCTTCTTCGCCGACGAGCCGCTCAACAAGGCCGCCGGCTTGTGTCAAAATGGCAAACACTGCTCCGCTCTGGAGGATCACTGTGCGGAGGCCATACAGGATCGGATGAGCGTGATGGCTGTGGACGTGAAGGACGAGGGAGCCTGCCAAATAGCCGGCGTGGTCCTAAATGGCATCTTGAAACCGAACGACATGGCCAATGCGCTGGAGAAACTGATCGCAATTGGCGATACACGTTTCCGGAAAATCTTCGAGATGCTGCACAAGCACAATATGGAACACAATCTGTTCGAGCACTTCGACGTGAAGACCATATTTGATGTGCGCATCCTGTCGGTGGACTCCTGTTATCGCGGCCAGGGCATTGCCAACGAGCTGGTGAAGCGATCCGTGGAGGTGGCCCGCAAGAATGGCTTCCCCCTGATGAAAGCCGACGCCACTGGCATCTTCTCCCAGAAGATCTTCCGCTCCCACGGATTCGAGGTCTTCTCGGAGCTACCTTACTGCAAGTATACGGATGAGAATGGCAAGGTCATCTTGCCCGTGGAGGCGCCGCACATCAAGCTGCAGCAGATCTACAAGACGGTCTGCGGGGATGACCAGGATGACAAGGCGAAGCCGCATTAAGGAGACAGCTCCAGTTGTCTCGAAAATTTGGAACAATAATCTTTTTATTGGAATGTACTCGTTAAACAAATATAGAAATTAGTTTTGGGCACCGGCAAACGGAAAGTAAGCTAAGGTCAAAGGAATGTTGTTCCCTGGATCTTTGGAAGTGAGTATTAACGTGACTACGAAATAGTCTTAGCTTACTTCCCGTTGATCGCTTACGGCTCTATAATATAGACAGCTGCCTGGCTAGTTTACCTAAGCGTGTGTGTAATTGTTGTTTTTTATGGGGACCAACTGCTAACAATACCTAAATAAAGTACACTGTTGTGCCAAAGTTAACCAAGCAGCTCTTTCACTAAACCTCCTAGACCACTCTAATAGCATTTGAAAACTGTATTGAGTTGCGTGCCTTGTGTTGGCTCTTTTGAGTTCGAAACAAACTGCCTATTGGGATTTAAAAACGTACAAATACATATATGTATAAGTATGCTACAAATGCAATTCCCGTATTCGGAAGATTATTGAATTAATTTATGTACAATAGTCTATCGTGCTTTATTTTGAAACATTTGTAAGAATTATTGAGTCTTTTCGGAGTCATATCGGATCCAAAGGTATAGCATTTTATAACTAACTACATCTGGCTAGCTTGGCAG
Source organism: Drosophila mimetica (assembly GCA_037075245.1). Taxonomy (NCBI): domain Eukaryota; kingdom Metazoa; phylum Arthropoda; class Insecta; order Diptera; family Drosophilidae; genus Drosophila; species Drosophila mimetica. The sequence continues at coordinate 24,379,984 of JBAMCH010000005.1, read as the reverse complement.
GAAACTTGAAACTTTAAACGCAATTATTACAAGAACATTTCTGCATCATTAACTCAAAAATCGTGTTTCTTTTCTTTTCTAGTGACTGAGCGATTTGCTTAGAACTCATACGAGCTAACACACAAGTACACGAAAACACGGCACAGCTAAGATGGGCATAGAACCCCCTACATGCTCTTCTCTCCTCCTAAAATCCTAATATCACAAGCACAGATTCCAATCCTCCTTTGCTATCCGCTGGCAACCTGGCAACTGGCAGGTACTTCTGTTCCTGTTCCTATTCCTTGTTCAGGTGTTCGACATCCTCCCCTTTTGTTACTCGCTGGTGGCTTTCTTCTCGTAGATGAAAATTATGTCCTCATCGGTGCCGTAGGCGCGACGGGCCGTGTCCATGGACTCGATGAGGCACCGACAAATGTCTGTGGAACGCAGCCAAAAATGAAAATCAATGAATTTGCAGCGTAACTGGAGGGTGGATTCAGTTGTTGGACTACTCACGGCCATCGTGGACCTCGGGATTGTGATAGAACAGCTTCTGAACGGCCATGTCGTATCCGCAGAGCACCACATAGTGTCCGGCATACCTTTTGGTTCCGCGCGGGCGAGTATTTCGAACAATGCAAGGTATATAAAAACAGCTTTTCATAGGGAATTCCCAGGTGGTGATGAGGCGAGGGTTAGGGATTGGGATAGGGACACAACTCACCCGAACTTCTCCAGGACATTGCGTTTGCACACCTCGCAGGTGAGCAGCGAGGCGTTGGTCAGCAGGATGACGGGTCCGTGGCGGGCCAAGTGTCGCAGAATGACCTCCATGCCCACTGTGCGCTGCTCCACGCGCAACCCATGCGCCCGGGCGTCCTTGAACTTGCGCGTCACCCGCCGTTCGTCCTTGTCAATGATCTTGGAGTAGTACGTGTGCTGCGCGTAGTTCGGATCGATGCCCAGCGTTTGGGTGAAGTATTCGTGGCGCACCTGGGCAATAGCAATGGAAATCAATAGGCAAATCAATCGTATTAGAGGCCACACACAATCCCCCACCTGGTAGCGCATCAGCAGGTAGCACAGGTCGATGGTCCAGGTGCTGGAGCCGAAGCCCTCCTCGCCGCACACGGCCTCGAAGTTCCCGAGGAGCTGCTCCCTCTGCTGCGCCGACAGGATCATGATGATGCAGGACAGCCCGCAGTCCCAGTTGTAGCGCTGCTGGTAGTGCGTCAAGTTGTAGTGCTTGCTCGGCGGCAGTCCGTTCATCGTGGCCAAGTCCTTTGCTCCTTTTGGTGCCCTGCGCCCTCGAAATTCGGAAATGTTAGGTGGTTTCTTCTCCTGTCGAGAGAGGCGTTAGGAATTTGTATAATTTAAAAAGTTGTAGTATAGGGGGATTCCCTAAACTGTTGAATTGCTGATTTGTTGAATTTTGGTTAGCTGTTAATCAGCTGTTCCATACAAAGTCAACCTTCAAGCAATTCGCCTCGGGGCTGCTGAAAACTTGGTTGAATTGCTGAAAGGCCAGAGTTGTCGCTGTTATCGATTAAAAGTAAGAGGGTAACTCTGGTCACTTGTAAACATGGAGGAAGAGGTAAATTACAAGCAAATTTTAAAAAATTGAATATTAATAACTAATTTGATTTATTTTAAGGATAATTTAGATTTTTCGGTGAAGCGCAAGCGGGAGTATACCAAGTCGTTTAAGTGGACAACAGAAGCTTTGGCCATTTTTGTGGAAAAAATTTTTGTAGAATAGTTTTAATAGTTCCTCTTTTTTTGCTTATTTTCGGCATTTTCCTTAATTTTAAACTTTGTCTTTGGTAAACCCAGCCTGGCAATTTGGCAATCAAACAAACAGCTGATAGAACAGCTGACATCTTAAAACTGAAAATTCAACAAGAACCATTTTGGGTCGTTCCCTTAATTGCTGAAATTTTTTGTTGAATTTTCAACAATTCAGCAATTCAACAGTTTTGGGAATCCCCCTTATATTTTAGTATTTATTTCTGTTGTTTTGCGACGGTCGACATACGGTCCTACTAATTTGATGCCCAGTGCTGCAAAACGCCCGCGGGTCTGCCCAGCGAATTTGGTATTTTTTGGTATTTAAATGTATTAGAGTGGCCAGAATTGTTATTATTTTCACGTGTGCACCAAACGAGCAAAAAACCAAGCGCCCGCTAAAATAAACAAATCGCAGGCCGACCAGAAAGCAGCCGGTGACCACCCACCGGAAACAGGAGGAGCGCCCGATCCAGCGACACCGCAATCTCCCGAGGACTCCCGCCCGCTAGTTCGGCGGCGTTCCCCGTAGCCGGAACAACAGGAAGAAGAAGCACGTGTGCGGCGTGCCGAAAAAACGGGGGCAAAATAAACAAGAAGGCGGCGTCGGCGTAGGATCAGCACAGGACCACAAAAGCGAAGGAGGACATGGTGCCCATTGGAGCCGTCCACGGCGGCCATCCCGGCGTGGTGCATCCGCCGCCGCAGCCACTGCCCACGGCGCCCAGTGGCCCCAACTCGCTGCAGCCGAACTCGGTGGGCCAGCCGGGGGCCACCACCTCCTCGAACAGCAGCGCCTCCAACAAGAGCTCGCTCTCCGTGAAGCCCAACTACACTCTCAAGTTCACGCTGGCCGGGCACACCAAGGCGGTGTCGGCGGTCAAGTTTAGTCCGAACGGCGAGTGGCTGGCCAGCTCCTGTGAGTACAAGCATATGTGTGTTTGGATGTTTGGTGTATGCCGAGTGGCTGTAGATCCCTGGGAACCCGGCCATATGTACCACAAGTAGAGCCTGAGGAACTGACGGCTCCCAAATGGGGGATGTCCTTTAAGTTGCAGTTGCATCCCCACCTCCAAGTGAATTCACAAGCTACTTTACAAGTCCAATTTAGCACAAGTGATGGTTTAATGATAGTTATTAAACTGGTTGAGGATGGCCAAAAGGGGTGGCTTTAGATTGACTAAGTCTTCTACTACTTAGCCTATGAAAAGTCCCATTAAAAGTCATATAAAATTGTTCCCTTTAAACTGCATAAAAAGGCCATCTGATGAAATCAATCTGCTTATTTATTTGTTTGTTTATGATACCTCACTTAGGAGAAGTGCATAGTTTGTTTATAAAAAAATAAACATTTTTAAGTTCTTAAGAACTTAAGTAATATAAAGAACATGCAAGGGATACACAGACATCTTGTAATACTACCCATATAAAGTATATTGTATTATATTCCGCTTATTTCCTATTAAACCGCCACTTCTATCCCCCAGCCGCTGATAAACTCATCAAAATCTGGGGAGCCTACGACGGCAAGTTCGAGAAGACCATTTCGGGCCACAAGCTGGGCATCAGTGATGTGGCCTGGAGCTCGGACTCGCGTCTCCTCGTCAGCGGCAGCGATGACAAGACGCTCAAGGTCTGGGAGCTGAGCACCGGGAAGAGCCTGAAGACGCTGAAGGGGCACAGCAACTACGTGTTCTGCTGCAACTTCAATCCGCAGTCCAATCTGATTGTCTCCGGCAGCTTCGACGAGAGCGTTCGCATTTGGGACGTGCGCACTGGCAAGTGCCTCAAGACCTTGCCCGCCCACTCGGATCCCGTTTCGGCGGTGCACTTCAATCGGGACGGCTCGCTGATTGTTAGCAGCAGCTACGACGGCCTGTGCCGCATCTGGGACACGGCCAGCGGGCAGTGCCTGAAGACCCTGATCGACGACGACAACCCGCCCGTCAGCTTTGTCAAGTTCTCGCCCAACGGCAAGTACATCCTGGCCGCCACACTGGACAACACGCTAAAGTTGTGGGACTACTCGAAGGGCAAGTGCCTGAAGACGTATACGGGCCACAAGAACGAGAAGTACTGCATATTTGCCAACTTCTCAGTGACGGGTGGAAAGGTGAGACGAGACTAGCATTAATTAGAGCTTATTGACTGAATTTAACTTGCTTTCTAGTGGATCGTGAGCGGCAGCGAGGACAACATGGTCTACATCTGGAATCTGCAGAGCAAGGAGGTCGTGCAGAAGCTGCAGGGACACACCGACACCGTCCTGTGCACCGCCTGCCATCCCACGGAAAACATCATCGCTTCCGCGGCGCTCGAGAACGACAAGACCATCAAGCTGTGGAAGTCGGACACATAGAGTGGCTGGTATCCAGCTGGAGCAGCTTCGGATCGACCGCCTCCACACACACATTTCTTGGATAATACTATGTTAAAGGAAAAAATCTAATTATAATTTAAATACCCTTTTTTTTGTACACATAACTTAAACGAGGAACCCTTAAATTCTACTTTTAAATCACAATTTAAAACTCACATTCGAAGGCAAAGCAGAAAAACCACAAAAAAAAGAAAAAGAAAACAAAAACAAAAAATTGGAAAAACAAATTAATGTATAAATATTTATTAGCCTATTGTATTGGCCACCAAACAAGCGAGAATATTCCCCCAAAAATGTTTGTAACCTTTGACACAGCCACACAACCACAAAAACTTATGATGATCTTTCGGTGACGAGAAAACTAAATTTAAGCAAACAGAAAGAATATATATAAAATACGAAATGTAAATTTTGAATAAAAGAATACGCGTCCTCGATGGCGGCCAAATGCCCTTGCATCTGAGCGCTTCGCGAGGCGAGTAACTTATTTGTAATAGTTGAGATTTATTTGGTTTTCATTGACCAGAATTTGTATTTTCATTTAAAACAAAACCCTTTTAAATTTAAATTCCCGCTTCAATTATCAGTCAGAGACGGCCCATTAATCAATCGATAGGTTTGTGTACGCGCTACTTCTCAGTCGGCGGTTTGTCAGTGTTCCCAGATCGGGGAGAAAGTTTGGGTTTTTGTTTTGTTTTTAGGAGCCCGCATTCCAGTGAATTTTTCCAATCTTAACATTTCTACAACGTCATATTGACATATTTCTTATTTAACTGCATATATTCAAAATTACCTATTTTTTTGAATTTAGGGGGAAAACTGGATTTTTTAGGTGCAAATATCGGCAGTTCGGGATTTTTTAGGGGGAAATCGAAATTTCCATCTGGCAACACTGACGAAAGACCAAAACTCGGCCTGCTGAAACTGAAACCCACGAATCCGGAGAATCCGAATCCGAGTCCGATCCTCTGCAATGTGCGCGCCCATCCGCCGAATCGCCCAGTGAATTTGCAATTTGCAAAGGTCTCGCCGCCGTCGCACACACACACACACAGACACAACACCCGCACCGCGCACACACACACACCGCGATACGCAGAGTGAAAAAAGTAGCAATAAAACAAACACCGCCGTGCTCGCGGGAAAATCGATTTTCCCTTAACTCAGCCAAATTGTTGGCACTCGCTGTTCGTTTGGCCTTTTCCAAACAACCATAGTTTAATTAATTTTCTTTCTGTGCAAAGTACGCTGCGAGAGCGAGAGCGGCATGAACCGGTGAAGAGAGAGAGCAAAGGGAGGAAAATTAGCAAGGCAACCGAGTTTATAAATATATATTCCAATATAAAAATTGCAAATATTAATGACAACACGAGATCGGCAAAAACAACAACAAAGGCCCAGCAACAAGGAATTCTAATACGAAAATAAACCAAACAAATCGGCGGCAGCAAGAGAGAGAGAGAGAGAGAGTGCGAAAGACGGGAGAGGAGAGGCGCCAAAAAAGTACATCATTTTCGAGGCACGGCACACCCAGAAACGCGGAAAACCCATCCTTGCCACGCCCCCCGCCTCCGCCTGCCACACACATAATAACAACAATAAAAGCAACCTGCAGCGAAACCCAAACACTCGGACACCTCTTTTTCTTCCCACTCCGTTTTGGCATGGAAAACATGGTAAGTAGAAAAAAAAACCGAGTTAGCCGTAAGGGCGTAGCCGGGATTGTGCTTCAAGGGGGGGAACGGGGCAAACTGTTGCGAAATCAATACATGTTTATTAACGAAACAGTTGGGGAGTTAATAATAACAATAAACTTCGGCGCCCCCCCCCGAGGTCATAGCTTTCTACGCCCCTGGTTAGCCAGCCCCTCCTGACCACCCCTTTTCGCCGCCCTTGGGCCGCCTATTAGCACATTTCGGTTAGTCGTCGCTGTTGTTTTTTTCGGCCGTGTATGTATGTGCACAGCTGCGGGCAAAATAATAAGACTATATATAGCATTTACGAAAAATTGTAAATTTGAGTGAATAATAAATTCAGGGGAATCGGTGATCTTGCAAAGTCTGAGAGCCTAAAATATTTGGACAGCATTTCCTATTGGTATTTATATGATGAATTTCAAGATGAGGCTTTATTCGAATAATTCAATTTATTTTAATAAATTCGTATTACTTGGAATTCTTAAAAAATAAAAAAAGAAAGTGGAAACTGGGCATGTCTAAAGATTCCAACAGATAGTGCTAATATTTTGAGCACAGTTGTGTGTCTTTGCAGACCTCGCGTGTTGTTGTTGTTGTGTGTGTTTTTTCCCGTGTGGCATTGTGACCTGTTAACTTGGAAAGTTACTCGGGATCTCGTGACTTTCGTCTGCATTCAATATTCATAGCCAGCGGGGAATGTCCTTGAGCGAGGGTTTCGCCCGCTGAGGCAGTTTGACCCCCTTTTAACCCCCCGCCGGGCCCAGCAGGGCGTGTTTAACCCTTATGCCAGCCCAGCACTCCCTCAACGTACAGTCACCACGCAACAACAACAACAAGAAGAAAGCGTCTCATTACAGGATGTGTGGATGTGCATGCATTTTGTGTGTTAACTTGAGTCCATGTAAACAACTCCCGAATGAATGGGTCAATTGTGGAAGAAGTTCCCACAATTCCGCGTAAATCGGGTATTTCCATCACAGAAACTGTTTCCGTTTGCCGGAAACGTTGGGTTAACCAAATATTTGGATTGCGATCCATCTTTTGGGTACTTAGGATCTTCTTCTTGGCAAACAATTGTTGCCCAAAAGCGATGTATTTGTTACAAAAATGTAAACAATTGATTTTTTCCTGTACATGTTGATAGAACACACAAATTAAGAGCAATGACCAGTGGCGTTCACTTTGATATTTTACTCTTAGCTAAACGTAAAAAAATAATCTTGAATCCGATGCACTTTCTGAAATGCTGATACAGATAAGAAGAATTGTAGGCTTAAGCTTGTAAACAATGTTCAATATAAACAGTTTATATATATATTACACTGCCTAGCACACGTTTATCTTCAAATATTATTATTATTAATATTTTTTTTTTTACTTAGTATATGATTAACTAAAGACTGATTTGGTTGCTTGCACAACTAAATACAGATAATGAGCTTCAATTGGAACATAAAGTTTTTGTACCTTTATCGCTATCTACAGCAGGTTACCCAACCGTTTTTATTGACTTAATCCCGGCCAGAAGTGCATTCGCAGTGCGACCTGCACTCGCACTTCATTTGTGGCCACAATTAACGAGTGCTGATTGTGTGCTCTGCCGACGCTTATCAAGGCACAGACACAGGCGTGTGTGTTTGTGGGTGTTTGCTCAGCCCACTGCGATAAGCACTCTCTCTCTCTCTCTCTTACTCATTTCCTAGTCAGAAAGTGTCTCCAAAACTAGCCGGCACTACCGTCCACTACTCCAGCACTCGGGGCGCGTGACAAACAACACAAAAAGAGCAGCCATAATGGGACGAAAAACAAGACTATCAGCTGAATAGGGATACCAAACCCCATTTCCCACTGTGCCCCACTTCCTGACCTATCTATGATGTCATGTCGGGGGAAGTACCTGCCCAAACTACTATACAGCAACTGAACTCGCACCTAACATTCGGCAATGTCCCTAGGTATTTTTCGGCATGCAATTATCGTATTATAATTATAATAATATCTAGTTCTATCGATGCCACTGAATTGTGTTTACCACTATCCCCATTTTCCTGACCCATGATGTCATTTGGGGGATGGACTAGCGATATAACCGCTGTAACCCCAATGCTACTATCCCCATCTACTAAAAACTTAGATGGCTATTCTGGTAATGGATTCAGGCTCTTGGCATACAGCAAGTGTCTTTTGCCAATGTCCCTACCAACTTTGTATCTTGATAGTGTCCATAACCACCCCAACCCTATTTCAATCCAAAGAATGCCCATTTGTCTTACCCATGACGACATTTCTAGAGATGTAGCAAGTGGCAGAACTACTGTCCCACTGAAAAAACCGAGTGCAAACTCTTTAATTAGTCACCCACTGTGCCAGACACTCGCTGTACCCATTATCTGAACTCGCTGTGTGATTCAAATGATTCAAGAAGTGGCCGGCAACCGCGATACGATTACGACGTAATCGAGCCTTACACACGAAGAAAATACTGCATTTTAATGGTATAATAGTAGGAAATGTGCAAAAATTTGGGTCAATTTTTATCACAAGAATTCGAAAAGTGTGCAAATCATAAAATAGATATTGGCACTCCCTAAAATCCCGTACAAAAAAGAGATCCAAATATTATCGGAAGTTATTCAGATAGGAAATATCGCGTGAATCATAAATCACCGGAAACCCCCCTTCGAATTGGTAAATCACTGATGTGACGTTCAATGCATCGAAAATGAGTTAGCTTAGATTTCCGCAGTGTGGCCGATAAGTCCTGGGCAATGGGGCAATACGTAATATCTAGCGATTGCTGGCAATGGCGGTGATTCTTCTACGTGTACCAAGTACATACTACCAACAATGGTTAGCGGCGCTCTGCCCTCCGCTGATTGTGTTCTGCGCTTGATAACGTATTTAATTTATTATTATGACGGCGCACACACACACACACACACACACAGGGTACAGCCCTCTCCCCATATACCATATACTCCCCATATTCCATATAGCGTATGGGCAGGTGTACCTGACCGATTTCCATGGAGCTTAGTGTACCGGCAACCGTCTTCGGAGCTCGAAGCACGAGAAAACGAGAGGAAAAGTCAAAAAGCGCGGGTACCAAACGAATCGAATCGTATCGAGTCGAAAACGTGCACCGAATCGAAGCGAAATCTACGAAAAAAATAGAAATACGAATAATAAATAGTACAAAAACAACGAAAAAAACCAAAAAACGCGCGATTATGGACTGGTGAGCGGGGTGGTTTGAGGGGGGAAAAGCAAATCAAAACACTGCCTGTAATTCATAACACCTGGAACGATCCCTTGCGAACTGGGGATTTCCCATTCATAGAGCACTCCGCTAGACTTTGACATTGACTATTGGCGTGCACAGGGAAAAATAAACCGAATGAATGCCATAAGATCCGATTTTAAAAAAGATCTTGAAGTCTTTTAAAAATCTTATCAAATTGTGTACTATTTTTTATCGAAAATATTTTTATAGGGGATACTAATAATGTTTTTTAAGCATCTACTTTAAAAAACTCTCAAGTATCCGAGAGTCCAAAGATTAAGAATTATAGTATTATAATACAATTTATTTTCTACCATATTATATAAGCCCATTGGATAATACAAAGCCTGTTTCTGTGTGATGTGTGTAGTTACTTTAATTGACTTCTAGGCCAGCCTAGAGACGTGCTAATTAATGGGTCTCTGGCGAGTAAGGGAACTGAGAACTGAACCCAACCGAACCGAACCGAACCGACCAGCACATGAACTATTAACTTGGCTAATGGAAACGCTTCTCGAGTGCCCAAGTTCCAAGTGCGATGATGTGACTCAGGGCAGGTGCTTACGATTAGATTTACCCTAGCTTACCTTACCCTACTCCAACCTACCTGCACTTGGAGCTTCTCATCGCCGCTTTCGAAATGGAATTGGATTTGTCCCCGGGAACAATGTGCCGCCGGCAATTAACCGGTATATCAGCAATGACATCGCACAGTACAGTAGTTATCGCTTGCGAATAGTTGGTAAATCAGTAATCTGTTATTCGCATTTCGCATTGGTGGTTATATATATCGAGGGATTACCGGGATATTGTGGATTGTGAGGCCTCTATATCAATAAATTATAATTGAAAGTGATATATTAAGGGAAATCGCTACTAAATCTGCACTATGGCTTACTGTTTTGGTCAATAACTTGATTATTTTCGTTTGACTATTTGATTATTATTAACTGTTTACACTTTCGATTTTTCCCTTAACCCCTATATCCACTGTATTCGATTTTGTGCACTGCCCTGCAATCGCTGGAGCGTTGCATTCATTTTCATTTTCTCGCAGTTAGTTGCGAAAATGAAAATAGAAAACAAACAAAGGTGAAGCAAATGAAAAGCACCTTATAGATGTGCTATTGTTCAAATTATTGCACCCAGTCAGACAGTCAGACGGTCTGATTTTGTTGTTTATATAAGAGTAGGACCGGTTATCGCGAGCGCTCCAAGTTCATTACGCCCCCAACAACAAGGGTCCGGGTTATCGGGAGGCTGATTCGGATTCGGATTCGGATTCTCAGAATGGGTCTCTCCGGAATTGTGGTTGAACCACCTCCTTCTCATCCGACCGAGTGATTCATTCACTGTGTGTGGAATCTGGAACCTCGATCGCTGAGCAGTCAGTCGGTGATAAGCGGCCGGGAGTCATTGGCATCGCTTCGGTTTGGGTTTGGTTTTGTCACGCCTTAGCCATTTGGGGATTGGGATCTCTTGTCGCACCACCACTTGCGCCGGAATCGGACCGCTCTGACGTAGGAACGCGTGTAGCTAGGATTTCGCAATTGTCGAAGGCCGTCGCTTATCGCCAGCGGATTGTAAATAGTGTACTCGTACGCGGGTCCGAATATTTCGAGTGAAGAGTGTCTTATCAAGAACTCTTAAGTGCCACAATAGCCGGGCCAAGTACTGTACAAATTGGTTTAGGGTGGAGCCAGGAAAAGATCTTAGAGGTATACAGTTGAATTTTCCCCTATAACTCATATAGAAACTTGGGATAAAGTATTTATTCCAGAAAATAAACAATTATAATGACAGCTTTTGTATATTAAGACTAAATAATACGAATCACTTGGAGGGGTTAATCACTGAATGAGTATTATTTGGAATCAGGGTGACGGTTCGGCGATACCAAGTGTTTACTGTGACCACTTGATATCGGTGTTCGAGTAAATTTAGAACGACTCACATGAGCATAAGCTATTCCAGGAACCAGAAACCCAATAAGTAAAAGTCCGAGAAAATGGTAAACATTCTATTGTAGTAGCCAGCCCTCGATATGTTTGTGTTATCGCCGCCCAACCTCCAAAGTTGCTGGGTTCCCGAGTTTCGAGTTTGGTGGTCCCCTCCCTTCAATTAAACAGATGTGTGTGTTTGTGGATAAATCGATACGGGGCGTGTGTGTAATCTTTATGTGCCCACCCCAGAACTGGAAAACGCCCCAGACGACTGGTGGACACTCCCGCGTCCCGTGAGATTCGAAAATCAATGGAAAATTTCGCTGGCATTTCTTTCCGCGCTGCCCCTCTGGTCAGCGAGTTTCCTTAGTTAGTCTCAATTCCGACGCCATGAATCACACATATCAAGAAGTTCCGATTCATTGTCAGTAGCTCCCTTTTGTTCAACTTCCTCGCACTCTCTGTTGGCATGTTCTTTATGGGGCGTTGATTGCAGAACCCCCATATGTAGTATAATATTTATGAATTGATTTACTTATTCAAGACATGGTGAATTAAGTTCCTCTTCTCTCGCTTGTAGATAGCTTTGATTGTTTTTTGGGGTAATATATGGGTTCATTTATAATGTGATTAGATAAGGAATATTTTATTCACAACATTTTTAATTCCTTTTAATTTGCATTTAATTGGTTTTATGATTTTCTGATCTCTATTTCAGTGATCTAATTCACAAGTAGTATTGCATATGGTTTTTTGAATATTTAATTAGATCTAGGAATTCTTGCTCTCCAAAAAGCAAGTCAATCATGATTGGCACAGCGAATAATGCGCGTATATGCACATCGATGAATGATCGATGATTTATGAGATGGGTAGTTCTTATCGCTAATTTGATTCTTAGCCCTCTCGAATGCACTCGAAGGTGCCATTCAAAAGGCTGATTTAATCGAAACATTTCCTGGTATCCCCGCGTTGCTCATTTGCTCGTTCAGTTGTTCTTTTTTTAAATACTTCTAATCATATCACGATTAGTCATTATGAACAGAGCCAAGCAGCCAGCGACAAATGGAAACATTTGCAAACGCACAATATCATTCGGATATCGATGGGCACTTATGTATATATTTATTTATGATGGTATTAATATGAGTATGTAAGGCTGATCAGACGTTATCTGCGTGGCCAGCCAGAAAACCAAAAATACTTCTCTCACAATTTCGAGGGCAGCAGCGACTGCGAATACAAATTTAAAAAGTGTACCAATTGTAATCAAATCGTTGGCATTTGAACTCGCTCAATTGGTCCGCAATTTATACGGGCTTTTTGGAATATATGGAGTATACAATATGGGTTATATGATCAATGGTTATGGGCCGCCAGGCACGCGATGCGATGCGATGCTCATGATTAACATCTTTCCGCGGCAGTTACAGGGAACGCCGCCCATTCACTCGGTTCTAATTCAATCATATAACGAAAAATGTGGCCGATGTGAAAGGTTAAAAAAATTAAGTTTTCCGCCTGGCAGCCCGGCACTAATTAATTTTTAATGCCAGATTACGAGTCACAACACAGAGGGATGCAAATTGTGCGGCATTTTCGGTTTGTGCTCGACTTATTAAAGATCAAATCGGGTTTTAGAACTGCAGAATACTGGGGTTGGGTTACCATTTGTAATAAACTTTGCCTGGATATCCCTCTTATATCTCAATTTCTAACACTCCTATCGTTTTTCTGATCCATTCACAGAAATGTCTGACCAGGAAACAGAGCTGAGAGTCTCAAATGCAAGCAAGCCAACGCCAGCGGGAGCCACAAAGTCCAAGTTCACCGACAGCTGAAGAAGAAGCTTGGGTGACGTCAACGCGCAGGAGCTGATAGAGGAGGATTCCGGAGCACTACACACTCTACAGCTTATCGAGTTGGGGTGTCTGGATCCAGATCCACTTCCGTTCCGCTCTCAGCAGTAATCGCTGAGTTTAAGGCACAAACAACTTACAACTAAACTAAAACAGAGTCAGCAGAGAGAGCCAGTGACTCATCGCAGTTTGAGTCGCTGAACGAACGAACGAACGAACAAACAAACAGGCCAGGCGACAGATAAGGATTCCGGATTCCGGATTCCTACGGATAAAACGCCGGAGGGCGGAGCACAAGTCTACTTAAGATACAAGATACTTTATTACCACACAAAATACGAAATACAAACCGCAATCATCACACTCATCACAACCCGCAAACCAAGATGAACTCCACCACAAAGCATCTGCTGCACTGCATACTGCTCATCACTGTGATAGTTACCTTCGAAGTATTCTCCGGCGGTATTAAGATCGACGAGAATTCGTTCACGCTCGTCGATCCATGGACTGAATACGGCCAGCTGGCCACGGTTCTGCTGTACTTACTCCGCTTTCTCACGCTCCTCACGCTGCCCCAGGTGCTGTTCAACTTTTGCGGCCTGGTCTTCTACAATGCCTTCCCCGAGAAGGTCGTCCTCAAGGGCAGTCCCCTGCTGGCGCCCTTCATCTGCATCCGTGTGGTCACGCGCGGCGACTTCGCCGACTTGGTCAAGACCAATGTGCTGCGGAACATGAACACCTGCCTGGACACCGGACTGGAGAACTTCCTGATCGAGGTGGTCACCGACAAGGCGGTTAATCTGGCGCAGCATCGCCGCATCCGGGAGATTGTGGTGCCCAAGGAGTACAAGACGCGGACCGGTGCGCTGTTCAAATCCCGGGCACTGCAGTATTGCCTCGAGGATAATGTCAACGTGCTGAACGACAGCGATTGGATTGTCCACCTGGACGAGGAGACGCTGCTAACGGAGAACTCGGTGCGTGGCATCATCAACTTTGTGCTGGACGGCAAGCATCCGTTTGGCCAGGGACTGATCACGTATGCCAACGAGAACGTGGTCAATTGGCTGACCACCTTGGCGGACAGCTTTCGGGTATCCGATGACATGGGCAAGCTGCGACTGCAGTTCAAGCTCTTCCACAAGCCGCTGTTCAGCTGGAAGGGCAGCTATGTGGTCACCCAGGTGGGTAATTCTAATCGCATGGCTGGCTGGCTGGCTCGATTTATGGAGAAAATGAGTGGGCTCTTGGGGAATTCTACGAACTTTCCCAGAGGTCTTTTATCAAAAGCCTGACAGCTCCATAAGCCTCCCAACGAAAACCGATTTAATGCTAGCACTTATCGTATGAATGGGAAATAGTAGCATTTTAAAGGGGGGGTGCTTACTACGGTTCCCCTCTTGTGTTTGATATAATTGTTTAGAAATTGTAGTTTAAAAGCAAAACCATTTGTTGTCGAATCTACAGAGTTTTCCTTTTATTAATTGCATAATACTCGACAATTTCCAGTCATTGTTGATCGTCAGAAAGGTGTTATCAAAATACTCCAACAGCCCCGTTATAAAAAACTGTTTAATGCGGCAATCAATTTTAAGAATTGAGTAATGTACACTTTGTATTTTCGTATGGCCCATGGCCATTTTATTTATGTTGTTTACTAGACATATTTGTCAGGGTGTCCATGCCCACAAATCGAGCCAAATCACTTTGATTATATATGCATTATCAATTTGTACTAACTATTCTGTATTCTTTCAGGTCGGCGCAGAGCGTTCGGTGTCCTTTGACAACGGAATCGATGGTTCGGTGGCCGAGGATTGCTTTTTCGCGATGCGGGCCTTCAGCCAGGGATATACGTTCAACTTCATCGAGGGCGAGATGTACGAGAAGTCACCGTTCACGCTGCTGGACTTTTTGCAGCAGAGGAAGCGCTGGCTCCAGGGCATCCTGCTGGTGGTGCACTCCAAGATGATACCCTTCAAGCACAAGCTGCTGCTGGGCATCAGTGTCTACTCGTGGGTCACCATGCCGCTGTCCACGTCGAACATCATCTTTGCGGCACTGTATCCCATTCCCTGTCCAAACCTGGTGGATTTCGTGTGCGCTTTCATTGCGGCCATCAATATCTACATGTACGTCTTTGGCGTCATCAAATCCTTTTCGCTGTATCGCTTCGGATTGTTCCGATTCTTGGCCTGCGTGCTGGGTGCGGTGTGCACGATACCCGTGAACGTGGTCATCGAGAATGTGGCCGTCATTTGGGGACTGGTGGGCAAGAAGCACAAATTCTATGTGGTACAGAAGGATGTGCGCGTACTGGAGACTGTCTAGAATACTGTGGAACTGGAGGAGGGAGTCATCAAAGAGCCATGGCCATCATATCTCGCCCCCAAAAACCAAATGAAACAAAGCATACAACCAGAGAAATTTCGAGAAATTTGGCCCGGCTTAGTGTGTTGTCCCAGATATCTGATTGATTTACTTTATTTGTACATTTTCTAAGCATAAGACTCACCACCACCACCCACCCAC
The DNA here is from genome assembly GCA_037075245.1 of Drosophila mimetica. Taxonomy (NCBI): domain Eukaryota; kingdom Metazoa; phylum Arthropoda; class Insecta; order Diptera; family Drosophilidae; genus Drosophila; species Drosophila mimetica. The sequence goes on along the minus strand of JBAMCH010000005.1, from coordinate 24,364,520 downwards.
CCACCCACTAAACACACAACATACACCCGCACAACACACCCGCACACACGCATATAATTGTTGTTTCGTTCTAAAGTCATTAACATTCATATTATTGCCAAAAAAAAAAAACTAAAAAGGAAGGAAATCGGAGGATAGAAGGGTGTTCCACCCAAAAGAACAAATGTTACAGACAACGTCTTATAACGAGATCTATGAAAATGCACCACTCACCAGCAAACAACAATTAGGGTAATTACAAACGATCCAAGAAAACCACACACAAAAACTCTCCATTAAGTGTAATTTCATTATATATATTTTTTTTGTATAGTCTGTAGTGAAAGAATGCGCTATATTTATATAAACATAAATATTGTATGTATATTGTAGACTTATTATTATTATTACGATTATTTAAAAACCGTGTACATTGATGTATTGTAAATTGATAATCTGTTAAATATCATTCACACCGAAACCAAGGATAAAGAGCGAAGCAAACTTGAATGTTTAGACTTATGTACTTACATGTGCAAATATCGATGTACTTTGTGTATTGTTAGGCCTCTGTGAGCATGTCATTCACTCCAGGATACACACATCCCCCGCCCCCAAAAACAACCAGAGGATCAGGATCGGCATTTTTCCGTTTTAATTGTGAAAAATGAGTATGGTGTGGATGATATGATCGTGATTGGTGAAAGAGGTCCTGTATCTTCGCAGGGCGAATTTCTCTGTTCTTTACTTTTGTAGTACTCTGTTTTTAGTCCACTTTCCCTTGTTTCTCTTCGTCATTCTGTTTAACTGTTATCGGTGCTTTGAAACCCACGCCCAAAATACACCCCCCAAAAAATATGGAACACGTGCATTGCAATCACCTCGTAAATCCCAAAAAGAGCGCACACACATTAAACTGTTATGAAAAAAGAACCAAATACAAAAACAATAATAAAATGTCAAAAATATAATTGCACATCGTCTTTTCCTTCGGTGCCTTGGGGGTCGTTACACAAAAAAAACAAGAGGGAACGCTATAGTCGAGTGCCTCGACTATCAAATACCCGTTACTCAGCTAAAGTCAGCAGTCTCAAGCAGGGCAAACCAAGCAGCCGCTTCAAAAAATTTAAAAAATTTCTTCTACATTTCGGTAGGCGTTAATAACCCAAACAAAATTGCGTTTACACTTTTGCTCTAGCTTTAAAACTATGGGCGCCACAGCTTTTCGCGGTTTGTGGGCGTTAGGGGGTGGGGGGGTTTCCAACTTTGGTATATCAATATGTATTGATGAAACGAATACACATTGCTTTTCCCGTTAATATAGCTTCAAAACTGTGGGTGCCACAGTTTTTTGCGGTTTGTGGGCGTTAGAGGAGGCGTGGCATATCGGCGTGAAAAACTTGCGCTGCGTATTAACCCCTAGAATCTGCATGCCAAATCCCAATCTTCTAGCTTTTATAGTTTCCGAGATCTCAACGTTCATATAGACGGGTGCCACTGTTTTTCGCGGTTTGTGGGCGTTAGAGGGGAGGGGGGGTTTCCCATTTTGGTCTATCAATATGTATTGATAAACCAAATACACAATTTTTTTCCCGTTAATATAGCTTCAAAACTGTGGGTGCCACAGTTTTTCGCGGTTTGTGGGCGTTAGAGGGGGCGTGGCACATCGGCGTGAAAAACTTGCGCTGCGTATTAACCCCTAGAATCTGCATGCCAAATCTCAATCTTCTAGCTTTTATAGTTTCCAAGATCTCAGCGTTCATACAGACGGACAGACAGACGGACAGACGGACAGACGGACAGACGGACATGGCTAGATCGACTCGGCTAGTGATCCTGATCAAGAATATATATACTTTATATGGTCGGAAACGCTTCCTTCTGCCTGTTACATACTTTTGCACGAATCTAATATACCCTTTTACTCTACGAGTAACGGGTATAATAATGAAACAAGAAATTTTTCTAAAAAATATCTATTGGTTTATTGGTAAGTTACCAATTCATCGAAAACATTTACAAGATCAATCATTTTTAATAAAAAAAAAATCTTGAAATATGCCGAGGAAGGACACTTCTTCGTCACGAAGTAACAGCATTATTGTCCAATTGTGTCGTTACCTCCTTGAAATCTATAGGTATTCAGGGAAGTAATACGTATACCTATCTCTCTCGTAATCATGTAAATGCACTACTGTGGTACAAATGATAAGGGGTGTAGAAATAAAATGGATGGTAGATCTGTTAAAATTATCTAAAAAAGAGGGTATACAAATCTATAAAACGAGACCGACAACAAAACGTTTTTTCTAAGTTTCTACTTGGGTTTCACGCAGTTATCCTCGCTTTATTTTAAAATCAGTTCTCAGATCAGCCAGAAGTGAATTTTTTGAACTATATTATAAAAGTGGATGGTTAATACAGTCTTGGATGATTAACGATAACATAAACATATTAAAAGGAGACTATTCTAGCGCTGTAAAACGATCTGGCAGGCGTATGGGGGCTCTTTGCTGCTCCTCTCTTTCCATTCCACTTCCGTTTCCGTTTGTGTGTAAACTCTTGCTTCCAACTTTAAAAGAATTTCCTCTTCGGCGTGGCAAAAGCCAATCCCGACATCCTGCAAATTGAAAACACAGACTTGCTTGGGTGCACACAAAATAAAGTATTCTTGCCCACCTTGCCAGCTTGGGCCCATTGATGTCCTCCAGTCCGCTCAAGTTGCTCAGCGGCGTGGACGGGGCCAGCGGAACCTCCAGCATCGGTCGCTTTGGCGAGGTGCTCACCACCGGTTTGCCGGGCGTATTCGGCGTCGAGAATTTCACTGGATTCTCCTTCGCGACCTCATCTTCAGCATTATCTGACACATCCTCGCCCTCCACTGATTCCTCCCCATTGGCGTCCAAGGCTGGGTGGTGGCCATCACCCTCGCCGTTTTGTGGCGGCTCCTCCTTGACATTCGAAGGATTGAGGCAGCTGCTCTTACAGATGCAGCTCTCGCCGCAACTGTGGTTAGCCACAAAGCAGCCGCAGCGCTTGGTGTTGCACTTGGTCCGACACTTGCAGCCCTTTCCACGTTTGCCATCCTCTGTGGCGGCTGTGGAGTTCAGCGATTGAATGGATGCATTGCCGATGGACGTCGTGCTGGCAACAGTCGTCACATTGGCAGCAGTCGTCACATTGACGGCTGATGTCGCATTGCGACTGGAGCTAGACTGATTTCTCTGCTGTGGAATCCAGAAGAAGAAACCATTAGTAAAGGCACACGTAAGCACAACTCAAACTCACCTTGTTTTTCGATTTTTTAGGCAACCAGTCGGGATCGTCGCTGAGATCGCTGAGCTCTATAGTCTCGTTGGCGTCCACTATCTGACAACTTTCATCTAGATCCTCGTGCTTCATCTCCACCGGCTTTACCTTTGACTTCGTTTTGGCCTTCAGTGTGTCCAGCTCTTGCTGCAGTGCCTCTCGGGTGCTCAGCAGTTCCTCGAGAATCTGCTGGCGCTGCTTCTCCTCCTCCGTCGGTGGCTGGATTTCAGCCGATCTCTGGCTGGCAGTCCGGATTAGGACGGCCACCTTTTCCTCGTAGGCACGCTGCTGGGCCAGCATTTGCTCTTCATGCTCGGTTTGGAGCGCACGAAGCCGCTTGCTAACCGCCTCCCCCTGCTGTTGGGCCTCCAAGAGCTGTGTGCGCTGCTCATCAAACGCCGTGCGCTGTTCGTTCAAGCTGGCCGCCTGTTGGCGTCGCTGCTGCACCAGAGTCTTCAGAAGCTGCTTGCTAACAGCCCGGGACTCAGCAATGCTTTGGACACCTTCGGCCAAGGAGCGAATCCGACTATCTAGATCGGTGGGACAGACCTTCTGCTGGAGATCGGCGATCTGGGCATTGCGCATTTCCAGCTCCTCCTCGAGATTGGCCAGCAGGCGGGCCTGCTCCTTAGCTTCCGCCTGATCGCTGGTCTTTTCCTGTTGCAGCATGTGATAGTGATTGTTGATCACCGTGCGGTCCTCCAGCAGCTGCTCCAAACTGTGCTCGGCATCGATGAGCGAGAGTATGATTTCCAGTTCGCGGTCCACCCAGCAATCGGGCTTTGAGTGGGAGTTGGACGAGCCTGCTCCTCCGTGTTCCTTCACGTACTTTTGACGCTTCGCCTGCGCCGAGGCCTGCCGTTCGAGGGCATCCTTTAGCCGCTTGTTGGCGGCCAAAGCCTCCTCGCACTTGCGTTTCAGAACCTGCCTCTGCTTGGAGTGCAACGTCTGCTGGCGAACAATCTCCGACTGCATTTTGCGGTCCTTGCTCTTCAGCTGGGTGAGCTCCTTCTCGCGCAGCATCTTCCATTGGCGGAACTTCTCCGACTCGCCCCGCATGGCCCGTATGAGCTTCACCTTGGACTCCTTCATGGCCCGGATCTCACCGCTCAGATTCTGGATCTTCTCGCGCTCCTTTTCCCGCATCTTCAGCATGTTGGCCTGGGTGACCAGCTTGCGTCGCAGTTCGCAGATCTCCTGTTCCAGCAGCTGCAGGCGCTTGCGTCGCTCCTCGGCAATTTTGGCCGACGTATCCTTGTTCTTCATGTTACGCAGTTGGTCCATGAGGTCTCGCCTTTCCGCCTCCAGGCTATCGATCTTCTCGTTGCACTGACGCAACTTGGCATCCTCGTCCTCGGATTCCAGCTGGCTAAAATTGCGAATGATGCGTCCGTGCAGCTCCTGTTTGAGATCCAGCTGGCGATTGATGTTGCGCAGTTCGCCGGCTAGATTCAGTTGTTTGTTGGTGAACTCCTCGGAGTGAGCCTCATCGCCGCCACTCGAGCTTCCGCCGCTCTCTCCCTCCCTTTCGGAATGGGAGCGGCTGCTGAGCTCTTGGCGCGTCTCGTGGCCCACGGACTCCAGCTCCTCCTGAGTGCGGTGCAATTCATCGTCCACCATTACCACCAGTTGTGAGATTTCGCGAAGGGGATCGACCATATCGTCACCCTTCTCAGATTCCGATGCCCCGGGTTTACTGTGCTCCACTTGCTTCTTAAGTTTCGCCACATGGAGGCGGAGTTTATCTTGAGCCTGCTCTGTAATGTGGACACGCATTTCCTTCTCGGTGAGATCGGCTAGGGCGTGATGAAGCTCCTGCTGCAGTTTCCTATTCCTGTCCAGCAGGTTGCGCACTTGCTCCTTCAGACGCTGGTTCTCGGCAGCATTGGCCATGGAACCGGCCAGGGACTCCTCACTGGAAAGGCCACCCAAGCCGGCCGCTCCAACGGCGCTGGTTATGGAGCTGCTCATCTTGCCGCCCGCCAGCAGTTCCACACGCAGTTTCTGAATGATGTCCTTCAGCATGTTGACCTCCGCTGCATGCGGATCGAGATTGACCACCGGTTTGTTCTTGATTTGCAAGGCACGATCCGCATAGCGTAGAGTGCTCAGGGTCTCGGCCACATTATAATCAGCCGGGCTAACGCAGGCAATCATCAAGGTGATTGAATTGCCGCCCAGGGAGTCCTGCAGCAGTCGCGTCAGCTTCGACTGGCGATAGGGTATGTAGCCAGCGGCCTGGCCAGCTGAATTTGGAAACGAGCATTAGTAATCAATGGCTCAAGTTGTTGGAACATTTACTGGTTAATACTCACATCCCAAGGCATTGATAACGTTGCCCAAGGCCAAAAGACCCTTGTTGATATTCACGCCCTCCTTGAAGCGATCTCCACTGGCCAGGGTCTTCGAGCAGCGTTCCGAGCCGGCCAGATCCACCAGATTGAACCTGGAAGTGGTGACCGATTGTCTACCGTAGACAAAAGAGAGAGTGATTAAGGTTTCCTAAGAAGAAACGCCCCCACATACTTGCCATCCAGCTTGGTGGCCACCAGGGTCAACGTGAATATCGCATGGGATCGCGAAGAGGTTTCGTTCATGGCCGTGGCGGCCACAGCTCGTCCAGCGGAGCCGCGCATCAAATGATCGGTCACTTCCTGTGCGGATTTGACCTCCAGTTCGGTGAGACCGGGCATAACCACCCGGTTCTTCACCTCCCTGATGTCCACGGTCGCCTTCTCGCGTTTTTGGGTCGAGAAGAGGTCAAAGAACTGCTCCTGGTAGAGCTCCACAAACGAGCAGGTGACCTCAAAGCGGAATTCCTCGCGCATCTCTTCAATGGCCAGGAATATATCGGTGACGGCGCGTGGTATGACACCAGCATGATCGTCCAGCTCTCCATTGAAGGCCGTGCCCATGGTGTAGGTCTTGCCAGAGCCCGTTTGTCCATATGCCAGGATGGTGACATTGTAGCCATGCAGCAGCTTCATCACCTTGCTGTGCACACAGGTCTCGAATATGTCCTTCTGGGTGTCTCCAATGTCGAAGACATGGTTGTACGTGTACGCCTCAGTCCGGTTGACCGTGACCTGAGGGGCTCCATCTGCCGCTCGTTCCACGGCAATCCGACAGCCGCGATCCAGCTCGGATTGCACCAGGGGGCGCACGCGCAAGGCCACGGCCACGGAGCTGGGATCCTCGCCGGACATCTGGGGGGAGTAAACGAGGGGCAACCTCTACTGATCACATTTGGCGCCATATCCATGGAGAACTCACCTTTCTTCAGTCAAGGAACAGAGAAGAGCCCGCGAACACTGGGTATCAGTAGGAACTAGGAACCGCGGTGGCCCTGGGCAACAAGTAATTTTGGTTTGATCTAGAGCGCTATGGGAAACAGGGGTCCTCCACGGGAAGCCCAGAACAGTACGATACTTTCGAGAATTTCGTGTTTTGGAGCTAGTCTAACCTAAAGGAATGCGACGCCAGCAAACGAATACATTGTTGCTGCCAGTATTTTCAAAAATGGCGGAGTTATCGATTGGTCGCAGTCGATATGTCGATAGACCAGCCGCGATGGCGTTGTGTTGAGTTTAATAGCTATATTTTAGATCAAATTACCATCAAAACGTAAAAAAAGAAAAAATTGTTTAATTTGTCTGTTCCAAGTCAAAGGTCTGTGCAATTAATCAATGTCAACTGAAGCTGAAACATAAAAAGAAAAGGCAACATTCATGTTACAAATTGTAAATCTATATATATAAAGCTATCGGTAAGAACACTAGGAATCAACGCACAACCAAATCCACTTATAACTTTAAACTGATTTGCTATGATTTATTGGGGCCCCCAAGTGGCCCCAATCGCTTCCAATAAGAAAAAAGGTAAATTTTCTTTCCAAAATTCTGGGCGCTAAACCATTTAACCCATCGATTCCGTGTTTTCGGCAGAAATAAAGTTTAAGGCATAATAATGTTTAACAAATTTGACCGCGTAGATTTAGGGATTTTTTCTATTTTTAAAACCCGTTCTAAAATTACAATTTAGACAAAAATCTCTTCGAACGTCGAAAAATGGCACTTCTAAACTGAATACCAAAAATTCCTTCAGTAAAGTTTTTCCTTAAACTTCATCGATTCTTTGAAGGTTTCACCAAAGCTCTAGCTATCTTCTAAACAAAGAAAATAAGCAAAAGGTCCATCTTTTATTGAATTTAAGTTTCTCCATAAGCAGCAAACGTTTTCTGCCAACGTATTGCTATCTCTCTCTGCATTTTCATACAAATTGTCAACAAATGAATCCGTCTCCCTCCCTCTTCCTCCGCCTTGCATTTCCCTGTGATCCATTAAAAATATAAAATGCGCTTTAATACGGTTTTAATTTCGGTAGACTTATTTTTTACAGTTATTGGTGACCCCACCCCTATTGGTGAGCCCAGCATCTAAAATTCAAAATTATATACTTCTGCTAAACTATTACATAAAACACAAGCTTTCGGATATTCGGGTTATCCAAGGTTTAGGATTCATCCTTAATAAATTCTGCAATTTTATAAATTTTTAAATTTGGTATGCTTTAAACTTTAAAGGTATTTAGCCCTTTCCCGCTAAAAAAAAGCTAGCCGCCCATCGCTGAAGTGTTATCGATAACTCTTTTTGAACGCTATTTGCAAATTGAGTTGCCACCGAACAAGTTGTTGAATCTTCCTCATCTTTCGCAATAATTGGAACCAGCAGGAAAGGATCAGGGTCAGGACATGGAGGAAGCGGTTCCGCGTCCCAGGCTGCTCGAGGAGGTGTTCCACGGCAACGGGAACGGATGCGCCAGTGTGGATGCCACCCAATCAGCCATTTTGAAAGTGCTGACGCGGGTTCATCGCTTCCAGGAGCGCGTCCAGAGGCACATCGATGACAACTACACGGAGTTCATGCCCAACCACACCTCGCCGGACCTCTTCCTCGAGGAGTCCGCTTCCCTGACCCGGGAAATCCACGATCTTCTGGAGACGGTGGGGTCCGAGGGACTGGGCGCCCTGGACGAGGCGAATGCCAAGTTGGCGCGCAGCGGAAAGCAGCTGCGCGAGATCCTTCTGGGCCTCGCAGTCAGCGAGCATGTCCTCAAGATCGACGAGCTGTTCCAGTGCGTGGAGGAGGCCAAGGCCATCAAGGATTACCTGGCCATCCTGGACCTCGTCAGCCGTTTGCGGGCCTTCATCTATGGCGATGATGCCGGGAGAGATGGCGCTTCCCCGGTGGCCACGCCCGAGGTGCGACGCATCTTCCAGGCCCTCGACTGCTACGAAACCATTAAGGTGAAGTACCACGTCCAGGCGCATCTGCTGCAGCAGAGCCTCCAGGAGCGCTTCGATCGCCTGGTGCAGCTGCAGAGCAAATCCTTTCCCACATCGCGCTGCGTCACATTGCAGGTGAGCCGTGATCAGACCCAGCTGCAGGACATCGTGCAGGCCCTCTTCCAGGAGCCCTACAATCCGGTGCGGCTCTGTGAATTCCTGATGGACAACTGCATCGAACCGCTAATCCTGCGGCCAGTGATGGCCGAGTACAGCGAAGATCCCGACGCTGGCGCCTACGTCCGTCTCTCACTTTCCTATGCCACCACTAAGCCCAGCTCCGAGCAGCTGCGTCCGAACTACAAGGAGGTTCTGGAGAACTTCCGGCTGTTGTTGCAAACGCTGGCTGGGATCAACAGCAGCGTGTCGTCCAGCGGTCAGCATGTATTCGGGATCATTGGCGATCATGTCAAGGACAAGATGCTGCAGCTGCTGGTGGATGAGTGCCTGATACCAGCTGTTCCCGAAACCATGGAGGAGTACCAGTCCTCCACGCTGTGCGAGGATGTAACCCAGTTTGAGCAGCTGCTAGCCGACTCATTCCTCATCAATCCGGAGCATGACCAAGCCCTGGGACAGTTCGTCGCGCAGTACGATACCTACTACCGCAATCGACTGTTTCGGCGAGTTCTGGAGACGGCGCGCGAGATCATACAGCGGGATTTGCAGGACATGGTACTGGTGGCGGCGAACAACGGCTCTACCGAAGTGGCAAGCGATCCCTTCCTCTTCCCGCGCTGCATGATCTCCAAGAGTGCACAGGTAAGTCTAACTAAACAACTGATTTTGTTACCCATTCCTTAATCCACTTTCCTTGACAGGACTATGTGAAGCTGATGGACCGCATTCTGCGCCAACCGACGGAAAAACCGACGGGCGATAACAAAGAAGACCCTATGGTCTGCGTCATATCCATCATGCTGCACACCTACATCGACGAAGTGCCAAAGGTACACCGCAAACTGCTCGACAGCATTCCCCAGCAGGCGGTGCTGTTCCACAACAACTGCATGTACTTCACCCACTGGGTGGCTCAGCACGCCAGCAAGGACATCGCAAATTTGGCGGCGCTGGTCAAGACGCTGAAGGCCACAGGACAGCAGCACTTCCGGGTGCAGGTCGGCTACCAGTCCTCGATTTTAATGGAGATCATGCAGGGCTTCGAGTTCGAGAGTCCGCACACACTGGGCTCCGGTCCACTGAAGCTGGTCCGGCAGTGTCTTCGGCAGCTGGAGCTGCTGAAGAACGTGTGGGCCAATGTGCTCCCGGAAACGGTGTACAATGCCACCTTCTGCGAACTGATCAACACCTTCGTCGCCGAGCTGATCCGTCGCGTGCTTACACTGCGCGACATTTCCGCCACGATGGCCTGCGAGCTGAGCGACCTCATCGACGTGGTGCTGCAGCGAGCGCCCAACCTCTTCAGCGAGCCAAACGAAGTGGTCCAAGTCCTCAGCTGGCTGAAGCTGCAACAGCTGAAGGCCATGATGAACGCATCGCTCAAGGAGATCACGGAGCTGTGGTGCGACGGCGCCGGACCGCTGACCGCCAGTTACAACTCAGACGAGATAAGGCACCTCATCCGTGCGCTCTTCCAGGACACGGATCGCCGGGCCAAGGCCATTACGCAGATTGCCTAGGAATCACTGTGGAACTACTATTATTTTGCATACCAAAATTGTGTCTGAATGGATCAGCGTCATGTGTTCTTATCAAAATCCCGTCAGCAGTTTGAAACAAATGACAACAGAAATATATTTTGATAATTAACACGAAGAGTTTTACCTTATAAGTAACTTCTGTGTCGGTTTAATTATTTTCCAATTGTAAATAATGAAGAAAAATTGAATTATATATCAAATCTTAGATTGATTACCAGTTCCGATTACTTATTTTAACCAATCCGTTCTACCTGCAAACACAACACACACATTCTCTATCTTAAGCTTTATTTAAATTAATAAAAACAATGAAAAGCGCGTATTAGTGTGCCTCGTGCCTGGCTTGGAGGATGAGCAAGTACAGCTGCTCGGTAAGTAGTCTATGATCCCGGCCATGGGTGACGGTGAGAATGCGCTGGGCCTCCTCCAAATGGTGCAGTGCCTCCTTGGCATGGCCCTCGTACAGCTGGATCTTGCCCAGCTTCATGTGCAGCAGACCAAGCAGCGGATTCCACGGTCCATGGTATTTCCGGAAGCCTGGCAACAAGCGTTGGCCATAGTCGAGTGCATCGGCCCACTTGCCCACTTCTATGGCAGCTTCAAAGGCCGAATCCAGAGTCTTCACATACCACACGTTTAACGGATGGAACACGCCAGTCTGTTTATCCAGGCACACCTTGCACACATCGAGATCTAGGGAGCAAATAGGGTAAGAATAGATACAGCCGCAAGTCTGACGCAGTAACTCACAGGCCACGTCCTTCATGTGCTCCAGATTGTGCCGGGTGAGGGCCATCGCCTCGTTGAACGCATTGCGCAGCTTGGGACTGATACCGGCATCGCAACGCGGGCAGTTCGTACGCTCCACACTGATGCCCACGCCGCAGTTGCGATTGGGACAGAGGGCGGCCAGCATATCCTTGGACTCCTTGGCATCCGTGCACTTGCTGCACACACAGAGGAAGTAGTAGTGCTCCTTGAGGTCCAGACGCCTCTGCTCGGGCGTGTTCAGCAGATCGATGTAGCTGATGAAGATCTTTGACCAGTCCAGGCACTCCATGTCCTCGATCGCGTGGACGTGCAGCTCGTTGCCCTCGAAGGTGGCCACCGCATTTGGCTGGCAGCTGTGGTCCGTGATCGAGACGCCCAGATAAATGGCCGTGGCAATCGAGTTCATCTCGGCGTCTAAAATGTTGAAGCCATTGGTGATGAGCTGCAAGAGAGGGGGAAATAGAGCGTGAGCACCCACCCGCGTAACTGTGCGATGGGGAATGTGAACCATAGCCCTTCCTCGATGATCAATGCATTGGCAGAGCGCCAGGCGAACAGCATTGATTGCTATCTAATTTGGGCGACCAGGAGCGGATGCAGGTTGGGTCAAAATGGGTCTAGTGATCACCTATCTCCCTCTGAACAACCCAATCCGCTCCTGGCTGCTCGCACAGGTGCCTCTGTCCACTTACACGACCGTAAATGCTCATCAGTTCCGTCTTGTTTGGCACCGTGCTGGGACTCTCGGCCATCATGTCGGTGAGCACGGCGTGCAGCGAGTCCAAGTGCTCCAGTCGCATGGGATCGTTCTTGATTTCGGCATAGTCTGCATGGGGATTACCAAGGATTAGCAGGGATTGCGCCGGGGAATCGCATGGCTCACCCACGGGACATGAGGTCGCGGAACTTGCGGGAGCCGTGCTCGGTGTAATAGCCCCGGATGAGATCGCCGCCGTGCTCCAGGCGCAGGATCAGGCGGCACAGCATCCTGGCCGCATCGGGCACAATCCGGGGATGCACCTTCTTCAGGAACGGGCACTCGTGCTTGTGCTGCGCCCAGGCTTGCATCTGGCACGAGCGATGGCAGTAGGACACATATCGGCAGTTGGAGCACTTGAGCACCTTGGTTCTGTAATGGGAGCAAATTACGGGGGATTACGGGGACTGGGAGGCACATGGTTACACTCACGCCTCCAGGCAGTTGTCGCAGCGTTCCAGGCGATACTGGGACTTCAGGACGAAGGCAAAGGGCTTCTCGGTGAGGATCCGCTGCCCCCTCTTGATTTGCGGCGCCGGATTCTTTCCGGTTTTCAATCTCGCCGCGGTGGCGGATGCGGATTTGGATGAACTGGCCATTTCGACTTTCGCCTGGGGGCCCGTCTCACTGGCGACTGAAAATGAGCGCACACCTGAAGATCAAAAATATTGTTTCGAATGCTTTTTGAATATTTTGCGGCATCTGATCTCTATTTTTAGCCCCACGAAAAACACAATTTACGCAAATCGCTGGCAAACACAAAGCAACAACAACAAAAACAGTTTTGTTTTTCGTATGCACCACGGCGTTGCCAGATCGTCGGGGGTCATGCTCCCTACAGTGGGCACTGAATACAGTGGACAAAGTAACTTGGGTAACTACATTTAAATCAGCTTCAAAATATATGTTGGAATAAAATTTGTTTACATCTACAAGAATAAATATTTTTTTATAGCTTCCCTGATTTTAAAAACCCTTTAATAATTTAATTCATTTTTGGTTCCATTGTAACATCTAAAATGAGGGAGATAGGTATACCCTCAAACGGAGTATACATTTACTAATAATTTATCTGTTGACATACTGCCCCTGTCATGTTTTCAGTGAAACCTTAATATAAAGATCATAATAATTAAGTGATTAAGAAAGTATTGAACGCCCCATCCACTAGATAATGCAGCTTCCACAGTGAGCTTGTTTTCGGTGCCCCTGGGGGCAGTTTTTAGTTTTTATTTGTAGCAAACTTATATAGCATAGGGACAAATTGTGTGATCGATCGAGCAGTAAACGCGGGTATTTGTATTGGGAACGGCACTGGGGCGAACTAATTGTTCTGCGGCTTGGACCACTCCACACTGAGGATCAGATGGTCGTAGCCGTGCCCGTTGAGGATCTCGATGGCGGCTGCGGCATCCTTGCGCTGCTTGAAGTGCACATAGGCGAATCCCTTGCAGAGGCCGGTGTTCTTGTCGCGGGCCAAGTACATCTTGCTCTGCGGCCCGATCTTCTTCACCAGCTCCTCCAGATCCGCCTCGGTCATGGACTCGGACAGATTGGATATCCTAATGGCCGCCGTGTCGTCGCGTCCCCGCATTCCCAAGCCGCCCTTTTGGCTGTCCTTCAGGAACGGCGGCACATACTTTCCGGACTTGGGGGCATCCACGGCGGCTGCTGCGGCCGCCGAGGCCTTCTTCTCCATCAGATTGGTGTCCATGGCGGTGCCCTTGTACGGGCAGTTGACCGACCAATGCTCGCCGTTGCAAATGCGGCACTTGGCAATGTTCTTGGTGGGATCCAGCAGCGGATCGTTGGCCTTCTCGTCCTCCTTGGAGTTGAGGAACTGCATGATGATCTCCTCGGACACCATCGTTGTCTGCGAGTTGGGGCCCGGCTTGTCGTTCTTCGACTCGCCGAACTTTGTCCAGGTGCGTCGCTTGGCCACCGTTTTGGGCACCACCTGCTTGGAGATCTTGTACGTGCGCACCACCTTCGTCTTCTTGTCGTCCTTGTTGTACTTGTACTCGGTCACGTACTTGTGCCCGTTCTCCACCGTCTCGGTCGTCGGAGGCAGGCCGCCGTAATCCAGCTCCACCTCATCCGCCCAGGAGGATTTGATCGTTTCAACGCCCGGCATCTGGAAAGTTTCGTGTGTTACATTAATGCGGCTGCACAGGGGCGCGGCTTGCGGGGCACTCACTCTGTTTTGCACTGCGAATTGTCTGCGAAATTGGAAATGCAAATTTCGCCACGAGTTAAGCGGATTGGAATCAGCAACACGAAAAGACAGGGTTGGCGAACTGCTTCACAGGCCAGGGCTGGCGAGGGCGTGAGTACAGTGTTGTATTGCCAAGCAGTGTTGGAAAACACTCGGAAGGTGTCGCGGCTAAGCTAGCTGGTACACCCACCATCGTTTGCGTAGGACCGTTCCAGGCCGTAGTTTGGTGTGTCCGTAGTGCTCCGATCTGGCCACTCTTCCCGTCTCTTCTTCTTGCCACCGTTTCCGCTTTCTGTTCTTTTTCCTCGTGGTTTTCGACTGACAAGATGGCTCCAACCGTAAGTTCCCGAGAATGTGAATTCGCGACTGACTGCCGATCGCCTGGTGCTCCAAAAGGGGGCTCCGAGTTGTGCAACACGGCGCTCCGCTAGTGGGCGGTGGCCAGCAGTGAATTTGCCCAGCCAATCTGGCGAAATGTGTGTGTGATCCATTTTTTCTCCTTTTTTTTCGGTGTGCTCTCCACGTCCAGGCCAAGACCAACAAGGGTGATACCAAGGCCGCCGCTGCCAAGCCGGCCGAGAAGAAGGCTGCCCCCGCCGCCGCCGCCAAGGGCAAGGTGGAGAAGCCAAAGGCTGAGGCCGCCAAGCCCGCCGCCGCCGCTGCCAAGAACGTGAAGAAGGCGCCCGAGGCCGCCAAGGATGTGAAGGCAGCCGCCGCTGCTGCCGCCAAGCCCGCGGCCGCTAAGCCCGCTGCCGCCAAGCCCGCCGCTGCCAAGGATGCCGCCAAGAAGGCTCCCGCCGCCGCCGCTGCCCCCAAGAAGGACGCCAAGGCTGCTCCCGCTGCCGCTGGCAAGGCTGCCCCCGCCAAGAAGGCCGCCTCCACCCCGGCTGCCGCTCCTCCGGCCAAGAAGGCTGCTCCCGCCAAGGCTGCCGCTCCGGCCGCTGCTGCCGCTCCAGCTCCCGCTGCCGCTGCCGCCGCTCCCGCCGTTGCCAAGCCGGCGCCGAAGCCCAAGGCCAAGACCGCCGCCCCTGCTCCCAGCAAGGTGGTCAAGAAGAACGTGCTCCGCGGCAAGGGCCAGAAGAAGAAGAAGGTCTCGCTGCGCTTCACCATCGACTGCACCAACATTGCTGAGGACAGCATCATGGATGTGGCCGACTTCGTAAGTAGCTGGACTCCCCAGGGGATCCAAAAAGCACTCACCTCGCTCTCAGTATCCAAATTGGGCCATGTGCGGTCACTGCTTTCAGTGTTTAGTAGCAAGCAACCATGTTATAAGATCACTAACCTGCAAATACCTGAAAGCAATGACCGGAGTATGACCAATCAGTATCAGTTGTACCGCACCAAGCTTTTCATTGCCCTCCAAGTTAACCAGGGGCTCTGGATAAAAAGTTGTGGTTACAGTGAAGTCTCTCCATTTGGCGATAAACTGCCAGCGGACTTGACCCGTGCCGCCGGCGGTTAACAACTCCTGGAACAGCACTAACTGTAGGTTATTCAGTCTTATGTAGGTATGAATATATGTCCGTTCCTAACCAAATCGTATCCGAATTCGAATTCGAATCCTTCGCTGCCTTTCAACCATGGCACACGTGTGTTCCTCCGCAGCGCCTCCCGATCGCGCTACTTTGTCAAGGGGCTCTGGACACTGCACAACGGGGTAGCCACTGACCGCCAGTGACCTGGCACTGGCCAGTGGTGCAACCGTCTGTGAACAGCGTCAAGCCGTGCTATGTGTACCGCCACGTGGTGGGCCCTGGGTTGAGTGCGTCCACAGCCGTGGCGCCTCAGGCCGAAATTCATAGTGCGCCCTGCTCTACGGTGTCCGCACTTTCGTGGCACTGCAGGTTTTCCCAACTAGTTAGGTGCTTCGCATAGTGTCATCTAGTGTCTATTGTCTTGAGAAAGCAACCAGTGTAACCCGCTAGTGGGCAAACCGAGTGCGCTAAACGCGCTTCTTAGCAGGGCGCCGAATCAATTGAGGCACCGTCCCCCGCCACAGGATCAGGTAACTACCATCTTAAGCCGCATTAACACAATGGGGAAGGGAGCTACCAGGTTGCTGATGGGGGGAAACCCCTTCAGTAGGCACTTGGCCTCCACCTGGTGCCTCCCATTCCCATCATTGCTCATTTATCACCTGGATAAACTATACGAATTGCAGGCCACGCCGATTTGCCGTCAGAGAGTGAGCCTCATGCGTCGCTCTGATGGCAGTGTACTCAGTGGCACATCAAAAAATTGGTCACTCTTCTTTATTTGGGCCTTCTGTTCTACACAATCGACTCTTGGCCTTAACAAAGACAGAGACATTAACCCTCCAGATGGAGCTGCTGCCTTTTGAAGCTGCCGCCTCCAGTGCAAGCAGAACTAACCCGAGTCTATCCCCATTCCTATTCCGCCCGCAGGAGAAGTACGTGAAGGCCCGCCTTAAGGTCAACGGCAAGGTGAACAACCTGGGCAACAACGTCACCTTCGAGCGCTCCAAGCTGAAGCTCCATGTCAGCTCCGATGTGCACTTCTCCAAGGCCTACCTGAAGTACTTGACCAAGAAGTACCTGAAGAAGAACAGCCTGCGCGATTGGATCCGTGTGGTGGCCAACGAGAAGGACTCGTACGAGCTGCGCTACTTCAGGATCAGCTCCAACGACGACGAGGACGACGATGCCGAGTAAAGATCCAGATCCACACAGCAGAAACAGAAAGAACACTAGGTTTACATTCGTTTTTATTATATATCTCACGCACTCGCAGGGGGCGTGTTTTTATAAGCTAACAACAAGGTGTGAACTCATGGAAAAAATCCCTTCGGGATCGCCGCAATAAACGATTTGTGTGTGAATCTCGAGATGACTGTAGTTTTTATTTCTTGTAATACTAGAATTTGTAATGCTCTTGCTAAGCGTTTTTATGAAATCTGAGGATTTATTGCAATCTGAAGATTGACTAGAATCATTTATTTAAATGACTTCTTAAAGATCGAACTCTTATAATAGCTTGATCTTTAAGCGGATGGAAAAAGCTTTTTTAAATGATCATTGCAAAGGCTTGATTTTTTTTTAGATATTCGCTAGTCGTCAATGTGCTTTTTATACTCGCTAAAAAAGCTTAATGATCAAATATCTCTATCTCGCTTTATTTCGCGATGGTTTTTTTTTGTTTTGCCTAAAGTGGTGAAAGTATTTAATGCCCTTTAAGAGGGTAACTACTTTTCATCATGAATCAAGACATATTTTAAGTGTACGTTTTTACAAAATATTTTTTTTTGCTTTTAGTACTTTAAGCAGATGAAAAGTCTACATATCATTTAAGACGGAACTTTTTTTTAAATCTAAAAAAACTTTATTTTAAAATGAGATATGATATAGGATATGACTACCTGTATTTTACCACTACGGAAGTGTTCGCATTTAATAACCCAACTTAGTAAACTCAAATTTGAACTATTTATTGAGAACTAAGACCTTATATACAGGTATAATTAATTTTTTAATAGTGTTTTGTTATTGGTAGATACCGGTTTGAGTCATTCAAGTGGAACTGTATTTTCTAGCATGTTTTTGGAGATCTCAGCTTTTGATCTATCAGCTCCATTAACTTTGCGAATATTCCGGATGAACTGACTGGTATCAGACACGGTTTTTTTTGCATCATGTCTCGTTAAATATTTGCTTCTCTTCCGTCCTCTTGTCAACCCTTTTGTTTGCCCACCCACTTGGCGGTCAAAACAAAGTACATGTTTGTGTCGTGGCGAAAAACGGGCGGACCAAAATAGTCTGGTTCATCAGCATTGGGCCAGCGAACCATTAACTACAGTGGTTATATATTCAATTCCCCTTTTTTGGTTTAGCGGGCGTTTGCATGGGCAGTGCGGCAAGTGAAATGAAACCACAGCGTGTCGAGTGCTATGGGTGTAGGCGAAAGCTTTATTTTTATTTAATTCAACAATTGAGTGCAACAAATATAGTTTGCTTACAACAATACAAAAACAAGCAACAATTACGCTAACAATTCTAGAAAAATATACACTTTTAGTGAGAACTTGCAATCACTTTGTCTTTGTTTCAGGGTCTTTTGAGTAGGGTTTACATATATCATATAGGGCTATTCTCATATATACCGAGTTTATTCGAATGTTTTTGTTTTCGAGCATGGGATGGTTATGGGTCTGGGTCTGGGTCCGGGTCCGGTTACGGGTGTCCATTCCCATTCCCATCGCCATCGCCATCGCCAATCATCACAATTGAAGGCCGAGTTGGAAAAAGGGGGACTTTAGGAAGGGGAATTCTAAACTGGGAAGCCAGCTTGTTTATCCACGAATACTGTAATCGGAGATGGTACGGCATAAATTAACAATTTTCGTCCAATTAGCGCCTGGAATTATCGATCTTGGCCAGCGGGGCGTACAAATAAACCACCGTGCTGGCCAAGGCCGCAAAAAAGCTGGGTAGGAAGGTGCAGTACAGTAGGTAGTGGGGTGTGGTGGTTGAGTGGGGCGAGGGGCGAGTGCACACAACACAGAATGCAGCTGGGAACGTTCCAGAAGCAGCGGGCTCTCTAGAAGCCAGCAAAGCGCTTGGCCATCGCTCCGCACATGAGCATGAGGACCAGGCTGCTCTGGCCGGACAATCCGGTCCAGGACTGGGCTCCACTGGTGTTGGACTTGACGGACGCCTGCACGGGAGCCGCCACATCCTGGGCCTGCTGCACCTGCTGCGATCCCGGCTGAGCGGGGGCCATGGGAGCCAGAGGAGCTGGTCCCTCGCCGGCTGGAGCAGCTGGTGGCGGCGGCGCCGGATAGCAGGCGATCTTCTCCACCTCGACCATCTTGGTGCTGTCAGCCGGATCCGTTTCGTTCACCTTGGTGGGCACACAAATGATGCCGCCAGCCGGTGGAGGAGCATCCGCTGCAGGAGCTGTCATATTGGAGGCGTCTGGATTGAAGGGAGCCATTGGTGCCATGGGTACGGCTGGTTGCTGCTGGGCATCCTGGGTCACATTGGTGGGCGGCATGCCCGCAGCTGGAACTGCTCCTGGGGCGGCAGCAGCCACTCCGCCGGCATTGATCACAGTGGTGCCATCACTGGCATTCACCGGCACGCCATTGTTGATGATGATGATGCGATCCTGGCCAGCAGCTGGAGCTGCAGCCACCGACTGCGACGAGGAGCTGCCTCCCGAGGGCGTAAGGGCGTGGCCGAGCAGAGCACCTCCCAGGCCGCCAGCAAGCAGACCGGTGCCTGTGAAGAAATTAATCATTAAAGTCGTGAAAACAGATGTGTGTGTGGCTTAAAATATCACCAAACATGGCCGCGAATCGTGTTAATATTTAAGGCTAATATGAGTCAGCCACTGGAGATTGGAAACAAGTCACTCAGAGTCGTTGAATCCACCTGTTATACCCAGAATCGCCATGAGAACTCACCGAAGCCAAGGCCAGAGGAGGATTGCTGAGGCGGCGCCGAGTAATAGGTGGCTCCCGGGGGCAGAGCGGATCCTGCCTGGTAGTAGGTGGCTCCCGGAGGCGGAGCAGCAGCTGCCGGGTGATAACCACCGGCCATGGGCACATGTCCTGCGGATGGGTAGTACGTGGCTCCTGCGGGTATGTTCGAGGGATATCCACCGCTGTGTCCGCCAGCCGGGTAGTAGGTGGCTCCAGCCGGTACTCCCGAATACTGCGGCTGATGCATATTCGATCCGGTGGCTGCTCCATAGCTGGGCGGAGCTGCTCCGTAGTTGGGGGCATGGTAGGCTGGCGGAGGTTCGTGCATATTGGGTCGGGCGCCGCCGGCCGGATTGGAGGCGGAGTAGGCGGGCGGAGGACCCTGCGGCACATTCCAGCCAGGTTGGGGGGCGGAGGCGGATCCGGGGGCGCCTCCTGCTGGAGAGCCAGCGGTCATGGGGCGATTCGGCTGGGAGTTGTAGTTGGGGTAACTCAGTTTGGCCACATCCGCATGCGAGTTGCCGCCGGCGGCATGGCCATTCGTGTTGTAGCTGGGCTGCGTCACGTGACCGTAGTTGGAGGAGCTGGAGGAGGAGGAGGAGGTCTTGCGCTGGTTATTGCCCTGGTTACGCCGGGCATCCACAACACCGCCGCCGTGCGTCAGCAGCAGGGCAAACACCGCCCAGGCCACGAAGGCGACGTGACTGGAGGCCATCATGTGATCCGGATTAGTGCGCTTCACCCGTAGAGAAGATCAGGCGAGACTATAAAAGATCGTTAAAAACGGCAAGCGATGAGCGTAAATCGGCGGCTACTGGTGTGCATGCTAATTACAGAAACTCGTTTTGGATGACGCTGATGCTTCTACGCGTTTTTGCAGCTGTCTTCGGTTGTCCGCGCGAAACGAGTTAGCTTGTCGGTTATTTTCCTTATAATCGTTAAATTTCACTTTTTGCAATGTGGCCAGGCATGGGTTATTAGCAAAATAACACCATCTGCTAGAGTAGCCCTGGTCTTGGTTGGAAACTTTGGTAACACATGATTCGGTTTGGGTGGTTGTCCTGGGTATATCAACGGGTGTCCCAGCTAATGGTTGGCAACGTTGCTAGATTTAAATAATTTCGTAGCCTACTTTTAGGGTGCCCTAGGAAACGAGCACAGTTTGACAGTCACTGTACAGTTTGGCAGTTACTGGGAAATCGATGCTTGCGGCGGTTACAGTTTGAGAGTCATTGTACAGTTTGACAGCAACTGGAAAATTGATATTTGCGACGGTTACAGTTTGAGAGTCATTGTACAGTTTGGCAGCCACTGTGAAGTTTGAGAGTCATTGGGTAAATCGATGCGACTGCAGTTTGACAACCACTGTACAGTTTGAGAGTCATTGGACAGTTTTAGAGCCACTGTACAGTTTGAGAACCATTGGACAGTTTTAGAGCCACTGTACAGTTTGAGAAAGCAAAACGAAAGAAAAACATTTCTGGTTTTAACATTTATTTTTGAATCACAATCAGAAGTCTATCTAAACATTATACAAAAAAAAAACAGGACAGGCGGCAGGCCCCTCTTAACATCTAATTGGGTGTTTTGGGGATTGGGATTTGCCCACTAGGAGTAGTTGTGCAGCAGGTAGTCATAAGAGTACTCGAAGACCAACAGCAGGATGGCGCCTCCGGGGCCCAAGCGCATAATCTTCGGGACGAGTCCTTTGTACAGAGCCCGGAATCCTTCCTCGCGATACACGATGCCCATGGAGCTGAGCGTGCCACGGTACTTGATCTGTCCGGCCACCGGCTGTGGGCCCTGAATACGTGACTTGGCCACATCGAAGGGTATGTTGACGAAGCAGGCCAAAGTGCCGGCCAGGAAACCGATGGTCACCTTGCGCAGGAACTCCAGGTGGCTCTCCTTGTACTCGGGCACCACGTTCTTGACGCTGTGATAGAATCCAAAGTAGACCATGTTGAAGACACCATTACGGCCCATCGTGGCGGTGATGCCCTTGTTCAGTCCTCGAAAGCCGAGTCCGTCCTGCTTAATGATGCCCTTGGCCACCGCGAACGTGCTGAGCATCTTCTTCTGCCGATCCGCCTGCTGGGCCACCTTGACCACCTCGAAGGGATTGACGGCGATGGCCTCCAGAGTGCCGGCCGTTAGACCCGCCAGCGAAAAGGTCAGCGGGGTGGGCGTGGGCGAGCCGAACTGGAAGAGGGGCTTCGTCTGCTCGAACACCAGGAACTTGATGGCCCGCTTGGGGGTCTCGGCCAGAATAGGCGGCATAATGCCCTTCCAGTAAGAGCTGATGCCTTCGTGGCGGTACATCTTGGCGAAGCAGTCAAATACGCCATTGTAGTGCAGCTGGAAAGTAGTAATATTTCATTATTAAATTGTTTTTGAAAGTGGGAAATGGTAATGATCAAATGGATAACTGGATTTCAGCAGATAGAGACCGAGCTAACGTTCCCCATCACTTTCGGGAAAACTAAATTTTTAACCAATTTTTGCATATGAGTACAGGAAGGTATGGCATTCCATATTTGGACAATTAGTTCCATTTTTATAGCCAAAATACTGACTTCTTATTGGCGGAAAATGAATATTTCAATTTTTGGCGAAAATCTGATTTTTTGTAAAATTTGTTTTTGCTCTAATTTTTGCAAAAATGCTCCGATATTAAAACGGCGAACTGTTTTGAGCAGATAACATTTTTATAGCCAAATTACGGACTTTTTATTGGCGGAAAATGAACATTTCAATTTTTGGCCAAAATCTGATTTTTTTTAAAATTTGTTTTTGCTCTAATTTTTGCAAAAATGCTCCGATATTAAAACGGCGAACTGTTTTGAGCAGATAACAACCTGATAATTAATATTAGTGCACTCTCCGGCTGATTTGGAAAAATTAAATTTTTTTCAAATTTTCGATTTTTTTGTAACAATTTTTTGAAAAAAATTTCAAAAAAATAATTTTTTTTTCTGGAAACGCCAAGTTTTAGAGAATTTAACTACGAGTTCAGGAAGGTATCCCATTCCATGTTTGGACAATTAGTTCCATTTTTATAGCCAAATTACGGACTTTTTATTGGCGGAAAATGAACATTTCAATTTTTGGCCAAAATCTGATTTTTTTTTTTAATTTGTTTTTGCTCTAATTTTTGCAAAAATGCTTCGATATTAAAACGGCGAACTGTTTTGAGCAGATAACAACCTGATAATTAATATTAGTGCACTCTCCGGCTGATTTGGAAAAATTAAAATTTTTTCAAATTTTCGATTTTTTTGTAAGGGGTTGATCACAATTTTTTGAAAAAAATTTCAAAAAAATAATTTTTTTTTCTGGAAACGCCAAGTTTTAGAGAATTTAACTACGAGTTCAGGAAGGTATCCCATTCCATGTTTGGACAATTAGTTCAATTTTTATAGCCAAATTACGGACTTTTTATTGGCGGAAAATGAACATTTCAATTTTTGGCCAAAATCTGATTTTTTTTTTAAATTTTTTTTTGCTCTAATTTTTGCAAAAATGCTTCGATATTAAAACGGCGAACTGTTTTGAGCAGATAACAACCTGATAATTAATATTAGTGCACTCTCCGGCTGATTTGGAAAAATTAAAATTTTTTCAAATTTTCGATTTTTTTGTAAGGGGTTGTATCACAATTTTTTGAAAAAAATTTCAAAAAAATAATTTTTTTTTCTGGAAACGCCAAGTTTTAGAGAATTTAACTACGAGTTCAGGAAGGTATCCCATTCCATGTTTGGACAATTAGTTCCATTTTTATAGCCAAATTACGGACTTTTTATTGGCGGAAAATGAACATTTCAATTTTTGGCCAAAATCTGATTTTTTTTTAAATTTGTTTTTGCTCTAATTTTTGCAAAAATGCTCCGATATTAAAACGGCGAACTGTTTTGAGCAGATAACAACCTGATAATTAATATTAGTGCACTCTCCGGCTGATTTGGAAAAATTAAAATTTTTTC
This sequence comes from Drosophila mimetica, assembly GCA_037075245.1. NCBI lineage: Eukaryota > Metazoa > Arthropoda > Insecta > Diptera > Drosophilidae > Drosophila > Drosophila mimetica. The sequence goes on along the minus strand of JBAMCH010000005.1, from coordinate 24,341,058 downwards.
AAATTTTCGATTTTTCTGTAAGGGGTTGATCACAATTTTTTGAAAAAAATTTCAAAAAAATAATTTTTTTTTCTGGAAACGCCAAGTTTTAGAGAATTTAACTACGAGTTCAGGAAGGTATCCCATTCCATGTTTGGACAATTAGTTCCATTTTTATAGCCAAATTACGGACTTTTTATTGGCGGAAAATGAACATTTCAATTTTTGGCCAAAATCTGATTTTTTTTTTAAATTTGTTTTTGCTCTAATTTTTGCAAAAATGCTCCGATATTAAAACGGCGAACTGTTTTGAGCAGATAACAACCTGATAATTAATATTAGTGCACTCTCCGGCTGATTTGGAAAAATTAAAATTTTTTCAAATTTTCGATTTTTTTGTAAGGGGTTGTATCACAATTTTTTGAAAAAAATTTCAAAAAAATAATTTTTTTTTCTGGAAACGCCAAGTTTTAGAGAATTTAACTACGAGTTCAGGAAGGTATCCCATTCCATGTTTGGACAATAAGTTCCATTTTTATAGCCAAATTACGGACTTTTTATTGGCGGAAAATGAACATTTCAATTTTTGGCCAAAATCGGATTTTTTTTTTAAATTTTTTTTTGCTCTAATTTTTGCAAAAATGCTTCGATATTAAAACGGCGAACTGTTTTGAGCAGATAACAACCTGATAATTAATATTAGTGCACTCTCCGGCTGATTTGGAAAAATTAAAATTTTTTCAAATTTTCGATTTTTCTGTAAGGGGTTGTATCACAATTTTTTGAAAAAAATTTCAAAAAAATAATTTTTTTTTCTGGAAACGCCAAGTTTTAGAGAATTTAACTACGAGTTCAGGAAGGTATCCCATTCCATGTTTGGACAATTAGTTCAATTTTTATAGCCAAATTATGGACTTTTTATTGGCGGAAAATGAACATTTCAATTTTTGGCCAAAATCTGATTTTTTGTAAAATTTGTTTTTGCTCTAATTTTTGCAAAAATGCTCCGATATTAAAACGGCGAACTGTTTTGAGCAGATAACAACCTGATAATTAATATTAGTGCTCTCTCCGGCTGATTTGGGAAAATTAAAAATTTTTTTAAATTTTCGATTTTTTTATAAGGGGTTGCATCACAATTTTTTGCGAAAATTTTCAAAAAAATAAAATTTTTAAGTGGAAATGCAAAGTTGCAGAGAATTTAATTACGAGTTCAGGGTTTGTAAGGGGTTGTATTTAAAAAAAAGAATTACAAAGAATTAAACTACGAGTTCAACAAGGTTTGACATTCCATATTTACTTTTAACATTTAGACTCCATATTATATTATCATAATTAACTAAACACTCTGAACTAAGCTAAAACCACATTACAAGTACCAATTAGTGTTTGTGCGTTGCAAAATATCTGTTTTCGTTCGTTTTGCACTCTTTGTTATAGCCACACGCAGAACTGGAACTGCGTGCATTGTTCCACATATATTTATCTGCTGTATTTGTGCTAATTTCCCCCCAGTCCCCCCTTTCGCTTTCTTTGACTGCTTTCATTAGCAGTCGTAAATTTGTTTAATCATCGCGCCTCGACGACTGACAAAATGCAGCAGAAAAATGAATTTGTGTCGCAGTATTGGGACGTTTTTATGCTGGGGTCTGCACACAAAATATGGTTCCCCATAAACTTTAAGCAGAAGAACAAAATAAACAAGTCTTTCTTCGGTGTTCTACGTTTGTAATTTCTTTTTTAAACCATAATAAGAGGCTCCAGCCTCTTATCTAAAGGCCTGTTAAGCATAAAGATTTCCGAAAGCAGAAAAGGTAGAAAACACCCAGATTAGATAGGTGGACCTCTCGAGTTGCCCTAGTTGCTGCAGCTAAAATTCCAAGGAATCGAGCTATAACTAGGTTCTTTCTGCACCTGCCAGTTCCCAGGCAAAACCACCAAGTGCCGGCCCCAAATTAATGGCCCACACGCGTGTCCAGTGTCGGAAGAAAATTGAAAGTGTCGAACTGCTATCAGCGCATAATTCCGATTGGAGAATGTCTGGCATGGGTCTGTGTCTATACATACGCATGTACATATGACTGATAAGCTTATTTCGGGGGAGCGTTTCGCTTCGACTGCTGATAAATATGGTTTGTCTGGGCATTCGCAAGAGAAATGTAAACACAGAGAGAGAGAGCCAGTTGAAAGTGGAGAAAACACAGAGAGCGCTTGTCCGTGACCTTGCTTTGCCCTTATCCAAAAATGAAAAGCCCAAGCCCCAAAACAAAACCAAAACAAAGCACAGCTGATGGGGGATTTATGTAGAATATAACATTGGAGTAACCTCTTCGGATCCTGAGTTATTATTAAATTCCTCTAGATTTTAAAAGATGCTTGGTAACCAGAAACTTTAAAACTGCGTATCTTTGGGATACCTGTTTGGAATATCTAATATATGCCTTCTTTAGTCAAGATCTTTGGGATTTGTATCTTTAGTAGCTGCTCATCAATGGGTTTTATCTTAGAAATGACTAAATAAATTACAGATTTGAAGTACAAGGTTCTATTTTTGGGATGGTAATATTAAATTATTATTTCTGATATTTTTGTACACTCATTTATATATAAATATACTCTATAAAGTTCCTAAAATTACAGTTATTTTTCCCCTAACCTACATATCTCCTATCTTAAGTACCCCGCAAACACTCACCTCGCCCAGAGCGGCGGCATGTGGAGCCGGAGTGGCCTGGATCTGGATGCGGGTCTTGACCACATCGAGTGGCTGCATGATGCAGACCTCGAGGAATCCGGCGGAACCGCCGGCCAAAACCTGAAAGGCGGCGCGCTTGGCATGCGAGATTTCCTGCGGCTGGACAGACATCCTGGCGAATCAGTGTCTACGGAATGCGAAGGATAAACCAACTCAGCTCAGCACTGCGAAGCGGACAAGTCAACACGACAATCGAGCGCTGTCACTTCGGTTTCAATTTCAATTCCAGAGCCAACTGAGTCGACAAGCGGAATGTGTAAATAAATTTTGGGCAGCGCAGCTAGCAAACTTCAAACAGTCTACAAACTACAAACTACGGTTGAACCACACGCTTCGAGAACACAATTCGCACTGAGCTCGAGAATGAGGCAGCTGCCTGTGCCCAAGACAAAAGGGGACACTGAAAGAAATAGCATGCCTCTATACCATATGATATGATATCTATAAGTTTTCTTTCTTGAATTGTAGATTTATATATTTCTAGAAATGTCTTGAGTAAGTAAAAGCACCTATTCAAGCATCCAAGAACTTAATTCCATTTTCTTTCTGTGCAGAGAGAATCCGAGAATATAGAAGATAGCACTGGAACGGGGTCGGGGCTAAGCTTTCGCCGGATTCCGATTCGGATTGGGAATGGGAATAATCGGAATCGGAATAGAGAGCCACATGTGCTGGAACGACACTCTAATTGAATTTGCTCACGCAGATCGTGGGATCGTCAAAGAGCTTTAACACTTGGGGTCTCGGGTCTACGTCTTCGTCATCGCAGATTGGCGATCTCTCAGTCAGCAAAAAAGCTCAAGATATCCGACCAAAGAAAGCTCTTTTCTGAGGCCTATGGAAAAATTCTACGGTTCAGTGTTCACAGGGCAAAGTAATTGAACCCAACCCTAAGATATAAGATACGTTGTATCCTTAGAGCAGGTAGCAGGTCTAGAAAATTCCAGTCAATACAGAACAATAACGAACATTCAAGATGGACACAGAAGTGCCCCTGAGCTAACACCCCCATTTGACATGGCAATTGAAAACGTTTAGGGCTATTGATTGAATATGGAACGCTTATAGATAATAGAGAATTGCCTAGATAAGATAAAAATTCAGTAGGTTCTAACATAATATATAGTTTGGTTTGATTGACAGATAGATAGTACCGCTTAAGTACCTCACCTTAGTTGAACCAATTAGCCAATCATAAATTTAATTAGAAAAGTATTGATTTAGTACAATGAGCCACACAGACAGAATAAATCAAGAAGAGTGATGTTCTCGAATTAAGTATTTGTATTCTCAATTTAAGGATTGTACTGAGTTTGAGTGCAAATTTCGAGAAAAAATGCTTCATAAAGACTCAATTCCAAGGTATATTTTGTACTAAAAGTGAGTATTTTGCACTCAAAGTGAGTACTTGATTTTATTTCAAGTAAAAATTTCTCAATTTGAGCTAAAAATTCTTGGTTAATTCTTTCTGTGGTTTTTATACCTTGAACCTACAATGGATACCAAATTTAATAGGTTCTACAAATATTTATGTATTCTACACATTTTTAAGGAATTTTTAATATTCAGTCTAAGTATGACATGTATTTAATGAACTCCCAAAAATATTTAAGGACTTATATCGCTTAGCTAAAAGTATTCTATAGCTGACTGACAAGTCTGCCCTATAGACTCTATCGCCAGCATTAGATGGTTTGTGCATCCCATTAATGATGCTCCTCGCCCATGTAAACACGCTCCAGAGTGGAGGAGAAGGAGCCAGAAGATCCAGAGCCGCAGCTCCACAATGGACAAACAAATCGTTTGACATTTTCTGCCTCTTGATTGGTTTATTGTTCATAGCTCACGGCACACCGGACATCAATCAGAGGTACCAGATACCAGATACCAGATACCATGCCCAGATACCTCTCCAGATTGAGGACAACTTTCATTTACATAAAATGCATTCTATGCCGAAATTGATAGAACAAATTGTCGGTGTCAAAAATGAATCTCCCATCCCATTCGGGATCCCCAAGCATTCGTGGCTCTATGATTTAGATGCCTTTCTTTTGACTTTCTGTGGCGTTGTCTGTCCGTCCGCGTGTCTGTGTTTTATGATTGTCCAAATATTTCTGGCTGTTAATTATGGGCACGAGTTTCGGCTAGCCGGACAGAGAAAATCTGGCCTGGATGGACCGTGTGGATGTGTGGAATTTATGACATTCAAGGGTCGACGCAGAAGCAGAAGCAGAGGGGGGAATTTAAAACGCATTAGAGGCCATTAAAAGCGAATTAATCCGGGATCGGAGCAGAAATCCTGACCTAATAATGCTGTCAAGTCACGCAATCGCAATTGGAATTGGGAAAATCCGTTCAGATGATCGGTTCATATGGTCGGTTCCATGAATGGGATCGATGGGAAAACGATTTTCGATTCAGTTCACCGGGGCAATTTCTCGTCTTTCCACCCGGCTGGAGATCACACAAAGATCCCACATGGAGATCCCGCCTGTTCCGCCTCTAAAACTGAATTCTCCTCGTCCTATAATTAGTACGGGGGCTCTACAAACACCAAGCGCCGATTGATCGATCAAAGCCGCGATATACAGGGCTAATCAATCATTTTTCCATTTCCCATTTTCCATATTTCCCCCCATTTTAATTCTAGGCCCAAAGTGAGAACTCACGACCGCCTGCAGCAAAGGCAGAGGCTATTAACCCCGTTCTTTTTTTGGTTTTTTGGTCAGAATGTTCCACTTGTTGCACACTTGTGGCCCTCAAAAGAACAAAACAAGAACAAGTTGGCCCAGAACGGGCAGCGGTCAAAACAGAAAACAGAGCTATGCACAGGAAAAAATATCTACGATACGATTCATTTGATACTATTCCATATCATTTCCATATATATAGGTTCAAAGTGATATTTTCGAGTATATCATTTGAAAATGATCATAGTTTACATTTTCATAATCACTTACCATTGGGAGTATGACTGATTTTTTATCCGTGTGGCGTCGCGGAGGGAAGGTCCATCAAAGAATCCCCGAAAATGCACTTCCAGGCCTCGAGAACAACAAAGGGAATCGGTTAAGAGTGTTTTGATTAATGCCAGTTTTGACAGCTGATGGGCCATGATGATGGAGATGGCGATGGAAATGGAAAATAGCTGGCTCCATTGATGCCAAAGCGGAGCTGGCAGCTGTCCAAACCTCTGACAAGTGATCCAAGATCCAGCTGGGGATAGAGCAACGTTTCGTTGGACATTGGAGAGTCCTAATAGTCTTGTGTTCTGTGGAAGAGTTTCAGAGATTTTAGCAGTTAATAAATTGTACTCAAATTTCTAAAAAAAAGTATTAAAAGTATAGCCATTAAACTATGTTATTTTTAATAATAATTTTTGATAACCAAGTAAAGAGCCATCCAAAAGTAATTTCTTCGTTCTGGTTTTGGACCTACACTACACCTAGTAACCAACTGGCGGGCACAACTCACTCGCCGACCTTTGGCGACCCTCAGAACTCAGAACGAGTTGTGCGATTTTCGCCCAAAACGAAAGTTAGTTACGCCATCAGCTCAAAATACAAGCGAAAAGCAACCCAAATTAAGCCCTATAAAGTGATGGATTTAGTGCGGCTAGTTGACCATTTCACTGGCATTCGTCACACTAAATGGAGGTGCCTTGGATTATTCTATTTCTCTGGATTGGGCCAACTGGGGGGCAGCAGCGACCACTCTGGATACTGGAGGATGGGCTGACCAAGAGGCAGAGACAGGATCGCCCAGAAGCGGACTATGAAACCACCACCAGGATGGCTCCGCTGATGATGCGAAGGCAGGGAAGGGGAGCTGAGCCTGGTCCCATTACCTTCCTGGTTAGACATGAAGATCGAGAGGCACTGCCGCCACCTCCTCGACTGCCCACGTTTCCCCAGCGGCGCTTCATGATGCCCCACCACCGCCTGCAGCTGCCCCATCAGTACGTCCAGCCAGGAATCCAGAAGAAGACCCGGAGTCACCGGCGAGAAGGGCGTCGTCATCTGCCCGTATTCGATAATGGTCCCGGGGAGATTTCCCTGCAGTTGGGCAGGGATAACTATCCGATTTTCGTGTACAATGGAACCAGGGGCGAACTGATACTGAACACTATGCTCAGCCGGAGGCGATATCCCATGCAGGAACCAGTTCCCGGTCAGGTTCTCTATCCCCCCTCGACGCCCATGTTCCGGCCCAAGCCGATTGTGGAGCGATTCCGTTTGCCGGGTCAACGGGAGATGATGAACCTCACCTTGATACCCTTCTATGCACACGAGGCTATCAGTGATCCGGCTCTAGCTAGCACAGCTACTCAGGAATCATCCACCAGCACTCCACCAGTAACACGACCACCTACTCCGCCCTATGAAACCCAACTGCCCAGGATGGAGGAGATGGATGTAGCTAGGCTAAGCAAGCGGAAGCGGAAGAAGGCCAAGCAATACGAGGCCTTCCATTCCCCCCAAGAGGTGATGCAGTGGCAGACGGTTCCACTGCGCAGATCCACTGGTCACACTGACAATCACCGGAAATATGCCAATGAGCAAATGGAAATGGAAATGGATCTGCAGGAGGATCAGGAGGAAAGCCAGGATCTCGATGATCAAGATTGGCCAACAGAACAGGAAGCCGAGACGGAGGTTGAGCTGCCACTTACTCTAGAGCCAACAGAAACATCCACCTCCTCCGCCAGTAGCACCAGTAGTGAACCCTTTCAAATCGTCTATATCGACGAGAGTTTAGAGCGACCTGTGGTCGAATCCCTGACCACCACCACTGCAGCGCCACCTGTGCGACAGAGCTCGCGTTACGCACTCAAAAGGGAGTACTACGCCTTTCCGGTCTATACGCTGGGCAAACTGCTCCAGCCACAAGTCCAGCCATCCAAGCAGCTGCTGGAGAAGAGCGATCGCTCGTCGAGAAGTTCAGCGGAAAGAGAGCCCAGCACTTGGTTTATACTGAATTCGCGGTGAGTTGGGGCTTTATTACCATATCATATCCCTATCATAACCCTCTTGAATTTCAGTTACAAGGGCCCCCATCATCGTTCACTGGGAATGGATAGTCAGACCAAGTACTACACCTCGAAATACATAGAGAACGGCTTCAGACCCCGGTGATAATATGAATAATTAGTGATATGCATAAGAGAGAACAGCAACTGAGGATGAAAGACAATAAACAAGAATGGTATTATAAGAAAAATCGGTATAAGTATCAAGAGCAGAACCTACAACTCCGAAATTAACTAGTAAAATATTGTGATTATGACAGTGATCCCGCGATGATCATTAACGCCTCTCTATATACACACACATATAGAGCGGCCAATGAGACAGTTTAGATTGTAATGGGTCCGGCTAAAGTGGAACAGTTTTACCAGCCATAAAGGGCGGCCGTAAATTCCTGGGGAACAAAGCGGGCTCGTAAATTGGAGAGTGAAGAATAGGAACCACTCTATTGAGACTTTCGGAGCGATCCATTCAGTTGCATAATCCATCGTGCAAATCGAAATGGGTGAGCCAAAGGCGTCGAGAGTGACCCAAATTCCAGAACCCGAAACCAAAACACAGAAAATCAGAAAGAAAAACAAAATTTCCAAGTGTTAAAAAGCACATGGGGAGGGCGGCTACGAAAGAAAAGTCATCGAGAAGGTTTTATGGCCAATCGAATGGTTGCGGCTTTTTAAAGGGTCGTATAGCCCTGCACCTCCACCTCCACCTCCACCTCCTTTATACCATCAGTGGATCCATCATTCATTCAATCACTTTGTCAATGATGCACCTCGCCAGGTTCCTCGTCCGTTCATTATTATTATTGATTTCCCAGCTTAGTTTTCGCTCTGCAGCCTGCAATTAATTTTCTCGTTGTTCTACAAGGGGTCTACCGTCCGTAGTACTGCCCCCATTCCCTTTCCCAACCATCTGGAGGGAAAAACCTGCTTGGTGTCGGCTTTTCTGTTCTGAACAGCGCATCGCCATGGGCCACACAATCGATCCCCACCGATTCCCCATTCCCAGTCCACAGTTTCTTCAGTTGTTCAGCTATAAAAGCTCGCACCGTGAATCTTCTTGGGCTTAGAACAAAGGCAACCGCGAGCGCGAGTGGTTTAAGATCACAAGATTGCTTCCTTTTTTTTTATCATATTTTTTGATTGTTCAACAAGGATATCAAGGGAAATCGCCCCAGTGAAGTGTGTTAATGCAAAGAGAAATGTGGAGAAATTGTGTGGTATGTGAAGAAGAAAAAGAAAGGATTTCCTAAGGATATCCTTACAGGCCCAAGGATTAAGTTGAGACATTTTTTATATGATTGAAGTGATTGATAATCGTGAATATTGTAATAAAAATACGAATTAAATGGAACGTTCATAATACGATCCTAAAGAAAAAACTCTTAAATATAAAACTGATTTTGAGGACATATAAGGACAAGGCTATATCACCTAATTTTGTGAAAAATTTTTTTTGTACATATTAGTTAATTAAGTTAAAACCGATGTCATATTTATAAAAATTTGTTTTGTAATATTTGTAAATTGTATATAATAGGAAAAGAGTTTAAACGATTTTTGGGCTTGAAAGAATTTTGTAGTAAATACAATTTGTTAGGAATGCAAAATCTTCACTTAAAAGGATGTAGTTTTAAAAAAAAAAATTATTGTTGAGTATTATTATATAAATATTTTATACAAAATAATTAAATGTTGACGATCTTGTAATAAAGAAATATATAATTATAAAAAAATATAGAACTTACCGAAATATTTATCCTATTGTGAACTCATTGTGGTACCTTTTTTATCCCTTTCTCTTATAGATCACCTTAATCCTGGCCGGCTCCACGCTGTCCAATGCCTTCTGGTGGCCAAAGACAACAACGTAAGTGAATAGAACTGTAGAATCGAAGATCTCAAGTTATCCTTACCTGAATCTTGCATCCACAGCGAGACTAGGGAGCCAAGTGGCGGCCAAATGATGCAGCAAATCCCGCTCACCTACTTCCGCACATACACCTATCAGCCGTTGGCTCCGGGATTCTTTGGGTTCGGAGCACCGCAGTCACCACTGCTGCCAGGTGCGCATCAGTACGATCCTTATGCGGTGACCAGCTATGCGGCTGCCCGGCGACATGACTCGGTTGCCAGGCAGGAGGTGACTGCTCCCAGTAGCACGACTAGCACCACTAGCACAACTCCAGCTCCGACGACCACAACGACGACCACGACGACTACCACTCCGGCTCCAACGACTACAACTAGTACCACTACGACTAGCACCACCACACCAGCACCTCCTCCGCCGCCGCCACAGGCGCATCTGTCCAGCAGCAGCAGTAGTAGTAGCTACTCCGAAGGATCCACTTCCAGTTTGATGCGCTTCGGCGAATATCCCACGTACAATCGGCGGGTTAGCAACCTCTATAACTCCAGGCCCCAGTATCCGTATCCGGACTACTTCAACTACCAGCCTCCGCCGCAGCAGCAGCAGCAGCAGCAGCAGCAGGAGCAGGGGGTCTCCTCCACTGGCAGTCGCATCCAATTTGTGCCCTGCATGTGCCCCGTGAGTATGCCCAGTTTGGTCTCATCCTCGACAGCGGCCACAGCGTCTCCTCATCTGGCCACCTCCCCCACTTCGTTTGTGGTCCAGCCGGCTGCTCGTCACATCGAGCGACAGGAATTGGAAGCGGAAGCTGATGGCGAGACAGCCGGCGAGGGAGAGGAGGAGGATGAGGAGGAGGATGAGGACGAGGATGTGGAGGAGGAACAGGGACAGGGACAGGAGGAGGGCACCACCAGTAGTATTAAGCCAATCATCGACTGATTTCTCACTATATTGGGGATGAACCAGAAATCTCCTTCTCCAATCGAATGAGATTTCTGGCATGTCCCAGTAAATGCCTGCCAATATAATTCTACATTTTTTTCTCTTATTTATGGAATGTGCAAATAAATAGGGAGAGCCTGGAAATATTAAAAAACATTCATGTAGTTTAAATAATGGGTTTACAATGAGAAATGATAGACATTTGTTTTTACATTGATTTCATGTTCTTTTATTGATTCATATTCGTATGCTCCATCAATTACATTTACACATTTAAATTGTATTTATCAATATTCTAATACTTTGCGCTTGCTGCACGGTTTCAACTAGCCCCGAGCCAAGATCCTTGAGCTCCCTCCTCTCCGCTTCTCCATCTCTAAGGTCGCTCCTCCTCCACATCGAACGACTTGTCCTTGTCCCTCAATCAGTGGAGAATACGATCCTCCATCCTCAATCATCAATTCAACAATTACAATTACATTTACTTAACTAGATGAACTTGTGCTTCGAGTCTTTGAAGTTGAAATTAGCTTGCGATCTTGAGGGGAAAACTTAGCTTCTAGGTTTTCCTCTCCGATTTCCGTATTTAGCGGGGCGCCAAAGTGGTCTAAACGTAGTTAATGCATAGGTAGTACAAGTACAAAAGAAGGAGTTAAGTATACAACTAATCGGGGGAAAATATATAATCAGTCGTTTAAGTTTTTAGATATACATGTATACATCGATATATAAATATAGTCATAAATATATATAAACTGCATTCAAATACAATTACAATTACGAGTACGATTACACCTAAGCGCGTCGGGGTTTGAACAATCGAAGAGTTACGAGCTAGAGTATCGGGGCGTAGTCCCCCCGGAGGGACTGGGCCCCAACTAACAAAAAAAAATATGAGTCTTACGTCTAACAAGATCGTACTCTTATCGTACTTAGTGCTAAGTCTGCTGCGCATGCGCTCGAAAAGAATCTTTTCATCGTTTGTTTGTTTGTGTTTCTTTTTGCAGGTCTGCTTGCTTGCATGTTTGCTCGTTTGTTTGTTTGCTTGCTTTGTGTGTTACAGTTGCTTTCGTTTGTGGGCTTACGTGGTAAAGAAATTGCATTAATATGGCCTATCAATATATCTGATGAACATACGTATCTATCCTAAGCCTTCCTCTTCAGATATTCATCCCATTTCCATAGCTAAAGCCTTCATCTTGTTGCCAGTCCAAAAAAAAATACATTTATCTTTGCTTATAAGATAGAATTTTGTGTTTTTTTGCTTGCATATTTCCTTATGATTTGCGTTTCTCGTAAACTTTTGTCTCCAGTTTTCTGCTACTTAAACCACCGATTGCATCGGCGTTTCGTCCTTGCCATCAAACTTCCAGATTTTCTATCTTAAATCGCACACACAAAAAAAAAATGTACATAAAACATAACTTCTTGTCGTTCTTTTTTAAATATAATGAGATTGCGCCAGACTAAACGCGTACATCACTCACTCACTCACTCGCACAGTCACTCGAAAGTTCAAGCTGCCTGCCACGCGCGCTGAACACACTTGGTTATCATTTGAAAAACTTAGGAGGGCGCGAAGAATCGGTTTATCACAGGATTTGGATCCGATTTCAGCGGCGGCCCCTTGCGATAAATGCCACTGTTTGGAGGCGTGGCAGACAGCACCGCACTCGCACTCACACTTGTTGCACATTCAAAAATAAATACTAAAAAATAGGAGCAGAGTCATGCTGGGAAACACAGGCTAAAACTAATGTGCTTTCCGCACTGGGTTGTGTATCTCTGTTTACATGGAAATTATACAGATTTAAGAGGATTACAAGATTTCAAACCGACAAACATTAAAACGCAAATACACAACCCACGCTAAAAGGCACACATAAATGCTCGCAAATCTCAGATCTCTCGTAACTAGAAACTAAAACTAAATGCGTACAGGGTAACCTAACCGAATGTCTGGTATGTAGTAATATGTATATATATCATATATCCCTGTAGCAGCGCATCGTCGGAGAGCTGGGGGGGCTGAGGTCGCCTGGAGGTCCTGGATCAGTCTGATATGTGGATGTGAATGCGGTAGTCCTTCTCCAATGTTTCGATTCGCCCCCCAGCCAGGCCCCCAGCTCCGTCCTCCCTCTCCGGATCCCTTGTCCCTCCTTGTCTTGTCCTCCTTCAAGCCTTGAAGCCTAGACAAAGGTCTCGCGGATGACGGTGCCGTTGCTACTGGTGCTTAGATCTTAGAACTCGGTTGATTGTCAGACGAACGACGAGAAGCCGGGCAGTGGTGCCCTCGATCTGGCCATATTATTGACGATAATCTGGCCACCATTGAGGCTCATCACTGCACTGCCCTCCGGCTCTGAGTCGGTGTAGCTGGAGTAGTTCCGCACCGGTTTGGTCTTCTTCCACGACTGCCGCAGTGAGTCGTTTACGTTGGCATAGTGATTCACAAAGGAATGCGGATCGCTGCGCACGCTCTCGTTCTCGCTCTCCGAATGCTGCAACAAGAATATTAATAGAAAAAACATATATTAAACTTAATTTCCATTCAATAAGGCACATTTTCGTTGTTGTTAGAAACTCAAGACGTTATACAAACATAAAAACATGAGGGAAACACGATCTAGTCCACATGTCTTGAGCATTAGTATTCATCAAGCAGGCAAACGGTCCTTAGTAAAATATGGTTTTTCTTTTTTTGTGATATTCTTGGTTGCTTTCAAATAACATAATGAATTTGAAATTTAGTTGGGTTAGTAAAGGGTTAGTTGGGTTACAAAATGATTACTTTTCTAAATATTATATCAAGTTAAACAAACCAATTGGGCAATTTAGTTTCTATAAATGATCGTTTATGATCCTAAAGTGCTTTCGGTTTAGGTTTTAGCTTGCATTTGTAGTCTTCAAAGACTAGTTCTCTACAGATATTGCTAGCATATTTTACTTGGTCTCGGTTTTTCCCTCAACTCACCTGCGATGCCTCCGAACTGCTCACCTCCGAGGGCTTCTCGGTCACACTGCTGTCGTCCGGATTCTCGTCGTAGCACTTCAGGCTCTCCTCGTCGCTGTGATATGCCACGGAGGCGGGCGAGGGGCGCGGCGGACTCTTGCCGAGATGGACACCCGGCGGCGGGCGATTGGTGGACTTCCTGCCCAGAGTGCCCAGGGTGCCGCTGCGCAGGGTGCCCACGCTGTTTAGAGTGCCGGTTCCGACGCCATGACGCGAGCGATACAACTCCAGAGCCAACTCCTGTCGCTCGTCAATGGACATGGCCATGGATTCCTCCAGCGTCTTCTGGGCCTCCTCTGCAAGTAATTAAATACCAGTTAGCAAGTGCAATTACATTTTAACACAGTACAACTTACGCTTATATTTGTAGCTCTTGCTCTTGACACATAGCACCGCAATGACCATCACTATGATCACAATCGAGGTGGCCGCCAGTGAGACCATGAACCAGGTTTGCCGATAGAAGGGCTTGTGCTGCAGATAGCCGTATTCCAGGTGAAGTTTCGAGGGTGTCAGAATGGAGTCCTTCGAGTATACGGGGAACGAAATGCCATAGCGATTGTATGCAATCACCCGGAATGTGTACGCAGTGGAGGGCATCAGGATGTGATAGCTGACCGTAAAGTCCTGCATCATGCCCTTCCTCGTTTGCTCGATTTTCGTCCAGCGCGAATCGTCTGTGGTTTATGAGAGAGAAAAGTTAGATTTATGCTTGGAAAATAGCAAAATATTGGGCTAAACTAATTGGTATTCAAAACAAATGGATTCAAATTAAATAATTCTAAGGATTTGTATATGTATGATGCAAAGAAAACAAAAAATAATATTTAAAAGAGAACATGTAGATAATAACGCAATAAAAAGAAACTATTATTAAATGAGGAAATGTAGAGAATATTTAGTTTTAGTGAAGAAAATAATACTAATAGTTTCTTTATATTTAAAATTAGTTGTTATTGCTTAAATTCTAAATTTTTTTCTACGGGACAGCAATACTTACAAACAAATGACGGCTCTCCTTTTTCTACGCAAGCATTTCAAAAATGTTTGTTTTTTTTTGTTATTATAGTTTTTGAAAGGGTTTTGTCAGTTTAGAACCAAGTCACCAAAGAGTAGTAATCGAATGCAAGATAGGAGAGAGATTCAAAAAATATACGGAGAGATTATGTAGTAAATGCAAGTCCAAAACCAGTTCTACGAATTTCGAGAAGGGGAAACGGCAACTTACCTCGCTTCTTGGCCTCGATGAGATAGCCCAGAATGGGTCCACGTCCCGATGGCCCGTTGATCCAGTGCATCTCGACGCTGGACAGCGTCTTCGTCAGGATGAGATCACGTGGCGCCACTGGGGATCCATCCTGGGGTCCTGTCGTCACATTCTCACTCACACCCGGTCCGTAGTCCACGGACGTCTGAGCGCGGACGGTAAACGTGTAGGTGACCTCCTCCTCCAGATTCTGTACGCGAAGTGTGGTATTGGATACCTTCTGCTTCACCTGCTTGCTGAATTCTGTGGGCGAGTAAGATAAAGAAGTTTAGATAAACATCCCTGTACTAATTTAATGATTAAAACTCACTCTCATTCTCCTCGGTGGTCTCGTAGGTGACCAAGTAGCCCAAGATCTCGCCGTTGAGGAACTTTGGTGGATCCCACGTAACCTCCAGGCTCTGCATCGTGATGTCCGAGAAGCGAAGATGAAGTGGAGCACTTGGTACTCCCGGCAGCGTTTTCACCGTGATTGGGGCGGATCTGGGGCCATCGCCGGCGGGATTGAAGGCCAGCAACTGGATGCGGTACTCGGTGAACTTGTCGAGGAACACGAGACTGTGCGAAGTGGCCGTGGCCGACACCACCTCGATCTCCTCCTCCCACTTGCGGCCCGGCTCCAGGGCTTGCGGTGAATAGGTGACCAAGTAGTAGATCTTGTAGCCCAGGATGTCGCCATTCTGCATGCTCTGCTTCGGTGGCTTCCAGAGCAAACGCACTTCGGTGCTGGAAATGGGAGCTGCATCCACGGCTCGCGGCTCTCCCGTGGGCACCGCTTCGCCCACATAAACCGCCGCAGGGGGCGTGGCAGGTCCTGGACCCTGGGAGTTAAACGGTAGCACCACAATCTCATAGTTGCGATCCTGCTGAAGATCCGATAGCACCACACTGTTCTCATTGATGCCATGCACATCCGTCTTGGGCGTCGACTGCAGGGCGGTGGGGAAGTCGGAGAGCTGCTGATATAGGATCCTATAGCCACCGGTTCCGGCATCACCATTCCACATTCCCGTTTCGAGAGCACTCCACTGCACCCTCACCGATGTGGTGGTGATGGGCACGACCTTCAGGCCTCCAACTCCGACGGCAGGAGCAGCGGGAAGGGTTCTCACGACCACACTCTCGCGACTGAAGGCCGAGGGTCCGAGATCATTGGTGGCCTGAATGCGAAACTGGTACGTCATATAGGGTCTCAGTCCGAGGGCTGTGTAGGAACTTAGTAGCGGATCCACTCTCTCCGGCAGCGGCTGCCACCTGCCCTCGTTCTCGCGCATCTCCACCGTGTAGTAGCGCAGCGGTGCGAAGCCATCCCGGCCCGGTGTCCAGCTGAAGGTGATCTGATGTGCCTGGATCTGGCTGCGCGATATCTGCGGAACCGACGGCGCCTGAGGTCGCTCCCTGTTGTTGGTGGTGTAGACCAGTGCCGTGGCTATCTTACCCCAACCCAGACGCGTTTGAGCCGTACAACTGAAGCTGTAGTACTTCTCGGGAAGTAATCCAGTGGCACGGAATGTTCGATCCGAGGGCGGAAACTCGCGACTGTAGTTCAACATGGCACTGCCGTTCAGGGTGTAGGTCACCTGATAGGCCAGGATTTCGCCATTCGGATCCATGGGCACATCCCAGATGATGCGAGCCATCGTGAGGGTGACGTCGGGGAAGCTCACATTCGACGGCACACCCGGCGTATCCTCAAAGGTCTGAACCCTGATGGGTGGAGTGCTCAGAGCACCATTGCCCAATCTCGTGTAGGCCAAAACCTGAACGTGGTACACCACAAACTTCTTCAGTTCCGTCAGGGTTGTGGTGAATGTGGCATTATTCGGTATCGTCTTGTGCAGCACCTGCTGTCCCCGATCCGTGGCGGCATAGAACACCTTGTAGCCATCGATCTGTCCATTCCTGTGCTGCGGCGGCACTTCACCCCACTGCACCACCACTGTGGTGGACGTGGTGGCATTCGCCTGGACATCCAGTGGTCCATAGCTGGGCACCGCTTCGCGTGTCCTCTCCACCGCCGTCTCGCTCTCCTTGGAGCAACCCACATCGTTGCATGCATTCATCTTCACCTCGTACAGCGTCCACTCCTCCAGGCCGTCCAGCACATGCGAGTTGGCCGTATGATCCTCGATCACCACCGAACGTGGCAGGTATTTTATGGTTCCGGGAGACTTGACCAACTGCTTGTAGGATATATTGTAGCCCCTGGGATTGCCATACCACTCGGTCTGCTGCAGTGGAATCCAACGAACTCGCAGTTGCTGGGCACTCATCGCCCTCACTGTCACGTTGAATGGCGGATGCTTGGGCCTGGCCTGGATGGTCTGGAAATCCTTGGTAGCCTCCGAGGGTTTCGAGCTGCCAACCACATTGCTTGCACTCAATCTCAGGCGGTACTGGGTGAATGGCACCAGGCCGGTGACGGTCAGGGTCTCTGCATCGGGATCGTTGATCTCGCAAATGGTGAACCATGTCATATTCCTTGCCGTCTGACCCTCGACCTTCCACTTGGTTATGCTCGAGTTGCCATCGAAGCCGGGCGTGAACTGCAGCACAACGGAGAAGGCTTCGATATTGGACAGGGCTAGGCTGGTGGGTGCATGTGGTAGCACAGGCTCGACGCCCGACTGAATGGTCGCCGTTTTCGGAGTTCCACTGCCGACGCGCGTCCAGGCGAAGATCTCGAACCAATAGTGTGTGGTGGCCTGCAGCTGATTCACCGTCAACTCCGTATCATCCGCAGTGAGGTTGAACGACTTCAGGGTATCCGGGCGATCTTTGACCTGGTAACGAACCGTATAGCCCGTTAGGATGCCGTTCGAGAAGCGTGGCGGTGCCCAGAGAACTTTCACCGATCGATCGGAGACATCGTCGAAATGCAGGGCGGTGATCTCGTCGGGCACATCATCCATGGTCATCACGGGCACCTGGACACTGGCCACACCGTCGCCGGGATCCGTGAAGCAGAGCACGCTGATATTGTACTCGGTGAACTTCTCCAGACCTCCGAGAATGGCCGTCTGCTCGGCCAGTGGATCGATGAGACTCGGCGGCACCGTCTTCATGCGTCTCTCGATGTCCTTCCACTCGCCATCGATCAGCCGACGTTGCCATGCCTGAATCTTGTAGCCCTGATTGATGCCGTTTATCTGTTGCGGATTGGGCGGTGTCCATCGGCATCGGGCGGCCGTCGAATTGATAGCCTCCACCTTCACATTCGTCGGCGGTGCTTCTGGTACCCCCTCCTTGGTCTTGATCTTCGAGCCCTCGGTGTAGACGCCCACGCCCATGTTGTTATACGCGGCGATCTGCACGATATAATCCTTCCAGGTGATCAGTTCCTGAATCAGAAAGTTGCGCTGCGCTTCGTTCGTTATATTCTGATAGGACCATGGCACATTGTTATAACCAAACAGGCGATAGCGCAGTATATAGCCAAGGATCTGGCCATTGCGATGCTCCTCCAAGGGCGGTTGCCACTGCGAGATGATCTCCGACATGGAGCGAGCGGATCCCACAAAGCCCACTGGTGGCCCGGATGGAGCTAAATTGGGGATTTAACGTGTAATACATATTAGTATTTGTATTATATATATATCCAGTCCACATAATGGAGAGTCTGTACTTCTCTCTGGGTTTTTGTTCGTCGTTCAGCTGTGTGTGTGTGTGTGTGGTTTGTGTGAGGGGGTCTTAAAGGGGGCGTGAATCTGGGCTATATATATGTATATACCTCGGTGAAGCGGAAACTCTACGCGCAGGCGGGCGACCCAACGGCGGTTTTCAAAATTCATTTTCGTGATGACAACGATAGCAGTTAAAAGTACAATACATATACAGGGTATTCAGCATTAGTTCTTTACACTATACACGGCTATATACGGGCTATATATCTATATATATATTATTTATCATAATCACTAAGAATAAATCGGATAAATTTAAAAATCTTAAAGTTTACAAACTCATAGGATCTTTAAACAAAAAAATAAATGTATTGTAAACATTTAGAAAAAAACTTTAAAAACATATATTTGATATAAAAAACAATAAAACAAATATCCGCTAAATATAAGAGCTTTAAATACAATCGGATTAAACAAAAAATCTTTAAGTTTTCAACTGTTTGCTTTAAAAATAAAAAAGTATGCGCTAAATAAAAGAGCTTCAAATCGCTTTGGGATCACAAAGGACTCCCAATAATAAAATATTCACAAATTAGGTGAAACCAACTTAGGGAAAAGCAATACAACACACACACAATATACGTTACAATACTAGATATTACGAGATGCACAAAATGAGGATTGGTTGGCGGGTTCTCTGGGGTGGTACTCACCTTCCTGGGGCAGTTCTACGACATTACTGGGTTCCGATGGCGAACCCTCGCCCACGCGATTCACGGCACTAACCCTAAACTGATAGACGGTGGCGGCCTTGAGGTTCTCGAGCAGGATCCATCGTTGATCCGCCGACACGTTGCTCAGCTCGGTGATCCAGTTGAGCAGAGGGTCTGGAACTGGACCTACGAATTTTTCTGTGATGTTAATGTGTTTGGAAAAAACAGCAGGCGGGAGTTATGGTGAAGTGGTGAGTGTGTGAGTGGGAGATAGAGATTTAGGTGCGATTTTGGTGTTATAGTGGATTGGTGAAGATGATGTACATTATACATTTGGTGAAAAGTGTGTAGTTTACAGCGTGTTCCGTGTGGTGATGTTGTTGTTGTCGATGTTGATGTGAACGCGATGAAAACAAAGTGCAAAACAACAAATTACAATGGAAAATTAGACAACGAATATGTACAAATAGAATATACAATAATACAATCAATATTAGTTTACAGTTTATAAAATTTCAGTTCGTTCCAGTTGGTTGGTGTTGTTCAAAATCAAATTTAATGGAAGAAAAAGAGAGAACAAAAAGAAACGGATCAAAATTTTGGTTTCCCTGGTGTTTGACTGTAATGAGTTTCTTAATTAAGTTGGTGGTTCGTGGTTTCTCAAGAGCTTTAAAGTTTAACCAAGGGTTGCCACTTTCTATTCAATATTTAGATGGGGTATATCCGAAATATGTTAATCTTCATGAAGAGCAATAAAAACGTTTTGTACTTGGACATTAAGTGTTTTCTAAGCTATCAGAAAATCTTTAAAAACCATTTTTAAGAACTAGATGTACTTTCTATAAATGAGTTTTCTATTTTGTATACCATGAAAGTATTTATTAATGCTATACGAAATTTTTGCTTATAAATGGCAACCGTGTACGCTTTCACCCCTCCTTCGTAAATCATAAATCCAATACTAACCAAAACCACCGCAACCCAAAAAACTCTACGCTACCGGAAAATATATATAAAGATAAAAGTGGCCAACGAAACTTACCCAATTCGGAGACCTCACGTCGCTGGATAATAAATTTGGATATTGGACTGTTGCCATCGAAGCCCGGTGTCCAGGACACGTTGATGCTGCGCTGTTGCGGCTCCGCCAGTCGCTCCACCTTCACATTGCTGGGCGGGAACGGGAGCTCGATGACGCTGAGGCGCGCGGCCCGCGTCTCATTTCCCCCGGGAGAGGTGACCACACAGGCATAACTCCCCACATCGCTGGCCCGCACCGCCTGGATCTCCAGCTGCCCGTCCGCCTGGACGCCAATGCGCTGCGAATTACTGATGGGCGTTGCGGACTGACCCTCGCGATACCAGTCGATGTTGTACGGCACACTGGGATCACTGGACACCTTGCACTGCAGCGTGGCCGTCAGGCCAAGTAGCACCGTTGTGTCCACCGGCGGCTGGATGATTTGTGTCCGCACTGCGGGAAAAGAGCAGAGAAAAAGGTGGCGAGGATAAAAAAAGGAACTATAAGAGCACTTTCTGGACAGGAGGCAGCACAGCACAGGATGGGAACACATTAACAACACGGCAATGCAGATTAAACGACCGCAAGTTGTGTGGCAAATGACAAGTCGCGACAGCCCCGCCCCCTTTTATTGCCCGCCTGCCGGGCAGACACCTCGTCCAGCGCTGCGTCTTTCAACGGCCGCCGCCCCCCGTTTGGCTTATCCCTTAACCCGAAGAGAATCCCAATCCCAGGTGGGGAAAATGGAGTTTCAAGGCTCCACAACTGACACACGATGCCCGCATGGCAAACACCCTGAATTTGGGGTACTTTTGGATCATAGAAACTAAACTGTACGTACATTAATTCTAAGCTATCGAGTTTGAAAAATATCTTAATAAGATCAGTAAATACCACACTTTTATACTAGATCTAGTATTCAAATATACTAAATACTAGATACTATATACAATGAGTTTAAAAAGTTAAACAGGGTGAGCTTTTTAAAAGAAATTCTTTCTATTTTATAAAATGCTTATTGTATAAAGACTTATTCAATTGAGATCTCGGCAGTTTATATCCCTCATATGATCTATACTTTGCAGGGTATTACGTAGTCTTTGAGCCAACACTGCACACTTGCAGGCACATGTGCCTCCTTCGTTTGTTCCCTTTATGTATGGCTTTCTCTTTTGATTTTATTTATTTTATGCTTTTTCTTCCTTTTTTCTTTACTCTCGCTCGGCATTTCTTCTTTTTTTTAGCTCTTTTCACTCAGTCACTTGGTGGCCCGCATGCATCAAAAGTTCAACGCGCCCCGTGGCCCAGACATTTGTTGGTGGTAGTGGCGGTAGTAGTGGTGCTACTGGTGCTATATGGTGGTTCTGCCGATGGTGTTGGTTCCGTTCCGCTGGTGTTATAGTTGTTCTTGTTGCTGTTGTCGGTCTGTTTGCCATAAGCCAAGTTGTTCCCCATATGGGACGAGATGAACTGCACTGCATTGCACTGAACGGCATGAGCGAAAGGTCCACAAATGAACCTGGTTTGCCCATTCGGGCTTCTATAGTGATACCCTTGGATAGCAGGTATTATAAAACATATTGGTTTCTTTAACTTATAAAATAGAATTCAAAAAACATGTTAAACTGTCCAGTTTGGATATCCATACTATTATAATTATTAGATCAATTTAGATTAGTTAATTAAAAGTTTGATGTCGGTCCACCCGGGGGCGCCAAAAATTTGAAAATTACTGTATTTTTACTAATTTTGCTTAAAAAAACATTTAAACTATTAATATTAAGTCCATACAGATGCGAAAGTTGGTAGCTAATCAAAAATTTTAAGTCGGCCCACCCGGGGGTGCCAAAAATCGATTAATTTCACTTAACAAAAAAAGTGTATTTAAACCACCGTTATACGCCTAAAAAGAGCTTCTTCGTTCCTCTTCTTTTTATTGCATTGTGGGACTTGTGCCTGGTGTTTTATGCAACACACAAATAAAGCCAGGAGGCGGCTGTTGGGTTAAGGGGGTGATGGAAAACTGCCATCAGCACAGTGGCCACAGTCCACGGAGTCCACGGGCCGCATTCCGGCGTTTTGCCAATTAGCCGCACATTGATGCTGCCTTTTAGGACCACACACACGGACACACAGACACACGTGCCAAACGCACAGCACACTCGTGCTCAGGGCCAAAAATATTGCATGTGCAAATCAACTTTAATTACACAAACAACACAATGGACAGCGCGAAACGAGTGGCGGGCAACACAAAACCCTTAAAAAATCATTTGAAGCTTTTGGATTCGGGATTTTACTGGTTTCCCTGGCGCGCTGCTTTTGGTCTTGCAAAAAGTCAAAGCCATATGCCCATTTAACATAGAGACATGTGTGTGGAAATTGTAGTACGCAGGGCTGCGTATTTTTCGTATTATCCCAAAAGCAATTGACGCAGCCCAGGAGGGAGCACTTCAAATGGATCCCATCGTGGTTGTTGTTGTCACTGCTTTGGTTGTTGGCATTATTATTATGCCTTGTTGCTGTTGTTGTTGTTGTTGCTGTGGCTGCTGCGGCTTTGATGACATACATTATTATTATTGGACCATGCATTTTAGTTGATTTGATGCGATGTTAGGGCCACACTAACGCACAGATAACAACCTACATATGTGGCAGCAGATGCACGGAAAAAAAACTCGTTTTTAAAGGAAAATACTGGTTATTGGAAAATATATAACGGTGAGATCTCGGAAACTATAAGAGCTAGAGAGTTGGGACTCGAAATACAGATTCTAGGGGTTCCTACGCCACAACCTACCAAAATGTAGAAGAAATTTTTTAAATCGGACCACTCAGTAAAAAGTTAAAAGTACATAGATGGCGCCACTTTCAAGCGACTGCTTGTTTTGCCCTGCTTGCGACTGCTTGCTTTAGTTGACTAAGAGAGCCAAAGAATCTCCCTTGTTTTAAATGTAAAATTTTTAAATTTCTGACAGTTGATATTGATATTTTTCTGTGCGTGCACCAAAATGTCATTGGCAATCATTTGGCGATAGAGAGCTGGATAGATATACCTATAAAGAGTGAGGAGGAGAAGCCAAAACAGGTGCACAAACAACTGTCTGTTTAATAGAGAAAATTTTTGGTAAGTAAACTCAATTTGAATCTCTTTTGTGGTTACACAAGAGTTTTCGGCGGGCGGATGACAGCATTTCAGTAGCAGTCACAGGATGTGCCAACATCAAAGCTCTGCGATTGAACAATTGATGGGGGAGTTGCGGGTTAAGTCGAGATGGTATACTAAGGAATTATTCTGTTCGAAGAAGAGTTAGGGTTACAATAACAGTGGCGAGAATTTAATTCTATTAAAAGGATGAATTTTCTTAGCCTGATGTAAGAGAACATGGAATAATAACCCTATCATTATAAAATGCTTATAATATTGTAAACATTTCTTAAATCTAGTAATACCTTCTTATTAAGTAACAAACCCCTATATGAAATATGATATAATACTATAGATATGAAGAGGGAAAGGAAAGGCTTAATTGGGTTATTTTAGTATCTGAAACATAAATATGCAAACAACTAATGGCCAAGCAAAGTATAAACTGTGCATGCTCTCGGACTGGCTTA
The DNA here is from genome assembly GCA_037075245.1 of Drosophila mimetica. Classification (NCBI taxonomy): domain Eukaryota; kingdom Metazoa; phylum Arthropoda; class Insecta; order Diptera; family Drosophilidae; genus Drosophila; species Drosophila mimetica. The sequence goes on along the minus strand of JBAMCH010000005.1, from coordinate 24,317,225 downwards.
AATACTTTAAATGCGTATATTAACGGGGGTTAAAAGCTCTATGCCGAAGCTGGTCCCCTCAGTGAAGAGTTAAAAGAGGGCTGAACGGCGGGTGCTACCGTACATATAGCATACATATATAAAACATAAAAGCCCCGCTAACTAAAACGCTAACACTCAAAGGGCGCCCGACTAGACAGACGCACTTGAAACTAACAGACGGGCGGCAGGCAATTAAATTTTGGGTGGAAGGGCATCCTGGCTACTGGTTACTGGATCCTGCAGGATGGGTTTTGTGGATGCTGGCAAAGGGGGGAACTCACCCAAAACACTCAAATAGGCCTCGCCCTTGACGCTGCCCGCCTCGTTGGCCCGCACGCAGATATAGAGACCCGCGTCCACGGATCGGATGTTCGAGATGAGCAGGTCACCCGATTCGAGTATCTGCACCCGGCTGGATATATCCACCAGTTGGGTCTCTGGATTTCGGATGGATGGGTTATATTGCAGGTTGGTTGGTTGTTTGGTTGGCACGCAGCAAGCAGTTTTGTTAGCATTACAAGTTGGTTTTTGGTTAGCGGGCAAACGGATAAAAAATAAAAAATTATTAGCATTATAATCATCATCGTCATTAGTGGGAGACTCTCTAGCCATGCAGTAGCTTACTATCCTTGCGAAACTCACCATTATAGATCCAGGTTATGTTCGGATTGGGCGATCCAACGGCCCGGCAGGAAATAGTGGCATCCTTGCCATCCAAAGCGGTGACATTCTGGGGTGGCAACTCCATTATGGGAGCCGATGCTGCGGAAATTGAAATGCATTCGATTACAATTAAGCCACAATTAACTTTCAAAGGTGGGTTTTCTAGGCTAGATTCAACGCAATTAGTGGTTAAGTAAGGGGTGTGTGTGTGTAACTATTAATTTCATTCAGCTTGTAAGAAAAATCTGTGAAGCTGAAACAAAAATTAATTGAATTAAATCTACTGCAAAACGCACTGATGAATAAACAATCAGGGATATTTACATATATGTGTGTGTAAGCCTATGAAAGATACTGTTAAATAATTCAATGCTCAAAAACGTGATAAATACGTGACAAAAAACGACATTTGAATGTTAATATCAAATATGCATATGTCTGGATTTTGTGCAGGTTTTTTGTCAGTTTTTTTTGGGTTGTTAAGGGAAAGGCTTTTTTTATTCCTCTGATTTAACTACCGTTTTCAAATGTTGTTTACCTTGTCTTAAAATTAATTATTTATTTGCCATTAAATAATTTCGTGTTTACAAAGTACAGTAGTTTTCGTAACGAAATTAATTTTTGTTCTATTTGACCATTGCTTCCGTTTGAAAAACTCACATTAAAGCTTATTTATTTAGGGTTGTATTTATTGTGAATGCTACCCCTTTGTCACACCATTTTTTACTGCTTTTTAACCATAACTAGTTACTTTAATCCCCCACTCAATTGATACGTTTTCTTTTGATTAACAGCTCCATTGACTCCAACCGCCTTTCGCTTTCTGCTGACTTTTGCAATTATGATTACACCAAATTAAAGGCTGGCCAATTAATCATGCTGCCTCCTTGGTCGCATCAGGTGGATGGATCCAGTGTATATATAGCCCTCAATTCCCCTCATTCCCCGGAACGTTTGGCTCCATTTGGCGCTCTTTCACTTGCTGCTGGTTAATGTAAATTATTTATTGGATTTTGAGTGGCACGACGGCTGCCTGTTTCTGTTTCTGTTTCTCCTGTTTTTGCCTGTTTTCATTGTTATGGCCAAATGCCATGCGCTCGAAGGCCGAAACTGAGGCTGCTTTTAACTGCTTTTTGCTACTGGCAGCCAAGGCAGCGAGTCGTCGGGCGCAAATGTAATAATATTCGTAATAATTTCGCATGATGAAGCATTCCCGTTAACTACGCTTATGTAAATAAGTGCATAAAATTACAATAAAAGCACCATCACCACCCAACATCACCACCCACCATCGCCACCCCACTGGCTCCTTGCAACATTAAGATATTAAGTGCTCGCTGTTGCAGTTTGCAATTGTTGCGGGAAATCATAAAGACATCAACTCTGCTTGATACTATGGCCGCGGCGCAGAAATAAATAAATGAAAATAAAAGAAAATGTAAGGGGAAAGGAAAAATCCAAATAATGCAGGCAGCCGACCAACTTTAAGTCGGGTTAAATATGATTAAGCAGGTAACTTTTGTATGATATGCCATTAAAGGACAATTAAGCTGCGGCACAATGCGTTTAATTTTGGTATGGAGAATTTAAAGGAAAGATATACATATAATCACACTCAAAAAAACACGCCAGGGCCAAATCGATATCGACGTATCGTTTTTACCATGCAATAATGGTGAAATCGATATTGTAAAATGTAACTTTTTCGATTTTTCTCCCTCTCTCGGAGATTCTCTGACTTCGCAAAAGAGAGGAAAAAGTGGGAGTGAAAAAAAGAAGCATTCGAAATTTGAACTTGAATTTTAAATTTCGAACATATCAAATTGATATGTATCAAGTCAAAATTGTTGTGGGATAATCTCAAAACGATCATCATTTCATATCTAGTTTTTTCAGGAACATGTAGTCTACATTTCTAACATATCGAATTGAGATGTGTAATATCAAATCACAATTGATGTGGGATAATCTTAAATCGATCATTTTTTTTTTTGGTGTAGTATATATTTCCGACCCGGATAACTCCTTTGCCCGGGCAACGTGTTAAGTGTGCTTAAGCTGCCCCGGTGGTCAGTACCCGTACCCAACTCCCCACCCCTCTCTTACTTTTCCCGGGGCTTTTGGCCCGGTTTTTATGGCTCACGCAAGGCGCATATTAAAGACACGGCAAGGACCTTCTAAAAGGGAGAAACAATTTGTGGCAGGATTCGCCAGGGAGACCTAAAACAAAAAGGGAAATAAAATAAAAGGAACCACTTGCATCTAGGCAGAGTGCTTAGCATAAATTCAAACTAAATCGAAGTCAAGTTCGCAAATGATTTATGCCCAACAATCAAACGGAGCGTATACGTAATGTTTATTAAGTATACGCCAGGTGTACACAAGGAAAAACAAATACCAGATTGTGTTTGTATGAAAGAAGAGAGATCATTTCCCTTTGAAATTCCACAAGTAAGTGTGCTACCTATTGTACATTTTGAGATATTTTCTTGAATGCATGGGCAGCGCTCGGCACTTGGGCCATTTTCCATTTGCCTTCATCAACGGGGTGGTTGGCTGTAATTAATTTCAAGTTGACCCACTAAAGAGGCCGCGCCATCAACTTAAAGTCATAATAAAACGCTCACTCAGCCGGACAAGTGGGAAAAGTGGGTGATGGTGTGGAAAACTGGGTGGAAAACTGGCCATTACTTGGCCATTGAAGTGGCCCACCCGTTCCAACAGCGGTCCAACATTAGCATGCGAATTGTTTTTAGCCCTCGTGCGCCGCCTTTGTGCCTGGCTCTAAAATTTCCAGTACACCACCCCCCCCCTCCCCCTCCGCGTGTGGCGCCGCTTAAACGGTTTTTCGCTTTCCACCAGTTTTCCTTTTGCAGCAGCGCCCTTTCCTTATTTTAATAAGCATAAAGAACCGCTTTTCAAGGGTTCGCCATTCTTTGAGCTGCAGAATTTTTGATACAGACTTTCCGACTAATCGAAAAGCACTCTTTGGAAATGCTTAATTATGGAAGTTATCGAATTGAGGAGTGGTGATTAAGTACATGGTCCAGAAATATGTTCAAATAGTTCGATAATTGGGCAAACTCTTTGCCTTTGACTGGTCATGAATAAATATATAAAAGCATTGTTGTTTAAAGTGAAATCTAATTTGTTGCAAGATTGTAACAATATGGATTTTTTCTGTGGTTGCTGAAAAATTATTCATACTATGCTTGCGACCCATTTAAATAACCGAAATTGCTACACAAAATATATAGTAGTTTACTCAAGGAATTTGAAACTCCTTTTTATGGGCATGGCATGTCGCAGACCAATCAACTCGAAACTCCAACGTCCGCTGCAATCAATCACTGGGGGCGACATGGGGTTAAGCTATTCCGACCTCTGACCTCCAACAAATACGCCACCTGTTGGCGCTCCCGTGGAAAATGTAAACGAATAAACGAAAAGGCAACTTTCGACTGAGCAAATAAAAGAAAATTTCTACAAATTCGCACAGTGGAAATCGCATTGAGCCATCAGGCGGCGGCAAACGGAAAGGAAGTGAAGCAGCCACGCCCACCACGCCCCGAAAGTCACCTAATTACTCACACACACACACACATACACAAACAAATAGGAGGGGGCTTTTGGGGCGGCGGGTGTTAAGTGCAGGCACCTTGGAAATGGCAGGAAGCGGCGATTAAAATCACTTTTGCGTTTCGGGAAATTACGAAATTATGTTACTCGAGAAAAGCTCAGGCAGCCGGAAAATGCGATGTGGAAAACTCTGACTGTGGCAGGTGCACGGCGAGCGTAGCGCAGATTTGCGCTAACTTAACAAAAATGAAGTGAAGAAGGCGCTTCGCTCGGCTCTGCTCCAAAGAAAAGGCCAACAGAGAAAGATGCAAAACTTTGACAAACACTGGGCGGCAGGAGGTGCAATTAAAATGCAGCCAGTTCAGGTCTTGGGACCCAAGTAGATGGAACACACCCCGACCATTCCCCAATCCCCCAATCCCCCCGTTGAACGCGAAAGGCTGGAAAATAATTTCCCAACTCAACTTCTTCGCCTATCTAAGTGAAAAGTGCTCCGGCACAGGGATTATCCCTCAAGTGGCCTTCCAAGCGGAAAATAGAGAAGGGGCTGGTGGGTTCTGGTGCTGGTTCTGTTTCTGGATAGACTGACTGACTGACGGGGGGAAATCAGCAATACAAATGCCAAACACTTGTTGCCATAGCGAGGAGGAATCAGGCGAAGGAGTAGGAGTAGGAGGAGCAGCTCCACCAGCAGATAAACGAGCGCACAAACAATAAACGAAAGAAATTGCAAAATGAAATCAAGCGAGTCCCAAGTGCGCGACTTGAGAAGCGCCGAGAAGGGCGCCCGGTTGCGAACAGGATTAAACTTGCACACTGAGAAACTGAAGCGGATTTAAATATTCAAATTCAAATTATGATATTAGTTATAGTGTTGGGAGGTTATCTCATCAACATTAACTGACTCGAATCTCCCTTATTATCTCACGTTTTTTTCTTCCAGTGTAACACCCTGGTAAATAGCTCAGGGAGTGTTGGACCGGACCCGTTGGGTAATCGAATCAGGAGAGCCGGAGCCGGAGAGTCAAACAGCAAGCGGCCAAAGGTGTTCATAATCCGATTCTGATCCTGATCTGGATTATCTCGGCACAGACCAATTACGAGGCCAGCTCACTGCTATGGAAAAAAGGGACTAGGCGAAGGACTACATGAGCAGAACAGAATGAATGGAGGGGTCACGGCACACACTCTCACCCGGAAACAAAGCCGATTAGGCCAGCCAGCAGCAGCAGCTCCTTCTTCTTCATCCTGTTGGCCATGTTGGCCACTTGGCTAGGACCAAATGCAGTCAGACACACAACAGTTAAACTTCTGCTTTTGCCGGCAATAAAACTTATCCCCGAGTTAGGAAGACTACTGGGCAGAGAATTAGAGACTTGGAGAGGCTAAATGATGGCACCGCCGCCCTGGGATCGTAAAATGCGCTGGCGCAGACAAACAAATTGACTCGAATTAGCCTAGGCAAATAAAATTAAATGAGCCGCAACGATTGGTTACCATTCAGTCATGCAAAGAGGGAGGGGGCGGAGAGCAAAAAATATCAGAAACTTGCCCAAGCCAACTATAAAAGCTGCAAAGTTTTTCAATAAACCGCTGACGACAAAATCTCTTAACTAGTTTAACTCGAATACAATGCAGCGCAGGGCTGCATGAAAAAAGGTAGAGAAGCAGAGGAGTGGAGTGGAGATAAAAATAGATGGAAATGAAGCAGGGCGATGCTGCAACATAAGAATAACTCAGCAAAATATGCATGGAAATTTGAAATTTACATGAAAATCCCAGCACTGGCCATAAAAATTTAAGCGATGAGGGGGGCGCAGGCAGGCAGCACAAACTTTGCTTAAAGTCCCATCAAGAAAGACACAGAGAGGAAACTTATTTGAGACCCGCAAAACAATATGTCCTTCGTCCCTCTGTCAAAGGACTCCGACTCCCAACTCTCAACTCTCTCTGTCAAATATTTAAAATGTCAGCGGAGGAGTCACTCGTTTTTTGGGTTAGGCTCATGAATGAGGAATTATTATTCTCCGGCCAGCCAGCCACTCAAGTCAGGGAGTCGGGAACTTCGAACTTCGGGCCAAAGGGAAAAAAAATAGATGTCATGTCAGCATGACAGGGAACTCAGGACTCGGGAATCTCTCGTCCCCAGAAGTGTGACTTGTGTGTCAGTCTTAATTTTCGCATTATGAAATTCATTAAAATGCAAAATTGTCCCACAGCAAGTCATATTCCGAGTGGGAGTGGTTTTTTTTTCTGTGTGGGTGGCAACCCTAAGGCAGCCATTTGACCCAGCACTTAACGGTACTTGGGAGCCTTTGAAGGTAAAAGTCCTAACTCATATACTTATATTAGCCGTCACTCAATGTGACAAATTCATAACAACCCATTTTAATGCAAGGGATTGTAATTCAAAATTGTTTGTTAAGGGTTATATTTAAGTTGTGCTATTGTAGTACACACAAAAAAAAAACCGATATGAAACGATGATCGATTTTACGTTTTGTAATATTAATTTTATGATGGGCATATCGTTTGGTTTTAGGTGTCAATAGAAACTACAGGTTAAATAATAATAGGTAATTAACTAAAAGTTAGGCTTACATTTAAGGTGATTTATATATATTTTTTAAAGGTATGCAAAATGTAACTCTATATTGCTCTGTACTTTTTCTCTGCAACCGAATGCCTTAAAAATTGACAAAGCTTCAAGATAAATCAGGCAAAATGTAGAAAAATGTCTCCTTTTTTGTGGATATAAAGATTCATTAGATTAGCCGTAGCAGGGGTGTTTGTGTTTATCCAACAGAAAGTGGTGAAGGTTGCCGGCGACTAATCAAGTTGAATGAGAAATTTTTCTGCTTTTGACAAATTTGATAAAGCAACAGAATGGAATAGAGAGAATAGAGCCAGATGAAATTCCTACTGCTCCTCCTGTTGGCCAAAGGCGCTTTTTGGCCAAGACTGCAAAACGAAGCTACGCTTCGCCAGAGCCTTAGGGTGAAAAACAAATTAAGAATGGTCCATGATGATGATGGTCCGTGGCACAAAAAGGAAGATGAAACGGAAACGAGGGAGCCAAAAGAATACTTGCAGATAATATTTAAGCTTAGACTTAGGAGCCCCAAAGGCAGTAAAATAACAGCAAGCCAAGCCAATAAAACAACAAATTCAATCGCAAAACAATCAAAAGAGCTACTTTCTAGGGGGTATAAGCTATACATATATCTTCGGGGAGGGGTGCTTTGCTTTTATGGGGGTGAAAGAAGGTGCATTTGCTATATATAGTGGTGCAAAAAAGTGTGTGAGTGCTCAATGTGTGTGTTTTTGTGTGGCATTTAGCCGCATGCCCATACCAAAGCGAAATTCCTTGCGTCTACCGGAGGAACCTGATCCCGATCCCTTTTCCGATCCCAAGCCAGCATGCGAAGCTCTTACCCTCAGGATTCGCGGCTGGGCCAAACGCTTCACGCGGATCTTGGCCGTTTTAGCTATGAATTCGTTTGTTAATAATGGGTTAAAAGGGCAAAATGCAAAAATGGTTAGGGGTATATAAATTTCATGGGATAGAAAATGTAGAGATATATGTTGTATGTATGACACGGAGGCATTTGGAAAGAGCACTTGTTTAGTATACCAATGTGACAAGCATTCCAGGCATTATCTAGCACCGTGTGACATTGGAAATTTATGGAAATATTATGTTTTTCTCAAGTTTACCATATAATTCTCGATTATAAAGTTAAAAAATGTTTTTTTTAAGAATTTCAAAAGCTTTTATGTTTTTTTCCTATAAAAAATAGTATTAGAACCACTTTCTGTTCCATTGTCACACAGGCGATGTAGAAAATCAGCTCTTGACTTACTTTTTACGCGCAGCCAGGTGCTCGCCGAGTTCTCGCCCGCTTCGTTGATGGCCAAACACTGAAACATGGCGGCATCATCCAGGATTAGTTTCTTAATTACCAGCGTATTATCCGTGTTCAGCGTGTATCTGCAATGGAATTTTATAAATTTGAAAAATAAGCCATCAAATCGATAGAAGCCTCAACCACTCACCTTCCACTTTCGATGTGTGCATCCACCGATTCGGCATTCCTGAACCACTTGACCTGGGGCGTGGGCTCGCCAACCACATCGCAGGCGAGCTGCACTTGGCCACCGAACTCCCCAAAGGTTTCCGCTCGCATGGGTGTAAAGAATACAGGCGGTTCGAGGATTTGCAGGTGAGCCGATGCACTTACGGCCGGATAGCCACCACTGCGCAATCGCACCTGGCACGTGTATTCACCCGAATGTGAGCTGTTCGCCTGCAGCAGGGCCAGAGTTCGATTCCATGGATCGTTCAGATTGTGCCGCACTCCGGCCGCCTCCACGGCAATGCCATCCTTCAGCCAAAGTGTCTCCAGTTCGTGCAAAGGTCGGGCATTCGCAATGCACTGCAACTCCACCACTACTGTTCCCGTCTTAACCTTGACATCCTGGGGAGGCACTATGATTTCGGGTGCCACCTCGATGTACGGATCGCCGCTGACATTCAGATGGACAAAGGCACTGCTCTCCTCCTTGCCCAACTGGGTGTTTATGGCCTTGGCTCGATAGCCCCTGCGATCGTTCTCATCCGCACTCAGAATAACCAACTGATTGGCCTGCGTGAAGGCGTACTTGATGTCATAGTTCAGCGGACCATCCTCCGATTGCCACATCACCGATGGCACGGGCACGGATTCAATGGCTGGCATATCGAAAATCGCCGGATGACCACTGATCACGTTCAATCGACCCTCGGTGGTGTTCTCAAATATGCCCATGTCTGTGGGAAAAAAGGGATAGGATTTTAGTATTTTTATAGGAATTATTATAACTCTATTCCATTAGTAATCCTAGAAATACCTCCTAATTAAAATCAGTTAGAACTCTCATTTCATCTCACATAATTTACTGTTGGTAACTGATATTCCTAAGCCCTGTTCCCCTTCAAAAAATGCTAGACCCGCGAAACAGCGTAATCGAAGTAACCCCGATGCCGTGAAAACCCAGGCGAAGTGCTTTCCGTGCCTTCCTGTGGTGTCATTCGCTAATTGAATTGAAGGCAACTCGCGCGCGGCCTGCGGGCAAGTCAATTTAACCTCTGACCCCGCTCTTAAGCAGCCCCACCCCCCGCGCTACCACCCGGCCGAGCTTTAAAGGTTATTAGTTCAGTTTAAGCACGCCTCCACCCCTTCCCTCTAGTTCGCCGCTTCGGTCCTACAATTAATTAAGTGCTCAAGACGCTGCTGCTTCTGCTGCTCCAAGTCAACCAGTCGACGAGTCATTGAGTCAGTCTGTCAGTGAGCCACGCCCATCAGCCGTCCCGGAAAAGAAGGTCACCGTGAATAGGAGGGGGCTATTGCCAGTGGTGTGGAGTACCTATGTAGACAAATGTACCTAAGAGTTTGTCAAACCATCTAGGCCAACGAAATAAGGGAATATCTTTTATCATACTTATAAGCATGGTTAAGGAATTTTCAAGAATATGCAAAAATCATTTATGAAGGGGTGGCTATCCCCAGTGGACTACCTATGTAGATAAATGTACCTAAAAAGGTATCAAACTACATTAGCAATCCAAAAACCTGGTTATCCTTTATCATACAGAAGAATGTCAAAAGAATTTTTAAGAATATGCAATACTACGATTTTAGGTAATTTAAATAGGAGGGTTTTTCCAGTGCTGTGAAGTACCTATGTACCTAATAGTGTATTAAACCACCTAGGTCACCAAATAACTGATTTTATTCTTAATTTTTCTAATAAAGGGGGGGCTGTATCCCAGTGGTGTAGAGTACCTATATAGATAAATGTACTTAAAAGTGTATCGAACTACCAAGGGCAACCTAATAACTAATTCTATTTTATTATAAGGTTAAGGAATTTTTAGAATATTCTAAATTACATTTTTATGTTTGAAATAATATCATAATAGGTACAATTGCCATAACCATCTGTCTTAGCTTGGGTACAAAATCTAAGTACCTAATTCGCAACACTAAGCATAAGCGTTGGCATAAGGGGTTCTCTTCATGGAGGTCGTTCTCATGTCGAGAGCTCGATTTATTAGGTTCAAGTAGTGGGGTAATAAGCACTCGCACACACGCACACATTCAGAGCGCAGAGCTCAAGTGTCACTCACACTTACTTGTCTAATTGTTCGTTACATCCACACCTACCCGGTGACCCTTAACCCTTGCCCCCTACTCCCCTACTCCCCAACCCGCAGCCCGTAGCCCCCGTCGTTCCGTTCTTGTTGTAATTAAGTTCGCATTAAAGAAAAATTAGCAGCTAAACATTTATCAGGGCTAGAGGGGTGAAGGCTTGGCTGCTGTGACAGCCGTTTGATTAGTACTCCACCTAGAAACCCCCTTTCACTTGCCGCCCATGTCGCCCACTTGGAACAAGTTGCAAGTCTACACTTTATTCCGGCGCCCGATTAACCCATTTTTTTTCGGTACTTCGAACTTTGTTTTAGTTCTAGGATTTCAAATATGTAACTTTAAATTTCTGATTAAATATTATTAGACTGTTCAAGAGCTATAATAGGCGGCTAGTTAGCACGGGATAATCAGCTTCAATAGGCCACCCTTGGATTTCTATCATTTCTCGCCTAATTGGTAACTCAATATGTGCCAAGGCTTAACCCAAACAGAATGAAAATATCCCGGCAGTATCTCAAATTTCCCCGCCTTAAACTCGTATTTTTCCCAATTTTTCATCACTATTTTGATGATGATGGGGCATAATCGATGTGTAAGGATATAAGGATGTAAGGCCCCGCAGGACTCTGACCCCCCCGTCGTATGTGGGATATATGCGGAATATGAACTTACAGGCAACGACAACGTCGCTCTTCTCGCTGAATATGGATCCGGCATCATTCCTGGCAATGCACTGATAGCTGCCCGCATCCTCGCGCCGCGTGCTGTGGAACCGGTAGAACTGGCTGGATGAGAAGTCGCCCACGGGGACGCCGTCCTTCAGCCATCGATATGTGGGCTGCGGGTATCCTGGAGATGCGAAATGAGCGAAATATAGAATGAGTAAGAGAAAGAGCAAAAGGGAAATGCTTTAATAAATATCATGTTGAGCGCGGGGGAAGTGGGGTGCCTTAAAGGATATCTTGTGTATATCATTAAACCCTGGCTTTTATTTGATTTGCGCGCTGACAAAGGCATCGGCCAATTGGCAGGGAAGCGGTAAGGGGATAGATTATCTCTTTATCTTTAAATATCATCACATATCATATATATTATAGGATTGTCTTTAAAAAAAATGTTTAACCAACAAAAAATATCTTAATTGATAGGAACAACTAATTAATATAATATATTATTCCTTTTTTATAAATTAATTTATGGAAGATATAATTATCTGTACTATTTATAGATATTAGGGAAAGTTTTTCATATAAATTGTGCTTATGTTTTAATCAATTAACCCTAATTATTGATTCGTAATCATTATATTGATCATATATTTTTGTATATACTGATTAAATCGACTTAACCCCTTCCATCCACGCCACTGCCGCAATTAAATCGCATGCTGGCCAAGTTTCTCTGCCATAAAGCGATAGATGGTGGGTGCCAGGAGCACAAAGGACACCCTTGTGGCCGCATATGGCTTCATTTGTTTGAGCTGCCGCCCCAGAAAAGAAGCCAAAGACTCGCAAGCTCCCGAGATGGAGCCATGGATATACAAATGTATATAGGGGTATATGGTATGTACATAGAGTGCTCATTCTGATTTCATTGCTGCAGCCGAGCATTTAAATTAAAGTTGATTTATATGGCCACCAGGCAGGCGGGCAGGCAGCTCACCATCCTAGCACACCACCCACCCACCTGACCTCTCGCCGTCCGTCGTCCGAAACTCCCTTTGCGAAATGGAATTGCAATTGGAATGGCTAAACAAAAATTACATGTGACCAAAAGGGGACGCAGGAGGCCGGGACGGCTGAACTAAATGAAAGTCTGAATAAAATATGCGATTCGCCTAACTGGCCAGGATGCAACAGGATTGAGTGCACATCACATCACAGGATGGAGGCCAGCGAACGGGAGCAGACGGATTGGATTGCCGGAGGCCGAAATCCGGTCATCAAGCCGACGGATGGGAAAAGGCATTGCCGCCGCCGTAACCCCCCCATCCACCCCCCACCGAAACCCAACTCAACCCAAGCCAAAATCCTGGCGGGACCATCAACGCTTTTGCAAAGAGCTTAAGTCGGGGACTTGGACTCATCAAAGAATTGGGGTTGATGGCTAGGTGTTAGCTGGGCTGTAATCCCGAATACCCTGTACTTGCGGCATATTGATCCTCCATAAATGAACCTTTGTAATTATTTTATAATAATCATCTAAAAAAAAAAGTTTAAATGAATGTTCTTTTTCTATTTCACGTATTACAATGAAATATCTTTTCATTTTATTTAGATGGTATAAATTTGTGGTATAGTACAGCCTAATAGATACCCTTTAAAATAGGCCACATAATGTTTTACCCTCTATATGATCTTCTCATAGATCTAGCCCATAGGTATCACCATTTAGGCAGTTCTACGTTAACTTCACCCTTTATATCTTCCCAAAATCTTAAAAATTCACCAAATTAGCATACTCTTATCATCTTGGGCACTTACAGGGTAGCATTAGGGTAGCCAAACGTGGCCAATGGCAATGCAATTCACTTCATTCAGTTTGCAGACAAAATCGAATTGAGCCGAGTTAGAAGCGAAACTGGAAACTACCAGTCGAGAATAGGAATCAACTTAAGAATGGCAAGATATAGGGGTGGAGGAAGAGCGGAGAAAGTGCGGGTAGAAGGGGCGGGCGAAGAAAGGAGAAGACACAAGAAGACGAAGCCCAGCAGCAGCAGCAGCAGCCAAAAGTTTCTCAAGTGTTGGCCAAAAAAGAAGAGGAAAAAATACCCAAGGATAAGAAAGAGAAGAAGAAAAAAGTTACATGAACGGACCAAAAGGCAAAAGTCTATTTGAGCATTTTGGGCAATGACGCTGCTATAAAATTACAATTTGGGGAATTGTAAGGCAAATACACACAGACACACAAGGACGAACACTCACATGGACGCACACACACACACACACACTCACACATCAAAGTGCCGTTAGTCAACAGCAAAGGGAATAAAAAAAAGTCGAAGAAACAAACATTCTCCAGCGAAATGTGTCAGCGCTAAATCGAAGCGAAGGCCCAATAAGCGGAGAATCGGGGGAGAAAGAGACAGGAAGTGCAGGGGAAGATAAAACGAGAGAGAGAGCAGGTCCCCGACGGACCCTTACCAGAGAATACACTCGGAGAAACTACAGCATACACCTTAAAACAAAAAAAAATAACCTTAAAAAGGGTATCATCATCACGCTGATCTAATTCACAAATCCTACATTTTTCGATTTTAAAAACTTTTTCCAAAAACTATCATTTTTAAAAAATTTTCAAAAAATTTATATTTTTTCTAATACAACCTACAACCCCCTTTTTTATGTTCCTAATATATTATTACAAACCTTTTTCTTTGTTCCTAGTTTTATGAAAAAAAGTTTTTCCACATTCTAGTTTTGGAAAGAGTGTATACAATTCTAAAACTAGGAGATTGGTAAAAATTAAAATTTTTGTTAAACAAAAATATTGTAAGAATTTTTTGAGAATATCCAGTAAAACTCCCCGTTTTGTTCCAGTGCTCGCACATGTCCCTGTGTCATTGAGTGTGTGTTCACATATGTGTGTAATGAGTTTTTAATAACTAAACTGACAAAAATCCTTTAAGCCCAAGCCATACAAAGTCACTGTCACTCAAAAAAAAACCCTGCACAAAGCAAAGACGAACTCAAGGCACGACAAAAAAAAAGAAGAAGTGAGTATGAGAAGGCTGAAGACCAATGAAAACAAGCCAAGAAAAAGAAAGAGGGGATCAAAAAAAAAAAGAAGCAGAAATTTACATTCTCTTGGGAAGCGGCCAGAGTCAATCAGATAGTAAAAACGGGAAAAAGACCCTGGTAAACCGAAGGCCAAATGGAATTGACAGAGCGCAAAATTCATTAAAAAGGAAACAAATTTCATTTTCTAGGACCCAAGGACTTTAAGCCAAGTTCATCAAAGGAATCGAGTCGAAGATTATTGAGAAAAAATATAAACTTAAATGAAATACCAACATTCAATCACTTAAACCGCTTTGCAGAGCGCTGTCTTTATCGCTTTTGCCGCGGTAGTTCCATAAAACAGCGATTTTCTTTGCCGCCCATAAAAGTGTGCTACACTTTTTTCCTTCACTTTTCTTAGTAAAACCGGCAACAAGTCATCACCATATTTCCGTGGCTTTTTCTTTGCGGCTTGCCACACAGCAGCCAAATGCCACTCACTCAATCAGCCAGTCAGCCATCCATCCAGCCAGGCAGTCAGTCAATCAGTTAGTCAATCAATCAATCAATCAGTCAGTGTGTCTAAGCAAGCCCAACTGCATATAAATAAATTCAATAAACAGGCGACGCAATGCAACAAATTGCATTTGTATGATGTGTATGTATGTGAAATGGGGGAATCCCCGGTTCCGCATAGCGGAAATTGTTTGATTTGTGGCCAGAGCGCAAACCCATCGAAAGCTCCACGAAATCAATTGCATTTAAGAACAGGCCATGGGGGCATTGGGAGTTGCAAGGATATGGGTTGTAGGGTGTAGAATGTGGGATGTAGGGGAAGCGGAAGAGGAACGAGCGAACACCGGCATTCATAACTCCAACTCGGGACCCGTCGATGTTTGTCAAGCGCACTCTTTACAATTCGTCAACTTGGACTCTCGGCCCCATGGAGGTTTCGGATCCTGAATCATCCTGGCCTAAACCCAGAAATCAGAACCAACAAGAGAAAACGCTATAGTCGAGTGCCTCGACTATCAAATACCCGTTACTCAGCTAAAGCAAGCAGTGTCAAGCAGGGTAAGGCAAACAGTCTCTTGAAAATGGCGCCATTTATGTGGCGGACAATTCATAGTTTGCTTATAACTTTCTACTAAGTGCTCAGATTAAAAAAAATTTAATCTTCTAGCTTTTATAGTTTCCGAGATCTCAGCGTTCCTGATCAAGAATATATATATTTCATAGTGTCGGAAACGCTTCCTTCTAACTGTTATATACCTTTCCCCGAATACAATATACCCTTTTACTCTACGATTAACGGGTATAAAAACCCCATTCCTTTGTGATGCCAGTCGGATTTTCGATGGATTTCATTCGAGCAGCCAGCAATTGTGGACTTTAAACTAGGTCTTTAAAGGGTTTCCGAACCAGAAACATAAACATTTCGATTATTTAAGTTAACTCCTTCAACATTTTCCGTTTGTAACTAATTAACACGACACGCAGTCAAGCACACAACACATTGTACACATTTTAAATGCCGGGAATTTATGTGATTTATTTTAAAGCTTCAGGATAAATGAGTTATATTAATATAGATTAATTCAATTAATTTGCGTGTTCTGTGTTCTGTTTGAAATTAAACAGAATATCAGTACGCCTCATTGGCGAAACTCGGACCAATTTGAAAGTTTACTTAAATGTATATAAATCGTTATGCATACTGCATGATTTGCTGCAATTTGTCTGTGCAACTTGTTCGTATATATGTTGTATGTATTTCCCTCTTCATTATTTTTTACACCTGTTTCCTCAGCTTGTCTTACACAATTTTAATTTGCCTTTAGTTTTCGGTGGTCGCTCCTCTGTCTATCTTCCTCTCTGTCCCACTCACGCTGCTGTCTAGCTGTCTGTCTCGCCCTGTGTATTCTCTATTTTTGTTATTCTGTGGCAACACTGGCACATGTTTGCTAAATTATGCACAGTGCAATGCGCTGACGCCTTTGGACCTGGACAACAAACTACTACACAGACAAAAATATTTTGAAAAGAAAAAAATTTAAGAAAAACAAACTTTGTATGGAGCAGAAAGATTTGAACCTGGTCCTCTGTACATCCTACTCCTCGGGATTTTAATATATAATATTTTTTCCATTGATGAGGATTTTAGTAACAATGGGATTTGAACCTGACCTTCTATACACCAACCTACTTTTTCTTATTAGTATTTCTTATCGATCTATGGTTTTTTTTTGTTTTTATATTATTGACAGGGCTTTTTCTTTTCGTGTACTTTGCCTCTGTTTTGGCCAGGTGTGTAGAAATGCATGTGGAGTAATTCTGGTGTTTTTGTTGTGGCACTTGAAGCGAAGTAAACTTTAAAAGTGCCTAAAAGTCTTTTTTACCTTTGTCTTGCCTCTTGTGGCTGTTGCACTTTTTAACTGCACATTTCACTTTTATGCATTTGCTGGCTTTGTTTACACATTTTGTTAGTCTCTCTCTCTCGCCCTTTTTCCATGCATTTTAGTTTGCCACTCACACCGCAAAATAACAACAATAACACTGGGCCAAATTGGTTGCTTAAAGAAATTTAAGGAAATTTGCCACCATGTGCAAGGTGCACTTAGAAAAATAGAGGGGTGGGATACAAAATGAATTTGAAGTTTATACGATAAAAAATGCACAGGAAATAACTTGTTTCATTTTTAAAAAATGTATAAAAATATTTGGAAATCAAAGTAATACATTTTTTATTAAATAGTCTCTTACTTGGTGTCGCTATAAAAACAAATACGCAAGTCATTTGCTGACTCCTTTCTTTTCCACACTTTTATTATCCTTCCAGGTATTTACCCAATTTTTTCATTAACTGTATTCATTTTTTTTGCGCTGCTGCTGAGGGAGGAGTTCATCTTTAAGTAAACACAATATCCTTGTTGCTTTCTATCATTTCGCATCAGTCTCCGTTTCAGGAATACTTTCGGTGTTGATGCATGTACAATGTACATACACATACATACAGGCATATATCGCCTTCTTTCTTCACAACACATTAAGCAAAGCCATCCACTTCAGCCTAAATGACGACACAAGTTGCATATATAGGCATATCGCTTATTCTTTCTCTGGGTCCCGTGCCGTCTCTTTCTCCGCCACCTCTTCTGTCTCCTTCTGCGAGTAAACAAGAGGATTTACGGCAGAGGAAGAAACAAAAAAAAAATGAGGGGGAAACAGAGTTTAAAATAAAAACAAAAAACATTGCGACAAAAAGCGGGCAACAACAAAAACAATAGTTTGCAATTTTTCAGCTTACCTTCTTCTGCTTCTTATAGTGTTCTTCTCTTACACTTTTTTTTCTGCAGCAGAAGAAAAGGCGTAAAAGTAGGAGAAAAGTGCACGTGGAAAAAATCTAGATGACTTTATAATTAATGGGGAATTTTATATCATCTAGTGATACCATAAAATGCATTTGAACCTTGACTTTTAGGACCGAAAATAGTTTGTTAGTTTCAGTATCCCGATAAAAGTTTTTTTAACTGTATAGAATAGAATAACCATGCACGTTTCTTCCCAGTGTGTGTCTCCAAACTGTTCTTCAAAACCCCTTTTCGTTTGCTTTCTTCAACAAATGCTTTTCTTTTTTTGTCTCTGTCCCTCTTTGTTGCCCCCTCCTTGTTCGACACATGTTGGGCTTGCAGCATTGCCACTGAAAACAGCTTTGGCGGCTTTTGTTGTTGCCATAAAAAAAGTCTTTGTTGCAAGTGAATGCGCTACATTTGCGAGGCAGCCAAAGAAGAAGAAGAAGGAGAAGCTGAAGAAGTAGAAGCCCCATATTCCCCTTCTCACTCTTTTTACACTATTCCCCAACACCACCTCTCTCTCTTTCTCTCTCTCGCTCTGCCCAATATGCGGCCTCATCGCATTTCATTTTGTTGGCCAGAAACAATTCCACACACATTTTGCTTAGCTTTTATACTGCCATTATTCCCCTGAAGTTTCGCCAATGGGGTATATTAGTTAGGATTAAGTATACGTACAAGTACTTGGGTTTACTTGGTTAGTTTCCTAGGTATATGCCCGTTGATCTTGATAGTCCTACAATCTAAAAATTAGCTACGGGGTTATTAACTTTAACATAGATCCCATTATCTCGTATATTAGTTAGAATTAAGTATACGTACGAGTACTTGGGAAGTTTCTTTCCTAGGTATTTACAGGAACCCCGTTGATCTTGATGTTATATAGTTCTACAATCTAAAAATTATAAAATAACCTAATATATTAACTTTGGTAATTTGTAGAGCTACAACTCATAGTTTCCACTATCTTGGGGAGTTACTTTCCTAGGTCCTGCATAGGAACCCCGTTGATCTTGATGTTATAGAGTCTTACAATCCTAAAATTAGCTACCAGGTTACTAACTTTAGTAATTTGTAGAACTACAACTCATAGTTCCCATTATCTAGAATTCTTCTCAATTCTTCTCGAATAATATAAGCTTTGAGATTCCTTGTTCATAGTATTAGTTATTTTTAGAGGGTATACTCATAGTTTTAACTCACAGTTTCCACTTCCTGGACGATTCCTGTGTTGTTTTCACGATTGTCGCGACACAAAACGCGAACAAACGTAAAGCTGAGCCAAGATGAGACAGCTATGGGAGAAAGACCAGAGGCAGGACGAGAGGGAGCAGGAGGGAAAAGGGGAGAGGGGAGGAGGTGGAGACAGTGATGGTAGAACTTGTTTTACTCGAGAGTCCCTCCATGGTCACAAACGAAACACAAAAAAGGTAGGAGGCAAATTTCCTCATAGGGAGAATAGTCCCCACTTTATTTTTTCGTAGCCATAAACTATCTTGGAGGGTGAGTGAGGAAGCGAGAGGGATGAGTGTGCGAAAGGGAAAGGGAGTCGAAATGACAGCTAAAACCGCCAAAGTGACTGAAAGCGCGAACGTTGCGGCATGTGTGACAACGCCAAAGAGCAGCTAAAGAGATTTGCATTTGTTTTTATTTTCCTTCTCTACTCGCTATAGTTTTTTATGCTTTCTTTTCTTTCTTTTTTTTTTGATGCCCACTTGCAGCTTATGCAAAGTGCACGGCTCTCGGGTGTCGTTGCATAGATCCCCATAAATGCGCACAAAAAATAGCAGATACCAACGTGTGTGTGTGTGTTTGTGTGTGTGTGCTGTGTGTTTGCTGCTCAAATGTGCATCAAAATGCTGACGACAACCCAAGGCATTGGGGGGATTCCCCCCCACCTCTCAAAAGGCCAAAAAACCAACTGCGATTATGCCTGAAATCCCCCACAAAACAGTTATTTTTTGGAAGGGTTCGGGTTCTTGCGGAGAGCTGAAGTCTCTGTAGTTTTAGCTTCCATTAAATTCTTTGGTTTGACAACTATCTTGATTTCGGGGTGGAAAATTCTCCATTTATCTTACCCTATCCTATCCAATCTTATAAAGGTTAAATGCTAACATCAGTTTATAATCGGGGTCACCATTCTCTGCCCCAAAAAGTTAGCCTGTCTCTAAAACAATTCCCCGTTAGCCGTAATTTGCCAATTAAGACACAACAAACAATGCATACATATAGACCCCATCCCTCCCCAAAGAGTCTGGACATTTCACGACTAATTTTGCGAATCCGGCCGCCATAAAACACAAGTCCGGACTTCGAGGAAAACGGACGAAGAAGAGAGCACGTGGACGTGGTAGCAAAGACCCCACAAACAGAAAGATGGGAAGTTAACTCAGTGCTTACATACCCTTGCTATAAAACAACATGATATAGTAATCATATAATATAATAATATTCAAAACCTTTGTTTGGCCAAATCCCAAAATTAAAAGATTTAAAGTTATATCTAGATATGGTATAATATATTTTACATGATAATACAACATGATATAGTTATCCTAATTTAATAATATTTAAAATCTTTGGTACTATCAAAGGCCAAATCTCAAAATTGGAAGGTTCCAACTTATTTCAGGATAGGTTAATATTATATCTGGATATGGTATAATATATTGTACAAGGTCGTATTTTGCATACTTCTGAGTAAAATTTGAATAGCCTTTGCAAGGGTATGCGAAACAAGGCCGAAGGACACAGGCGGCCAGCCTAAAGTAAGTTCATAACATTTCTTTTTCGGCTCATTTTCGGGGAAGGGAGGCAGGCGGACAACAATATGAAACCGATACTCGAAACTGTCAAATGCAGACTTTGGGTGGCAGTGATAGAGGGTGGGGGGAAGCATTACGTGTACCTGGGATCCCGGGGATCCCGGGACTCTGGACTTTGGGCACGCCCTAAAGCGCTCAAAGGATTACACGACGACCGCCTGGGAACGAAAGTGGGTGTGGAATCGGGATTGTGGGACTGTGGGATTCGCGCAAAACGGCAAGGAGTCTCAGCTGGGGGGAAACCTCATAAAAGTTATTGTTTTTCTACTTCATTATCTTTCAAAAGCGCGCACGAGCAGGAGCAACAGCAACAGCAACAAAAAAAAAGAACACAAGAAAAAAAGTGTTTTCGTTTATGGTTTCGTTTTACACTAAGCCCCCTCTTTTGCTTTCAGCTTAGCTGTCAGGCGTTTTGAGGGACAAGTGTTGTGTGTGTTTTTGGAAGCCGAAAGGACAGCGAAGGGGGTCAGCCCCCCGGTAACCCCTCACCCGGGGGTATTATAATTCCCCTCACGGTGGGCATTATGTTTGACACGCCTAGCAGGTGGCACCTCGCAATCCCCGGACATAATAAAATGTGTTTATAGAGGATTATTATACACATTAAAACGGCGGTTTGTCAACAAACTAGTAACTATTAACTGATTTTGCTATGAAAGTTGTACTATTTCTTTAAGATTTAATTAGGATAAAAAACCTTTTCTTTAAATTATAACGATTTTGGAGTTTTTAACGGGTTTTGAATTAAATTTATAAAGAAATTCTATAAAAAATCACTTCATTTTTTTTTTTTTTAGATCCTCCTCTTCTAGGTTCAAGGTCCAGGGTTCACTCCCCAGTGAGTGCAAGTGTGTAGAAATGTTAAAAATTGTTTTGTTATTTATAGGTCATAGGCCTAGAGTTTGCAAAAATCCTCGTATTCTTAATAAAAATATAATAATATCAAACTAAAAACTATAAAAAAAAACATATTATCTAATAAATGTTTTTATTATTATAGCTTATTATTATTCTTTAGGTCAAGAAAGGTTTTCTAGATCACTGAGATTTTTCTTCCGATTGCAACTTCCTCGGAAGACGATAAATATCAGGGGTGTTACAAGCGTCGTTTCTGGGACTGGGACTGGGACTTTCTCTTCTTAGTCATATTATGATATCATGCTTTGTCAACTTACCCAGCGCATGACACTGTAGTATCTTGGTGCTGCCCTCGCTGACAATCGACCCCGATGACGATGGATGCGTGGTGAATCGCGGGGCCTGGAGCTGCTGCTGCTGGACAAGCTGATTCGGATTCTGCTGCTGCTGCGGCTGAGGATTGGCATCTGCAATAAGGGACACACTCTTAGTTTATGTTCAAAACACTCGAGGAATTTAATTATGCGGTTCACTGAAGTAAGAGTAAGCTAGTATAATAGAGTCACTGGGTTTACCACTATCCAACCTTTTAAGAGCCCCGACAAGTGCAATAAGTGAGTAATAATAATGAGATCGCGGCATGTTCCATCATCATTTTACACAGGCAATATTTAAATCCGCAATCAACGCGCGATACAAGCGTGCCCTGAATCGAACATTAAACGGATTTACTTAAAAGCTTCGCACCCCCGAAACGTTTCAGAGGGCCGATTTGTACGGCTTTAGCGCAAAACCAAAAGGCTTAAAGATGAAAATATTTGATTTATGGCAGAGTTCAGGGGGCGGGGCAAAAAATGCGGAGCGGAAAATTCGTACAGCAACCTGAACTCCGCATTCAAATATACATATAACCAATCCATAACCAGAACCATATCCATATCCCTATACCCACCACACACAACCCCGAAACAAGCGAGATCGATTGCACTTGCATTTTATTTCCCATTTCTGGGGGATTTTTTTGTTTTCGGTTTTTGGTTTGGACAAAAGTAAGAGGTTGTGCTGCAGGAACTACAACAATATGGCGCAGAGGACGACAACAATAAATTGCAGCTTTAGTAAATAAAAACATTCGCATATTATTTCATTTTGCGTAAAAAATATTAAAACACATTTCCCATTTTTTGTTGTATTTTTTTATTTGCATTTTTATTTAATTTGCCCACGCAAATCGAACCCAAAACTGAAATCGAGAAGCCCAGGGAAATGAAACGAAGGCAAAAGGAATTGGGAAATAAGGAAGGGTTCACAAATCGAATGTCCAATGCTCTTTGCTCAAAAATTGGAAGCAAGCACATATATAACTAAAGAAAAAGACATATAGGAGGGTATTTTAAAGTGAGGTAAAATATTTTTAATTACCACAGTTTGCATATATTTTCGAGAAGTTTCACCTTCACAGGGAATTGATGATACCCATAGTAATTGCTGCTCTGTTATTCCAACCTTACAACTTCTCATTCTCCTCCTGTATTATGCATATTTTGTTGTTCTCACTGGTTTGTGGGATTATAAATTCGTTTTCAATGCAAACAGAGACTGCCATATTTTACACTTTTTTTTTCTTTTTTCCGGCAAAACGAAGAAGGGAGTGAATGTAAAATATATAGTAGTGGAGTTGAGTAAATTATTTTCATAAATATTTGCCATTTGTATGCATAGATACTATGCTACATGGTGTAACAATGATATCAAGAGCAATTATCAAAGGAGCTAAAATTGGCATTCATTGAGGCATTCGACACCAAAAAGAAACTCCTGTGTGTGTGCTGGTGTGTTTGTGCCTCCGATTGGTGGTGAGTAAATTATTCAGGATATAGAATAACCAGTGTTGGGAAAGGTACTGTTTTTTTTTACCTAGGTAAGGTAAAAGATACTGGGCAAAAATAAATACCTAGGTAAGGTAAAGGTACTTCAATTTCCAAGTACCTAGGTAAAGGTAAAAGGTAAAAATTTTGATTTTTAATTTTTATAATTTTTTTGTTTTATTTATTAGTTTTTTTTTGCTTTATACATTGGCGAATCAATTCAACTTAAAATAAGACTAGGTTTCAATTTCAGTTTACAGTCATCTTAAAAATATGTAACATTATCTTTTCATTTCAATCGAAATTTAAATATTATCTTTTTTTTTAACATAACTAAAGTTTCGAAAAACTCGTCCGCCAGCCTGTTTCTTTTTGGAGTTAGAATTTGACCTCCACAACTAAACAATCTTTCAACTGGCGCAGAGCTGGGCAAAACTGTATTCCGACTATTATAATTTCGAAACAAAACCTTTGTATACAATGATTTAGTGGTGGATTTAGCTTATTTTAGTGTCGCAGCCAGATTTGGCTATTTTAAATAAGCTCATTGCTTTATACCTATGTAAGTACCTTAATAATTCCAAAGGTATATACAAATCTGTAGCTAGGTAAGGTAAAAGGTACACAATTTTTTTTATACCTAGGTAAGGTAAAAGGTACCACTAAATTGTACCTAGGTACGTACCTAGGTAAAAGTATCTAGGTATGTCCCAACACTGAGAATAACATATAACATATGCATGAGATACGGGGGGGCTGCATACGTTTTCGGCAACCAATAAATACAATTTAATTGGCATACAGACATTCGCATTCCAGTGGTCGAAACATCAAAGGGGAAGCCTGATTTTATGGGCCGTGAACTGAATTTGGTCCTTCGAGCCGAACGGCAGTACTACCCACAAGTCGGCCCAATTATATACTAATTAGTTGCCACTGAATGATTTTTGATATAGGTATATATTTAATTAACTCGGTGTAATAAGACAGGGGAACACACGTGTTTTAATTAAATATTGTTTGCCGATATCATCGGTTCGTGTCTTGGCTTCCAATTAGTATTTGTAGGCGGAGGAATAATATCACATTCGCACCAACCAACCGATTTGGTGCTCAAGTACAACAACTGTACTTGGAGTGTTGACAGCTCAGGGAAAACAATCTTGAAACCGCTAAGGATGCCAATCAATTGGTCAACTGCAGCTTTTTGCACCCCAACAAACACTCTTGATCGTTGTCGCTTTGTCCAACGTGCGTATAATGTCGATTTCCATAGTGATGCTGATGATGATTACTATCGTGCGATGATTATGATGATGATGTTGATGGCTAGGTGATGATGTTTCCGTTAGCAAGTGTATGCGTGTGTGTGTGTTGCCACTTGGCTGTTGACTGTTGGCCATCGCATAGTTGTTCTAGTTGTTGAGCCCTTGTTTGGTTTCAGCCCGAGTCAATGACGCTTTGCCACAGGCCACCGCCACCGACGCCCCGGAGGCGTTGACATGATGACCAACCTCCTAGGGGCACTGAGCCGAATGAAACCCCCTGGATTTTGAAAATGCCCAGGAAAAAATAATCAACTGGATGCAAAAAATGATTACATACTTTTGAACACCTTTATAGGGATTTTTCTCGGTTGAAATAGATTTTATAGAAATTATTATAAAATAAATACAAACATATCAATTGTAATAATAATTTCTTATTTCATATATTATTTCCTATACTTCAAGTTAAGAAAGTTTTTGCAATGCAAACATTCATAATTGTTTAATAGAGAAATCCCCCACTATCCCTACAAATATCTATTTGAATGAAATATTCCCTTTCCTAACTTTCTCTCTGTGCTTTTCTGGTAGGTGGCCCACTCCCAGTTGTCCTGCTGCCATCAAACAAAGCAGGCGTTAAATTGCCATCATCGAGAGGGGGGTGTGGACATGGAAATGGCAAAAGGGTTTTCGGGGTAGCGGGGGTCGCTTGATGAGTTCCATGAGCACGGGGGCCAGGGGAAATGATGGGTGGGGAATCGAGGCGAGAGGTGCATTGGCAGCCATGGAATCTCCACGTGGCTGTCTCTGGCACGCTCTTTGCCGTATGGGTTTGCTTTGCTTCGGTCAGGGTTTGGCTCTATGGATTTGCCCTGCCCCCCCCCCGAAAACTTCTCCCTTTGGCTTTTGTGGTTTTCTGCGCATGCGCAGCCCACCGCGAATTCCATTTTGCATGGCTTCTCCACATATATCGGACATTTGATATGCTGCTGTGGCAGTCGGACAACCTTCTTCGTGCTGCTGCTGCTTCTTATGCACACAGACCCCGATGTTAATCCCTCTCCACAGATGCCAAAACTAAATGCACAGGAAAAAAAGAGGCAATGACTAAATTGAATAAACTATATGCTTTACTGAGTACAACCAAAATACAAAAAAAATCCTTAAGTAGTTCCCATGTATATTTAAAAAAAATTGTGATCTAATTTTTAAGGAAATTTTCCCTGAAATAAAAATATTAGTTTATTTTTGCTTTTTTTTTTTGGTGTAGGCTTATATATATATTTTTTTATTGCCACAAAATAATTTAAGTAACCTTGAAATATTAATATTTTCATTGATCTACAGTATTTTTTGTATTAACTCTATCAATATAATTAGACCCTAAAAAAACGGTCAGTACTTAAATTCACCCAGAACGAACTGACATAATAATCTAAAACAAAAAACACAAATTCGGAAATAATTTAAAAGTAAAGGTAAACCCTACATATCAAATCTCTGTGCTTTTTTTTCCACAGCAGCTGTCTGTTTTTAGTGATGCGCTCAATTTGCAACACGCACTCAAGTGCTGCAGGCCGACAGGAAACTGTGTCAGTGGCCAAACTCCCCAACTCCCAGCAACATGCAACATGCAACACATGCTGCCTGCTGCATGCTGCATGCAGCAATTGCAGCCACTAACGCAAACCCGCAGCAGCAGCAGCAGCATCCTCGGCTTTTGTTGCTGCATTTGTTTGCCCAATGATGCAAAACACACACACACACACACATCACACTCAGTCAGTCGGTTGGAATCCCTCACAGGACGCCCAAGTAACTTCCTCATGCGGCAAGGCAACTCAAGTTAATGATAAAACAGACACATGCTGCTAATGTTGGGCTGTGGCAATCGGGTTCAAGTGGGCGTGCTTCTGGGTGGTCACCGGGGTCAGGTCACCACCTCCTTGGTGACGGAAAAGACCCTAAAACACACACATCACACTTGAATCTGATATCCTTTTCGCATGAGGGATAAACTAAAGATGAGCTGCAGGAAGCTGCAAGATACCGAAGCGTTTTTAGGGGCAGCTATTTGAAATGGCTCAAGATCCGGGTTGATGTTCACATGCACAGGGCTTTGTTTTGGATTTTTCCTGGATATTCTTGAACAAAAAAGTATATTTCACCTATATATACTTGAACACTACATTCCTTTCCATTAATATTTCCTATTCGAATATAAATGCACTTCCTGATTGCTGTTTTCATAACCACTCGGAATTCCAGAGTCCCAAAAACAGGAAAATCTTACTTAAACTAAAAAATCCAAGCTGTTACAACTCCAATTTCCACTTGAGAATGTTTTTCCTGCAAAGGTTTTCCCTTTCCTTGGTATTATCCCATCCAAATCTGAAACATTGATGACTCACACACAGCCCATAGATCAAGTTACATGGCAGTTTGTTTCGGTTTCAGTTTCAGTTTCGTTGCCCGTTTTTTAAAGCGTTTCCAGAATGCCCACCAGATCGTTTGCCTAACCGTCAATCATTCCATTTCAACTATATGACCCGGGGAATTTATCCCAGCCCCATTCCATACCATTCTGCATTCAACTTTCGAGAGTCTCTCAACTAATTTTCATGTTGTCTGCACGCGGGACACGGCACATCAATCAAACTTTAACCCGCACAAACAATTCAACTTGATTTCTTTGGGTTAGCTTTTCCCCAGACTTCCCCTCCTCCCCTCGTCTCTGACACTTTTTAACCCACATACTTATATCGTATATACATCATTTCACGGGCTAAGAAAAATAGTTTCCAGAATGGTAAACTTACAAGTGTAAATAAATTATACTAGGTGGCAACTTTTGGCCAACATTCTCTAGAAACTTTTGGCGGCTTTTCGAGATTCCAAAGTTTGTGTCGGAAAATATTTACATCGAAGAGAAGTGTGTAAGATGTTCTAGGATTGAATTAAATGTATTCTTTAAATTTCTTTAATTTATAGAAGATATATATTATATATAAAAATAAGAGATTATTAATGAGTGTTTTTAAAAATAAACCAAAAACATTATTTTGTTCAATTATTGTCATTTCCCACTTTCACAATATTTTTTGGGGTAGCTTCCTCATAACGCCCCTATATATACATGTACATGTTAATGATCCGATTCAAGTTGCCTTCAAATTTAGAAAAGAACAAAGGGACAGGGGATTAAGGGAACCAAAGATAAATGGGCAGCAAATTTTCAATAATAATAAAAACGTTCACCCCGAAATAGTTTCCAGGGAGGAGGGAAATTTTCAGTAATTATAGACATCAACTGAAGTGTGCGGCGCATACATTTTTCCCCGGGGGTTGTGGGAGATTTCCCGAGTCAAGAAGCGAGTAATTTATACAAAAAAAAGTGGCCGGTAGGGAAAACTCCTCCCTCAAAAACCCTCTTTGCACCCGGCTAAAACCACATGTGACGACTTAAATTACTTTAAAGCATGCTGCTTGTGGGCAAGAAAGAGATGAATAGCCGAGAAGGGAAAGAGACAGCAGGAGAGAGATAGAGAGAGAAGGAGAGTGGCAATTGCTTTGTTCTTCATATATATTCCCAGAGTTGAAACTATGAAAACATGGAATTACTGGTGGCTTTTGGGACCAAGGCTTCCAGTTGCGCTCACAGAACGAAGAACAAAAATTAATTATAAAAAAAAAAAAAAATACATTTACCAAAGTTCTAGATTTGTATTCTCAAGGGACATCCTACTATTTTTCAGCTGCATATATTCTTGTGTGTTTTCTTCTTACTTTCCAAGCTAAAATGAAATACAAATCTCTAGTTTTTAAATCTTTAGTAAGTAATCATCAATCGAAAGTATTTTTAATACATCCAAGGGTACTTAAGAATAAAGAAACAACTGTCATCCCGTTTTCATTTCATTTCGTTGTTTTTTTTATCCATTTTTTGTTTTGTCCAGCTGACATTTTTGTCGTTTATCAAAAGGAGTTACCCCAAACACCCCACAAATAGTTCCCTATTTCACGCGATAGTTTTATCTCTCTCCTCCCCCGTTTTTCCCCCCCATTTTTCCTCCATATTTTCCAACATCCCCTTGGTTTTCCTGGCCAGCAGCCGTCGTTGACACGTCTCATAAATTTCATTGCTGTCGCTGGTCCGTCGCCTAATCCGCGTTCTCCCTCTCCCTCTCTCGCTCGCGCCCTGTCCTTGTCTGTCTGTCGTGTCACGTGAGAAATTGCACTTATCACTTGTCCTGTTCTATTTGGTTTTATATATATTTTTTTTTGTATTTTGCCCTCTCATTCCCGCCTTAAATTCATTCCGTGATTTTCACTTTAATCCTTTGCGGCACCGTTTACGCACGTAAACTGCACAATGGGGTTAAGAACTGTGGCCAACGAAACAGGGGTTAAATGGGGGCCTACGCTAGAATAGGGGTTAAGAGTAGGTAGGTAGGTGCCCAAGAGAATTAAGACATTATTCAAACACTAATTCTCCGGCTCAACTGACTTTGAACTATTGTATTTGGCCGACAAATACAAGAAAAAACCATTCCGGAATCAATGAAGCCTGCAGCCAAAAGACGATCAACTTGAAAATTCCCAGAGGCGTGGGTTGGGTGAATTTTTTGGGGGGTGGTGGCGATTTGGGAGGCCGGAGGCTTATTGAATCCCTGCAAAAGTTTCGAATGCGACAAATGGCCAAACTGAGAGACTAAACAACAATGGAGGCGCACAAGGGGAGTGTGGTAGCAAAACTATTAAAATGACATTTCGGAAAATTCTTGGCACTCTACGGGAAAATTGGGGGGCGTTGGGGGGAGTTGGCTAAGCGCATTTCTCTGCCAAAAAATGTTCCACTAGAAACAAAATTAACTGAACGGAATTTACACAAAGGAAAGCGTAAAGAATAAAGTTATATGAAAAACGAAGATAATTTGCTCTTTATACATAAAAAATTGAAAAAATAATATTTTTACAATAATTTAGATAAAAATGTTCTTTGAAGATTTTTTTTTTTTTTTATAGTTAAAAAAAATATATATACAAACATTGTAAAAAATAATATTTTTATATTAATTTACAAAAAATGTACAGAAATGTTCTTAAAAAATTTTTTTTTACAAAACATTTTTTTTTTTGTTTACCATTTGATTTCTTTTAGAATACATTAATCTTTTCGTGATTGATTGATTGTAAAACGTAGCCCTAAAATATACATTTTTGTCATAATACGAAATCCATTAATTCGAAATATCAAGCAAAAAGATTATATTTTATTTAAGGCCTAGCCAACGAATCGTCTGATCTATCCACCATGCCCCAAGCCAAAATGGCATGCCCATATATCTCCATTGCTGAGCATACGTATATATGTATGACAATGAATTGCCCGACAACTCGAACAAGAAAGTTCAAAAAACTTAAGTTCAGAGTTTATTGATTTTCACGTTGTTTTCCTTCTTTTTTTAAACTTTTTTTTTTGGGTTTTTTTTTGCCCTAGACTCCGATGCTGGAAAGCATTTAGTTTGCCATTGGACTGAGAGAGAAGTTGGAATCGGGAAAAGGGGATTCCGGGGGTCACAGGCGCAGTTGTAAAAATATTTTTTGCGCTGACATTGTTGCTGACCAAGAGGCAAATGGCCATTGGCCATCGTTTTTGTCGTCGTCTTTTTATTTTCTTCTTTCTTTTTTTGTGGCCAAGAGGGGAGAAAACATTGTAGCTGTAACTGAAACCTGCGATAAAAATAACCTACGAAAGATGTTTATTTGCTGTCTCGATTCATAATGGATTTAGACAGGGATTTCATTGCGGTAAAATAGTTTTCAATAATAACATGTTGATATAGACATTATTATTTTTTGAAATTAAATGAAAAAAACCTTTCAATAATCTTGTAATTTTGTTATAATTTAAAGCTTGCCTATTTTCCATCCCTGATTTTTTATGTATTAATTCAAGTGAAGGGGAAATTTTGTGCCACAAAATAATTATACATTTTTAAATACATTGCAGAAATATTACAAAATATTTTCAACTAGGCGCCTGCTGTACAAATTGCACATTAGCGATATCAAGTATAACTAATTGAAAGCTTTTAGATTTCTAATCTGCATAAATTTTCATTAATACGAGTTCGGTTCATGAAATTAATTTACTCCGATAATTGCGTTCAAGTGCCAATGAGCTGAAAATTATTTTCCACATATTTAGAGAATGGCCTTAGAAATTGGGAATCAAATTGTATTCCATTTTTTAATTGCACTCGACCAGGTAATTATTATTTTCCCATGAGCTGGTTTTTTCCATTCCATTTGATGCAACCAAGATTTATATATACCTGCTACTTTTTGTCACTATATGGTGAATATCTCCACTCCACTTTGATATATACTCAACTTTGAGTGATCCAACGGCGGTGCCGCCTACCTCCATCAGATTTGCATACAAGCGATAATCACTTGTTAGATGCAATTAAAACAAAAGTGAACTTTCCCAAGCTGCCGGTACATTTAGCCGCACTATATTATGTGCACCGAACCAGTTCCTTCGCCGCCACCGTCGCAATTTCTCATCGCTGGTTGAGAATTCACGCTGGAAAACCCGTTTTCACCCGACTGTTTTTCAGTGTGTACAGAGGGAGAAAATGTGGTGTGATATGCAGACATTTGGATATAGATTTTAGATACCAACTAACTAACTTTAACAGAACACATAAGACTTTAGTATTTAAAATATTTATTGCATACAAAAAGTTTCCCGACGCAAGGATTCTGAGCAAAAGGACCTCAAAGTTGGAAAAATGCTACAAAATGGTTAACTTTACGGGCGTATTACAGGCAAACGGATTCATGGTTTGTTTCGCTGTCAAAGTATTCTAAAAGTGCAACTCTTTATCTTTCGAACCCAATACTCAAAATAATTTTAAGATTTTTTTTAAGGGAGAAATACCAGTTTGCCCATAGGTATTTAGATCTAGCTGATTTCTTTTTTTTTTTTTTAAGTGCAGCGTGTGTGCACCACGAAAAATTGGATGGCATGCAATTTTCTTTTAGTAGACTTTAGCACACGGCCATTCTCCTCCAGCTTAGCTGCCTCGGCTGTCAAGCTGCTTTATCAGCGGCTGCCGCAGCTTCTGTAGCTTTGCTGGCACCTCCCTGCTTTCCTCTTCCCGCCTTTCCTTTCTGCTTTTTCCGCTGGCCAAGACTCTCACTCTCGGGCTCATTATGAGGCACCCACCAACCAACCAACCAACCGGTGGCAACAATGCACCTGACTCTGCTGGCGAGGGGAATATAAAGGGAAATATGTGGAACAGCTCTGAAAATCCGCTAAAGAAAAGCGGCAAAATTTGTGCCAAGCAGCAGCAACGGTGTGGCAACAACGGAAATCATTTGAGCATGAAGGACACACTCTGTATATATGGATCGTATCTTCAAATTGCGCTAGGAAGCTCATACAGTTCATTCTTTTCGGTAGATTTCACTAATTTGAGGTAGTTCTACAGAATTTTGGGTTTTGTAGCTGAATAAATTCTAGTATAATGAGATTTAAGGGGTTTATTTTAATGATATTAATCAGGAAAAAGCTCGAAATACAAAAAATGCATCATTTGTAATGTTTTTGGCACAATAATATTTTTAAAAAAATATAAAATATAATAAGAAGAAGACCTTCTTAGCTTGATAATGCCCATATGAATCCCCATTCACTGCGGTCGCATTAATGCCTGCAGTTATTCAGACTCATTCAGGGGAATCTCAAGTAATTTATGAGTGTTTTGATGCGACTTAATAAACCCAACGGTGGCTTCTCGTCCAGGATTTGGCATGGAAAGGTGAAGCAGTGGTTGGTGGTTGGTGGGTGTTGGGTGATGGGTGGGTGTTAAAAATCAAGACAACTTCCCAGGAAAAAGGAAGCTTCTTCAGTTTCTCCCTCGACCTGTTGTGTTGTTTTGCTTTGCTTTGTTGTTCGTGTTGTGTTGTTTATTGCGCTTTTATTTTAATATGATTTTCCAGCAATTGTCATTGTCTGTTCACTGTTGTTCGCCAGTGTTTTCCTTCCTTATGCTCCTCACTTGTCCCTTTATTTATGTAGTTTCCCCTCCCTTCGTTCCCTCTGCGCTTCTTTTCCCAGACAACCTCTCAAAAAGCTGTCAGTGTTTCTTGGCTGGCAACACATGGAGCAAGAGCACAACCTTCGCCATCTTATTGGGATTGGAATTGGGAGTTACTTGGACTGGACTTGGACACGACAACTTGGCAACGTGGAAAAGGGGGGACGAACCCCCTCATCCTCCACCATCTTGCCGTATTTGTACTTTAAGTAGTTCAGTTTGGGTTGGTAGCTTCTCGGAATTATATGTTACATATAAATAATTTTTTACTTTATTGCCGCTTGTTGTCTGCTTCTGCTGCTTGTTTTGTGTTCCCCTACTTTATTTGTTTGGTTTTCTGGACCTTTTATTGTCTGGTCTTTCGTGTTTTTTCCTTCCCAGACAACAAAAGTCAAATTAGTTGGGATTTAGGCGGTGGGACAAATTGAAAACTAATGAAAGCACAATAAAAATGTACAAATTTTTGGGAGATTTACCATTTGCTGGTTTGATTTTATGTTTGTATTTTTTGGAACTTTTGGAAATTTATTGCCTATTAATCAATTTGATTTATAGTACATCAAAGGTAAGACCTTGATTTTTTTTATTTTTATTATAGGAGCACATAAGCCCAAACCATGTATATTCAAATTATTTCTTGGAATTTTCTTTGCATATAGCATTTTTTTGATGGCTCCTTGGTATTTTGAATACTCACTCACAGAAAATCTGTGGCAATAATAATCAGGGGAATTTTCGTTTCTCATTTTGTTGCACTTGTTTGCTTCCTGTTGACATTTTCATAACCTCAAAACTTTGCTCATTGTTCTGCCGTACACCTTCTTCTTCCTCTTCTCTTCTTCCGTTGTTGCAATCAAGGTCGCAAAAAGGGGGGTTTAGAAATGGGAGGGGGTTTCACCCGACCAACAACAGTGGCAAGAACAACATAATTAGCGCATTTCCTTGCACTGTCAGCGACAGCTGCAACAGGAGAAGTGGAACAGGAGGAGCTCCTCATCCGTGACTGAGGAGCGTGCAGCACTCCCCCCTTTGCGCCCTTCGACGCCCCTGTCTCTGGTCCATACCCTTTCGGCACTTGAGAGTGTCTGGCACTTCAAACACGCACTCGCCCAAAGTGAAGAAACTTCCGCGGGAAGAAGAGAGATAACCCGACATTGAAACAATGCCAGAGCATCCAAAGCACTAAGCACAGATTGGTGATGGTAGCGTGAGATGATACCCAGGTACGAAAGTTGTAAATATCGCATAGTTTGGGGATTAAAGATATTCGAAGTACACGTATGTTTATCAAACAATATTAGATTATGTAAAGCACCAAAAGATATGTGATTGTGGGAGGAGATAATACCCAGGTACGATAGTTGAAAATATCGCATAGTTAGAGGAGTTCACAAAATACTTTAAAGTACCTAAATTTTTTTTTTTTGGTATGATCTGAACTTCTAGGCACTTTCGTTCCTAAATATATAAACCGATTATTCCATCGCTGATTAAAAATCGTATAGCGTGTGTGCTGTAATGCATACTCGCATGAAATATGAACCCATCCTTCATATTATTTCATCGTGCCCTTCCATATGTAAGTTGTTCTCCCATTGCCTGATTATTATAATTAGGTTTTGTTGCCACCGCTGAAGCGTAACGCTCACTGGGGCATCCAAGAAATATATGGTACATATACGTATGGGTGGGATATGGGGATGGGGCAAAGCCGACAGCTGCTGGGCTGACTGACAATTTAGAGCTCGATTAACTCTCGTACAATTTGAGACGCCCTCGTTCGACTCAGATTTCGCAGCCAAGACGGAAGCCAAAATTAAGGGGGGTTCGGTGTCGTGGTTGGGGTCACCTGGCTAATCAAACAGATTGAAGTGAGCGAGAGGGAGCGATGTACGTATAGCCCATCGCCCATCTCCATCAATCTGAAGCTGGGCTGCCATACACCCCCCTCCCCCAATCACCACGGCAAATGGATGGCCCCAAATTGAAAAGAATTTAGCTTGAAGAGTCTCTCCTCGAGGCAATTGAGAAATGCAATAATGGTCAAGAGGGCAGATAGATGGACGGGGAAAAACCGCTAATTGAGCAAAGCAATTTATTTTTACAGAAAAAAAAATACGAAAAATAAACCCCAAAGCACCCGCCCCTATTAATATCATCCTCCAATCTTTTTTGCTCATCAGAAATAAGGACGAAGGCGAGTCTAGTTTGCCAAATTGTTTGGCAAATATTGATTTAAGCAATTTGCCTAAGGGCAATTAGGTATGATGTTGAGTTTGGCACATTTCAGAGGCATAACTTTGTATTTTTTTAACCGTTTCTTAACCGGTTGGTTGAAAATATCGAATTCTTGGGATTTTTTTTATGACACTTGAGGGCAATTAGGTTTGATTTTCTGTTTGGCACATTTCAAAGTCATAACTTTGTATTCTTTCGTTAACCGTTTCCCACCCGGTTCGTTGAAAATATCTAATTCTTTGGGGTTTTTTCGTGAATCCGTCGCATTACCGTTTCACAACCACTTTTCAACCATGATTGTTCCCATTTAAAAATTTTTTATTTTTTTCAATCTTAACCGTTAATTGTTTCCCAACCGCTTCGTTTAAAATATCGAATTTTTTGGGTTTTTTTTTCATGACACAACCACTGTTCAACCATTATCGTATCCCATTTAAAAATGTTCGTTTTTTTTTCAATCACTTAGCTGTGCGAAATTTCCAAAGTTTTCGCAAGCACACCCAATGGATTTGAAATCGTTATGCTCGCGCATTAACCCAATTTACAAAACGCATCGTTTGCAAGACACCCCTCCCCTCTTTTCCCCCTTCAATCGCCATCAAACCAAATTGCAATTGCTCTGGATTTATAAACAATTTTGCTATTTTTATTATTGAAAACGCAAGACAAGCCAAGTTGTCGGGGGTGTTAGTGCTCTATGGAGCTTATGGGGTTTATCGGGCTGATGGGGTTTACGGGGAGGTGTGTTGCATCCGTTAGTTTTGTTCAAGCTGCGGCGGCATCTTCTTTTATATCCCTTCATCTCCTTCAACTTGCAGCCTCCTCCCATTCTTGCAGCCTGCTGCTGCTGCCGCTGATGATGATGAAATCGTCTAAAAATGTTTTTGTTTATTCCTCTATTTTGGTTCGGGACGGGGTTATACTATTGGATGAAGAGTAATCGGGGGAGATGAGGCCACAATTGCAGCGTCAGACTCCACAAAGCACAACAAGAAAAGTACACTTAGAGAAATAATGTAGGCATTGTAATAGATTGCTTTAACTTAACCATCTAAAAATGTTATTATTATAATCGTTAACATTTGATCTTATCTATTATTCTTTAAAATTCTTATAATTTGATATAAAATTTAGTTATACATCCTTTTTTATCTGTGCACCCATAGATAGAAATAAAATGCAATTGGGCGTCATTTGATTTCGGAGCCATGTGTTCAACACGTTTGTTGCTGTAAAAATGTTTAAAAAAGGGGGGAAGGAAAATGGAGTTTGGAGTTGGTTAATGTGCAACCTTAAATAACTGCTGGAAAACTCAGGCTGCAGGTCAGTCAACAGCAGTAGAAAAACGCCTCAAAAGAATGAGAAGTCAAAGGAGAAGAGTGAGTGGTAAGAGCTCCAAACATGGAGAACAAGTAAATCAGGTTTTTCAGCCGTCAAAGTATTAACCTTTTGTTGGAGCCACACAGCCACACAGTCGAACAGCCTGGGCTGCTGGTGAAATATTTCAGGCATTTCACGAGTACATATTTATATATATACTTATATATATATATTCCATAAAGCGGAATGAATCGAAGGAAACTCAAAAGGAAGGAGACCAGCTGGAGTCTTTCAGCTGCAGAAACAGAAACTGCAGCAGCTTAGCTCAGGTGTGCCAACAGGGGGCTGCTTACAGGTGAGTGGTGGAAAATGCCAGAAGGGAGGGAGGGTCAAGGAAAACCACCTCGACTCACGACGGGTTAAAGACAGAGCTGGGGAGTACCTAGCCAAGTTTTGTGGGCAAACGTTTTCGGTACTTACTAGCAAATATAATACTAGATAACTACTGTGGAATTTATGTTGATTAAGCATAATTGAAATGATTTGAATAACTTGGATTTTTTAATTGCAGGTACCTAGAAAGGTTGTACCTTGCCTAGGTACTTTCTTTATTCGAAAACTTTTGTAATACTTGCAGGACTTAAACAATTGATATTTTTTTAATACTTGTACCCAAGCACTAAAAAACTATGTACCTTTTACACTGAAAAAGTACTTGGGTACAATAACTATAACGATTGATTTTAGATTTATTTTTAATCACAAGTACCTACATACTGAACAAATGGTGTACCTTTTGTACAATACAGGTATTCATTAAAAAAAAAATGTTAAACCTCTACATTACTTGGGTACAAGACTGAATTAAAGCTAAAGCGGTTGGAGACTTTTGGTGCCCAGTATGGCGGCTGTGGCAAGTGGCGCGCACGATTACTCACATGTTCGAGCCCCCCTCTCCCCACCCATGCCACTTCTTTTTTTTATTTCGCCGACCCCCCTCGCAGCTGGCTCTGCTTTTGAGGTCACTTCGAGTGGCTTATTTCCGCCTTTTTGCATGCTGCTTTTGGCTGGCTGAGAAGTTACCTCCCCGATTTGCCTTCCTTGTGCAAAAGCCCCCCTGGTCTTTGGGTCAGTTTCGACATGTGCTGCAGTTAACAACAGAGACAGAAATGGCTAAGAAAAAGAAAACAGCCAAGTGGTTGCACCAAAAAAAAAAACAAGTATAATAACAAAAATAACAAAAACTAGATGGACTGCAAGAGGACCTGGAAACTTATGCAATACATCAATCAATCAATCAACGAAACTTCCTGGGGAATAGCCCAAACTTTGTTAGTTTTAAAGGCCACTTTAGGTGTCTGCCTAGATGAAGGGCCACAAATCACTCAAGATCGTTCGTGAAAGGAAGTAATCCTGTTCTAGAATGCATGAAACGAAAAACAGGTAATGAAGCCTTGAATATTAAAGTTTTTACCTTTTCTTAGCTACGTAGATAAGATTTACATATTTATGTACCTATGCTTAAAAATTGAATAAATTTATGAATATTCTTAGTAATGAAATATAAGGTATATTTATAATATATTTTTTTAAATTTAAAAAAATTTTGGTGTCGATTTATAAGTTGTATGTTTAAAATTGTTTCCAAAAACAGAAGAGGGTTAGGTTTCTCTTATTTTTACCCTAAAAGATACATTTTTTAAGTTCCCAAAAAAGGGTCCATAATACCCGTAGCTCTGGCTTTACAGGGTATTTCCGCTGGCTCTCTGGGCGGAAAAGTAGAACACACTCGCTCACACACAAAGGCAATCAAAAAGCCAAGAGTGGACGCTGCAACAAATCGCCAAGTGTCGATAGCACGAAAAAAAAAAAATGAATTGTGGCTGGAACACACACAAATACATATGAACACACACACACATGTGATGGGGAAGTGGAGGTAAAAGGTGAAGGGAGTGCAGTGAAGGCAGTGAACTGCATTTTGTTCAATTTGGCCTTTTTGTTTTGCTCTTTTATTTCGCTTCTTTTGTTGCTGCGCCATTGACTCTTTCCTTTTCAGGCCTCTTTTGCTTTTGCTTTTGCCTTTTTGCCTTTGCTTTGTTAACCCGCTCGCCAATCATTTTAACCCAAATTGCAGCTCTTGTTGTTGCTGCTGCTGCTGTGACTCTAGAATTGCAACAGCTACAAAACAACAGCAGCAACATGCAACAACAACAAAACAAAACAAACAACAACAAAAATCAACCACACCCTAAAGAAAGCGAAAAGCTGCAACGGAAGTTAACTCAATTTCGTTTATTTGTTAATTTAAATTTTCATATTTCAGTTGAGCGGCTTGTGCAAGAGGGAAGAAAAAAGAAGAAGATCGAAATAAATGAGGGGAGGGGGGTTGAGGGTACCTGGTACTGTTACTGGTATAAAAAAAAAAACAGGAAGCCAAAAGTTGGGGTGCTTCGGGGGTTGGTTGGTTCCACTTCACTGCCATTTAAAGGGAGTGTTTAAAACATCAGGTAAACGACAGATGTTCCACAAGCTTTACCAACTATCGATAAGTTCTCAAAAAGCGGTTAATAATTAATAAAAAAAAAAAAAAATTACTTTGAAGTCAAAAGCCATGACATATTTTAATTACGATGATCGATTTTACGTTATGTAACATCAATTTTGACTTGATATGCTCGAAATGTAAACGACAGTTCGAATTTCGAATTATTCTTTCTCGCTCCCACTCACACATAACTTAAGTCGCCATATTGTTTTATCCTCTCTTATTCGAATCTCACAGAGAGAATTCGGCAAAATGATATTATTTAAATGTAAAAACGATATGCCAGAATTTTTTTTGTTTTTTTTTTTTTTGTGTGTGGAGAATATAATTAAGAATATATTGTAAGTCCCCACATTTTGTTCTTATGCAAACCCCTTACCAACAGATAACATAACGCATTAATACATCACTTAAATTCCCAAGAACACACACATAATTCCCAATAACTAATTCATCGATGACTCGCCGACGACAGAAATTGAAATTAAACCAATTGAAATATCACTGAAGCGTCTGGTCGCAACGTTATCGTTTTTACTTCATTTAATTTAAGTCAAAGCTCGCCATCGAGAATAAAAAATCAAACGTAATCGGGGGGAGTGAGTATTGTTTACATTTCACATTTATCGCGGCGCTCTGCAGATAACAAAAGTAAACCGAAAGTAAACCAACATTAAAAGTGGGACACAAGGCTTGTGTTCGGAAATGTTCGGAGATTAACTTGTACAGGAGGTGGAGATTTCAGGCCCCCTCGATAGAGATGGTATTTGTATCCATGTGATTCATGGTAGGTTGTAAATGGTTACCGTTTGTGGTGAATGGTGATAAGATTAAGATGGGAACCGATAAGATAAATATCTGTAAGCTATATATTTAAATTGTTATACTCATTTACATTTATGATGATCAACTTTATTTAAGAATTTTAAAATGTTTCTATTTATTTTTTAATGGCTTATAGATAGTATTACTTTTATGGCCCTCACGTTATCATCTCTTTTTCAAAAATTGTTTCAGCTACTCAAGCACTTAGTTCAGTCTCAACTTGTGCTGCTGCTCTCCCACTTTCCTCACTCCCCTCCTCGACCCCTTCTCTCCCACCCTCTCCTCACCACTTTCTCTGTCTGCTGAATTGATGATGTTGATGACGTCTGGCGGCGGCAATCAGAGCAATCAGGCAATTCAATCAGTCGCAAGGCAGTCAAGGCTCGCTTTCTGTATTAGCCCCCTCGTCGTTCTGGTTCCCCTATTCGAATACCACCCCGTACTTCACCATTTGTACCCCTAAATCCCCCGCTTGCATCCACATCGTAGCTAGTAGAGTTTCTTGTTGGCCCCGCAGCAGAGACCAAAGTGAGGCCAAAACTAAAATCTTCGCGACTTCTTGTAGAAGGATTTACTTGTCTTTGTCTGATGATGCAAGTTCTTGTAGAAGTGTGGAGAAACAGCCCTTAAAATAGGGGTAAAACATGGGGAAAAATTTAAAAACTACTAAAAGAAGTTAACTAGAGAAGAATAAATAATAATAAATAAAGAATAAAAAATTTACTTTTTTTTGAAAAATTAAAAATTGAACATATTTTGAAAAATTGAAAATATTTTTGAAAAAAAAAACGAAAATATTTTTAAAAAATAGAAAATATTTTTTAAAAATCGAAAATATTTTTGAAAAATCCAAAAAAAAAAAATTGAAAAATTAAGAATACTTTTCAAAGACCGCAAATATTTTGGAAAAGCCTAAAATATTTTTAAATATTTAAGAAGTAAATTTAATGATTATATTTTGAGATAGTTAAAAGTGTAAAAAATATTTCCCGTGTTACAAGTTATTGTTTGGTTTGAGACATGGCTCCAAAACTTTTGCCGGGGAACAGGAACAAGTTGTTGACAACAAGAAACAGAGCGGCAGAATAAGAATACGAATAAGGAGCTGCAGCGATGGAAATGCTCCACTTCAAGTGGCGAACGAGTGAAAGAAGGACGCACAAACACACAAGGCTAAGTTGCGCATAATTTCTAAATAAGTGCAGTCGAAACCCCTTTTTTTCTCCCCATCAAAAACACAGACACTCCAAAAAAATAAAAAGGGAAAAAAGTGCAGTCAACTTGTGTTGTTATCGCCTGTCAGACAGCAGCCAAGAATAAGAAGTTTTATTTCCATTTATCCCCCCTTTTGGCCCCTCTCCAGATTATATATATATATATATGTTTTTAGTTGAGGGGTCTTTTACCATTTCCCTTTTCGTAGCTCCAACCCAACGATAAGGAGCAACCAGCTGCATTTTCCAGTTTATTCTATTTTTTATTATTTCTTTCTTAAAATTAATTAACGCACAAAATGAAACGTCTGGGGTCACAGAGATTCAGGAGGCCAAGGGAAGGGGATGGGAGGGGGCGAGGATTTGGATTTTGTTTGGGGCTTAAGAAGGGAAAGTACATGTTCCGAGACATGATATCTAATTAAACTGTGGCAAAAGAACCGCAAGTGAGGAAATTATCCATTCCGCTTGGTCGGAATCTCGTCTGCAGAGGAGATCAGTTAAATTACATTATATATGTATATATAGCTTGAGGAGGGCAATTTAAATGTTAGAAAAATGTACAAAGATCCAAAACAGATGATCAAACTGACTCCTTTATGATGTTGTTTCTTTTTAGAAATGCTCTTTACTTTCTACCTTCATAGTTACAGCCAATTATTATGGCAACGTGACTAACAAAAGCAACTGGCTGGTATGAATAATGCGCAAGATGGTAAGAAATAATCAACAGCTACCAATTGAATGATTGAACAAGCCGAGAGACAAGAGTTCGCAAAGGACCATAAAAACGCGGAGTAAAATATAAAATAAAGATTTCCACAGCGAGATATACGGTTACAGTTCCTATTTCTATGCTTTCCATTCATTCATTCAGTTACTCACTCGCTTACTCCATGAATCATCGAGTTTTATAGAATTTCTTTCCGTTGTTGATTAGCGTAAAACAGCTCAGAGAACTGTAAACAAAGTGGGGGGGAAATGATTCACGAAGGGGTTTCCGTTGTTTAATACAAAAAATATAGGCCACATATTTGATTGACCAAATTCCTTATAAATGTATTTGTGTTTAAAGTTTACAGTGAATTCTCGTCCAAGAAAGCCCTTTGTTGAATCGCTTTGATTGAAGGGCTTTCGCATATTTGGCCCGAAACCATTGAAATGGCCAACTGCATAAGCTGGCAACAACTTGGTCACAACGAGGCGTGGCCAGTGGGCGAAAGGAGGGGAGAGCAGCAGGTTACATGAATTCCTGTTGCTGGGCAATTTGACAAAGCTAATCAAATCTCTCCTTTGTCGTTTTGTTCCTCCAGCAGCAAAAAGCCCCCAATTATTTCCGATGCGATGCAAAATTCCAAAAGAGCACACACACAGCCCACAATACAGTTGTATATTTTGCATTTTTGATTTTTACCTTTCGACAGTCACTGGAAATGTGTGTTGCAACTGCTGTCTCTGTTGGAAGAGCTAGCAAGCGACTAGTTTTCCAACAAATTCCCTAAAAGTAGGCAACGATTTATGGGGCCACTCTAAAAGGGATCTTCACTTGACTCACTGCGCCAGCGAGAAGTCCACTCTACATTTCCCCACTTTTTCGCCACTCGAGGAAGCACTTCAAACCGGAAATGATGGGACAATTATTTGAGTTGGAATTATGTTTTACTCTGCTTAATTATTCATTAAGCAAAGTGGGAAAGGAAAACCGAACCTATTTTAACTGATAGAGGACCCATTAAAGATCTAGTTTTTAAAAATTATTTTAAAAATATATATTAATTTAATCATTTTCTTTATATATTTTTTTAACAAAATAAAGACTGGTAAACAGTTAAGAACTAAAGCAGGGGGATTAAATAAAAAAAAAGGACGAATTGAATTCATGTCAGCAAACATTGGCACATTGACAGGTTTTGTAGGATGTGGCAAATCCGAAAGATGGAAAAAAACAAACAAAATTCAATCCACAAAAAGAACAAAAAAAAAAGAAGGCTGAAACAATTGACTTTCTGCATTGAGAAACTTTTCCTCATGCAATGAAAATGAAAATCAAAATCAAAATGAAAATGATTTCAGCAAATCAACACGTTTTTGTTATGGCTCTATTCTTCTTACGTGCTTGTGTGTGTGCTCTGAACAAATCTCAGTCTGCATGAGTCTTACAACACTCGAAAAAATCACGTTATCTTGTAACATTTTTATTGAATTTTAATTCAAATCGAATGAAACATCAGTTGTTGGATAGTTATTGGATTTTTGGTATCATCTTTGCTTCGCTACAGTAACACACAAATTTCCTCCATAATGACTAATTTTCCACAAATTTTTCCCCCTCTGTAGTTTTGATCCTATCCCTCCTCCCTTTTCCGCCTACTTTCCCCCTTTCTCTTCGCTTTTGCCGAGAAGAAGTTGCCATTGCAGTTGTTGTTGATTGAATTGTGCGAACCCAAAAGTCGAAAACTTTTCAACGAGCGTCTAATAGCAAATTGTGTGTGAATGTGTGTGTGTGTGGGGGGGGGGGATTTGAGGGGGAGGTGGTACTACCTTGCATGAATATATAATGAAAACTTCTCACGCACCCACACAGCAACACAATGGAGCCAGAAGTTTTCCCCAGGACTCCAGGGGTAAATGGGCCAATAGAGGAAAAGCCGGTCTGATGTTACGTGGAAAACGGGGTTAACCAGAGGAGGCGCGGAAAACTGAGGAAAAGCGGAAAAGTTGGAAGTGTGGTGCATTGGGCCACGTCGCGACATTGACTTTGAAAATTAGTTTACGCCAAGAACAACACGCCTTCGCTGAGGCAAAACCTAATTAGTGGCGGATAATTAGTGTTGGCAAATAAACTGTGACTGTGCTCTTGGGTTGGGGGCCCACCACCAACACCAAAAAGTGACTTGCACACTTGTCTGTAATTTGGGTAAACATTTGTTTCTATTTATGTGGAAAATTCTAATTACAGGGTGACAAGTTGTTTGGAAAATTGTTGAATCTGATGATTAGGTTGTGTAATTTCTAAGATTTTTCCAAAATCGCATTTAAATATATTCCAATATGCAGTAATGCAACATTAATCTAAATTTAAACGACATTTGGCCACACTAAAAACTTCGAAAGCCAGCCTGGTCACTCTATAAACTCCCAATTAAATGGTACCCACGCAATAGTGTTTCACTAAATATATATTGATGAAAAGGGAACTCATTAAACTGTGACCAGATTTTAATTATCATCCGAGTTAATCAAATCCAATCGCTTTTATGGCAATTACACACTCTCAAAGCGAACAAAGGGCAAGTAACAACGGGCCATATAATCTGTAAATAATTATTCCATGTAAACCCGATTCAGTTCTGTAGATTACACAAAATACGAACGTGACTGCCCGGCATCGTGTGATTTGTCCTGTGACTTGCCCCCCCAAAAACCTTTGGACAGAGTGAGCCACCCGTAAGTAGGCAGCAACTTACAAGAGGCAAACTATCCAACACACTAGCTATTCCACCTCTTTTTCTCTCGGTGTGCGTGTAGTAAATTGTGTTTGATTATTAAGCGGCAAACAAAAGGGGCGCCAGGTGCGAGTGGGTGGGATTAAAAATGACGCGTCAGACAGAGACAGACGACTACGCAT
This sequence comes from Drosophila mimetica, assembly GCA_037075245.1. Classification (NCBI taxonomy): domain Eukaryota; kingdom Metazoa; phylum Arthropoda; class Insecta; order Diptera; family Drosophilidae; genus Drosophila; species Drosophila mimetica. Next base: position 24,272,993 of record JBAMCH010000005.1, on the reverse strand, counting down.
CTAGGGACTACGATACTAACAAAAAGAAAGGGAAAGGAGGGAAATGTTGTATACAAAGCACAGAAGCTCCTTTCGTGACCTCCACACTTCACTCCATTCAACTCGCAACCCTTCTTTCGACTGCATAAAAGTTTATGGACAAGAAAACGGAAAATATTTAATTAAATTCCATCGATTTTGGGACAACCTTCCTTCCCCCGAACACAACGCCATCTTCCAACGACGGTCGGCCTTTTTGGAATCTATCAATTACTTAATTAAAAATAGCCAAAAAATAAATAAATTATGGTTTAATAAAATGGAATAATTGCCTGGGCCTTGGCAGTGCAAGAGAAATGAAACGAAATATTTTCGAGTGAATTATGACTGGCGGCGAGAAAAGAGTGAAAGAGAGCAAAATGAGACAAAAACCAGGGCACAAAGTGTCAACCATAAAATTTAAATGCGATTTATATGCATTTTTAACTCCATAAAGAACATTCGCATTCGCATATGTGCAAGTGCATGTGTGTGCTGCACATCCAGAAATCGTCTGTGAATGGAGTAAAAATCCAAACACGAGTGCAAGTGCAGTAAAATATAATCAGTGAACGGGGTAAACCCAGCGGCAACTCCAAATGCTCCTCTTCAAGCCCGAAGCCTGAAGCCTTCAACAACAAATGAACTCTCAACTGCGGTCGCAAAAGCGGCAAACGCAAAAAAATGCACTTTTTACGGAAAAAGGCAGTTAAATGACAAGCCGGTAATAAAAGTACCCTTATATTGTTATAATATAATATAATATAGTAAAATATAGCATAGTATAATATAATATAATAATATATAATATAGTTTAGTATAATATAATAAAATATAATATTATTATACTAGCAATATAATAGGTCTGTCTTGTATAGAACAGAGTTAATTTTGGATAATTAGTACTATAAAAAATTCTAAACTTGATATGAATATTTCTTTATGTTTTTCTTGGTTCTCCTGAACACATTTATATTATACAATATCACAATTTTTCATCATATACCATCATATATACCCTCTATAAGGGAATCAAAACGACAAGCGCCATGCACATGAACAAAGCAGAAGAGCAATAAACAACTGGAAAACAGAAGCGTAATGAAGGAATTTGACTTTGTGGCTGCTCATCTGGATGAGAGCATACATAAAACTGAATATACGCCCAAACTTCGCTGGAAAGTTGAAGGTATGAAAGGGAATACGGAAGCGTAAACACCAATAAAGGGAGGTTAATAATATAGGCGGATTTCGCTTTATATCACCCAGACACAAAACAACAAAAAAAAGTTAAATGTTTACCCATTCATAAACGGATTAAGCAATGATAAAAAGATAAATAAAAGTATGCAGCAACATAAGGTGGAAATAAATGAAATGGGTATAGAGAACATGATTTAATATAGCTTTTGCATATTAAAATAGAATTTTAAATTTATTAACAAAACGGGCTAGGAATAGTTAAAAACCCATCAATTATATTCGATTTTTCAATCAACATTTAATGTGATCTAGATTTTATTGAATTTCAATTTAAACTCACTTATTTAAGTGAAACTGAAATGCAATGAGCATAAATCTGCAATCCATTGTTAAGCCACCTATTATTTTCATTGAATTTGCGTATTATTTTGAGTAGCTTACCAACCATACGATTACGTTAAGGAGATTAATTATCTTCGAGAGACTCACCTGAAACGAAAGAAAACAAAAGAAAATCAATTAAAATTCGAGAAACTGGAATTGTGATGTTAGACTTAGGTATTGTTTTAGCATTTGGATTTGCTGTGATGGGGGTTTGGATTTGGTTCTGGTTCTGGAGTCTGAATCTGGAGTGGGGGTCACCACTTAAAGCCGAACAAAAGGGCCAGAGACACAGCTGCCATGGGGCCATCAAGACAGATGATTTGGGCAAATGTTGAGGCATTTATTTTGTATGTGTGTGTGTATCTCTCATTCTTTCATTTAGTATATGTCTGTGTCCCAGTTATGTGTGACATAAACAATAACAATGTTCTCCTGACGATGAACTCGTCGCGCGTTATCTGCCCAATTAAACGCCGACTACAAGCGGCAAAGCAAACATGGAATCAAAATAAAGGGGATATACTCTTTGGGGGAAGCTGTCCAAACATTTGTAGCTCCTAAAAGAAATTGACCATCTGCATACGATATTTAAGACAAGATTCATTCGAGAAATGCTGAAAGTGTCGGCTGTAAGCAGGGCGATGTGGGGAAGACTCCATTTCAATGCTGACGAGGGTATCGCCGCTTAGACATGACATGAAAATGTGGCGCCCCCGGTTGGATTTAAATGGGGGAACCCAGCCATCAATTGAAAGTAAATGGGGGGAGAACACGGACAAGGTTTAATTTAGCTAAAAACTTTGAAACAATTAATAAGACTTGGGAGTAGCAATGGAAATATAACTAGGAAATAAATAATACCATACACATACTTCTAGATCTCACTGTGTGCCCCCCACCACTTGTTGTTCCGTGTTGGATGTTCTGCCGCTCGATTCGAGTGTGCCAAAAAGTCAGAAATGACAAACAAACAAAACCAGAAAAACATAAACAAATAAACGCGACCGAAACCAAACAAAACAAAATACTGCAATTTTGTTAGGAGCGGTGGCAAGTCATGAACAACATTCGGTGGCAAGAGTAAATAAATAAATAAAATCAAATAAAAATCGAGGAACACGACAACAAAAAAGCGCTCTCAAACGTCTGCAAGAAATGCATTTTTGGCAACATTTTCGCAACGGGGGATTTCCCTCCCATTTTTCTTCGCAGCAATGTTAAAAGGAATGCAAAGAAGTATTGCACAGGAAGCGAGCAGAAACAGAACACCTCAAATAAGTCAAAGGGATTGTTAAATTTCTGGAAAATATTTTCCTCGATATAAATTGAATCTTGAATTGCTTTTCCCTGAAGCATAAGAATGGGAAAGATTTATTTACAGTAAAATTAAATCGAAGGTCCTTTAAATAGATGTCAATATTAATAGTTTAAGCTGCGTAAAATAAGCAATTAAATTGCGGAAAAACTTAAAATGAAGTATCTTACTTTATACAGTTTCAGATATTGCATAAAAATCAATTCTAGGTAAAATTGCTGCCAGTTTAAGGAACTCCCTTTGTTATTTCTTCCCTAAAATTTCCACCCATTTTTCCAGCCCTTATGCTCGAGTGGCTTGTATAAATAGGCCGACAACGTTGGAAGTTATGCAAAAAACAAGGGAAATTATTTTTAAACTTATGTGGCCAGAACCAGGAGACAGGGAACGAGCAGCATAAATCTTGCACAACTCGTTACAGGAATGAATATGGCAACACCGAGAAAAAATCAATAAGAATTGATTAAAATTAAATAAGAATTTTTTAAAAAATTTCAATAATTGTAAATAATAATTATGTCAACCTAAATATTTATAAATATTTTTCTTAATACATCAATTATGATTTTTAAAGTGCTCTAGCATTTGTTTCTCTGTGCTTAACCTTCCATATCGATGTGTTAGACGTATGTATATGTTTGTGGCTGCGTGAGTTGCACAAATTTGTTTGAAGTTCCGAGGCGTCCGAAGGGAGCAAACCAGAAACGTGCCAAGACAATTGAGCCAAATGGCCTGGACTCCGGACTTCAGACGTCGGACTTCGAAACGGGGGACTCAGAATCTGAAACTGCCTTCTGGCTTCTTTTGGCCGGCCTGCAACTGCGGCACGGCACGCTAATGGACATAATTACGCCGACAGGGAGTGGGTGAGATGGGTGGGGGGATACCACGTTGGGTTCCCGGGGAAGCCATAAACCAAGGACTAAACTAAACGACAATTAATGACAGTGCATGATAGATAAAGAGCCCCGAGGAAGAGAACTTGGCCAACTGATCAAACCAAAACAGAAGCGGAGAATCACCAAGGGAATGAATAAAACCAAGGCAAAAAGAGAGAGAGAGGAGAGCAAAATGGGGAAAGGGAATGCCGAGGGGAAACCCCTTTTCAGTTATGGCAGAGAAATGCTGATGGAGGCCTGCGACTAATGACTTTTAAATGCGTTAAAACGACAACACCAGCAAACTCAATGCAAGGCGACAAACAACAAAACAAGAACAAACATAAAGCGTAATAAAAAAAAGTTAAAAAAATATATATAGGAAAAGGGGGAAAAAGTAATCTAATAATGTTTAAGTAATGAGGGGAAAAAATGTGCACAAAGTCAAAGTAATCATGGTGATCTATGGCATAATATTTACTAGAATTTACGACTTTAATATGTATTTATATTTTTATATATTTTTATTTTCATTTTTTTAGTTATAATATATTTTTGTTTTAAAATTTGCTTTTTAAATTTTTTTATAGAATTTATTTTTGTAGTTCCCATTTTCCTGTCTTTCCAACTGCTATCTCCCATTGACAATCGCCCATCCTGGAGTTTGTTGACCCACAGTTTGTTAAATGCCTAAACAAACTATCGGAAAAACATTCGTTATTGCTTCGTTAACAAGTACGACTTTAAATCACCGAATTTCAGATTGATATCGCCAATGCAAACGAAAAGAAATGTAGGAAAATGGGCGTAGGCCCCCGACACTACGTCGAAGTCAAAGGTCTTTATGCTAATTGACTGAATACGCTTGTCTCTCCTTCTTTTTTTTTTAATTTGTTGTAGTGTGTGTGATGTGCGTGACTGTCTCTAGTTTTTTATTTTAAATACAAACTTCCTGCTGGAAACAGACAAAATGTTTATGTGCGTTCTCATTTTGGTTTTGGGTTTTGAGGGATCTTCGACGAGTCCGAGAGTGCAGAGTTCCAATGAATTATGATCTCAATTAAAGATCTGAGTTCCAGCTTCTGTTTCTCTGTGTTCCCCTTTCCATTTCTGTGTATGCTTCTCTGTTCTTCTGTGTTTTTCTGTTTGGATTTCTGCCTCATATTCCCATTCTCAGTCCCATTTCTAGTTGTTCTATTTATGGACATTTGGCATTTTAATTACTACAGCAAACAGCATAAAAAACAGAGACTAACTCCGGCACGGAGAATCCGGCGAGATGCGGGCCATGAGTTGGGAAAACAAACTGTTCTGTTCGGTTTGGTTTGCCTTTGGCCGCAAATGGCAAGAAAACACGTTCCGAAATGGGCGCGAAACACTTGCAAACGGTTTAGAAGCGATGCAACAAGAAGCCCAGTTCACATTCCGCAGCATAGCAGGGAGGGGGAGAAAATAGGAAAATATAGAGTGGAAAAGCCCAAGTAGAAACAACAAATAATTTGACAAGCAGAGTGCGGAAAAAATTTGTTGCAAAATAGTTGCAGAAAGCCAACAAAGATGATGGAAAATGGTCGGGGGGGTTCTTCGAGGGGGAGGGGAGAAAATGGCTGGAAAAATGTCTGCTCCGACCTGAGCAAACAAACATTCTGAGGCGATGAGATGGGAAGCCATGAAATGAGATGGAATAGCATGGGATAGGATAGGATAGGATAGGATAGGATAGGATGGTATATAGTACGAAATGAAATGAGATGGGAACATGTTGACGCTTCCGCGTTCTACTCAGCTCTGAATTCGCTCTCAGCTGTTTGGGCTTTGCTTTTATCGTGGGTCTGTGGATCGACTTTGGGAATACCATGACCGAATACCATCCATCATTACATAAGCATTAAAAAATAGTAATCCAGTAAAAAATATCTAAATTCGGAAATGATCCTAAGTAATCACAATTTTTTTGAGAATACCATCCTTATAAATAATCGAAATTCAGAAAATATTTAGTAAACTTAAATAATGAGCCCTAAGTATATATTTGTCCCATACATAAGCATTTAAAACTAATAATCCTGTAAAAATTTAAAAAAAAAAAAAACACGAACTTTGGAGGAAATGATCCTAAGTAATCACCACGTTTTTTTCTATATGTACGGTATTTAGCAGTTGGTGCTCTTTTAAATTTTCCTCCTTGGTCGGTTGCCTTCATTCTTTTCATTAACAAACAGAAGCAGGCACAACAGCAGCACAACACAGGGAGGGAGTTTTTTTTTAGGTGGAAATGGGTGGGAGGACAGGAAAGCAACCTGCGCCCAACCAGGAAGTGCGCCACATTGCACACACACACACACAGGTATTATATTTTTTTTTAAGGAGGAGGACGAGAACGCCGGCGGGTATACGAATCCCCCGCTTTTTGAGGTTAGGATGCGCTTTGGATCCTAGAGATACAGCGCCGAAACGAGATGGAAGAAGATAGCTAGACGCAAACATCATATCTGGCGACGAGGAGACTCGGTTGACCTATGTGCATTTTGCAAAAGGCCACACACCTTTTTCACTTTGCCCCCGCAAAGCTTGACTTCATTATTTTACCGGCGCTGTCATTTATATTTCATACACCTACATATTTATTTGTTTGGCCAACAGAGAGAGAGACTTTCAACCTTTAAAATTTATTATATGAGAAAGAAGCACATTAAAATGTATAGAAATTATGATTTGAAAAGCATTTAGCTTTTCTCCTTTCAAAGTTGGCAAGTAATTACCACACTATTTTACACCTAACTACACACCAGATAAATCTTTGCCACACTGCACTACATAATTTGGAGCTTTAAATTACACTGCACTACACACTGCAGCTGGAAAATTCTTGCTCTGCGCAGCGCTTTCCCTTTTTATCGCATTTTACGAGCTTTTCGCATCTGTGTCAAACATGTGTGGCACCCAGAGACCCCCGAAATTTCCTCCCCCCTCAGTGACACCTCCTCCTGGGACCCCTTCACCCTTAACCCCCTGATTTCCCGCTGCTTTCTGGATGCTGTGCATCTTTTAATTACGAGCACAGCCCGAGAAAAAGGGGTGGAGTGGAAAAGATTTGATTTATATGCGAGGACTTGGCATTTATGTTCGCTGGAATTATTTTAATTTGGTCATGGGAAGAGGGAACAGTGGAGAGTGCGGGCAATTCGGAAAAGGAAAACTCTGTTTAATCTAATTACAGAGCCCAAGTGGACCAAAGGTCGCAGGTCACTCGAAAATCACCATTCACCCCCCGAAAAAAAAGAAAAGAAAAAACTTGATACGTAGTGTTTTTCGTCGCTGTCAATCAGCGCTGAAAGGCCTGCGATCGATAATCTCAAATTGGTCGGAGAATTCCAACCAAGTTGTAAATTGATGATAAACGCTCTCACAACAAATGTTGGCCTAACTTTAAATGGGTCAGAAAATTGATTGCAGCTATTGGGAAATGGTTAAAATGCAGTTGTATTGATTCTTTGCTTGACAATTTACTTTGTTTGTTTAGCATTTATTTCGAAATTATATTTGGAGTTATATTATTGGAAACACATATTCATAAAACGCAACTCCATCTCAAATTTCCTCCAGTGACCTTCCAAATATACAAACATAAAACTGCTTTAGTCGCAGTTTTGAGCTCTTTCAAGTTTAAGCCCCCGTTTGTCAGTAAATAAACAACTGCATTCATAAGCGAGAGGAGAATCCCACACACGACTTAAATATGCAAATGAGTGACTCATGACGAAATGCACAACCCGCACTCAAGGAGCACTCATTAAAGAGCGAGTTTACATGGGAAGCGCGGGGCGTAAGTTGATATTTAAATAAAAAGCCATAGAAGAAACAGACAAATGGGTGGGGTTCAAAGGGGGTTTTGGGGTTATTATAGTTGTTTTTTTTTTTAAGACACTGACGGAGTGAAGATCGCCAACGAACTGATAAATGCTTGCAGCGCACTCTCATCGTCAAGAAAAAAATGAAGCAAAGCATTGCGAATGTATTTTCATTGCTGCTTCTCTGCTTTATCTGTTTTTCTTTGGTCTTACTTTGTTTCGCTTCTTTTTGTATCTTCTTTCATTGGTTTTATTTTCTTTAAACGTATATTTAATGAGGCGAGACATTTTTAATTGATGCTCAATTAAGCAGCAACGTCAGAAAGAGACAGCAGGGTCAGTGGAGCGAAGTCTGGGAAAGGGACGGCAAATAGGGGCAAAGAAAGAGACGGGGCAGAGTCAACAGTGTCACCAGAAACCAAAAATTAAAGAGCACCATAAAAATAGGGAAAAAGAAAAAAATATAGAATACAATAAAAAAAAATTATAGTAATAATAAAAAAAAACAAAAATAATAAAATAAATTATAATAATAAAAAACAAAAAATAATAAAAAAAATTATAATAATAAAAAAGAAAAATTAATAAAAGAAAAAAAATAATAATAAAAAAATAAATAAATAAAAACAACAATTACAAAAATATTAATAAACCTTAAAAATAATAACTAAAAAATATAACATATTTAAATATTTGAAAATAATTGTAAAGATATAGATAATGCTATATTAGTTGCAGTAAAACTAAAAAAAAAAACATAAATAGTGTCTTTTAGGGTATTGGTTAAAATAAATCTAGCAGAAAAAGCAGACGAGCTTTAATGCCCCCGCCTCCTTCTCTGCTTCCTCTTCTCGCCCACAAACCCCACGTTTCGTCACAGTTATTATTATTTGTTTTAAAGAAAACCAAATTAAATGAAGCGTAAACCGCAGAAAAACCTGAATACGGAGAAAATTAACAAAGGCAACACAGAAATGTGGCCGACTTTATTTTAATGCCTGCATATGAGTGGGTGGTGCGTTGGTGGGCGTCGGTGGTAAGTAGTGGGCGTGGCATGCGGTCAGACTGCCTGGGCAAACAGTTAAAACTTGCCCCATCAAAAGCGCTTTTCACACGGAATTTCCACGTTGCACAAGTTCTTTGAAAAATGCTACAATTTCGTCAAAGGAAAAACTGGAGGACGAAGAAAATTCCATTCCAAATCAGAGATGCCCTTACAATTGTTAAAGGAATTTTTACAAATTGTTTGTGCAGATGATAGCCACATTTTTCGCTTTTCAAATTAATAAATTATTACAAAGAATTTATAGAAATTATTGAACTTAAAATGTACTAAAGTCTTCATTTTGCATCATTTAAACCTTAAACATTTTCTGAATATTTAGTAGCGTATACCTTTAAAGTTGGCAAAAGACCTTAATAAACTCCCCAGAAAATAAAATGAACAGTAATTCCTCCCAACGAAATATTTCGCAAATATTCCCTAAAAAGAAAACACAAAGTTGTCTGGCTAAGCGAAAAAGCAGAAAAATCAGAATTAATTATTTTTGTTATTTATTGAAAAATTCCTGTACGAGCAACACAACACACAAAAAAAAATGTAGAGTGTTGTGGGTGGTGGTGGAACTGCTGTAAAGGGCGTAAATATTTGCGTTATGCCGCAAAAAGCTGCGAAAAAGCCAAGAGTGAAAGAAAAGCGCACACAAACTTGCCAGCAAGTGTGTGAAAGTAAAACTCCCAAGGAATTATTAAAAATTATAATGAAACGTAATCAAATTTTAAATAAATAAACCGAAAGTCATTAACCAAGTATGTGCGGAAAATGAGTAGCGAATCAAAACCGAATAGAAATGAAATTGTGAGGCAGAAAGCGAGGAACAACAAACGAAAGCGGAGCAAAAGCAAAAGCAAACAAACAAAACAATTATAATAAGCGACCGCGGGCCAATAAACAAGGCGTGGCAGCCAAGTGAAACAACAAGAATTGAAAATTTCGCAGGTAAAGAACAGCTGGAATTAAATTGTGCAATTTATTAAATAATATTTCAAGGCGTACATTAAATTCCCATAAATAAAAGCACTCCACTCCACACACTATTTTCTACGGCAAAAAGGACAAATGGCCCAGATACAATCAGATGAACTTAAATGATTAACCAAGGGTTAATGCCACCCCCTCCATTAATATTGTTCAACCTTTGCTGCTTCTTGGCTTTCCAATTCATTGACTCCATTTTCTTTACCAGCAGAGCTGTGGGAAAATCACATTGGGGCAGGTCCACATAAAGCAATTTTCAATTTCAGCTTTTAATAGGCAAAATATTTACATTTTTTTTTCGTTGCCTTCCCTTATCGAAGAAGACAAACCTTCCCTTCTTTTTCTTTGTTCCGCTCTGCTGACGCTGAAATTAACAATTGAAATGGGCAAAAATAAAAGGGAAAGCGAAAAAAATGGTAAAACTCAGTTTGATTTGGTTTCTGGCCTCCGATTACGTTTAATGAGTGGGAGAGGGAAATAAACAAAAATTAAGGCATTAAAATTAACAAATGTGCAGAAAGGCAGATAGCGACGAAGGTGCTAAGCTTTCACAATCAAGATGACCCAACCAGCCTCCACTGAACCTTTTCGGTTAAGGAAAGGTATTTTTGAGATTAAAGAACTCGAAAATTAGGTAAAAATGTTAAATAATTGTTTAATAATTTCTATTTTCAGCAATAAAATATCCTAAATAGTATCCTAAGTATCCAAAATCCCATCCCTTACTTGTCAATTCAAAGTGCATGTCTTTTTATAAGGTGAAAATTCCAATCAAAACCATCCCAAAACTAATTATTCACCAGACTAATGGATTTAGCACTAAATCGCTTCTGTTCTGTAAAACTTCTCCATCCGCTCGACTGAATGGAGTGGAAACTTTTACTATATTTTCGAGGCTGTGCTAATGAAGCTAGCTCCGATCAATATGATGCCCAATTAAGTATAGTGTGTAATACAAGATATATGTATGTACGTATGGATGTGTGTATGTAGATGTTTGATGCAAAGTGAATGCAATTAAAAGTTTACTTTGCCCAATCGTCCTTTTCAGACTCGCACAAATACACACCCATACAAACACAGGCACAGGCGTGCGAGCAAACAAACAAACATACAAATGTACAAGCTTACAAACATACAGGCGGCAGACAAAAGGGCTTAAAGCAAACAAATTTGCCGAGCGCCAACTTTTGCAACAGACTGTGTGCAACTGGTTGCCAAGAAAGAGGAAGAAGAGAGCAAGAAGCCACCGACGGGGTGGAAATTCCGAAAGGGGGCGCCACAAACACACACACATACCATACACATGTTTTGTGTCCCTTCTTTGCGTTTTATTTCGCTTGCAATTTATGTCAAATTAATTAAGAAGATGCGCAATCAACAACAGAAACCAGAAACAAGCACAAGAATCGTGGATTATCTTCTGGGCGTTACTAAAACTTTGGATACCCTAACTGTGATATCGAAACATCTAGCCAACTAAAACGTTGGATATCCTAACTGTGATATCGAAACATCTACTGTCCCAAAATATAATAAAATATAATTTATAGATTTTTTTTGTTCATGATAAGGAAATCTTTAAAATATATCTTAGATGATAATAGTTCATTATATCTCTTTTGTTTTACCTTTCCACACTTATTTCTATATAATAAGTATAGACTACTTTTTTTACCATCTATATATATCTTATAGAAATTTTAATATTATATTCAAAATGAAGGAAATATAACCAAGACTTGAACCAACTTAGGATACCCATTGAAAATCTAATAACTAAGGCAACAATTATGTTCGTAAGTATGCGTGTATGGGGACATACCAGAACCCCTCTTTCCCCGCATTTTCCGTTTTGCGGGAGACCACTTAAACTTCGATTTAAAAGAGCTTGGCTTGTTATTTCTCCCGTTCCCAAACCTCCTCCCTCCGTTTGTTTGGCCCTCTACTCGCTTTTGTCAATTGTCATCGTACTCGTGCTTGTAACGGCATAAAGAGACACACACAAACAACAACTGGGACAAAGAGTTGAACAACATAATTACCACATAATTATATAAGTACCCAGTACCACCCCCAAACCACCCGGCCCCATAAATATATTGAGTCAACAAAAGAAAACATCAAAACGAAAGTTTTGCTCTCCACTTGGAAACAGGCATTTTTCCCAGATTTTTTGCACTGCTTTTTCAGCTTTTTCTGCTTTTTTGTTTTGTTTTAGGGACTACTGTCAATCGCTTTCGGATCCGCGGAACCCCAAGACTTCACCCTACCGTCTGTGGGGCAACAATTACAACAATTACAACAATTACACTGATTTAAGGGCGGTGGTTCCGGCGGAACATTCCACGGGGGAGAAATGCGAAATGCGCTGCCCGCACGCAAACTACAAATAACTCAAATAGTTGGACAAAGAACAGACAAAATCGGGGGGTTTATTTATTGGGAGGGGGGTGCTATGGCTGGGAATGGGAATATATGCCACTTACCCAATTAGGGGAAGCGACTCTATTTGTAATCTTTGTTTCCCCAGACCAAAAACCAGAGTGAATGCCTTCTATCAACGGCCTTTTGTCCGAGTCCAAGAATTTACACATTCATATTCCCTTACTTAATTAATTGCCTGGGGGATTAAAATCGAACGTGAAGCCCCAACCGACCGAAATTTTCAGCAAAGATTATGATTGCAATTTCACACGAATTTAATTTCAATTAACAATTGGCAAAGTACCCGATATTGATCCAATGTGATTGATGCATGGCATTCATCGGGGAATTAAAGGTCGCAAATTGGGGGGAAAATAAGTAGTATCTTGAAAACATGGTCTAATGCACATTGGAAATCTACTTTATATCAATAAATATCTTTATCTCAATACAAGGTCTTTTTGATTATAAAAGATTTGAGTTAAATCATTTTAAATTGAGTAACTATCGAAATGTCAGGGGTATTATAGCGAATATCTACATTAGTCATGAGATATTTACATAACAACAGATGGCTTTGTTGAAAGTCAATTAGCGATTCCAAATTCCAAAGAAATCATGTTTGCCTTAGCATGACGAATTCCCCGAAGATCCGCAAAAGATTACTGAAATCCATAAAGCCGAGCCATTAAAGACCGATTCCCCAGAAGTATTTGTCCCCCTGGAAACTAGTTGGTCCGGGCAGTGTCCGCCAGGTGTCGCCCCAGTTGGCCCCAAAAGAGATGCAAGCGACAACAAAATGATGATGACAATTCATTTTGAAGAGTTTCGGATACATTTTGCTGCTGCTACTGCACAGAGAGAAAAGAAGAAACATTTTTGATGTGATATACTATGAACAAAATATTCAAAACCTTGATTTTGGGATCTGTTCACCTAATAAAAGTTTATGATTAATTAAAGTAAATATTTTGTTTAGGAATATTAAATGAATAAATTTTATATTACTCAAAACTGGTTATTTTGCACCTATTTACCCCTTAAAAATATATGATTAAAATTAATGTATCTCTTGGTTTTTTATCATATCAAAGTGTTATAAAGGTGTTTTTTTGAACTGTGTACTACTACTTCTGTGTTGACCATTTCCGCTTCTTGTTTATGCCCCCCCACTCGGCACTCTCTTGGCCAAAAAGCGGTTGGCAACAGGCAACAAAAGAGGAGGAGGAGGCTACACAACCAAAGGCTAAAACCGAACTGAGTCACACAACACCAAGACCCATTCAAAAGAGGGAGATCAATATTCATGATTCATGCCATTGGCATGCATCTGGTTACCAATGAGTTTTGGGGTACCTGTACCGGTATGTATGCACAAGTATATATGCATGTATGTATGTACATATGTATGTAGGGGCCGTTCCATCGGCTTTATGAGTTAAGCACAATTCTCTGCTTGACAAAGCCAAAAAACTCAACTCAACTCGGCTCGATTCGTTTGGCCGCATTTTCTGTCTCATTTCCCATTTAGAGCTCCCCATTCCTCATTTGCCAGTGAAAAACACCTTACTGTTTTTGCTGGCCGGGTTATTAGCTAATCGCCAACCCACAACATCCATCATCGATACCAAATTGAACATGGCAGGCCACCAGCGCAACTCAAATTGATAAGCAATGAGCGAAAAAAGTACAAAAAATGATTTCGGCAAAGGAAACAACAATTTCAATGCTCTATAAATGGTGTAGAATCTACATAAAAAGCACAGCATTTTTGTTTGCAAATCTCAGATAAAAGTTAAACTATTTTTACTAAAAAATAAAGTCAAACTAGTTATTATATTATATTAAAAAAAAAATTTACAAACGAAAAACTATAAAACACACTTGCTTCTACTTTTTATATATTATGAATACAAAATACTACCAATAACAAGAGTTACCAAGAATATACTGGTCATAATTGATAGGAATTTTTACAAAAATAGAACATTACCAAAACGAAAATATTTATTGCATCATCACGATTTCGTGTTCCCCAAACTTAGGAACCCTTTCCCAAAAGCGACACATAGAAAGGGCACCGCTAACCTAGAGATAAACATACAAACACATATGACTTTGTTGGCAACAATGAAGGTAAAATAAATGTTGAAATATTTAAGCCAACACATGAGGCTCATTAGAGTGGGCGTGACTGTGGGGGGACATGGCTGCAATGGCAGTGCAAACAAAAGCCGTGTAAAAACCTGAAAACCCCACCCGTTCACAAATTCTATTCTATTTTTTTTACGTTCCACCTTCGTTTGTCAACAATTGTGTGTGATAAGATTTTTTCGGGTGCTTTCTTTTTGTGTCCGCCCGATTGTTTTTGTGGATTTTCGGATTGTGTGTGTGTGTGTTTGCCCCATTATCACAAATTATGCATGGGCCCCAAGCTTTTGGCTCCATTATCAAGCTCGTGTGTACTCGTCATTATGGTTTGTTATGATTATCTGTTGCAATTGTTAAGAGCGAAGAAAAGTTTAGCCACCTGCAGCCAAGAGCACTAGAGATTTTATCTAAGAAAATAAAGTATAGAGTGCGAAGAAAGGTAAAGGAAAGTAGGGGGATCTAATCCATACAATATTTTATATCTGATAAAACCCTAGAAAAAATAATAATACAAAAAACCATATTTAGTCAACACTCTGAAACAAATGTTTATCGATCTATTTACTATAGAATCTATAGTATAGATAACCCGATTAGATAAAAATCTAAAAGTCAAAGTTTATTGAATATTTGAATGATACAGACATCAATATAGGCAATATGCAGATTAGTGGACTGAAGGCCATGTAATAAATTCCAAACTGATAGGACAGGTGCAAAAGCTCAAAGGAGTCCCATTTAAGTCATCTATTTTCACACCAAACTCCCCTACATTATATCCCGGATCATTTATCAGGTCAAATTGGCAAATTATGAGATATTAAAAGCAAACTTAATTGCTATTAACAATGGATGAGGGCGGAATGAATAACGGATAGCTGGAAAATAAGGGAATGGAGATGGGAGAAGGGAAAAACTGGGAGAGATTCCATCCAGCTGCTTGGGGGATAAGCGATTAAGGTATGAAAATGAATATAAATTGAAGCACACGCTGAGGCGTCATAAAACACAAAAGCAATAAAATGTACAAGGTGTTAAGGCACGAGATATATCCGCCCACTATGCACTCATAGAAAATAGGTTATGCAATATTTATAATATTATAAGTATATTATACTTTACTTTCTGTAATAGAGGTTTTTGGAATTGGAGAGAAACTCCCAGGAGTTAATTCAATATTTATTTATCCATATGATCTCTAATATTTTGAATTTAATATTTTTATGATAGAAAATAATTGGGATATTTGTTCAAATATTTTTGTATTAAAAATAGGTTGTGCAATATTTATAATATACTTATAGAAATACTTTCTGTAATAGGTTTTGGAATTGAAAAGTTCCAATTAATGCCTCCCGGGAGATTATAGTTCATCCAGATGAACTCAAATATTTAGAGTTTAATATTTTTATAGTAAATAATCGGGATACTTTGTTAAAATTTCTTGTTCTTAACAAATGACCAATTTTTTTTTAGTTTCAGACATCTAAGACCATTTCTTCGACTGTAAATACACTTAACCCCCCTCAAAATGTGGCCACAATTAAGTGGAATGAAGGAGGCGACGAGGAGAACAAGATGAAGTAGCCGGCGATGCGACTCAAGAAGCCAAAAGGAGGAAAAGACAGGAGAAATTTGTAGCGCGGGAAAGGGAACTTGTCAACAGAGTGTCGGCGGGCAAAAGGAGAGTGGGTGAAAAAAACAAAAGGTAGCGCGCAGAATGGAAACCCCTACCCACTTAGCAAATCTCCAAAGTTGAAGCTGATCAAAATGCAAACATAAAAAGGAAAAAACTGAGCAAACTTCAAAACACCGACCGACACAGGGTGACTTCTGCACGGGGAGTTTCGAAAAACCTAGTGGTAACTTGGTAAGTGGGCTGTTTTTCTGTTTCTCAACAAGGAGCCGGGGTATTGACAACGTGCCCAAGCACTGAAAAATATATGGCTCACCTTTTTCCCTCTGTTATTTCACCTTCTGCTTGTTTTTCCTCTGTTGTTCTCTTCTCCGCTTCTTATTTAATATTTAAAAGCGTCAACAATCGAGGTGGGCGCGGAGGGGGAGTTAAGGTGAATGGTGGAATTCCTTATGACCAGATTCGAGTCCATGTAGAAAGTGATAAAGCAGCGCTTCGAAAGTGGAATGTAAAAGTGTCTCGCTGTGTGTGTGTGTGCATAATAAAATTAGCAATAGCCACACGCCCCCTTTCTTTATCTCAACCCCTTTTTCCAAGGGGGGTGGCTATGCTAAGTAGGCTACAGATAAATGGGTAAGAACGTGTAACCGCATAGTTAAGATAAGCTGAACTTTCAGCGGGCTAAGCTTTTTAAAAGGTGAGATAAGAGGACTACAAACTATGGATTGATGTGTAATAATATGAATATTTTCCATATTCTAAAACAACATTCCAAAGAACATGAACAAGTCTTATTTATTAAACTGTAGTAGAGATTTTTATGTAAAATCCCGGGAAAATAAACAAAAACCCTATAAACTAGTCTGATAAAAGCGGAAAACTTTTCAAATGCAAACCACGAAAAACATCTGATTAGTGAGGACTCAATCGATAAGTCGTTGTCGTCTGTCTGTGAGATATTCGTAGTTAAAAGTTTTGCTACAATTAATGGCGAAAGAAAACCCAAAGCCAACACAACGAGTTTTCCGCACTGTGGAAAACCTCTTGAAACTTCATGCCACAGATTGTTTCGCACTCTTTGGCGGCATTTTCCCCATGAGGCATACTTTTGGGTATGGTACTTCGGTACTTCTGGTACTTTTCTTACTTTCCTCTACCTGCCGCTCTCGTCCACTCCCTTTCTGCCGCATCTCCCCGTCTCTTTCCACGCAATCCAAAACGTGTGCACAACTTCAACGCACATGTGTCTGCTGGTTGTGTTGCAACGAACATATGTGAGTGTGTTTTGTATCTGTGATTTTGGTGGAACCCAAAAAGGTAACCCAAAGAATGCTCGTGCGAGTGTGTGTGTGTGGAGTATCTGTGTGAGTGCAGTCAAAGACCGGAAATGTCTAATGATAGCATTCTTCGTCTTCTTCTAGAATATGTCCTTCCCTTTCTCTTTTCTTCTTCTTCTACAGCGAAGTCTTCGTCTTCTTCGTCGTCGTCTTCTGGTGTTTGCGCCTTCAATTTGCACCTGGCTCTGGTCCGCTGCTCCTCGTGGCGCTTCTTCATTTCAATACCCCGTAAACTATGGGTTTCACCATTCTGGTCACATCTGAATCTCCAAAGGTTCCATAAAAAATGAGCTTAATGTAAAGGGATTCAAGTTCTGTATAGAACTTTGAATATCTGATACTATCCAGATGATCTAGTATTATCAACGACTTATTTGCAACAAAATATATAATGATTATTTTTATCCCATTATAATGCGATCCTTATATTACTAATATTATAATTATTATATATAAATATCTTTATATCATATAAGTTTTGATCGCATTATAATGGGATCTCAAAAAAATATATATTTTACAGAAATAAATAAAATCAAAAATAAAAATAACACTTATATTCCATCATTTGACTTACCTTTCTTGTCTTTTCAGGAACTATCATATCATATAGGGTACTAGAACCCTCGATCTGCACACTGCGTTTTTGGCCCATTCTCAACCTCTTTTTCAGTATGCAAGTCACAATAAAATGTCTCGGCTGTTGTTGCTGCCGCTGCAGCTTATGCAAATGTGCCCAGCGAAGGTAAGCACACACATGCAATGACCTACCCTGCACCCAGAACCCCCCGTCGCGCCCCTGTGTCCCTTGCTTTTGCCAACAACTTCTTAACCTGGCCTTGATCGTGGTGTTTTTGCCTGCAAGAAATTCTTCTTCACTCAATCATTCGCTCGCTTAGTTTGACATGCGTCAAGCCCCCTCTCCCCACCCGGCGAAGTGCCCCCCCTTTGCCACACCTCTGACATGCCGCGATGGTTTTACCTCTTTCGCATATTAATTGAAGAAAAAATCATTGTAAGCAGTGTTGGGGGAAAAATGCAATAAAACTCTTCATGAATCAAGGTAACAAATGGAGAAACAATAAAAAAAAATTGGTAATCAACGTTAGGGGGGGGGGCGATTAAAGGGGGGTGGCTTTATTAATTAGTGAACATTAACTGTATCCTCAAACGTGCTTCATTAGAAGCCATAAAAATATTCTTCACAAATTTATAAATAAATCATTATTGAGCGTTTGGAAAAACAGGGAAATCGAGGGACGGGGAGGGGGGAGCACACATTTTTGATTGCATTTTTTAATGGTTTTTTGTTTTACTGCTTGCTACTTCCAAGTTTCTTTTGTTGCAAGTGGATCAATGCTAATTGAAATGCGTGGCAAGCAGAAAGAAAAATCAGTCAGAAAACCAACACAAAGGCAAGGAAAAAATCAAGAAATATTTACACAAGCAGTTACAATCTATACGTATATATATAGACGAACTAACGAGTATCTTGTATCTTTAGGTATTCCTATGAATTCAAACAATTAAGCACAATTGAGCACACAGTTTGGCAGCAATTTGAAAATCACTTGGATTTTAGTTTTAACTAAACGCTCGACGCAAAAAGGCAGACAGACAACGAATCTTAATCACTTCAAATGGGAATATCTTTGAGTACACAACTCTAAGCTAATACTAATTAAAAATCCCACAAAGCCCTTCAAATAGATTTGCCTCCATTTTATTGGTCATATTCCGCGTAAGCTTGAAAACAAATACTTTTCCCCAAACTACAGTTCGTAATTAGCTCGTCTCCTTTTGCCAGAGCTTCAATTTCAAATTGCACTTGCTCATTTTGTAGTTTTGTGATTTTAAAACACTTGGCAAAGTTTCGCAACAAGCGGCAAACTTGCTAATCTGTTTAATAACCGTATCAAAGTTTTTAAGGACACTCAAAACGAACGAACAATCTTCTCCTGTTTTAATTTGCTTCATTTTGGGGATCATCAAACTGTTGGCTCATTTGTCACAGTTTGCCAGCGAAAATATCAAACTGTGCGAGACACATTTGACTTTTGGTCAATCTATCGCTCCATGGGGGGAAAACCTATCCTGGGAAAACGGGGGGAATATCAGCGGGAAAATGGGAAAAACTGCAATGCGGGAATGGGTGTTGGAGGAGGGGTGTCGTCAGAGAGGAATAATGTTCTATATATGCTGGTCAAACATTGTCCCGCTGGTTGTAATTTGGCATTGTAAACGCTGCTGTTGACCGGCTTCTCGTATTGCTGCCTGTTTTTCAGCATTTCCCTCTATCGCTTTTCCCATACATCAACACTTTGCATTTTCCGATAGATCGCGGATAATTGTTATTGTTGTTATTTATGATGCCACCGATTTCGGGATGCCTCTGTATTTATTTCGAATATTTTCTTTGAAATTAAGCAAAAACAAATTTTAGAAAAAATCAGATTTTTGGCCAAAAATTGAAATCTTCATTTTCCGCCAATAAAAAATTCAGTATTTTGGCTATAAAAGTGGAACTCATTGTCCAAATATGGAATGGGATACCTTCCTGAACTCGTAGTTAAATTCTCTAAAACTTGGCGTTTCCAGAAAAAATTTTATTTTTTTGAAATTTTTTTCAAAAAATTGTGATGCTACCCCTTACAAAAAAATCGAAAATTTGAAAAAAATTTAATTTTCCCAAATCAGCCGGAGAGTGCACTAATATTAAATATAAGGTTGTTATCTGCTCAAAACAGTTTGCCGTTTTAATTTCGGAGCATTTTAGCAAAAATTATTTTAATCTGTCCCCTTTTTGTCTACGCCCCTGTCCGGATTTGTGTTGTATATGTCCGTTTAAAGCAAAAATCCATCCGATTTACATTGTCAATATGAAAAGACATTAGGATAATGCTCGAAAGCCACACCAGGACAAACAAAAGCCCCCTCTTTCTAGGGGCATCTCACTCCCATGGCACAATTTGTGGGTCAATCAATTTTTGACGCATTCAAACAATTGGCCGGAAAAATTTGATTTATCTAATGCGGTCGCTTCGGCGCTTCGATAGGAAATTCTTTATTAAATTAGGCGAGTGTTTCTGTGTGGCAACGGCGATATGTGTATTATGGCCGTTAAATAATGAAAACCCATAATGGATGGACATTTAACTTTTGGCCATCATTAGCCAGGGAAACAAATAAAAACATTTGATCCTTTTTAGCTGCGCAGCCGTCCCTCATCGAATTGCCAGTTTTTTTTTTTTTTTGCTTCCCCTGCTCTGGAATATTTGAGAGAAATTTGCTAGCCAAAGGCGCTTACTGGCTTATAAAATGGCAATCCAGAAAGCAAGCTTGTTAACGGAAAATGTGCAGTGGCAAAACGAAAGGAGATTTTCAGTTCGTTGCCGAGATTGTGTGGCAGGAGCAGTTTGACAGGAGAACAGGACATCGAGAATGTGTCCCCCAAAGGGAGAGAGAGTCGGCAACGAGCGAAATGGAAACTCTTTTTCCAGCCATAGACACAGGAATAACAGTAAAATATCATGTCACTATGTTGATGAATATAACCATCCACCCACCTTCCACCTCCCACAACCCCGCATAGCCCCTCGTTCAATCCTCGACAAAATATCTGCTGGAAAAAACCACAAATACAGAACGCAGAAACCGGAAAGTGAGATGCAGAGGAAACTAATCGAATTTTCGTAGGTGGACACATAACTAGACTACGATAAAATGGTTACTGGAAATCAGTAGCAGGGATATATGAAAATTAAGAAAACAAGATGATTTTCGGTGTAAATCGATAGTCTTGAAATTAGATCTGCAGAAATTGTCAAGATAGAATAGGGGATTACCTATTTCTTAGTTATTATAATATCTAAAGATACTTTAATAGTTATATATAGATAATGCACCTTGAAGTCAATATACAATTATGTTCATTCAACCAATGATCGCTTTTCGATCATCGTTTTCTTATCGAATATCAGACTTTCGCTTTTAATAGTTGTTTTTCGGTTTCTTTTTTCAGCGTCGCTCTGATTACCGCACTCGAGTTTAATTGACTCGCTGTTATGAAACGCACTGTGCTCCTTTGTTTACGTTATAGAGCCGAACAGCCATCATCATCATTCGCTCTATATTGTTTAAATTACATATATATCTTTCACAGTCAATTCCCTTGGACAATCTTCATAAATTATTTCACTTTGCTCCCGTCCGCTGCTCTTTCACATCTTTTTTTTGGCTTATATTTTTACTATTTTTTTCGCGCCTTAACCTTCCTCATTCGCAACTTAAACAACAACAATGAGCGCCAAAAAAAAAGAGCTTAAAAAGTGATTTCATGTTCGTTTCTCGGTCGTTTTCATAACTTTTGGTGTTTGTCGCAGTTCATTTTGTTGTCTTTTTGGCTTGAAAAGCGATTTCGTTGCACTGTTAAATGGATGTCACAAGTTAATGAATCTAGAGTGGGAGAAAGGAATAGATATTGGGTATACACGCCATGGAATGGGTCCTGAGGTGCAGCGATAACAAAAGCAAAGGCAAGTTGAAGCCAATTATAAAACTGTCGTCTTCATCTTTAGTTTTTGGCTCCGTGTGTTTGCCGTGTAACCCGAGATGATGGCTGAAAAATATCTATGGGAAACACAAATGGACAAGAAGAAATGCAAGAAAGAAGAGCAGAAACTGGTCACAAAATGAGTGCACAGGAAAAAAAATATTTTAAAACATATTCTTGCTCTTCCCGAACTAATAAAAAATAATTTTAATAATTAAAGGAATTCATAAATATTTTTCTAAATCGGAAGCAATAAAATTATTATTAACTTTATATTTTTTCAGCCTTTTAATAATGAAAGAAAATATGTTTTAAAAACGAAGACTTTATTGTAGATAACTTCTAACATTTTATTTTAAGACTATTGATTTTTTTCTTACTAAAATAATTATACCTCAGCTATTTTTTCAAGAGAGAGAAATCGATTCTATAGAAAAAAGATATTATTTTTCGTGTAAAAATATTCGCAAGGGGGAAGGAGGCAGGGCAACAAGTGCGGAAAGACAAGGCAAAAGTAAAGCAGCTGGACAAACAATTTGCATTTTTTGTCAGATTTCTTCGTCGTGTTCTTTTTATTTCTCAGTCAGGCAAACAGTTTGACATTCACTGGAGAGTGGGGGGGAGTGAGGACGGCATGAAGGGGGCGGGGCCACCTGAAGTGGCAGAAACAGATGGCTAAAAACAAAAAAAATAACAGCCAGACAGACGGAAGACGATACAAAGCTCACAAACTATTAAGCTAATTCAGCACTTTCCACGCTCAGCTGCAGTTGATATATACCCCGCGATTTCCGCCCCACTCACCCACCGCCCAAAGACAAGGTCAGATTGCAAGCCTAAATATCGCCAAAGTATTTATACACAAGATCGGGGTGGTTTCCCTTTTCGCCAGCTTGATAAACTGGAGACTTCTGATTGAACTGTGTGAGTTATTTCCGTTGCATATATCTACACAGCGAGAAAACTTGCAGAGCTTAAATATTACGATTTTCTGGTCCAAAAATAAATCCATAGAAACTGCTGCCTCCTATTAAATTATATTGCACTTTGTAGATTGATCTAATTTAGAATAGGCGGCGGGCCTACAACTCCCTCTATCTGTAGAGTTCAATTTGCACAACAATTTCAGGCTCCATGGAACGCCCCCGCAAAACCAAAGGCCTCCAAATACAAACAGCAACACAAACAGAGCCTAAGGGACTCATTGTGGTGACTCCTCCGTCCCCCCGTGGAAGCCCCAAATACCCCGAAAACCCCCGCCATAAACTATTCAGATGGAGCGATGTTGAAAACCCCAGCGCAAATGTGAGGTTATGTGCGTAAGCCCCCCGCGAAAATTCAAATCGGAAATTTGTTGATTCTGTATTTAATATTTGGTTTAGCGGGCGCATAATACAATGCACAATATAATGTTTGGTTCGCCAACCTCGGGGGCAAAGATTTATTGTGCAAACAAATCGGCGCATAAATGAACAAAATGCAAGAATGCACAGTATACAGTGCGTTTCATAATGGCTACAATAGAAATATTTCAATCGTCAACTGATCGATGCGAATCAAGATAAATATTCTGATCTTAACATGTGTTGGGTAATTTTGAGAGGTGAAGTATTATATATACATACATATATCGCATTCTTACGTGTCGTAGCAGATTCCAACTCATTCTTCTTTAATCTGAAATGTCTTCAAAAGATGCAACTGAATGGGAAAATGTATTGCACAGTCAGAAAATAGGAGCATTTCACAGGGCAAAATATTTAAATAAAAAAATCATGAATAAGAACAAATCTTCAATTTCCTTGGAAGGTCATTTAATACTTTTTGGACACTTTAAGACAAAGACTGACTGTAACTGGATATTTTCCTCTATGGAGTTCCTTGTCAACATTTTTATCGTGCATATTTCCCATGAATTATGATATGACAGTAAACCTATCACATTTTTTTGCAATAAAACTGCAGTAAAAAATAACGCAACTCAAATTCTAGAATCTCGAGTAAAAAGCTCACTTCACAGTTATGCTTAATGAATCTGGTTCCATTTTCATAATTTTCACACAGAAAGAATACGGCAAAAAAAATCATACGAATTCCGGGAGATCGTGGAAAAGCGTGAAATATTTTCACACTCCAGAAAGAGAGGCTAGATAAGCAGGTTTTATTTCTGCTCAGACTTTTTTGTATTATTTGGTTTCACAGTGGGGCTTGTAATGATTAAAACTTTGTGGGAGTGATCAAACCCTTCTTTCAATAAATTTTATGAAACTTTGCGATAAGAAAATATCAACATTTTTATTTAAGATCACTTTGACCTTTTCTAAAAACGACCATTAAAATAGTACAGAATATTTAATATTTTTTTTTGACACTAACATCTTAGAAATTATAAAATACATAAAATTCTCTAAATAACATTTGAAGAACTGAAAAAATGGTTATATTTACAGTGAAAACTCCTAGTTACTGTGGGTTCACTGTAGCTGAAAATTTATTATGTTTGCTTGCCATATTTTGATAAGCAGAAAAGTGAGAGCATCAAAACAGAAAACCGAAGTAATGCAGTTGATCGATCGAACGAATTCAAATTCGAACGCTACGGTTTTTTTCGAGTTGCCTTTTGTGCGGCTCTTTCTTATTTCGAAATTCCCACGGCTGTTTGTTTTGTACTTGTCTTCGTCAAAAAAAAAAGAACCAAACCAAGAACCAAAGGTAGAGGGGAATGCAGAAGAACAAGAAGAAGAAAAACTTACCCGCGTAACAAGAAAAAAAGCAGCTGTCGCAGTAGCAGAGCAGAAGCAGCGCTGCCAGCAGCGACGCCGAATGCGGCAGCGACGGCATCTCAATGGCTGTTGTTGTTATTGTTGTTTTTGGACGACGTCGACGCAGCGACGACGCCGCGGATTTGAGCATTTGTTGTTGGCTTTTGGTATTTCTTGGATTTTCTTCAATGTTTTTGGCCGCCTCCGTCTTCTTCCTTCGTCTTTTCTACTTTTTAGTCTAAAGTCTAGTTTTAATTACACATCTCTCACATCTTTTTGGCTAAAACATAAAACATAAAGCGAAACATGAAATTTTAAACGTCACTTTTTGAATTTTTACTTTGTGCCAGCCATTCGCGCACACACAAACACACTCACACAAGCACACCTGCCACAGGTAAGCCAAAAGAGCGAGAGAGAGAGATGGAGCGCGCGATCAAAAACTAATCGAGAGAGAATGAGAATGCAAAGGCAAAAACCAAAAAAAAAAACTTCTCTCTCTTTCGCTCTCACTGTTTTTGAACCCTTTTTCTTTTGGGTTTTTAAGACTGGTTTTCAAACTCGTTTTTCACATGCAATTCTCACACACAAACACACACACGCTGGCAAATATTCGTGGCTAAGTAACATTTAATACATTTTTGTTAAATAAACAAATGTTTATTTCATTGGGCCTTTTTGCTTTCTTGGCGGCTTTTTTTCACACACAAAACAACAGTAATAAAACATAACAAAAAACCAACAAAAAACGCGATCGGTGGGAAAGAGACGGCGCGCTTACTGCTTTTTTCTTCTTCTTTCTGGACAATTTTTTGTTGTATTTGTTTTTGCCACAGGAGAGCGCAAAGGGTAACACCAATTACCGTTCAAGTCCAAAACGCTTGGAATCACAACAATTAACTAAAACTCGAGAATCCGGCAGTCCAGAAGTCGCACAATCGCAATTCGCAAGTCGTAGAAATGCAATTTCGCGACGAGGAGCCGAGAGACAACCGTTCACCACGCGCGCACAAAACAAACTGCGCTGCCGCTGTCGCAGTCGGGGCTGCGCTGCCGGCGCCGCCGCTGCTTCTTCTTCTGCTTCGGCCTCTGCCGACGACCCGCACAGTGGGCCACGTGGGCCAAGACAAAGGAAGCGAGTGGCGCAACCGCAGAGCATGCGAAAGTAGGTTGTAAATGAAGTTAAGTGATAATCTAAATGTAGTATTTTTAGTTAATTTAATATTAAGTTAATGTTTTAAATATTTAAAAAAATGTTATAAAAAGTTGATTTACGGGGGTGCCACAAAATTAGGGCGCTGATTGTAACTCTGCGGAAAACCATTAAACGGATTTTTTTTTAATAATATTAGTTAATTTTTAACAATGTGGATAATATTTTGTTTATAAAAATATGGTCGTTAGGGTTAAACATAAATACAGACAACACATACAAATTATTTGATAATATTATTAACCGATAAGAATATAAAACATAAATAATAAATAGGTATATTTTTAAAATATGCAGTATTTATATTAAAAAAAATCATTTTCTTTAATATTTTTCTGTTAAGACCGAAACGCTTAAGAAAAAACTCCGCCTTTTATTCAAATTGAGAAAATCATCGCTGTCCCACTGTGCAATTTCCACTCAAAACCAGCACACAGTCACTCAAAATAGCCAACTTCACTCAACTTTGAGCAGGGGATTGTTTGAGTGTAATTCAATTGTCGTTTGATTGGCGAAGTTTAAAAACCGAAACCTATTAATTATGTTGAATGAACTAAATAAAAAAAGGAGTATATACAATAAATAAAAAAATTCTTTAGAAAATCCCGACCAAAAATATATGCCAATAAAAATGAGTAGATATAAAGAAGCACTTGAATTTCAAACAATTTTTAGGTGTTTTTTTTTAATAAAAGATGAAGATATTAAATAAAAGAAATGGTTAAATATATAAGAGCGTTCTAATTGCAGCTCCAGCTGACTTTGAGCCCTCTGGCATTGCGAAATTCGAGGAGTGTTGTTTAATGGAAAATGCATGTACGAATATGCAAAATAAATAAATTCTGATTACGCTACCCCTTTTTTCACTTTTCACCGCCTTTCATTTTGGCGCATACATTTTTTAAGTGTGTTAACAACACATTTTGGCTATTAAACTTGGCGTTTTCTCCGCATTAAAATTAAACACACACAAAATGTATGCAAAATGTAATGCAATTGTAAGTTGTGTGCGTGTTTTTCCCATTTTCCACACACACACACACACGAGTTGAAGAAGAAGCAGGGCAACACGCAGAGAAAGATGCGAAATAAAATGTGCATTTCAAAATGCACTTAAAAATTGTTGTCGTTCCTCTGTGTGTGTGTGAGTGTGTTCTGGTCGAGTGTGTGTGCGTGTGTGTCCCGCCAGAGGTCACAGGTCAACTTCGTCGCCTGCCAATTAAAACTTTTTATGCGCTGCGGCGGCTCCACACACAAAACGAGCAGCATAAACAGCCTTTCCAGAGATGACAGTTCCCCAATGTGGGATACCATTTTTTTCGGTATTGCAAAATGATGATGAGTTGTCAACGAAAATGTTGAAAAAATTAAAGTCTTTTAGTTTAGGTAAACAGCGAACATTTAGGTACTACGAATAATCTAAACTACTATATAAAAGTCTCTCCAAAATAATAGGGAAGTAGTAAAAATAACCCAGAACTGATTAACATAAAAATGTAAAAAAAATACCTAAATTACGAAATAATTCAGCGAAGCTCACTGACTATAAATTGAAAGAATAAGCGAGCTCAAAATGCCCCAAAAAAAGGTATAAATAAAGCATATTGAACTTAAGATTTTTATTTAAAAAGGTCATTCCTGCAATAAAAATGTCATATATTATTAAAAAAATTATAACTTTAAATTAAAAATTAAATGTTCTTAACAATTATAATTTTTAACGACAACCGTGTCACGATCCCATCGCCAGTAAGCACACATATACGATGGCAAGCGCATTTTCAAGTAACTTTATTAATGCGATTTCAGTTAATTAACAACACAACAATTACTCGGCCAAGGGGCGGCTAAGAGGGGCGTGGCTGGGGCTAGGACTCGCCAAAAAGAAGAACTTTTTAATCAACAAAATATATATGTATGTATATATATATATAATGGGAATGGTTGGCGAAAAGTGCACTTGATGTCGATTAAGAGTAATGCGGCCTTTAAGTGCACAGTTAAAAAATAGTTTATAAAATGTTTAAAATTTTTTTAATTTAAAAATTCTGCTAAATGAACATGAATTATAACCAGCAACCATATTATAATCCTACATATTTGAATTTAATAATAATAATCGCACAAAATGCCGTGAAACACGATCACATATTTTTCCTGTGAGTCACTTTCCCTTCATTTTTTGCACTCGGGAAAACAAATAGGCGAACATAACTCGAGCATTGTATTTCACTCAATTTTCAGCCACGCCCCCCCTTTTGCCCACGCATGTGTCGTATTGTTTTGAGTTGGAAATTTGGTCGTTTGCGCAACAAGTTGGCAAAATCCAACCGACGACGACGAGAATCAGAATCTCGGCGACTGTGTGGGTGCAGCCATGTAATAGTGTTTGAGTTACGCTTTCACCACTTTCACTCCTCTGTTTGCCTGCCGCACACTCACCTACACACACACACACACACAGGTAGGACAAGCAGGACACACGCAAATCGGAAATCCAGGCAAAAGTTTTCTTTGCCTATCAAATGGCAAAAAAAGTGTTGCCTACCTTTGGGAGCTGAAATATCAGACGGGAGGAAAATCAGGAAAAGCGATGAAAACCCATGAAAACGGCAAATGTAGAGTGAGCGGGAAATGGACAACATTTTGAAAAGCTGCCAAGGAAATTAGAAAAACAAAAAGTTGATTAAATAAAACGGGGAAATGCCATTATGTTGCCAAATGATGATGGTGTTTTTCACTGTTCTGCTTCGATTTTTATTTAAAAAAATCAGATGGAAAAGTACGTTGCATTAAACATAGTATATTTGATTGGACAACCAAGGATTATATTTTTTGCGACGGCTTGAAGTAGATGTTTATAGTTTTTATTGGACGATTCATTTAACTACTTAATTCAACATTCAATCATGTAAATTATGAAATAAAATGCCACACAAAAATTAAACAAAATAAATTGAGCATCAAGTACACTAAATTAAGTAGCCCCACAAAAAATATATATGCAAGATCAATGAAGTATAAAGAACCAACTGGAGATTAAACAAAAACAAATATTGACATTGCTCAACTGGTGTAATAAGTTGCGCAAAGCCAAAAAATGAAATAAAATCACATTTTGAATGAGCAACTTAATTAAAAGTGAAATAGGCAAACTCTAAATTTCCACGTGATTGAATCTGAAAGTGAAAAACTGACCTTTTTCAGCTATTAATTGTATTTGAAATGGCCATTCCAGATGCCCCCATCTTCGTATTATTTATTCCTACATTTTGTGTCATTTGCAATTTGACTCTCTTCATTACAAATTCCCTCCCGACTCGGCGACGAAAAAAAAAAACGTATAAAACTTAATTATGCCTAATTGAGTTAAATGATTAACGGAGCATTTCACTCCCCCATATTTCCATGTGACCTGTGATCCATTCAATTTCCACATGGCCAGTCGATTGGTCAGTCGGACATGGCTTAACACTCAAATTGATTTGAAATGTGCTTAAAAAATTATGCTACACACGGACGGGGCAAAAACAACAAAGCAACGGCGAAAACAAAAAACATACAGGTGTGGGTGAATTGGAAAATGGGAAATAGAAAATAGCTACAGAGAAAGAAAACATTACTAGTTCGATATCAACTGTACACAAACGTAATATCAATTTTGACTTGACATGCTCGAAATGTAAACGACATGCTTCTTTCTCGCTTCCACTTAAGTCGCCATATTGCTTTATCCTCTCTATTTTGAGTTCAGAGAATCTCCGAGGGAGAGAATTCGGCAAGTTCATGTAAAAACGATATGGACGATTTTGCATGACCTGAAATTTACATGGCCATATCCATTTTATGGGAACATGCTTTTTTTTGTGTGTGGGCATATCGATTTGGTACTACTAAATATATATTATACTAAATATAATATTATAAATATTATATACAAATAAATATATCTAATAATTTCTTTCCGTGTGGTCAATGTGCAAGCACTTCCGAATGCATTTGGAAAAAAACAAATCACAATCAACCAAGCTCCTGCTATTTGACCCCATGCAAAACCCCCTTTCTTCTCACCCGCATTATTTCAGAACCCCCCTTTTTAGAACCAGAACCCACGGGGTTTTGGTGTTGACAAGCTCGTTGGCAAATCACACAAAGTATGCAACAAAAACAAACGAATACCTCACCGACAACAACAAAAAAATCGTGAAAAACAACAGGGAAATTGGGATTTGCAAGTGATGGCCGTTTTTGTATGCCCTTTGATGTTAAGAAAATGGAAATTTCGACATTCATTTTGATGAAAATATTACAATATGATTGTTTGAATTGGAGTATTGAATTTTTGTAATTAAGAATGCGAATTCTTAAGTTTCAATATCAGAAAAATGTTAAAAATAGGAAAACAACAATAGATTTTAAGCTTTAGTGACTGAGGTAGACATTTATAGTTAAGAGTCCACTTAAAAAAAAACCCCTTAAATTATAAGTGAAAAATGTAGAGTATCCACAATGAAGAGAAGAGAAGGAAAGGGCATTATCCTAATCCAGACTAGCAGCCGTCAAATTTATTTGCGCTCGAAAATCCATCTGCTTGGACCACGGACCTCAACTGCAACCACGTATAGCCCCCCGCCACCTCACCCCTCGAAATCGGCCGCGGGCGCCCCTGGAAAATCAGGCGGGGGGTTGGGCTGGAGAACTAGAAGCGCAACAAGTTCCTGCAGTAGTCATTTCAATCCAATTCTTTTTATTGTTGTTGCTGTTTGTTCTTCGGCATTTGCAACTTTTGACCCCCCATTTCGTGTTGCCAATCAACACCTACCCCCTCCCTCCACTTGCCCGACGCCCATGGCCATGCCATTTTGACAGGGATATAAGCCAGGACTTTGCGTTATTGGCATTCGCCGTGGATGTGGACGGAAACTTCAGGACTTGAGGTTGCAGATGCAGATGGAAATGGCGATGGCGATGGCGATGGCGATGGAGATGTTGAATGGACACACGACTGCGGATGCGGATTTGCGGACATGGACTGTCGATACGGGACACGAACACTTTTGGCTAATCGAATTTAAATTTCCGTGAAATGAAGCGCATCAGGCGAATGCACTTTACACTGGGAGAAATTCTTTTAGAGCTGTTCTAAGACTTAATTACAATATGACTACACAAAAATGTAATACGCCAGGATTGTGGTATTTCTACACATATCGTTTATAATGTAAAATTGATATTGAAAAATTCAATTTTGTCAATTTTTTTCTCTCTCGGAGACTTTCTGCCTTTGAAAACACATAGTTCGTAGTTCGAACAGACGTAATTGCTCGTATTTCGTGCATATCAAATTGATATGTGCGGTATCAAGTTCAAATTGATCCTGGATTTCATCAAACTGATCATAATTTCGTATAAATTTGTGTAGTTCTAAGCGCAGATCTAAACTTCTGTAACAATAAATGAAGCTTCTAAGTCATATAACATATTTTTCGATCTATTTTTCTCCCAGTGAAAAGTGGGCGTGGCACTGACACGTGTGAGAATGTTTGTAAATGGCAGCTTATTTAATCAAACATCCTCTTTGTGTGACTAATGCGACATTGAGTGATCGAATCGGCGGAATGGGAAGGGGTTCTTGGTTATTGGTTATCCCGGCGATGGAGCTGCAGGAGTTGATCGACTTTGGTTTGTGCATCGTAAGTGATGGGCGCGTGCCCACGCCCACCGGGCGTAATTGTCGAAAACTGAGGTGTCAATGGCATATTGCATACACACACATATCCATTGCAAAGCCGTTGGCTGTCATTACCTGGATGTCTAGCATTGTTAATCTGACACTTTATCGATTAACGAAATTACAACGCGCGATGCTTGGGGGGTTAGGTTTTGAGGGGCCGTTGGCGGACAGAGGGGGCGTGGCAGCCGCATTACAAGGTAACTAACTCACCGCTTAAGTTGTCAAAAGCTGCTCCACATGGGGAATTTGTCGATAATCTCTCAATTAGTTGCGGATTATTGGAAGCTTTGTCGAGAAAAATCAGCTTCTTTTGCTATAAATATGTACAACGTGTACAATTTAATTATATATCGAAATTTCATTTATTTACAATTATTTTCAATGCCTGCCAGCTTGCACAATTTAATTAAGTTGCCTCGCATTGAAACTCATAGCACAATTGGCAAAAATAAAGGAGAAAGACAAATTTATGAACGGAAAAGGGGAGGCCTACTATGCAATTAGTTTTGGTTAAGAAAAAGTATTTATTTTCGATTAAAAATGCCTAAAAAAAAAACGGTTTTCATTTATTAATTAAAAGCTATTAAAGTACTATATAATTTATCCTTATTTTAATCTTCAATTAAAATTAAATATCACTCCCATCGCTTTGATATTTATCGATTACTTGTGATTCCTTTAATAAGGAATGCTTTAAAAATCATCATAAAATTAATATTATGAAAATGAGTCTATAAAGAGGATATAAAATATTACATTTCAGAAATATTTTTCCGATACTTATTTTAATCTTCAATTAATATTAAATATCACTCCCTTCGCTCCGATACATATCGATAACTTGTGATCACTTTAATAAGAAATGCTTAAAAAATGATCATAAAAATAATATCATAAAAACGAGTTTAATAAAGAGGATATCAAATATTAAATTGCAGAAATATTTTTCAGATACTTATCGAGAACTTGTGATACTTTTCGATTAACTCACACTCAAGTTTCCATTCTCCCCTCCATGAGTATGTAATTTCCCTTGAATGCCGAGTGGGTGGAAGTGGAGGAGCGGTTTTGCCGAGGCGCCTGCTGCATTGCGACAAGTTGGAGCTTCTATCAACTGGTGTCCAATTTGTTATGGACAGGTAAAAATGGCAATGCGCGATGCCGTAAATCAGGAGGAGTGCCCGCCTGCTCCTCCTGGCGGGGATTCCCAGGGGATGTGTCCTGGTCAGGGGCAGACTCACTTGGCAGACTGCTTGGCCGGCAGCAAATAGCAAATAGCAACAGCAAAGGCAGCAGCAGCATTGTTGCGGATTGTGGCATTGTCTTGCGGCATGCAACTCGCACAGTGGTGCTTAGTTAACTGGAATACAAAAAATATTTATGTCATTTTAAGGGAACATTTATTTTGTTTTTATGGAGAAGTGATATCTTGAAAATTATGATAAAAATAAATGGGTAACTATGATTTTATTAAACCAAGTTCGAATATCCACTGTCTAATCAATATGGTCACTGTGCATTGGCGCCAACGGGATATTTAAAATTCTCTTTATGTTTTTACCCAAAAAATCGTTAAACAGTGGTTTGAAATAAACTTTTCCTTAAGTATAGTTCAAAATTTCGAAGACTATACTACAGAAGTATTTACCATTATGTATTCTGTAATATTTCCTTAAATGTATTTTATTTTTTTAATGATATATTCTCAAGATCCCTGTCTTTTAAGCCCCATATCATGATCAGTGTTGAGAAATCACTTCACAAAACAGTGACACTTTCGGAATATTGCGATTTGTCTCCAGGGTTCTCGCCCTCCGTTGCCGATTGTCATTGTAACCGTCTGTCAATTATGTTTCGCATGCAGCTGAAAACGTTGCATTTCCGACGCCGCCGTTGCTACTGGCCAATGTCGAGTGGCGACGTGGCCGAGAACAAAAGACGGTCAAAACAAAAGGCACTGCTGGAAGGGGGGAGTACCCCCCACCGAGTTGGGCAGAGGGGGATTTCTGGAGGGAGTCAGGTGGATATGGCAGGCTTTAGCCGGGTCTGGTCTTCGGTCTGAGCCCAGGCATCCGGAAGTTTGCGCTGACATTCATTACCATAATTCACAACAGCTTAAAACATTTATGTGGCTGCCGCCCCGAGCTCGAGCTCTCACAGACAGCCCCAAGCCCCAAGCCCCCGCCCCTGAGCCAAGGCCCCGCCCCTTTTGAGGGGCGCCCATGCTGCAGTCTGTTGTTTGCGTTTGGATTATGTGCAGGAGGAGCATGCAAAAAGGGATAATAAGGAAAACTTGAAAATTTGTTGCAATTATTTTAACTGCTTGGAAATTGCCGTCACCCCATCTGCATTCACCATTCCCCATTCACCGCCCTGCACTCTCCACTTTACAACTTATTTTTGGGGCCCACGTGCCAAGACCCCGAAAGTCCCTTGCAAAAGTGTTACATTACACAGCTCGATATTAGATTTGATATTCGCAGGTGAATATTATTATATTATAAGTAAATATATCAAAAACTCTCTTCCAAATTAAAAAAAATTTTAACAAGGCTGACAATGGTCCAGGTTCGAATCCCACTGTGGCCTCATTAAATCCCTTTTGATAAATATATATTATATTATATGTAAATATATCATAAACTTTTTCCAAATCGAAAGAAATTTTAACAAGGCTGACAAGGGTCCAGGTTCAAGTCCCACCGCGGACTATTAAAATCAATTTTGATATTCGCTTTTGATAAATACATTATAAATGATATATGGCTTCCGAAGCCTTCCCAAATTTATACAACTTTTAAACAATATAACTAAATATTTTACCCATAATTATTTTCGGTGTATTTTAGATGCCCACACATGTGCTGGTGCAGCTAATGTGTGGTGTCCGTTCCCTCGAAGGACGATGGAAAAAGCGGCAGTCTTGCAGTTGCTGGCCAAGCGAAAAATGAGGAAATAAACTTGGTTTTGATAAGGGCCAGCAGTGCATTTAGTAGTGAGAGTGCACCAAATGGGGAAAACTTTTCCTAATATGATTACAATTTTTGCACAAACAATTTATGACTGTTAATTAACTTATGCGGGGTACAAAAATTACCCAATATCATTCGAGTTTAGAACTGAAACTATTTTACCAATCAAGTTTTCATAGGAAAAGCTGCCCTAGGTAGATTTGTTCGTTGTCAGTTACTGTTCGTTTTCTATTCATTCAGATTCGGTGCCTTGCGCCAAGCACATTTTATATAACCTTTTCATTTTTTCCCTAAAAGCAAAACAAAACCAGGTAAGTTCGTTGGTTAAGTAAACTAATCGCAAGTAATATAAGAACACACTATCACACACGCGTAGAATGGCCAATGTTGTAAAGACCGAAGATCAGGTGAGGATCAGTAAGATTGTCGGAAAATTGGTCAAGCAAAATTCCAAACGCTATTGCAACGATGATGACTACTTCAATAGGCCGTGCTGTTCCCGGGACGTATTGCGCAATTGCCCGGAATTGTCCGGCATCCGGGCGGCTTCCGCCTTTGACTCCTTGGTCCCTCAAGCCGGATCCTCGCACACTTACCGCCCGGGTCAGCTATTGACCATCGGACGTCAAGTGGCCAGTCGCATGGTGGATCCGAGTGGCCAACGTGAGATGTGGCGCAATCGCAATCAACTCGACGATCGCCTCCGATCCTTTAGAATCTATCACAATCGCCTGGGAAATCCCTATAGACTTTCATCTGGAATTGAGCGGGGTGGACATGGCGACACTGATCCCGGCAAATCCACGGCTCGAGATGGGGGGCTCCATAACAAGTTTTAACTTTGGAGCCGGCAATATCATTTGAACTTGTGAAAAAATTAAGACAGCACATAACTTTGCGTTGAGAAGCAATATCCCTCATTAAATTCGATTTAAATCTGTGGTCTATAAAAACTTTGTTTTTGTTCGATTCTCAAAGTAGCAAGAATAACCCCTAGAGAGCAGGACATTACAGACCGTAAACTCCACAAAGTACCGAAAATCATGAAAAAAGTAGGTGCCTGTGTGGTGTACGTGACTGGATACTCTTAATTATGGTTATGGAAATGGAAATGCCGTGTGGATCTTGGCTAAATGGAAACTAAGCCAATGACAGATGCTGTCGCTCTGGCTGTCTCAACTGTCCCTTCGTTTTCATTCTGCGGAACGGAACAGAACAGCACAGAAACCCCAATTCCCCCGTCGTGAATCTCCGTGTGTCCGTGTGTTTTTATGGCCACAGATTTATGAGCAGCTAATTTACTAAGCTAATTTGTTGAAATTTAAATACACTTCCAGCTGCCGGAGGCTGTGACAGCCAGCTTGTGACACTTTTCAGAGTGAGATGTGAGTGCGGGTGTGGGTGTGGGTGTGAATGGTGGACATGGACATGGTCGTGGTCGTGGGTGGTGTGGACTGGTTCCACTTTTGCCACTTTGGCCTGTCCCCCCTTTGTTGACGTTACTTCGCACGCACCACACAATCCCATATGCAAATGCCCGGGAAAATGGGGAACCACCTGCAGAGCTTATCTGCGGTCCGAGGCGACCAGATGCACACAGCAAATTGGATTGTTAAAGGGAAAAATTCCTCAAGTAACTGAAAAATAATAATTCATAATATTAATTAATTTGCTGACTATATTAATTTAGAAAATCAATAAAAAAAAAATAATAAATTTAAATTAAATTTTTAAGGACTTCATTTTTTTGAGTGTACCCTAGCTGTACCAAAAATGCAAGCCACGACTCACATTCACGTACCGTTGGAGTCCTTCGTCCATTGTCCTTTGAAAAGTCGCTTATCACTAACTCAGCACTTCCAGGAATTCATTTCCACCCAGTCATCACTCTAGGAAACCGCATATAAAGGGTTTATTTTCTATCTGAGGTTCTTAATTTCCCAAAATCACGTACTCGTATTGATATTTCTTAGGATTTCTGAAGTCCTGAACCTGTTAGAAGTGGGAATACCAATTAAGGGATCTTATGATGGGATCATGTTTCAATTAAAAACTGTATTTCTTCTTTGCAACCTGGCTAATTTATTCCCCCCCTCACTGTATGGGGTCTTAGGCGCCTGCAACGATACAGCTTTCACTCATGCATATGTAAAACTATATTCCTGATCAATTTAGTAGCACGCTTCCATGTCCATGAGCATAATGAAAATGTTTGCAAATCGCATACGAAAGAGCAGCAGTCGAGAGGGGTTAAGGGGTCGATATGGCCCCATGGGCGTAGCCTCCTGCATAGCGGTATGCCAAGGGGGTTACTGGGGGGCCCAAGGGGCATTACGGGGAGAACAATTGTTACACGTATTCATTTCAAGCGTTTTATGCGTTGCTTGGCTTTTCTTTCTACACACAAAGAAATCGGCGTGGTAAAAATACCAAATTGTAAGCTTTTAAAATTAAGTGAAATTTTTAATCCTACAATGAATTACTGTACTCCTTGCATACTAAAAATAAAAGGTATAAAAGGGATATTACTTAAAAGAAGAATAACAAAGAAATGGGGGTAGTATTTTTACCACAAAATTGTAAGCTTTTAAAATTAAGGAAATTTTTTTATATTTTACAATCAATCAATAATAGAATTTCCCACTTTATATTAAAAGGTATAAACAAGTTATAGCTTAAAAGAAACTTCAAGTTTGTTTTGGTTTTAGATATCATCTTCACATTTACACAACCATTAAATTGTAATCTTAACTGGTTTTTTGTCATGTGTGCTGTCTTTTGTTTTCACTGCGTGTCCTGTGCTCTGTCCACCGGCCTGACACAGTTTTTGTAGCCACATTGGCTTGGGCCCGGCACCCTCACCCTGCATTTTTTCCCTCCCCCCTGGCTTCACTGTACCACTCACTGCTCAACTGGCTGCCGTGGCGTGCCTGTGCGCTGACAGTAAATGCTGAAAATTGAGTGCAACTTGTCGTAACTTTATTTTCAAATATATGCGGAAAGGACTAACCAGACAATGCACAACACACTCACATCCTTGCACTCGCACTCCGCATAGCCGCACTCAATGAGAAATGTGTGGCGGCGCGCATTTAACATGTAAAATTCAGGCGACGAGGGTGACGCAACTGAACTTTTCAGGGATTCCAAAAATAGGTTCTATACCTTAACAGTTAAAAAAATTTTTTTTTTTTTAATTTGGGTAAAATCCTTTAAATATTGTTTTAATAGCTTTATATATACTCCTAAAAGACATATGGAATGGAATAAATTATACAGATATCATCACCAAACCCATAAGAAGTTCTTGACATTGATTTTGAAACCTTTGTCGCCTGTCACACATTCATATGTGTGTGCTAAGTGTTTTGCAACAAAGTTTTTGCGTGCTTTTGTCTGCCGACTGCCGACTACCGACTGCCACCTCCTGCTACTTCGTCCCGCCATCCTGAACTATTCCGGGATCCCCATCCGCTGCGATTCCTGGGCCACGAGCCATCACTCCGGCTCCCCGGCTCCGGTGTGCGAGTCCGGGTGCTCGGATACGGCTATAGTTTCTGCCCGGGCTCCATTGCCATCTCCATGGGCACACAGTAAGAAAACTTGATATGATTTGGTATGATATCAAGCTCAATTTGATGATTTGACACATTGTTATAGACCATAATTCTATCAAGAATGTAAATTTCATATATTTAAATTAAAATTGATTATAAAAATAATTACTTCTTTCAAGGGATTCGAGAAAAGATCTTTAAATTTGTTTGGTAGCACAAAAGCTTAGACATTGTTTTTCCATCCACTCTATCACTCTGTCTATAAGATATCATATCATAATTTGGCAGCCAATAAGTTTTTTCTATCTGTGCGCCCCTGCGTTAACGGCACTCCATTCTCGGTCTCGGTCTCGTCTGCATAAGCTATGTGGTTGTCTCCTTTCAGGCTCAGAACCTTCGTCCTCCGTCTCGCTTTCTGCGGTAAATTTAACGAATATGCAAGTCCTGGGCAGCTCCCCTTGTTCATTTTGGGTCATAAGTTCGCTGTGAAATTGTTTAACCCTTTTGGGTTCCTCTATGGTATCAACTAATGTTTAAAATAATATAATATACCTAATAATTCAATATAATATACTTCCTCTTTAAGGAATATATTCACTAGCTAAAATTCTGACGAGAAAAAAACTTAAAAAAGGA
Organism: Drosophila mimetica; assembly: GCA_037075245.1. NCBI lineage: Eukaryota > Metazoa > Arthropoda > Insecta > Diptera > Drosophilidae > Drosophila > Drosophila mimetica. Next base: position 24,234,329 of record JBAMCH010000005.1, on the reverse strand, counting down.
TACACAGTTTTTGAAATTTCAACTATAATTCCCAAGTCATTTTTCCGAAACCGGAAGAAACATGCAAGGGGTTAAACTTAAGACTTGTGGGCAGGACACACACCCCAAACCGACGATCAACTTTGACTTCTGGGCTTTTACTTGGCCACACTTTACCGACTTTACCGCCACGCCCCGAACGACACACACTACTCCCCCCGCCCCCCGCCCACCGGCCACGCCCACACACTCGACAAATCAATTGGCAATCAATGGACGCTGTCCGTTGGTTGTGGTAGTCGATAAATTGCAAGAATTCCTTCATCTTCTTCTTACTCGCGTTAAGTGGCCATAAAAGGAGGAAGAAGAGGAAGACAACGTACCAGGTTTACCGTTGCATTTACCGTTTTGCACCCAAAGGATATGGGCGATTTGAGATTTCTTTGTAGCTTTTACCTTTGTGCTTCTGTTCTATTTGCAATTAAAGCGTTAGCTGTATTATTTTTTTTTTCTCCCAAAATGTTGTGTCAAATCGAGCATTTAATGGATTTCCTTACGCTTTCTGGACAGATTTCGTTACCTTTGCCCGGCTGCCAAAAGACTGATGATGATGATATTTCGCCCCACTCGCAAACAATGTTGGAAGTGTCGGAAGCAGTACTCTAAAACCATCCCGAAGGTAGAAACAAAAAAGAAAGTGGGCATCCAATGGAGAGGTGGAAAGGACTTCTTTGAGTTTGCATTTCTTTGCCCGGCCAACCAATTTGAATATTATGCCAACAAAGAAAGTAAAAAACTGGAAAACGTTAGGGGGAACAAGGCTGTAAGCAAGAAAACGATTTCAACCGAAGACGGATGCTCTTATGTATTCAAAATAAATTATGTATTCAAATAGTTCTTGTACAAAAAAAAAAAAAAATTCCAAAAATCATTATTATTTTTACAAAAATTAATTGAAGAAGAAAATTAACTTAATGGAAGAAAATTAAGCTTTTAGAAAATTAACTTACAGAAGTATATGGTATAAGGTTTTCATAGGATTTCTTACAACATCCCTTTACACTGTAAGCTAAATAATCGAGAAAGTTGATTTTTCAAAGTAGCTTAGAGCCAACAATGCGGACCACTTGCTGAGGAATTTTGGGCAAAATTTCACCGAAATGTCTAAGGACTTTTTGATGGCCGAGAATACCCTTTCACACACACAGACATACACAGGATTTACCCACACAGATGCACGCATTGTGTGTACGGACAGCCGACAGCTCAATTCTCAGCTGGAATAGCTGGAAAATGCAGAAAGGGCAAAATGGGGGGCAAAAACACATCTCTTTTGAAACCCAATGCGCCTTTGGCCTTTGATAGTTCAAACCTGAGTGGGAAAAAATTGAGCCAAAAATTGTAATAGAAATTTTTGTGCTGCACACACACACAAATGGCAAATATCGACAAGTGATGGAAGTTCCCCCCTTCGGAAAAACCCTGCGGCCTACTATATTGTATGAAGTTTTCCTACCAATTGCCCAATTGTGTATGGGGCGTAAGAATATTTTAAATTGCCACTGTCAATGGTCTCGATTCCAGTAAATTAAAGCAGATAATTCTGTGTGCCTTCCACCTGCAAAATTAATGCCTATTTGCAGTTTATTTTCTGATAAATGCCATGCAAATTAAAATATGGTATTACACGTGTTTACACGACTACTAATCATGCAGTTCACTAGGCGCAGAAACTGCACAACATGTATGGAACAACAGTAGATACAATTAGAACAACACTGGAAGAAATTAAATATAAACTTTTTGGCGTATAAACATTATTTTTCGGGTTATTCCTTTGGGAGCTATAAGATATAGTTGTCCGATCCGGCTGGTTTCAGACCGAAAGCTTTAAAACTAGGAGATTAGTTTGAGTAAAAACAGACGGACAAACGGACAGACAAACGGACAAGGCTAGATCGACTGGTCTGGTGATGCTGATCTAAATATACTTTATGGGGTCGAAAACTCTCTACAAGGGTATAAAAATATGTAATCTTTAGAAAAATAATTATATTTATTTGCCAGTTGGTTTATTTTATATTCCAATCTGGCTATAAAAGTGCACCATAATCTTTCGAAAACAAATACCGCAGCCCATGCAAAGGTCAGAAATCCGCGTGCTTTTATAATTTTAATTGGGGTAATACGATACTTTCCGGCAGAAGAAATCCAGCTGATGGCCATGCCCACACGAAGCACACACAAAGGAAAACAATATGTCCGGCGGATCTAATTAAAAACTTAATTTAACGCAAATAAAAGAGTGGCGAGGCGATCATCGGGTGACAACTGTTGCACTGAGTGTTGCCCCATCGCCTGCTGTAAAAATAACAGACATCGGCATGGACACACTGACACACACTGCGACACGTCTGTGCTTGTGCTAATGGCAATACAATTAATTTGCATTAATAATTGAGTCAACGCTTGAAATTAAAATGTATTTCAATTTGAGGCATATGCGGCAGACGGCAGAAGCCCCTGAGTTGTTTTGAATTTCCATGTGCAAATATTTAACTCAATTATTAGCCCAATGAGCACTGATATCTCCGATTTAATTGTTTACCCAGCGCACACACACACACTCCCATATTTACACACTGGCTACTGCCGGCCAATAAATACGAAAATCAACTCGTTTTCACATTGTCCGCCAGAGCCATAAATACCATATATAAGTATTTTTTAAACTAATTACCAGGACCGTAAAATGTTCGAGGATGTTTGTGTGTTCATGAAGCACGACGACGCCTGCAAGTCTGAACATGTCTGGCTTCCTTTGGCTTTTTTGCTGCAAATTATTATTATTAAAGTTTACATTTGATTTGCTTGTGCATTCGGTTGCGGGCATATAACTCAAATTAATTTCAATTTGCCGTAAATTATTTGACGCATTCGCAAAGCCATGTAATTTATGCAGCATTTAATTGCGAAACTTTAACCGCAAACTAAGCGTAAGGTAAACAAATCATCGAATTTATATTTTCCATGTCCGTGATCAGGAATGTTTTCCATTTTCTCCATTGCGTGTTGGAAATTAGTGCATATAATCTATTATAGACTTTTCGAATAGATGAAAACGGAATGGGGGGAATTCTAAAAGTCCATTGTCCTTTTCCAACAAATTTTGATTTACACTTAACAACAAGAGAAAACCATCGACTATCAAATACCCGTTACTCAGTTAAAACAAACAGTGCAAACCAAGCAGTCGCTTTAAAGTGGCACCATCTACCGGAAAATGAATTATTTATTATTTGCTTATAACTTTTTACTGAGTAATCCGATTAAAGAAATTTCTTCCACGTTTCGGTAGGTATTAATAAATCATACAAAATGGCGTTTACACTTTAGCTCTAGCTTTAAAACTGTGGGTTACTTCACGAGTAAGGGGAATAAAAACGGTTAGTTTACTTAAAAATGATATAGGAAGAGTTTGAATCAATCTCCACTGAAAGGATTTCATAATCCTCAAACAACACAAAAACCTATTATACATAGTTCCCAGAATATGAAACCTAATTATTAAAATATTATCCTTTTATTTATCAATAGACAGAGCTTTTTGTTGCTTAAAAGTCAGAGTTATGTTAGGGTATTGTCCCAACAAATCCAATGGATTTCTTTGTTCTCATCGACCAACTCGATTAAATCTCAACTTAAGAACACGGCACTATGGAGCAAATACGCAAGCAATCACATTGTTTGCAGATTAAGATATATATTGAATGAACATACATTTGGCACGAGTAGACCGGCATTCCTAATGAATAATTAAGGCCGGCTGCGGCCCGAGCACCTTTTGAACATCAAAATGCCAAGATGTTAAGAAGACGAGGGACCAAACCCAAAAAGTGGGCGGGAGTTATGGAAACCACACACACATTCGTCAAATCGGAATCGCTGGCAGAATGTAAGAATATATATTGTATGTATGTTTGGCATTTTGCGAGTATCTCGGCTGAAGGACTCCCCAGGCACAATGGTACTTACATTTGCCACTTGATTTGCGAACTTGGCTTTGATGTCGAATGCTGCTGAATTTTGAGGCCTGCCTCTGAAAATCCTTTTGGCATTTAATTGAATTAATTTCGCATCAGCCATCGTGGGATTATTCATATGGATGTGCACCTGGAAAAAAAGAAATGAGTGTTATTACAATTTTCTTAATTGTATATAGTTAGTTAGAATTTTTTGAATCACTTTTGAAGGTTAGATATCTTTCGCAAAAAATGCAATGGTTTTTTCATAGCATACTTTTCAGCACCTTCATATTAAAAAGTTTATAAGTTAAATAGATTGAAATAATATTCTATAGCACCTGTAGTTTTTTCTCCGTGTAGCCATGGGAACATTCCTACGGCTTAACTCTAAGGGCTAAATATATCAGCAAGCCAATGCTGGCAGGTGTCTGCAATTACCCCAAATTCAATTAAGTAATTATGAGGTCAGCACCGGCTGGCTCATGACAATTTAATGGTGGAGCTAGCCGCCCCACTGGTGAGCCCTATAAAAGGATAGCACCCACTGGATCCGGGGATTAAACCATAGCGTCATGCTGTTTCGCAAACGCAAGCCAAAGGGTGGTGATGATGAGGTGGTCACCTTTGACGAACTCACACGATTCCCGATGACCTTCTACAAGACCATCGGCGAGGATCTGTACTCGGACCGGGATCCCAATGTGATAAGGCGTTATCTGTTGCGTTTCTATCTGGTGCTCGGTTTCCTCAACTTCAATGCGTATGTGGTGGGCGAGATCGCGTACTTTATAGTGCACATCATGTCGACGACGACTCTTCTGGAGGCCACAGCGGTGGCCCCGTGCATTGGCTTCAGTTTCATGGCCGACTTTAAGCAATTTGGACTGACGGTGAATAGGAAACGTTTGGTGAGGCTCCTGGATGACCTGAAGGAGATATATCCCATCGATATGGAGTCGCAGCGGAAGTATCATGTACCGTATTATAGGAAACACATGAACCGGGTCATGACCCTCTTCACCATCCTCTGCATGACGTATACCTCGTCCTTCAGCTTTTATCCGGCCATCAAGTCCACCATTAAGTACTACCTTATGGGTTCGGAGATTTTTGAACGTAACTACGGCTTTCACATTCTGTTTCCGTACGATGCTGAAACGGATCTGACGGTCTATTGGTTCTCGTACTGGGGACTGGCCCATTGTGCCTATGTCGCTGGGGTTTCCTACGTCTGCGTGGACCTCCTGCTTATTACGACCATTACCCAGCTGACCATGCATTTCAACTTCATAGCCGATGATCTGGAGGCTTACGATGGCGGCGAGCATACGGATGAAGAGAATATCAAATATCTCCAGGATTTGGTCGTTTATCATGCCAGAGCTTTGGAGTAGGTTGAAAATCTTCGTAAAAATTCTATTCTTATATCATATGTCTCATTTTTATGACTTACCTATATATTTTTCTAGCCTTAGCGAGGAGGTGAACAACATATTTAGCTTCCTGATCCTTTGGAACTTTATTGCCGCCTCGTTGGTCATTTGCTTCGCTGGCTTTCAGATAACCGCCTCCAATGTCGAGGATATTGTGCTGTACTTCATCTTCTTCTCGGCCTCGCTTGTTCAGGTCTTTGTGGTCTGCTATTATGGTGATGAAATGATCTCCTCGGTGAGTTTTCTCAAACGTTTTCGTAGGATATTTATACCTTATAAATATTTTTGGTTCAATTTTAGAGCTCCCGGATTGGTCATTCCGCTTTCAATCAAAACTGGTTGCCCTGCAGCACGAAATACAAACGCATACTGAAATTTATTATTGCGCGCAGTCAGAAGCCCGCCTCCATAAGACCGCCCACCTTTCCACCGATATCCTTCAACACCTTCATGAAGGTAATCAGCATGTCATATCAGTTCTTTGCACTGCTCCGCACCACTTACTACGGTTAACCAGGAGTGTTAAATTAATGTTTGGAGAACATAAGAATTTAAGCCACAATAAAGAACGTATACGTAGTGAAAAATAACTTAATTCCATCTGAGATAAATATTTATTTTTATGAGATGACGTTTAATGTACTTTGCCTATTTTCATGATTATAAGCTGCTGGATATGCAGTTTAAGAATAATACGTTTTAATCCGAGATTGTGAAAGTCTCGAAACCTTTTGCGACCACATTTGCATTTTAAAGAGCCTGGCAACGAAGCTTAATTTGCATGTGCATGTGTGGTCCTGAACCTGAGGCAGCTGTCATTTTATTGCTGTAATTTTTAATTGCATATCAGCAATTTATAAATATTTACATCCCAGCTGCACACTCACACATTCGACTGCGTTTCGCTCTGGCCAAATAAATCAATAAATGTCAAAAGCAATCAAAGCCCATAAAATGTGTGATTGCCTCACCGTTTTGGCACTTTAAAGTGGGTAGTGTGATAATGATGACCATTTGATATGCGAACCGAAAGCCGTTTATTTACGTTTGATAGCCTTTGACAGGTGATGCCAATAAGGATATCAGTCGGATCCTTGGATGGATGCAGTCTGAAGCGTGGGCAAATGGCACTGGCAGCTCAAATTATGATTAGATTTGCAAAAAAAAATGTATATAAAAATATTTACGACTTTGTGTTTTTAAATATCACTTTCAATCTACAAATACTTTCTGGATTGGTAGAAAATTATTGACTATAAGTCAATATGGTCTTCTGAATATTGCCCCACGTTGGGCGCCAATTAATAGTATCTTGCTTACCAATAGTCTTATTTTATAGGTTTTCATTGCTTGTACCATTATAGGTATTTAAAAAAACAATAGACTCTAGTAATATGATTTGTAGAAAATTATTAATTATTGATCAAAGGGATCTTCTAAATATTGCCCCACATTGGGCGCCAATTATCAGTATTTTGCTTACCAAAGGACTTATTTTAAAGGTCTTCACTTCGTTTACCATTATAGGTATTTAAAAAACAATAGACTCTGGTAAAATGTGATTTTTAATACGTCAATTAAAATGTTTTGATGCAAGGAGCGTATTAACTTCATTATGCCATCGCTTTACAGTGGCCTCTTCTGTATTATTGTTATTTTGGTTGTCAGTCCATTGTTTGTTTATTGTTTGTAATGAGCTTTGGCGAATGGAACTGCCCGGGAGCTCTTTATTGATTGAAAGAATCGGATGTGATGCCGCCCCCCTACGCTACACTACTCCACTCGATTCGAACAGAATCAACAACAACTTACCGATTTCATGTCCTTGACAGCTTCACGTGCTTATAAAAACAGATACGTGTTCATTTGTTTGCACGAATTGCACAAATACACATATGTAGCCTATATATACATATATATCGGTTGAAGTTTTTCGTTGTCATTACCATCTTGTTGGTTTTCAATTAAGCAGCAAATATGCACAAAGAAAAATATTTTTTTTTAAGGCATTCCAATTGCAATTCGGTAAAGAACGCCCGGGGCGTCAATTATCGAAATCGTTGAAATTGATGAATTTATGTTGGCCAGCGTATTACTTTAAATCTGAATGAATTACATTGTTTTCATATTTTTTCTTCTACAAAAAAAAAATAATAATTTCGATGGCACATTCACTTGACTCCCCATTTAGGGCACACATAAGAGCCGAAAAACGTCTTGACATCCTATTATGTTTCGGTCATCCTGCCATTTTATTTTGTACTTGCCACCTGGATCTCGTAGTTTCAGCCACTTTAAGGATTGTCAGCTAGTTAATGCTGTTTTTGTGGCCTGTTGTGGGTTGTTCGGTGGCTGCAACTTTGCTGCATGGAAGCCACAAAAGACACATCCCCATCCACACACACACACATACATGGCGAACTTCTCCCAAATGTGCCACTAATTTGTGGGCATGTGGAAATGTTTCCTTTGCCCCGGCTTTTTATGGCCATTTTCCTTCGAAAGGAGAGGATAAAAAAGGGATGAGGAGCAGGGAAGCGCAGAAAGCCGTGTTAGCTGCAGGTAAGCACGTGCCAGTTGCCAGTTATTAACAATTCGGTTGGCCTGGCACAATGTTGCCCCACACACACAGGAGGGGTGCGGTACAGTTGCGTTCGGCATTTTTTAGTTACTGCTGTCAGGCGCTGACCTGCACATGCTTGTCGGACCGGAATGCAACCCTGCCGTTGGTTCTCCTGACCCAACCTAATTGACAATCACATGGAAGTTGTTATGCTTAAGGCGAAGTCGAGACCAAGGAAGATGCAACTTAGAAACCTCAATGTATTTGGTACACGCACTTGACGTACATTTGCACGTTCAGTAATGAAACAATCACTAGTTTCTCATTGATTGGCGCCAATTAAAGTCTCAGCTTCAATTAGAATTTATTGAACCATAATTAGACTGAAATTATACCAATTACTCTCCATCAATTTAATATCTAAAATAAACTGATTTTATCCCCATGCTCATTTTCCCTCGCTCCATTTGGGCGAGCCCCTACCTTGGAGGCAGATCTTTTGCTTCCAAATATGATGTAGTGGGCTACCTTTCTCCATCCAGTTTTCAATACTGCCAGCACACACACCTACACTCACACATCCAAGACCTGTATTACATTTTGCGCATTTGAACAGCCAAAAATGCCGTGGAAAGTGGGTGAAAGTAATATGCATAATGTAAGTAGTTACACAGGTAAGTAGGTAACTATATGTACACATAGGTGGCTACGGGGCTGTTGTTACTGGTGGTTTGGGGTTGTATAAGTACCTTTAATAACTTTACTTACACGATGCTCGTTTATTGAAATTCCCCACCCGAGGGTGGCACGCGGCGGCGTCGTTCCTGATTTGACTTTGCCTTGCTTCATCTTGAATGGATTTTGTTTAGTGCGGTTCGATCCGGAGATGATTGCGTGATGCGGTGATAATGAGATCTGTAATTTAAAGTATATTAGTAACATTCAGAGACAGAGACTGTGTTTTATCCATTTAAAATTGTCCCACGTTGGGCGCCATATGTTTTATTCCCTATATGTTCAGTTCGGGTTCCCTTATAAAAAACTATTTGGCCTCACGTTGGGCGCCAATTAAACCGTACCTTGTCATATTTCTCTCACAAATGACCCAAAACTGCTTATGCGTGTCACGCTGCCATCGCTAGGCGGGCGACGTGCTTCGTGCCCGTGCTCGGTGAGTGCCTGTTGGGTATTTGCACATTTTAACGGATTTAATATGAAAATTAACAGCAGCACACTGGCAAACGCACCACCACCCTCACACACGCATTACTTAATTGTGCATGAGTGTGGGAGTTTGAGTAATTTGCGTTCATAATAATGAATCCTTGTGCCTGTTGACGCAAGTCGCAGTCGAAATAAGGATACGAGGGCCATACAGAGAGGGGAGCTCTGTATGTAGAGGGAAGGTTCAGGCAGTAACAGCTGCACTTAGTTGAAAAAGTTCTTAAAATAGCAATAGCAAGCTAACCCCGCACCCTAATACACATGTGCCACCCCGTTCTGCACACACAAGTTAAACAATTATTCAAGACGTGACTTTTTGGCATTTAAATATTTATGCGCACACGTTTTAGCAACATTCGCCAAACAACAAGAAGCAGAATATCAGTAATGGCTCAGCACAGCACAAGAATGACAAGTTTAACTTTAGCTCAGATGCTGCTGCTGCTTCACACTTCTTTTGTGGCCCACTGAATTTATGAAATTTGCCTAATTTGAAGGTGGAAAGAGTGGTGTAGTTGGGTCATATTCGGTTCTGTGTGTATGCTCTTAAAAATATACAGAAATTAATTATTTTCGATTCTCGCTCTGTGATCATATTTATCTGAACTCTCTGTTTGGCCCCACGTTGGGCGCCAATTGAACAGTACTTTTGCTTATTTCATATACAAATGATAGAAAAAGTAGGGTGTACTTTGTAGCTATTCGCTATAGAATAGAAATGGGATTTCCACTATCTCTCTTCCTCTGCCTTTCATTCTCATTTCACTGCCACACTTCTCTTGCTTTCCGCATGTTGAACTATGTAAATTGCTGCACTTCATTTGCCTGTCAACTGCTGCACTTTGCCCCCTTCCCCCTGGAGTTTCTACTGAAGATTTGCCATTTGCTGTTTTTGGTTCCCATGCAGTCGAGTACAACAAACGGCGCGCCGTCGTCGCCTAAGCAACATAATTTAAGCATTTCCCGAAACGAAAACAAAGATTTTTATCAAGTCTTCCGGCAGCGTGTGAAGGGTAAATAGGGGGGGAGAGGTTGCAAAAGGGCTTAAACGGGCTTGTGGGTGGCAAAAGTCGCACGCAGCCGCAGATTTATGCGTTCAGTCAGCTAAAATCAAGGGAAAACAATAAGAGGAAGCGGTGGCAGCAGCCAAAGAGGAAAAACCAAAAAGGGCTTCAGAAAAATATACTTGTTGTGTTCAGGAATTTATTAGCTACACTTTAGATAATGGGTTTTTACCAATCTTCAAGTGTATTATAAACTTAAACTCGAAAACTCGTATATATGTATATAGTAACACAGTTTTGATTTCATGATTTAATATCTAATCATGATTGAGTGCCTTTCGGTATTTCAGCAAATTAGTGTTATTTGAAAAGTCCTTACCTCGAATAATGGTGCATATGTATTTGCCCAGTGGCCATAAAGGGGTTAATCATCATCACAGATCCGCTGGGACTAAAGCGTTGCTTTGTCGGTTGGTTTATGCAGTTTTTTTTTTGCGTTTCGGGCCAACAATACCAGTTCAATGCACTGGGGAATGTGGAAGTGGAACAGAACTGTTTACGCGGAATTAAAGCCCCCGATGCGGTCACTTTTTGTGGATGGCGGTGGAGGTGGAGGAGGGCATTCCGTTCACGCGAAACGCGCGTTAAATGCTTTCTGGTTTTCCTCTTTCACCTTTTTCCCCCGTCACCCCCGTCAATTAATGTGAAAGTAAAAGCGAGACACGCTCAAACATGCAAATCCCGATGGCCGCTAATGGCGCCCAATGTGCTGGGCATCTTGGCCCATATAAGCGCAAAAAACTGACACGACATGTCCCTTTACTTGTCGAACATGAGCAAAATATGCATAACGGCAAACAAGAACAACCAAGCGGGCAACACTATACCGGAGCGGATCCAACAACAACAGGTGGCACAAGTACAAAATGCACAGTGTCCTGAAACTTGACTTAAAGAAGGATTAGATAAATCTGACTTTAAAAATTTCTGGGGTTTCAAAATACGTATAAAGGTGTCCAAAAGTATGCAATGAAAAATAGTTTTTAAAATAAAATATATTACTGCATACTTTTAGGCAGAAGTGATTTCAAAATCAAGGCGATTTTGGGCTGTCAAAAAGTTAATGTAAAACTTTCCCAAAGTATATATTACTGCATAATATACCTGAAACTTGGCTTAAAGGGGGATTAGATAATTCTGACTTTAGATAGCCATAGGTTTATATGTTGTAAAAATATTTGTAATCATCAAAAACCTCTAGGGTTTTCAAATTACTTTTAAAGATGTCCAAAAGTATGGAAAAAAAAAAATAATTTTCAAAATATAATATTTCCTGCCTACTTTTAGGCAGCATTGAAAGTGATTTCAAAACCATGGTGATTTCTGTGGTCAAAAAGTTAGTGTAATACGTTCAATATATTTTTTTTTGTAACCACTGTGTTTGGTTTACATCCGGGTCAGGCAATTCCACCATCCGCCAAGCCACCAAAAAAAAAAGCGAGAAAAAACTATTGGCAACAACAAACAACAGGACGAACAGGAACAACTCGAACTGCTCCCAAATGTGCTGCGTGTGCATGCATATTATGTTCGCCACAATACACACACATGGTGGGGGTTGCTGGGGGGTTTGGATAGGATATAGCCGCTGTTCCTGTCCAGACAGAAAGGCTCTATAACCCCGATTTCGCTCCAAAAGCCCCCATTCCCTCCTATTTGTCGAGTTCTGCATAATTAAATTGCACTGGGCAAGCGGATAAGCGGTGAAAAGGGGAGGAAAAACTGGGGGGTTACCGCTACCGGTAAAAATCACAGGATATAGAGGGCCGTAAGCGATATAGCCACAATATGGGACACAAAAGAGGAAGAGGAAGAGAGAGAGAGAGCACGGAATATAGGTAATTTGGTTTATTATTAATGAATATGCACGTCGAACGTCGAGCGCCTAAAAACATGCAACACAGCACAAAATGGCACACTGTATGTCACCGTGACACGCCCCCCCGACCTCCCCGCCCCCCGCGGCGGCAATCCCCGGTTGTTGAACATTCGCCATATGCAAATCTGAACAATATGCATAAATAATCGCCACGGCCGAGCGGCAAAGCATCTTTGTCAGCCATCAACATTTTGTTGCACATTTTTGTTAATGCGCTTACAATGACAAAGGAAATCGCGGGAAAAACATCACGATAGTGTTATAACATAATATGGCAAAACAATTAAAATGGAAATTGTGTGTGTTGAATTAAAGATGGTAAACAGGAAGACAGCTTCTTTTTCATATTTTAGATCCTAAGCTCTGGAAATCGGCTTTTAAGTGGAGCACAGTGCCTTCTGAAATTATCGCAATTATTCGCCATAAATATGAGTAATGTGCGAGATAATCTGTCAGTTGGCTCAGCCGCAATAATGATATGAAATTAATTTAATAGTCAACATATTAAAATCGTATAAAATCATTTCGATCAACAGCGTATTATCAGGCGGTGATGCACGGGTCTTAAATTAAATACGTTCATTCGCGATTCTTGGTGAGCTAGATTAATGGATTATAGCCAAAAATCAGAAAAGATTATTGCCTTCTTGATTTTGGATAATAAATAATCCTTAACAAATGATTTTTCTTGGAATATTTTGAGTTAAAAAAAATGTTGTAGGAAAATCACTTGGAATTTGAAATCACTTATAAAAATGCCTAAAAGTACGCAACAAAAAATTTTTAAAAATAAATTAGTACAAATTGAAATTGAATCATTCTTATATTCATAGAATATACAGTGAATTATTAAAAAAAAATTCTTATACGAAAATTGCTTCGGATTTGAATTCACTTTTATTAATACCTGAAAGTATGCAGTAAATTTTGTTTTTTAATAAATTATTAAAAATTAAGTAGAAGACACCACTTAGCTGGACATATCGCTGAACTATCGCATAACTTCGCTCTCCCAATTTGGAACATGGACAAACTGTGCCTCGCATTTTTGCTTCGCACTCCGATGGGCAAGTTGACATTTCTCTCCTGAACCGAGAGTCCCAACGCACTACAGTCTGGTAATTTATTTTAATTGATTTTCACATCATTTATCAGCAATGCGAGCCGGCAACAGCAACAATAAAACAACAGCAACATGCATCGAACACAGCGCACTCATCCAATTTGAAAATTTTTAATGCGAATCGTTCTTAATCAATTTGTACAATTTTAAATGCGCACTGATGTGCATAAATGCAACATTTAATTTATGCAAACAGCAACAGCAGCAACAACATTTGGCGTCGATTTATTAAAAGAAAAAAAACATACATACAAGTAAAAAAAAATGGGAGACCGAAAAATGACAAGAAAATGTTCATAAAATGAAATTATGGTCCCACCTGTCGTATGCGTGATATTAATGTGATGTCGCTTTTGTACACATGCATACATATATGAATGCATAAAACCTATGGGAACCGAAGCCCAGCATAATTAATAACTACAGCAGAAACCCAAATCGCAACAAACTTCAAGTCCAAAAACCAACGGAAATTCCAAAAGCATATTTAAAATAATTAAAAAGCAATAGAAATTTAAACCAAATTCAAACCAAAATCCCTAATTAGATGCGAACTGGGAGCAAATGTTTCCCTTGTTGCCAAAAATGGAAATTAAAATGAAAATGTAAAATTCGAGAGGCCAAATAGCAAATACAAAATCCGAAATGTATTAAGTTCACCTCGAAGGGTGTTTAATTATGGCCATTCGATAATCGACAGTGGGCGCTTCGAACCGGCCATTTCGCACCGGGGACTAAGTGATGGAGTGGTAGCGCGGCGTGGTCAATCAATGATTGTGCTGGGAATTCCCATTTCCATTCGTGATGTGCGATTCGCTGGCCCCTCATTAGATGTCGGCGAAAGGTAATTAGCAGCGTATTTCTGCGATATTTCCCAAACGATTGATGGCGTGAAAAATCAGCGATTTCGCGGCGAAATCGATCAGCATGAGCGATACATTTTAAATTGATGGAAGGATAGTTTGAATATTACTTATGGGTAACACTATTTCAGTGTGTAGTGATGGGAGTTTAATTACGAGCACAACGAAAACATTGTTTTGGTCCAAATACTGATTATTTCGGGTAGAAAATAAGGATCTGGATTTTTGGTAAAAATGTTATTTTTCATATAGACTTTTTTGCTATAACTTGCACAAAAATGGTCCGATATTAAAACGGCGACCTGTTTTGAGCAGATAACAAACTGATAAATCATATTAGTCCACTCGCCTTCTAATTTGGGCAAATTAAAATTTTTTTAAAATTTTCGATTTTTTTGTAAGCGGTTGTATCACAATTTTTACGAAAATTTTCAAAAAAAAATAAAATTTTTCGCCTTAAATGACAAGTTATAGGAAATTTAACTACGAGTTCAGGAAGGTATTGCATTCCATATTTGGACAATTAGTTCCATTTGTATAGCCAAAATACTGACTTTATATTGGCGGAAAATGTAGATTTCAATTTTTGTCCAAAATCTGGGTTTTCGTAAAATTTGTTTTTGCTCTAATTTTTGCAAAAATGCTCCGATATTAAAACGGCGAACTGTTTTGAGCAGATAACAACCTGATAATTAATATTAGTACACTCTCCGGCTGATTTGGGAAAATTAAAAAATTTTCAAATTTTATATTTTTTTGTAAGGGGTAGCATCACAATTTTTTGAAAAAAATTTGAAAAAAATAAATTTTTTTCTGGAAATGCCAAGTTATAGAGAATTTAACTACGAGTTCAGGAAGGTATGCCATTCCATATTCGGACCATTAATTCCATTGGTTTGGCCAGAAATACTAAATTTTTAGAGTCAAAAAGCAGGAAACTTGGTCAAAAGGTCCCAAATTATCGTAATTAGAGGTGTCATAGGGGTTTAAAAATTTTATTTTTTTGTATAGTTCAAGGATCATAGGGTTTTCCCAGTTTCCACCCATTTGTCCTGGACGTTCTTCTCTCCATTGGCGACCACTAACCAAGTTCCGTGTTACCCGAACTGGAGCACTTGTCCATGGTCCATTTTACCCAGCGGTTTGCCGACTTTGGTCAAAAACCGCGCGGCAACCGAAAAATTTGTTTGCAGTTTTGGCCAGGCAGCGTGGAAATGGAAATGCATTTGACCACGTCAGAAAACGTGAAAGGAGCTAACAAGGATAACCAAGGAGGGGGGTTTGAAGGGGTATCCCTGTGACATACGTAAAGTTAGCTGCAGTTGCCCTGCATCCAAATGAAGAGTTTTATTTATGCGGCGGGCATTTTCCACTTTTTTTCTTACTTCCCTTTTTTTCGCCGGCTATATTTCTGGGTGTGTCGGTTGGAGTCATGTCGCGTCATATAATTTAAGTAAAAATTTATGTCCTCACAGCCAGTCGGGCTTTAAGGACACACACACAGACACACACACACGGGGCGAGTGACTTTATCAGGGTGTCCCCATTTTTTGGCTTATATAACAGTGAACAGTGATGCAGTCGGCCCAACCCCCCGTTTGAATTCTATTGGCAGAAGGTGCCTGAATATGTCCCTGCATCCTTTTCGGTTTCCCTTTTGAAGTTCTCGCTTGGCGACCCATTTTGCAGCTTCATGAATTGCCAGCCTGGCCGGGCCCACACACATTCAACTCAGCTCAACTCCTTTTCCTCGAACGGAGAAGGATTCCCGCCCAAGCCCCCATACCTGTCCCCCTGTCGCTTCCTTTAAACATTTTCGGTCGCACATTGTAGCTGCCTAATGAACACATGAATAAAATATGCGATTTGCTTAACTTTTGCACGACTCCTGTCCAAAGGGGGTAGCACCCCCAGTCCCCTGGCCACCCAATTCCAGTCCTAGTACCGAACCCAAGCCTCAACCCGCATAAGCAGTCTGAAAAACACTGGGCTAAAAATATGGAAATCACTCAAGAATATTAATCTATAGATGTATATAAAACTTTCCTTAAAACTGTAAGAATCAATGCAGATCCCAAATCAGTAATATTTGTAATAAATATACTTTTTATATTGTTTTTTTTTCAAGAATTAATATTCATTGCCTTCTTTTAGGCATTATTATAAATGACTTAACATCTCCATGATTTTTTATTTCCTAAATTTCCTCACGCATCAGCAATATATACTCATATACATATCCCAAATAAGTAAACCATTATATTATGTTATAGATGACTTAAAATCTCTGTAGGTTTCACCATGGTTTTACTACATTTACTACATTTTCTTATAATGCATCAGCAATGCAAATCCCAAACCAGTTAACCTACGATGGGCATCGTTGATAGCATTTTGACCAAATATTCTTGTTCTTATTTGCTAAGATCTAATTTTCTACCATAATTTGTATTGCCTACTTTTAGACGTTTCTTAAAATGATTTTAAATCTCTATATTTTTGACCATTTTCACATTTTCCCACAGTGCATCAGCAACAGTCTCATCAAGCAAAGTTTTTCGAGATTTCCAAGCTGGCGCAGGTGAGGGCTCAACTCCTGCAGAAAGGGGAATCCCACACACGCTGCCGCCAGGGGCGCACCGAACGAGGGGTATTGAAAGGAGGCCAACGAAACCGAAGGAGGGGCAGACACAGATGGCTTGGCTTGGTTTATCTTGGGCCAGCAGACGGCAGCTTCCGTCACTGCGATGCATCCAAAAATCGTTGAAAGTCACTCAACAGTTTAACAGGGGATAGTGTGAAGTGGGTGGGAGTGGGGGTCTGGTTAAGGGATAAGGGGTTAAAGGGTGTTTGTGGGTGGGTGATGGCCGGAGAAACTGTAGCATGCAGATGCCGCTGTAAAGTGGGTGTGTGACGGATAGATGGGAAGATGGATAGACAGATGGATTGTTCGCTGCTGCAACTGGAATACAGGATGTGGGATATGGGATATGGATATGTATGTGCAGACTAGTCTCCTCCGTCTTCTGCGCTCCTCCTACATACGCTCTCATCCCAAAACGAATGTTTGACGAATGGCAATCGACTGCTTATCGAATGCCAAACAGAAACTCAATTGAGTGTGGCACCGAAATGTCAATCGAATGTTTACGGAATCCCCATGGCCGTTTAATCTAACTGCCATGGCTGGCCAATTGAATCGAGTTAATCAAATGGTCAATAGCTACCCATATTTTATGTTACAAATTGGCAATAAATGTTTTATAATGCTTTGTTTCTTAAATATTTAAGCCATACAAGTTTATGGCTGTCCACTTTCCTTAGCTAATTTAATCGTTTGATCTCCGCAATTGGATTTCAATGATCGCCGCCCCAATCGTTTGCACCACTGCCCAACACTTGCCCCCCTTTCGCCACCAGTCCAGTGTTGTTAAATGCTCAACTTTTCATCGGTAATGGCGCCCAACAAGTCGCGCGTCCAATTGAATTCGATGCCAGTGCAGCCAATGAAGCAAGTGCCACACAAACAGCCCCGAAAAAAAACAAAGGGAAACGGAAGGAGGAGGAAGCAGCAATAGAGCTATGCAGGATAAAGAAGTCGAAGGAGGAGCCGCAGTAGTTGCAAAAAGTCTGGCGCCAAGCATTTGACGGCTGCTAGAAAGCGATTCAATGGGCACGTTTATGCTGAAAATGGATTTCCCATAGAATTAATATCACACCAAAAGAAAAGCGCGCAAAAAACAAAAAAAAAAGACCCCAAACTAAGCGTACAACGAGCTAAAGACGGGGAGGGGGGCCATAAGAAAATGGTGGAAAATCGTGGGGAATGGGAGAGCGGAAAATAGAAGCCCAGCCAGTCTACTTTTTCATGCAATTGAATTGCCAAGTGAAAATCCGAGAACATGCAGAAGCTCCGAAAAGTGCGGAGGAAGATGCACTCCAAGGAAATTCGTTACAACACAAGAGAATATCATCTCGAGCGCTATAATTCCCAACAGCTTATGGTCATTTGGTGAGGGTGTCTCGCTCGCACTCTCTCCAACAAGTCCATGAAAACCAGACTGCTCTCCGAAAATTGGAAACTAATCTTGAAACTTTCTTCAAAATTGAACGGAATATTTGTTGAATAATTTTTTTTTTCTCACAGTGACGCTCTAACTTTGGGTGAAAGTCTGCGAATTTGGGGGGTGTGAATGGGGGGGCGCTACAAGTATAAGGAAACGACGACAGCGCGCGGATGACAAGAGGACAAGGCCGAGACAAGCCAAAAACCAAAGCCAAGCCCGAGCCATGGCCTTAGCCAAGCGAAAAAAGGTTAAGTGGAAAGCTGAGCCAAGGCTAAGCCCCCCCGCCATCCTCCTGGAGAAATGGGTGAACGGAATCCGGCAGCCAGAGATTGACGTAGAATATATTTTGGGATTTGCCACATGGCGCACAGGACTCCTTCAATTACAACTATTTGAAATGGGATACTGAGCGGAGAGTTCCTCGTTACCCCCCCCCCCTCGCCACCCCCCACACTAGTTGAATAAAAATTGGAACACCATTTCCCACTAGTAAACCCTTTACTTTCTAACTGCCCCCAGTTCGTACGAGTGATTTATTTTATGGGCTCTTTCACTTGTTCCAATCTTTTTTTATACCCCTCAAGTGGGTATGATAATGCAGCCAGCATTTTCCGAAGACACAAGAGAAAAGCGATTCGTTTTCCTTAGAATAAGAAATATATATCCTAGCTTGGCTCTCTAAATGGATGCAATCAAGGAATAATTTTGATAATATCGCTAGGAAGCCTAACATATTGTAAGATCAATAAAATATTCGTATTACACTGATCAGAATGTTGATCGAATGCTCATTATTAATCCAACTAGGGTATTTTGGTCCTTCAAGCCGCATCATTCAGCTTCTTTATGGCCTCGTTTTTGTTTCTGTTGATCGAATGTTCATTATTAGTCAAACCAGGGTATTTGGTCCTTCGAGCCGGATCTTTCAGCTTCTTTATGGCCTCCTTTTTGTTCCTGTTTATGGCCAGTCATCAAATTGCTGGCCAGGCGTGACAACACGCAAGCTCGTTGACGAACTCTCTGGAACTCGAGTTGCAGCAGCTGTTTGGGGAAACGGGGAAATGGTATGGGGAAAGTGACCAGCACCACCATCGCCGATGCACTTGCTCTAATTGTGGCCACGGCAACGCCCACCGCCAAAATTGGGCGGCCCATCGGGAGGCACTTTTGCAGCTTAATGACCGCCATCAAGTTCGTAATTAGCATTGTATGCGGGCCAAATCAGGAGCGGATTGGCCGATGAGCCACGCCCCCAAGTCGTTGCAA
Source organism: Drosophila mimetica (assembly GCA_037075245.1). Taxonomy (NCBI): domain Eukaryota; kingdom Metazoa; phylum Arthropoda; class Insecta; order Diptera; family Drosophilidae; genus Drosophila; species Drosophila mimetica. Next base: position 24,214,843 of record JBAMCH010000005.1, on the reverse strand, counting down.
TCCTTGGCTTCCAAAGGCAAAAGGGATATAAACAAAGCAATGCAAAATAAGAAGAAGGCAATGCTCGTAAGTGAGTGCTTTTGGCGTTAATTGGCACTTCAATTAAAAGGATAAGTCTGGATTTCCTTTGATTTCTTTAAATCAATTTTTAGCAAAATAGTTAAGCATTTTTCTCACCAAGGCTATTTTTTTAGCCACATCTTAAAAAGTATAAGATTATATAATGATAATCATAAAAGTTATTATCAGAACGTCGTAGTATTTTTGTTTGATTAAATTAATAAACAAAATGCTGCACTTTTTAATTAATATTTTCATGGATGATATTAATTTTGCATAATTGACTTTTAGATCTGAAAATCATCAGGTAACATCTTAATTATTTTCAAAGCCCAACAAATATTTATTAAACATTAATTTGTTCTCGCTAAAATTGTGTAAACATTTTTCGCTACATTTTTATTGAGTAAAATGAAGTTAGGGAAAATTCTGAAAATATTTATTGATCAATGAAATAATTTATTGCTGCAAAACATTTAATTAGCCTAGCTTTTGCAAATATGCCTACTATTTTATGTTGGTATATATTTTATTTATATCATTATATTTTATCCTACATTTTTCCCTACAATTTTTCACGAATTTATTAGCACAGCATCCCCTGAAAATAAAAAAGGTATGGCACTTGAATTTCCCTTCTGATTACATTTTCAGAATTCTTTCTTTTTAATTGGGTTCAGGACATTTCCGGTCCGATGGCCCGTTTCGGTCAGAGTTGTCAACTTTCGCTGCGTTTCGGAAAATGGAAAACTGGCGCTGTGTGTCATAACTCGAGAGAGGTGAGTGCAAGTGGAAAACCGAGGGACGTGGGGGGTGAAAAACATTGAAAATTGTTTGCAAATAAAATGCAAGTGAAATCTAGCGCATTCATTTGCAACAAAGGCAAGGCAAACAAATGCTAAACTATCGCACTTCACTGCCATTTCCACTTGAGAGCAAAAAAAAAACCAAGAGAAAAAAGAAAACAGGGGAAGTGGCAAGGTGAAAGGAGCTTTCCTTGCTGTTGTCCTTTATGGAGCAGCAGGATATCCTTGCAGGAGTGCCCGAGTGTCGAGCGGCAAACATCGAAATGGCGAGTGCAAAAAAAATAAAATAAATTGTTCAATTTAACAAACAAGCGAGCACACACACCAAATGGCAGGTGAGTGAGCCAAAGGTGGGCGGTGAGTTTATGAGGGAGTGGGGAGAACGAAAAGAAGCCAGGAGCTCGCTTTTTTTAGAGCCAGGCAAAACGAATGACTTTGGATTGCATAACTCAGGTAGCCCCCGATCTCAGCCCCCCCCCTGCATTTCCGCCCCGGAGCCACTGCCAATAATACTCGGGAAAAAATGTCGAAAATGTCTAAACGGTATTGTCGAGAAAAGCCAATCAGCGTAAATATAAAAATAAAATAATTAAACTTGGGGGATTTCAGTGAAATGTCACAAAAATACTCTATTTATATCAAAAGTATCCGGCTCGAAGGACCAAAAATATAAAAAAAACACTCAAAAATCTTACAATTTACATCTAACCTTAAGTATTCATTACCTCACTTACATTTCATCATCCGGCATATCATCAAATGTATTATTTTTGAAGCGTGTAATCCACTGGATTTTAGTGAAATGTAACAAAAATACTCTATTTATATCGAAAGTATCCGGCTCGAAGGACCAAACATACGAAAAGTCAACTCAAAATTTCCACCTAACCTTAAATATTCATTATCATAACCTTACATTTTACCACTATACCATCTAATGTATAATTTTTGAACCGTGTACTGCACCCACTGTTGACCATTTCCATTCCTGTTTGGGTAATTGCATTGATGGGGGGAAGTCTCAAAGTTATTTCAATTTAGCAGAAATTGCACTCGATTCAAGTCTCTTGATATCTGATGAATTGTGTTATAGATTGCTATCGAAACAAATTCAATCACAGGTGCACTGCAGCACTTAAGTTGAAATCGAAACTTCTCAGCTAGCGATTAGTTAGTGATGCACTTTACAGTCGAATATGGGTTAACTCGGATTGTATTTCATGTTTATATGATTGTAAACTGTAGCTTGCATTTTTGAGATCTGTTACTGCCTTGATTAGGCCATTATTTCCCGAAATTCCTAATCTTAGAAGCCATACTGAGGCTTTATTGCCTTCTGGGAGTAATTCCCAGATTTGCCGCCTATGTGGTCTTAAAGGGGAGTGACTAAGAGCTGGGAAACGCTAATGGCTCTAAGCAGATAATGAATTGTTGACCACCCAGGGGGCCACCGTACAGCCCACCCCTTAAATCCAACCCACTGCAAGCGCACCGAAAATTAACCACCCAAAACCGCACAAAATCTCGACATTCGCCAGATGACTTGAGGTTGCTATGAGGTGACAGCACCGTTGGAAACCGAGGAGCCTGCCATTAATATATGCACCAGCTACGTGTCATAATCTGGTCACCCCCATCCAATCTCCTCATACTTTTCATGCTTTTCCTGCTTTTCCTGTTTTCCCAATCCCCCCTTCCCCCATCCTCCTTCCCCCACTGCCACTGTTCTGACATCAATTTCACTTTTATGGTTTTTGCACCCTGGCCAAGTAACTTTGTGTGTGGTTTGCCAGGGCTGCGTGCTAATTTTGAATACTTTGTGGTGAAAGTTGCGGTAGGGTTTTTCAAGGGGTTGGGTTTGGTTGGGGGATCCAGGGGATGAGGCATGTGAGAGCTGCTGCTGTCAAAAAGTTCGGGAAACACGCGTCGACTTCAAACCGGGGAAAAAGAGGCGCCTAATGCGGTCGCTGTGGCTTTGGATATGCTCTATATGAAAGGGATAAGTGCCATTTTAGTTCATTATGATAAATACTACTACACACAAAAAAAAACGCGTCACGGTAAAATCGATATGTACATTTGTGGCATGTCGTTTTTACGTTTAAATAATATCATTTTGCCGTTTTCTCTCTCTCTCTTTCGGATATTTTCTGACTTTGAACAAGAGAAGATGAAGCAATATGGCGCCTTAAATTACATGAGTGGAAGCGAGAAAAAAGCATTCGAAATTCCAAGAATATCAAGTCAAAATGTATATTACACAATGTAAAATTGGTAATTGTTTCATATCAATTTTTTTTGTGTGTAATAAAGTAAACTAATTCTTAAACTAATTGTTTGATATAAAAATCTTAAAAAATTAAGTTTGGAAATTTTTAGAAAATTAATATTACGATTAGATTGACATAATTGCATAAAAGTAATTAGTACTGTTAATCAAGATATTAAATAAATATTTGTTCTAGTTTTAATACAAGCTGATGTATATAGAATAATATTTTTTACATTCAATATATGTTTCCATTATTAGAAAGATATATGATAGATGGAATCTTATTGGGAACCCACCCTCAGAAAGGGTATTTGTTAGAAAGAGGGGAAAATAGAGCAGCGGGAGATACAATATGTAGGTAGTGAAAGCAATAGATAACGAACTTTAATAAGGGCTGTAAGCGGGCAACGAACGACTCATTAGCCAAGTCCTAAGCCGCTTATCGCTTATCACTTTTCACTTTTGTCCCTGCAAATCCGGCAGGAACTTGGATGGTCACGATGGTCACATCTCGCAATCTGGCACACACCCCCACCCCTAAAACATTTTCCGCCCTGTCCTTTAAGTTTTTAATTCATTTCCCTCGATTGCATTGCTGCCGTATTTTGTTGCACACTTTTGTGCGTCCTTCGGGCTGCCCGCATTTTCCGAAGCTCCTGTCTTTTGACATCCCCTACCAAAGACATTGTCTCCTGGTCGGCAGATGGTGTAGTGTGCATCTAAGGCAAATATTTGCACAGCCACCCACTGGCCCCCAGCTCCTCTTTATATAATATGGTATACGCACTATATACATATAGCCCAACCAACCGAAATTCCCTTGGCCAGTCAATCCAATCTTTAACTGCAATTGCTTAAATGATTCGGATTTCGGGGGTTGTGTGGGGGAGGAGCTGTAAATGCAAAAGATGGCAGTGGGGATACAATTGTCCGAGCAAATCCGAACATCTGCTGCCAATCTTGACAGGGTTATACTCCATTTTTCCAGAGAGCGTGCTGGTTAGTAGATGGGATTGGTGATTGCCAAAGAAATGTATGAGTATTACCTCTATACTTCGAATTTCACAAAGAAAAGTATAATCGTAACTTCAGGACTTATTATTTCAAGTATCATTATTTAAAAGTTTTCTATATATTGTAGGTATGAAATTTATTCTAATTCAAGCAAATTATCGAAGAAATCGTTAATTGTTGGAATATCTTCGACATATATCGATAACTAAATTTTGTTGCACACCAAAAGAATTTTACAAATATAAATAAAACTGTAACTACAGGACTTATCGATAACAATTTCAAGAATCATTATCTACAGGTTTTCTATGCACTGTAGCTATGAAATGTTTTCTGACTGATATTCTAATACAAGAAAATTGTCGAAAATATCGTTAATCGTTGGAATATCTTCGATATATATCGATAGCTAAATTTTGTCGAATAAAGAGAACTCCCACTTCACACCAAAAGAAATGGTTCTTAGATCTTCTTCACTCTGTACTTTTTATGTAAATTTCATGCACAACTGTTCATTGCCTCCCCTCGAATTACACCTCCCCCCCCCCCCTTGAGCCCCTCTTGACCACACCCCTGCCCCAGTGGAGATGTGTTTGTGAGTGTATGATTTTGAACAATTTGCATGGACGCTTGACCGGTTCCGTTTCAGTTTATTCCACACACACACATTGCCTGCATAAATATATGGGGAGCGCAAACCCCCCTTTTGAACCCCCCGACTCCATAGAGAATTCCCAATTCGATATTACCATTACTCGATTGGAAATTCCATGCAACAGCTGTCAGCTGAACTTCTGCTGTTAATTGCAGCAAAATATTCAGTGGAACGGAAATTATATATCAGCTCCAACTAAACGCAGTGCCCATAAAGAAAATATACAGGGCAACATGTGCGTATAGAATGTATAGCATTATCCACGTCCCAAAACTTTCAAAATAAATCTCAAAAAAAAAATTCTATAAAACCCAGAGTTTTTAGCACATATTCTTCCGTAAATTTCTCGTATCTTTTATTGTTTTGAGAAATACATTTACGACGGAAAAGGCTGCAATGAGAAATGAGAGTTTATGACGCCACTAAAGCACCATTCCGCACGCTCTGTTTATGACTGTTCAGGAACATACTATATGTATATAGGCATATAGGAAGCATCTGTTAAAAGGTACGGTATGGTACAACATTTTAAGTTTGTTTTTAAAACGAATAGATAATGCTGATACAATTTAAGAGCTTTTAAAACTGTTATATTAGTATTATTAACCGAAGTGAGGGACGTTTTCTCATCGGTATCTTAAATAAAAGGTAGGGTTTAAGTCTGGAAAAAGTTTGGAGATTTGAAAACTACTCAAGGGTCTTTAATTATCAGTAAATTAGTTTTTTTTTAATTTTTTAATTTTAATTTACATTCTAATACAGCTTTACATTCTTTGAACGCACTGTCCTTCTGACCAATATGAACTGACAACAGATGGTATCCGAAATCAAGCTAAGCACATCTTCCCAAGTCAATGGCCGTTCGAAGTAACTAAAATTTTTGAAAGCGAAAAAATAGAAAAGGGAAGAGAAATCATGATCGCAATATACGGATATGTACATGGCATTTCATGTTCAAGTGCCAATGAAGATTTCAAAACTGCAGGGCCAGCCAACAATAACAATAAAGAGATGTGCTTCAGAAGAAATATGTACTAAAGATTTCAGTTCTTATGTACTTTTGAAGTGAGTGCATATAAATAGAATTGGAAATAAAAATGAGTTGGAAGGTAGAAGAATGGGGGATTTGGGAAGGGGGTGATATATAGCGATGGTTGAGTTCAGATCTAACGATACAAAAATTTAGTATCAATCAGGAGGAACTAATGTTTCTACGGGTAATTTCAACTTTTGACTTTTTTGACTTTATATTTTTATTCTATTTATTTATATTTATCCCATCTTATTTTCTTAATAAATAGTAAATCTATCACTATATAACTATGCCTCTTCTCATCTATAGATAATTTCTTTCTAGTTCATCTCATTCGCAGTGCAAAAGAGTTGGCCGGCAAAAGTCAATGCCAACAATAAACAAAACGCTTTAGCAGCCTCTCTCAACGCTGAAAACCCCCATGAAAGCACCATTCTAGAAGACCCTTTGGAAAACAGCTCACCCCCCAAAAGACTTTGATAGATGGAGCGACCGAAAGTTGCATTATTTACATTTGCATTGGTGATGCGAGTGGGGGCGTTTGGGGGGAGTGGGGAGGGGGGTATTCTCAGAGGCCAGATGAAATTTACACTTACCCTCACTTCCCCTTGTACCGCATATATAAGCATGTGTGGATTATGTGTGGATCTTTGGACGATAGACCAAGTCCTACGATAACATCCCACGCATTCCCATTGGAGGCCATAAATCTCGAGTTTCTGCCGGGGGGTGGGGCAATCCCGCCACTCGGATATTAATAGAGTCGAGTCGAGTGGTTCCGAATGGAATGGAGTGGAGTCCCAGTCCAAGTCTCTGGCTGATCCAATGTTTGCGCTAATTTATGGAGGCGGATCATAAAGCATGTTAATAGCAGAAACACAACACTTGTTTCAAAACAGAATCGAATAAAACTTAAAAAGCTCGAGGGAGCGTAAATCTGTTTATCGTAAATTTACCGAGTGACACTTAATGATTTGGTGACCTCCTCAAATTGGTGGTGACCCTAATTAGTGGAGTAATATGTGTGATTTCTTAAATTTCGAAAACAGTTTTTTTGAGATTTATGAGATATAAGACTATTAATCTATATATAAAATAATTTTATTGTAATATATAATCTATTACCAATATATGTATAAGATTCTGATTAAAAAACACGGTCAGTAGTAAAATTAACCAAGAACGGATTGACATAAAAATCTAAAAAAAAAAAAACATAAATTCGGAAATAATATATAATATAATATTAATGTTATGTTAAGACCTGTTATTAAAATAATTTTCCTATCATTTCAAATAAATCCCTTGGTTTTTATTCAGCTACAAAGTAGATAAAATGAGCTTCAATTGCAGTTTAATTACTAGACTTTTTCCCCATTGTAAGTCCCATTGATTGCACTCTTTCAATATTCTAAGGCCAACTCTCAAGTCAACGGGAAGTAAATAAAAATCACATTTAGGCCAGCCAATTTCACCCTCAATGATCCCCAAGTTGATCCTGAACCTGAAATCCAAACCTTTTATATCCTGCACTCCGCCTCCGCCCGGAAAATCCCGTCCATAAAGGATGCACAACAACCAAAAGTTGGGGGGCGGAGTGGGAACAACAACATGCAATTAAAGGCAATTCAAATGGGCCACGCCCATCCATCCGCCCATCCGCCATTGATGCGAGGCAGCAAAAGGAGTAGGACTTGCCAACTTCCCAACTTGCCAAGATGGGCAAACTGAATGGCAAGCAAATGCCTGAATGAGTGACAGTCTTAATTACAGAGAGATTAGCATTGGCCAGGAACTGAAAAGTGGAAGAAATCGGGGTGAAGAGTGGGAGTGGGAGCGGGAGCGGGAGTGGGGAGCCACCAGGATGCAGACGTATTCAATGTCACGTTCCAGTGGAGGACGACGACTTAGACGATAAAAGGGCCCAGCCAGGTGAGTGCCGAGTGGCGATGGCAGATGGCAGCTGCTCCTCCAAGCTAATGCACTGCGAATCATATTTGCTTAGTTATGTCCTTCAATTGAGTTGTCTAGTTAAACCCAGTTGCCATAGAGCTATACTTTGTCATAACCTTTATTTGAGGCGATCTTTAGAAAAACATTCCCCAAAAATGGATATGGATACTGGAAAGGAAAACAACCCAAATGCCGAGGAGCCCGAAATGTACAGGTGTTGCCTTCACCTCCAGTCTCCAATGTCCCCGATCACCTATTGCCGTCACGCCTTTTGCAAGAAAAACGATGTCAAGACCTCGAAGCGTACTGGACCTCGAATCCCCGCAGCCCCGAAGAAGAAGCAGTTGTACCACCATCTGTACATATGATTATTTTGGTGTTACCCCATATATTTGTTAACATTTTGGTTGTGATTTTAACCTATATTGATAATAATGGATGCAAAGGTGTCTAAAAGTATGCTGTAAAAAAGTGAAAACTTTATCATACGGAATTTCAAATATATTGCGGGGAATTTCAACCTTAATTAATTTGATATTTTATAAAATTTATCAATTTGTATACCCTGATTTCAGCCCGCAGTAAAGGAGACGTTTCCGACCCCATAAAGTTCTATATTCTTGATAAGTATCACTAGACGAGTCGATCTGGCCATGTCCGTATGTCCGTCTGTCCGTTTGTCCGTTTGTTTCAACGCAAACTAGTCTATTAGTTTTATGGCTATCAGGCTAACGTCTCCTTTCTGTTGCAGGTAATATATAAGTCGGAACCAGCTAGATCGGACAACTATATCTTATAGCTCCCATAGGAATAATCGGAAAAATAATGGAAAAAAAATTCGGTGTTTTTTGACAAATTACCTATTGATTTTGGAAATATCATCTTTTAAACTATTCTAAATTTCGAATTAAATTTTAGAAAAATAGGACGACTATTCTGATTTTTTCCCAGTGTATTTCTGCTCCTGATCTTCCGTTTTCATCCTGTTCCTTGCACACCCCCCACTCTCTAACAGGATTTTCCTTCACTTTTTTTGTGCAACCTTTTTTTCCGCTCCTTTGTTACATTTGATTGTCGCAAACGAAGTGGAAAAGCAAATGTTGCACAAACACACGCGGAAATGGGAGAGTGGGATGGGGGAGGGGGAGAGGGGAGAGGGGAAGGAAATGCACACTAATTACTCCTTGGCAGTGGGAGTGGAAAACCCTTTTCACTTTTCCGCTCCCCTGCTCAGGCCATTTTCACAATTTTTTCTTGGCTCTGCCTTGCTTTTATTTGCCCTGCCTTCTTTCTCCATTCAGTCTTTCACTCAAGAGCCGCCCCCTTTCTCCGCATGATAATTGAAATGGCGAGCGCCCCTGGAGTGTGAGGCGGCGAAAGGGGGCCTCCAAGTCAAACACAATAACCCCCGTATTCCCCATGGCGCGTAAAAACAGAAAATAATAATAATAAACCAACAATATTAATAACTTGCCACGCTGCGCAATCATAATACAAAGGGCCAATTGAAATAACGATTTCGATTTAATTTCAATTGGCACTTGCATACTAAATAGACAATAAACAGAAGAAATTACAATTTATGCTTGCCAATTAGTCTTTAGTATGGGGTAATATATTATAAAATATTTCAAAACTATTCAAATCTTATGTAGATTTCACAGAACATGTGGTATTTCCTAAATTTTGGTTACCAAATCCCAGTTTTATCTCAAATAATACATATTAATGTGTGCCAAAACATATTAAGGATTTTTAAAGCTATTGAAATCAATTCCAAATGTGCCAAAAGTATTAAAAACATTTTTTTTCAATATTCCCAATTCATCCAAAATAATTATCTTTTTGTATTTCCTAACTTTTGGTTACAAAATCTTTGTTTTATTCCAAGTAATAGATAATAATATGTGCTATTGAAATCAAATCCAAATGTTAAAAAGTATTGAAAATTTTCTTTCCAAAATTCCTAAAATAATTATCTTATATTTTATATGTATTTTCAAAATATTTTTCCAAGAATTCAGCAACTTTTGTAACTTTTTGTTTTATCCGAAATAATATTTATAATTGTTTAAATATTCAGCAACTTTAGTGGTTTTACAAATTGAACAGAATTTCCCCATCTTGTTTACTTTCCATACCAAAATGTGCAACCTAAGTTCAATGTCAGTTGGTCTAACAAAAAATCCCCGTGAAAATGGGAAACTTTCGCTTTGAATCTCCGCTTGCCAAGTTTATCCGCATTTTTTTTCTGTCGCTATTTCTGGTTTTTGGCCATCGATCAATTCCAGGGTCTGGCACGGACATTTAAGCCAAGTGCACACTCAAAGCGATTGTTCAATACATTTGCCGCTCTCAAAGCTCCTTTCCTTGCCGCCTTTCATCGATGGGGGAGGGGGAGGGGGAGGCCAAGGGGGAGGTCCTTGGAGGAGGACCTTTATCTACTTTGTTTAGGATTGGCAAGCGAGACGCATAAACAGGCCAGCGAAATGAGCGAGACTACAAAGAAAACCAACGCAAACGCAGCAGAAGCGAAAACAGGAGCAGATATTCTGCGAAAATACTTTTTACTAGAACTTACTTTAATAATTAGTTAAAAGGTCTTTAACTCTGGCAACAAAATGAAAGATTTCTTATGAAATTAAAATATAAATACTTTAACCTTGAGAAAATTCAAAATTTTGGCGCGCTTTATGTCGAAGCGGTTCATACAAAATGTAAACCGATAAAAGCTTTGAACATTTTTAATATTTTTTAGGATACTGTTATAAAAGCAAGGAATAAATAGTTCTAGCTTAAGAAATATTAAAAAAAAAAAAAAAACAAAACACTTAAAATTATAGTATTTTCGAACAAACTTATTAAATCTGTAAGTTATAACCGCAAGTTGAAAAGCTTTTTAAGTTATGTAAAATGCAGAATTTTACATTACATTTTTGATTCGTTGGCGCGCAATTTTTCTGCATTTTGAATTTGTTATTTACCTTAATTTCGAAAATTAGAAATACAGTTTCTGAATATCCAGGCAGGCTTTGAAAACAAAGTGTATAAGTTTACAACTGCCAGTTACCCTTGACCCCCACTTCAGAATCATATCTTGACTGGAATCCGAACTGTAGACTGAGATAAACTTACCCGAAAATGGACGATAAAGAGAACGATCCGAATCCTCCAGAACCAATACGCTACAAGTGTCTCATGCGCGGCTATTTACCTAAATTTATCTATTGCAGTCATACCTTTTGCAAGAATTTCAATAAGAACTTTGATCCGGACCGCTTTGAAGATCGTCGCGAAGCCCCAAAGAAGAGGCAGCTGTTCCATCACTACTACATATAATGGATGACATCTGTAAACCCATATATTTTAGTTATGTTGATTAAAATTTGCAAATGGTTATCTATAAAGTCCACTAGATAATCAAAAAAAATACTTGCTTTTTGTATTGCGTTTTTTTCGGATTAAGAAAACAGGATTTTATAAATAGGATCAGTGATTCAGATCAAAACAATTTCACTGATAAAACTATTGAATCCTAAGAATGTACATATATACAGAAAAGCATGGAGTTTGTGTAAAATCATTGGTAGGAATTTATGAAATCGATATGTTTTTCCCACCAACACAAACGGGGAATCCCACACAAAACTGCCAGTTGTTTGTGTTTGGGTAGTACATATTTATTAAGGTGAAATCATAAGGTCTTATTCATATATGTAGGCTACATAGAGTTCTGCCTTTCCGCATATATATATATATCATGACATATATGTACGACGAAAGAATAACCCCGCGAATCACATGAAGCACGTTCAGTTTTTTGCATTTCAGAATGAGGGTCTATTAAGGTAGCGACAAAGAAAAAAAATGTGAAATGAGAGTAGTAACTAAATTAAAGCTGCGAAGCGGCTTGTCTCCATGTCTGCAACGCATCCGCCTGCTTCTTCTTTTCGCTTTTTATAACTTGTATTTGGTCCCCGACAAGGCCGCGCTCTACTTCTCCTCGCACCACTCGTTCTCCTTGCGCACCTGCTCCTCCTCGGCGGGCGTGAAGTCCTTCTTGATGTTGAACGTCTTGCGGATCTCCTCGGGAGTCTTGCCCTTGATCATGTTGGCCACCGTCTTGCAGGTGAGCTCGAGCAGGCCCTTAATGTCCAGATAGTTGGCGGCCAGAATCAGCTCGAAGAGGGTGCCCTGATCGACCTTGAGGAAGTCGGCGTCCCAGGAGATGATGTCGTCGGTGCGCTTCTCCTTGCTCTCATCATCCTCGGTCGGCTGGGGGTCGTCCTTGTGGTAATGGGCCCAGGTGAGCACTTTACGTAGGATCGTCGAGTTCACATTGGGCAGCGGCACAATGGCATTCTCATCGTCCTCCATGCCGCAGTCCTCGAGCATGGTCTTGATGGTGCCCGAGCACTTGGCGATCTGGATGTCGGTGTCGAAGATCTCCTCGTCCGAAGATTGCAACTTGATGCTGGGCATTTTGGCTTTCTTTATCGCTTGTTCTGCAAACGGTACACAATATTACGTTTAATTAGGTACTTTATTTTATTCTTTTCTTCTAGAAACCCATTAGGTACACAGTTGATGCTGGCTATTTTTTGCTTTTCCTGGGAAAACGTAGGTACACTACACAAAACTCAGATAAAAATTCAATTTTCCTCTAATTCGAATGGGTACATTCCCTGTTTCTGGAAACGGTGCACAATATTAGGTACAATCGGCTTCTTATTATTCGTGTTTTCTAGAAACCCATTGGGTACACCATTTATGCTGACCAATTTTTTATTTTCCTGGAAAAATGCAGGTACTCTACACAAAATAAAGGTACAACTTTATTTTCCCTCTAATTCAAATGGGTACGCTCGCTTTTCCTAGAAACGGTACACAATTCTAGGTACAACCGGCTCCTTTTTATTCGTTTTTTTCTAGAAACCCATTAGGTACACAACTGATGTTGGCCAATTTTTGATTTTCCTGGAAATATGCAGGTACACTACACAAAATAAGGGTACGAATTCAATTTCCCTCGAATTCGAATGGGTACATTTTTTGGTTCAGTTAGGTACAGTACAGTACAAACGTGGGCAAGGATTTTCAAACTTGGGTACTACAAAATTAGGTACACAAATTAAATATGTTATGGGTTGTTTTTGTATATCACATTTCACAATAATTAACAGTGATTCACGCCAAATATTGGTAAATAGTTTGTAAACTTGGGCCAACAGTTGAATTGACCACATAAACTTGATACTTCTACAGAAATGTTTGAGGGGCAAAAAAACAGACAAAACGAAACATGAGCAATTAAATAAAAAAAAAAAACAGCGACACTTTCCAGAAATGCGCACTCACACACACACGCACATTCATGCTGCTGGTGTGCGTGCGTTTTCCCCGAAGCCCCCATAACCATTTTCCCCGCTTTTCTTCGGCTTTTTCTTTACCGCCACTTACCTCAATGTAAATCACTGCAATCAAATTACTTCAAATTCCACACGGGAGCTCTTTTGGGACAAAAAAATAAGCCACAATCGAAGTGTTTCGTTTCGAAGAAAAAAAATATGCAAGGCAGTTAGAGATGGAACATCGATTGAAATGACACCGCACTTTAATGAGACCACATTTGCTATTTATGGTATTTTTAGTATTATTTTGGTAGATCCACAAACAGTGTTGACAAAATGTGCAGATATCGATAGACAACGATGTATCGATGATTCCGCAATCGATGTTTCCCCACCTCTAATGGCGGTATTCCTCAACACTGGTGAATCGGGACAAATCGCGGAAAAAAAGCAGCCGCATTTTGTAAATTAAGTCCGAATTAGAACCGATCCGACAAAGAGGTCTTTTACAAGAGAATCGCAACGGAGCCAGAAGCAAAGTGCAGAAAAGAAAACAAGCGGAGAAGTGAGAAAAAAGGCATACAGACAGACGCACGTACACACGTCTCGCCTCGCTCGTCCGCAGGAATATATGTATCCGTCTGGGTGTGCGTGTGTTGGTGTGTGCTGCAGCAGCAGCTTCTAGGCGTAAAAGAGAGGGGGATAGATTCCCTTTCCGACTCGCGACTTTTGGAGCGTCTCGCGAGCGACAGAGAGCGAAAGAGAGAGGCAGAGAGCGAGAGCCATGGACGGCGTTTGGATGTTTTTGGGGAACAAAGGCGTCAAGAGCTAAAATGATTTGGCACAGCAGCGGCGATATATTTTGGATACGCAGCCAAAGCCAAATCCAAGCCATCCAAAACGATAACCAATTCCAACTCCAATCGCTGTGTGTATGTGTGTGTCTCGACGAAAAGCCGTGGAAAAAGACGCACGCACACACACGCACACAGAGGCAGCAGCAGCAGACAAAGCATCGTTTTGCGGGTGCGAGCGAGAGGCAATAGCGCCTTAGTGAATAATTTATTTAAGGTAAATGTTTACAACAAATCGAATATCGAGAAAAGTGCAAAAACAAAAAAAACAGCACACCAATGTGTGTGTCTGTGTGTGTTTGACTGTTGTGTGTGTGTGTAACAGGCGCCGCCATTTTTCGTTCCCATGTAACGAGCGTCTAGGGTTGGCAATTAGCTGAAAATGCTATTATAAACAAAGAAGCTTGCAAACTTGGAATTTAAAAAGCCGAATGGCCAGTGAACCACAGTTAACTATAATTTTGTTTCCTAATTTCGTTCCCTTCTAATTAATTAATTAAATTTGCAAGCCTCTCATGCACTTGGCAACCCTTTTTCTGCCATTCTCACTGCGCATATGCTGCTCTCTCGCTCTCACCTACGTGCGTGTGTAGCTGTGCGTGTGTGTATGCGTTTGTAAACAGCTGAGAGAGCAATTTGCAAGCAAAAAAAAAGTAATTTCCATTCAGAACAATTCGGCCAGCAACAAATATTCATTTCCCATTTCCAGCCATGTTTCCCAGCACCACCCACTTGTGTTTATGTTAGTTTATTTTATGGTCCAGAAAAAAAACAGTTTGCGTTCCTATTACCGCGCAGCTTCAAGAAAATGCTAAATTAAAAAGTACGGTTTGCTGCGCATGCAAATCGATAATCAATTTTTGTTTGCTTTTTATACACGAACACACATGTTAAATACTTCTTTTTTTGTGTAAATGTGTGTGTAAGCATATTCCAGGATTACCATATTGTCTTTGTTTTTTTTTTAGTGGATCAATACTTTTTTTTACATGTGCTTGTCAAGTTAATTGATTTTTTCGCACGTGTGTGTGCGTGTGCTTGAGAGCCTGGAATGAGTGCGAGCGAGAGGGATGTCTGTCGACGACCTCAGTTACACTCCCTTTCTCTCTTCCTCTCGCGAAGCCGTATGAGTAAAAATAAAATTATGACCATAAATTTGAGCAGAACGAGATAAGTGAAAAAATATAGCACACATTTTATTGTGCTAGAACAGCTGTTTTGTGCAAATTAAACAATTTTAAAAAACTATCCTTTGTCGCGAGAGAGAACGAGAGAGTGAGAAGAGGAGGGAGTGTGCAAATACTTTTGCACTTGTCCTAGTCCTGGAAATCTTATGGCCATCTCGCTCTCAGCCATGTAACCAAAGAACGTCGGCGTTGCCAGATGAGAGAAAAAGAGTTTTGCGGTTCATAGCGATTTGAATTCAAAAACAGCTGATAATTGCCGGGTTCCCAAAAACACAAGTTTTCTTTTTTATACGGATTAGAGTAGAGTGCCAGGTTTAATTTGTATACATAAATACCTCACTTTTTTCAACTTTAGTAATAAAAAGTTTTTATTTTCTTATCCTAGCAGACTGTCCTGCAGAATGGTCGTCGGCTCGAATCACACGCGGCGCGGTGAAACTGGCAGCAGATTTACAAACAGCAGCAGCTCCAGTGGCTCAAACGGCGGTGGTTCCACCGCTTCGGCCAGCAGCACCACCAGCGCAACGTCTTCACTAGCCTCCAATTCCAATTCCACGTCGGCGACGGCTGCGGCTCTGTTGTCGTCCATGTCCCACAAGGGTCATGGCCCACCGCCATCCGCACCGCCATCTGCGCACCACCAGGCGAACCAGCAGCAGCACCACCAGGCGGCCAACCACCACCATCCACATGCCCCCCACTATCAGCCGGCGAATCAACATCCCAGCAGCCACCACCACCAGTCGTCGCATCACTCCACCTCGAATGGCAGCGGCGGCGGCGGAGGAGGAACATCCGCTGGATCGGGATCGGGATCGGTGGTCAGTGGACTCAATGGCTCCAACGGCAGTGCCGTCAGTCGCCTCTCGCAATCCACTGGCATGTCACCGCGTGAACTCTCCGAGAACGATGACCTGGCCACATCGCTGATCCTCGATCCGCATCTGGGTTTCCAGACCCACAAGATGAACATACGCTTTCGCCCCCTGAAGGTGGACACGCAGCAGCTGAAGGCCATTGTGGATGACTTCATTCACACTCAGAACTACGATGTGGCCATTCAGCGCATCTACGATGGTCCATGGATACCGCGACATCTGAAGAATAAGAACAAGATTGCCACCAAGCGGCTGCATGATCATGTAAGTGAAGGAGTTTCAGATTTATCCATCATTAAGTTTTTAATTTTGATTATACGTATGCACAGTTGAAGGTTTTTCGACTCCAATGCCTAGGTCTGTATTAATCAGGTTCCCCATCTCCTTTAATGCCTTCCAGATTGTCCGATACCTGCGCGTTTTCGACAAGGACAGCGGCTTTGCGATCGAGGCCTGCTACAGATATTCACTGGAGGAGCAACGTGGCGCCAAGATAAGCTCGACAAAGCGCTGGTCCAAGAACGACAAGATCGAATGCCTGGTGGGCTGCATCGCTGAGCTGACGGAGGCGGAGGAGGCCGCTTTGTTGCACTCGGGCAAAAATGACTTTTCGGTGATGTATAGTTGCCGCAAGAATTGCGCCCAATTGTGGCTGGGACCGGCTGCGTACATCAATCACGATTGTCGCGCCAATTGCAAGTTTTTGGCCACCGGCAGGGATACGGCGTGTGTGAAGGTTTTGCGCGACATCGAGGTGGGTGAGGAGATAACCTGTTTCTATGGCGAGGACTTCTTCGGGGACTCCAATCGCTATTGCGAGTGCGAGACGTGCGAACGCCGTGGCACTGGCGCCTTTGCCGGCAAGGATGATGGCCTGATGTTGGGTCTCAGCATGGGACTCGGCTTGGCCACCAGTGGACCTGGTAACAATGGTGGCTATCGCCTGCGGGAGACGGACAATCGGATTAATCGCATCAAGAGCCGGGCCAACTCCACGAACAGCACCTCGAACAGCAATAGCAATACAAACGATTCCACTGGCACCAGCGAGAGTAGCAGCACGAATGGATTGGTGGTCTCTGGAGGAGCAGCGCCAGCAGCAGCTGGAGGAGGAGCAACCGGTGCAGCAGGAGCTGCAACTGGAGCTTCAGTGCCTGTGGCATCGCAGCCATCAACTGGCGGAGGCAAGGAGGCCACCGCCACTGCCCCCGTCTCTCTGCTCGAAAAGAAACTTCCGAATGTTGTCGTTTCCCCGCTGACCATGAAGGAGCTGCGCCAAAAGGGCATGACCAAGTACGATGCCGAGATGATAATGGCCAATGCAGCCTACCAGCAGCAGCACCATCATCAGCATCATTTCCATCACCACCATCATCATCATCACCATCACCACAATCATGGCCAGCATGCAAGTACTGGAGCCGAGGCCACAGCGGCTGTGCAGCAATTGGCCGCCATGCAGAAGCCAGGTGGAGGAGGAACAGGAACTGGGACTGGAACTGGCGCAGGACCTGGAGTTGGAGCCACAACAGTGGGTGGCAGCGTGGCCGGCGGAGCGGGCTCCGAGGTTAATGGTGGTCGCTCCAGCAGTCTCCGCAAGTCGATGCGTGTGAATAGCACCAGCAGCAGCATCTCCACAGCCTCTACGGACGAGGTGGTGGCCGCCCCGGTGGTCGTGCCTAGCGCTATTCCGCTACCCACCAAGGCGCCGGTGGTCCTTGTGCCCCGCTGCAAGCCCGCCCAGATGGCTATTGCCGCACTGCAACAGCGACAGCAGCGCCAGCTGAGACGCAGTGAACGCCAGAAGGAGAAGCTCACGGACGGCGAGAGCAGCGACACCGGCAGCGAGCAGCAGCAGCAGCAGCAGCAGCAGCAGCTGAAGAGGGAGCAGAATCAGCCGGATCAGCAGCAGCTGCCGCCCAAAATGTTTATCCTGGCGGAGGAATCACCACATCCAGAGAAGACACATCCGGAGGAGAAGCAAAAGGAGCAGCAGCAGCAGCAAGAGAAGCGTGTGACGCGAAATAGTGCGGGAAGAGGAGGATTGGTAGCCAGATTAGCCACTGCCCATAACAATAACATTGCAACCACAACAAACAGCAGCAGCAGCAGCAAAGCAACAACGATTACAAATTGTAATAATCATAATTGTAATAATAGCAGTAGAATTAATCATAATTCTAATCTTAGCGGTAGACTTAGTGTTAAATCGAAGAAGCCAGCACCAAGTGAGGCCTCGTCCACACCCTCATCCACATCCACATCCTCAGAAAATCAGCCACAGCAGCATCAGCAGCAGCAGGCAACGCGTCGCAGTCGCAGCCAGAGTCCCGCCTACAAGAAGAACCTTTTGGCCAGCTTCGATCCCGATCCTTCGATCAAGGACAAGCAAAAGCAAAGGGACGAAGGAGGAGCTACTAATCCACCGGTCAAGCAGAAACGCAGTCGCAGGGCAGCTGCTTTGGCGGCCGCGCAAAGTATCCACTGCGAAGCGTTGGGCGGATTCTCATCGGGATCTACTGGTGGCCAGCGCAAGAGAGCAACACAGGCGGCAGGAGAAGCTGTCACTGCCGCTGCCACTGCCACTGCCACTGCCACCTCATCCTCCACCGCCTCAAGCATCAGCAATGTGGAACCCCTGCTAAAGACCCCAGAGCGCAGGTTGAAACTAACACTACGCATGAAGCGTTCGCCGATTCTCGACGAAGTTATTGAGCTCGGAACGAGTCTAAGCAACGGTGGCGCTGGCCGAAATGCAGCGGGCTCTCATCGCGGAGGAGGATCGGGAGGAGAAGGCTCAGATAGAGCTGCGCTAAATCTAACCGGCAGCAGTTCGAATGGCATTGAGTACGAGATCCTGCGCATGGAGGGCATTTCCGAGCATGGCAACGATGATGACGACGATGACCAGGAGGAGGAGGAGGAAGAGGACGAAGACGAGGAGCCAGCTGTCGAGGAAGAGGAGGAGCCGCCGCCGCTGAAGGAGGAGGAGGAGCAGCTAGTGCCTACCAGGAAGCAAAGAAAGAAACAGCGCAGCCGAAGTAGGAGCAGCCAACGCAGATCGCCGGCGCCCAGCAGCAGCAGTGTATATGGCACACCGCAGAAGAAGCGACTCCGCCTGATCTTTGGCAACGAATCCCACACCATAGACATTCCACCAGCAGCAGCAGAGGGCGCGGGTAGCAGCGGCATGGATGACCTAAACAGCAGCGGAGGCGGTGGCGATGAGTCCTTTAATGTCTCGTATGCCAGCAGCACTAGTTTGACGGTGAACACATCCTCCAGCAGCACCAGCACTTCGTCAGGCGGCGGCGGCGGCGGAGGTGGAGGTGGAGCCACTTCATCATCTGGCGAGGCAGTGGACTCCTCCTCCACAGTGAGCGGTGGGCCAACTACCATTGCTGCGCAATCGCCCTCATCCACGACCAGCAGCTCCTTTCAATCGGCCTGCACTTCGACCACCAACAGCAACAGCTACTTTCCCAATGGCAAGCAGCAGCGTGGAGCCGGCGAGGATTCCTATGCGATGCACTACTACCAGCTGGGCAAGTTTGCCGGCACCTCGAGTCCGGGACAGGGACAGGCCATTGTGAGCAGCAGCAGTGGTGGCTCCTCAGGCGGCGGCAGCGGCGGTGGAGGAGGAGGCGGTGGTGGTGGTGGCGCTGGATTCCTGAGCATGCCCAAGCACACTTTCGGCACCTGCGCTCTGCTGGCGCCCACAAGTTTCGCCAGTCTGCAGAATCAGCCGCAGATGAACCAGCAAAAGTCCAGCGGCGGAGGAGTAGGAGTGGTGGCCACATCCACGTCGACAGCGCCAGCCGCCTCGCATCATCATCATAACAACCATCATGGCCAGAAATAACCAACGACTGATCTCCAAGCAAATTGACTAAGCACAGCTGCCATTGCCAAGAGAAGAGGATAAGGAACGACGAGGAGGAGGAGGAGGAGAAGTAGGTGGAAAATCCAGGACAGGAATATGGATAAGGATATGGGAGAGCACCAGGTGACGCAACGGATGGAGACTGGGGATTGTTACGCTGCTGGCGTCGTTGCCTCTGCTGCTGCTGAGCCTGTGAAGCCCCATAGAAAGCGTAGATTAAGAACTTAGTCCAAGTAGATCCTTGATATATCCTTGGTTTTTCCTATATATATTCAGGAAGCTAAACAAAAAACAAACAAACAGGCTGACAAACATTTTACAAATCGAATCCGGATATATATATATATACCTGATTATAACTTGATTTTTTTTTTTGCTTTCTTTTCTATTTCTCTCTTTTTTCTCTTTGTGATTACTCCCCAATACTTCTCTGCATATCCTTTGTGTCCTCTATTTTGTGTTCGCGTTGCATGTTGCGTGTGTGTGTGTTTGTGTTTGGTGTGCTTTTCTTTTTGCAGGTGGAAATGTAAAGCTTAAAAGTAGGAAAAGGTCGGAGGAAAATGCAACAGCGTGTTGCAAGTACGACGGCAACAACAGGAGCAACTGCAACAGGAACAGCAGCAGCAGCATTGGCATCGCCACCAGCAACACTAGCAGCAGCAGCAGCAACATCTTCAGCAGCAGCAACAGCAACACCAGCAGCAATTTGATAGTTAAAAAGCTAAGAATAGAGTTAAATCGCATACAAATCATGTACAGTTGAGAGATAACATAGCCAGCAGGATGTGCAGTGAGCCCGGGAGCCATTATTTAAAACAATAAACAATACAACAAATGTGGAAGGATTTAAGAACCATATTCTAAATGCAATGCACACAGACACAACAACAACGCAATTAGCAGCGGTTTTAGACGCCTTACAACCTAACGTTAACTTTATATAAAGCAAACAACAACCTTATATTTACAAAAAAAAAACAAAACCAATAAATATTTAAAGGATACTTTAGAAAATCCCACAAAAGCCAACAACAAAAAACAATAGTGCAGCGGCAGCAGCAACAACAACAAGAACAGCAATATATAAACAACTCAATTAAGTAATTAAATATATATATATACATATATATATACAACAAATTTAACATTAATAACAAATCGAAAAAAGAAGTAGAAGAAAAGAGGGGATAAAGCGAAACTTAGCAAATCATAAATTTTCACATAACAAAATACAATGTATATAAACAAAAAAAAAAAGAAAAACACGGAGAATTAAATTATAAAGCCAGCGAAAGCAAAAATGATTAAACCGAACATACAAATAAAACTGCTAAAAACAATTTGATAAAAACTGGTGATTCAAGTGGTTCAGCTTCTACTTTACCATATATACTTGGTTTTCGCTCCAATCCAATCAGCTCACACACATGCATATACCTATATCATTTTGTTATCATCCCCAAAAACATTTTATCCCTATTTTCGTAGTGTCCTTGTTGTTGTTCTTTTAAAAGTTTAGTTTTCAAGAACTAAAAAATCAACCACTCTCACACACAAACGAAATGTACTTGGCCCACACACACACACACACCGATTCGATTATAATTTTATTACCTATAGTAATAAATGATAAATATAT
The DNA here is from genome assembly GCA_037075245.1 of Drosophila mimetica. Classification (NCBI taxonomy): domain Eukaryota; kingdom Metazoa; phylum Arthropoda; class Insecta; order Diptera; family Drosophilidae; genus Drosophila; species Drosophila mimetica. Next base: position 24,193,258 of record JBAMCH010000005.1, on the reverse strand, counting down.
GATTTTTTAACGATATGATTATTTTTTGTTTACCTATAAGTTTAGTTGCTAGCATATATAATTAAACATTAATCATATTCAATATATATTATATATACTTTATTCATATGTGTAACTACTGTGTATTATTTTGTAAGCCACCAACAACAATTTCGGCAGCCACGGCCGCAAAACATTCATAATAAACTAAAAAAGAACATTTAGTTTTTACAAAATGCATGGTTTTTTCTTCTTCCTGTCGACAGTTGATTTTCTCATTATTCATGACTTGCTTCCCCATATATCTATATATATCTGTTGAACAAAGGACTTTTAGTGCATCACAATGTTTTTTTTTATTTTTTGTGTGATAATATGGTGATTTTTGCAGAGATTTTGCACAGAACATAGTTTCTTCATGGTTGGGTCTGCTTTTAGAGGTTTTCTATTAGAATTTTTAAAATTTTTTAAAGCTTGTTTTTTGTTTTCGGAACTCAACTATCTATAAAAATGGTTTATGAAGTCTATAAAGTAGTATTCCCCATTAGCCTTGCATGATTTTAAGGGACATCCCCCTTTTCAAGCCATTTCCAGGACCGAAAGGTATACATAGAAGTCTTCTCCATCTTCTACAGCTTTTATTTCTTGCGTTACAAAAAGGTCTGTTTGTTTGGGGCACAATCGGCGGGGGGGATTGGGAACTCGAACCTGAAGCTCGTTACCCCGCGACTTGCCCCATTCGCTTAAGATCTAAGAAGGTATTACATGTTTCAAGTGTCCCTATGAAGCAGGCTTTTGCAGCGGGGGTTTCAATGGTGTGTGTGGGGGGGGTTTATGTGTTATGTGCTGCTCCTGGGGGGATGGATTTGGGGTGTGCGAGATTTTAGTGGCCGTACTTCTGGAAGTCCCATTCGCGGTTGTCCAGGGGGCAGACCTGGCGGGTCTTCAGCCAGCGGGAGATGCAGTGGAAGTGGAAGGCGTGGTTGCAGACGCCCCAGGCCACGGTGCACTCCTCGCTGGTGGCGGACGCCTGGTTCGCCTGGCACTCGATGCACAGGTCCATGATGTGGTTGCGGCAAATGGCGCAATTGTCCACCACGATGTCTGTGGGGGATTGGAAATGGATTATTCACCTGACCACGGAGGACTTGAAACCTAGTGCATTACTCACCCCAGGCCCATAAAGCCACAGCGTTCCACTGATATTTGTTGAATTTTCCGGGGAAAAGGGAGGAAGAAGAAGAGAAGAGTTTATCAATGATATATTCCCCAATGCCAATGACCTAGCTGATTTGCCTCTTGGCTTTTTGCTCGACACCTACCTTCTTCACCTCGAAGCGCTTCTTCTCGCCCTTGCTGCTGCTCGATGGCACCTCGAACTCTTCCTCATCTACCTCCATTGTTTGGCTGTTTATCGTGAATTTTCCTGATTACTGAGAATTTGCAATTTAATTTATTGGGAATTCGCGTTTTTTGCCAGTTCCGTTTCGATAGACTGAGTTATCGAAAATGGTGTGCCTGCCAGTGTGACCGTCGGCTGTCAGTGCGAAATACTCGATATTTGGGTAGACATATATCGATAGTTTTTTATTTTTTAATTAAAATTATTTTATTTTAGCAATAATAATTAAGAAATTCATTAAATTAATAATATATTTCTACAGCTCCCCCAATTCTAAAAATTTCAACACAATTACTCACTTTTAAAGAATTATAAATCGAATTTTAGAACTTTATAAGAATTACGGGTTTAATTTAGAAAAAGGATGTTTAGATTTCAAAAAGTTCGATTTTATTAATTTGTATTTCAAAAATGCCAATGTATTTTCTTATTCTATTATATCCTAAAAAATTTTCGAATTAGCATTTATTCATTATTAACTAGTTGACGACAAAATGGCCTATTTAATAGGAGTAAAATAGCTTAAATTATTTGCATGTTTAGTACTAAGATTCCTTATAGAATATTCATAAAATCTGGCTGACTTTCGAGTATTGGGAAGTAATGATTTTGAGTGTTTCATACAATACAAATTTAAAAATACAACATACATTTTTCAGACGCACTTCTATATTTTCCACTCAATAAATTAGATTATTCAAATTCAGGACTCTGGTCTTCTTCTTCAACTTGCCCTTGGGCCGCCTTTCCTGCTAGGAGGCGCTGCCGCCCGACTTGTGCCCGCTCCCCTTTTCCCGCTTCACCACGGGCAGTCGCGTCCAGATATAACCACCAGATCTCTGGGCAGTGTACTCATCAACATCCGGCAGCGGGAACGGGGTGCTGCGATCGAAGTAGTAATTGCTGGGCGCATGCATCACGAACTCCAGGTAGCAGAGCTTACGCGATAGCTCCTCATCGGGCCCTAAAGGATGGGAGGAAGAGATTAATATTGGTCTACAGTTCCCCTGCGGAGCAGACATACCAATCAGGTAGGTGGCCGGATCGAATCCCTCCTGGGGATCGGGGCTATCCTGGGTGGGAATCAGCCAGGTGAGAAAGGCGGACTTCTCGCAGTAGGCGTCCACCAGCAGTCCGCGTATCTGCGCGTAGTACAGATTCTGATCACTATCCACGATGCTGACGATATCCCCGATTTGCATATAGCTGCCCTTGTAGAAGAGGCTCTTCACGAACCTGGTGCAGGCCTGCACCTTTGGCGTCTTCTGTGCTGGCCTCTTGAACAGCGTGCGACGATTCCGGGCTCCCGGGGCTCCGCCACCTGGGCCCGCTGGACCGGACTTGCCGTGCTTGTTGGTGTTACTGGGATGGGCACCAGCGCCCGCGAGATGTATGGAGCTGCCGGTGGAACCATTCGGTCCATTGTTGTGGCCGTTCGACTGGCTATTGCTGGCGCTGCCGCCGCCGGCATTTCCCTTGCCCGTTTGCTTGGCCTTGAAGCGCGTGCTCTTCCGCAGGCGCTTCATTATGGTCGGCGTGCGCGTGGCAACCTGGTGGTGGTGTCCCGTTCCATTCAGACTGCTGCGGGTGATCTTGCCAGCTGGCCGCGGGCTGGGATTCAGCGGTGGCGCCTCCGGTGAACTGGGCGGGATTTCCTCTTGGGACTGCTGCGATGGCTTCAGTGGCTTGTCCTCCTCGTCTTCGATTTTAATGGCTGGCGGAGGGCTGCGTGGCTGTACGACTGGCTGTTCCGGTGGCTTTTGGTCCTGGTCCTGGTCCGCCAACTGCTCCTCCTCCTCCTCCTTCACCTCTGGTGGCTGCGTTTGGGACTCCTGCGGCTGCTCCATCTCGTCAATCGTGGGCATGCGCTCGTTGGTGGTCAGATCGTTGTCTATCTCCATGTCCGTCGTGGAGTCCTTCGGCGTTTCGCAGGAGCTGGAAGGGGCAGCGGGGGGAGCAGGGGGATTGTCAGTCGCCGGATCCAAATGTTTAGGTGTCTCCGCTTGGAGGAGATCTTCGGCGGGGGATTCCTTGTTGCCGGGACTCTGGGCGCTGGGATTATCGCACTTGCCGGCCTCGCTGGCCATCTGGTCGGGATCGGTGGACATGGCTAATCCGTGGGCCGATCGGCAAGCCCTTTATTCAGATTTTCAACGCTTTTTAAAAATACTGTGATACTTTTCAACCACCTCACCTCGATATCGATTGACGTTCGCTGGCCGCTTATCGATAGGCCTGGCACCAACCGATATCGGACAATCGAGAGCCATTTGAATTTAGTGGGAAAAAAACCGTTACACCATCTGGTCACACGAAAAAAAAGTAAAATAATAATTTCAACACGGATACGACGAAATGGATTTCGGGGCGCTGCTGAACTACGCGAAGAAGAAAAACGATGCGGCGACCAAGGACGAGGTGGGTGTCCAGGTGTCCGGGTGGCCCACACCTCCCCGGGAGTCCCGGAAGCAGGGGAACTCGGGGATGGATCGCCACCTGCGATGACCCCAAAAACCAGATGGAACCCCATCTCTACCAAGACCATGTTTGCATCTTTTCAGGGCACGGGACAGGGCAAATACTACAGCACCAAGTATGCGCCGCCCAAGAAGGAGTCCAAGGAGTCCAAGCAGCTGTCCAACAACATCCAGAAGTTCCTGCGCAAGAAGGAGGCCGAGGAGGCGGAAAGGAAGCGCGAGGAGCGCCAGAAGCTGAACGAACTGCTGGCCAAAAGGGACGAGAAGTCCAAGAACAAGATACGCAAGATGCTCAAGGTCACCAAGTCGGCCAACAAGTCCGTCTTGGAGGATGCCAAGGATTGCGATGGCGCCGACGGAGTCCACGAGGCGGGCGAGGGTCAGGGCGATGACTATGGCTATGTGTCCAACGAGGCCAATGCCTTCTACGAGAAGTACATCGAGAAGGTGCGCGATGTGCAGGAGGACAAGGGTTTCGCGCCCAGCAGGCCGCAATCCCTGCGAGATCTCTCCGGGACCAAGGAGCGCGTGAAGGCGGCCATCACACGGGAACGGGAGGAGGCCCGGAGTCACACGCGTCAGAGGAGCAGCACCAGTGGCAGCACTTCCTCCTCATCCAGCGCCTCGGCCAAGTCGAAAGATCCCAATGTGGCCCGCTCCTACAGCACCTCCAGAACCCTCTACGATCCGGAGGCCGAGAAGCGGGAGGAGGAGCGCAAGAAGCGGCAGGAGGAGGAGCAGCGCAGGGCCAAGGTTAAGCGACCCGCCCAGCCGCCGCCCATGGACTTTCAAGCCCTCCTGCGCTTGGCCGAGAAGAAGCAACACGAACCCGTGGTCTTTGAGCCCGAGAAGAAAAAGGAAACGGAGCGTTTGCTGTCGGCCCGTGAGAAACGCGAAATGGAGGAGCGCCAGCGGCAAAAGGAGCAGCGCGCCCTGCGCGACAAGATGCGGGAAGCCGAAAGCAAGGAGGCGCCCAAAGCCACGGGCACCAATCGCATGGAGCCCAACGGTCGCATACCCAAGCTGAATCAAGGCAAGCCAGCGAATCCATCGAGTGAGAGCTTCAAGAAACCCTCAGCCCCACCAGCGCCAGCGAAAGGCAGCTCAAGCTCATCCAGCTCATCTAGTTCCAATTCCCATTCCTCTACTAACCGTAGTCCTGCCTCAAGTATAAAGCCCGCCAGTAAGACAGCTCCCTTGGCCGCCAAGCCAGGAGCGGCTACATCGGCGGTGGGGAAACCCAGCTCTAGTTCCAGCCGAGTGGCTGCTCCGGCTCCCTCCAAGAATCCCTATGCGGCGGCCGTCAAAAACGGAGCTGTGCGGGAGTTTCCACCCAGGGATCGGCCTGCTGCCGCTGCCTTCCCATCCAGAGATCGTCCAGCTGCTCCGGCGGCGGCCGGTAAAACGCGACAATTTCCGCCAGCGGATGTCCAGAGATCGTCGGGCGGCAGGCAATTCCCGCCCGCGGATGTCAAGAGACGGAAACCCCAAGAGCAGCCAGGCAATAAAAGTAAGAAAAACACTTGAAACCAAATCAAGAGTAGATATTAATCTCTAAAAACTCCCTTTCTAAGGACGCATTTATGACGACGAAGATGAGGACGAGTACGATTCCGAGTTGGACGACTTCATTGATGATGGCGACTGCGAGGAGGATATATCCTCGCACATCCGCGACATCTTTGGCTATGATAAGCGGCGCTATCGCGGAATGGACGACGACGATCGGGGGATGGAGTCCAGTTTTGCGCAGATGCAGCGGGAGGAGTTCATCAGCAAGAAGTTGGGTGAGTTATTGAAGTCCAAAACCTATGCAAAGAGAAATCCCAGCTAATAAAATGTTTCTTTTAAAGGAATGCAAGAGGATCTGGAGGATATGCGCATGGAGGCGGCGCACAAAAAGCAAAAAATGGCCAAAAAGCGATGCAAACGCCTCGATGACGACGACGATGATTAGTCGCTTTGGAGTCGGCGGGCTTTGCAAATCTCAAATATCCGTAATGCGACCTCAAATATGTTATCTTATCGGATCATCTGAGGGATGATGACTCGGGGTCGAGCGATGCTGAATCCAGGAGCTGTGCCTGTTGAGTTTACATATATATCTGGAGATATTGTTTAACTAATTAATTAATGTGCCCTAGTTTACCATAAGCACACATACCCAAAACACACACGCCTGCCACATACACATATATATAGTATACACGAGGTATGTGCGCCTATATATAGACCATCTATAATCATCTATTTTTGCTATCTAAAAACGGAAACTTACAGAAAATGAAGCTAACTTCGGGTAGCCGATCTCTCTTCCATTATAAATATACCACTCGAAAAAAGGGTATAAATATATTTCACTTTTGTTTCGCTAGGAATGAGAATGCAAATGAAATTCGTCGATTGAGCAATTGGTTTAATGACCCTAGGGCTTTGAACCCTTCGAAAAGAGAGCTTTGTTACCTTGAAACGGAATTCGTCATTCTCAAAATCACAAACCAGTTTTCGCCCTATATTTTATATACTCGTTTTGGTGTTTAGTTAGGTCCAAATAAACATTTATAGATTCAATTGTATACCCTGATATTTGTAATTTGGAATTACTAAACCGGAAACTGACTCATGACGATGCATGTGACATCGGTTGGTTGCTTATTTAACCTATTTTTATACACTTCAGAGTTGCGTTTTTAGTTCTATAATAGCTATCATAGAAAATTAATAGGAAATACGATATATTTTCGTAATTTTGTTAATCAACACATTTAACTCGAGATATCTTTTCGAGGATTTCGAATTATGTTTAAAATTTAATCGGTATAAACACGACGTTAGCTTCCTGTCCTGTTATAGAGTGAATTTAAATATTAATGCCTGCATTTGTATATTTCTATAATAAACGAGATCTTTTATAAGTGAATATATATTTTATAAATCAGCTTTGCAAGTGAAATTTGTGCTATATGTTTCCCTTTAACTAGAATTACGTGAAGAGATTCCTAAAAACAATCAATTTTAATGGTTAACAACAAAAAATCTCATTACAAACGAATTCTTACAGTACAGAACAAATTTCAGTGGCTTAAAAACGAAAGTATTAATGGACACCACACAGTATAAAGATCCCACGGTGGTTTTTCCATTCTTTTAGATGAGATGAACAGCCCTAATCCACTCGATCTGGCTCCACGACCACGGCGCTACCCACTCTCCTTCGATCGCAGACGGGATGCGGTTCGCTACCCAGGATTCCGATGGCCGTCTGGGCGGAGTAGGCCTTGTCGTCCTCCAGGAACTTGATGTCGTGACCAATGGCCCGCAAATAGGCCACCGTGTGACGTGGCACATCGGGCTCCATGTCGATGTGCATCGGCGCCAGCTGGTGATGCAGACGACCCGTGTTCACCGCCTTCTCAATGGGTTCGTGCAGCACAAAGTACCGCAGGATGGTCTGGGCCACCGAGGTGGTGATCTTGGAGCCACCGGCGCCGCCCACAATCAACTTCACATTGCCATGGGCATCCAAAACGATGCTGGGACACGTCGAGGACATGGGCCGTTTGCCCGGCTTGATGAAGTTGGCCGGACTGGCGGGTATGCCGTAGGTGTTGATCTTTCCCGGCGTACTGAAGTCGTCCATCTCGTCGTTCAGAATGAAGCCCGTCTGGCGGGATCGCACCTTGGCGCCCAGATGGCTGTTGATTGTGCTCGTCACCGAGATGGCATCTCCATTGGGGGCCAAAACGGAGATGTGCGCCGTGCCATGATCCTCTTCATTGGCGAAATTCGCCCCGTAGTACGCCATATCCTCGAACGTCCTGTCGTCCATGATCAGTTTACGGATCTCCGCAGCGAAGCTGGGATCAACGAGGTTTTCGTAGATCTCCTGCACGTCCGGTTCGAAGTGGACGTCACCCAAGTTGGTGCGATGCCCGTAGGCGTGCTTGAAGGTCTCGATCAATCGCTGCCAGTACCTGTCCGTATTCGTCGTGTACAGCGGCTCCATCACGTTCAGGATGAAGGTCAGCACGGCTCCGCTGGTGGGCAGTGGCGAGGTGATCAGGTCGTAGGCCCCAAAGCGAGCATGCAGCGGCATTTCCCAGCGAACACTGCAAGGATTCAGATCGAATTTATTCGGATTTTAGATATGAACTGTGGATATTAGATATTAACTGTTAAAGTTTAAAAAGTCTTGATTCCAGGGACCAAGAATAATGTAAAGGTAGGCAAAATAATATATACGATTATCGATTATAATCTCTTTATAATATTACCCTTCTTGTAAACCTAAAAATTTAATTTTTCGTAAGACTACAAAATTATTTGCTCAAGTTGTAACAAATTCAGGGTCACCACCCTTTGACTAAACCTAAAAATATGATTTTTCGCAAGACCATGGACAGTGTAAATTGATTTGTTTAGTGATTATTTAATTTATAATATGAATTGCTCAAGTTTGTGAAAACTTCGGGGTCACCACCTTTCGATTAAACTTCAAAATGGCTGATAAAATATGATTTCTTGTAAGACGATGAAAAATGTAAATTAATTTTTGGAGTAGTTGATGGATTTCTAATATTATTTGCTCAAGTTTTTGAATATTCTGGGTCACCACCCTTCGACTAAGCCTAAAAATGTGATTTTCCGCAAGACCACAAACAATGTAAAATAATGTATTTAGTGTGTAATTAATTTCTAATATTATTTGCTTAAGTTTTTGAATATTCTGGGTCACCACCCTTCGACTAAACTTCAAATTAAGTAATTTCACAATTAACTCACTCGTATTTCTGCAGATCCTCTTCGGTGATGATGCCTCCCATGGCCTGGATGTCCTCGACCAGCTTCTTGCCCACCCGGCCGCCGCCGTAAATGACCTGTGCGCCCTCATTGGCGATGATCTCGAGGGTTTCGGCCAACGTGTGACGGTACATGATCTCGCCCGTCTTGTAGACCTCATCCGTTTTTGGATTTATGAAAATCTCCGCCATGGACGGTTCGCTCCGGATGCGCTCCTCCTCGCGCTGCAGCACTCCTGCCAGATATCTGGACACCAGGATGCCGTGTCGGCAGAGATCAATGGTCGGCTGGAAGAGCGTTTTCCACGGCAGTCGGCCGTATTTGGCGTGCAGCTTGGAATACCCATAGATCTCACTGGGAACCGCGCAGGATAGTGCTCCCGTGATCTCCTTGCCCACGAACATGTCCTGCGTGGCCGCCGCCGGTGCCGTTTCCCTGGCAATCAGGGTCTCCTTGTGATCCATTTCCTTCGAGTAAATGGTGGCCACAAAGCCGCCGCCCACGCCCAAGCTGTGCGGCAACATGACGCCCTCGCACAGCATGGTGGCTATGGCCGCATCCGCCGCCGATCCGCCGATGTCCAGCATGGTGCCACCGATCTCGGCACATCCCACGCCGTTCGAGGCAACGGCGCCCATGCGACGCGGCTCCTCCGCCTTGTCCCGCAGCCCGAAGACCAGGCCCAAGGTCACGCCCACGGCGGCCACCACCAGGATGATCCAGCAGACGGCATACTTCTTGCAGCATCTGAAAGAACAGGAATCGAGTGGATGGTTAGTGCTTGAATATAGATTATATTTCAGTTGGTAAGTGCGATCTAATCGGGGGCGGGTAACACTTGCCGTCTAATAGGTCACCATACCCGACTAATAGGTCACCAAAGGCGTCGAACACCTCTCCATACAACATGTTATATCTGTTCTCGTTGGCATATGGACTCAGCTCCCAAAGGGTGCTGCGATCGAAAGGCTTTACTAAGCTCAGTATTCATATTATCAAAATAGTTTTCAATAATAGGAAAATACAACACATTTTGTAAGGATGTAAAAAAAATTTTTTTTTTTCCGAAATTTAGTTTTTAAATAGATGTACATTTTCCTTTCACTTGCTTTTTTTAAGAAACGTTTTCTTTTATCTCATTTAAACCCTTACTTACAACATTTTTTGAGTGTATCCTTAAGACTACGAACTTAAATTAAATCGAAACAGGTAACAAAAAAATACTGCAAAATCGCCGAGGCCGGAATTAATTAAATGGCCATCGGACGGCAACGGGCGCCTTATATATCCATCCGGTTATCTGGGTTTCCAATTGGCGATAAGACAGCAGAGTCCATCAAAATCCGTATCCAAATCCGTGGCTACGTCAGAAATAGAAAGTTTGGGGCTGACTAAGAGGCCGGCAAAAACCAAAGAAACGAAATCAGAAGTCGCGCCTTAATTGTATATTATATTCATTTATCTGGCAGGTGGCGATAAGCCGATTTAAGGTCAATCTGGAATGTTTTTCTTGGCTAAAAATAGGGGGCCGTGCAGGAAAAACTAATTAATATCAATGAGCAATAACAGGGCACGATAAGGAAACAAGTCTGCTGGACTTTAACCTTGTACTTGGCAAGTAAATATGGATTTAGTGTATCTTGGGGTATTTCTCTAGGTATTTAAGTTTAAACTAGACATTCAAAATAACGGATAGTTAGCGGTTAACAAAGTCTGGCAACGCCAGGCAGAAAATATATGTAAATATATATCGACAAAATATTGAAAATATAATTTTGAACGTTAAATTAGTATACATTTATATCAATTATAATAAAAACACAAGCTTAAAGAAAAAATTTTAGATCAGAAATAGTTAAAAAATTGTATCGATTTAAACCACTGTTCAAATATCGATAGTTCAAATATCGACTGTGGCTCCAAATACCGATATAATATCGATACTTCTGGCCATCTCTAGTATTGCGCTCGCACGGTCACACTCGACTCGAATATAAATGAAATGAAATCGTTTTTTTTTGTAAAATAAAATCGGCTGGGATATTTGTGTGTAGTGTATATATGTTCAATATCCAATCAATGTAAACGTGTATCGTGAAAATAATGAATGAAAATCGCGGCGGAAAATGAAACGTGAGTGGTGGTTGGGAAAGCGAGTGGGAAATGCGAATTGAAAACGCAACCAAAAAACCAAAGCCGAGTTTTTACGCACACCAATGCAGCGCTTTAATGCTGCACATATGCAAATGTGTTTGTGTGTTTGCCCAAGAGTGAAATATATATGTAGATTTTTTCTAAGCGAAAACTAATTGGAATGGCAAACGGTAAAAAATAACACAAGGATAACTGTGCAAGTGTGCGTGTGTCTTGTAAAAGCAAACTTTTTCTTTGAGTGCAGTGTCTTTTTTTTTATTTATTTCTTCTTATTGAGGCTGCAACGCCCACTGATTTTGTCTCTCGAAAAAAGAGAAGAAAAAGGGCAGAAAGAAGTGGGAGGAGAAGAAGAAGTGAAAAACAAAAAATAAACTAACAACAACAACAATTGTTAAAGGAATAGAAATCTTGCTCTTTTTCCCTGTCGGTGTGTGCTGCTCTTTGTGTGCGTGTGTGTGTGGGTGTGTGCGACGCTTTTGTTGTCGTTTTGATAAAAACCGAAAAACGAGAAAATCTCGAAGAAAATTCTTTGCGTCTGCGCCTCCAAAACAAAAAAAATCATTGCAAAAACAAAAGACCAGCAAAAACAATTTCGGCCTTGGCTAAAAGGCAATAAAGTAAAAGAAAACAACAATGTAGCAGGGCAGCGAAAAAAACACACACATACAAGTGCATTTGGAAAGGGCAAAAGCACAACAACAACAAGAGCATCTGCAACCGGAAAAACAACAACAAAAAACCACAACAACCACAAATACAAGTGCAAGTGCAACCGGTTATTTAACCGCTTATTTTGAACCCAAAATCCAATTGGAAAAATATTTAACCGCTTCTTTTTAATTGGAAAGTGGTTTTGACATATTTCTTTAATTCGGTTATTTCAAGGTTTTTATTTTTAATTTTTAAGAATATTAAAATTTTTTTTATTAGTTTGTTTATGATCAAAGTTATGCATTTAAAAATTTTAAAATGTCCTTCCTAGGGTTAAAGCATACATATTGCAATCGCAAAGGCCAATAAAGATAAATTTTCCAAGATAATTTATGTAAATATTTAATCTGATCAATGTTCATATCCCTTTAGTATCAAGATTCATAACTTAGTGATAAGCTATGGTTTTTACAATATATTTTACAACAATAGATTGCTGAAATAAAAAAAAATCACCGCATTGCGATTTTTTAAAAATGATTATTTACTTATCTATTAGATACCTAGTTGGTATCCGTAGAATTTCCCAAAAACTCGGGGTAATCTTTCTACATCTTTCACAACCCAAAAAGGGTTTTCTACCTACAAGATGGTCTTGTAACCCAAGTTACTAGTTTAGTGCTTCAGAGTCCCGGCAGCCCTGAGTTTTTTTTTTCTCCCCCGTAAAACGAAGGGCCCTCAAAGAGCACTCCTCATCGAGGTGCTCTTGCTGTTGTTGTTTTTGGCTGTGCGGCGGCTGTCTTGGCTGCCCACACGCAAGGATATTCAAGATTTCAAGCCTTCAACTGTGACGCACACAGCAAAAGACACAAAAAACAAGAAAAATGAGACAAAAAGACACACAGATACTGAAACGCACACACACATTCTTGCAGGCGGTGAAGGCGACAACGCACAACTGGGGCTCGTTGTTACATAAAAGGCAACCTCGCCCTCTCTTCGTCATCATCTCGAAGAATTATCATCATCATTAATACAGCATCATCGAAAACCGCATCTCTGGGTTGAGGAATAAGTGCAGGCAGAGCAGGCGAATCGAAGAAGGAGGAGGAAGAGGAGGAGGAGGAGAAGGAGCAGCTCCTGGTCACGATGAGCGTCTTCGACGACTTTCAGCGCTTGTGGATGCAGCGCTTCCCGCAGAGCTCGCTATCCGACGCCTGGGAACAGGATGTGCGGGCGAGTCTCGAGCGGCACAAGCTGCGCATCCTCGAGCTGACCAAGGAGCTCGAGCAGGAGACCCTCTATGTGGAGTACCTGGAGCGCCTGCTGTCCGACGTGGAGAAGTATCGCGCCTCTGGCGGGGATCCCACGGCCCTCTTTGAGGCGGCCAGCGGAAGTGGTGGTGCTGGTAGTGGTACCAACAATGGCAGCACCACCAATGGAGCAACACCAGGAGGTGGCACCACCAATGTGGACAAAGAGTTTGTGAGTACCTAAACTATTAGTTGCTAACTATATCTATATCTTAAGCTATAATATCTCAAAAATCAGAATATCCAAGGAAAATGTTGAGTTTACTAAAGGGATTTCTTACTATATATATTTTAATTCAATAAGAACTATAAAATGTATATCATAGCTATTAAAATCAAGAAAAATCCATTACATAAATGATATAGAAGTTTTCCAAAATGTATCTAACTTTGTTTCAGGTTATCATGTTGTCTTTCAGAATTTAAAACCCATGGGGTTATTCCAAATAATGGTCTTTCATACGAATTGAATAGTTCAAGAACCATTCCGATAAGCCCTATATACACAAATATTTCGAATCCATTCATTATATTTTTAACGATTGTTTTTTTCCCAAGTGAATTCACTGTAAAATCTTCCCCTTCCTCGTGAGTAATACTTTGGAGCCTATATAGCCTTCTCGTTTTGGATCGACAAGGGCTGGGGTATTAGTACCAGGCGCTCAGCTTTGAGCAGTAGGTTCTTTCTTTGGTTTCAATTTCTTTCGCAAATGTCATTGCCTGCTTATCAATAGCGAGTGGAAAGCGGAGAGTCTCGGGGGCCAGCAAAGCTAGCGTACACATTTATAGAGCGGAGCATTCAAAATTATCGATAGAGAACTAGTTCAGAAAATGTTGTTTGCAGACATTAAGTTTTTACTTTGGGTCAAAGAAAGTTCCGGGTTCTTCAAGTTCAGGAGTAACATAACCTTCATTGCCTGAGATCGCCGAGTTTTATGGATCAGCTGCTTATTCTCTGACCCTGTATTAATACAGTGAAACTCTCATAGCACGAACTACAAACTGTTATCTTTAATTTTCTTAAAAATGAATTTTAGCTTGATTGAGAAGATACCTTTGATTATAATACTATACCTGATATTGAAAAATAGTTTTTGATCTTCTCATTTTTGAAGAAATCCCATTTTCCAATGTTAAATGGTAAAAATGTTATTCAATGGTAAAAATGATACGATAATATTATAATAAACGGATCATGATATATTTTAGCTTGATTGAAAAGATACATTTGATTATAATACATAATGATGAATCTATTTTGATCTTCAGATTTTTTGACGTTATTAATGGTATTATTGACATTATTCAATGGTAAAAATGATACGATAACGTAATAATCAACTGATCTTGTTATATTTTTTTTTTGATCCTTCGGCTTAGGAAAGTTCTGGTTACGGAAGTTGGACTGTATGTGTGTGCGTATGTCCATGGGCTCTACCACTTCTATAAGCACTCGTTCCGATATCTCGAAAAGCGGCCCCTTATCTACCCACACCACCGGTCTTTTTTCCATTTTTTTTTTCATACTGAACGCGGGTTTGTCGGGAGTGTGTGTTTTCTTTAGGTTTTTCGCGCTGCTGCTGGCGTCGTCGCTGCATATATTGTCATATATTGTCGCCAGTATAGTTTTGGGTGAATAACAGTGACGGGACAAACGGACGGATACGGATACGCGTCGAAACATCGAAATATCAATGTATCTAAATAGGAAAAGTGAAAATTCCGTATACGTTTCCCGCCGCTTGTGAGTTGTGTTGTTGACAACTGAGAGAAATAAAACAAAAGCCCAATTAAACACCTGCAAAAAAAAAAATACGGAGGGCAAACAATAACAAAAAATTACGTAAAAATTTTTATAATTTTTTTTTTTTTGCATTCGTAGAGCCTCGTCTTCCGTTTTTCGTGCGAGTGTGCGTGTGTATTTGTTAACGTGTTTTTTTCGGTTGACTCAAGTTTCGTGGTCGCCGCCTAGTCATCGTCACTAAGTCGTCGGATCGCCGCCCCTTTCTTTGCACCCCCGGGATTACAATAGGGTGCTACACTCCCTGCGGATTTGCGGTCGTCATATTTTTAAACCAAAACAAAGGGAAAATACGGAAAATAACGCAGCAAAGTGGCGCTGATTTGGGAGCATGGCTTCCTTTAAAGAGAAATTCAAATTATGGTCCAGAGGGGTGCGTAAATCGGTTAAGAACCTAGGAACTTAATGCCTAAATATACAATATAAAGAAATTCAAGGCGGAGAAAAAAAACAACTAACATCCGAAAGCTGCAACAATTGTTGCTGTATTATCACAAGTCGAAATCAATAAAAACTTATCGCAAAATGCCATATAACAAAGCGCACACACGTAGACGCCCCATGCCTATATCTTGGGGCCCCCTATATCTATGTACTTATATATAGTATATGAATATATATATATTCGTGTAGCCAAGAAATTAAGCAATAGCGGCTAAAAAAAAGAGAGTTAAGGCAGAGCACTTGGAAAAAATACAAACATACGGGACAGTTAAGGTTAAAATTATAAGGGTAATACTTTTACCAGGTCTCATAATAAACAGAAAATTTAACTAAAGGTTTATAAAATAATGGATTTTAAATGAAAAGGGGTTACTTATAATCTAAATTAATATAAGGCTGGTTATAAAAAATGTTCAGTAGGAAAATACACCCAAAACGGATTGACTTAAAAATCTAAAAAAAAAGATAAATTCGGAAATATTATTATAAAGTGCTCGGCTATAAAAATTTCGAAATAATTTCTTATAATTTTAAAGGTTCCCCTTTCTGTCAAGCGACCTAAATAAATCTATAAAATATTTCTTTGGCGATTATTTTGAATTCTACGCTTTTACCAATATTTTATCTCTATATTAACATATTCCAAATGCTATTGTTTTGATCTTTGCTGTTAAAAGACGGAAAAAAAAGAGCGTCGGGTGCTTGAAAAAGGCGTGAGCGACGCACAATGTGTCCGCTGATAAGCTGCAATCCATATCAATGGGGTCTGGGGACAAGAGAGCTCTGGGGGAAAACAAAAGAAAGGGGCACTTGTAGTTACATGCGGGCGACTTTTGGCCAGGAGATTGCGATTAAAACACCCCGAGCGATTTTACAATTTAGCAGTTGACTAAGAAAATGAAAAAAAAAGAAATAAGGGTAACAGCTGTTCTGAATTTAGTAATGGTATTTGCCAAAGCGAAAAAAGTCTTCATCATCACATTAGTAATTTAAGGCGGCTCCAAGAATTCAAAAATCAATATAAACATCTAAACAGTTCCAGAGAAAAACCTAAACATCCACAGATCTTAATTGCCTCACTTTGAATTGTCTCCGAAATTCCAAGTATTGAATCATATTTTTTTGGAAGTGACTTTTGTATCACAAAACCAAGTGCTGCCTTTAATTAACACACATTTGCATAACGGTTTTTCTCAGCTTTCTGGAGAAAATAAATATAATATCTAAAGTAGGGATTTGTAATAAAAAATAAAACATGAATTAAAGATTTATAATCTTTTTCAAGATTTTCCAGTGATATCTTATTTTTTTTTGAACCAGTGACGTTTGTCCTATTTGAAGGACAAGTGTCTCTGAGGGGTTAACCTGTCCATTACTCACCCGCACATTTATGAGAAAATGTGGCTTTGATAAGCTGCCTATGACCCCAAGTGTCTGCTAATTGAACAATATGCTAAGTAATTGTATCGATGCAGAGTGGAAAAAAGGGAAAGAAATTCGAGAAATGGGAAAGAACGAGAGCACACAGAGAGAAATGATTAGATATTAGATCATCTTAACTGATGTATAAATGTTTATTTTAAATATATCAGGTTTTATTTTCTTAATATCAATAAAAAACCGTTAAAGTGGCCTAATTTATTTACATTTAAATGCTGAATTTATAGGATTTTTTTAAAAAATAACTAGTCTGTTTAACTTACTTTTTTCTTTTTGATTAAAATACCTATATTTTTCTTACTATTAAACTTGTTCTCGCAGTGCAGAAAGCTCTGAGCGAGTAGCCATCGACCTTTCGGTCTGCAAGTCGCACTTGGGCACGCTTTCTTCATCGCTCCGCTTGGTCACATCCACAGCCACATCCACAGTAGTAGTCTATCCATCCATTTTGGCCACCACCCACTTGGATGCGATATCCCGCTACCCAGACAATTTTCGGTTGGCAATATTTCACTTTTTTCTTTTTTTCTATATTTTTTTTGGTAATAAGCGCGTTGTCTGGCCGCTGCTCTCTTTATTTATTTATTTTTTTACTTCATTTATTTGTTTGTTTCTGCTTACCCATGTAGTTTTCACTTTTTTCAAAGACCAAAAATTGTGTGGAAAGACATGAGACACGAAAAGTAAAAAAGAAAGATCCAACGCACGCACGCGTTTTGAGTTTGAGCCAAGTTTGTTGTCGGTTTTTAGCCATTTAAAGTGGAGAAACGGCTCGAATCGGAATGAAATTAAACGAAATGAAATGCGCTACGTGCTTGGAATCTCGATTGGGCAGAAAAATACAAAAAATTGGTACATAAAAATAGTTTGCAGAGGCGTTGGCGCCCTTTTGTGGGTATATGATATGCTATTTGCCTTGGGGATTAGAGTCCGCTTAATTAGCACTTGGCCGGGGAAATTGGCCAGAATCTGTTCTACTCTACACCTACTCCCGATTTGGTTCTGCAATCAAAGAATTCTTACCGATTTCTCCTCTCAACTTTTTTGCATATGTTAATTTAGCTTACTTATTCGGTAGCTTTTGCATAATTAAACTCTCTCTGGGGAAAGCATTCAACTTTGAACTCTGAAAAATAGTTGGAATTCTATTTTAGAATATTTCCATAATTTTTGAAAAATTAAATTAGATAAAATAATATATTAATATATTTTTGAACTGTAAAAAATGGTTAAAATTATATTTTCTTCTCCCATATATTTGAAAAAATTAGATAAAATAATATGTTAATGTATTTTTGAACTGTAAAAAATGGTTAGAATTCTATTTTCTACTCCCATATATTTTGAAAAATTTGATTATATATAAAAATAAGTTTAAAAAATTGAATTTTTGCATTTAAAAGTTATAATGGGTATAAACTTTAGACTATAAAGAGTAAGACTTTATTTTCTAGTATTCTGAAATGTAAATTCATTGGAACTCACTTGCTTTAATTGAGTTACATTAACAACGCTTCTGATTGGTTCAGAGATCACTGAATTGATTTACTCACTTGGTCACTATCTCATTTTATTTTATATCATTTTACTTACAGAAATCCAGTTTAAATCTGCGCGAGTCCTCCACTTCGTCTGGTGGCAAGGACAAGGATCGCCTGTCGCTGAACACGGACAACAAGTACACAACACACACAAATGCCACTGGCAGTGGGAGTGGCACCGGTACGGGGGCGGCGGCAAGCGGTCCGCTCCACTCTGCACCGGCCACGGGAGCGGGCAAGCGGATAGCGGAGCTGAACTTCGAGCGGGAGGACCGCGACAAGGACAGTGGCAACGAGAAGGACACCAATGGAGCCCTGCAGCAGTGCATCACAGAGCTGGCGGCCTCGATAAAGGCGCAGCCCGATAATGGAGCAGCGGCAGCAGGAGGAACTGGCTCGGGATCAGGTGGCGATGTCGATAAGGAGGCCACAACGAAACAGCCGCTGCGCAAGTCCACATCGCAATACGTCACCGTCATCCAGGTCAAGGAGGCCAAAGACAAGGAGGGCGACGATGGAGCCACCTCTTCATCGGGGGTCAGTGACCCACAGCAGCAGCAACCCACGCCGCCCTCCACATTCGCACGCTATGCGGAAGCCACTGCTCCGCCGCTGTCGCCGTCGCTCACCTCGTACGCTGCCCACGTGGAGGCCAAGAAGAAAATGCCACCCAGGTGACTATGCAACCATGAGGTTGTTATATACGAACTAAACCTTCTATTCCCTCATTCACAGACCTCCGCCAAAGAATATTCGGCGCGTGGAGCCGCCCACCATTCCCAACCAGCAGCTATCATCGTCGCCAAAAAGAGAGACGCCATTTGTGGGCAGCACAATGCCCCTGCCAAGCAGCTCCGGCGGCAGCCTCTCCTCCGACAGTCCGGGCAACTCGCTGGAGCGCAACATCAAGCCCTCAGACATTCTGCGCCAGAAGTCCTCCGAGAATCTGGACTCCAAATATGCGGCGAATCGCAAAACCACACCGGAATTGGGAAAATTTGTGAATGTTAACAATCCCGAACTGATGGAGGAGCTGGGTCGCAAGATGGTGGGCAAGACGGACAGTCTGGAGCAGGCAAAGAGGAACGACTCCTCGCCCTCGGGCGGTGGTAGCCTGGGACGCACTGCCTCCACACCCGGGCGATCTCTGACCCCGGGACGAACTGGCGTGGGTGCCTCACCCACGGGCAGCCTGAACAAAACCGCCAAACTGGCTGCAGCGGACAGCAGTTCCACCAGCAGTCTGGAGAAGAAGTCGCGCACCTGTCTGCAGGCCAGCGATGCAGAGGGTGGATCGGGAACGAACCAGCGGAGTGTGGGCTCCAAGGAGTCGCTGGCATCACAAGGCATATCAGAGGTGGTACGTTGAGATTCCCAATCAATAATTGTTCCTTGCTAAGGCTTAAATTCAAATCTAACCGCGCAGATCAAGAGCTACGAGAGTGTATCCTCGCTGAGTTCGGACAGCGCCAAGGCGGCGGCGGCGGCGGCATCCCAGCAATCGGCGACAGCCAGTGGAACTGCGGCGGACAACGAGCCGTACTACGATAGCGTGCCGCTGGACAACGGCGACGGGGAGTACGTGTTCATCAAGCCCGGTCGCACCGGTTCCTCCTCCAGTCGCGATGATTTGTCAACGCCCGGCAGCAGCACTCTGCCCCTGGCCAATGCGGCGGATCCCGAATCTCCAGGCAGGACCTCCAACTACGTCAACATCGACTACTTCCTACAGTGAGTTTGCATACTTAAGTAATACTTTTGGGTTATTAAACTAATCTATTTATCTGCTTTTGCAGGCAAAGCAATGAGACGCGCTCCAGTTCGCTGGACAGCGACGGGGAGTACGAGGGTCCGCCCATTTTGCGCACCATTTCCCACGACGAGCAGACGACGTCACAAACTACGCCGGGAGCACTTCGCAAGGTTCGTTCACGTCACCTCACAGATGAACGCCCCCGTCCCAGTGGCCACTATGCAGTGTATGCAGTGCCAAGCAACCAACATTTCCCGTTCCCAGCCAACTCAACGTTGTCATTCGTTGTGTTCAAACACTTTTCAATCATCGTAGCTTCCGAATCCGAATTCCCAAGCCAAGCTAAAAGTTAACTTATAGACTAGGGTTGATGCAATCCCATCCCCGATGACTAAGATGACTAAGCGCACGCTTCGGCACTTAACATGTTTTTCGTAATCGCTAATTGATTTCCATATGCATGTGCTTACTTGCAGGGAGTACAATCTCGAAAACCCCTACGAATGTTTCAGAGAGTAGAAAGCTTAATTATCTTGAAATATTTCGATATTCTTCGCTCTTCGGGCATTTGCTTAAAGATTATTTACGATTCATTTTCTATTTATAACAAATCGTCATGCATAAGTTCATTATTTATTTATTTCATTAATCATGATCTCTGTGGTCACGAAAAGCCGGCTAGCTGCATCATAATTTCGTAATCTAGGGAAGATTTTAAGAACTTTATTTTAATCTAAATTAAAATATTTAATTTTTATCATTTTTTTTGCACTCTAATTTCCATAAATCCCTGCCCTATCAAAATTCATAACCATCCTACACAATTTAAGAATTTATCTTTACTTACTAATACCATACTAACCAAGATTTTTCGTTTCTGCTCTCTTCTCCCAACAGAACTTAGTTTCAGCGATACTTGTGAGTACCCGGATCGGGATTATATATCTGCCATAGTTTCTTATATTGTAGCATTCAGCTTCCGTACAGTGGATGCTCTTTAGCATCCACTGCATTGATCATTAAATTCTGTATATACATACATATATATCTATATACATATCTGTGTACATAATATGTATAGCTACTGCTTTTGAATGCGCTTGTTTTCCATTTATAACGTGTGTGTGTGTGTCTCCTATTTGAGTTCTGTCTTCGTTTGTGCTTCAGTTACCGCCCACGATTACACCGATTTTATTGTTTTGTACAATTGTATATATGCACACGATCCCAAGATCGATTTTCCCCATATATGGTTTTGTCCTGTTTTCTCCCATCCATGGCGCTGCGATCAGCGTATTCCCATCTCTGTCTCATTCATTTCATGCCAGATTTTGGTTTGGTATCAATGTTTTTACATAGCCTTGCAAAGAAAACTGTATTATAGAACAATTGAGATACCCGATTTGCAAGGTTATCCCAAGTAGCGAATTGTATCTAGCTTTGGAAATGGTTTTGAAAAAGGGTTGTAGACACTTTCGCATCCACCATATACTCTGTGTGTGCATATGTCACTATCATTACCTCGCATCTCATCCAAGTGGTTCGTTTTTCCGTTTACTAGGTTTGTGGAAATGCGCGCGGTGCCAAAATACGATCCATACTAAGCTCAATCATTCAGAGCGAGACGATATACGTGGAGTGCCTCAATAAAATGATGCAGGTGAGTGATCCGGCCCGAAGGACCAAATAACATAAGTTTTGTGTGTCCAGGTGAAATAAAACACAAATTAGTCATTGGGTTGTTTGTACACACAAAACACAGCAGAAAAATGTCGTATGACCTGAAACAGTTTAGGCGCGACTTAGCGAAAGTGCTCAAATTGTTAAAGTGGCTAATAAATATCATTACCAAATGCAGTACAAGAAGGCGATCCACGCAACCCTGAACACTTCGCAGCCTGTGATCAAGGAGGAGGAGGAGAACACGATCTTCTTCAAGATCGACGAGCTCTACGATCTGCACACCGCCTTCCTATCCGACCTGAAGACGATCGTGTCGCACGAGGGCGGCGATGTGCTGATCGGAGAGCCCTTCCGTCGACTGGCCGATATGTTCGATCTGTACAGCGCATTCCTGCACAACTACAAGAATGCCATCGAGACGGTGAAGAAGTGCAGTGCGAACAACCCGCAGTTCAAGAAGATCGTCTCCACAATTGTGGTCAATCTGCAGACGGAGCAATCGCTGACGCTCGAGGATCTGCTGCACAAACCCGTGGCGCGGGTGCAGATTAACGCGTTGGTCTTCAATGATTTGCTGCGCGAGACCCCAAATGCCCATCCGGATCACCAGCCATTGCGGCAGGCGCAGAAGATCATCCAGATGTTCCTCAACCAGTTCAATGTGGTCAATCAGCGGCTGCCAAGCGAATCGAATCGCAATCTGCGACGCATGGTACGCAACTCGTTCATCGTGGAGCTGGTCGATGGACATCGCAAGCTGCGGCATCTCTTCCTTTTCAACGATGTGATCGCGTGCGCCAAGTACAAGGCGCTGGGACGGGATCGCATCGACTATGAGCTCAAATGGTTCATACCGCTCAAGGAGATATCCATTTTCGAGGAGGCAGATCCGGCGGCCGAACTAAAGGAATCTAGTCCCGCGAACATTTCGCAAGTGAAGCGCAATTTGCGATCCGTTCGAGATCAATTGGCCATGGAGGTGGCCAACAGTGGAGGCGGCGGAGTTCGGTCCGGTGACAAGTATCGCCGCAAACTGGCCGATCTGGAGTCACAGCTGGTGCTGGCCACGCCCAATTTGGTGCTGCGGCTGGGCAACAAGGCCAACAACAAGACCATGACCTTCTTCCTCAGCTCGGATTTCGAGCGAACGCAGTGGATCGACTCGATCACGTCGCTCAAGGTGGGTGCTCTATCATTTCTCATTAGAATTGGCCTTAAACCAAATATTTTTACCTTTAGCAAAAGTGCAACCTGCCGGGAGCCAATACCATCAATTCGCTGGAGGTCACCGCCTTCATTGTGGCCATGCAGAAGGGCATGAAGACTGAAATGGGTTCGTATCTGATGCGCAACACCAACGACGAGAGCCTGCTGGTCGGAGACCTGCACATGGGTGTCCAGGGACTGGGCGGTCTGGAGCAGGCGGCCGACCTGTACATCTGCATCGAGGTGGACTCGTATGGCCACTACTTCCGCAAGGCCACCACCAAGATGGTGTGTCGCAGTCAAACGCCGCTGTGGAACGAGAGCTTTATGCTGGAACTGGAGGGCAGCCAGAATGTGCGCATCCTTCTCTACGAGGCCAAGGAGCGGCCGCTCCTGAGAGCCAAGCACATACTCAAGGTGGTTATTTAATGCTTATACTTGATATCAACTATTATAACTAATGATTGCCGTATGTTCCCCCACAGTTGAGCCTCAGTTGGCTGACAGAAACAACGCAGCCGCGAACAATTAAGCTTAGTGAGACCTTGGAGCTCGGCTGCAGCTTCCGGTTTGTTCCCGGCGACCTCTGCCGCGCCACCACAAAGCCAGGAGCCCTCTTTGGTGCCAAAATGAGTCAAGTATTAAAGTGCGTATAGAGCTCCTCCCATCAATCCTTCTCTTTACTGATGTGTATTATTATTTGGTTTATTTTCAGACGCGAGAAACGCGACATTCCGTTCATCATCAGTGCCTGCATTCGTGAGGTGGAGCGGCGGGGGATGCTGGAGGTTGGCTGCTATCGCGTCAGTGGTTCCGCCTCTGATTTAGCCAAGCTTAAAAAGGCTTTTGAGTCCGGTAAGTAGAAGGCTTCAAGGGGTAAGGTATCCATCTATAATAAATATATATCACACAGATGCCTATGAGGCGGAGCAGTTGCTACGCGAGGTGGACATCCATTCGGTCACGGGCATTTTGAAGACTTTCCTCAGGGAGCTGCCCGAGGCCCTATTCACTGATCAGCTATATCCCCGATTCTTCGACACATTCAGCGCCTTTAGCAACAACAACGAATCCACGCGAATCAACGAGCTGCTTAAAGTTTTCGAGGAGCTGCCGCCGGTCAACAAGGCCTCCATCACTTCGATTCTAGATCATCTGATTAGGTGAGTGCTTAGTTTGTTACGCCAAGCCAAAAGTTTACTTATTTATGAAATAATTTCCCTTTTATAGAGTCCACGAAAAGGAGGCGGACAACAAGATGTCGCTGCACAATCTGGCCATGGTGTTTGGCCCCACCTTGCTGAGGCCGGGTCAAACGCAGGTGAAGCAAAAGGATCCGCTGGCGGCCAGCACCGTGGATGTGATGGCCCAGGCCGGAATCCTTTACTGCTTCCTGCAGGCGCGCATCAAGAAGGATTAGGACATGAAAACAGCCGTCTGCACAGATATACATATGGAATATATATATACATATATATATATATATATATAAATTATATATTTTTTTTACATAGCAATAGCGGTAATACGAACGAAATTCGATGGATAGCCTACGCATACACCACGCCCCCACCTGTCAGCCACACGCCCCCTGCACAAATTATACACACACCCTAAGATTCCGGAAAACGCCTGATAAAAACACTTTGAAAACGCTTGAATTTCGCCTAAAGAAACACGTAAAAAACACTTAAATACACCTGCGCTGCCAATTGTATATACCAGAAACCGGAACTGCAACAAAATACTGATGATATGGATGGATCTGGCGAGGAATACGGAAGCCCCTTTCGGGGATGTGAACAAATCTGCTCAATGGCGGGCTCACACACACGCACAACACAACACACACACATCAGCAACAACAACACACACCTGGGATGATCAAGTGTCTAACACTAAATAGCTGCTCCTCCGCTTACTAAATATTATTCCCATGTATTACAGATATTCCGTAGATCTGTAGACTGTATGCTTTACCTTTAGATTGCGACCTTTAGCTTACTGCAACTATTGCAAAAAAAAAGATTTAAAGAAAAACAAAAAGGGAAAGCAGAAAATTGCAAATATTTTCAATATTACGCGTACATATATGTATATCTAGAGACATATATACCAACCTATATATAATTAATTACTACTACTAGTACTATAATTTACTAAAGTGAGGTAGCAAGTTTTTCCGGCTGATTGATCAATGATTGATATACAATGTATGTGTTTGCTTAAAAAATTCTGTTTTTTTTTCGTCTTGTTTTATATTAATTATTTAGGTTTTTATATAAACAGAAGCGTAAAATAAAATATATTCTATTTAGAAATTGCTGTCGAGATTCGGTTAAAGAAAGAGCAGGGTTTTTTTGTCGTTGGTATTATAAAATTATAATTTATATTTTTTTTTTTATAACTTGTACTTTATACATGTGAATCAAACTCTAAGCTAACTAACTACGGGGCACTACTGTTCCTCCTCTTCGTCGTCATCTTGATTTGGCTGCACACTGCCCTCCACATCGAAGAAGGATTTCCTGCTGCGTTTCGCTGACGTTGCCGCCTGGCTGTCACCGAATTTTGCCGCCGTCCGCTTGCGAAGCTCCTCCACGTCCTGGTTGTCATCGTTGGCGCTCCACTCGAGGACCAAACGACGACCGTAGAGATGCGTACTGGCGCTCAGAGCATCGAAGGCACGCTTGGCCTCCGCCTTGGACATGTAGTCAACAAATCCGAAGCCACGATGTGCCTCCTCGCCGGTGGTGGCCTTTTTGGGAATCCTCAAGGAACGCAGCTCACCAAAGGCCCTGGAAACAAGGATTAGAAATAAAGTATTAATTAAAAATCAACAATCAACAATTAAGAATCAAAAATCAAGAGTCAACAATCAACAATCAAATATCAACAATCAAGAATCAAGAATCAAGAATCAAGAATCAAGAATCAAGAATCAAGAATCAAGAATCAAGAATCAAGAATCAAGAATCAAGAGTCAAGAGTCAAGAATCAAGAATCAAGAATCAAGAATTAAGAATTCTTCAACAGGTACGTGAATATACTCACTTGAATATGTCTCGAACTTCGCGGTATTGCGCCTGGAAGGGAATATTCCTGACCAGAATTTTGGTCCCCGTTTGTTTCTTCTGTGATGCCAGTCTACGTTGTGCTCCCTCATTGTCTTGCGTCCTGAAAAATATCAAAGGAGTAGGATATTCAACTGTAGAATACCATCTGTTTATCACCACTTACTTGAGCACCCGATCGCTGCGTTTCAGCTCCACGGGATTGCCATCGATGTGGGTGAGCTGCAAGTTTTTGAGAGCATGCTCGGCCACCGAGTTCTTTTTGAACTGGATGAAGCCGTAGCCCAGGGAATTGAAGTTGCGCGGATTCTCGGGATCCCTTCGTTTTGCTATCTCCACGGTGTGAATGGTGCCCAGGTGTCGAAAGTGTTTCTCCACGGTTTCCTGCACCGTCTTGAAGTTCAGATTGCGCAGGAAGAGGGTTGTATTTGGCTCGGGTTCATCATCAGCATCCTCTGCTCTAGGCTCCTCCTTCTCCTGTACCCCCTCTTCCACTTTCTTAGCGTCTGGCTTCTCCTTTGGCTTGGACAGCTCCTCCTTGGGTTCCGGTTCCGCTTTGGGAATCACTGGCTCTCCACTTAGCGTTCTGGTAAAGACCTGCTCGGGAGCCCACTCCAAATAGAGTGGGGCATTCTTGAACTTGCTGTAGGCCAACTTCTTGAAGGCCTGTCTTGCCTCCAAGGGATCACAGTACTCGATGAGGGCCGTTACCCCGCTGGGCGGCAGCACAATCCTGCCAATCGGGCCAAAGCGACTGAAGATGGGCGTAAGCTCCGAGGTTTTAGTGGCCGCCGGCAGATTCTTGGCCAGTATCACAGTGTTGGAGCGCTTCTTGGCGGGCTCATCGAAGGCATTCAGCCGGACGCCTTCCTCCTCGAGGAAACGCTTCATCTCGATGACTATTTGGGTTTCGCCCAGAGCCAATCGCACAGCGGCTCCACTGCCACCGTCACTGGTGTCCAAGATGCGCTCCTTGGAGGTCTTGAATTGCTTGGCCAGAATGTCAGCAACAGCGTTGGCACCCAAGAACAGTGTATTCCAGCCAATTGGTTTCTGGGCGTTCTTCTTGAGCTTCAGGGCCTTCTTCTCTTTGAACGAGAGACTTGCATCGTTCTCATCCAGATCCTCTTGCGGATTCTTTTCGATATCCTTGCCGGGCAGCAGGTGCAACAGTCGTCCATGGAAATCGGTGCCATCCAGGCTATTGAAGGCCTTCAAAGCGTGCTCGGGCATCATGTAGGTCACTGTTCCGAAGCCCTTGATCTTTCGCGTCAGCTTGTCCACTGGAAGATTCACCTCCACCACTGGACCGAATTGCTCGAACAGCTTGCGCAGCTCCTCTTCGGTGGTTGTGTAGGCCAGATTGCGAAAGAATATCCTGCCCGACTCGGAGATGTCATCTTCCTTGGACAAACTGTCCTGCTGGTGCTTCCATTTGGCATTGCCCGCATCTCCAGCGGCGGGCGTCACAGTTTGGCCACTCTTGCTCGCCTTGGTCACCTTGTTCTTCTCGGTGAAGTCGGAGAAGAAGACCTGCTTGCCCTTGATGAAGCTCTTGTTCTTCAGCATTCCCTTGGCCATGTCCTTTTCCGTCTTGAAGCCCACGTAGCAGAAGCCATGCACTTTGCTGGGCAGTCGCACGGAGTAGGGCTTCAGCGGTTTGAAGAACTTCAGCACCTCCTGGCGCTTCGTGTTGTACGGCACATTGTGAATTTTGATGGTGAACAACTCTAGGTTGGATTTGTCCGCCTTGGCTTTGGTTTTCTTGGAGGTGCTGGTGGCATCACCGGATTTGGGTGCTGCCATCAGGGATTTCATGTACTCCAGATCGCTGATGGGCTTCTCAGCTAGTTTGCTGGTGTCTTCTTCCTCGCCTTCACCGTCGTCTTCGTCGTCATCTTCTGGGGCATCCTCCTCATCCCCAGCATCGGCATCCACGCCACTGTCATCCCTGCCAGCTGGTGGATCCTCTTCATCTTCGCCATCCTCCTGGTCTTCCTGGTTGTTGCCCACACCCAAATCGTTGCCCCACAGCGTGCGCGACTTGTCATGCGCCTGCAGGAATTCCTGGAACTCCGGATCATCCTTGTGCCGGCCGAGAATCTGCTCCACCTTGTCCTTCTTCTCCTTGCCCTTTTTCTTGGACTCCTTGGCCGCCGCCGCTGCCGCCTCCTCCTCCTCCTTGGCCTTCAGTTTGTCCAAGTTCTTCTTGCTGTCCTTGGCGTACTTGCTCCAGGACTGGGGCTTGTCCTCGCTGCCCAGGGCGGCACAGGACTCGACGCGCACCCGGCTGGTTTGGATGCAGGTGTTGTTGAAGTGCCGGATGGCCGACTGGGCCTCCTCCTCGGAGCTGTAGCCCACGAAGCAGAACTGCCGGAACTTTCCATCGGGCGTGTACTTCAGCTGCAGATCCGTAATCGTTCCCTGGGCACCGAAAATCTGACGCAGTTTGTCCTCGGTGATCTGAAATCCGGTGGTTGTGGAGCTGTTTTACCGAGTTACTAACGAAGAAATAACAATCTACTCACGTGCTTGGGCAGCTGCTTTACTATAATTCGCGACATTGTGTGGATAATTCGAATAATTCAGCTAGAAATTCAATTCAAGTGCATTTTTGTTTACGAACAAATCAAAACACGCGCACGTGTATCAGCAATCAGTGGTGCAAACTTGGCTATTTTCAAGCCAAATGTGACTATTTCCCGCAGAAAATACCAACTAGAGATGACATTGGTAAGTTGAAACGGTTTAACCTATCGATATACTTGGAAATCGAATAAATCGAACAAATTTAAATACTTAAATTGATGGAGAATAAATTAACGATTTTTTATTATATCGATTTTCATGTAAACCTTAACACTTCAAAGCCCAATTAATGCCTTTCTCCATATTTTCCAGTTTTTTTTTTGCGCTATCGACAACCCAAGCAAGTATTCGCAGTTTAAATGCCAATTTTTCTTCATATTTATCATTCTCTTCCGGTTCGGATTGCAATAATTTAGTTACTGAGTCAATAGCCCTCTGCTCCTCAACCAGAACCATTTGTACGTCGAACTTCATATGCTTTAATACCCGGATGTAACGCTCGCGTTCCAAAACGGCCAATTGTCTCCGGTAAGTGTAGATAACGAGCAGCATCAACCATATGATACATATTATTATCCCTCCAGTTAGCAGTAGTTCGAACATGATATATATATATATTATACGAATAGATAAATATAATATTTGACTGAGTCCTTCAGACATTAAAATATAGGAATGCTTGTCCAATAAAATTTGTAGTACACTTTTCGAAGGGACACCCCTAGTAGAATATATAATTAAAAGAACGTTCCCAAGCACATTAACTTTTTAATATTATCAACAAAGTCTCTGTAAAAATGTAAATCCGAGTATTAAGTTTTGGTTTAAGTATATTTTATTTCAAACACTCCACTCGCACTGACGAAACCCTCTTAATATATACAAGTATATAACACATATTTAGGCCTAAAGATATTTATAAACATTAGCTGACATCGTTATGTGAATTATTTCCTTGCAGACACGGGGCAAAAAAAAAAAAACAAAAATTAAAAGTACCAATACGGCTTCAAATTTGAATATGGGTAGCTGGTCCAACAATTAACGAAATCGGCTACCCAACGGCTAGAAAATCAACGATTCGATCACTTTTTGAAGCAGATCTTGAGGATTCGAATGACGGGCGCCTCGAAGAAGGCGGATATGACAAAGGCCGACCCAAAGGACACGACGGCGTTGCCCAGGAAGAGGGTCAGGATGAGGGGATTGCTCAGATGGACGGTGCCGCTCATGTGCGAGGAGCAGATGAACATGATAATGGGATGGATCAGATAGGCGCAGTATGTCAGTCGCGAAAGAGGCCATAGGACGCGATACGATAGGATCGCATTCACGGTGGGCGCCAGACCCCAGCAGCAGGACAATACGATCCACACCAGTCCGCATCCAAAGGCGGTGTGGGCCACGCCCACATAGAACGCGGTGCTAATGGTGCTCAGTTGTCCCTCCCAAACGCCAAAGACCACGATCAGGAGCACAAACAGGCTGCCCGCCCAGAGGGAGAGGTTTAATCGCCGGGAGACCAGCGGTGGCGTCTTCACCTTGTACAACACATATCCGGCACACATGCCTGGAAAATAGATAAAGGAATTAAGATGGGTGAGTCAAAAAATTGATCTTATTTTTAGTAGGGATTTTAAGATATATTACAAGCACAATATAGAAAGTTGGCAACTTCCCCTTTACACTTTCTTCCCATAGTTAAGATAATATTTGTTTATAAGTCAAGTTCCAAACGGTACTCACCCACTATATAAGATCCCACTCGCTGCCAGGGCTTGTCATACAGAAAGTCAAAGGACTCAAAGGGCAGGGCTACTTTGTGGGTGTACTGATGCTGCAGGGAGATAATACCAGAGATGCTCCACGAGCTGAGTAGAAATACGATTAACGTGACGGCCACGGCTTTAAAGTACCTGAAATACAATGAGCTTTATTATAGAACACAGGAGAGGGCTGACCTTTAACCCACTTTCTGGCCAGGGCCAAGAGCAGAGCAGCCATCATATAGAACTGCATTTCATTGGCCATATACCAACTCCACATCATGCACATCTCCGTCTGTGGGAAGTAGTTGTTTATGTACAAGATATTGCGCCACCAATAGACGCGGCAGGTATTATGCTCGATTTTGGCCGGTTGAAACACTGACGTTTCCAGGCCTTGCCTAGAAAAAGAAAAGGAAATAAACTTTATAACTTGAGACTAGACTTATAACTAGAACACCTCACCTTACGGCAAAGTCATTGAAGATGACCACAAAGAGATAAACGGGCGTGAGGCGCAGATAGCGATAGAGCAGCATCATCAGGGATTCCGAGCAGCTGCGCTTGATGAAGAGGCAGGTGTCGTTGGGATGCTTGCGATCCTGCTTGAGGTAGAGCAGAGTGACCAGCAGGCCGCTGATGAAGAAGAACGAGTCCACCGAGAAGGTGGCATTGCCAATCACCTGATACCAAAAGGAACGCTCTGTGATGACCCTTTCGAACTGTGATCCGGATTGGTTATTAATCATTATATCAATCAATATCATAGTTTCAAGTTCCCACCTTATTTTCGCCAATGGCAAACATCTGTAGATAGGTGTGAACCATCATGGTCCACAGCACAGAGAAGACTCGCAGGCCGTGCAGACAGGAAGTGTGGGTCTGTTAAGGGAATCCAGCGGTAGCAGATGAATTGATCTTTGTGGATACGTTTACCTCTGAACTTACCTCCTTGGTCTTGTCAATATTTAGGATGGCCTTGGCATTGGTTTGCAAGGCGAAGCACAAGAGTATTTGCTGGTGCAAGGCTGTAGTGGGATTAGGATTAGAGTTACAATCTCGGCAAATGTATAACCCACTCACCAATGGGCTGCTCTGCCTCATAGGTTCCAGTGGCGCCGGCACAGCTTCCGGTTTCCACTTGGTAATCGGTCATTTCCGATTTGCCCGCCATCGAACCCATCGATGTGGAGGTGTTGGGGTCACCAACTACCCCTGTGACACCGTCTGCCATATCGGTTGAGTCGCCCGAACGTTGTCGATTCCCATTCACATCCATTTCGGGGCCATCGGCCGCCGCATTTGTGCTGCCCAAGGGACGCATTTGAAAGAGCTCGAAGGGTTTGCCATAGAAGCCACCATTTTTGGCCGCAGTTCCATCACACTTCCCACTGATGGCCGCAATGGGGGCCACCACCAGACGACGTTCGTCGATCTTCAGCTGGTAATAGGAGGCCACCAGGATCACCAGAAACAGTGTGAGCATAAAGCTACTGCAAATGGATAAGAACTTGGCTATAGTTGTGGGTTAAAGGTTATCCGTTATAGACGATAGCCTACATGAACACCTGGAACTTGAGCTGGCGCCAGTGACTGTAGAGTCCCGGCACCGTGCGGACGTGCAGAACCTGGAGCGGAGGTTGCTGCACCGAGGTATTGTGTGCCCCCAAAACAGTCAGCATTCGAGCATACGGATCCAGGGACAAAATAGACTTGACATCGTGGGCGGAGCAGGACTTTGGCAGGCACTCGCCCAGACTCAATAGCATCTGGAACAGGGAGGAGGATTATTTTGGAACTTCGGAATTTCACTCAAAGAAAACCCACCGATCGATTCAGTCGGGGCAAATGAAGCGCCACATCGGCCACATAGAACTCCATATCAAAGTGCTTGCGCTCCTCACTGGATCCCTGGCGATTGAGCTCATAGCAAAAGGATAGCTGACCCAGCCACTTGTCGTTGCCGAAGAGCAGCTGACCACGATATCGTCCAGATGAATCATAGGCTGGAACAATCGAAAAAAAAAGTTCTTAAAAATGTAAGCCAAGATTCAACTTAAGATTCTCTAAATCAAGAATGCATTCTTCTCAAAAAACCAAAACGAGACTACATCTATCTCTATTTCAAGACCAAATAATCTCAATAAACAATCTCGAGAGTACAAATACATAAAAAATATAAATATTATTTCAATGTCATAGTGTAAATTTAAACAAATTTTGTTTCGATAAATCGATATTTTCGATAATATCGATCGATCTTTTTCTGACATATGTTAATGTCAAATTAACATGCTTTATCATCAAAAATGTACTGCAATTAATATCCAATGGGTATTGATCATGAATTTGATAACTTTTGATCTTGGACCTTTTCTAATCTACATATTTTGTTGTAAAAAGAAAGGATTTTGAATTCGGATCCTACCAAGAGACCAAGACTCACCCTTTTGTGCCCACTCGTAACTCGAATGCAGGGCTGTCAGGTAGGCCTGCATCTCTAGGCCGCAACCTGTGCGAACACTCGTCCGAATCTCGGAAATCTGCCAGTAGAAGTGATCGTACAGATTGGCCACCAGCTGGAAGTAGTTGGCCTGGCCATAAAGACTCTCGGCCATGCTGCCGTTGCCCGTGCCATTGGCATTGGCGCCCAGATAACGATTGATGCTGTTGATGGTACTGCCCAGCGTCTTCAGCTGCATATCGTCATCGGCACTCTGCTTGAGCAGATCGCGACCCAGTTTGGGCGCCATTTGGGGTTTACTTCGCAGGATCTTCAGGATGTGGGTGCTGGTGGTGGTCCCAGGAGCTACAGTACTCGTTGTTGTGGTTCCCGGTGAACTTCCCTTCGTGGGCTCTGTGGACAGCTCCACGTCCACAGTGTCGTTCTCGTCGGGATTGGAGGGACTGTAGCTGGGGTCAGAGGCGGCCAGCAGCACATGCTGCTCCTGACTGCTGAGATCCCCCTTCTTGATCACCTCGTGCTCCAGATCCTCCAGGTCGCCCAAATTGAAGTCGAACGTCACCGGATGCAGTTCATAGTCCTTGAGCGGATGCGGTGGCTTCACATACTCAATGCTCGGCAGGATCTTCTCCAGCGGCAAGTAGGCTTTCTTCTTCACTGGCTTGAGTGGCAGAATCTCGTGGGTGTTTAAAACTAGTGGTGACTCGGTGTCCTCGGATTCCTCGGGTTGTTCCTGAACCTCATGCAGGATGGTAATGTTGCTGCTGCTCGATGCAAACCGATGATGTCCTGTGAGGGCCTCCGCCTCCTGTTTCTGTGTCGCATTGGACTCAATGCACTCAATGGAGCAGCCGGAGATGAGCAGTAGAAGAGCCACCAAGGCAATCCTTGGGTATGGCATATTTGCCAGTGGAAAGTCACCTTCCTTCCCCCCGTTCTTTCGCCCGCTATCCACTTCTCACTCGGCACTCTGGACTCGCGTTTGTGATGGACCTGTCGTAGTTGAATCTCTGGTGGTGCAATGTTTCGGCTAATCTCTGCCCTGCATTGTCTTCGGGATTAGGTATTCGGCTGGTTTTCCCGCGGGACGCAAAATTTGTGCGCACAGTTGACTACTCCCTTGTGCTCCTCCGCTGTCATTGTCGCAATCTCAGTTTCTGGGTTCGTTCATGGGTCCAGTTGGCTGGCTGAAACGAAGGCTTCATCGTGATAAGAGCTCCAAGGATTTGCAGTGCTAGGGACTTGGTTTCACTTGTTTATGAATCGATTTTCCGATTTCGGAGGCTGTCGGCTGCGCAAAAAAAAAACAAAAAAAAAAAAAAAAATGCAAGGCAGCTAGGCTAAGGGGAAAATTGCAAAATTTCCTGAAAACTCAAAAACCGAAAGAGAAAAACTTGTTAAACGTGTTGTGGTGGTCGGTGGTGGCCAAGCTGGAAAAGCGTCGACGCGTCGGGAGGTTATTGGTATGGTATCATTGCTTATATAACTTCCGCGTATCAATTCGCCAAGATGGAGTGGCGATGATCATCAGCCACTGCCCACTGGCTTTCTGGCACCACATTATGCAATTTCATGGACTGATTCAATATTATTTACATCATTTTCTGGCTTCAAGGGAGAGTTCTTGATCTTACAGGGGGAACTGGTATTTACTTTCAGTGCATAGCTGCCCATTAGAATGGGGATTTGTCGGGACAAAAGTGAAAGGTAGGGGTCTTCAGTGGGTGGCTCTGCTCTCTGTGCAATTCAATTGTTTCCCCAACCGAACAAACACAAAAAAAATCACACAATCCAAGTGGCAATTGGATGGACAAACATATGTGCGCAAGCCAAGCTAAGCGAAGCCAAGCCAATCCAAGCAAAACCAAGCCAATGTAAAGAAAAGCCCACCGAAATGTGTGTTGTTTTTGTTTTTTTTTGGTTTTCTGGACAGGTCTTTTAAGTTTAGTGTGTGATTTTTTGTGTAATTTTTGTTTTTTTGGGCTAGACCACGACGACAACCGAACCGATGAAAGTAAAAACCGCAACTGATCAAGCGCCGCCAACGTTGGCATCCAAGAGCTGGGAGCTCGGATTCGGACTGAGACTGAGACTGAGACTCGGATTCGTGGCTACATGGGAGTCTACCACCGCGACTCCCGAAGTGTGTGGAAAAGCGCTATAAAGCAAACAAGCAGAAGGCATATTATATGCACTCGCAAAAACCTGACAACTGCAAATGCAAGCGGGCAACTGCAAAAGCAACTGCCTAAATGAAACCAAACGAATGCTTTTTATGATCAATTTTCGCCAGCAACGTTTGGGAGTGTGTCTATGGCAGTGCCGACGCCGTCAAAGAGAGGTGATCTCGGTTTGCATTGGATTGGATTCGAATGGATTGGATTGTAGTGGACTGGAGTGGACCAGAGTGCAGTTTGGTCGAGAGTGGAGTGACCTGATCGGATAACTGGCAGAACTTGCTCCCCATATGCATGGCCCAAAACAATTACCACAATAATAATAATAGTAGTAGTGGCGGCACGACGACGACAGGCACCTGGCATAAAAATGTCGCAATAATCCAAAATCCATTCATTCGCACACGACAAAAACAATGTGTGTTCAATGTCCAGTGAAAAGCCTGTCAGATCCACTTCATCCGCCTCTTGGAACACTTTCGATTGCATAAAGTTTGTTTGGCCAAATGGAATAACCCACATTGCATTCGGATAAGTTATATATAAGGTGTTCAACTTGATAGAACTAGAATATCAATTAAAGGGTATGTGATCAAATGGATAAAATTGATATATCAATTGAAGGAAGTGTCATCAAATGGATATAATGAATATATCAATTGAAGGAATTGAAGGAATGGAAGGAATCAATAAAATTATCTATATGGTATTGAAGTTGATAGAACTAGAATATCAATTAGAGAGCATGTGATTAAATGGATATAATCGATATATCAATTGAAGGAAGTTTGAGCAAATGGATATAATCAATATATCAATTGAAGTAAGTTTGATCAAATGGATATAATCAATATATCAATTGAAGGAAGTTTGATCAAATGGATATAATCAATATATCAACTGAAGGAAACGTGGTTAAATAGATATAATCAATAAATCAATTGAGGAGAATATGATTAAATGGATATAATCTTTAACTCAGTTGGCGGAAGGAAGTGTGACTAAATGGATGTAATCAATTAATGGCGATATGATTAAATGGATACAACAAATATCCCAATGAAATAAAAATATATCTCTTGTTAAAAGCCTTTAAATAGTTTATTTTCTTCTTAAATAGCTTATTTAAGAATAAAAAATATATATTTCTTTCCAAACGTTACAAACATTATAAATGTATTGAATTATTTAATGATAAATGCCTAATGTGTTAATAACACCACTGATAAATGATCAGTGACTCAAGGAAAATTCAGAAAATGTCTGCCAATCTCAAGATCCCGGTCCCCCGAAGAGAGTAATCAACTAACCAACTGGATGGCTAACCACCGAAAGGTTGACAAACTATTTCACGTTTCTTCCTTTGCATTGCGTCTGCGTTTCAAAACACTTAATGCGTAATTGGACTTGGGACTTGAGACTTGAAACCAGAGACGACGCGACTTGAACATGAAATACTTGATTCCAGCGGAGGTCCAACACCTGAGATCAGGTGATCTCAGTCAATTGCGTTCGTTGGGTAATTGGAAAAGTTTTTGGCCAAGCCAGAAGTCAGCGGTAAAGAAAGCGACTCATTAGGAGATAGACAATCAGCATGTTGCAATGTCTAATACATGAAAAAACGACCTCGGACTTGCGAAATGGGTAGCTGAGACCCAAAAAAAGATGATCCCTTGAATGGAAAACAAACTGTTCGATTTTGGATATTATTATTATCTCATTGAATATTAGACATCTCTATCTATTCACTCTTCTAAAACTTCTTCATAGTAATGTACTGAAAAACTCTTACAAAAATAATATCATATTGAAATGTTTTTTAATATTATAGCTGTCAAACTGATGGTATCTGATCTAAAATTACCTATAAAATCATCAGCTCTGGTATCTGATCTAAAATTACTTATAAAATCATCAACCGAACAATTATTAGAAATATAAATCAAATCGATGGTATGTGGACCAAAATTACCTCTTAAATCATCAACTAGACCACCATATAGTATTGGCTTTTCTCTCTGTGTGCTTCCCCAATGGGCACACACCCCTGGATGTCTGGATCTTTGGATCTCTGGATCAGCACGAGCCGATCGACAACGAGGCAGCGTTTTCCAATGACTGGGCAGCCTGGCAGTTGGCTGACTGGGTGATGGTGATAGTCGCCGTCGTCATTAAGTGAGTGTGCCAGCGAGTGTGGATTGGTAAACGCCGGAGCCGTATTTGTGATGCAATTTGCCAGAAACTCCATGGTTACGCTGGCCAGGCGGTGGAACAATAAAAAAACAGCAAGCCCAAAAACAGAGAAGCCAGCGAAAAACCGAAAGCCGAATGGCTATATAGAAAACCGATGGCCGAAACACGCTAACAAATTTTCTTTGCCAATACCGGAACAAATTGGAACGATGGCGATTGGTTTTCCATCGTTTAGGCCATTGAGTGTCTTGCAAAAGCTGGCCAAAATGCAAATGACGGGCTGCAAATCAATGGGAAGAGAATATATTCTCAGGGAACCAAATCATATAATATATATAATCGAAAATCTATAAGTTATAGCGGGAAATGGTTATTGCTTCTTTCAGGGTATCCAAAAGAAAGGAAATGCCTTGAGTTATTGCAGATTAACGATTTCTTGGGCAACGAGTGAATGAATTCCCCTGGTTTTTCGCGAAAATAAAACCGGATTTTTAATGGAAGCTCTGCCAAAATGAAGGAAAGGAAAATTCCCAGTTTTGTTTTTGTTTCTTGCCTTGGTCTATACTTATTAACCCAAATGCCTTGTTTAGTCTTTACTACCTAAAATGATTGCTACGTTTTGTGCTGCACACTTTTGGGCTGTATTGTGGTATGAAGTTAAGCATACTTATAGGGGTTTCATGTGCTATGAAGTTTTAAAATGGGCTACAAATTGACTAAAATTATAATAAGTTTTTGTGAGATTTAACAGGGATGTTGATCAATTAGATGATAACTAAAGAGTACTATAAATTCCTAACTTATCTTTGTATTTCCATAACTTCAAGAGTTTTTAGGGTTTTTATGAATTTGGGACTGGAGATTCATATAGTTATTATATAATATATGATTTTAAGTTATATAAAATGTAGAAATTTGTCTAATGATTCAAAATTTCTAAAGACCAAAAATAAACCCATTTGCCAATTGCATTTGGCAATACCTTAGATAGGTAAATGATGACAAATTCTCAGTGCTTTGGCGAAATTCGCTTACTTATTACGATTTTAGCGCCTAACGACTACTAACGGTATGCCAGAAGACATTAGCAAATGTGGACGAGGAGCAGAAAATCGTGTGGCATCTGGGGATCTGAAAATCTGGGAATCTCTGGGCGGAGGAGCTAAAGAGCGAGGCGAGTGGAGTGGTAATCATCATCAGGCCAAATGAAGCTTTGCCCATCTATTTGAGTGCGGAGCAGGCGATTCAGGCAATACAACCGGAATTCCAGTATTCGCCAACGGAATGGAGCACAATATATAATCACCGATCTTAATGGCGCAAAATATTTTGATAGTTGATGACCCAGAAGCGGGAGAACTAAGACAATGGGACTGATCACCGGTTGGCTTTTGCCAGGGTTACCAGGTCAATGAATCCATCAGTGAAGATCAAGCTACCGTTTTGATTTTAAGCGGTTTACCCAAGGATTTCCCTTTCGGTTGGAAAAGGGCTTGTGGGAAACCGTTAACTCGAGCCACATTGTTAACATGTGCGGACGGTGATCATATAACCATAATCGGTACTGTATGTTGCATGCCATATGCTAATGTGCCTTGTGTCTCGGTCATTTGCATTTTCCCATAGCCCATCGAGAATCGTAGAGTCCCAGAGTCCCAGAATCCAGTTAGCCAATCCAATTGCACAGCGAAAAAAAAGGAAAAGTTTCATGTCAGCAGTTCAAATAGATATTTTTATTGTTCTTATACAAAGTATTATCATTTCGTGCTTACCTTCCAAGTAACAAACTCCTCACAAATTCGAAAACCTCATCATATTTTCAGTGGATATGGTAAACTTAAAATAAAATAATTTTTTCGATTTCATTATAACGCAAATTAATATAATATTTATACTAAAATGGTATCATTTTGATATTGTAACAATATTATATTGGATAATCTTATATAAGTATTATAAAAATCTGATGAAATTTTCTTTCTGTGCGGCCTTTGCTTCTTTTTCGTTTGATGCTTGGGTCAATTCGTCAATTGGACGGATCCCAGGGCCCCGAATTTGGTAAAGGTAACGGGCTCGGAAGAGGTTCTCCCATTCGCAGTCCTCCAGTATAGAGAATTGCTGACCAGCTCGTTAGGAGATCGTCCAGCTGCGCCGGTCATTTGTATCATCTGCATGTGCGATTCTGGATTCTGGATTCGAATGGTCAGCGATCATCGTTGGGGGTCACAGGTGTTCCAGGGACCAATAACTTTCAAAGCTGTCGTTGCTGGCGTTGCGATTTATGGGAAAACCATTTGTAATCGTTCCTAGGAAAGGGCTGCTATGTTTTATGCATGGGATTGTGTAATCGCTCGCAGAGTTCAGAGATCCGTGGATGAATCATGAGTGTGGTGTGCAATGGTTGCTATAATTTAAGCACTCATTCTTATCGAGACTGCAACTCTGGCACTCTTTGACACACTAGCCAAGTCTGGCTAACCATTTAAATTGGAGGGCCCCAGACTTTCAAAACAGACTTTCTCCTCCGGCGCACAGGTTCTAGCAATCGAAAATCGATTTAAGAGAGACTTTTCAGTTTTCGTTTTCAACAGAAGCTTGTAATTTGCAGTGATTGCTTTATTGCCGATTTCCCATCATTTCGAACCAATTGCCATAAATGGAACTCAGAACTCGGGGCGCATTACCTAGTCACCCATCGATCGTAGATCGGTCTCTCTCTCTCTCTGGGGCATTCACAATTTGTAGGTCATTAGAACTGCTAAATTTTCTAAATGCTCTTTAATTTCTATAATTACATGGCCCAAAACTCGCAATCGAATGTGATTTATGTCTGTGTGTGTGTGTGTAAGTGTGTGTTATCTTCTCAACTCGAAAGTGGAAAACCCAGAGCCATAGTGATTTTCGATTCACCGATTTACCGATTCCCTGATCTTGGCTTTATGCAATTATGCGGCGCAGACCCTCGAGCTCTTCGATTCGGTCTGGTTCGGTTTAGTTTGGTTTTTCGTTTCTCGTTTTTGGTTTCTCGGTCTTGCTCGGGGGTTCTACTTATATGCCTATAAAGACATAATTGGCCGCACAGAACACAGAGTTAAGTAAACAAGAGAGGAGAATAATAATTTAATATGAAATAAAACGAGCGGCCCAATGCTCTGGGTCTTTGCACTCGTGCCTCCGCATTTATCTTTGACCCTTTTTGGTATTGTGGCTAAATGGGTCATTCGTCAAGGTAACTTTCATTTGTGAGCTGTGGAAAACTGGGAGCTTGGAGCGCTTCACATGGAACGTGGACGCACTTAATCATAATCCCATTCCTGTGCTCTATTCCTATTCCTATTCTATTCTATTATCTTCCCCCAGCGGTTCTATGTTTTCTTTTTGTTTTGTTCTTGTCATTGGCGAGACAATCGGACGATCTTGTTAGGCCGTGTGTCTCAACCCACTAATTGGACTTGGATTGGACATGCCTGATTTTCCGCGTTCTAGGTGTTTTCGGAGTCAAGGATGTGGGATGGCAAACGGTGATGCACAGAAAGAAAACAATGCTTTCTATATATGTCAAAGTGCTAGGAATCAAAGCAAAACTTAAACTAATAGGTTGATGATGAGTTTTTTTTTGTTGCATACTTTTTTAAAACCACATTTCCTTTTTGACTATTGATTTCGATTTATAAAAATAAATTATACAAAAATTCGAGGTATAAAAGAGGCAAATGATTATATTTTTCATAATATCCCTTAATATCGTCTCAAAAAGGAAATGTGGTTTTTAAAAGTGTGCAACAAAAAATGGTTCTGAAATTCTCCTACAACGAAATCCTGGATCCGAAACTGTATGGATCAATGCATAATCTAATTGAAAAGTAAACTAAAAATACATTTTGACATTGGATATATAAAATATATAATGATCCTAAGATTTTGTCAGGGTTTAGATAGAATACTAGTTTTGTCTGCATATATTCTTGATCTTATCGATATGGTCTTTCTTTTCCTGTGTAATACTGGGCACTATTACTGTTACTGGGCATCTCCATTAGCCGTCAGCCCATCAGCCATTAGCCATCAGCCAAGGGGTCAAGGCTAATTTCAACCTTTTGACAACTCAACTCGGTCGCAATCGCAATCTTGGGGCCTCGTAGCCCCCAGGTCCTCGATAAGTGTGCAAATTGCCGCTGGCGGGCATTCTGATGGTGCCTCGGCTGCCCCAGCGAATCACTTTCCTGCTCTAAAGTTTGTAATTTGCCTTAATTGAATATTCGTGCTGGTGCTGGTCAAAACCGCATCCGCACTGGCGAAAAGGTGCCCCAAAGCCCGCCGACATTCTTCGACCGGAGTGCACAGCTTAATGAGCCTGGGGATCCATCAGCGTTGACATATCCGTTGACTTTTTGCCGTTTTGGCCATCCTCGTTGCCAAAGAGGTTTTGGAGTAAAGTCCAGGCCCAGGTCCATTACCCAAATGAAGTGTGACAAATCCATTGGTCTGGTACTAAACTTAAGCTCAGGCGAAACTGAAGCTGCATAGCTCATAACCACATGCCTAGCCGAACAAATGGCCTCGCGGTTATGCGAATTAGTCCGATTTTATGGCCACAAATCATTGGATTTGCAGCTGAAACTATGCATTTTGAACTAAGATGTTGAAGGTGGTTTAATATTAGAAAGAAAACATTTTTATAGCTTTAAGAATAATATAAATGTAATTACATGTGATACAGAAAATCATTTTTGGCTGTAAAAATTATATAAATGTGATTTAGAAAAACTGGAAAATCTATTATTAGTATATTACGCGAATTCTTGAGCATCCTTTTCTTCTACCTTTTGAATTTCAATTATAAAGAGAATTGATTCTTTTAGCTTTGTATTTAAATATCCAACCTTCTCCTGTAATGGGAATGGAAACTCCAAGCGATGTTCCACCACTATTTGTTTAAAGGGTCGGGTCTAATGACCCATCCACCTGCCCCAAACACTTTGTAAGCCATCAAGTTGAGTGCAAACACATTTGCCAATGGAAATTATCCAAGTGAAGCCCAAGGATGCGAGCCTGGACCCATGTTGATCCTTCTGTTGATTGACTGCTTTCGTCACGCCAAGTGGCCAGCCCCCTTGGCTTCCAGCTAACCCAGCCAACCCAGCCAGGCCAGCTAACCATGCCATTTATCCTCCATCCTCTCGTGTTCGGCGGCTACCAGGAGTGCAACATGTTAATCATTTCGAGCATCAGGCCATGTCAAATGGAGATCACACAGTAGAGCTCACAGAGCACAGAGCAGAGCTTCTCCTGCTGCATTTTTCCTGCTGTTTATTTTCTGGCCAACACCAGCCGACCAACAAACCAACCAACCAACCAACCAACCAACCAACCAGCCAAGTGATCCCTGATCTTCATCTGCTGTGCAAACGCCCCGCGGGGCTTGTTACAAATTTTGATGGACGGCCAGTGGTTGAAATTGATTAGCTTTAATGGTGGCAAAGTTCTCTGCCTGTCTGCTAACCAGAATGCATTCCTAATGGAAATGTGAAGAGCTTCAGCTTCGACTTCGGCTAGAAATCAGAATCAATCAAATCACATCACAGCTAGACAGACATATAATTTGAAGACCCTTTTGATTTTGATGTGTTGCTTAACTCGAACTGTCATAAGCGAATTGGCTGCGGAGTGTGTGAGTTCAAGGTTGTTTTTTAAGGGCCGAAACCAGGCGGGGGGTCGGTCACATCGGTTCGGGGTCAGGGGTCGGCGGTCGGCGGTCGGGGTTTTCCTCTTGTCTAATTTGCCTAGAATCATGGGAATCCATCTGGGCGACTTGCCCATCTGCGGTTTCTCCACTCTCCGACTTTCCGACTTTCACAATCGAAAGAATTCGCCGGGCGGCCACTTTTATGCTTCATTAGGCCAGAAATTATATCTCATGATGGCCGCCTGGGCCCTGAGATTCATTCTCTCTAGCCATTTCTGGCTATCTCCCATCTGCATCGTAGTCGTCGTCGCCTCCTTTGGGTTTTTCAATTTCTGAAATTGATGAACTTGCTGATGGAAATCTGTCAGCCAGCGTCGAAGTGTTGAAAGCTTAGACGCGGAATGAATGGGCTAGTGCATGCACTTGCGAAAACAATTGGTTTTATTTACTTGGATTTAGAATTTAGAGAAGAATAATTTAAGGAATAGATAATCATCCCACATTTTCGTGAAAATTATTGTAATATTTTGCTTGTTGTTATATAAGTTTGTTAAAACAAAAACGCGAATTCTTAAGTCTCATTTGCAGAAAGTCGCTTTATTGTAATATTTTATTTGTTGTTCTTTAAGTTAATTCCAAAAAAACGCGAATTCTTAAGTCTCATTTCCAGAAAGTCGCTTGTTTGGCAGTTTTGGCTTTTTATCTTTGAATCATAAGAAATTTTTTCTATATCGAACATAAAAAACCCCTTTATTTTGTTCCCATATTTAGTAGTATGTTTTGCTATCATTGCATTTAGTTTTTTGAGAGTGCACTAGAGTTTATACAGCTGAAGAACCGATGGAGTGGAGTGGCTGAGGATGAGTTTTATGGATTTCCCAACCCGCAGAAGGCGCAGCGTTGGACAGAGATGCAGGTTGGGCTGCTTTGCACCCGCATCATTGACGTTGGCCAAGCAGAAAGTCAGAAATTCAGAAAACCCAGAAAGCCCACTCAAAAAGCCCGGGGCCAGGACCTGGAATGACTGCGCTGAAAATGCAGACATTAAAATTGATCCCCAGATTTGAGAACTGGAGAGCGAAGTGCGAAGACCAGACCAGACCAGAAAACGCGACTGGAAATCACAGCCATCATCAGCGAAGCGACAAATGAGCAGACACGAGTAATCGGAATCCGAATCGGAATCTCAGTCTGAATCTGAATCTGAGAACTGCTTTCCATTTGCTAACCGCAATCGAAGCCTCAAGTCTACCAGTGTTGTTCTACTGTGTTGTACCTAGGTAAAAATAATATCTTCAAGATATTTTCAATGATAAGTACATAAGTAGAATATATAATGCTGAGCCACCCTCTCCTAAATATTTTAAATAATTCTATTATCTATGCACCAAGCTAAGCTTATTATCAATATGAATAGAAGCTACTAACCCAGTACCAAAAAATACGCTTCAGGTATAAGTATTCTTGGTAATCTTGGCGCACCACTGTCCCCAGTCGAGTGTGCAAAATGATTTCCTTGACTGACTCTTGGACTCTCACTCGCTCGCCATTCGCATTTCAATTTATTCCGCAACCGACTAGAATCCAATGCCAATGCAAATTATCTGAGGAGTTCATCAAACCTTTGGCAAATGCAACCAGATCGCTGCTGCTGCTGCTGCCGCTTCTGCTTCTGCGACTACTGTGCTAAATGTTTCTCTTCTTTGCTCCCATCTCCTTACCATCATCATCATCATCATCGTCCAGATGGAATCCGGTTCCGGTTTCGTTATCGTTTCGAAGGTGACTCTGTGACTTTGAGCAGGATGTTCCCGAGATG
Organism: Drosophila mimetica; assembly: GCA_037075245.1. Taxonomy (NCBI): domain Eukaryota; kingdom Metazoa; phylum Arthropoda; class Insecta; order Diptera; family Drosophilidae; genus Drosophila; species Drosophila mimetica. The sequence continues at coordinate 24,148,846 of JBAMCH010000005.1, read as the reverse complement.
GCGATATGTCGATATGGAGGTGAGACAATCCACTGGTTCCACGGATAACTGGTTGAATTCACTGAAAAGGAAGGGTAATTCGATTAGTTATCGATTACCCTGACAAAATCTTAATTATTCAGGCATTTGATGATTAATCGCTCACTTCATTACCATCTTGATTAATGATCTTATCATTAATATTGATATTGTCTGGACACACTCCCTAAAAAAAGAAAAGAACATATTTTCCATGTGATTAGTTAGGAGCTTTCTGATTACTTGAAATCGTTTTGAGTGGAACTAATTCTCAAGTTTGATCTTTTGTTCATTATTCACTTTATGGGTGCAACTCGTTCAAATGAATCAATTATGTAAATGCATCCCATCTCCATTGGATTCTTTTCAGAGAGAGTTTCCCCACATTTTCCGTTGGCCAGTTGAAATTCGCCTGTCTCTTTCGATCTTGGCCTGGCTAACTAACTATTTAGAATGATTTCATCAGGGGCCAAAAATGGGCAACGGCGAATGTCAGTGCTACGTCGTCACGCCTCCAAGTCCGCAACTTCAGCACTTCTGCTTCTCCCTCTTCTTCTTCTTTTCCTTCTACAGCCGGAGTCTCCAACCTAAAAATTCCCAACTCCACCCCCATTTCCACCTTTGTCTCATTTTGTCCCGTGTAGTTTTTTGCTCCATTTCTGTCACGCTTGAAGACTGCAATTGAGCCAATTGAGACCCACAACTGTTTTAGTTGCGGTTTCCGAAGATGCTGCCTTGCCAGCTCCTCCGAATCTAAACACTGAAAAAAAGAGAGAGAACCTAATTGAAAAACAAGAAACTTTAATTCTTAAAACTATCCAACTAAAAGAGCCTTCTTTATTAATATAAACATCTTGCCTCAAGACTCTTTTCTCTCAGTGCGCATTTCTGGGGGCGTGTGAAGAAGAAGAATGGGGGGGGGGGGGACTTCAACTAAAACAAAGCCAGGCAACGAGATAATAATAATACACATAATATTAAAACGAGAACAACGACACTAAGCCAAGTTAGCAGAGAGACTTGACAACAATGGTGCGGGAGGCGCTCTAGGAAAATGACTAATTACGTGCTGGCAAACAGCCCGAGGTTTTGTGGTTCCGAGGGGAGGTTTATGGGGGACTTAAGGGGGCTACTGCGACTACGGACTATCCACGAACGATCCACATTAGCAGCGGGCGCTGCTCGAGCTGCTCGCGTTGGTAGCGTAGCGGTGAATGGTAATTGCGGACCGTTATAATACGAGCGCGCATAATAAGATCGAGAGATGGCCAAAGCTACACGGAGAGAAAAAATTGCGAGATATTATAATTGAATTAAAGATTTTACATATCCTTTGCAAACAGATAATTTAAAAATTTCGAAAAAAACTTTCGTACAAAAAAAAAATTGTTTTTTAATAAATAAATCGTTTACAGATCTTTAAAATAATATGCAAACAGATATTTAAAAAAAATCAAGAAAAACTTTCGTACAAAAAACATTTTTTTTTTTAAATAAATCTTTTACAGATCTTTAATATAATATGCAATATCAGGAAATGTACATACATTAATTACTTTAAATCAAGTGTAATATATTTCTTATATTTAAATTTAATTATTTTTCTCTTAGGAAAAATGCTAGTTTTTTTCTCAGTGCTTTGCAGAAGCGGAAAACTTATGGGATCAGGGGGTTAGGTGGCAGTCTGGATGCCCTGATGCGCATATTTGCTCCAATTCCGACGCTGGCTAAATGTGACACCCGAAGGGGAATCGGCATCACATGGGCCATACACATGGTATACCTCTACTCTGCCAGACCTTAGATGCAAGACCCCTCCCCGCTCTCCACACGCTAATCTAATCAACAATGATGACGACGATGACCCAGTTCTGGTTGCGTTTTGCTTGCAACAGTTAGGCAAATGGAAGTCAAAGTGGAGTGCATTAGCATCTGCTGCCACCAGCTCTTCAAGCAGATGCAACATGCCACCATCCACCTCTTGTCGTGGCCCAATCATCGGTAATAACCTCTGGAAAGATGCAAAGATGGCTCTCGGGGTGATTCAAAGAAGATTGAACCTGAACCCTCCACACAAAGTCGAGAGAAGTCGGTCAAACTCAAGCACTGGAACTCTGAAAATAAATAGAAACATGAGAACGAACACATTTGGCCATTATGGATATTAATGCCAACTGCATTTCGTTTAGGAAAATGATGGCCTTGTTTGTGCACATGCCCATCATTAGCTAGAGTCTTGATTGAATCTCTGCCTAAAAGCCATACTTTAGACTTCATTTTCTCATTTTCCTAAATACCTTTTACCGGTTTTTGTGAAAGTAAAGGTAGTTTAAGTGATTTGAATATTAGTTTATAATGACTGAGTTGGTTAAATCTCTTGAGTTTGTTTAAGGATCTGTACTTCAACTGTTTTATTTTGGTATTCTGAGATGTGCAAGCTTATCTGAAAAATAGCTCCCAGTTCATTCCCTGATTTTCTTCGTGTTTTACCCCCTCCCTTTTTTGAAGGGCCTGTATCCATTGTGAATCTGTGTCAGTAGGAGCATCTGCATCCGAACAATACCTACAGAGGACCCCCCTCCCACTGGGCGGTGTCAATTCCAGCCAGATACAAAAGGCGAAGAATGGCCAAGAGCTGTCGACACCAATTGGTGTTTTTACCATATTTAGTTACCAACTTGGTGGGGGAATCGGGAGTTTCTGGGGTTTTGGAATGGGTATATATGGGGAATCTCGAGGCTTGGCTGGAGCAAATATGGACAAATTGCATTGAACTGAAACCATGTTTGGATCCTAATGGATCACGGCCGACATGATTGATGACTCCGTGGTCCATAGTCCCTAAAAGAATGGAAAACTAGAGCAACCGTAGAAGGTGATGTTGCCGAAAAGGAGGAAGTTTTGGGTTTGAGTTCTTCAACCTTCGTTGAGTCGGTAAATTGATGGAAGATCCATTCGTTACTGTGCACAACCAACATCATCGCTGATCTTCAAGTGTTATTGCTCCGATTTAGTTAGTTAACTCTAACAGTTCATAAACACTTGTGCTTGGATTGGAGGACAGGAAATGAAAGGGATGTCTCCATCACCGCCTCCATCTTCATGCTCCAGAGTTCTCCAGAGTGTGGTTTTTCTACCCCCTTCTGTCTTCCAGTCATTTATCGCAGATCGCGACGAGTTTCGACTCAAGACCCAAGAAAATTGTCGGGATAGACCCATTCTTTTTTAGTTTTTTCTGTTTTTTTTTTAGCATGGAGACAACAGTTGCACAGCACACAATTTCGATGTTTACGTAATGCCAGTGATTCCGAGGCGAAGGCAAATGGATTCATCTCTGGTCTCTAAGTCCCCAGTTCTGGGTTCTCGTTCTGATAATGTCTGTTCTGTGTGGAATGGTATGGCATGTAAGCTGAAACCGCAAAGAATCTTGGGTCGGTCGGTGGGTCTCCGCCTCAAATGGAATGCATCTAACTGTCATTGTCAAGAGAGAGAGTCACTAACCACAAATACAAAATTCGCTCGCTTCGCTGGGGTTCAGCCGCCTACACAACGAGAAATATGTTAAGATAACTAAGAAATAATATAGATATTTGTTATATTTTATCAAAATATAAAGATTATAACTAGGTAATCTTAAAAATATTTTAAAGAATTCTGGACAAATATTATAAATATAATTAGGATTTCTTAAAAATATGGTGTTTGAAGCTGACCCTTTTTAGCTATACCACAGTATATATTCTCTCATCAAGATATAATATTCTCCCTAGATACGAACAATGGGAATAAAAACTCTATTTAACCTGTTTTTTTCCCCGTGCAGCTCCTTGGCTCCATGCTCCATTATATTCAATTCTCCGTTGCCATTTCCATTAATGAAATGCTTAGAGCCCGAGCAAATTATGGTTTAGCTGCTCATGCGTGTGGAGCTCGCGGCCCGGCTACACTTTCCCAAGTGGAGCAGAGACAACTGAGGTCGCCACCATAGGGTTAGAACACGTCGTCGTGCCGCCCTGCGGTGGCTTTCACTCACCGAGATCCTGAGATCTCTCTGGGATGGGATCTACAATCTACAATCTGGGATCTCCGTACTGCGATCTATCATCCCCAATTATCAGAAATCACTTTCTTTCGCCAAATGCTGACCAGAAACACATCCATCTCGCGGCTTTATTCCCAATTCCAGCCAGCCAGCCAGCTTAGCTCAGCTTGTGCCCATTCCGCGTTCTCCAAGTGGGTGAAATGTGATGTTGGGAAAAATCTATTTAACGGAATGCACTCAAATCATGCAAAAGGCAAGCAAAAAAGCGCAAGGCACAACATAAAACGTGAGTCGATGACGTGAGCCCGTCAGCCATCAATCGAGTTTCGGAGGCAGGAGTTGCAGGAGAAGAGCGGGCACTTTGTTGCCAGGTTTTATAGACTTGGAATGGACTGGGAGGATACCTCTCCTATTTCGTAGCTAGCCGAGTTTATTAGCTGATTTTCATAGAACTTAACTGATCAGCAATTTATTTCGTAAAAAATTCTTTAGTTTTTAATCGTGTAATATAAAATGGTTATAAAAAATCAAGAGTGGCATAATATTATATATCCTATTCCTGAAATCCAAGTTCTCTAACCAAATCTCATCCAGTCTGATCGATCCTTGGATGTAGTGAAGACCCCTGTGGCCACAGAGAAACAGAAACCATAACGAAAATCGAAAACTATTTTTCACAGCCTCGGCAAAAAAGTGGAAGACGAGATCGTTTAGTGGAGCTGGGAGATGGAGATGGAGATGGTCTCCTCAGGTCCGAACGATCGAATCCGAGAGCCGATGGCGACAAATGCGGTTCGTGGAAGAGAATCTCCGCTAGGCGTTTGGGGTTTGGGGATCGGGGAGAATTGGTGGACCCATGGACCCGTTACGAGAATCGCTTTTCTTCCATTTCCTTTTGGGAAAGAAAGTTTTTCGCCAGCCGAAATAAAAAAAAAGATCGCCCAAAGATTTGGCTTTTTGTCTTTGCGTTTTGTTCCTTTGTTTTTTTCCTCATTTGTTCTGTTTTTTTTTTCTTTTTCTATTATTTGGTATTTTTTTTTTTGTTTCTTGGTGGGATTTTGGTTCTGGATCGGAATTAGAGTTGGGGAGTTCGGAGCTATCTAACGGCATCGGTTACACTACATAACTGTTCTCACTTTCTTCACCGACGTTTTGCCGCGCTCTTTGGATTTATAGCTTCGTTTCGTTTTGCCGTCTTTTGTCTTTTGGGGTTCGTTCTCGCATTTCCGGTGTTCAGAATCGGAGAATCAGAATCCAGAACCAGAAACTAGAGTTGCGGCATTACTTAGAAGCCATTACAGGGCAGAAAAGTCAAGTCGAGCGCTATGTCCATTTGAGAAGGGGGAGAAACTAAACTGGACTTGCAGCTAGTTCAAAAGCTCTATTAATTTGACTTCTCGTATGGGGCGAATACAAATACTCAACTCATTTGCATTACAGAACAGAATCTTCTTTTGGTCTGGCTAACTTCTGCTGGCCACTGGCACTTTCACCCATTGATTTTGTTTGGACTTTTCTTTTAAGAATTCCAACTGGGCTGGCAGTCATAAATCAATGGCCTTTCCTAAAGCTTCTGCTTTTGGGCGGCTGGCTTTTCGAAATAGGTAAAGAGATTATCTCAGGCGAAGAAACGACGAGACCTTCGCATCGCGGACCAAAAGTCCAAAAGAGCCAAATACTCGAGTGAAATCAGCTGGGGGAACTAGAAGTTATTTTCGGCATTTGGCCGCAATGAAAGTAAAACCCATTAGATTCAAGTCTCAATGGTGGCGACGATGACCATAACAAGAAAGCAGGTAAACACGCCAGACATTAAAATAAAATCAAGTTAACACAAACACAAAAATTAAGAAAGAAATAATTGTCAAAAGCGGAGAAGCTTCGAAAAGAAAGGCGTAATAGAAAAATAACTAACACACAAGAGAAGTCCGAGTCCGAGTCGGAGTCCGAGTTCGAATCCAAGTCGCAAGAGCGGCGTGTGCCCTTTCTTCAAAGTGAAATTTCCTTCAATGCCACTAAGTCTACAAAAGGGGCTCCCAGCCACAAAAAAGCGAGCAATTTTTCTTGCATCAACTGAAAATGACTTAGAATACCGAATTTCGTATGATCTTGGAAAATGTGTTGAAGATTTAGATGTCTTCAAGAAGTTTTTGATTAACATTTCTAACAATTTAAAATTGTAGAATTGGATTATATGAAGGTTTTAAAGTTATCATGTCTAAAAGTAGGTTTTAAAATTAAATTCGAAATATTTATATTTCCAATTTTAAATGTAAAACTTCACTTTCCTTGAGGTTTTATGTGGTTTAATTTATATGATTTTTTTTTGTATATTTAAGATTCAATGTTGTGTTATATAGCCCATCAACTTCTCAACAACTTAGGGTATATAATGAAAAGCTAAAAATAAAGAAGACCCAAAAGCAGGGACATACACGCACTGTACGCAATGAAAAGTGCGTAGATCATTACCAAGTTTCCTCCGCTTCTCGCATTCTTTTCGGCTTTCTTCGTAAGAGAGATAATACACAGTTAAAGAAAAGCTGGCATTTTCATAACGTTTGACGAGGGAATAATCTTTAAGAAAATATTATATTTATTATTAAGTATTATATTAATATTAATATTATAACATTTTTTGCCCAAAACATATGAAATTGATTAGCTAGTCAAAAGTTTAGCAATGATATACAAAATCGACAAACGTAGATTTTTTTCGGTGTAGAAAAAAGGGTTGGCGGGTTTTACTGCATCTTAAGACCGCATTTATTTTGCGTTTAATTGCCACAATTGTGAAATTAATTTCGTTTTCGTTTTCATTGGCCAGTGAAATCTTCGTGACGCTTTTTTTTTATTTATACCTTTGACAGAATGAATGACAGGCGGGTAAAAAGCGAGGGCCTTCGAACCAAAGCAAAGAAAACTCTTTGATTGACTGTTGATTGATTGGGTTTTCTTTCTTTTCATTATACAATCGGAATTACGGAATGTCCAAGGTAATTTTACAAGTAATAATATTTCAAATTATAAAATATTCGAAGCTTAAAATAATACCAACACAGTTTCTAATGCCATAAACTAATTAGAATTGAAGTGAACTAGTAACTTCTTGTTGGGAATCCAGCCCAGTGCTCCCATTCCAATTGGCTTTGTACTAGATCGACTAGAAACAAAATCTGCTATTAGTTCGCATTCTTAGAAGAGTGCCACACTTCGAGGGCTTCCCACATGAGTCTCAATTCTTCGATTCTTGAACTCAATTGAGTTGTGGAGTCATCGTCAATTGTTGTTGACTTTCGTCATCGCTGGTGATCCCAATACGGATTTGTTTGCACTCGAAATTAGCAGAGAATTGGCCAAAAAAGATGCCGCCCTCATTCGAAATTAGTCGACTAAAGACGGTCAAGAAAAAGAGTTGGCAAAAGAAAAAGGGGAAACAGAACCAAGAATTGCTGGAAATCGGGGGAGAATCACATCGCAGAATCGCAGACAAATTTGAGTTTCAAATCAAAAACTAATGAAAAGGTTATAAATGCCGTTATCTGACATCAAGACAGAAGGCAGTCTGCCATAAAGTCAGAAATTATGCCAAATCTTGCAAAGAGAGAAGAGAGTCTGCTGAAGAATCCCCAGCGCAGTCGCTTCTAATTTTGTTTGGCCTGGGACTGCGTTGCACTGGCACAGGAATGCCAAACATGCAAGTACACTGAGAGAAAAGTAATGCGAAGAAGTTGAGAAAAATACTGGATATTCATATTATCATTTGAATTCTTTGATATTTTATTATAAATATTTTATTATATTTTATTATAGAGCATAAAATCATTTTTTATAGATATTATTATAGATAAGGTTAGTTTGATCCAACAAATAGATGTCCAATCTATGTCGAATTTATAGCTTCTGTTGGGTGAATTTCTCCAAGTGCCGGACAGTTCGCATTCACACGCCAACCGGCGAGGCAGCAAACGGCGAATTGATGCCGCCGATGATGAGCTGCCAGTCAGTCAGCAGCGTAAGGCTAAGACGGCGACTAAGATTCTGGCTAAGACCCTGGCCGAGACCTCGACTTGGTTACTACTGGCCAAGACTTAAGAGACTCCAAAGACTCCAAAAACTGCAGGCATAATGAGAAACCCAGCGGAGAGCGACGGCTGGCGATGCCTGAGATTATGCTAATAAGTTGGGGAGCTGCTGCCGCGTTCTTTTTTTGTTGGCCGAAACGGTATTGGTAACCGAAGAGTTGGCCCAAACCAAACTAAAACGCTGCAAGCGACGACAGCGACACAAAAACCTAGAACAGAATACAATTGACCAAAGATTTTGATACCCTGGAGAACTGATGTTCAAGTTCTAGATTCAATATTTTAGGGATTTATTACATGGAGTGAATCCCTAAATAATGTTGTAGAAAAGTGCCAATAATATTTGAAGTCAAATACTTGAAAACAACATTTTGACAACATCAAATTAGATAATATAACAAACAAATGGAAGAACCAAAGTCAGATTTGCACACCCTTTTTAGAGGGTATAGAAATAGGGGCCACAGCAACAACATGGGCAACATGCACAGCAGCAGCAGCAGCAGCAACAACAACTTGCAACAGCTTGCAGAACAGCAACAACGGAACGTCAGAGACAAGAAGACAACAGTAAAAGCCAAAGCTAAAGCTGAATCTGAATCTTAGTCTGAGGCTGAGTCTTCGTCTTCGTCTTCGTCTCAAGTTAAAGCCAAGTCTGCATTCTAGGTCACTGACTACTAGGAGCAGGCCAAACCGAGTTGCTGCACTAATAAAAAATGGTTCTAAATCATAAAACTCATTTAATTTGCTTTTATATATTTACTGAAAATATAAAGGGGTGTAGGGTTATATATGAAATTAATAGCTGTGGTAATGAGTTGACTCATGAGTGCTTAAAATAAAAGAAGTGACAAGTGTTGTAGGTTTTTCCCACTGTGTGTTGCATGTTGCATGTTGGTGTTGGCCAACGTCTCATTCAGTTATCAGTTGGCTGGCGGAACAGGCGAAACCCAGGAGTGGGATGTTTTGAATGTTGAGGATTGCAGCTGGGAAAACGGAGATTGGAGGCTTGAGGTTGCAGGGGGATTGCCGCAAAATGGAAATCGGTCAATTGTTGCCGCCTGGTCAAACTGTCAGCCAAGCGGTCTTGTGCCATATTGTCTTTTGTGGCCTAAATGGCATTCCAAATGGATTGGCAAGACGGCTAACAACCAGATGAGCTGGCGGGGCAGTGGGACAAGGTGAAGTCCAATGGCCAAATGGTAATGAGACTTGACATTGCCGATGCATTCAACATATCTCTCTCTGTTTCGTGGGGTGGGGTTTCCAGTTGCATCGCTGCAAATGAAGTTATAGGCAAAGCACTTTGGCACACAAATGGCCATTGGAATAAATTGGCAAATCCATTGGGTTTATTTTATGAAAATACCCAGCCCACTTTCTATGCTCATATTCATAAATTTCAGGCTTCAATGGGAGGGGTTATATGTTGATTGCATTTTTGTGAGAGAGGAGAAGCTAAGTGATAACTTGTCAGTGTCGAAAAACTTGATAGTTCATTAATTTTGTATACTTACCTAATAAATTATAAAGAAACTTAAAGTTTCTACTACTGAATGGTACTATACCACACTTTACAGATCTAAAAATTCTGGCAAGAACCGAAAATAAATCTATTTATAAGCACACATGGGTTCCTCAACCCACCAACCTTTTGAACAAAGAGTTACATATAGCCTCTTAACTGTTCTCTGGCGTGTTCTACTGTTGTCGCTGTTAATCGGCATAATGATAATGAATGGGCCACGGAGATAATAATCTAGCGATAATGATCTTGCAGTTAGCCGTCACGAGCGCTGACAGAATGTGTCGCGTTCCAGGCAAATTGACAAAACCAAACGAAATTAACGACTGTCGTTGATTATGATTGATATTATACAAAACTATATGCGGCGATACCGATATATAGCGACCACCTTGGAGCAGATTGTATCTCGTATCGCTATGGAATCGAATCCAACAGGAATGGCAATAGAAAACGGCACATGATTGCCGAACGAACACAAATCGAAACCCGTTCCTCGTCTGGATTGGGAGCAATCATTATGCCGTCTAACGTCTAACGATGACTCACAATCGTCGTCGTCGTCATCGGCGTCACCATCATCATTAATCCCGAACCCGAACCCAACCCACCAGATTTGCTCCAACGCCTCCTCTGTATGCAAATTGATTAGCATTGTCTTGCCATTTCATTATGGATCGTAAAGAGTGTGTTGCTTGGGGCATGTGGAATATCCATAAAGAATGGCAATCCAATAATATCATAATAATATATTGTATTGTATTTCCCATAAAGAGTATAAAGAAACCGCCTTGTTTGCATTCATTCGATCCCTTTCCAAATAGGGGAATATCCTCCTCAGATTTCTTCACTTTCTTCCGTTAGCAAATTTAAATTTGGGTTGGGTTCTTTGGGGTCAGCAATTCTGGATTTCGGGTTGTGTCGTGTGGGTCGTGTATCACTTTCCTATTGATAATCGTCATAAATCGCCAAATATTTATATGGCCAAATGGAGGTTCTAGCGGCGTTTGTTTGCCCCTCAATTGTGGGATCTCAATTTTTTTTTTGTTTTTTGCGGGGAATGAAAGAAAACAAAGCGAAATAAAAGAGGTAAAATAGAAAAGAAAAGGCAAATAACTGAGACAGACCAAAAAAAAAATCACAGCTGACCCAGTAAAAGAAAAAGTTTATTTTTATTTTTGTTGTTCTTGTTATTTTTTTTTCGCCTCTGTTGTTCGTTTTAGTTTTTTTGCGCGCATTTTGACCAAATAGATATTAATTCTTAACGGTTTTTACTTTCACGTTAGAACAATATGGACAGGGTGATAATTATATCCAAAGAGGCGGCGAGTTCGTTGCCTAAGTCTTTTGTTTTTTCGCCTCTTCCGTTCCGCGAATACTGGCAAATGCTGACCCCTTATGCCATACGCGTTCCAGCCCCTGCTCTATATCCATAAATCGCCGCCTATCTCGCCATCTGTTTGTATTTTAGATTTTAGCTGACTAACGGACTTGGAATGAGATGTGCCAAGTTTGCACTAATTCCCGCATATTGTTGTACGCTATTTGTTTTCCAACCACTCGGGCTGAGCAAATAGAAAATTCTTTACAAGAATGCAAATGGAAAATAAACTCAGATGGGCAGGGGAAAAAACAAAAGGAAATGGGTTGGCTGCCAAACGAAAATAGAATGTGGAGATTGTATCACAAAATCAATGAAGGTCATCGTGGGTTTGAATACAAAAATCTAAACGGAATTTGACTTGAAAGTGGTGTTCTTAAAGGGAGTATCATTCAATCAATCAAAATATATCCATTAATTTAAATTATACAAATATATACTCTAATACCTAAATTTTACAATTTTACTAGTATTTGATTTAGTAAGTTGAATACCAATAATTCAGCTTTTCAATCCGTGGTTAATGTACTGAATAAACCATTAATGTGATTGTAGCAATTAAAGATCATTGTTAGATTCCTTATATCATTGTAATTATTTCGCAACCTTGCATGCATTTCATTTGAATTTAGAACTCGTACATCATACTAATTTCCTCATAGAAAAACCGCGATGAAAAGAACCCAATACACAGTAAAATCAACATTAAGATCACTTGATTCATTACAAAGCCGTTAACTTGAATTTGGACTTGCACAATCAGTGGCTCTCAGTTTTAACGAGAACCGCCGAATTATAAAGCCGCAGTGGCGATTAACGATCTGTGATGCACCCGGGCGAAATCAACTTAACGATTAGAAAGAAGTGTTGATCACTTGGCGAGTCTCTGCAATCAGTTACCCGCTGATTGGACTTCCTTTTTTTTTGTTTTTTGGTTTAGTTGGTGGACTTAGACTCATGCGGCGTCTTTGCGTTTTGAACGTAAACCCAATTTTGCCGACATCTGCATATATGTGCCGTCCATCGCATACACCGCAAATGGGTCATGTGGATTCGCTGATGAGATCAGTGTTGGGAAAGGCACTCGACATTGTACCTATGGAAATTGATGAACCTTGGCCAGAATTTTTGCTATAAAAATGGAACTAATTGTCCAAACATGGAATGGCATACCTTCCTGAACTCGTAGTTAAATTCTCTATAACTTGGCATTTCCAGTTAAAAATTTTATTTTTTTGAAAATTTTCGCAAAAAATTGTGATACAACCCCTTACAAAAAATCGAAAATTTGAAATTTTTTTAATTTTCCCAAATCAGCCGGAGAATGCACTAATATTAATTATTATGTTGTTATCTGCTCAGAACAGTTCGCCGTTTTAAAATCGGAGCATTTTTGCAAAAATTAGAGCAAAAACAAGTTTTACGAAAAATCAGATTTTGGCCAAAAATTGAAATCTTTATTTTCCGCCAATAAAAATGTCAGAATTTTTGCTATAAAAATAAAAATAATTGTCCGATCATGGAACGGCATACCTTCCCGAACTCGTAGTTAAATTCCCTACAACTTGGCATTTCCAGTTAAAAATTTTATTTTTTTGAAAATTTTCGCAAAAAATTGTGATACTACCCCTTACAATAAAATCGAAAATTTGAAATTTTTTTAATTTTTCCAAATCAGCCGGAGAGTGCACTATTATTAATTATTAGGTTGTAATCTGCTCAGAACAGTTCACCGTTTTAAAATCGGAGCATTTTTGCAAAAATTAGAGCAAAAACAAGTTTTACGAAAAATCAGATTTTGGCCAAAAATTGAAATCTTTATTTTCCGCCAATAAAAATGTCAGAATTTTTGCTATAAAAATAAAAATAATTGTCCGATCATGGAACGGCATACCTTCCCGAACTCGTAGTTAAATTCCCTACAACTTGGCATTTCAGGGTAAAAATTTTATTTTTTTGAAATTTTTCGCAAAAAATTGTGATGCTACCCCTTAAAAAAAAATAGAAAATTTGAAATTTTTTTAATTTTCCCAAATCAGTCGGAGAGTGCACTAATATTAATTATTATGTTGTTATCTGCTCAGAACAGTTCGCCGTTTTAAAATCGGAGCATTTTTGCAAAAATTAGAGCAAAAACAAGTTTTACGAAAAATCAGATTTTGGCCAAAAATTGAAATCTTTATTTTCCGCCAATAAAAATGTCAGAATTTTTGCTATAAAAATAAAAATAATTGTCCGATCATGGAACGGCATACCTTCCCGAACTCGTAGTTAAATTCCCTACAACTTGGCATTTCCAGTTAATAATTTTATTTTTTTGAAAATTTTCGCAAAAAATTGTGATACTGCCCCTTACAAAAAAATCGAAAATTTGAAATTTTTTTAATTTTTCCAAATCAGCCGGAGAGTGCACTATTATTAATTATTAGGTTGTAATCTGCTCAGAACAGTTCACCGTTTTAAAATCGGAGCATTTTTGCAAAAATTAGAGCAAAAACAAGTTTTACGAAAAATCAGATTTTGGCCAAAAATTGAAATCTTTATTTTCCGCCAATAAAAATGTCAGAATTTTTGCTATAAAAATAAAAATAATTGTCCGATCATGGAACGGCATACCTTCCCGAACTCGTAGTTAAATTCCCTACAACTTGGCATTTCAGGGTAAAAATTTTATTTTTTTGAAAATTTTCGCAAAAAATTGTGATACTACCCCTTACAAAAAAATCGAAAATTTGAAATTTTTTTAATTTTTCCAAATCAGCCGGAGAGTGCACTATTATTAATTATTAGGTTGTAATCTGCTCAGAACAGTTCACCGTTTTAAAATCGGAGCATTTTTGCAAAAATTAGAGCAAAAACAAGTTTTACGAAAAATCAGATTTTGGCCAAAAATTGAAATCTTTATTTTCCGACAATAAAAATGTCAGAATTTTTGCTATAAAAATGAAAATAATTGTCCGATCATGGAACGGCATACCTTCCCGAACTCGTAGTTAAATTCCCTACAACTTGGCATTTCAGGGTAAAAATTTTATTTTTTTGAAATATTTCGCAAAAAATTGTGATGCTACCCCTTAAAAAAAAATCGAAAATTTGAAAATTTTTTCATTTTCCCAAATCAGTCGGAGAGTGCACTAATATTAATTATTATGTTGTTATCTGCTCAGAACAGTTCGCCGTTTTAAAATCGGAGCATTTTTGCAAAAATTAGAGCAAAAACAAGTTTTACGAAAAATCAGATTTTGGCCAAAAATTGAAATCTTTATTTTCCGCCAATAAAAATGTCAGAATTTTTGCTATAAAAATAAAAATAATTGTCCGATCATGGAACGGCATACCTTCCCGAACTCGTAGTTAAATTCCCTACAACTTGGCATTTCAGGGTAAACATTTTATTTTTTTTTTAAATTTTTCGCAAAAAATTGTGATAATACCCCTTAAAAAAAGGGGAAAATTTGAAAAAATTTTAAATATTTTAAGTCAACCGGAAAGTGCACTAATATTAATTATTGGGTTGTTAGCTGCTTTAAACAGTTAGCTTTTTTCATTTTGGGTCCAATATTGTTTAAGTTATTGCAAAAATATATATACGAAAAGTCATATTTTTACCAAAAATACGTAGTAATACTAGTGCACCATGTTATCTGTGATAAAAATGGTACAAATATCTATATGCATAGGTACTTCGCAACACTGTTGATAGTGGACCATCCAAAGACGTGATCATCATAACAGACTCATATGTCATGATCTGAGGTCGTTTCGACCAGCATGCACTCCCGTCTAAATCCCCACCCCCTTTCAGCCCCTTTTATTTTCTTTCATTTTTTTTTTATTTTGGTATCCAACTGTTTTTGTGTCGCGGTTTCGGTTTTGTTTTTGCTGCCTTGGCGGCTCATTTTGTGATTTTCTAAATAAATTTTCTTGTTTTCGTACAACTTTCACATGTGAATATGACGACGGCCGTCATCGCCTCCCCCTCCTCCTCCTCATCCACTGCCCACCGCCCCCTTCCACCACCTTTCCCCAGCGACCCACCACCCCACCATCATCATCTTTCTCCGCCCCCTCATCCCGATGTCGAGTTAATGTCTCGGCCGCATCGGTTATTATAGTGGTGATTTTTTCTCGTATATATATTTTGTAGTCTCTTCAGCTCTGTTTTGTGCTTAACAGGGTATCAGGAAGTGATGGAATAGTTAAAAAGTGATATTTATTATTTTTGAAATTTGATTTTTTAAGCAAGTAGTTTTTGTGATTTAAGATATCAAAGGTTTAATAATTTAAATATTAAATTACACATTTTTAAAATATATTTCTGAATTCAAAGAGTTATTTGTGTAGTGGATTTTTTTTTTCTTCATCTACCTTTAGATACTATTATCCAGATAATAAAATCTCCTTTGATAAATTTTTTAAACAGCTGAATTCCAGTGGTTGTCATTCTAATATAACTTTTAATAGTTCTTCATTCCGATTTTGTGGTTAGCTACTGTGCTTTTTATGGCCTTGATTTGAATTTCCAGGGCATTTGGCTATTCGATGAACAGCCGGGGACTTGAATCTTTTCTATTTTCTTTGTGGTTTTTGTGCCAGCAATTTTTCTGATTTTCCTTTGGCTGTCTTGCGGAGCTATAAATTTAATTTTGATGCAAAGTTACAGCTTAATTCTAATGCCCTGGGTGCGAGAGACAGTGTCTGCAGCTCATGGCGGAGCATCATCGTCATCATCATCTTGGCCAGCAATTGTATGACCAGCGGGCCTCCATCTCCTCCTCTTCCTCCCTCTCTTTTTCAGACCCGCCTCCATGGATTCCAAGGCATTTCACTTTTTTCCTCATCTTGTGCAGATTCTCCTCCGCCTCTAGGTTTCTTCTTTTTTTATCGTGCCGCAAATGATGATCGATGTGCGCTTCGCATGTCTCCGGCATCTTCATTTAAATTGGCAAAATGCAAAATGGCAATCACTGTCGTCTGCCTGCCCACCTCCAACTTCACCACCGCCACCTCCACTGCGTGGCGATCTTGTCAACAGGTGATGCCAAAAAATATTAAGATAAATGTCAGGGCAGCCGGCGAATGGGACAAAATTAATTAGGCTCCTAAATGGGCAACGCCTGCCACTCAGGCCCCCAAATGCTTCCTGATCTGCTGCTAAATCTTCTGCTGCTCTGCTAAATCCGAGTGAGTTCCCAATCCACGCTAATCACCTGGATTGGTGGCTCAGTGGCTCAGCGTCAGCCGTTGGCCATAATAAATGACCGGGCTTATCCCCATTCCCATTCCCAACCCGATCCTCGCTGCTTCCCCCACCAACAGCCACCATTCTGACGTCTCCATCTCGCTCTCTCTCGGGCAGGAACACTGAAAGAAAATGCAGATAGAAGCGTGATTAATTGGATACAAAAATATCAAGACCATGTGTGGATCCACGGGGGGATATGGAGGCTAAGTCCCCCCACTCGAGTGATAAGAACAAGGAAATGTGGTATTCAAAAAGTGCGAAACAAAAATGTTCCACTAAAATCTCCCCACAATAAAATTTTGGATTCGCCACTAATAAGGGTAAAAAGAAATAGGAATGTGGTATTCAAAAAGTATGCAACAAAAAATTATACTAAAACCCCCACAACCAAATAAGGGTGATATGAAAAAGGAAATGTGGTATTCAAAAAGTATGCAACAAAAATGTGTACTAAAAAAAGAGTTCCTCCCTAAAAATACTCCGTATTATACATTTTAAAGTAAAAACTCGTAATATAGTTTAGCTAAATCTGTTACTTTCTATACTCAAACCCTTTTGTGGTTTCTTGTTTCAGGATCATAATAGATATTTTCCTTTTGTCCGTACATTTTTGCGCAGTGCATTCTTGCTCCTCTGCTTCTAGTGCTGCCTTTGAAGGCGCTAATTAGCCACGTTGGCTGATTGTGTGTTGGTAATGGCTTTTTGGGCCTTTTTGGCCGTTTTGTTTTCGGACAAACGGAATTGCTGCTGCCACTCGGCACTTGGCAAAGGTGTGAAGAGTGCCAAGGAAAGTGGTAACTGACGGAGGAGGGTTTAGGCCAACTCATGATGGACACCTGGAAGCGCTACACGGCGCACACAGAGATTGGATTGCAGACGCAGATGAGCAATGATCATGGGGTTTTCTCGGCTTTATTAGCGCTAATGCCGTGAGTTCTGGTTAGGAGAGAGGATTTCGCCTTAGTCTCGAAACCAATTCGCCGAGTAATGGCTTTAGGCCACATTTGGGTTGTAATAAATCATAGCTACTTACGCCCAATGTTTTAATTTTTAGCCGTTGGTAGCAGCCATAGACATTTTTTTTAGAAAATTTGAATAGCATTTAGATGGTTTTGAAATTCTCAAAACCGAAAGCCAAAGGCTATACGAGAAAAGCAAGCGATCAGGCTTCCTTAAGTTTAATGATTTCATTCCGAGAAGATTGAAATTTGTTCTTCTTTTCAATGGATGGATAGTTCTTAGATGATCCTCTAATTATGTAATCACATGTTCCCTGAGGAATTCCCGTGGCAATAGATAATAACACAATCCGCTTCCCAGCCCATAAAATCCAGACATCTAATACACCGAACATGAACCTGAACACCTCCTCCCCCTCCCCATCCCAAAAAAATAAAGGGAATCCATCATTATATCTCCCCATTCTACGTCATTTGGTTAAACCATTCCTCCACTTCTCCCGTTGGCGATCAACAGCTTCCGGTTATAATGATCAAACGGGGCGAGATCCATTGACGACTTTTGGCCGGTGTTTCGTTGTTTTTTTTTTTTTTTGGGCTCTCGTAAAAGTCGGAGGCACGAATCTAGTTGGTACAATCAATTTCCCATTGAAAGAAAGCTAACGGGTTAATGGCCATCTGTGGGCCATATCGGCGCCTGCATCACGAACCAAATAGACGGACCAATGATAAAAAGTAATTAACAAGCAGTGAAGTTAAATCAAGCAGCGGTCTAAAGTCAACAAACGATTATTCGGATTTGGATTCGGCTGATGGTGAAAGGTTATCCGACGTCCCTAAAGATACAAATTATATAGATGGGGGGTTTAAGTGAGCGATATAATGGACTATATATATAGGTCAGTTGGTAAAAATATTTGTTTGGATAGATGATAAAAAATTGATGATAGAGGTTACCTAGATAGATCAATGTCAGTATCGATATTATCGATACTTTTGATATCTAGATATTGAATAATTTTTATTTTTGGTGCCTATTCTTTTGACCTTCACTGTACATTTGCTTTGATCAGCTAATAAACCGAAAAAAGAGCAATAATACAAAAGTAAAAGCCTCTATAAATATTTAGAACATGTCCAGAATTCTTCTATAAATGGCGCGAAAACTGGAAAATGCGATGCTCACGAGGGGCTAACAACCAGAAAGCCTGGCAAATTTACCATGATCGAGAATGCATCAGCCGGAACCAGAAGATCTGGAAGATCTGGCAGCTGAAGCTCAAGAATTTCTGGGGGGATGGCGCCCAAAATCCAGTGAGCGAGACAGTTGACACAACGGTGCTTTTCCGTATGTACATTGTACACACATGTTTGTTTGTTTGCTTGTGTGACACAGTGCAAGGTGGAAAACTGTGGGAGGGGGAGAGGAAAACTAAGCGGAACTCAAAAAGCGCAACGAACAATTCTTCCATAAGTAATCCCAAGAGATCTTGATCAATTTTTAACCAAGTTTGTCGTACGAAATAAAAAAGATTTTAATATCTATGATTTCTTTTTTTTAATTTATTTTTAAAAAGCATTTATTTACTTAATCTTAAGTAGTTCTATTCTTCATATTACAGTTACTCAATTAATTTACAAAAAAAAATCCAAAAATCTATAGAAAAGCGGATGAATGTGTGACTAACGCCTAAATATCCGATTTATTGCTTATAAAGCGTATACCCCATATCGTTTTAAGAATTATTTGTCTCAATTTAAGTGATTTCTTTACGCTTTCGCGGTGGCTGATGGCTTCTGTGGCTGATTCTTCGGCTCGTTCCTGTTCTTAAATTCTTACGACTTTGCTCTGCTCTGCAATTCGTTCCGATCTTAATTACGATTGCCACTGCAACAGTTGCAACCGCAGCAAACTGCAACTGCATCTCCACACCTCGGTGAAAAGCAATTCATTTTGCTGTTATGTCAAGCTTTGCTCATATGCCGCACACAAACAAAAATGCAGATCAATTTCCAATGGGAAACCACCGCACATTTAAAGCAGTTTCAAACTATTGATATTTGAAATATGTATATAAAATTAATTTGGGCATTAGAAGCTATCCCCAATATATAAGGTTAATTGGGAAACCAATCGATCATCATTTAATATCTATTTTTTTCCTGTGTGCAAAGCCCGATTTTGATACCGATTGATGTTGCTCTAATGAATTATGATTGCCTTTGCAGCTGCACTTGCAGAGAGAAGGAGCACTCCTCTGTTAGCCAACTCTTCGCGCTCTCTGTTAACCAATTGCTGCTGTTGGCCAAATGTTAGGCAACGACAGCATGGCAATGACCTGAGTGCGTGGAGCGACTTTGGCTAAGTTCTCATTGCTCATTGCTCACTGTTCACTCATTGCTGCACAGAAAGAAAAAATAATGTTGTACAATGATTTCAAAGATCGTCTATATTAGCTTAGAAATCATATATATACATATATCATTTTTTTTTTAAATTATCTGAAAATGAATCTATATCCTCCTTTCGGAATTGGATTGTGAATATTAAAAATACTTGAAATTTAAAATCGAGTTAGAAATTTTATTATAATTTTTATTTTCTTTAGGTTCTTAAGTACAGGTATCTCTGAAACTAACAGAACTGTTATCAAAAATGATTAATAATGAATCCCATTATTTCTCCCAGTGCACCAACTACTCACTAACCCCGCCGCGACTTACTTTAATGTTTATTTTCTTGGTTTCTCGCTTCTCCTAGTTGTCCCACCCCCCTCGCCACCCCTCTTCCTCCGCCTTTGACACTGGCGACCGTTAATGTATAATGCAAATATGTGTTTCACATCGTCATTTCTCTTGCGCACCCCCCGCCCAACCCCTCGAGAATCCCCCTTTCACCGAGCAAGTTCAAATAAAGTGCCGCTTGGTTCCGTTCCATTCCGTTCCGCACTTTTGCCGGGGCGATCAAAATTTGTTCATTACGACCCTGTTTTAATGGGCGTGCTATGGCTTACTATACTATATAGTGGGGAATATGCTTATATACATATATCAGGTGGCATTGCCAGAAATAACGCCCTGGGTGGTTAATATAACAGCTTTATTACCACTATTGTACGCACTCGGCAGATGAAAACTTTCCAATTGCAAGAAGCTGCTTACTTGGAGGACTTACATAGGATTTCCGCTTTATTATCCTTGCTGTTGGGGAGAAATTCTTTCAGTTATAGTTATTATTATTGCAAGGTGACTTTTGCCAAGGAAAAATACGTGTACTAATCTGTAACTAGTACTAATTCAAGAACGTTGTTTGGAATATATATTTTTTTAAAATATATTTATGTAATAGAAAAAGATATCCGCATTTTGTTGATGTGCAAATGTGGTAAACAGTGCAAGTTCGTAATGATAAACCTTATATAAAAACAAGGAGCAAAGATCTTATTTATATCGTTCGTTTTTCAAACATATATATACAAATATTTTTTTAGATTGGAAAACCTTTAAAAATTCATAAAAATATGGATTTGAAAACCTGTTAAAATTCGTAAAATTATGGATTTTTTATAATATCGAGTTCTCCTATCCATGGTGCCCACTGTACATGCAAATGGTTGTAACTCTGTTAACAGGTGCCGTTGCAAAAGAAGAAGGTCGCTCTGCGCTCTCGCGCTCTCTCTCTCTCTTTCAAGTTCAATGCTATGAACTTTACAAGAAAGAGAGATAGAGCGGCCTCGGAAGAGAGTTGTAACTTTGAAGAGCGTTCTCTCAGTGTGCTCTCTCACTGCTTGTGCACTTAAAAAAAAGTCTGAGAACTCACAGAAGCCTATTTAAATCTTAATTTGTTTTATTTTTACTTATACTTAAATTCTTAATTATTTTCTTTCACAAACAACCAAAAATATTTTAATGAATTTAAAATGATTATCCAACGAGATCATTACGGATTATTTTTTGTATTCCCTTTAAAACCCTACACATTTTTAGGAATTGTTTATCATTTTAATTTAAAATCTCCACATCTGGATTTTGTAATAGTCACAGTTAAAAATAATATTTTTTGAATTTGTAAGTTACTCAAAAGTATTTCTCCGAGTGTACGATCGCTGGAGCGTGTGAGAGCGCTGGCGAGTGTGTGTGTGAGTGCGGTGGAAATGGGGCTTGTGCTGCTGCTGCTTTCTCTGTCCGTTCTTTGCCGCTCTCGGGGTTTCGGATTCGAACTCGGATTGGGGTTCGCGTTTGGGTCTGGGCTTGGATGGTTCTTCTTCTTGTGGCTGGATGGATCGGACCGCTGGGAAAGGCATAAAAGTGGCGCTCGACCGCCAACAGCAGCCATTGCGCGTGATGCAATTGAAGTGCTAACACCTCGTACCGCTCGAGTTTACAGCCAGCAGTTGATCGCCAATCACCACAAAACCATCATCATCACCACCAGCGGATTCATCAGCAGCGTGGACACAATCTGTACTACTTCTTTCTTTTTTTTTTTGGTTCAATCGCGTGTGTGAAAAATCCCACTCCTTGCGGCTGCGATTTTGGCAAGTGAACACAACCAACAAGTGAACAAAAATCACCGTCAAATACAAGAAACACAAACTGTGAAAGTGCAAAAACACACACTGAAAAACACTCGCTAAAGGATTAACGTGCAATATAAACTAAGCAAGAGGTAAGACCAGGATGGCATACAAAAAACTCGCAAGTGATTTTTTTTACATTTTTTTTTTAAACCAAAAGTGGATAAATCAAATTTTCAAAGTTGTGAGCCCAAGGATTAAATATCAAATAAAATTTTTTTAATAAACTATCTAAAAGACCTATATATGAAAACATTAAAAATTGAAACAGTTTTTATGAAATACATGGTTAAGCCTTAAAAATAGGTTTAACTATAAAAACGAAAATTTAAGTTTGATATCGTTAATATCTTAATCTTTAATTGGAAATAATAGGTTAAAATAAACTGTATAATTTAAAAATCTACATATGTAGTTAAACCTTTACTAAATCAACATCCTAACAATCCTGTCACTTCACTAATTTTAAACAACAAAAATCTGTTTTTAAATATCTACACCCAAAGTAAAGAAAAACATTTCTGAAAATTCCATTTAAAAATGCGTTCCACTCTTCTTCCATTCTATTGCACCTCTTTCTCTGCTTTTTTTTCGTTTCCATTACGATCATGATTGCCTCCTTTCGCGTCGTCAAAAGTGACACCTTTCGGAGTGAGTAGGTTTCTGTGCAGGAGGTCTCTTCTCTGTTTCGTCTTTTTTTACCACTATTTGCCCGGCCAATTGTCACCTGCTCAAAGGCCCCTTTCGTGCACCTTTTTACGCTTTTTTTCTACCCGTAACGCCATTGAAAACGAAACACTTAGGCAACGAACTTGAAAAGGAAAGACTTAGGCGGCAAACTCGAAATTTCCTTGAAAGTCCACGGCTCAATGTTCGTGTGCATGACCAATAGGGAATGCGTTTGCAGAGCTTGCAGCATTTTCAATTTCATTGGAAAATGCAAGAGTTTAAAGTGATGGTCAAGAAAAAACTAACTCATAAATATGCAATTTTAAAGTTTGGATACAAATGTGACCTAAAATATCATTTTTGCTAATTACATAAAAAATCAAGAAATTTAAATGTTTTATATTGACTCTGAAAACTAATGTTTAAACTGCAAAAAAAAAATATATAAAATTTAAAAGTTGCAATTGGTGGGTAGCCCCCCCTAAAACGCTCTTTTCTCGCTGTTTGGCTGTTGGCTCTTTCAGTTTTTCAGTTTTCTGCTAAAGTCATTAACGCAATTAACCGTTATTACCCAGCGGTATGGTCACCCAATTCATTAGGAAAGCATTTAGTGGCCAGTGTTCTTGTGCGTGTGCGCAGAAAAACTAAAGCAACGGTCCCGAGAGCATGAGAAACGCATTAAAAAAAACCACCGCCGCTGAAGAAACGCAGAAGCAGAAGCAGAAGAACATTGCGGTTGGAAATGTGAGGAAACAGTGAGGGAGAGAGATAGGGAGAGAGCCACAGATACCGGGGACAACACACGAAAACCCAACCCAAACCCCATTTTTAGGAGGCCCCCAGATGGTGTGTGTGGTGTGTGGTGTCTGGCGTCTGGTTTAATGGGTTTCCCAGTAGCAAAACGAACTCGGTTCGAATGAAAACTTTATTGTTTTCAGCGCCCCGGAAATAATGTAATAATCTTGCATAAAAACGACCTCGACTCGGTGAGTGCGGGTTATACTTTTATAATCGAATCGTAAAAAAATGTTACGAAAAAAAAACAGTGAGGAGTGCAGAGAACACAGAAAACATAGAACACAAAGAAGAGCCATTAAAGGCGATTTGGGAAATGGAACCTGGAACCTGCAGGCGGAAAACTTCTGCACTTCGGGATAGAAAAGCGGCTGACAAAGAACACAAATGAAATGCCGACCCCAAGGGGCAGGCATTAGCATCCTAACATCAATTAATGTCTTGCCGCGATGCAAATCAACGACAGCGCCATTAAACCAGCCTCGCAATCCATCAATTGAGGCAGAAATTGAAGAAAAAAAAAACGTAGTGGAGAAAAACTAGACAAATAACATCGCATTTTCTCCTCATTAAAGACGGATTTCCACTTTAAACTCTCAACTTACTCGGCACATTTCTCTTTTCCAATGCGTGTTCAAAGTTGACCCAAAAAAAGCAAAAAGAAACAAAACAAAAAGTAAAATAAAACAGAACACAAAAAGATTTAACGCTAAACGCGAACGTATACGTTTTTGGCCCAGTTTAAACCCAAAGCGGAAATTGGTTGCGGGCGGCCGACTAATTTGAAATTCCAAATGAAACGAATGAATTCGGTCTGATTGAGATGAGCCGGGAAAAGCGCCCTCTGGCGGTCACTCCAGCTGGCCGTTCTTCTTCCTCTCCGTTTCCTCGCCGCTCCTCTTCTATCTTGCTTTGAGTCCCCCTTTCTTCGGTCGGTTAAAATCTGGCACATCAAAACACAAAAAAAAACAACGGACTGTGGAAATTTTCTTACGGGGGAACTTAAGCATGGATAGTAGTAAGACAGCGCCCTCTGGCGGTGACTGCTGCTGCCGTCTTCTTTCTCCTGTCTTCAATATGTACGAAACTTTCGTGGATTGAAACAATTTGTTGAAATTATAGTATATAGATTATAGTATCTTCTCCATCTTTATATATTCCATATATTTTAATTATCAAAATCTTATAGATGAATCTACAGTTTAGATACCAACTTTATGAAGGTTTCTTTGTCATAACCTTCGTCGGATTAATGAGCTAGGTTGGATTGGAATAATTCCTTGAAGAATCAATGGAACCCTATCCTTATCCTTGCCGCTTTGATAGATTGCAGTAATGAATCTCTGAAGAGTCCATGACCTTACCACAATGAATGCGTTTGACTGACGCTTGATTACCTAATGAACAGCACTCTTCGTGTTCACAGCCTCCCCTCATTAGCATCTCCGATTTCATTAGCTTCCCGCTTTGGTGGCCTTCTTTTTGGCTTGTGCCGCTTGGCTTGGCACAGATTCTTCTCTCCTCCCCTGTAATCTTTCCTTTTTTTTTGGGTTGCCTATGTGGGTCAGCTTGGTTTCGTATTCGTATTCGGATTCGGATTCAATTGGTGGCACCTGTTCGGCCCAGACGCATGACAACACACAATTGGAGTTGGAGATTCGCCAGGCGAATGAGTAGAGCTCACCCACTCACTTACCACTTGGGATT
This sequence comes from Drosophila mimetica, assembly GCA_037075245.1. NCBI lineage: Eukaryota > Metazoa > Arthropoda > Insecta > Diptera > Drosophilidae > Drosophila > Drosophila mimetica. The sequence goes on along the minus strand of JBAMCH010000005.1, from coordinate 24,123,843 downwards.
TCGAGGGCCCCTTTGAAGAACAGGTGAAGCGATACAAGACCGAGTGATGGGTGATGAGCAACGAGTGGCGAGTGAGGATCACATGAGTGACGAGTGATGATTGAAGTGGGTTCTCAAGAGATGTGGACTCAGTCACTCAGACAGGCTCAAAGTCAGCGTAAGAGTTTGTCTAGAAGGGCAAGGTTTTCACTTCTCAAAGGATTACTCATGTTTGCCTTTGGCATTGTTGAGGTTTTGGTAAAAGTAGTGATAATTTCGAAAAGAATAATAACTAGTTATGATTTAAATACAATGTTAATACGTTTTTTATCCCAAGTATAGTAATTATATTAATCATTTAATACATAAGCTGAATTCATTGATCCCATCTATATATAATAACCAAAAATAGAATGTAAAACAATAACAGATACTCTAAAACCAACTGGCCTTGAAGCGAAAGACTCGGAATCGTAGGAAAGTGGCTCTTTCGTCTTTCTTCTTTTCTCTTTTTTATTTTGGCAATAAAACGAAAACTGTTCCAAATCGAATTTGCTTCGTCGTTTGGCCATGGTAATTACACCAAATATAAGCCAGATCATCATCGTGATGGGGTAGATTCTTTGGCCACAATGATGATGATGATGATGGCGATGATCTGGCACTTGTGTCGTCGTTCCAGCTGAAATCTTTTCGTTTTCTTTTGACGGAAACAAAACGAAAACACAGTGTTATAAAAAGCTATGCTTAAAAAAAGCAGCCAAGATCTCGCTTGAGGAATCTGTGCTATTCGAACGGTTGTTTTGTTTACAGCCCCAACTTCCCAGCCCAACTTCCCCCCATATTTGGTATTATAAGCCATATTAAAACGAAATGCTTCTTAGTTATGACTTATATAGCTGGTTCTTGGCGGCGGCAAAGAAAGAGGAAGCAAATGTGGGCCAAACTTGTGTTCGTATCGTATCTCTGTTTTTGGCTTTGGTTTCGGTATTTGGGATTCGGTATATTGGCTTATGGTTCTTTTTTTTTTTATTGTCATAGCACAATGACGCTGTGGACCCAAAACTTTCGTTCCCAATTAGGCCATAAAATTATTCAATGGAATATGAGGCCGATAGCAGTAAACGCTAAATGAATGCACTTAAGATGGTGAAGTGAATAATCGGCGAGTGAATGAATGGAATGGATTGGAATGGTATGAATGGTATGAATGGCCCGGTTCCAAACGAATGCAAATCAAACTGCCGGCTAATTTGAATAGCTGATTGTTCTGGAGCAAAGCGAATCACTTATGCCGATTGAGTAGTAATAAATTATAGAGTGAATCCGCCTGCATAAATGCATAAAGACAATTAAATTCGAATTATAGAACATTGCTTTTTGGTGGATCTTAGTGCTGAGTCCATTTATCTTCTGAATAATAAAACAGAAATCAGGCAATAAAGTTACCAAGCTTATTAAGACCTTATATTACCCAAGTTATGATTTACAACCAACTAAATACCTTATGAATGGTATGTCTTTATTGAAACATCTCCTTGAAGTAGAATGGTTGGCATTCATTGAACAAATATTTTCTTCCAAATCAAATAAACTAATTTAAGAGAAAGTAGGTGATTCAAGAATATATTTTAATTGTTTGTGAAATCAATTAACTTTAAGAACCCTTCATTTTAAATTAGCATATTTCTTTTAGAATGAAATAAAGGTGATTTGAAAAGAAAGGCATTTTATGCATTTATAACTTTCACAAGCTTATCTACCTAAAGCACGAAATGCCCCGCTCATAATTACAGCCAATTAAAGCCATCTGTTCTTCCTTTCTTTTTTTGTTTAATTCGGTGTAAATTACCAAAAAATTCAAATTTAAATTTAAATTGATTGATGGGGGGCGCTGAAAGAAAGAAAGGTCTTCTTCCTCAGCACAGAAAGCTGAAAAACTAACCGGTGAACGTGTGAAAGTGTTCCCATTTCATTTTCTTACGGGGTCCGTGACCAGTGTCAATTTCAAGTTCTCATTTCGACACATTCCAAATGTTTTTTCTTTTTGTTTTTTTTTTTGGTGCACTTGACGTGCTTGGGGGAAAACGAGTTGGCCAAAAGACCTGAGTAGTTTTTCTTGGGTGCGTGAGTGCCGCCCATTAGGTTCATACACCTCGTTGTTCTCGGTTCTGTGGGCTGGACTGGGGTTCACTGTACTTGGTACTTGGTACTTGGTACTCAGTACTCGGTCTTTAATGAGTACACAACGAAAAAGGGCTAATTACGAACGTCATGCGTATGCAAATGGTGTGTGTGTGTGTGTGTGGAAAGTGTGTTTTTGGAGTGTGCGAATGTTCTTTCTCTTGGTTACTTACCATCATCCCCCCTTGGAATCTGAAATCCAGAGCAAATCCAGCCAGGCGTTGCACTTTACATTTACATTTGCATAGCAATGGCAATGGCCATTTCATTTGAATGGAGAATGATTATTTATTTCTTCGCTTTCCCTAGCCGCATTTGGTCGCGTTTGTGTCTTGAGTCTTTTGTTTTATGGCCTCTCCGGTGTGGAGACTTGCAATTCGGTCAAGTAATCATTTATTCTCCGCCTTAATTGCCGGCATGTTGCGCTCGCCGCTTGCCGCTCACTGTTGTTTTAATTACTCAGCATGTTGCATGCAAATCTCGTCTTTTGCGCTGGAAAATTGAAGAAGAAGAAGAAAAAGACTCGAGCGACTTTTTAACCCACAAAAATGGGTGTGGCGGCCAGCCATGCTATATAGTTAGGGGAGGGGTGGGGGGCTCAGTGTATATCAATATGCCATTAGCTTTTGGCTGGCGGTGTAAGAGCCGTGTATCTTTTTGTATCTGTGTATCTACCTACTAGTAGTTACCGTTACGCAGCAAGAAGATGCCACAGAAGAAACATGTTTTCAAAGAACCAGAATCGGACTTTCGGCATCTGAATGGATGAACTGAAAACTGAACACTGGAGCGCTCGCCGCCGCCTCAAATGGAATTTTCATTTTTCAACTTTTGCCATCGTAAAAGGCCAATATATATATATATATATATATATATATATGTGTGTGTAGCCCCCCGCCACTCTCAGAAAGTGGCTTAAATTAAACGAAACGAGAAGAGAAAATAACAACAAAGGAAGAAGAAGCCGCACTGCAGCAGCACAAATCGATTGGAAACTCGTTTTCAACATCATTTGACTGGAAAGTGCATTTTCTGTTATTAATATATATATATAGAGATGTATAAGAAGGAGAAGCGATGGAGGGGCCAAGATATGTTATAATTAAGTGGCATTGTTTTCAGGTGGAGTGGTGTGTGGAGTGCGATCCGTTAGAGAAAACACTTGATGGAGTAAAAGATCCCAATCTCGAGACGAACTTGAAGCGTAGAAATGCCGGAATTGGGATCATCTAGAGCTCACTTCACTCAAGATCATTCAATAATTTGTTGAAAGTCGGGTTTTTCTCTTACAACAACACAAAAAAAACAAAACCCTAAAAGTGGGGAAAACAATCTTCCTAATAAATTTGGTGCAGCTTCGATAAGATGATTGCATTAAGCTGGCATTTTCTTTTTCTATACGAAACCTGTGTACTTGAGATGTTTGTGAAAAATGGTCAGAGAAAGTAATTATGAAGTGGACAGAAATCGTAGAAAAATCAGGAAATTACTAAATATGTATTTTAGTGACTAAAGAAGAAACTTCTGTGCCTATCAACAATCATCATTTTTTCCTTTAAGAAATATCCCTGTAGAATAATAAATTTTAATCAAACCTTATCTAAACAGAAACAAATTCTTTCTCTCTCTTTGCAGCTAAGGCCGCCAAGCAATCGCAGAGGAATCAGAAGACGAGAAGATTTGAGCAGAAGCACAGGTAAGAAGACAAGACAAATGGAAGAAAGAGCCAGGCTGTGGAGGAAACTCTCGTTTTGGGTGGGAGAGTAAAGTGAAGTGAAGTGAACTCCACTCAACTTCGGGCTCGGTTCAACTTGGACTTGTGTATTTTATGTCTTCCGCTATAATTGCGATCACAAATCAAGGCAGGTGTTGAGTGGATTGGATCGGACAGCAAAACAGAGCCCAGAGCCCAGATCCCAGAAGACAGAAGTTCAGGTTGCGGGAGATCTCAGAAATGGCAGAAATGGCTGAGAATGGAGAATGCCTTTCCACCCAATCCAATCTAAGTCTAATCATTGCGGACGCGACAGTGTTTCTTCTATTTTTAGTTAAGGTGCAGAAGGCAATCGCCTGGCAATTAGTCACTCAGACGAAACTCGTCCATCCATCTGTCCACTTGGCCACCGCATCTATCCATCCATCCATCTATCCATCTCTCCATCTGCAGCGGCCTTAATGCGCACCCTCGACTCGTAATCGTCTTCACAATCATTTAGGTTTGTCTTTGTTAATTTAGTGATGGCTACGTGACACGATATCGGTATTATCCAAGAAGTCTTATATGAACCTGGAATAAAAATCTAAAAAATGTTGCATATTTCTCAAAGAAGCTCCGTGATCCATACCTTTCTTTTAAAGAACTTCTGCCATCTCAAAGCATTTTGAAATCTTCGCGAGCGACTTGCTCTCCCATCTCCAGCAGCCATAAATTGTCCAGTGGCGGCTTAGTGTAACTAATTGACGATCAACGCAAAACGCTTTGGCGGCATTTTACCGCCCAGCCACCAATTCTTCGCCTCCTGTTTTCCGCCACTCCCACCCCCCTGGTGACATTGAGTAATGCCCGAAGAATCAGAGAAAGGAGGAGCTCAGTGGTTCAGGTTCAGGTTCAGTGCAGTTCGCTTTGATTTGTTTGAGCCGCCTTGACGACTCCTCGACAATTAAGTTGGCCACTTGGCTTACTGCTGACAAAACGAAAATAAATGGCAGAATTTGAAAAGGAGAACAAAAGGCAGAGCGAGTGCACAGGAAAAAAACATCATCTAAAGGTTGTCCCTGCTCGGGCGCCAGTGGTAGAGTCTTTCCAATTTAATTTGTAGCCTCTAAAATAGTTCTCTGTGTAGAAGAGGGACCGAGTCGACTGTCCCTCAAAGTTATTAACTGGATGTGGATACTGTTTTGGGACGGGTGATGTGGACGCCAAGATGCGTTTCAGTTGGAGAGCCGCACCTTTGCAGTCGCCTGTCATTGCAATTAATTTTGTCTTTGTCTATTCTTAAATCGCTTCTTCTTCTTCTCTGGGCTTGTCCGGAGTCTGAGGCTCTATTCCTGGACCTTGTGGCTTATCGCTCGCTTTTTTGTTTCTTTTTTTTCCACGAGGGCGTTACCACAAGTTCTCACATGCCTGGGCGATAATCGATAGTTACCGATGAATCTCTGTCGCGGCCTCGCCAAAGTTTTCGGTCATTGTCCATGCACTAATTAAGTTATGCACTTGGCTTTTTTTCGCCTCTTTTTCTCCTTACTCAGCTATGAGGAAGTCTTTGGTCTTCTGAACATAATATCTATCGCTTGTATCTAGAGAATGCCTTGCAACTTAGAGACTCAACCTCAGAGCTTATCAAGCCATGGGCATCTGAGTTTGGGGCTTTTCTGCGGTTTCTTTGCAGAAAACCCCCCACCTCCGTGTCTCTCTCTTTATCCGATTCTCTGCGGCAAGCGGAAGTTCTGTTTTCCACACAAAAATCTTAAAAGTTTCTCCAGTTATTTGCTATTGCTCTCAGGCGAAATCATAAATCGTTTATTATGGTCAGTTTAATCGGAATCAAATTCGAAATTGCTTGCATTGGGCTACAGTTGAAGAAATAATACGGGTTTTGTTGTAGTAAATGAACTAGAAAATGGTTAAATGGTGGGAAGAAAGAAATGTAGATATCTTGCAAATTGTTAATACCATTCGGTTACATTAATGAGTAGGTATCGAATATCTCCACCCAGCAATTACATTTATATGACCCCTAAGTGGATATCGATTAATTCAGTGGGCCCATTATATTTTATAGAATTCTCTAGCAGCTCTCTTTTTTACTCCTCATTCTCCACTGCCTATATTTTTACCCTTTTCAATTACATTTATCGATTGCCTGCCCTGCTGGGTAATCACTTTTTATTCAGCAATCAAGTGGCAATTGTTAATTTATTGTTTGTGGGCAGCCAAGAGCGTTTTGTATTGATTCAGCTTGCCAATTATTGTGTAAATAAATTCCAAATTGCGTGCGGCAGTAACAACAGGCAGCAGCAACAAAAGTGTGCTCTTCATGAACTGGCAAATGGCAAATGGCAAAAGCGAAGTTGCCGCCGTCGCCGTTGCCGTTGCCAAAGGCCATTCACATACATTTTTGTACTTTATGGGCAATTTCGAGAGCCGCAGAGCCAAGGAAAAGAACTCTAGAAAAAATAACCAGACCTAGGTGAAGGAAAAAGACGGAAAAAGATGGAAAAAAGATGGAAAAAGATGGCAAAAAGATTGAAAAAGACTGAAAAGCAAGCCAAGTAACGGCAGCAGTATTGGCTAAGGCTGAAGGGGCAACAAAAGCCAGGCATTGTGCACTACAAATTGTCACACAATGTTCCAGCTTGTTCCCAAAACCCCCCTTTCTAAGACCTAAGATCCATCCCCCCTTACCAAAAACCAAAAAAAAGAGAGACCTCAATGAGATAAGCTTTGCCTAATACGGACAACAGCAAACAACAGCAGCAGCAGCAGCAGCAGCAACAACAACAGTAAAAACAGAAAAACAAGCAGCTGAGCATGAAAGTAAAAGAAGAAAGAAGCCGGAGAAAGAAAGAGGAGAAATCTGTTGATGGGGCGCTGATAAGGCAAGATTATGAGAACGATTTTTGATTTACGGGGGCCCACAGCACCAAAAAGCCAGTACAGCTGTACAGTTTCACTTTGAACAAGGAAAACATTGGGCTTACAAGACTGACTTACTGTGGGGCTATAAATCATTAACACAACTAGGGGGCCAATCAAGCTCATCAGCACTGATTCACTTTTTGGTGGAAATCTGACCTCTATAATAGAGTTAATTAAAACTCGGGTATGTTATGAGAAAGTACTTAAAATATACAAACACGGGGATTTTTTTGAAGTACTGGAACTAATTATTATTATTATAAATAATATTATACATTTCTTTATTGAATATGATATGAATATGATATGAATATGATACGAAAATAATACAAATATGATACAAATATGATATATTCAGTTAGCTAGTAAAAATACAAGTGTTACATGGCCATAAACATTTTAAAATATTAAGGCACGCACCATCTTAAAATGAAAAACCCATCAGAACCAGCAAAAATCATTTGTTTTTCAAACGAAAAAGAGCCACTTGGCGGCAGAACGGAAGCAACGGTGGCTGTCAGCTTTCATTTGTTTGCCCAGTTTATGAAACTGAGCTGCTGCGCGGTAAAGGTTTTGGTTTCGGGGTACACTGTATTCCGTATTCTCCATCTTGTGTGGACTGCCAACTTCATCTTCGTTTGGCCGGCGAAAAGAATCTTTGACTGACTGACAGGCGGATGGGGGCCAAAAGACAAAGATCCAGACGGGAGACATTCGATTAGCATTAAACCAAAGCAAAGGAAACCAAAGCGAATCGCATCGGGAATAGAGCTAGAGAGTCCAGAGGATCCGCCAAGGAATTGGGAATGGGTATGGGTATGGGAATAGGATGGTAGGATGGTAGGATGGGGACTGCTAGCAGCAGCAGACTTATGCAATTTCAGTTACTTAGGGCCCATCAGTCAATCAGCCCGACTGTCTGTCATCACTCTTTTTCCACTCTTTCCACGATGACATCGGCATGGGGTTTCTTCTTCAAGGCACATTTTCCCCGGACTTGGCGTTAGTCAAATAGGCTTGACAGTCTGTTTTGGTTCTTGTTTAATTGCCAAAAACAAACCAAAAACAAAACCAAAAAAAGGAGAAAAGACAAAGCCGGGACCATCTATCCATCCATCCAGCTCAGGTTGTCTTTCTCCGTGACCCATTTCGTGGCCAGATTTCTGTCCAGCGATTACCGGGAATTCAATCCAAGTTCGGCCCGGGATCTCAGATAAGTGACCCAAAAGCTCTTCAAGGGAACCTGGCTCACAGAGGTACTCAGAAAAATAATTCAAAAAAATATGTAGGTTCTTATATAAATGTGAATTTATTTAAGGATTTTTTTACTACCAATTTTTAATGTAAGATCTTCGAATACAGATTAAATTAGGGAAAAAACAGAACCTTCAATAGTTCGGTTCAGCTATGATCACCTCTGGTCGAGCCAAATTTAGCAATTTAGCCATAAACGAACGACCAAATTGCCAACTGGGAGTCTCATTAAAGGAAAAAAATCACTCCGGATGGCCAAAGCGAGGGGCTTCATTAAATATGAGAAATAATTGCAATTATTGAATATTTGCTGAGCTCAGCGGTCGCTTTTTGCTTCTGCGTTGTTCGATGTTCTTCGATCGCCGACCGCCGATCTCCGATCTCCGGTCTACGGACTTCGGTCTCCGAAAAGGGGCCGTCGAAATCCCCAAATGCGGCTAAAGGACATCATCATCTTTTGAGGCGGCATCGCCATCTATGGCGCTGCCCACGCTCGGCTGGCTTGGGCTTAGCCCCGCCAGAAACAGAAAGAGAAACAGAAACCGACATCTCGAACCCAACATGGTCTAAGCATTTGCATTTTTCATCCACGCCACACAGCCCCTCAGTTTCTCAGTTTGTTTGTCAGACTCATTTGAATGCAGTTGCTATTTATGTTTTATGCTAAAGGGGCAGACGACCAAGACGCAGATAACCAGCGACTGGATATAGAGTCCACTATAGGAGGTGCACTTGGAGAAAATGTGGAGGAAAATATTTCAGTAGGATGAACCAAACTCTATTCGTTTATAACTCGGTTATTGATGAATCATCGGTGATCGTCCTCTCTCTATATTATATAGTTAGTGCCTAACTTATTCAAACTCTTATTGTTAACTAAGTATACCATTTCTCACGGTGCACTTTTTGTTCTGGTCGCTTTTTTCGCCTGTTAAGGCAGCGAGGCCAAAACGACTCTGACTTTGACTCTGATGTTGGGCTAAGCTAAAGCCAAAGCCAAAGTCAAGTTAAGTCAAACTACAAACCACGGCCCACCACCGCCTCAGTCTTAACCCTTTGCAGGCGAGATGGGCTGCTTTTGACCCGCTTCCAAAACGAACACGGCCTGTCCATTTGTGGGTTAAGCCAAGTGCTAACTGGAGCTGATGGCTATGTAAATATATGAAACCATCGAGGGGCATTCCTCCCCTCCCCACATCCCCCCATTCCGCTCACGCACAGACACATACTCGTAGTATACACATATCTATACCGATCTTGGCCAGCACTCGACCGAAAGTGTCGAAAGGCCCAGCGATGAAGTCGCTTATTGAGTGATCCGAATGGTTCCATAAATCAAGCAAAGGGTATAGGATATGGTAACGCGAGAGTGGATGGAGGATTTACATGATAAAGAAGGTGGCATCGTAATGGAGGAGGGGACCTTGACTGCAAGTCTTACTGTCGAAGAATTTGAAAAATTCGCTACAAGGATTTTCAATCAGTTATAGATCAGACCTTACTATATTCCACTTAAGACTCTAAGGAATACTTGTTCTATTTTATATTTTTCGAGGTATACCAATATTTTATGGCCCAATCAAAAAGATTTTCTAACATTTTTTTAAATTGTATTGTTAGATCGCTTGGATTCCATTCATTCCCAGGTGACTGCATTTTTCCCGCCATCGCATCCCATCCCATCCATTCCATTCCGTTCTGATTCCGTTTGCCATTTGATTTTGCCGTTAGACGCCAACTACAAATGTGGCCAAAAGCAATTTGAAAGCAAACGACAAAGAAATTTGTCTCAAATTTCTAACATAACATGATTTCATGGCGACAAATGCTCCGATCCGATCCGCTCCGTTCCAATCTGTTCCATTTCCACGCTGTGCTGACCAACTTGCTCATAATGAACGCTATGTGCAACATCATTATTAGCGTCATCAGGCTGAAATAGAAAGAAGAAATTGCCGCAGATCTCAAATAAGGCTTATCAAGAGCAGAGCGGGTCCAACGAGTCTTCAGTCTGCGAGAATTAGGCATCTGTCTCTCTCGCTTTCCTGCTTATAGAGAAAAGAGAAATGCTTGCAGAATGTAAAGCTGGAATCAGTATCACATGTATCTCATCTCATAACTGATTTTAAAGAACGCCAAAAATCGTCAAAATCCATTGTTCCATCTAAAAATGTAGCAAGTTGTTAAGTATTTAACGAACTTTTCGAGTTCTCCTAATGCACAACAAGATCTTTTCAATGAAGTGAGGGGGAAAATCAAGAGTTGTTAGGCGAAAATCCAAGGGGGGACATCTAGGCGACATGTGGCTGCCTCATTAAAGCAGCTGAAACTTGGGTTAATCAGGCAAATGCCGCGGTCCCAAGTCGCCAGTCAATCAGGAACATCAGCGACCACGGACAAACTGAGAAATTGAGAATGTCTACCCCTCTCTCTCTCTCTGGGAGAAAAGAGGTGGCGAGGTGGAGAGGTGGAAGGATGGAGACAACGAGGGAAGGCGAAGACAAACCGGTCAAAATTAACCTACTTAAGAGTGGAGGCCAACTTCGGATGACTTGGCTTTGGCCAGCTGCCGTCTTTTTTGGGCCTCCGCAGCCTTTCTTAGTTGCTTTAAGCCAAAGCAAAAAAAAACAGAAAAGCAAATCTGCGGTACGTGCCATGTAAAATCAGATGAAGAGTGGCAGCAGGCAAGGCGGAAGAAAGGCGGGAAAAGCTGGGGAAAAATAACCGAAAAGACCGAGTCGCAAAAAAGGAGCCATGGCCAAAAAGCAAGTCAAATGTCGCACGCGATGTTAAATCGCCCACCACCAACGAGCCACGCCCACAAATCTGCCCCTAGACTTTCAATCGCTCTATCGCCAAAACGATCTGTTAACAATTTATGTGTACTTAACGATTTTGCTCCACCAGGAAGTGGGAAAACTTAAAGTTTTCCCGTTTAATAGCAATATTCTAGATGATATAATCACAAGTATTAGAATAAAATGTTAAGTACATGTTGCGTTCTCGCTGAAGAAATTTAAATGCGCGCCATGGTTTTTTGCTTTTCCCGTGAAAAGCAATCGCGGAATTTTCTTTGGGCCTCATTTCGAGGTTAACCGCAAAAAAGGAAAATTGAAAAACACAAAAATGGTCGCTGGTCGGGGGGAAAATGTGGCGATGAAAATTCAACCGCAATCAAAGTCAGCGGAAAACTTCATCAGCGGCGGCGATTCGTGGGGAGGAGGAGGAGAAGGAGGAGGCGAATCCATTGGTTATCCCCGCCGCAGCAGCAGCAACATGCAACATGGACCGCAGCAACATCGCGGCCACATCCGAAGGCGACTGCCCAGTGAGCCAGGTTAATTGATTATCGCTGGCGTCGCAGGCAATTTGGCGAACCCCCTCCTCTTGGCCACCTTTTATTCTCCTTTATCTGGCTCGCTTTATGTGCGAGTGACCGCAATGACAAGCGTCACGAGATCAAAGCATAAAAACCAAATTAGAAGCAACTGCCCATTGGCAACTCCAAATTCTCTGAGGGCACGAACTCGTGAGTCACGTGTCACTGAGAAAAATACATTAAATAGATGTTCTAAAATTCATATTTTTCATATTTACCAAAGCAGACCTTTTTTTTAAATTTTTTAAAATTTCCTTTTAATTTTCTCATCACTCAGAAATTTATTATTGTTTTCAAGACTTTTTTGAAGGCTTTTTCTCGCCGTGTAGCGTAAGTGCAAAGCTCTATTTATGACCCCTAAAGAATACCCCTAAAACCCGCCGAGGAATCCATGTTGCTGCTGTGATGTTGCTGTTGTACTTGCCTAACAAGATTTGTGTGCCATTTTGCTGCCGCTTTTGGTAGCACCTTTTGGCCAAGGTCTGTTGGCCAGCACCACCAGTTGGCCAGCTTTTCGTGTCTGATCTGGTCTGTGACAGCAGCAGCAGCAGCAACAGCAGCAACACCAAGAGCAACTGGCAACTAGCAACTCCTTTGGAACAAGAAAGCCGCTTCGAAAATCAAGTGATTACTGTCTGGCATCACGAGTAATGAAACGTGACTCAAATCGCAGTTAAACACCCAAACCGAACCGAACCGAACGAAACGAAACCGGAGGAGCCAGAAGATATGCAGCCTACTATATAGGCATAGGTATATCTATGTATACCATACAGAACCCATCACACACGCAAACGCCAAACGAACGAGGTAAAACAACAATTAGAACAAGCCAAAACAACCAAACGAACAACCGAACAACGAACAACCAAAAGATCGCACAAGCGATCCCCGGGGAGAACTTTAGTCTGGCTCTGGATTCTGAATGCTGGATGCTGAACACTGGATACTGGATACTGGATACTGGACTCTGGGTTCTGCAGTCCACATCCACATCCACATCATCAATGTCCCGGCCATGTCAGCCATTTGGGTAATGTCGTCGCTGCTCGAATTTAATGGCCAAAAAAATCAAAAGCAGCTGAGCAACACAAGGCGAAAATGGGGGGCACCAACAAAGAGACATCGATTGGACACAACACACAGATCGAAAGCCCAGGGGGAATTTCAGAAGAGATCTGGAGCAGAATGACTGAGGTCCTTGGAATATATATTCACTTGGCCTGAAACGACTACAGATATTAGGATAATGGTTTTCTATTTATAGTTGGCACAAAGTACAATGGTATCTTGGGAGGGGCAGTGAGTGTGTTAAAAGTTCCCAGTTGTATTGTATCGATTTTAAGAGCTCTACTTAAGATCTTAATTATTGGAAAGACTCAAAGTTCGATAGTCCATCTCCCTATCATATCCCCTGAAAAAATGGAGTTCCTTTATAAAGGTCATTTCTCATATCCACGCTTACTTCAAAGCTCAAGTAAGAGATTACAACACTCCTTTAGCATATCTCTTCGCATTGCCATACAACCCATGTTTCTTCATGTTCCCTACATGTTCTTGACTTCCTAACCCTATCGCCGCCATTGCAATTATGTGAAGGACTTGGGGTGTAATTGAATTGATTAGAATGGATAAAAAGAACCTTCTAACCATCTAACCATCTGGCCATATCCATATCCGTTGTGTGTGACCATTAAATCTTGCCGAGATTTGCATACACACATGAGAGGGGGCCGAACAAAAGAAGATCCATCTGCGGGCCACAAATGCAAATCTTCGCTGCCCAGAAGACGCCTCTTCGCAGCTCGGCAACCCTTTCTCCATTTGTGCTGCTCTGTTTACTCAAGCAAAGATGACACTGCAAACAGAACAGAGGAACAAAAAATGGCAATCTGCATCTTGAAGATACGACTTATAGAGTGAGAGAGAGATCTCTGGGAATGCGACACGACTTGGTGTTTGAAATATTTCACTTTTGGCTAGCGCCCTGCCCACAGAAAAGGCAAAGAAAAGAAAAGACAATGGACCTGGCCTTCTGGACACTTGGCTTATTCTTCTTTTACCCGCTCCTCGGATAATACATGACATTAGACAAAGTCGGAGGCCTCAAAATGGAAAATTGCCATGCATAACATATTTTTCTTTTCTTGGCCCTGCTCTTTTTTCTTTCTTTTTTTTCTCTCCATTTTTTTTTTTTTTTTTTTTTTGGTTTATTATAAAGACTTGCAAAGTGGCCAAAACACTGCTGGCCAGAGGGAGACTTTCCTGGACCGCAATTTATGCAGAGCGAACGCAATTCAGTTTCGGTTTTGTTCCTCTTCTTCTTTTCTTCCCTCTGATTTAACAATCGAAAAAGTGGTAAAAAAAAAAAAGGTTATGGATGAGCTGCGACTTACCGTTAGAACTGTATAGATATTGGACTTGGCGTAGAAAACTGCAGCAAACCACAAGGCTTAGTGTGATCTACGAGCTACGATCGGTGGCTTTTGATTAGATCACAAGATTGATGGGCTTTGTTTATAGAGATGAGTCTGCCACAAAAGCCTGGGATAAATGGGCGGCGAAGATGATGATTGGCCCAGAACCGCAAAAAGTAATTTAAGCCGGTGAGAAAGCAAACAACTCTAGATTTGGTATAGAAATCCATAAAATAGACCAAATATTATTAGCTATTTCAGTTGAAAAAACCTTGTTCAAATAGGAAATTTATGGGGATCCTAACTTCTTCTGGCCTCCTATGATTTAAGGGTTACGCTAATAAGCATGATTTATGTCAAGTACTCAACTTTCACTCATTTCTCCACTCACAATGGCTCTCTTCTAAGTATGATCTTTTTTGTGAGCCAACTAAATTTGTGCCTTCTGCGTTTTTATCTTTGTGTCACGGTCAAAATAAAAAACTAAATACTTTTTCTGCTCTTTTCCCTTGTTTACCCTCATAGGCAACCTGAATACCAAGTATACGCCCCCCAAGCCATAAAAATCGTGTCGTTCGTTATTTGGCTATATGTAACGGGTATTTAAGCTGATGCGGGCTTTTATTTCTATACATGTCTATACTCGCATATTTATATTTTCGCCCACAATTAGTTTGATAGTCTTTTTCGTAACCCCATTAAAAGAAGGCAAAAAAGAAGTGCTCACTTTTGGTTCATTTATCGAATTATTTTCTATTTTCCATTGTTCGCCCTAACAAGTCACATACAAATTTGCTCATTATTATTTTCTGTTTGTACTTTCAGAAGAAGACGAGTCTTCAGCCCAGAAGAAATCGAAAGCAAATCAGGTAAGCAAAAAATTTGTTTGTCCGAAAGAAATTTCCATTTCGTTGAAAAAGATTTTGCTTTCGTTTCTCGTTGTTTTTTTTTAATTAGTCCGATGACTTCTATATTTTTTCTGCACCGCCTTCTCTCATTCTTTTCGTTTTTACTATTCTCCCTGATTGATTTATGATAGCTAGTTTTTTTTTTTGCGAGGCGTGAGGCGCGTTTGAACCATAAAAACGAAAAACGAAAAACGAAATACGGAAAGAGGGCCATGGGAAAATGCTAAGAAGGGGGAGGGTTTGTGCTGGGCTGTTATGAAGGGGCGTGAGGGGAAGGAGGCCATTAGCAGAAACACGACTTCTGCTTCTGCCCCGCCCCCTTGGCCTCCCCCAAAGTTCTCGCTTTCACCGAATCCATTTTATTTCATTTATTGAATTCTCTGCATGTCAGGCACGTTTTCACGAATCGAAACGAAACATGCATGTCGGTATATCAATGATATACATATATATATAAATATATATTATACACTGAAAAAGATTTATCGACTTAAATAATTTTCGTTTTTTCTCTTATAAACAAACTATAGCTAGAGTGCCAAAATAGAGTTTTATCAAACCACATTTCCTAAAAGATTTTACAAAATATTAAAACAATAAATTATTCCGCGAATTCTTTAGGTTTCGGTATTTTTTCCTATGCATGTTTGTGCCCAAGGCAGACTCAAAGTCAAGAATACCGACACAAGTGATAAATAAAATGGGCGGAGGGCGATTGTCATTGTCCATTGCTTCCATGGCTTCCTCTTCTACCATTTCGGCTGACTGCCTATTGCCAATTGTTGGTGTTGCATTTGGCCATATCCATTTGGCATATATGTTATGACAACAACAATGGCAAGTCGGTACAATGGCATCGGTTTCGCTTTTTCGTAGGTACAATAATATTAGAAATTGGGAAAACCAAGGAATTGATTCTTTTTATTCCGAATTCTGCGGTGTTACCAATATTTATAATATAATGTATGAGTTTTAATGTTTTTCATAAGAATATATGTAGGTTTTTTCTGCTTTATTAATTTGCTTAGTTTTTAGTTAGAAGTTTTTTCTAAGAACCACTGTGACCACGAAGTCACAGCTCTTGGAGATCGCAGTCACATGTCGGCCTGCCACGATCTCGGGGCCTCTCCTCCCACTTCCACCCTTCCCATCACCTCACCACATCCAAATTCAAGTCCAAGTCCAAGTCAGCAGAGCCTGAGTGGCATGTGAATGAGGTGGTTTCTCGGCTGGAAATTTGGTACACAGGTCTTCTCTTCTGTGGGCCAGATTGTCTTAGGTCGTGCCAACAGCGATGCGCATAATAAATTTTTGCTTCTCTATAGCGAGTATACTCCCAGCCAAAAGAAATGGAAATGAAAAGTTCTCAAGCGACAAAAGTGGGGGAAAAAAGTTGAAGTTGAAACCTTTTGACAAGGCACGTAGTCGTGGGGAAATCAGGGAAAATCGGGGAAAAGGGGGGCTATTCCAGTTGGCACTGCAGCGTGCATAATGAGCATTTTTGGGTTAGGTCGCTCCACATTCGAGTGACAAACAGAAACACAAAAAAAGTGAACGAAAATGCAAAGACAAGAAGTCGGAAAGCAGGAAAATTTAGCTGCCAATTAGCACAAAAAACGAAAACCAAATAGTTGAGGTGAAAATTTTCGAAACTAGAGCAGCAAAATTTAAGTGCTTAGGAAATCGATGACAGTTGATGGGCGAAAGAGAAACTACAGAAAGATACGATAACAGCATTTCCTGTCTATCAATTTAAAGATTTTTTTGTAAGAAAAGTATAGATTTCTATATCGAATTTAATGCCTTGGGTCAGTCAAAAAACTTCTAAATGCGCATCCAAACGCAAATTACAAATATAGAATTTCTACGATGGGAAATAAATGCTGTACGAGTAGCCAAGTGTAAAAGTAAGTGCTTAGAATAAAATAAAAGATCGATAATAGCTCGTTAAATCGGCCGATTAATGAGACCATCTCAAGCGTAAGCATCATCTTATAAACTTAACCGCAAGGCAGGAGAAATTACGGGTAATAAACATGGCGAACCTGGAATGAAAGGTAGCAAATGAAACTGCAGATTTATGGTTTACACATTAAACGAGTCGAGTCCCGGTTAAACATCCAGTTTTCTAAGCCGCGTAGTCGCGTAGTCAATTGGTGTCTGCGAACAGCTTTGTGGCACCTATAACCGATTAATGCCTGGCATAAATACGCGAGATTCCATTCTCATCATTATGATTACCAGCGGCATAAAAAGCGAGTCGAGAAGGAAACCAAACCGAGCTGAACCGAGAAACCGCACAAACTCATTTTCTCATTTGAGAAGGAGAAGAAGAAGTGACAATCGAGACATGCAGAGAGAAAAAACAGGTCATTCTTTGTGATATAAAAATAATTACATAGCGAAATACCACAATGTGGATATCATGATGCCAATCATATTATATCTATTGATATGAACAGTGTGGCCATATTCGAAGTAATTTACCAGTGTGGCCATATTCCTTTTATAGACCACACTTTTAATATCAAACAATCATTAAAATATATCCAAAAAGCATGTTCTGTGTAGAGAAAAAGGCACACAGGAAAGATGGCTTGGGAACTGGTTTGATTCAGCCGACTTCCCAAACACCTCAGCTTGGCAACCTCAAGTGGGAAAAGGAAACCGGGGGCAGCAAGTGTCCAAGATCGGCGGACCCAAGTGGACCCAGCCAAATGGAATATCCGCCTGACCCACATCCAATTGCAGCGGCATTTGAACGGATTTGCATGCCCCAGTCCGAGAGATTGCAACTGAAATTCAGGCCCAAGCGGCGGAATCTTTGACATGGCTTGGCTCCCAAAACCAAAAACCCAAACCCAAACTGAAAACCGCCACTGGCGACGTGTCTGTATGTACGATTAAGTATGTGTGTTGGCCAGAACTTGGCCTACTTCCATGTGACCGCTTTCCCGACTCGGGCTCCCACTTCTCGATCCGATCGCAGCATTCGAGGCTCTCCAACTTCTCTTACTTCTCCAATTGAGTGTGATTTGGCGGAAGAACCTGGTCGGGAGGGGGACTAACTACTCACACAACGCACTTTCCCAATCACAAAGCAGCACATCCAAGCCATTCGACACCTGAGCGAAAAGTGGAAAAGTTTTACCCAGGCAGAACAAATTATCGCCGATTGTTTGATCGATCCCATGGGACAGACGGTAGATGATGGCATTAGGAAATAGAGAAGACATCCACTCTAGATAATCGACGATTAATTCGATAGGCCAAGGGATTGCAGAAATCTGCAAAAGTTTAGTTTTATGGCACATTCAACGAGAGTGCTGTATTCACATATGACATATGCAATCTCGAAAGGAAAGTTTATGTAGTTATGTTAGTAATATCGATATGTGATATCGATAACAATATATTATGGTAAATATTATGTTGGAGTCAAGTATTTTTCATTTATATTCTTCAATTTTTCATTACAATATTAGAAATATCGATCAAAGATAACTACATATTATGGTAAATAATATACACAAGTCATGTACTCTTCATTTATATTTTTCATGGATAGCAATGAAAGTAGCGATGAAAGAAGAAAGATTGCGGCAAAGATAGAGTCGTTAAAGGAGAGGTCAATTAGAGGGCGGGCATAGCGTAGGGCAGGCATCATCATTAGCACTCATCTCATGGCTGAAAGCAAAACATGGCCAAAACAAATCCAATGGATTTGGCCACGCACCAGAAGAAAAGAGTGGGCAGAAATGGGAGGTGGTGCTATCATCTTGTCTTCTTCAGATCTTTCAGACTCTGTTTTTTTTTTTTAGTTTTGTAGGGGTATAACAAGCCGCAACTAAATCGACAAAATCGGCTAATGCGACAGACGTGGGGTCCATTGGCATATAATGGTTGCAAGTTGCCATTGTTGGCATTCCAATGCGTTTTTTGTGTGGCTGATGTTGCAATGTTGCTGATGTTGCAGCCTGCAATTGTGCGTCATTAACATGCAAGCAAGCGAGAGAGATGGGATAAGGCTACACTGGGAAAAATATTTAGCTAATAGTGGACAATATAAAATTATAACAGGCTAATACTTCTTAGAAATCATATAGCTTTTTGAGTTATCAGTAGATTATTATTTATTTATTTAAAATTGAATTTCTATTATGTAACTATATTTTTTCAGGTGTAGTTAAAGACCAGAGAGAGAAGTGAATTGAGCAAACAGCATTATCGTTTGATCATCTCCAGTGGGTTGAGGGCCATCTAATGACAGTGCCTGGCCACGCCTCCTGCCCCTGCCCCTGCCACGCCCCCCTTTGGAGAATACGCCTCCTCCCAATCGTAATCCCGACGAGAGCCTTTGATCATCTCTCCTAAGTACGTGCGTTGTACTGCCTTGTTTCTGGCTTTTTTCTGTGTGGGTTCAACGCGGAGGGTTGCGACCTTTTGGCCATCTGGCAGTTTCAAATTTTGAGCATTCAAATTGTAGATGGTTTGGTAGTTTTGAGCCCCCCCGCATCCCGCGTTTCTCTATCGCTCATTCAACTGACAGTTAACCAGGTCAACTAACGGCGAACGTCCGCAAGCTGTTAAAGCCAACTTAAACAAATAGCACTTCCCTCCTCTCCACTCTCCACTCTGCATTCAGTATTCCATATTCTTTAGCCTGTAGTCTGTATTCTGTAAGCCCGCATCTTCTCGTTTGGCTTGTTTATCTACCAATACCGCTTCCTCTTCTGCTTCTTTGCCACTTCAACTTCTTCTCGCCTGCTGCTACGCACAAATTTGCATTCGACTTTCTTTCAATTTCAATTTGTTTGCGCATTTCATTTGAGAGCGCTGCCATCTAATTGGTCCAATAATAGCCTATAATTGTTGGAAAAATGTTGGTAATTTGGCCTAATCGGCTTGAACAGTTAGCAGCGGAACGGAATGGAACGAAACGGTATATCTCTCTCTTTCTTCTGAGCTAATCTGCAATCTTTGACTTTGGTTTTGTCAAGCAAGTTCGTTGCCTAAGTCTTTTGTTTGTTCACTTAAAGTTAAAATTTGTCTGATAGTAATCAATAGAGTTTTATTCAAAAATATAGGAAAGAAAAACGATTATTATTTCATTTTATTTATATGAAAATCAAAGAATAATAGATTTTTAAATCCGCAATCAATCAAGTTTGTTGCCTAAGTCTTTTGTTTTTTTTTCAATAGCGTTTTATTGAAAAATATTTGAGAGAAAAACCATTATTATTT
Source organism: Drosophila mimetica (assembly GCA_037075245.1). Taxonomy (NCBI): domain Eukaryota; kingdom Metazoa; phylum Arthropoda; class Insecta; order Diptera; family Drosophilidae; genus Drosophila; species Drosophila mimetica. The sequence goes on along the minus strand of JBAMCH010000005.1, from coordinate 24,103,839 downwards.
CCATTGTTTATTTTATTTATTTACAAATCAAAAAATAATATATTTTTAAAATTCGTTTATAATATTAAACTAATGTAATTATATATCCAAAGAATACGAGTTAATTCCCAGTGGATACGAGGAGGAAATCAAACTCAAAGAAGAGATAGAAACACACACATTAGAGTCACTTGATCAGGTGAACGTCACGTACTTACCACTCCCCCTCCCCTCAGAAAAACCCCTCACCTCGTGCATGGCTTTAATTAAATGTTGTTCTTAAAATTGCACAAACTACAAAATGAGCCACAATGGGCCACTTAGGCGAACTTAACTCTGTGGCCAAGAAGGGGCAAGAAGAACTGTGGCCAACTTGGTTTACATTTGCTTATCGAGGCTTCTCGGGGTTTGGCCGTTGCACATGTTGCAGCAAATTGGTCATCTTCATCTGCTGCCATTTGCCATTCCACTCTGTGCTTCTGTAGCCAAGTTAAGTCGAAATGCAGAGAGAGAAAAGCGTAGTAACTTTCTTGGAAGATGGTTTTGATATACCAAACAAATATATCAATGCAGTTAATACTAAAAACTAGCATATTATTCAAATTAAACACATTTTTTTAGGGTTTTCATCTTTATAAATGATATAGGGTTTGTTTTTTCTGAGTGTAACAAACCCCCACCCATTTATTTAGCCCGACTTGCAGCCTGGCGCATTCAATTATTTCCATGTCCTGATTGTCTTGTCGTGCGACGGCGCGAGTTTTGCATTTAAAAATAGGCCGAAGTGGTCAGTGGTCAGAAGAAGAGCCTCTTGTTTCCCTCTTTAAATTGCAAATATTTTTAATGAGGCCCATACCCGAACAGAACCGGGCCGATTGTGATTCCGAGAGGATGAGGATGGGATGTCTAGCGCCAGGTCCACACCCAAATGGGTTATCCAATATGCAGATGCGGTAGTTGTGTTGTTGCTTTATGTTCTCTGTTGGCCAAGTGTCGGTTGCATTGTAATGAGCCTTGTTTCCCCAGCTAGTTGGTCAAGATAGATGGCTAAAAATACATGCATTCCCAGATAGCCCCTGGAAAACTGCCAGGATGAGCGGGGAGCGAAGAGCAGCGAACAGCGAATAGCGAACAGAGATGTCAACCACAAAGTGATGCCGATGCGATCCGCGGCACAATCTCGATTATGATGCCGCCTGACGTTCGCTATCTCTTTTTCGAGTCCCTTGATCGATGAGCAATGGCTTTTCGCCATCTGGAGGCGGATCAGACTGGAAGACTCGGGAAGATTCGCAGTGTGGGAATGTGCAGATCGTCCTCGGGGAGATGATGGTCTATCATTTATTTGTGTGTTTTACCAGGAGCGATTGTAGAGCCTTTCTTTTGTAGAAAATATAACTTTTACTTTGTCTCTTATCATCGTTTTACATATATTTAGAATATTCTTTGAATGATAAACTAGCAATCTAAACCATAATTCTCTGATCTTATAGGTTTGAAAATCCTTCGATTCCTAGAACCACTTTCTTTGATCTTTAAATTTCCCATCCGATGCCAAGGAAGTCGCCTCTCCAAGATCACCTCTCATTTCACATTTATCTGATCTGAACTTGAGAGTCTCTAGATCGGAACTCTGACATTCTGGCATTCCAGTCGCTGCTGGTGATGGTGATCCTCATCTGAGGAATGGATGATGACTGCTGCGGTTCGGTTTGGTTTTTTCTCTGCCTCCATTTGTTAGGCATTCCAGCGCTGATTTCCCTGACCATGCCCACATTTTAGGGCCCACAATTGCAATTAATTGCTGAAACTTTGAAGCCTGCACTTGCAGTTTGCAGTTTGTAGCTCACAGTTTGCTGTTTGCTGCTTTCTGCCCCTTTCGCCTCGTGTCATCATCATTTCTTCTCTGGCGTGGCAAAACTGGAGGTTGCTGCTCATAATTGCCATAAATCATGCAACGTTCTTTTGCCCGCCACTTGAAACTTGAAGTTGAAGTTGGAGTCGGAGTCGGAGTCTCCAGTCTTCAGTGTTTGGTCTTCCAAGAGAGAGTTTCTCTGGCTTCGTCGGCCTCATCGCTGCTCCAACACATTCCGCGGCCTCAAATGCGCCTCTAATGACTCCTGTTCTTTGTTGCCAGCCCCAATCCTCTGCTCATCCTCATCCTCCTGCTCATCCGCCTGCTCAGCTCACCTCATCTTCGGTCTCTCAGTCTCCCGTCCCATCTTCCCATCTTCATCTTTCAGTTCAACTCACAGGCAGCCTTCCCCATTCTCTTTGGCTCTTTGGCTAATGGCTTTTGTTGGCCAACTTCCGCGAAAGAGCCGAAGAACGAAGTACCCGCCGCCATCCCATCCTGATTCCAAGAACGAAAAGTCTCTTTTACCGCGCACTCGCTGCACTGAACAAAAATTTGGAATCAAAATTATCCCATCAGCTGATTGGAAAGGGCATTAAAAATTAAGGATCATTCTCACTAAGATGTTATTATTTTTTTTTAAATTTTTTTACAAATTTCTAGGTGGTTTTTTATCTCTATATATCTAAAATAATGTTCTTAAGTTTTAAAAATCAATCCTGATCTTAAACCACTAAAGCTTTGACATCTAAATGTATACATATAATTCTTTTTTATAGTGTAGATTTTAGCTAAGAACTGATTTCTACCCAAGTGATACCAATCAGCTCGAAATAAATATTAGTTTAAGACTTATGGTTAGTTCCATTAGCAATAATAAGTATTGAATATTATGAAAGCATGCTTTACTAATAAGCCTTTATGGCATTTCTTTCGGTGCTTTCTGTGCAACTGACAATGAGCGATTGATGAGACAACTGCCAAAATGAGTGGGGCCAAAGACGGGGACCTATAGGTACACCCCCCCCACCCTCCCCTCCCCCATCCCCGATAGGCATCTGGAGCGAGAGGAACAGCATTCAAAACATTTATGCCGTGGCGAAGAATTTATGAAATGTTTGGGTTTCTTTTTCGTTTTCTGCTGAATGTTGCACGTTCCATCGGCTGACCAGGAGGTTTGGAACCACACCCGTTTGCTGTCCCGCCCATGAATGCCCCCCCCCCCCCTTGAATCTCCTCCCGAACTGCCGTGTTGCATATCTTGTTGCCTGCATCGCTGCAGTCGATGGAGCAGCACTTTCAAATAACTCCCCACATGTTGTTGCTATGTGTGCGCTGCAACAACCTTGAGGCAGCTCCTCCAGAAGAGGATATCGTTTCTGCCAACTTGTTATGCAATAAATTTCCGGTTCTAACCAAAAAAAAAAATGAAAATGGGTATAGAAACAACAACGGGCAGCTTGGCAAACAAAAACAAAGAGCCAAACAGCTGCAACCATTTTTCACATGCCCAAAGAACACTGTCCGCGAAAATTCCCCCCCTGCTTTTTTTTTGCGTCTTTTCGGGGAGCGGCACCTTTCTCTTAGCCTTGTTCTTGTTGGCCAACTTGATTTGGTGTGCTATTATTATGCCCTTGCAGTGGGTAACATCATCTTTTACACCCCAGAGATTCCAGATATTACAACTTGCATTTTACAGGGCACATTTAAAAGGCATTATATGGAAAAAAGAGATTACTTCTAGAATGGAAAATATTTTCCTAGCTTTATTATAGATCTAATATATATTTTAGATATTTTATCTGCTTTTTAATCACTACTCCCGTATTTTTTATAGATTTTTTATCTGCATTCTAATTGGTACTCCTATATTTTTTAAATTTTTTCATTAGTTTCTTAGTTGTAATATCGAATGACTGATCAAATTTAATAGATCCCCGCCTCGTTTTTACCCCCTGGATTCCTATCACTAAGTGGGTGTCAACTCGATTAGATTTCTAACGGTTCTTAATAGTGCATGTGCGGCCTAATAGATGGCGCCTTGCCGTGGTTTTTGTGGCTACAAGGGGGATGGGGGAGCAGACACTTGCTCCAAATTAAAAAACGTATATAGAAAATTTCCAGGCAATTTTCAGCGATCACTGGCAAACATTTAATTTCGCCACTCAAGTGCCCATCTCTTTCTGGCTTCTTCTCTGTTTTTTTTTTCTTTTTTTTAATTATAACTTTTAATATTTTCGTTTAGAAGCGGGCTTAAATGCACGTTTGACCACCTGAGGATGGGAATGAGAACGACAGCCTGAGAAAAGTGGAAACGGCAACGGCGAGTGGGAAAAGCCAGCTGGATGCAAGGAAAAGCTGGCCAGCGCAGCGCTTCCATTGTTCGATAGCAATTATTGCTGCTTCGCACTTCTATTACAAAGGCCTCTTCTATATAGAGGTATACGTATACGTATATATGTAGCTATATATATATATATATATATAGGAAAAATAGAAAAAATAGGAAAAGGGGAGTTGCAGCACGCATGGTGCATGGCAGGTGCTTCAACTTTGGTCGGCTGCACGTTTTCGCAGTGCGCATCTTTAAGCCAGCGATGATTGAAAATTACATAATTGCAAAATGCAGCGCGAGAGGTGCCAGTGGAAAAGTGAGGAGGAAGAAGAAGAAGAAGGCGAGGAACAGGGGGTCTTTCGGTCTTTTGCCACCAACTAAGTGATTGAGTGTGTTCTGTTCTGTGCCCCTCTGTCTTCCTCGGCACAGAAAGAAAATGAGCGACATGATATGCATCGTTTTTATTAATGATCTTAAGTTTTACCAACACGAACTCTCTATAATATCAATAGATTTTTCCTTGTTTTAGAAGATGTATAGTATCTATGTGATGATTCCAATACTTAAATATTATAAAATAATATTTTAGTTTGCAGATATATTTATTAATATATCAAGATCTTAAGTTCTACACAACGAACTTTCTCAACTCAAGTCTATATAATATTTATAGATATTTTTTGAACCCACATATTAATATGATTATTCAATATTTAAATATTATAACAAAATATTGTGGTTTTAAAAATATATTTATCAATATTTTTACAATCTATATACTTAAAACCTTGCTTTTTTGCGCGTGTAACCATCACATTCGCGTGTTGTGACAACAACAGCAACAAATTGCATTAAATGAAAAGGTTTCTCCTGGTCGTATGTGTGTATATTTGCTGTTTCCCATTTCCTTTTGCGCCAATTGATCGAGTGGACAGGCAAACACCAAAAGACAACAGACAGACGGACTCCGACTGACTGACATCCGTTCACACTCATAACGAGAGGAGAACGTTGAAATGGATTTTACGCGGTCTCTAGAAGGTACTGGGCGTCCCTTGATAAGTACAAATATGGAATAAGTACAAGTATATAGATGATTATTATAATCTATAAAATGTATAAAGTTGTCAATTGAAATTTCAATTTCAATACTATTAATATTATGTTTGCTTAATTTTTTGATGATATGAGCATTATTATTATTTCTTGCTCTTCTAACATTTAAACTCAATAAGTACAGCCTCATAATTCCTTTTGGCGGTGAGTGTTTGCATCTCCAAGTTGGCACTTTGCTATTGACAGTGACTGTGACTGAAAACCAGAAATCGTGTGCACTCCAGAGGTTATTTTAGTCTTAGCATCGTGTGCAAAGTGAATGGTCGAAGGTGCCCCTTCTTTGAAATCTGCGTTCTTCGTTCGATCTGGTATGATATGAAAGAATTCCTTTGATTGACAGGCAAATCGCATTGGATTTGGCATGACCAATTATTTGGCATTTACTGTTTCCTGCTCATCTGCGTTTAATTGGTTATGCCGTGACTGTGACTGTAACTGTCACTGTGACTATCACTGTTACTGTAGAGTGGGAGCTGCTTCTTCGGGCTGCAAAAAGAAATGGAAATTGACCAGGCTACTTTCACTGGTCATTGTCATTAGTGTTAGAGCCAAACCCCTTTGACCTTTCATCATGCGTAGTTGTTTTCCATTTCCCCTTCACTCTCTAATGATGTGATCACTGATCAGGTCCATTCTTCTCGTATTTCTCTCTTCTCTTTCCCACATTCTTCATAAAGTTTCGTATGCTGCTTATGATGCAATTCTCTTTGGCGTAATTAGAGGTCCCAAACGAGAATGAGAATGGAAGATAGCAGAAGTAAGCGTGCCTAATGATAACCTTTTGAAGACCCCTCTTCGGGATACGTTTCGATTCCGTTTCGTTCCCCCTTTCCCTCAATCTCTCTCTCTCCCTCTCTCTCTCTCTCTTTCTGTTCCCATCGCGTTCCCCATCGTAACTGCAAATTTTCTTGATTACCGGGTAGCCAACTTAAATCCAAGTACGCGCCACTGGCCACAGAGGAGCCACAGAGGCGGGGGCCAAAGGGGGCGTGCCAGCACTGACCATTGACCATTTGAGATGGCCACCAGCTGATGAGAAGCGCTGCAGTCCATCGATCTCCGATTCCCGGCCATATAATTACCATTCGCATACAGCATAAAAAAAGAGGAAAAACCACACAGAAAACAGTTGGCATTGCGGGGTTGGGTGACCTTCATGAACCTTGGGCATTCTGTAATTTCAGTAGGCAGCAGGCAAATGCCAGAAATGATGAGAAGCCATCCCATAAATTAGAAATGGTCAAGGACGCAAGGCGCAGGCCAAAAATAAACCCGAACACCCGGCTATAAATAACGAGATTCGTGAGCTGGCAATCGTCGCAGGGCCAATTGCAATTCTTACCCATTCGCAGAAGAACCGAACCAAAGAGGCAGCAAATCCCCTCCAACAATGACGTCAACAGGGCAATCTTGGGGCTTTATCTCGGAACTGGGATCTCTCCCATCTTTGTGGCCCTTGTAATTGGCTTCTGTTAGGTTTCAGTGTTTCTTTTGGCTCGTTTCAAATGCACTTCTCGGCTCTAGATCCTCCAATTCAGAAGAGATAGCATTACGAATGACTTTAGAACTAAATATATCACTATATAATGGGGGATCCAGTGAATAAAGCTGTTCTATAGATCTGTCTGCCTGTAATAACCTAATCACCTCGCAGTGATAAGAACTTCTAGATCCTAGATCCTAATTAAAAATCCCTACTAAGTAATTTGAGTTACTTACTTGGACTTTTGTCGCATTGTTTGGGGCTGACTTTTGGACATTAATCCTGCCCCTTCCCTGGTTTTCCCCCCAGGCAAAACGAGAGCAATCGCAGATGTTGCTGCTGAAGATGCAACACAAGTTGCAGCTGGGACAACGACAATTTCAGTTTGGCTCCCGTTGAGCTGCTGCTGCTGCTGGCGATGCTGCGGGTTGCTGGTGCTGCTTTTGCTGTTGCTGCTTTTGCTGCTCTTGTTGCAGTTGCTCTTGTCGCTGTCGCAGTTGTTGCCGTTGTTGCTGTCGTGCGCTTCGAGGGGGATCGCAAGTCGCAACAGCAACATCAGCGGGCATTCTTCGCTGTCTTTGCCACCTATTTCATACAGCATACAGAACATTTGTTGTCGCTGTTCAATGTTGTTGCTGCTGCTGCTGATGTTGCTGCTGCTGATGTCGCTGTCGATGTTGCTGATGTTGCCCTGCAATCGGACACGCCGGCAACTGGGCAACATTTGGCACTGGCCCGCGGAGAATTCGATGCCCCGGCCATATCGCTTGCCATTTCCCACTCCGCATACTCAATGCACAGGGAGAAATTGTTTGTGGAAATATATAGAATATATCCCAAGTTCAAATACCTCAAGTATGTAATTTCAATCGGCTCTTTTTCGCTGTGTGGCAAACCGATTCTCGGCTTTCATTTGGCCATTTGCAGCTCGTGTTGGGCTGGTTTAATATCGCTGGTAATGGCCACGTTTCGAGCTCTATAATCACCGGCGCGGCGCGCGGGGTGATTGTGGAAATGCATGAAATAATTGCATTGGCAGTGCCCAACGCCAACTCCAAGTTTCGCGTCGTTTCTGGACAATTTTCGCAAAACAAATTGAATTGAATATGTAAATATAATTGCTCGAGGGGCTATGGCGATCATCTGCCCTCCTCCTTCTTCTTCTACTGCGAAAGCCCACTCCACTTCATATGGGGGGCGTTTAAAAACCCATAAATTTCGACTTAAATGCCGCTCTATAAGCCAGCGCGGGAGGTGGAAAAGAAGGCAACAGTACCAGTACCAAGTACCAAGTACCATACGTATAAGAAGTTACGAAGCCGAAGGAGAAGAGACTTTGGCCAACAGCTGGCTAACATATATGGCATTAGCTTCCGCAAGACTTTGACCATTTGTAGATGGCACCGCGAAATGAATAAATGAATGCAAATGCATGCGGTTAAATAATCCATGACTCGGGATGAATGAATGAATGAATGAACCCCTCGGGCCGCAGGAATGAATGTATGCTGAATAATTAACCGAATTGGTGTGCCATCAGATGAATAACTCAGCTTGGGAAAAGGAATAACCCATTTCCAAGTTTAACTACAAACGGTAAAGGATGAATTTATGATTCTAGAACTCAATGCATATTGAATAACTCATATAACTAGCATGTGAATAAAATGGTTAGCTTATTTTATCATGTCTTCCACGGATTCGATTATTACTGATTGAATGAATTATCCAGAATATGAATAGCCCATTCAGTCCATAAGAAACCCATTCCTCATAGCCAACTTATCAATGAAACGAATAGACAATGTTAAAAGTGAATAAGTAATGGCTACTCATTACTGATTAAATGCATTATCCAGAATATCAGTCATTCTCTATAACCAACTTATCAATTCAACGAATAAGTTATGTTATAAGTGAATAAGCGAGTGAATTACCCAGAATATCAATAATCCATTCAGTCATTCCTTATAAGTTATAAGTTATAACCAACTTATCAATTAAACGAATAAGCAATGTAATAAGTGAATAGGGCATGGCTACTCATTACTGATTGAATGAATTACCCAGAATAACCCATTCACTCGACAAGGAACTCACTTATACTCACTCCCCTCCGATTCGATTTCGCTTTTCTTTGCTGGGGGGACCACCCACTTATTGGCACATGAGCATCCACCACATGGCAACCATTCGCTCCTTTTGCACCTGCAGGTCAACTCCCTGAACCGCCATGCGCACTCGCGGGGTCAATTGGCTGGCGGATGGCGGATGGCGGCTGGTTGGACGGTGGATAAGCTTACTTGGATTACTTGGATGGGCTGGCTCTGTCCGCAGAAAGCAATTTGCTGCCGCCTGCTCTGCTCCAATGAAAACCACAAGAATGCCAAAAAGTTGTTTTGTGCGCAGGGGCCAGAGATTGGAATTGGAATTGCTATTTGGTATAGGAATAGGTTTTGTGGAACGGGAATGGAGTGGGCCGTTAGAAACTCCAACCGCAGATCGTCAATAAAACGTAGCCTTCCCCACGTTAGACAGCTCATTACAGTCTGTGGAAAGTCAAAGAGTTTGATGTGGACATGGATGTGGGAAGATGTCTTGCACTTGAGCCAGCGAACTGGTCGCTGGCCAGTCTGTCCATGGAAATGGAAATGGAAAACGGGGGAATGAGTGCTGTTTTGTGGCTGGGTTTTTATTGGTTCGCTGGTTCAGTGGTTCGGCGCTTAGTTAAGCGTGTAATGGGCCAGTCCAAGGGCGGAAGTAGTGGCCACTGCACCACTGAACCACCTCAAGTGGAAGGCACTTGGCTCTCTTGGATCCCCACCTCCAAACTGCAAAACTCCTCCATTCGAATGGAGGCTGTCAGCAGTGGCAGTTAGAGAAGTGGAACGAAAGGGGCGGAGATTGCTGACCAGGTAGCTCTCGGGAAAGGAAGTAGCACTCGGCACTTAACTTCTAGGAAAGAAGATTTGTGCACGTGAGAGCCACTTACTCATCTTCTAGGTTCTTTCGTACCATTTCTGAGTAATTGCAATGAAGAATTCGCGTTTTGAGGTTGACTATAGTGTCATTTCAAAAAACTTACATTGTTCAATATCAATTTTACATAATTGCATGGTAAAAACGACATGTAATTACCAAAAATACTTTGAATGAATAGTAAACTAACAACTTACTTGAATTTTCCTTCTTCCAGAACGCAGAATGCAGTCAGCCGAGAGTAGGAGAAATCCCAACCGATTGTCGGCGCACATGGGTCTCCACATGGGTCCCCTGATCCTCTCCGCCGCCCTGGTCCTTCTGGTGGCGCTGCCCGGCCAGATCAGTGCCCGGATGGCCTTCGAGAAGCTGACGGACTTCGATTTCCCCGGCAACACATACTACAGCGTGAAGAACCTCTCGCTGTACGAGTGCCAGGGATGGTGTCGCGAGGAGGCCGACTGCCAGGCGGCCGCCTTCAGCTTCGTGGTGAATCCGCTGTCGCCCTCGCAGGAGACCCACTGCCAGTTGCAGAACGACTCGTCGGCGGCCAATCCGTCGGCAGCACCGCAGCGGAGCGCCAACATGTACTACATGGTCAAGCTGCAGCTGCGCAGCGAGAATGTCTGCCATCGTCCGTGGAGCTTTGAGCGGGTGCCCAACAAGGTGATCCGTGGCCTGGACAACGCGCTCATCTACACCAGCACCAAGGAGGCCTGTCTGTCCGCCTGCCTCAACGAGCGGCGCTTCGTCTGCCGATCGGTGGAGTACGACTACAACAACATGAAGTGTGTGCTCAGCGACTCCGACCGTCGCAGCTCCGGACAGTTTGTCCAGCTGGTGGATGCCCAGGGTACCGATTACTTCGAGAATCTCTGCCTGAAGCCCGCCCAGGCCTGCAAGAACACGCGCTCGTTTGGCAATGCCCAGAAGATGGGCGTCTCCGAGGAGAAGGTGGCCCAGTATGTGGGTCTGCACTACTACACCGACAAGGAGCTCCAGGTGACCTCCGAGTCCGCCTGCCGTTTGGCCTGCGAGATTGAATCCGAGTTCCTGTGCCGCTCCTTCCTGTACCTGGGTCAGCCCCAGGGCGCCCAGTACAACTGCCGGCTGTACCATCTGGATCACAAGACCCTGCCCGATGGACCCTCCACCTATCTCAATCACGAACGCCCGCTGATCGATCATGGCGAGCCCATTGGTCAGTACTTTGAGAATCAGTGCGAGAAGGCCGCCGGATCGGGAGCTGGTTCTCCGCCCGGTACTCTCGACAAGATCGACACGCTGCCCGTCAGCCTGGACACCATTGAGGATCCCAACCTTACGAACCTGACCCGCAACGATGTGAACTGCGACAAGACCGGCACTTGCTACGATGGTGGGTATTATTTGAGATCTAAGCGGGATCCTTAACTAATCGAATGCCGTGTTTCCTTCCACAGTTTCCGTGCACTGCAAGGACACCAGGATTGCCGTCCAGGTGCGCACCAACAAGCCCTTCAATGGACGTATCTACGCTTTGGGACGCTCGGAGACCTGCAACATTGATGTCATCAACTCGGACGCCTTCCGTTTGGATCTGACCATGGCTGGGCAGGATTGTAACACACAGAGTGTGGTGAGTGATGGAGGAACATCAAATGCTGTGTGGAGAACTAATCACCTTGACTTCTTGCCCTCCAGACTGGTGTCTACTCCAACACAGTGGTGCTGCAGCATCACAGCGTGGTGATGACCAAGGCGGATAAGATCTACAAGGTTAAGTGCACGTACGACATGAGCTCCAAGAACATCACCTTCGGCATGATGCCCATCCGCGACCCCGAGATGATCCACATCAACTCGTCGCCGGAGGCCCCGCCACCAAGGATTCGCATTCTGGACACACGACAGCGCGAGGTGGAGACTGTGCGCATTGGAGATCGCCTCAACTTCCGCATCGAGATCCCCGAAGACAGTGAGTGTGGAGTATGGCTTCCAGGGTGGACTCCCTTACTAATGGGTATCCATACATTACAGCTCCCTATGGCATCTTCGCTCGGTCTTGTGTGGCCATGGCCAAGGACGCCCGCACCAGCTTCAAGATCATCGACGACGATGGCTGCCCCACCGATCCCACCATCTTCCCCGGCTTCACTGCCGACGGCAATGCCCTGCAGTCCACATACGAGGCCTTCCGGTTCACGGAGAGCTACGGTGTCATCTTCCAGTGCAACGTCAAGTACTGCTTGGGTCCCTGTGAGCCGGCTGTGTGCGAATGGAACATGGAGTCATTTGAGTCACTGGGCAGGAGGCGTCGTCGTTCCATCGAGAGGTAAGCTGGGGGACTAGAATGATACAGAAATGAGAAAAAAATCAAACATATTATAGTAATAGAACATAAACATAATTATAGTAATGGAACAGAAAGTTATAAATCCTCGTTTCATTCCATTCCATTCCAGCAATGAGACCAAGAGCGAGGACGATATGAACATCTCACAGGAGATCCTGGTCCTGGACTTTGGTGATGAGAAGCGCGAGTTCTTCAAGGCAGATCCCAGCACGGACTTTGCCAAAGGTGAGTGTAGAGTGAATGTGCTATTGATTTCCCAGTACTGATGACTGTACTTTCGGTCCATTCCATTTCGTTCCACCAGACAAAACGGTCACCATTATCGAGCCCTGCCCCACGAAGACATCGGTGCTGGCCCTTGCGGTCACCTGTGCGCTGATGATCCTGCTCTACATCTCCACTTTGTTCTGCTATTACATGAAGAAGTGGATGCAGCCCCACAAGATCGTAGCATAAGTAAGGAACGCGTGGAATCTGAAATAGAAGCAAGAAGAAGCAGAAGCAGTAGAACGAAAGAATCGAAACAAAAAAAAAGAACAAGAAAGAAAGAAAAGAAAACAAAAAGAGAATACACAACAAAATTGTCACTCACACACATACGCTCTCTCTCTCACACACATACATATACACATAGACACTCTAACTCTATATCTTTGTCTCGCTCTTGCCCAGGCGGGCCTAGCCCCTCCCACTCACACACACACACACACTATTGACAACCGTATAATTTTTTGTTTTTTTTTTTTTTTAACGATATACATATAAATTAATTACTTAATATACAATTTATTTATTTATATTTATTTAGACTTAGAGCGTGAGATAAAAATTCCCTTGAGAGCAATGAAAAGAAAAAAGATTTCCTAGTAGACACATACACACACTCACTCACACACAAGCACATTTCACGTATGCGAATTAGTAGGAGAAAAGAACCGAAGGAAAAAAGTTGCGAGCTCGTACTTTCTATAAAGTTACGAAAGGGAACAACGGAAATGAAACATTGTCCTTGCCAGAAACAGAATGAGCGAGAGAGAGAGAGAGAGAGCGAAAGGAAGGACAGCTGAGTGGGAAGGAAAGAATGAACTAGGACGATGGATCATGATCCCTTTTGTAACTTCTATAGAGACTGCAGCCGCAGACACTCGCACTCAATCACACACACTCACAGCCACACACTCGCCCTTTTCCACACTCATTCACAAACACTCACACACCCACACACGCACTCACATTTATTTAATTGTAAACTGAACGCAATAAACAGCAATCAAAAGCAATCAAAACGGAACTAAGGATAACTGAACGAAGAAGCAGAGACAAGAAAAGTAATTTCATCGATAGCAAATCAATGGAATTGTGCTTAATTGTATTGCATTTATTTAATTTAAATTTATTTATGATAATAAAGAAACGATAATGACTTATTTGAACACTTTTGTTTTGGTTTAAAAATTTAAATTTTTGAATGTTTTGTCATGGAAACTTATCTAAAAATGGTCCCACGAGTGAATAAATGATAGTAATTTACACCTGGAAATTAAATCTAACGATTTTCAGATTTTGGCCAAAAAATGAAATCTTCATTTTCCGCCAATAAAAAAGTCAGTATTTTTGCTATAAAAATGGAACTAATTGTTCAAATATGGAATGGCATACCTTCCTGAACTCGTAGTTAAATTCTCTATAACTTGGCATTTCCAGTTAAAAATTTTATTTTTTTGAAAATTTTCGCAAAAAATCGAAAATTTGAAAAAATTTTAATTTTTCCAAATTAGCCGGAGAGTGCACTAATATTAATTATTAGGTTGTTATCTGCTCAGAACAGTTCGCCGTTTTATTATCGAAGCATTTTTGCAAAAATTAGAGCAAAAACAAATTATGCAAAAATTCAGATTTTGGCCAAAAAATGAAATCTTCATTTTCCGCCAATAAAAAAGTCAGCATTTTTGCTATAAAAATGGAACTAATTGTCCAAATATGGAATGGCATACCTTCCTGAACTCGTAGTTAAATTCTCTATAACTTTGCATTTCCAGTTAAAAATTTTATTTTTTTTAAAAATTTTCGCAAAAAATTGTTATACAACCCCTTACAAAAAAATCAAAAATTTGAAAAAATTTTAATTTTTCCAAATCAGCCGGAGAGTGCACTAATATTAATTATTAGGTTGTTATCTGCTCAGAACAGCTCGCCGTTTTATTATCGAAGCATTTTTGCAAAAATTAGAGCAAAAACAAATTATGCAGAAATTCAGATTTTGGCCAAAAATGAAATCTTCATTTTCCGCCAATAAAAAAGTCAGCATTTTTGCTATAAAAATGGAACTAATTGTCCAAATATGGAATGGCATACCTTCCTGAACTCGTAGTTAAATTCTCTATAACTTGGCATTTCCAGTTAAAAATTTTATTTTTTTGAAAATTTTCGCAAAAAATTGTGATACAACCCCTTAAAAAAAAATCGAAAATTTGAAAAAATTTTAATTTTTTCAAATTAGCCGGAGAGTGCACTAATATTAATTATTAGGTTGTTATCTGCTCAGAACAGTTCGCCGTTTTATTATCGAAGCATTTTTGCAAAAATTAGAGCAAAAACAAATTATGCAAAAATTCAGATTTTCGCCAAAAAATGAAATCTTCATTTTCCGCCAATAAAAAAGTCAGCATTTTTGCTATAAAAACGGAACTAATTGTCCAAATATGGAATGGCATACCTTCCTGAACTCGTAGTTAAATTCTCTATAACTTGGCATTTCCAGTTAAAAATTTTATTTATTTTGAAAATTTTCGCAAAAAATTGTAATACAACCCCTTAAAAAAAATCGAAAATTTGAAAAAATTTTAATTTTTTCAAATTAGCCGGAGAGTGCACTAATATTAATTATTAGGTTGTTATCTGCTCAGAACAGTTCGCCGTTTTATTATCGAAGCATTTTTGCAAAAATTAGAGCAAAAACAAATTATGCAAAAATTCAGATTTTCGCCAAAAAATGAAATCTTCATTTTCCGCCAATAAAAAAGTCAGCATTTTTGCTATAAAAACGGAACTAATTGTCCAAATATGGAATGGCATACCTTCCTGAACTCGTAGTTAAATTCTCTATAACTTGGCATTTCCAGTTAAAAATTTTATTTATTTTGAAAATTTTCGCAAAAAATTGTGATACAACCCCTTAAAAAAATCGAAAATTTGAAAAAATTTTAATTTTTCCAAATTAGCCGGAGAGTGCACTAATATTAATTATTAGGTTGTTATCTGCTCAGAACAGTTCGCCTTTTATTATCGAAGCATTTTTGCAAAAATTAGAGCAAAAACAAATTATGCAAAAAATTCAGATTTTGGCCAAAAAATGAAATCATGAAGTGCACTAATATTAATTATTAGGTTGTTATCTGCTCAGAACAGTTCGCCGTTTTAATATCGAAGCATTTTTGCAAAAAAATGA
Source organism: Drosophila mimetica (assembly GCA_037075245.1). Lineage (NCBI taxonomy): Eukaryota > Metazoa > Arthropoda > Insecta > Diptera > Drosophilidae > Drosophila > Drosophila mimetica. Next base: position 24,088,309 of record JBAMCH010000005.1, on the reverse strand, counting down.
TTATAATGAAAAGCCTAATTTTAGATGTTATTCTTCATTTATTTGTATTTTATTGTATAAATGCAGTTGTTATCCATAATTAATCGCTAGGTAAATATTAAGATCTAGCAATCTGATGAGGACGGAGTCTGTTTAAGCTGGAAACTGTAATGTTACAAGAATGCTATGCTTATATTATTTCTGAATTCAACTCAACTTGATTCGATTAATAATACGGTTTTACTCATAAATACTAAAACGTCTCCAAATAAGAGATACATAGCTTTACATTTAAAATGAATCAATGAAAATAAAATTAAACCATCATTTTAAATCGGAGATTTTTACAAAAAAGCAAGTGATAATCAGGATTTGGTTGTTGAATTCAGAGGCCTTATTAGAATTATAATTTCACGGTGTACGAATCGATATAAATGACCAAGTGATTATAGTTTCTGCATTTTTCTGGGCCATTATGTACAGAGGTGCCCTAGAAATCTACCATTAAATTCAGACTTGAGGAGTTCGGCTGGAAGGGATTTCTGGGTACCCCTGATTGCAATACCTACGCTAAGCTACAAACTAAGATGAGTGGCGGAAGGATGATATCCCTTTTAGCAGGATACCTCCTCACTCGCCCTCTTGCACATGGAAGTCCTTAGTTGCTAGTTACTGAGCTGGCTTAGCCGGTGGATGGTGGAGGCAATGGTGGGCCAATGTGTTCGTGTCCATGAGGAGTTCCAAGGTCACCTCAGCCGCAGTGGCTTCACCTCAGCCAAACCATGTTCCGGGGCTCGAGACTTGGCCGCCGCCACGCAGGTCTCCTTGAGCGTCTTGCCCGCCGGCCGCTTGACGCACTCATCAAAGTAGCACTTCTCCACGTTGTGCAGGAACTCCACCAGCAGCCGGTCATCGCCGCCATTCGGGCCCACGGAGTACTCGCACTCGTAGCTGTGCTGCTTCAGATCCCGCACACAGCAGTCGATGAACTCCGCATTGGCGGAGAACCAATCGTTGTGGCGTTCGAGTGGAATGCCCAAACGGCTCCTCACCACGCCAGTTAGCCAGGTGTCGTCGATCCAGAAGAAGGACACCCTCTCCGCCTCGGCGGCGATCCTCTCGGCCGTGGGCACATTGGTCACATACAGCCAGCCGGACAAGTAGGCGGGATACAGTGCATGTGGATACTCCTTCTTGCTGACATACCACTTGTTGGCCTGCAGGCGAATGGGCGGCTTGGCATCCAGTACATAGCCGGATAGCAGAGTGCTGGAGGTGGCCAGACCGGGTTGGCCCACCTCGAGGGCCTCCAAGTAGCGGCGCAGATGGAATACATCGTAGATGATGTCGTCGTCCAGTTTGATGATGAACTTGGCATGGTTCTTGCACTCCTGCGCGGCCCACTTGAGTCCCATTACGTGCTTGTAGCTGAGATTGCGATAGTCCTCGATGAAGTTGCCCTGCAGCAGATCCCCGAAGCGCTGCTGCTCGCTGGCCAGCTGATCCTGGCTGATGAAGCGCTCGCGCGCAGGCAGGGCGGCCAGCAGGAAGACCCGCTGCAGGCCCATCTCGGCCAGCTTGCTCTGGGGAATCGCCTGTCGGTGGGCCGAACGCAGGGCATCATGTCCAGCATAGGAAGTGACAATCAGAATGGCTGTGGAAGGAGTTCAAGATGCTTTAGATTCGTTTTTGCAGAGATCTCCTAGTGATCCACTCACCCAAGAGTTCCCTGTCCGCCTTGCGACACACATTGCTGGCCAGCAAGTACTGGAAATCGGTGAGATTCAGCAGGGGAAGAGCTGGGCTGGGGTGGACGCTGGGATCCTCCTCCGTTTCGGGCGGCAGGTGCAGCAGGAACTGGTCCACGGGGGCCTCCCGGGAATCCCGCAAGTGGCCCGAAAAGTAGCAGACACTCAGCAGGACGATCAAGAGTAGCGACAGGATAATCGGAAGCAATCTTCGTCCGCGCATGCGCATCTTTCTCACATTCTACGTGGGATTCCCCCTGTGCCGTCTGTATACTGAACTCGGTGTTTCTGTGTGTGGCTATACTACCATGCGGGCAATAGTTGGTAACAACAATAATAACACCCAGCGGATATTAGTAAATAACAATAACAACAAAGAGCTGCGTTTTTTAACTATTTTTTTTCACGCCTCTGCCAGTGTGTACACACCCATAGGCTGTAGGTCTGTGTCCCGGCTATGACACGAACGGTCTCACTGAACTAGCCGTGACACGATCCACATACTCTATCGATAGTCGCCATTTCCCATCTCTAACATAAACCCGCTCTCTTTCAAAACAAGAGAGAAAAATACTGCATTCTAGAGATGTGCAAGCGCCGATAGTCGATTGAGCATCGCTTATTCCAAAAACATCGATCCATCGATGTTTCTCCACCTATGCTTCCACCTCTATTGTGTTGTTGTTGTTGCTCAAGAGTTTTCAGCGCGGTGTGCGTGCGTGTGCGTGCGTCCCCAACACAACGGCGTGTGTGTGTGTGCGTGTGCTTTTCTTAATATTTTTTTTGTTAATAATAAATTCTTGTGAGCCCGCGGGCAGTGCTGTGCCAAGGAAGCCAAAGAAAGTGAAAGCAGTGCAGCCAGAGAATCGCGCCTGAGAACTTCAGCTTAACAGTTCCAAAATCGCAAAAAGAAATAAAAAACAGTGACTGCAGCAGCAGCAACAAAAACGCAGCAGCAGCGACGTCGGCAGAGCGGCAACAACAACAATCTAGGTGGTGGAGAGCGAGAGAGAGGGCCATATTCGATTCGAACAGCATGTGAGCTAATCAGCAAAGCAGCGATTTCTACAAACATTTCTGCTTCTTAAGGCCACCAAAAAAGCGAAGAAGAAGTGCTACAAATTATTAATAATTTAGTTAATGATTTATTTAAGTGACGTCGCGTGCTTTTCTTACATTTTTTGCCCAATAATCAAAACATCAAGAGAGAGACAAGAAACGCGAGAGAAGAAAAACAGTTAACTTTGTGTGGCCACCAAAAAGCGCAGTCGAGAAGAGGAAGAGATTGGGGAGCGATTTTTTTATAATATTGAATCATTCGTATTTATCGTTTTTGTTGCCTTTCAAACAAGAAAATTCGTGTCAAAATAGTGAACAAAAATTTCAAGAGAAACATAAAGGCGAAAAACGCTGCTGCTGCGCTGCCACAGAGGCAGCAATCTTATCGCCCCAAAAAAGAAAAAAAAAAATTATATATAATATTCCAGAGACCCCAAAAAACTGATGAGGGTTTCTTTTCGATGGTCTAACCATGGAATATTGATTCTGATACGTGAAAAACCCAAGAATATCTAGTGAAAAGCAAGAAGAACACGGAAAAAACGCAGCCCCAAGATGACGGACTTTGTGGAGCTGATGAACAGCATGTCCAGCACTTTTAATAGCGATTGTGCCACTTCGACGGCCGAGGGCGGTACGCTGCTCAATCTGGATTTGGCAGAGGATAAAACGCTCAAGTGGCGCAATTTGGCCAACAATCAGTTCGCCTGCAAGGACAAGAAGCACAAGGAGACGGAGGAGGAGAGTGTGGACAAGGAGGAGAGCAAGGAGGAGCCAGAGGAGCCGAGGAGCAGGGAGGAGGACTCCTCCAGGAATCTGGAGGAGGAGTTTGAGGACATTAAGGGGCTTTTGGCGGATGTTGTGGATGCGGCTGCTGTCAAGCTCGAGGAAGAAGAAGCAGCGGCAGCGGAGGCAGCCCAGCAGAATGCAGAAAAAGTTGAGGAAAACCCCGAAGAAAACCAGCAGCAGCAACAACAACAGCAAAAGGAAGAAGTACCGGAGGTAGAAGAAGAAGAGCAAGTGGAGCAGCGAAAGGAAGAGGAAGAGAAAGCCTTGGAAAAGGAGGAGCAAGAAAAGGAGGTGGCAAAAGAAGAAGAAGCAGAAGCAGAGGTGGCAGCAGCAGAAAAACAGGAAGCAAGTGCAGAATTAACAACAACATCTACAACACCAACAATAGCAGCAGCAGCAGGAGAAACAACAACAACAACAACAAATGAACCAGCATCTCCACTTGTTGTTGAGGCAGCGGCAGCAGCTGATAAAAACGTAAGTAAATGTGTGTGCGTGTGTGAGCTTCGAAATTCTTGCTGTTTTTTTTTTTAATTTAGAACTGTTGTTAACCCTTGACTGACCAGCTTTTTTACGCTTTCAATTGGCTTCATCTGTGTTCCCATAGTTTTTAATATTTTATTATTTTAAATAGATTTTATTGCAAAAAATTGCCATAAGGTTCAAAGAGGTTCCCCCATTTTTTATAGTTCTGTAAAATTGTACCTTATCTATCCTATATTTAAGTCACATTTTTAACATTCAACAGATGTGCCATTGTTAATTTTTATCGTCACCTAGGAAAAAGCTTCGGGGTATTGAATAAAAAATATAACTATGAGGAGCTTTTAAGCTTTACATTTTTTCTTAATTTACACAAATGATTTACAGCCAAGTTAAGACACCTCCTCAAACTCCAAAACTTATTCCAACGTTACTTAAACTTGAGACTTTGGCTCACTTGCTCGATTCCAAATCATTATCTAGGAGCAGATAACGAGCGGTTGTTAAACTATAACTCATCACTCGGGAGAATATGTAGTAGTTTTAATGACCGGAAAACATTTACTTGCTAAACTATACTGTGAAAGAAGAAATAAAAAAATGCTTTTACTTTTATAGAAATTGTGGTCAGAAAAAAGTTCTTATCTGTTATCTTATTTATATTGCAAGATAAATGGGTTGCTTGCTTACAACTCATCACTGGGTTTATAAAGTTCATTCAGGGAAACGATCTATAGTACACTATACGTCATCACGCCCCGATTCTAAATGATAATACAGCTACAGTCCTTAAAAATCTTTAATCTTCTTTAAGATAACATTAAAATATTTCCTCAAAATAACCAGGAATAGGGAATATAGCAGTCAAGTAGAGCTCAAGTTTGATTCACCCAAAAATCCAAAAAAATTAACAAAAACATATGAATACGTTAATTGACGTAAATTTATCTTTTAGCAAAGAAATAAACGAAATCGGCGTTTAATAATTATTTAAGTAAATTTAACGATTCTTAATATAGAAAAGGGTATAGAATAGTGATATAAATCAATTAAAGAAAAGTGTACTCATATTAAAATAGAAAACTTTTGAGTTGTAACATGTAATAAACATATAATAAACCGGACAGAGAAATCGAGTTAGTTGGTATTTAGGTGTAGCCTCCAAGAATATCTTAAACAAAATAGCAAGCATAGCTTTTTTTTCCGGGCGATGTGATGCTGTAATAAACATAAACAAGCTCCCTCGAAAGTTAAACAGGAAGATGAAGGCAAATAAATAAATAGTTTTGCATAACTCAAGGGGGATGAAATAGTTTTGCATCTAAAATCCAAAGCAATGAGGGCCGAAAACCATCCATTCATTCATCCTTTTGGCCAGCTGGCCTCGTGTGTTTGGTAGAAAAGGTTGTCTTGGCAACCGACCAAGCCATTCGAAGCATTCCTTCAGCGCTGGTTCTTCTGGACAGAGTACATCGAATATCTCAAAACCAAGGATTTGAATGAGTGTCTGTATTTTGCAGGAACAGGTTTCGCCCGGTGGAACGCGTCGCTCTCGAAAAACACCGCGACCCACAGATACGCCCACGCCCACTCCAAACACCGATGAGCCTGCTGCCCAGTTGGAGATTGCAGAGCCGCACGAACCCGAGACGTCGGAACTGCAAGTGGAGGTTAATAGTCGTCTGGAGGTGCCCACGCTGGAGGAGATCACCGCTGCAGTTGGCCAGGAGGTAAAGAAGGAGCCGGAGAAACCGTCTCCAATGACTGTGACCATGACTACTTCATCCCCCGAAGAAACTTCAGCACCTGCTCCCAAACGAGGAAGGGGTCGAGCCAAGAAAATAAGACCTGAGGTGACCGATATGGTGGTGGAGTCGAGTGAAATTCTGCCCGTGGGCGAGGATTCGGTGGTTGAGAAGAAGCCAGGACGCAAGAGGAAGCTGCCGGATGAACAGCTGGATCACCACTCGCAACTCAGCGAGCTTGTTGTTGTGAAAACCGAACAGGACGAATTGGGATTGGATGTTCCATCGGGTGGCGACGGCAAGAGGATGCGTCGCAGTGTCCGTCTGGGCAATAGATTACCCGCCGATGGAGGCGCCTGGGAAGAAGTGAAGACTGAGCCACTGCCCCACCAGCAGTCACCTGCAGAGCTCTCCCTGATGGAGGTCACCCCGGTGCCGTTGCCACCAGCCGTGCTGGATGAGAAGACACCACCCAAGAAGCGAGGTCGCAAGGCCAAGATTCAGCCCGGTGCGAAACTAGAGCCGGGAAGCTCCTCCTCCGCACTCCCTGCCCTCACCAATGGTAACAAGAAAACCACTCCCACGGCTGGGGGATCCGAACTGCAACTGCCCAAGCGTTCGAAGAGGAGAATCAAACCCACGCCCAAGATTCTGGAAAACGATGAGCTGCGCTGTGAGTTTGAGACAAAGCATATTGAGCGAATGACCCACTGGGAAAGTGCAGCAGCGGCAGCGGCTGATGGAGACTTTGAGACACCACCAACAGGCGGAGGTGGTGGCTCCAATTCGTCGACCTCGAGACAGAAGAGCGACAAGTCCGATGGCAGCAACTTTGATGGGGTTCCAGGACATCCAGCTGGCACGAGTGCCATCAAGAAGCGACTCTTCTCCAAGTCCCAGCGTGACATTGAGAACTATGGCGCCGCTATGCTGGCCAAAAGTAAGGTGCGCCCGTGTCCGGATGTCGAGCAGTTCCTCAGCGACATCAAGGCGTCCCGCATTAATGCGAATCGATCGCCGGAGGAGCGAAAGCTGAACAAGAAACAGCAACGGAAGCTGGCCAAGCAGAAGGAGAAGCACCTAAAGCATCTGGGACTGCAGAGGAATCACAGCGAGGAGGCCTCGGATAACGATAGTTCCAATACGGACAATGAGTTTGTGCCCACGACAAGGGTGCAGGTGGGGAAACCAAGTGTTACTTTGAGGGTGAGGAACACGGTTACCAAGGAGCTGCCCACAACATCGGCAGCTGCACAGAAATCCTCCCGCAATCCAGTTGTGCAGCCTGCCAAACTAACGAGAAGAGTGGGCGTGAGAGGAGCCGGGGGAGGAGGAACTGTGCCAGCCGGTGGAGCAGTTGACCCCATTTCCACCCTCGATGCGGAACAGCTTCACTCGCTGAACACCTCGATCCTGGCCGATGCCACGCCCATAAGAGACTTGGACGCCAGACCCAGCACCTCTAAAGTGGCCAAGTTCATTTGCCTGTGCCAGAAGAGTTCGCAGTACTATGCCAGGAACGCGCCGGATTCATCCTACTGCTGTGCCATCGATCACATTGACGAGCAGAAGATTGGCTGCTGCAACGAGCTGTCCTCGGAGGTTCACAATCTTCTGCGACCCAGCCAAAGGGTCAGTTATATGATCCTGTGCGATGAGCACAAGAAGCGCCTGCACTCGCACAACTGCTGTGCAGGATGTGGCATCTTTTGTACTCAGGTAAGGACTGCTATTGAACTGATATTGAACCATAAATAATAATTAATTTTTGTTCTACCTCTTTCAGGGAAAATTTGTGCTGTGCAAGCAGCAGCACTTCTTTCATCCGGACTGTGCCCAGCGTTTCATCCTGAACACTCCCTACGAGGAGGGACGTGGTGAACAGGACGATCCGGGAGCCAAGTTCAGCAGTCCCATGTTGGTGCTCAAGTGCCCGCACTGCGGATTGGACACACCCGAGCGCACCTCCACGGTGACCATGAAGTGCCAGTCGCTGCCCGTTTTTCTGCCCACCCAGAAGTACAAGATGTGAGTGAATTCTATCCGGGTTTGACCAAATACTAATTGCCTTTGTACCCTACCCAGCAAACCCGCCAAGTTGACTACCTCCTCGCATCTAGCCCAATTTGGAGCCGCAGGGAAAGCCAGCAGCAGTCCAGGAGCCAAGGCCAAAAGCAAGGGGGGATCCTCCTCCGCCGTCGCAGCATCCACCTCAGCCTCGAAGACAAATGGAACCCAAAGAGGCAAGGCCGGCAGCTTGAGTTCGAGCTCCGGCCAGGCTCTCAACACGATCAACTTTGCGCAGCTGATACCCGACTCCGTGATGAACGTGGTACTGCGTGGCCATGTGGTTTCGGCCAGTGGACGCGTGACCACAGAGTTCACCTCCCGGGATATGTTCTATGCGGTGCAGAACGATGATTTGGAGCGAGTGGCGGAGATTCTGGGTGAGTTTTTGTGAGATTTCACTCGTTATTTATCTGTAACGTCAACTTCTTGTTATAGCTGCCGACTTCAATGTGCTGACCCCCATTCGGGAGTACTTGAATGGTACCTGCCTGCATTTGGTGGCCCATTCGGGCACTCTCCAGATGGCTTACCTGCTGCTCTGCAAGGGAGCCAGTTCACAGGACTTTGTCAACATTGTGGACAACGAACTGCGGACGGCATTGATGTGTGCGGTGATGAACGAGAAGTGCGACATGCTCAATCTCTTTCTGCAATGTGGAGCCGATGTGGCCATTAAGGTGCTTATTCCTGCCTGCTCCCGCGGATTTTTTGCTATTCTAAATTATGTATTTTTAAAAGGGCCCCGATGGCAAGACGTGCCTGCATATTGCAGCCAAGTTGGGCAACGTGGAGGCCACTCAGTTGATCGTGGAGAGCTATCGAGCGTCGCGGAATATCACCAGCTTTCTGAGCTTTATCGATGCCCAGGATGAAGGCGGTTGGACGGCCATGGTGTGGGCAGCGGAGCTGGGACACACAGATATCGTTAGGTGGGTTTTACATCGAGCTAGCCCTTGCGGCTGACTAATATTCTGCCCTTCCATAGTTTTCTGCTCAACCAGGAGGCCGATCCGAACATCTGCGACAATGACAACAACACGGTGCTGCACTGGTCCACGCTGCACAACGATGGTCTGGACACGATTACGGTGCTGCTGCAGGCGGGGGCGGATTGTAATGTGCAGAATGTGGAGGGGGACACGCCACTGTGAGTATAATCCCTGTGGCTAAATACGGCGTAATCAATGGAGGTGTTTAATCCACAGCCACATTGCCTGTCGTCACTCGGTCACCCGAATGTGCATCGCTTTGATTGCCAATGGAGCCGATCTGATGATCAAAAACAAGGCGGAGCAGCTGCCCTTCGACTGCATCCCGAACGAGGAGTCCGAGTGCGGACGCACCGTCGGGTTTAACATGCAAATGCGCAGCTTCCGGCCGCTGGGCCTCCGTACCTTTGTGGTTTGTGCCGACGCCTCCAATGGCCGCGAGGCACGACCCATCCAGGCGGTGCGCAACGAATTGGCGATGTCCGAGAGTGAGGATGAGGCCGATTCGCTCATGTGGCCGGACTTTCGCTACGTGACACAGTGCATCATCCAGCAGAATTCGGTGCAGATCGATCGGCGGGTCTCGCAGATGCGCATCTGCTCCTGCCCGGATAGCTGCAGCAGTGATAGGTGCCAGTGCAACGGAGCCTCCTCGCAGAACTGGTACACCGCCGAGAGTCGCCTTACCGCCGATTTTAACTACGAGGATCCGGCGGTGATCTTCGAGTGCAATGACGTTTGCGGCTGTAATCAGGTGAGCATGGAAGTCTTGAATTTATCATCAAGGATTTATTAATCTTACAATACCTATTAAATCGTAGCTCTCCTGCAAGAACCGCGTGGTACAGAATGGCACAAGGACACCGCTGCAGATCGTCGAGTGCGAGGAGCAGACAAAGGGCTGGGGCGTTCGAGCGCTGGCCAATGTGCCCAAGGGCACCTTTGTCGCCAGCTACACGGGTGAGATTCTGACCGCCATGGAAGCAGATCGTCGCACCGATGACAGCTACTACTTTGACCTGGACAACGGACACTGCATCGATGCCAACTACTATGGCAACGTGACCCGCTTCTTCAACCACTCGTGTGAGCCGAATGTGCTGCCTGTTCGCGTGTTCTACGAGCACCAGGACTACAGGTTCCCCAAGATCGCCTTCTTCGCCTGCCGCGACATCGATGCCGGGGAGGAGATATGGTAAGCCGAACGAGCGAGTTGCTATGTTTAAATGTATGGCTGAGAAAACGAATAATTGAAATTTAGTTATAATTTCTATTCAACTAGTTAACGCTAGTTAAAATATTCCGATTAATTTTGACATTGGTTTCCTTTTAGCTACGATTACGGTGAGAAGTTCTGGCGCGTGGAGCACCGCTCCAGTGTGGGCTGTCGTTGCCTGACGGCCTCCTGCAAGTACGCCTCCCAATCCTCAAGCACAAATGCCTCGCCCACGGATGCAGCGACTGCAGCGGAACCGGAAACAGAAACGCAGCCGTCTTCAAATGCCCCGGAGGAGATGCAGCAGGCGTAGGCCAACACCACCACCACCCGGACCTTAACTCGAAATGATTCCAGACTCGTCAGTCTCAGCCGACAAAACAGAATCCCCACCAAAAGCCACCAGCAACCAAGCCACATACATCAGACATCAGACATCTGACATCACAGCACCAGCAGGAACGATCGCCATATATGTAGTATATATATCATATGCATGAAGAATCGAAATCGGAGCCCGACGACAAAGGGCCCTCTTCTTCGACTGCCAAATGTTTCATGGTTTACAAATTTTTGTCTATTTTTACGTATACAGTTAGTGTTTTTTATTATTAATTTTGTTTGATTTTTATTCATTTGTTTACCTTTACCCGCCCTATTATTAATATTTTTATTACTGCTACCTGTAATCACCCATAATTTTTATGTTATTTACGAGAAACTAACTAATGAGAAGGGCAACAAGTTGCCAAGTGAAAGTCCCATCCCTTCCCGACTTTTTGGGTGTGTGTGTGCGAAATGTAGATGTTCTAAACTTAATTTAGAATTAGACTTATAGATTACGGGGTGAATGGAGAAACGCATTGGCGGAAAAGTGCATCTAGTCATAAGAATGAGGGAGACAGAGGTTTAAAAATAGAAAGAGAGCAGGAAAACTTGTTTCGTGGGAATTGTCTAGATACAGTGAGTTTTTAGTTGTATTAGCATTTTTAATTGTTCATTGGAAAAGCTTTTTATTATTATTTTTTCATCAGAAAGAATTGAAACAATTTAAGGGAAACATAATTCGGTAAAATGCACTGAACGTGTGAATAATAAACCGAAATCAAATGAGAAATTATTAAGCAGTAAACATGGTTTTGATATCAAACATTGATTTAAACTAGCATTTAGCTTATAGGCTAACAAAACAATATACATATTATATAGTAAACCAGATATGTCTTTGTGCAGGGTAAAGTACTGATAGTCGTTAACAGAAAATAAGTTGAATTTGTTTTGTATTTAGCCAGGCCCACAGACACACACACATACACCCAACTGGACACCACCACCTCCTCCAATCCAATCCAATCCAAAATCGAGAGCATTATATTGCACAATTCGTATTAGAGTTTTTTCAGTTTGCCAAGCAACGTTAGCCAAGCCACAAGTGCCTCAAAGAGAATAATACCAGTACCCTAACCCGCACACGCTCTAGAAAGCTAGAAGACCCCCCGATATGGCTTCAGACCAACATGGTTATATACAGGAACTATCTATCCAGCTATCACTCGACCAAGATCACAAACTGCAATGCATTTTGGGACATGACCCCTCGATAGTCGACGGACTGCGGTTTACTTAAGGCGTGAGTTCTCCGATTCCGATCATATATGTATACATATTTTAGAGACCCTAACCCCCCGCCCCCTCGTAGCATATCCCCCGCGTCTAACGAACCCCCCGTGTGTGCTATGTAGACTTGAATATATCGGGCTATAAACTTTGATGTGTGTTTTGCGTCTATAGGTGTATAAGGTGTAAATGTTTGTAACGACAATATAGGAAGTATGTATGTAGTTTAAGACGTAGGCTATCCCCCCTCCCTCCCACTCTCCCCCCCCCTAGCCACAAGGTCAAGGGTAAAAGGACACACAGGACACGTCTCCTCCCGCGACTTTTCTACTGGCGTTTCTATACGTATTTGTGTACCTACGATAAGCAACAAGATTTACAATGAATATGTACGGTTTCGATGTCCCCGGGTTTATCGCATCCGGATCGGATCAGATCACACTTAGAAATTATAGCATAACTCACAAAACACGTATGTTTTTTTTAAATTTTAATTGTTATCGCGGACAGCAATAAAGCTGTCATCTTTTTTGTTTTGTTTGCTTTGATTCTCTTATTTTTTTGCCAACATATTTCATTAGTTGTTTTTTTTACCCATAATTGCTGATTATGTGAAAAATCGAAAGTATACCTCCGTGGGAGAAATACTTCTTTTTGCAATTACGTTAACGTTTAGCCATAAGATATTAAATCAATCAAATAAACAATAATTACGAACAGCAAAAGTGGTGCGATTAATAAAACAAACATCTTCAGTGTGCGGGAACAAAAAGTTTTTTTTAAAGTGTTGCGTGTTAATTTGTTAATGTAAGGCGATAAATTTTATGTAAAAAATTAATTTCAAATTCAAGCGCCAAAAGAATCGCTCGGCAGTGTTGCCACATGGTTCAACGATTACTCAAAGTTATCGAAACGAGCAGCTGATTATTTGTTTTGTAATATTTGAGGTTGGTTTTTACGGTTCTCCTGCTTTTTTACTAAATTAAATTGTTTAATGGATTGTTTTCCCAGTTAAAGCGGTTGCAAAGGCGTGAAGAGTGGGACTTCTACAGGAAAACCAGTCGAAACCCCATTGACGGCAAAGAGGAGAGTCAGAAAACCCAGGGAACCGGAAACCGGCTAGGCTAAACCATCAAGAAATCACTGCCAAAGCTCAAGCGAATATGAGTTTCCCGGACAAAGCGGAGCGCACCAAGTGCTGGAACAACCGGGACGAGTACTGGAAGTGTCTGGACGAGCACGCTCCCAAGCACAGCTCCACCAGCGGCGAAAAGGTGCCCTCCGCCTGCCAGAGCCTGCGCAAGCTATTCGAGCAATCCTGTCCTGGCCAATGGGTCAAGCACTTCGATCGCAAGCGCACCTACGAGCAGTTCAAGGAGAAGATGGCCCAGGGCTACGATCCCCTGGAGGAGCGTGCGAAGGCCGAGAAGCAGGCCAAGTGATCCTGGATAACAGGAGCATCCGGTGGGCCGTCAGTCGTTTGTGATTTTTGTACTGTTGTAGGGTAGTGTAAATAAATAACCCATCTAGCTATATGACTACAAGAAGGTATGTTCTTTTAATTATGATTTTAGGAATAAGGGTTATAATATTTTAAAATTATAAGTTTAAAATTAAGTATTAATTATTTTATACATTTATTTATTGACATGCCCATTGTAGGGTTAAAGCTTCTGCTGTCAAAACCAGTGTTCACACACCAGAAACCATTATCGAATTATCGGTTATCGATATTCCACCTGCAAGCGGAAAGTTTGCGTGCTAATTTTATGTATTCTATTTAACAATTTAATTGAGAATCGTGAGTGGGAGCAACTAGAACCGCTGCACATGACGTAATGGAGTCGATTACCTTTGGAGTTATGACCGGTAGGTGGCCTTGAATCACACCAGAGACCCATACTTCACCTGTATTTTAGTTAGTGACACCTGTAGCCGGGAGCCGGCAAAGGATAAAAGTGGTCCAAGGCTAAAACAACTGATCGAAGAGTCCTTCACCAATGCCCAGGTGATAGGGAGCATTGTTCCCGACGAGAAAGACCAAATCCAACAGCAGTTGCGCAGGTGGATCGAACGGGACGGGCTGCGAGTGATCCTGACCACCGGGGGAACAGGATTTGCGCCACGGGATGTGACCCCTGAGGCCACCAGGCCGCTGCTGGACAAGGAGTGCCCGCAGCTCTCGCTGGTCATTACCCTGGAGTCCCTTAAAAAGACCCAATTCGCCGCTCTTTCCCGCGGACTCTGTGGCATTGCAGGGAATACCCTGATCCTCAACTTGCCTGGCAGTGAAAAGGCCGTAAAGGAGTGTTTTGTGACCGTGCGGGATCTCCTGCCCCATGCTCTTCATCTTATTGGTGACGAGGTGTCCCTGGTGCAGAAAACCCATGCGGAGGTTCAGAGATCCGCACCGGCAGCCAAGGGCCACATTTGCCCCCATAAAACGGGCTCAGGTACCGATTCCGATCGCAATTCCCCCTTTCCCATGCTGCCCGTTCAGGAGGTGCTCTCTATAATTTTCCAAACGGTGCAGAGGACCAGCAATCTAGACAAGATCTTGTGGCAGCTGAATTCGCCGGTGAACATTCCACCGTTTAGGGCTTCCATCAAGGATGGCTACGCCATGAAATCCAACGGCTTCTCGGGCAGCAAGCGAGTTTTGGGCTGCATAGCCGCCGGAGATAAAGTGAGTAAAGTTTAGATTTAAAATAAATAGTTGTGGGAGTCATGGGAACATACTCTTTATTTGCATTGATTTTCCATATCATAAAAATTTCCATCTTGATTATTAAACCCAATTTTTATTTCCTTGTTTTCAGCTCAATTTGACGCCACTAGCATTGGACGAGTGCTTCAAGATAAACACAGGAGCACCGCTGCCGCTGGAGGCGGATTGTGTGGTGCAGGTGGAGGACACCAAACTTCTGCAACGGGACAAGCACGGCCAGGAAAGCCTGGTGGACATAATGGTGGAGCCACAGCCTGGCTTAGATGTGCGGTGCGTATTTAGGAGTACCCTAGAGACACCAAATAATGAAATTGTTTTTCTTACAGGCCTGTGGGTCACGATTTGAGCACCAGCGATCGCATCTTTCCCGCTCCAGATCCTTCACCTGTGGTGGTCAAATCCCTGCTGGCCTCGGTGGGCAATCGGTTGGCTGTGCCCAAGCCCCGGGTGGCCATAGTGTCCACTGGAAGTGAGCTACTTTCGCCGCGTGATCAGCCCGCTCCGGGCAAGATCTTCGACTCGAACACCACCATGTTGACGGAGCTGCTGCTCTACTTTGGCTTTGACTGCATGCACACGAGTGTGCTGAGCGATAGCTTTGAACAGACCAAGGAATCGCTGTCAGATCTTTTCGAGGTGGTGGACTTTGTCATTTGCAGCGGCGGTGTCTCAATGGGTGACAAGGATTTCGTTAAGCCCGTATTGGAGGACCTGCAGTTCAAGCTTCACTGCGGCAGGGTGAACATGAAGCCAGGGTAAGATTCTTCCGCTCTAAATCATATGTCCAAAATCAAATATTTATACATTGTGCTATTCAGCAAGCCCATGACCTTTGCCAGCCGCGATGAGAAGTACTTCTTCGGCCTGCCCGGGAATCCAGTGTCCGCCTTCGTCACATTCCATCTGTTCGCCCTGCCCGCCATTCGCTGGGCTGCTGGCTGGGATCGTGAAAAGTGCTCCCTGCCTGTGATCAATGTGAAGGTGGGTTCCTCGTTCCCCTTTAATTTAACCACATTGCGAAATCGTCAGTGCCGACAGACTATTGACTATGATTGATGATGGTTATCTTGTACAAATCAATCAAGAGGATTCGAGAACGCGGATTGCTGTAGGTCGTCGCTTCTGACGCTGTTTGCCTTATTTAGCTGACACTTTTGCTTTCGAGTGGGTCGCGTTATCTGTTTGTTTACTGGCGATAAGAAATAGTTTGTCAAGTCACCCAAATAACAGGGAGCTTGGGTAAATGCGGAAGTTTTTATACCCTATTTAAATTGGGGGTGATTATCTTTAATGCTAGTGATTAGCTTTTGCGGTTTATCTAGGGATCAGTGGCTTTGTAAGTTTTTTCTTTAATATTCACGATAAATGTAACATATCAATTAAGTGATTTATTATTCTACCAATTTTCTTACAGTTGCTCAATGACCTCAGTTTGGATAGCCGTCCGGAATTTGTTCGTGCCTCAGTGGTTTCCAGGTCTGGAGAGTTGTACGCCAGTGTTAATGGAGATCAGGTAAGCCAGATGCCCTAAAATTAACCCCATTTAATGGCCACCATCCTGCGCGAATCCCAGATAAGCAGCCGCTTGCAGAGCATTGTGGGCGCAGATGTTTTGGTCCACCTGCCATCACGAACCTCCGATCGCCCATTGGCAAGGACTGGTGAAGTTTTTCCCGCCTCTGTGCTGCGCTACGACTTCATATCCGCGTACAATTAGCAACTGTCCAGACGAACTCCAAGAAGCCCAGTGCAAACCCATCGAATGTTAGACAGACAAGACAATAAACTAGATTAGCACAAAGATTTATTTTTTCATATATAGTAACATTACGTACAATGTCCATCAATTACACCTTTAGCAGTGTGTACAAAAACGAGTATAAAGTAAATATTATCAAGGCCTTCCTAAAGGAAGAAATATTATCAAACAAAAATAATTTGCAGATAGATTAAACACACAGAGAACAGAGAGCAGGACCTGGAACACGGGATAAGGTCAAGAAACGGGATCGGGATCGGGATCAGGATCAGGAGTATATATACAGGAAGTGGAAGAAGGATCGGATCTCAAACCGACTGGGTGGCTGATTCTCCGACGACGGATGGAGCTACCGGCCTTTGAAGACGCAGCGAGGAGCGGCATGGCAACGTGAATTGATACTTGTTGTGGCTCAGGAGCGGATAGCGCTGTTGCGGGGCAAAGTCCCACAGCGCCCGCTCGATCACCTGCAGGGCGCTCGGACTTAGCACGTCCGCCGTATACTGCGTGGGAGCTCCAGCAGTGGAGGACATGGCTATAAGAAGAAATACATATTAGTTACGCTCATGGATAACCCTAAATCTGGTAGGAGGAACTCACTCTGTGCCACTGGCGCCTTGTACAACGACTCCGCCGTCATGCCGCAGGTGTCCAAAGCCACCACACTGACGCCGTACGGCTGCAGCTCCTTGCGCAGCTCCTCGGCGCACTTGTCCACGGCCACGCGGGAGGCATTGAAGGCCACCAGTCCATCGCCACCGGTGCGAGCAGCTCCACTTCCTCCTCCTCCGCCGCCGCCTCCCAAGTAAAGAAGTCGTCCGCGTGTGGGACGCAGGAAGCCCACAAAGGCCTTGGCCACACGCAGCGTGCCCAGGATGTTGGTCTTGAGCATGTGCTCCCACTGCTGCACATCCTGGGACTCCACCTTGCCCCGGAAAACACTGCCGCTGGTGTTTATTACGGCCGCAATACCCCGCTCATCGGCATTCAGGTGGGCGCCCATGGAAACGGTGGCCTCGCGCAGCACATCCTCCCGGGTGACATCCAGTCGCATCGGTATAATGGTGCCCGCAATGGGCTCCTCACTGTACTCCCGGATCTTCATCCAGCCGCAGAGGAGTTTGGCGGGCAGCGAATCGTGGGCCTCCTTCATTCCAGCGAAAACGCGGCATCCCTTGTTGGCCAAATGGGTGCACAGCTGGAGGCCCAAGGCGGTGTCTGCGCTCGTGACCAGGACCACTCGACTGGGCTGCGAATCCGCACTGGCCGAGGCGCTGTCCTCGCGCACCTTGCAGATCAGATAAATGAGCAGCGCGCCGGCGATCGAGAAGAGCGCCAGCAGCTGGAAGGCCAACACCAGCATGGTCATTGGCTCCATTATGACATCGCTGCAATGGGAGGAACGAGGAGATTGCAGGTGAGTAAATTAGGTATTTAAGAACATCATTTTCATATTATATGTAGTGATATCATAGTTTAACTGCAACTAGTTCAGATATAAATGATCATCAACTGCATTTAGTTGACCGCTAACTTTGTTGCCACCCAAAAATCAATTGACACTTTTGTAGAAATCGTATTTTTTGTTTGTTTGTTGAGATTAGTTGATGGATGATGAAAATATTGTGGGGTGAAAATTACATTTAATTATAATTAGCACATGTGACAATATCTGGGGACTAATTCCATTCTTATTTATGAGAAATGAGAATTGTGACTGCAAATATCCATGATTTTAAGAGGCTTATAAGAGAAATTTTAACTGAACAGTGGTTGCAAACGGACGCTCTCTTGAACGGACAGACGTTTTAGTAGCACCTAAGTAGCAGCTCATGATATAATACCTTCAGAGCTCAGGTTTATGCATGTGTAGAGAGACTGTCATTGATACCTTAGTCCCATTTGCTGGAAAAGTGCCTGTTATATCTGGGCTCCAATGGACACTCTCTCCCAGACAGGAGGGGGGGTTTCACCACCCCCTCGAGTTGGGTAATCAGACACTGCACTTCGCAATACATGGAGTGGATATATCTATAGCGTGGATATATATCCACAGCCGTATCCATGTCGATCTTTTGGCATTTTCACTTTAATTAAGACTCGTTAGGCTGCCGACGCATCGAGTAACAACTTTACGCTTGCCTTGCACTCTTTTCTTCTTTCTTTCTATTTAATACGCTTTAATTATTGCACATTTTTCGACGAGTTTTTCAACAATTTACCCGGCCGGGCCCTCGAAGAAATCGAAAAAGTTCCAAGAGGGGGAACGGCACTTAGATGGATAGATAGCCGTCCGAGTGTCTGTGGATCCATGGATCCACGACACACGAACGTGGTCAGCGAGGCGTGTCCACTTCGAGTCTTCCATGCATTTGGCAATAAATTATGTCTACGTGCTTCTTGGCTTTTCACTGCTGAGGTTGGGGAGGGTATTGGGATCGGGGATCGGGGATGGGGATGGGGATGGGCTACTTGGAGGTGGAGGATGAACCAAAGTAAAAGTTGGAACCCAACCAACTGCAGTTTGGAAGCCGTGATCTATGCCATGTCTTCTTCAGAGAGTCGCAAAGTGGAATTTCATATTACTATAACAATTGGTTCTAAACTTCATCTTATCCTATCTTTAAACAATTCCATAAAATAGTCTCACATTCCTCTTGAACAGAGGATTATAAGGTGTATATGATATGATGAGCTAAATATTATCAGTTCTCAACATTTGAAAGAGATGTTCGAGTTGCACACACATTACTTGCAGTATTTTCTCTCGGTGCACCGTTTGTGGGTGCAGTTACTCGAGCGGACACTTTCCAGGTTCCGGTGGTTCCCCTTTATTGCGCCACCCTGCTCTTTAAAATTTCACTGATGTGCAAAGCCGATGAAGAAGTTTGTTGACACGCGGAAATGGGTTTGCCATATTTGCAGGCACTGCGGTTTTGGGCTCGCAATTCGGATGCGGGGGGTAAACGGAATCGTCGGAATGGGAGTCGCTTTTGGTCAAACCACCAATGCAGCGGCACTGCATCCGCCGGCGGTTGCGTAATTAGACAAACAAACAGCGGAACAAACAAATGCATAATGGCAACCGAACGATACGTGGAAATTGGAGAAAACGCTGGGTGAAATTTTGAGGTTTGCCAGATCTTTGGGAAAGATTTTGTACATGCTTCGCATATAGAAATTGGGTTTTGAAGTTGGTAAATAGGCAGAAGCTGAGGATTATCTGTTAGTTCGCCTTGGAAAAAGTTTAAAGAAGGTTAAATATCCTAGTTATATAATGTTTTGTAACTAAAGTTGTAGTAATTGTTCATTGAAAATTCTCCGAAATATGTGGCTGGGTTCCAAATAAGCCGCCTTAATGAGCTGGTTCTTTAGCCAAGATCTCTGGCAACTGGTTGCATCAGCAGAATGCGGACCACTTGTGGAGTCGCCTTGGTGGCTCTCGATTGCGCAAGCTGTTATGTCAACTGCCGGACAGTTCTAATGGTTCTTAGAGTTCTAAAGCTTCGAGCTGACCCAAATTGAACGCGAGTCGCGGGTCTTTGACTTTGGCATCAATCAATTGGCCAATCATTCAATCAAGCCAATCATCAGGCTGTGAACCAAGCCAAGTGTGTCATTAGCCACCGCTTGAATGTGTCAGTAATCAAGTGAGCTCGACTTACTCCGATCCGCAGCAATTATTCCGGAATTATCGGCATCGAGCGTCTGGGAATGGAATGCGTGGAGTGTGCCGGTGACTCTGGCCAAGATTACCAGGTGACTGCACCTGTGATTAGCGATTAGTGATTAACGATTGACAGGTAAACTGGTTACTCCAAATTCCACCAATCACGCGTATAACTTATGCTTGTTCATTCATATATCTTATATATCATGTCATATGCATATATCTTACATATATTTCAATGTTTATCTGTCTATTGTCCCTCGGTGGCTGTGATTCAACAATAGTTGAACTGTTTTTATGCTGATGTCAGGTCTTGACACTGCGCTAATTGAAATGTCACATAAAACAAATCTTTGTTTGTATAACTCCATGGCGGAAGATAGTTGGAGGTTACACATAGCATACATATATTATATAGATTGATGACTTTTTAAGAGATTTGTTTTTTAAAAGGTTATACTTAATCTTCAGCTAATCCCCATCGTAATCTCCAATTATCCAGCTACACAGCTGTAGTTTTTCCCATAGTAACATTTTTATGTAGTCCATCACCTTTCATACTGATTACTCCTAAATGTACTCGCAAATCTTTCTCATGCATGTTTCCAGCTTCGAGGGGTTGGTCCAAAATCTGTTCAGGGTTGGGCTAATCACTTGAACAAACGCTTTGTTTCTTGTTCGGGCCACGATTCATGCCTTACTCACACTTTGGCTTGAGTTCGAGACAATGTCAGGTGAATACGAACAGCCAGGGGCGTAGTTTTTGGAAGATTTTTAGGGGGGCTTAACAAATACAAATCTAAAGTATTATTAACCTGTGCCATATTCCATCCAGAATTTCACTCTTTTACCCCCGATTCCCCGATTCGATGGTGTTTTATGGCCCCCTTTTAACACCAACATATGTGCATTTGCACTTGCGCACACATGAGAAATATGTTAATTGCGACATTTGCCGATTTTGCTGTGGTCAGGCATTCATAAGCTTCGACTGTGAGTTTGGTTTTCTCATTTGTTTGGCTGGCTGGCTTTTGTTTTCTGTTTCCCTCTGTTTTGTCTGTTAACATTCAACCCAAATATGTCAGCCAGTCGGCGGCAGGCAGACAGGCATCCCAATGGCATGAGATCGATATCCATATAGCAGGCAAGGCACTTTGGCCGTAAAGCCAAATATCAGTGTAGCCACATTACGTATACGCAGCGTGGCTGTGATTATGAATGCAGTTGGTTAAAAGTTGGGTTGCTTGATTAATGATTCCCGCTGATTCACGGAGGGGCAAAGATAATGATGCGGATAAATTGAGTTATTTACTCGGGCAATGTGTATATTTGATTTCGTAGCCAGTGTTGGTTTGTTGTTTAGAATGCAAAATGCAGTGTTGGTAAACGTATTGTGAAATTTTGATTCTGTTCAAAAACAGGCAAAGTGATTTTCAAGAATTTATTTCTTGTTATAAAAACGTTATTTATTTATATAGCTTGCTAACATGCTGAACCAATGTTAGTTAAGTAATTATATAAACTGAAAATTATCAAACACTTGGTATGGTATCAAGCAAAGTTGGTCAACGAACTTGTAGCTTGGCCAACTATTTTACAAAGTAATATTTTATCGCGCATTACAACATATGATGTGAGCCTTGATTCAACCTCTATTTCACTTTTCGTGCATCCCTGTAGATTAATAGACCCACTTGGGGGTCCAACACCCCTACTCCCTCCTCCCCTCGTCTTTAGTTGAAAGAGTTTAAATGCAACGAAGCGATAAATGTTGATTCAGATGGGGGATATTCGATATGGCTGAAACCGAAACCGAAACTGATTTTTGGGCTTGGCCTTTACATCCCACCCTCTCCCCCTTCGTCTGCTTTAATGCACATGCAAAGCGAAATTGTTGGCTAATTGCCATAATTGGAGAATCGATCGAAGAAATAAGCGAAAAACGACGAGCAACGAGAAAAAAATGTAAAGAAGACAATGAGAAAAAACGCAGCCAAAACGAAGCGAATCGAGTAGCCCCAATTAATTTGCACCTCGATGGTGGTAAAAAGTAGTGAATAAAGAGTGTGTACAGTGGAATTTCCCTAAGTGGAATATTATTTATTATTTTACATCCCTTTGTCCCAAGTAAATTTTAAATAGAAGTATATATTTAAGAAAAATATTGTTTTCCCTTACTGAAACTCTTTTTTTTTACAGTAGCTCGACTTATGGAGGTTCTACTGTACACTGTACACATATATCCCCCCTCCCTCTCTGGATTGTGTGTTCCAATTGGAATTCGTTTCGTTTTTGTTTTGGCCATTTGCCGACTTTGTTGCTGCTGCTGCTTTTCGTTTGCATTTCATGTTCAGGTGCGGTCGAGATTTCTACTTCGCCTTAACACATTTAACATTTCAGCCGGGCCTCAAGTGCTAATTTGGCCAGAGCCAGTGCCTCAGTTTTGGCCTAAATACCGGTGAGATGGCCGAAAGCACAGCAGTAACACATACATGTGCGCAACTCCATTTAAAAGGTGAAAATATGCAAAATCTCTGTTGGATCAGCCTGTTTTTTTTTTTTGGCATGGTTTTGTTGGCCCGTGTAGGTGGCATGAATTTCAATAATTCGTGTTATGGGTCTTGGTGTTTTTTGTATCTTTGTTTTGTTTATGTTTTTTTTTGGATTTTTAAGCGCTGGCATGAGCCATCGGCAGAATCTCCTGTCGAAATGGACGTGACTGTGTTAACAGCCGAGTGGCAGTGCATTTTTCAAGTGAGGGAAGGACAAACCACGGCAAATAAGTGGGGTGTTGTTAAAAGATACAAACATACTGAAGTTTTATAGGTATTTTTAGAAAGCCACTGAGTTTTTGAACCCAATATTGCATAGACTTGTATATAGAGATTACTTAAAGCTTAGGGTTTTATTTATAGATTTATAGATATATTTATAGATTTTACTTAAGATTATAGGTTATTAAACATAAACTTTACTAAATATTTCAAGCAATTGCGAATAATAATCATTTTGATGGCCCCTCTTGAATTCAATTGTTTTGAGTGCTGCTATATATAAACCTATACCACCTATTATATAGTCACGCAGCACTTTCCTTTTCGGATCGAAATTCCACCTAAATTTAGCGACAAACGCAGCCGACAAATTTCTCGAGTCATTGAATTGCAATCTTTCAAGGTGGAGGCAAAATGGGAACCTTGTTTTTTCCGTTTTTCCGTTTTTTTGGTCTGCAAAAGTAACAACTGCGGCGCAAACAACAAGTCAACAATGACAACAAATAACAGCAATAAACAGTCAGCGATTTTTCACCGCCAAAGTGCAATGAACTTTTCCCCCAAACACAACAAGCGTTAACCGCAAATCTTCGCCGCTCTTTCCATTTTCGTATTTCCCACTTTTCCGTGGAGTCTGCGGCATTGTCTTCCAATTGGAGTGCCCGACAAACTGCCTCCCCCTTTCGCGTAATTTTCAAGTTCAGATGTAAAACAGTGGCGATGTGCCCGATGTCGCCATTTGCCAGCTGACATTAGATCATCGAACTAAGTGAGCTAAGCGCGGGCGTGCACGATGATGGCACTCGACTGTGAGTTTTTGGGATCGGATGACAGCATTACGGCGACCCATCCATCAAAATGTGGCCATATCAAGTGGGAGTGGGCTAGAATGTTGATTTCGTAGGGGAGAAGATCGCGTCTTGACAATCCTCAAGAATTTGTTTCGTTTTAAAGACCAATTAAAGATCATAATTTCCGACTTTATACAATTAAAATTAATTGAAACTGATTGGAAACGCATGAAAATAGATTCCACAGATAATTGGGTCACAATGTCTCACCCTTCCTGAGAGGGAAAAACCTGTTCCGCT
Source organism: Drosophila mimetica (assembly GCA_037075245.1). NCBI lineage: Eukaryota > Metazoa > Arthropoda > Insecta > Diptera > Drosophilidae > Drosophila > Drosophila mimetica. Next base: position 24,064,592 of record JBAMCH010000005.1, on the reverse strand, counting down.
GGGAATCGGTAGGTAATCCGCTTAAATATTGATTTGAAATTGGTTAGCTTTGGTTTCCCAATGAATGCACCTATTTCACATGAAGATTAACAAAAGTTGCGTTGCTGTTTGGCCTCTTAGGGTTTAGTATTTTCAAATGTAATGAGTAAACAAAATCAAATGAAAATTGAATGATCAAACTATTAGATTCCCCAAGAAGTTGGGCAATTTTCGAGTTTAAGAAACACAGATCTAATAATAATAACTTGAAAATTAACTGAATACAATGCCAGGCAGCTGCAGTTAATCATCATCTTGGGTGGGGACTAATACAGTGCATAATGCTGATTCAGTGGATGGGAGGGTCCCACGATGCCTAAAAAAAGTACACCCCACTGCACAGTAAAAAAAAGTTGATAGGGTGTATGATTAATTTGAGGATTTTTCATCTTAATTTGGAGAAAAATTATAATAATATTATATAATACTATTATATTATCATATAGTTCTATTATAATATTAAAATTATATTTTTACTCAATCAAAATATAATTTAGCTATAATTTTTTTCGATTTTGATTTTTATGTTGAGGATTATTTATCTTAATTTGGAGAACAATTTTTTCTAATAATATATATGTAGTATTATAATATTATATAATTTTATTATAATAATTACAATTATATTTCTACTCAATCAAAATATAATTTATTTATGATTGCCTTTCAATGTTTATTTTTAGCTTTTTTTTCATCTGTGTGTAGAAATTAGTACCGATTCGATTTGCTCGGGGGATACACATTCCGTGCTTTTAAGTTGACCAATCGGGGGACTTGAGTTTGTCATCCAGCGAAGACGCACTTAATTTAGGCATTTCTCTGGCTTTTTTCCCGCCTATTACCTCACCATCATCGGCGTTTCTTTTTCACCCCATTCATTCGCTTTCTCATGCAAATTTACGATCAATGCGTATCAATAAACCTAAACACTTTACGATCAATTTGAAGAGATGGCCATTGATATGCTCTTGAGTTATGCAAAGTTATGCCGTTCTGGACTGAAAAGCCTTTTTGAATTTTTGGGTATTTTGTAAGCAAGAAACAATCGGTGAAACAAAAGCAAGTGCGATGGCACCGAGTGTGTGTGTGTGTCAAAAATAATTGCACTTGGTTTTAATTTTGGATTTCTGCTTCTTTTGTTGGCCAAAAAGGCGAAGAAAAAAAAATCCATTGCAATTGCAGTTGAACAACTTTACGCTCCATTCAGCATTAAAATTACTTTGTGCCACTTTCAAAGCTATTTCTACTGCCACAAAAGCAACTACTTCTTCTGCCTCTTAGGATTTGATTGTTTTCAGTTTTTTGTTTTATTATTTCGTTGCTTTTTTTCTGTTTCTGCCTGCAACAACCAGTTGGATTGCCTCCTATGCACTTTTTGGCGTTTTTTTTTCAAGTTGGCAATGGACACTGGAACAGGTGGGATATAGTGAATAGTATATATATATTGGAGCTAAAGGGGCCATGCTATTTACTCTGGGGAATGTCGCAAAAGTCACGAATGTCACGCATCAAATGGAACAGAAACAGAACGTAAAAAAGGCAGATACAAAAAAGTAGCCACAAGAAAAATAGCAAACTAATTGATAACAGTAGGGAATGCAATCGAATGGAACTTTAGAGAAATCGGAGTTACTGTATCGGTAAAAAGGTTTTTTAGGACCATAAAGAAAGCGGTTTTAGCCTGGAAATTTTCTAGAAAAACTTATGGATAAACTGGGGAAATACTACAAATATTTCCAAGTACTTTAAAATCCCAAGGTAATATTTATAGATGGTATTGTATCAAAGTCAGAGCTCTTTAATGGGGTATATGATCGATTCGAAGAGTTTTCATCTTAGTTTAGAGAAAACAAATTTTTCTTTATATGATATCAAACTTAATAAAAATGTATTATAATATTGCAATTATATTTATACTCAATGAAAATAGGAAAAACGTATGTATAAACTGGGGAAACAATAAAAATATTTCCTATTAGTTAAAAATCCTAAGGTAATATTTTTTAGAGAGTAATGTATCAAAGTCAAAGCTCTTTAAATGAATTATTCCACTTATTTTGATCCAGCAATCCATTCAAAGGCAAAGGCTATTTAACTGCGATCAAGGAATACTTCGCTTGACGATAATTCAAACTGAACAATGGCAATGGCGATTTTCATGCCATATTCTGCCGCTTAACACCTGCCGCCAGTGAATTCCGAACCCCCGCCCCGCGGCTCATTAACCCCTTTGGCGCTGCGACGGCGTCGGAAAAAATCGAAAACACTTTCAATATAATTGCAAAAATATTTGAAATAATTTTCGTTGCCGCGCGCTTTCCTTTCTTGGCGTAGCCACCTCATAATGGAGGTCTTGGCGGCGTGATCTGCGTATGCCCCGGGAATTTTAATCATATTTCTCTTTTCGTACATGCTTAATTATTTGTTTTTACGTCTGTGCGGTTTATTTTTTATTTCTCATTTGGCTTTGCCAGCCCCACGGAGGCCAATTTGGTTTCCATTTCGATTCGATTAACGAAATTGGGATTGCTAAGGATCCAAACCGAATCGATGGATACCCTCGATAACTGAGTTAACGTTATCTTTATAATCATATAAATAATGTGGGTACAAGTGTAATATTCCATATTTATACTATTGTTTTGTAATATTCATAATTTTGTTATAATCCATAATTTTATAATGGTCTGTAAACTTTATATAGTTCCCCGGAATTCGAGGTTTTATTTTATATTTCCACCTTTCCTCTCTGCAGACCAAACATTCAGCTAGGGTATTTTTATTGCTCGTAATTTTTGGCTTAATTTTTCGGTTTTGGATAGTAAACATTTTGATGTGATTGGATTAGAGTGGTGTGGAGTCGAGTGGATTGGATTGCAGTGGAGTGGGGATCGTATCGTATCGGATTGGATCGATTCCGGGCATTTGGCAGCCACTCAAGCGTCCTACTTGCTGCTGCTGTAGTTGTTGTTCCGCCAATTATTATGGCCAACAGCTTGTCCGTCCTCGGTCGTCCAAAGTCGTTTATTGTTAGTTGTTTGTCGTTATGTGCAAGTTGTTTTTGCTTTTAGTTTTTCTTGCAATTTCACTTTTGCCTTTGCCGGATTCGAGGTTCGATAGCTGCCGATGCTGGGGCTTTCAGCTAAGGATCTCCGATCTCAGGGCGACAGGGCAGGTAAACCGATCTAGCTTTCACTTTGGTCGCATCTCGAGGCCATCAAGAGACCAGGATGCAATCAATCCGGCAGAGGCGCATACACTTTCCACGGGGACCACGCCCAGATCTTCCAGATTCCGATCTGCCAGCAAGTGGAAAACAAATACCAAATGGAGATACAAGATACAAGATACTCGAGCATCTTTCTATCTCTCTGTAGATCTTTTTGCCCCCGGGCCCCTCGTACTTCCCTGTTTCCATTTCTAATGCCATTCACTTGAACATACGACCATAAAAAAGAACCACAAAGTGAAGAGAAGAAAACGCAGACAAATTTGAGCGGAGGGAAGAGATCTTAAGGTCGAATTTTAGTTGCTCTAGGGAAGCTGTGAAGGTTTTATAGTATGGTTTTATCAGAAATATAACATTTTCCTGTCTTTGAAATAGACTGTATTATTTAGACTCACTAAAATTCGTTTTATTCGCCAAATGTTCGACAACTCTAGTGAATTTTTTATTGTTTTTTTGATAAGATATGTAAATTCCTTGTATAAGGTATATAGAATATTGTAGACGCAGCACTTAGAGGGTATATTCCCTGACTTTCAATTAGCCCGCTTCGAGTCACGTCAACTCGAGGGTATGGTTTTAAGTATAGTAAAGTAAAGTGAAGTCAAATCAAGTCAAAAGCCAGAGATAAAAAAGACTGTGGCGTGAAGAGGTCTTTGATGTCTAAATCGCAGAATCTGCCCCTATATCATCTTTCCCCTGGCTGAGACCCGAGCCGAAACCGAAACCCTAAGTCGGTCGTTTTCGAGAGCGAGGTAGAAAATATATCCGAATCTTACAGTGGAAGACTGAGAACGTATCCGAATCTTAAATGATTTGAGCAATGACCTCAGCTTTTTTGTGTCTTGGTCGTGTGTGCCTGCCTGGAATTTGTGATGAGCCCAAACCGGGGTTTCGGGGAACAAAGGAATCGGAATCGGAGTCGGAATAAGAATCGAAATCAGGGAAAGATATTCCAGAACAGGATCCCGTTTCGCCCCCTCGAGACTGCCCGCTGACCTTGTCACGTCTTTCAGCTATCATAACCTGCATTCCAAGCCATTCAACCGGGTTTTTTGTTGAATTCTCTCTACGCATTCCCAAGACTTCATTCAGCTAAGAACTATGAACTGAGATACTAAGAAGTTTATCTTTAGGTATTTTCAGACTGCGTTGTTTTCGCATAATTATATCTGTCGCTTTATTGTCTCTGCTGGTTTAAATGGAGATTGATGGCTTTCAAGCGTTTCGGCACGAGCTTGGGTTTGGGTCTCTCGTCTCTCGAAAGAGATCTTAAAGATCTGCGATTAGAGCCAAGATCAGCTTGGCATGTTAATTAGCGAATTCCAGTGGGCGGGGGGTGGTGTGGTCCATTCGAAAGCCCGACTTTTGACATTGAGCCGAGCTCTGTAGACCCGTTTGCAGCCTGCTTAAAAACTAGTCTCTAGACCCCTAACTCTGCCGCAACTATTGATTTAGCTCACCTTTTGGTATGTGTCCAATTTTAAATTCAAATTCGTGTGTTGGCTAAAAAATATGAAATTAATTCAAAACTTTGTTATATAAACCATAAAAAAAAGTCGAAAAAAAAGAACATATATGTATGGTAGAAAACACGCGACGCGAACTTAAGGATTTATTTTTTTGTAGCCAAAGGTTTTCGGTTTCGGTTTCAGTTTGTTTTCGGTGTTGGCTTTGGTTTTGGTTTACCGATTTCACGCACAGTTTGGCCAAAAGCCCAGCTCGTATGGGGTGCGATAGAGAGACGGGATGCACTCTGTGTATCTCTCTCGCTCATATAAACTCTCTGATTCTCTGCTATACTTCTCCGCTCTGCGACTTCGTTGGCTGAGCTCGAACCGAAGACTGGCGGCTTGTTTTTCGGCTTGCTTGGCGAACAGCGAAGAAACCCGAAGATCGAGTCGCGTAGACGAGCTCTTTCGGCCCCGCCAACCAAAGTCGTAACCCCCTTGTAGCCCCCCTTTTTGCGATCGTGCGCCAGGCGACAAAATGTCAAACGATCGCTGGGGATCCTTAACTGGTTTTACAGTTGTAAGTCGGCGGGGTCTTGAAACCCCTTCACGTATGTGTACGTATACCCCATCTTTTCGGCCTCTCGAAAAGGGGTTTTATTTAGTTTGAAACCCAAGGAAAGTGGGTTTTCAGATGTGAATCAAGTCGAGTAAATTGTATTTAACATAAGGGTTATATAGGACCTATTTTATAGGTTTCTTTACAGTGATTAAAAAAAGGTTATATTTTTCAGAAATTATATATTGAAAGATAATTAAACCAAATGATACGATATATATTGATCTTATTTCTTGTTGGACAATCTTAGACTAATAAATCAAATATAATATATCCAAGTCTTATAAGGAATTGAAAAATAAGTTGTAAATAGCAGAGATATCTGAACTTCCACTTTAAAAGTCGCCTGAGATTTTCTCATTTTGGGAGTTGAAGTTCCTTTCTAAAGATCTCCGCCATCCAAAATTGCACATAATAATTGGGACAGCCATTCTCTGTTCTCTCGCTTCCTGTCACTCCCGTTGCAGCATCTTTAATGACTCCTTTCTCCAGCAATTTCCCATTTTCCGCTTGTCCCAATTCCGCCGATGAAGTCCCCAGTGGAAATATTAAAATTCCGCTCGAAATGGAGCACAACCAAAGACAGTTCGATGCGATTCTATCCAATCAAGAGTGCGCAATTGCATTGCAAGAGTGGAAAATGCGCCAGATGGAATGCAGAAAATTGGGAAACGGGAATGGGAGTGCAAGTAGAATGGGAACAGAATCGGGTGAGCTGTCCCCGCGAATTTTCCACTGTGGAAAACTAGCAAGGCAAGAAAAACTTTCAGCTTGGAACAAAAGGGGCAAAAAGCGGATTGGTTCCAATTGCAATTGGCCAAGTTGACCGAAAACCTGTTGACGCTTTAAGGAAAAGCTCAAGTGAAGCTGAAGAGAGGAAAATATACACGCAGAGAAAATAAGGACAGTTCGGATGATGGTTAATGATGTTAAATGTTGAATATTATGGATTTTTCTACTGACGAATCTTAAATAGTTAATAGTGCGTGCAAAACCGAACTATCTTTCTGCCAATTCAATTGATTTTGAAGAAATAAGAAGAGAGGCGCCAAAGGAGTTACCACTTTGCTTGAACGCTCGAGGAAAAACGCGAAACGAGTTTTTCCAGTAGAAGACAGAGGAATCTGGCTCATCCGCAGCTGCTCGCTGAAAGACAAAAAAATGGGAAAAAAAGAGAGGGGACAAGTGGAGAAGTTGTCAAGAATCTCGAGGCGAATCGATCAATAACCTTTTCATCAAATCCACTGAAGGGAAGCGAAGAAAATAATGTTGAAACTCGGCTGCGATAATTGGACTGCAGATCGTTGATCCATTGATCAGTGCCCGAACTCCAAATGCGAATGGTTCAAAGGCTTTTACAAACAAGCGAGCAGAAGACATCAAATGCCAACTTCAAGCGCCAGCACTTTGCATTTATCAATCTTAGAAAATCGCGTAAAACGTTACAAATGTATATATCCTGCATCATCATTGATTTGATAATTCCAAACCATTTAGTGATCTTCGCTTATCCCAGATACTCCTTTGACTTCCTCAATTTACAGACTCACCCACGCACAAATATGGCGTTTTAAAAACGAGGAGCGGGGAAAGCATGAAATTGGCTGTAAATATCTTTCACCCATTGCAAAAGTTGTTTTGGCATTTTTCGAACATGTTCGTTTGTTGTTTTCCTTTTTTTTTGTTTCTTACTTGTTTACATTTTTTTCGCAGCCCGCCAAGTTAGTGGGCAAACTGGTTTTTATTTTGCAAATATGTGGGCATGGTTTTTATTAAATTGTGCGAGAGCCGGCAACGCAAACGGGGTGAGGGGTAAATATAATACGGCTAATGGGATTCAAGTGGGATAAAATCCCTTTAAATTGTCCTATCATTTCGTATTAATCATTTTTTGCAAAAAATGGTCAAAAAGTTTTGCCCAAATTACAGCAAAAAAAATATAAGAAAATTATTTTTACCAAATAACCAAATCCTAATTTTCACCCAAACAATTCAGTATTTTAGGCGAAAATTTGAATAAATTTTAATTTTTCCAAATCAGCCGGAAAGTGCACTAATATTAATTATTAGGGTGTTATTTGCAAAAATTAGAGCAAAAACAAGTTTTACGAAAAATCAGATTTTGGCCAAAAATTGAAATCTTCATTTTCCGCCAATAAAAATGTCAGTATTTTTGCTATAAAAATAGTTAAATTCCCTACAACTTGGCATTTCAGGGTAAAAATTTTATTTTTTTGAAATTTTTCGCAAAAAATTGTGATGCTACCCCTTAAAAAAAAATCGAAAATTTGAAAATTTTTTAATTTTCCCAAATCAGCCGGAGAGTGCACTAATATTAATTATCAGGTTGTTATCTGCTCAAAACAGTTCGCCGTTTCAATATCGGAGCATTTTTGCAAAAATTAGAGCAAAAACAAGTTTTACGAAAAATCAGATTTTGGCCAAAAATTGAAATCTTCATTTTCCGCCAATAAAATTGTCAGTATTTTTGCTATAAAAATGAAAATAATTGTCTGATCATGGAACGGCATACCTTCCCGAACTCGTAGTTAAATTCCCTACAACTTGGCATTTCAGGGTAAAAATTTTATTTTTTGAAATTTTTCGCAAAAAATTGTGATGCTACCCCTTAAAAAAAATCGAAAATTGGAAAATTTTTTAATTTTTCCAAATCAGCCGGAGAGTGCACTAATATTAATTATCAGGTTGTTATCTGCTCAAAACAGTTCGCCGTTTCAATATCGGAGCATTTTTGCAAAAATTAGAGCAAAAACAAGTTTTACGAAAAATCAGATTTTGGCCAAAAATTGAAATCTTCATTTTCCGCCAATAAAAATGTCAGTATTTTTGCTATAAAAATGAAAATAATTGTCCGATCATGGAACGGCATACCTTCCCGAACTCGTAGTTAAATTCCCTACAACTTGGCATTTCAGGGTAAAAATTTTATTTTTTTGAAATTTTTCGCAAAAAATTGTGATGCTACCCCTTAAAAAAAATCGAAAATTTGAAAATTTTTTAATTTTCCCAAATCAGCCGGAGAGTGCACTAATATTAAATATCAGGTTGTTATCTGCTCAAAACAGTTCGCCGTTTCAATATCGGAGCATTTTTGCAAAAATTAGAGCAAAAACAAGTTTTACGAAAAATCAGATTTTGGCCAAAAATTGAAATCTTCATTTTCCGCCAATAAAAATGTCAGTATTTTTGCTATAAAAATGAAAATAATTGTCCGATCATGGAACGGCATACCTTCCCGAACTCATAGTTAAATTCCCTACAACTTGGCATTTCAGGGTAAAAATTTTATTTTTTGAAATTTTTCGCAAAAAATTGTGATGCTACCCATTAAAAAAAATCGAAAATTGGAAAATTTTTTAATTTTTCCAAATCAGCCGGAGAGTGCACTAATATTAATTATCAGGTTATCTGCTCAAAACAGTTCGCCGTTTCAATATCGGAGCATTTTTGCAAAAATTAGAGCAAAAACAAGTTTTACGAAAAATCAGATTTTGGCCAAAAATTGAAATCTTCATTTTCCGCCAATAAAATTGTCAGTATTTTTGCTATAAAAATGAAAATAATTGTCTGATCATGGAACGGCATACCTTCCCGAACTCGTAGTTAAATTCCCTACAACTTGGCATTTCAGGGTAAAAATTTTATTTTTTTGAAATTTTTCGCAAAAAATTGTGATGCTACCCCTTAAAAAAAAATCGAAAATTTGAAAATTTTTTAATTTTCCCAAATCAGCCGGAGAGTGCACTAATATTAATTATCAGGTTGTTATCTGCTCAAAACAGTTCGCCGTTTCAATATCGGAGCATTTTTGCAAAAATTAGAGCAAAAACAAGTTTTACGAAAAATCAGATTTTGGCCAAAAATTGAAATCTTCATTTTCCGCCAATAAAATTGTCAGTATTTTTGCTATAAAAATGAGGGTAAAAATTTTATTTTTTTGAAATTTTTCGCAAAAAATTGTGATGCTACCCCTTAAAAAAAAATCGAAAATTTGAAAATTTTTTAATTTTCCCAAATCAGCCGGAGAGTGCACTTATATTAATTATCAGGTTGTTATCTGCTCAAAACAGTTCGCCGTTTCAATATCGGAGCATTTTTGCAAAAATTAGAGCAAAAACAAGTTTTACGAAAAATTAGATTTTGGCCAAAAATTGAAATCTTCATTTTCCGCCAATAAAATTGTCAGTATTTTTGCTATAAAAATGAAAATAATTGTCCGATCATGGAACGGCATACCTTCCCGAACTCGTAGTTAAATTCCCTACAACTTGGCATTTCAGGGTAAAAATTTTATTTTTTTGAAATTTTTCGCAAAAAATTGTGATGCTACCCCTTAAAAAAAAATCGAATATTTGAAAATTTTTTAATTTTCCCAAATCAGCCGAAGAGTGCACTAATATTAATTATCAGGTTGTTATCTGCTAAGAACAGTTCGCCGTTTTAATATGGGATCATTTTTGCAAAAATTAGAGCAAAAACAAGTTTTACGAAAAATCAGATTTTGGCCAAAAATTGAAATCTTCATTTTCCGCCAATAAAAATGTCAGTATTTTTGCTATAAAAATGAAAATAATTGTCCGATCATGGAACGGCATACCTTCCCGAACTCGTAGTTAAATTCCCTACAACTTGGCATTTCAGGCTTGGCATTTCAGGGTAAAAATTTTATTTTTTTGAAATTTTTCGCAAAAAATTGTGATGCTACCCCTTAAAAAAAATCGAAAATTTGAAAATTTTTTAATTTTCCCAAATCAGCCGGAGAGTGCACTAATATTAATTATCAGGTTGTTATCTGCTCAAAACAGTTCGCCGTTTCAATATCGGAGCATTTTTGCAAAAATTAGAGCAAAACAAGTTTTACGAAAAATCAGATTTTGGCCAAAAATTGAAATCTTCATTTTCCGCCAATAAAATTGTCAGTATTTTTGCTATAAAAATGAAAATAATTGTCTGATCATGGAACGGCATACCTTCCCGAACTCGTAGTTAAATTCCCTACAACTTGGCATTTCAGGGTAAAAATTTTATTTTTTTGAAATTTTTCGCAAAAAAATTGTGATGCTACCCCTTTAAAAAGAAATCGAATATTTGAAAATTTTTTAATTTTCCCAAATCAGCCGGAGAGTGCACTAATATTAATCATCAGGTTGTTATCTGCTCAGAACAGTTCGCCGTTTTAATATGGGATCATTTTTGCAAAAATTAGAGCAAAAACAAGTTTTACGAAAAATCAGATTTTGGCCAAAAATTGAAATCTTCATTTTCCGCCAATAAAATTGTCAGTATTTTTGCTATAAAAATGAAAATAATTGTCTGATCATGGAACGGCATACCTTCCCGAACTCGTAGTTAAATTCCCTACAACTTGGCATTTCAGGGTAAAAATTTTATTTTTTTGAAATTTTTCGCAAAAAATTGTGATGCTACCCCTTAAAAAAAAATCGAAAATTTGAAAATTTTTTAATTTTCCCAAATCAGCCGGAGAGTGCACTAATATTAATTATCAGGTTGTTATCTGCTCAAAACAGTTCGCCGTTTCAATATCGGAGCATTTTTGCAAAAATTAGAGCAAAAACAAGTTTTACGAAAAATTAGATTTTGGCCAAAAATTGAAATCTTCATTTTCCGCCAATAAAATTGTCAGTATTTTTGCTATAAAAATGAAAATAATTGTCCGATCATGGAACGGCATACCTTCCCGAACTCGTAGTTAAATTCCCTACAACTTGGCATTTCAGGGTAAAAATTTTATTTTTTGAAATTTTTCGCAAAAAATTGTGATGCTACCCCTTAAAAAAAAATCGAAAATTTGAAAATTTTTTAATTTTCCCAAATCAGCCGGAGAGTGCACTAATATTAATTATCAGGTTGTTATCTGCTCAAAACAGTTCGCCGTTTCAATATCGGAGCATTTTTGCAAAAATTAGAGCAAAAACAAGTTTTACGAAAAATCAGATTTTGGCCAAAAATTGAAATCTTCATTTTCCGCCAATAAAAATGTCAGTATTTTTGCTATAAAAATGAAAATAATTGTCCGATCATGGAACGGCATACCTTCCCGAACTCGTAGTTAAATTCCCTACAACTTGGCATTTCAGGGTAAAAATTTTATTTTTTTGAAATTTTTCGCAAAAAATTGTGATGCTACCCCTTAAAAAAAAATCGAAAATTCGAAAATTTTTTAATTTTCCCAAATCAGCCGGAGAGTGCACTAATATTAATTATCAGGTTGTTATCTGCTCAAAACAGTTCGCCGTTTCAATATCGGAGCATTTTTGCAAAAATTAGAGCAAAAACAAGTTTTACGAAAAATCAGATTTTGGCCAAAAATTGAAATCTTCATTTTCCGCCAATAAAATTGTCAGTATTTTTGCTATAAAAATTAAAATAATTGTCTGATCATGGAACGGCATACCTTCCCGAACTTGTAGTTAAATTCCCTACAACTTGGCATTTCAGGGTAAAAATTTTATTTTTTTGAAATTTTTCGCAAAAAATTGTGATGCTACCCCCTAAAAAAAAATCGAAAATTTGAAAATTTTTTAATTTTCCCAAATCAGCCGGAGAGTGCACTAATATTAATTATCAGGTTGTTATCTGCTCAGAACAGTTCGCCGTTTTAATATGGGATCATTTTTGCAAAAATTAGAGCAAAAACAAGTTTTACGAAAAATCAGATTTTGACCAAAAATTGAAATCTTCATTTTCCGGCAATAAAAATGTCAGTATTTTTGCTATAAAAATGAAAATAATTGTCCGATCATGGAACGGTATACCTTCCCGAACTCGTAGTAAATTCCCTACAACTTGGCATTTCAGGGTAAAAATTTTATTTTTTTGAAATTTTTCGCAAAAAATTGTGATTTTTAATTTTCCCAAATCAGCCGGAGAGTGCACTAATATTAATTATCAGGTTGTTATCTGCTCAGAACAGTTCGCCGTTTTAATATCGGATCATTTTTGCAAAAATTAGAGCAAAAACAAAACATACCTTTCTGAACTCGTATTTAAATTCTCTGTAACTTGGCATTTCCACCTAAAAATTTTTAGCTTTATTAATTTTTCATAAATGTATTTGTTTCACTTTACTTATGTAATTTGTGGCTTTCGCAAGTTTTAAATTATTCACAGAACAGCTTATAAATTAAAACAAAAAAAAGTATGGTATCCAGGTTGGAAATTCACTGTAGTTGAACTCCTACCAGCTGCCCGCATAGGCATTCGCAGAGGCCTTGGCATAGGCGCCATTGCCACCACCTCCTCCGCAGGAATGACAGCCACCACCTCCTCCGCCGGAGGACCAACTATTGGCACTGCTGCTGGCGTAGGAACCACTGCCTCCGCCACCGCCGCCACCACCACCGCCCCACTGGGAAGGTCCTCCTCCGCCGCCGCCTCCGTGGTATCCACCGCCACCTCCTCCATGGTAACCACCGCCGCCTCCTCCATTGTAGCCTCCTCCTCCGCCGCCGCCCCACTGGTGGCCACCTCCTCCTCCACCGCTGTAGACTGGCTTGACGACATAGACGTCTATGGTGCTGCCTCCTCCGCCGGGATACCCACCGCCTCCGCCTCCATGATAGCCACCTCCTCCGCCACCATGATAGCCACCGCCGCCTCCTCCGCCGTGGTATCCTCCTCCGCCATTGTAGCCACCTCCACCTCCTCCGTGATATCCACCGCCACCTCCATTGTAGCCTCCTCCTCCTCCGTTACCACCTCCACCGCCTCCCCACCCAACTCCGAATCCTCCGCCACCACCGAATCCTCCGCCACCTCCAAATCCTCCTCCGCTGCCGCCGCCAAAAAGTAGCTTCTTCTTCAGGGCGAGCAGATGCGGAGTTGTGAAGTCCACGCAGCTGGCCAGGATTAGCAGCCAAAGGGCGAAGAGCTGCCAGTGCCTCATCTTAGTTGACTGGTTGATATATTCTAGTTCCGGTTCCGGTTTGCTGAAGCTTCTGCTCTAATCCGTACTGTTCGTCGCAAAAGGTGGTGGCCAACTAGTCGTCAATCTGTGTAGGGGGCATCTTTATATATGACATCCATTGTTTGGCATCGCATCGTCGTTGTAAAATCGTCACTACTGGGAGCCATAGAATTCTCTCAGGCGATCGGCTCTGAAAATATCGGGGGAGTTACTTACACAACAATAACGCTGGCCGGCGGGCATTAAACATTAATTACTCAATGGGTCACTGGAGATACTGAAATCGGGGACTTGCCAATGCTCTGACTAGCTTTACAAAATTCTACATATTTTTAACTAGTTCTACAGAAGGAAGAAGACTTTCCTAGCTAACTAGAGTTATGCTCATTGCCCGCAAAATATATTCATATTGCGGTTATACCAAAGCTACTGTTTAAATTAATAGTTTAGGCCGCAAAAAGTTGCGGTTGGCCACAAAATATATTTAAACACAATTAAAAACATTTAACAAAAGTTAACAACTTTTTCAGCAAATTGAAAAATACACAAATAATTTTACTACATTTTATCCTTTCTTATGTTTACTCCACAGGACACCACTATACACAAATTTCGGTTGAAAAAGGTATGTAAACATTACGCATACGCCAGGTGTACCCGCTAGTCATGCAGAGTACAGCAATTATAAGCATGACATCTGCTGGAAAATCCCTCTTACTCATCTGCCAAATAGGAGAGAATCAGAAATAGTGGTGAATGAATCGGGGAGAGACAGAACCGGTATAAATTTGAGATCAGGGGTTAACTAAGAGATAAATCTAAACCAGCAAATGTCCAATAAACTAATGATAGAACATCTTAATGTGCCAAGCACTCAAAGTAAGCGTATTCCCACTTCGTTGAGAGAACCAACTGCTTCAATTCGAAACTCATCAGTATGTGAGAAGCAATTGGCAATCTGAGATGCATAACTTTATTCTGTAAAGTCGAAAAATCCCCGCAATTGCAGCAGTGGCTCAAGGAAGCCCCAATGAAAAAGCACATGCTTCTCCAATTGCTAGCGGCTGGAAGTCCCAGATTTCCTGGCCTTTTAATTGAGGGAGTCCGGGTCCAGGGTCCAATCTTCACAAGACAACTGAGAACTCATAACATTCCTGTAAATTATTTTCCACTCACCGTAAAACTTGTGACGCTTTGATTTGCAGCTAATAAGGTTTTTTTTAATAACAAAATGTAGGAAACACTAGAACTAAATTAATACATTTTGAATTCAGGACAGAGGCAGACGAAAAATATTAGGTGTAACTGGAGTGTGTCGTTTGGAGGGTCTCTATTGGCCGGAAAACCCTGGTTGAATACTGGATCAGATCTTGGTTGCTGGATATTGGTCAGTGGTTCATTCCTGGCTGTTTCGTGGGGATTTACCAACCGCCGCCATGCTTTCCACCACCGCCTCCTCCACCGCCGCCATGTTTGCCGCCACCTCCGTTTCCGCCGCCACCGTGCTTGCCACCGCCTCCGCCGCCACCTTTCTGCCAACCCCCTTGGCCACCTCCTCCGCCGCCTCCCTTCTGCCAGCCTCCTTGGCCACCACCTCCTCCTCCGCCGCCACCCTTCTGCCAACCTCCTTGGCCACCGCCACCGCCTCCACCACTTCCACCGGCGGACACGACGGCCAGGAGCACTCCGAAGAGGAAAACTGCGAGCAGAGTGAAACGCATAATAAGCTGTTGTAGAACACTGTAGAAACTGATGCCCCAAACCCGGCCGAAGCGCAGTTTATATAGCTCCCAGATCGGTTTAAGTCAAGTCATGTTGCAGCCCACAGCATAAGGAAACCTGTGATCTTGATCTTGAGTTTGCAGCCTAACCAGAAAACCACTTGGGAACTGTTGAGCCACCACGGGCTCATTAATTATATGGGTGTCATTTATAATTCATAATGCAAATTGCGGGTTTGAGCAGATAATGTTTTGAAATGGTTGCTAGAATAAGCACAAAAACTATTTTCTATTGAAAACATGAGATAATATTACTAATATTATTTGTTCTTACAGGGTAAAAAGCGATTGCAACTCAAATTCGTTGGCCGACCTTGATAGCCCCTCGTTGCCTTCAACTTTCTCCTGCTATAAAAATCTCGAAGATGGGGGAGTAAGTCAACAAACATTAAAGCAAACAGAACGTTAGTCTCGAGTACCAAGTACTTAAATTGAAGCAGTTCCACGTGACCCCAGAATTCAGCCTTCCATAGCAGCCAAGAACTCAATTAATTGGATATTTAAATGCATGCACCTTTTTTAAAAAATAAAAATAAACCGCTACGCTACAATAAGTTAATAATTAAATGTTAGTTTAAGCTCTGTATTATTTTTATACTGAAACAATAAAAATATATATTATATTTTAAAAACAACGATTTTAAATTATACCTAACTATTGCATACTTGCCATACTCGCCAGTAGCGGTAAATCACATTTTTGAAATTTTAATTTTTTGTTGCATACTTTCGGGAGGCATCCCAAATAACTTTTTATTGCCTGCTTTTGGGCGCAGCTGATGTTTGCCCTTCCAGTCCTTGGAAAACAACCGTTAGCTTGTTTAAGTTCAGACTCCGCTGCCACCTACTGGAATTTCTGTTCGCCTGGTATTTCAAGACTAGAAATACGAGAGATTTTACCGAACAAATTGGCCACAAATGGCACCAAATTTACCGTAATTTTCAACTTGGCAATATCAAGGCACATTTTTGGATTTTTTGCACCAGGCGAACAGAAATAATAGGAGGTGGCTGCTGGGTTTCAGCACTTCGTAATCTAGAGATGTGCAATCACTTGGTAGAAACAACAGTCCATACATTTCCTGAGGGTGGCACATCCCTAGCAATCCATATCCACCCACCACGGCCCATTATTCCTTGCTAAAACACCAATTTACGGAGCTCAGATACCAGGCGAACAGAAATAATAGCAAGCAGCAGCTGGTAGCTCTGACTTAATTCAAACAGCTGATCTGATTTCCAAGATGGCTGCTCATTGCCCATGGAATGGGCAGCCATCTTGGAAATTGACCAATGGGAGTCGAGCTTGCTCGAGAAGAACCGTTAGTTCAAAGCGAAGAGAAAACTAGAGATGGGAAACCACGCTGTTTTTGTGTTCGTGCTACGAAGTAAGCACGACAGTCACGAGTTTGTATGGGGCGTGCCTGAAAAAGTCCACCCCTAAGTAGGAGCGAATTAAACTAATCAGCTGTTTATTTTACACCTGCTAAGTGGTTCTGTTCGCCTGGTACTTCAAATCGGAAAGTCGCTCGTTTCGACCGACAAAATGAGCCACATCTCGGCT
This sequence comes from Drosophila mimetica, assembly GCA_037075245.1. Lineage (NCBI taxonomy): Eukaryota > Metazoa > Arthropoda > Insecta > Diptera > Drosophilidae > Drosophila > Drosophila mimetica. Next base: position 24,047,964 of record JBAMCH010000005.1, on the reverse strand, counting down.
GAAAAATACAAATTTCTTGATTTTTGATACCAGGCGAACATAAAAAGTAGAAGGTGGCTGCTGGGTTTCAGCATTTCACAATCTAGAGATGTGCAATCACTTGGTAGAAACAAGAGTCCATGTATTTGCTGAGGGTGGCACACTCCTAATAAACCATATTCACCCGCCACGGCCCATAATTCCTTCATATAATACCAATTTACGGATCTTAGGTACCAGGCGAACAGAAAAAATAGCAAGCGGCAGCTGGTAGCTCTGACTTAACTCAAACAGCTGATCTGATTTCCAAGATGGCTGCCTATTCCATGGGAAATGGGTGGCCAATTTGGAAATTGACCAATAGGAGTCAAGCTTGCTGGAGAAGAACCGTTAGTTCAAAGCGAAGAGAAAACTAGAGATGGGCAACCACGCTGTTTTTGTGTTCGTGCTACGAATTAAGCACGACAGTCACGAGTTTGTATGGGGCGTGCCTAAAAAAGTCCATCACTATGCACGCGTTGATTTAACTGATCAGCTGTTCGTTTTACACCTGCTAATCGTTTCTGTTCGCCTGGTAATTAATCTGGAAACGTTGCATTTGGCTGCGAAAACTAACAGATACAAAATATTCACACCACAGCAAATGAAGAGAGCTACACAATAACAGTTTAAGGGTACATTTATTTAATATAAAAATTGTGTGTTTGTCACATAGTCTCATGCTTAATTGAGTAACAGTTCTGGGGGTTGGGGTAACAAAATAATAGGCACAAAAAAAATTTGCTTCTTGGATATGTACAGTATTTACAAGATTGATCGCGGATTGCCTCGTTGGCTTCCTAGGATTCTAGGCAGGGATTGGGATTAGGCCCAACCACCAGCAGGCTGCCAACCACCACCGCCGCCGCCGCCTCCAGAGGACCAACCTCCGCCTCCGCCGCCGCCTCCATGGCCACCACCGCCGCCTCCGGAGCTCAGCTTGATGATTTTGATGACCTTGGTGCCGCCGCCGCCGCCTCCGTGGCCACCACCTCCTCCTCCGCCAGATGACCAGCCCCCGCCGCCGCCTCCTCCCGAAGACCAGCCACCTCCTCCACCACCGCCATGTCCTCCACCTCCGCCGCCTGCGGATCCAAGGCTAATGATTTTTATGAGCTTTACATCCCCGCCGCCGCCGCCGCCTCCGTGGCCACCACCTCCGCCCGATGACCAGCCGCCACCGCCGCCGCCTCCAGAGGACCAACCTCCTCCACCTCCGCCGCCTCCAGAGGACCAGCCTCCTCCACCACCTCCGCCTCCACTCTCCGTGATCACTTTGATTATCTGAACATCTCCTCCGCCGCCTCCGCCTCCATGGCCGCCACCGCCTCCTCCGCCAGAGGACCAGCCTCCGCCGCCACCGCCTCCATGGCCGCCACCTCCTCCTCCGCCCGAGGACCAACCTCCTCCGCCACCGGGCTTCGGCTTGGCCGTCACACTGGCCGCTCCGATGAGCAGGAGACACACAAAGGCCTGAAACGTAAACAAAACACTCGATGAGAATCACTTGAAAAAAAACTTGAACACGCTGCGCATGCGCAATATTTTTGTAAAATTTGCAATAAAGAAGGACGAAGGACGTACTTTCATCGCTTGGAACGCTCCGTTTGGGTTAACTAGTGGGTTAAGTGCGAATCCACAACTGACATGACCACCGATGGCAGCCACAGTTTTTATACCAAACCACAGGCAACATAACTTCAACCGGAAAAGCTTCGCTCTGCCAGAAAGCAAAAGGAAAAACCATTTCCACGCTCACCGTGTGGTTGGCAGATGTTGGAGGTGCTGCTGGGGCACTGCGGGAAAATATATGAAATATAAATATACAACATTAAAAATGGGTAAATAAAAGTAAATAAATAAATGTTTCGAATCTCCGAAAAAAAATTGTAAAGTCCAAAAAATAAATTTCTTAAAAAGATTTTGATTTAAACCTTTTTTTCGGGTATTATAAAATAGTGTTAAAAAATATCCAGGAGTATGCATATACAAACTTAAACAATTGGTAAAGATAAATAAATATAAAAAATGTTTCGGAATTAAAAAAAATATTCCAAAATACCAAAAAAATATATCTTAAAAAGATTTCGATTCAAACCTTTTTTTAGGTATTATTAAATGATATTACAAAATATCTAAGAGTATGCATAAACAAAATTTAAAATGGGTAAAAATAAATAAATATATAAATGTCTCGGAATTTCGAAACAAAAACTTCTATAACCCAAAAATATATTTCGGCTTAAACCTTTTTTTAGGTTTTATCATCATAGAGTATTATAAAATATATAGGAGTTTACATATAGTTATTAATATGATATATCTTTATCCAATCGTATTTAGATTATCTAACTTTACCATACTATTTTTTGACACTTCAAAATGCTCGGTTTAAAACCAAGCCATAAAATATTGGATTACACATAGTTATTTGTAATATTTAAATAATTTATAAATACCTCTGCCTAATTTCTCGCTGTGCATCAGGGGTGAGCCACCACGTTGGCGCAATGTGGGCCAAATGCTGCCGCATCATCGTCGCGAAGTCGCCATTAGTCAGGGTGGAGGATTTAGATTCAGGCAATGGGCTTTGGGCTTCAGTTTGGGGACCTCTCAGTGCTGCGACGTTGGGTGGATGGGGTGGCAAAATGCAAAAGGCAGCGGGCGAAAGCGGCAGACAACTCATAACTGCAGCTCCACTCGATTGTCGCGCATCTGCAACAGTTTGTAGTCGGCCAAAGATTTGTTTGTATAGCAAATGCGCATCTCCATCTCCCGCCAGACAAGTTGCTGCTGCTGCTGCTGCACCTTTCCCATTGCATAATCCGCAGCAGCAACTGCAACTGCAGCGGCAGCAACAGCAGAAGCAACATCGCCGATCACAACAGCAACATCAGGCCAACTTGCAACTTGCGGCGTTGTACAATTGATGCCATTATTTGATTTGCATCTGGGGGGATATCGCCGGCAATTTGGCCCAAAACGATGACAAAGCCCGGCGACTGCCAACTGGCCAGCCGATCCATCATTTTGGGCGTGACGACGGCGCATTCGATGCGCGGCCACAAATCGCAGAAAACCAGAAAATCACCGCAGCCAAAATGTATTCCAAAACATGGCCAAAACTATGCAATTCGTCATGGAAATCTGTGGAGGGAAAATGCCATATGGTAATTTTACTCTGTTGATCAAAGGAAACAAATCTACTGGCCATGTTGGCCATATAAAGTTATTATATTGGTACCTATCCATGGATCAGTAGACCATTTAACTGCAATTTAAGTTTATGATACTCCCCCTTAATGTTACATTAGCAACAAAAGTTTATCTCTTTTTAATACACACACACAAAATAGCTATGACGTAAGTCATAATTCAACTGCTTCATTACTTAAGGACAAGGGAGCAAACACCTGAAGAGGAAACTATTTATCTCACGTGTGAAATTTCAATTCGAAAGTCATCACCATAAATTCTTTTTATGCAACATTAAAGATTTTTTAGATTGTAAGACGTTTAAGAAAATAGTTTTCGGTTTTCTTTTTTCGGTTTAAAAAGAAAAATAAAAAAATTGTAATAATAATTATAAAATCATATAGGCAATTTTATAATTTTTTTGTATTTTTATAAAATCATATAAGCAATTTTATAATTATTTTATTATTATAAAATCATATAGAAAATTTCATAATTATTTTTTTCATATTATAAAATCATATAGGCAATTGTATAATTATTTTATTATTATAAAATCATAAAGAAAATTTTATAATTGTTTTATAATTATTATTAAATTTTTTACTAATATCACAAGCTTTTTAAATAATAATAAAATGAATGAAAAGTCAATAAAATCCTACGAAAAAAAGAGCGGGTAACATGGATTGATTTTTTTTCAGATTGTAAGACGTTTAAAATAGTTTTTTATTTTTCGATTTAAAAAAATGCGAAATTTTATAATTATTTTTACATTTTTTTTAATAATATCACAAGCTTTTTAAATATTAATAAAATAAATAAAATCCTAAGAAAATTAAGGGCACATTGTATAAACATCTAGTATGCAACTCAAATGGCGCGAGATTTGCTTATCTAACACACTAAATTTAGATCGATGCATAATCATCACAGGAGTGACTTAACTTTTTCAACTTTCAGACATAAACAGCATTTGCATACACATATTGCGTGTGTTGTTTTTTTCTAGCTCCCGTAAAATGCAATTAACATGCAAGAGTTCCCCCCTTTTCGCACCCCCTCCCCCCTCATTAGGAAGCCCTGCAAAGGGGGGGGGCGGCTTTCGCGCCATTTTCGGGGGCGTGGCAGCAGCAGTTCACTAATTGCAGATGGTACAACCCCAGACGAAAGTGCAATTTGAGCGGTATAATAAATCCCGCATCAGCATCTCTTGCACAATTCGCACACTCATACTTGAAGTATTATGCATGGAAATCGGTGGAAAGGAGCAGGAGGTGACACATGGAAAATGGGGAAAAGGCGGCTAAAACAAAGTAAACACAAGTGGCGTCAATTGCAAACGACCCAGACGCGAATTTCCAATGCAGGTTGCAAGTTGTTGCTGCTGTCGCCGCCGTCAGTTGCTGTTGCAAGTTGCCAGCCGAAGATGCAACATCGCAGCGCCAAAAACGAGCTGAAGGTGATCGAAAAGGGGCGGCTTAAATCAAACTCTAAAGCAGATGAGAGGCGTTTTGGATGGGATCAACACGTCAGTGGATTGATCACCTCTATAAATCTCGTGGTAAAAATACTGCTGGATTGATGGTTAAAACTATATTTCTGGCAGTACATACCTGTAAATAGTTGCGGGGCCTCCAGCAACATGCAACATGCAACGAGGAAGCGCGCAGCAACCTCGACCTATGGCAGATCCCCAGTTGCTGCTTCGTTCGTGGCTCCATTTGGGTCTGCTGCTCCAGCTGCATCCCCTCCAGCTGCCCGCCATCAGCTTTTGTAGTGTAGTGGAGCAGCGGGTCAACGTTCCGCGCGGGCTTCGTTTAAATTACAATGCAGTGCTGGGGAAAACGTGTTTGCTGCCTCTATGAACTTTATGATACTTTTGGTGTGTGTGGTGTGTCCACTCCTCCCGCCTCCCATTATTTCCCACAGTAATTTTCGTATCGAAGCTGGGTTTTCGGTTTTCACTGTTGCCAGTAAGGCCAGCCAGCCAGCAAGACAAAAGCACTCAGTGGATCAGACAACCTTCCAGTGGTTGCCAGTTTCCGGATCGTTGCGTCACCGGGTTTCCTGCTTCGATGGGCCGGCTAAATAAATCACCAAATCGAGCGCCGCACATCCTGCCACCAAGTTATGAAACACTGAACTCGCATCTTCATCTTCATCTTCATCATTCTTATCCTTATCCTCGTCCTTCCTTCAAGGAGACTCTGACTTTGTCGTACACTTTTTGGTTTATTCGATAATTATGCATAGGTTTCTCGTTATCGTTAGTAATTAGGTAATTTAATTAAGTTTAAAGTGATGCTCTCTGTTTACATTGCATGGGCTTCATCATCAGCTTCCTCATCAGTTGTCCTAAATTGTATAATTAATTTGTAATCTCTGCTCTCTCGTTTCGTTAAATATTCAATTGGTTAATTATTGCAAACGTTACACGAGTATATATACCATATATATATATTGAGAGAGAGAGTTGTACGTACAAGTAACGCTTATAATGGCTTAGTCCTAGGCATATGTATGTTACGATATTATAGCTATGAGTATCCAGCCCAGAATTGAACTATTTATAGAGCAAAAAAAGAACAGCACTCGCAAAAAAAAATAGTATTAGGGTTTGGGGGGAGTTACGAGTAGTTAAAGATAATTTTCTATGCGAAGACTAGACTGATTGATCGCTTTATACAGAGCACGCTCTTCTGACTAGAACTGCGATGACTAGATGGTTGATGGTTGTGGTTGTGGTTGTGGCTGATGGTTTCCAAAGGGGTTCCCATTGCTCCTCCCTCCGTTAGCAACACCTTTCAGGTACTTGGAAAACATCCTCTTGGCGGGGCAAAAGGAACCCGAAGTCTGGGATGGATGGTGGGCAAGCTGCAGTCAGTCGTCAGCCAGGAGAGCCGCATTGCCCGCGGAATACGGCACGTCACTCGTCGCTCAAGCCGGGCGAGATCATGCCGTCTATGGGCTCCAGCTATTGTTCCATTATGATCGTGTCCTCGGACTTCACGTTGCCGGAGTTGATGGCCTCCATGGCCTTGCTCAGCAGGGTGGCGTCCTTCAGGCTGACCACCTGCACCAGCTGGGGCTCCTGGCCGGGACCGCCCTGGATCATCATCTGGTGCATTCCGGGCGACATGGTGATCGTCTCCAGCTGATCGCCGTTCTCCACCTGGTTAATAGAAGAAAAGAGTTAACAAATTAGTACACTAATCAATTGACATAGGCTCATTTCTTTACGGTTCGAGGGCTTCTTCAATATTCTTCAGTCTCTCTGTCTGGCGAAAAAGAATAAGAAATAAAGCATAAAAAGTATAATAATTAAACAAAATAGGATACCAATACTTACATACCAAATCAGGGCTAGCAAATAAGATGTGAGGTTAACAATAAATAATCAAGTAAATAATAATCAGAATATTCAAATTCACTTGCTGGGCTTTATTTAGCATTGCAGCGCTTACATGATATACTAGCGAAAATTCAAAAGTAAAATTATAATAAAATCACAACAACAAAAGATTTATTCAATAAAATTTGTTGGCTTCTCATTCGCTCCTTAACTTGATTAAACATAAAATTTGGTCTAAAACAATTCAAATAATTGCGGTATTCATAAAAAATCAAACATTTAAACACAATAATAATGGTAATAGGCAATAATGAATTGAATAAAACACAATAGCAATAATGGTAATAGTTATAGATCAACATAAAATTAAAATTTGCACGCACTTCGAGGCGAATATATCGAATATCCCCTCGATATCTATGTATATAGCACATGTGTGTGTGTCTCCCGACTAAAGCTATGCAACTAGCTCCCAATGGCAAATTCATTTCCCCCGCTTTGGCGCATTTTCAATGCGAATTGACTACGTTTGGATATGATGGTGGGCATTCAAGAGGTGGTGGTTGTTTCAGGAGGAGCTAAAATTCACGAGGTGACACGTACATACACGTCTAGGCTGGCTGGCTGATCCCTGTTTGCTTCACTACTTACTGGCTAAAACTAACCCAATTGTACAACTTAAATCGGTTAATATTTGGTGTGTGTTGCGCTCTAAGCAAGATTATTTGCACGATTATTATCTGTACTCCACTACTTAAGGACTAAACAAATGGCTAAAACTATTAAAATGTTTAATGTTTTGTAGCTCTGTTAACTAGGAACAATTTTAGTTTTTGAATTCGTTTTGATTTGGTTTTTGGTTTCAATTATCAACAAATTTTTGTTTTTGGTGTTTTCTGCTCGGCACTAAATTCAATTCGTACAGTTAGTATCTGAGGTTTTTCCCCCGGGCTCTACTAAATTTTTGTCGTTCTCTTAGGTTTTCTTTTGGCATTCACAATGTGCGTGTGTGTCTAAGTTTAAATGGCAAGTGCATTCGTGCATTCGTTTCCTTCTTATTTCCCTAGTTTCTCATATGTGTTTTGTGCAAAGCCGCATTTGACTAGATTCGAGATGGGCTGGTTGTTTGGATGGGGATCCTGGATGGGGGATGGTGGATGGGGAGCCTACTCCAGGTGCTCCAGCTTGATGGCCGGCAGCTGGAGCTGCACACTGGTCAAACTGGCGCTATCCACGCATCGGATGGAGGAGGAGTTGCCGGAGGTTTCACTGGCTTTCGCATGGGATCTACTTTTTAGAGAGGCATTCGGTTTCCTACGCTTCTGAACCATCACCATAGAGCCTCCGCCTCCGGCGGCGGCAGCAGCAGCAGCAGCAGCTCCTCCTCCTCCGCCGCCGCTAATCCCGCCCCTCCTGGTGGACCTCGTGCTCGTGGCCACCTGCGGATTACTGGGCGTGGCCAGTACTATGGGCATGGGCATGGGCATCTTTATGCTATTATTGTTATTATTCGCCAGTGTGCTGTTATTGTTGTTGTTGATATGTTGCCCGTAACTGCTGGAGCTGGTGGTGCTGCTAGTGGTGGTGGCAGCGGTGGCCAGATAGAGCCTCCCACCCGGAGTGACCTGCTGGCCCACTACTGCTCCACCATTACCACTGCGACGGCCCAGGACCGCCGCAGTTCCCGCGGAGATCAGCGAGTAGCACTGAACGCCACCCACATTGCCCGCCAAGGAGGATGAGGAGGAGGAGCTGGTGGCGTTGTTGTTGGTGGTTGTGCGATTGGCACTCGTATCTACCTGCATGGGCGCCAGGCACACCGTTCCGTCGCTGTTCGTCTGGATCTGCTGCATGTTGGCCATCACCGATTGGTACATGGAGACGGGCACCGAGATCACATTGCTCACCGAGACGGGATAGCCTGGCAGAGTAAGGGGAAGTGTATTAGAAATGATAAGGCCAAGACTCCAGAGTCAATAGATACCTTGACCATCCTCGGTGGTTATGTATATTTGGCCATCCTGCGTTTCGGTGAGATCCACGGTCATGTTCTCGTGGCCATTGACATCGGTGAGACTCTGGACCGTCTGAATGGTGGCACCACCTTCGCCCTGGTGGAGCTGCAATAAGCATCATCAAATGAGACACTGATTTATAGATCTATAGGGAGGTGAACTCACCGTGGCAACACCTTGCACCTGGGCAGTGGTTCCATCCGGCAGTGTGATGATGGGGTTGTTGGGATCCACCTGGATCAGCGACACGGTGCCATCGGCATTCTGGGAGAGCACCGTTTGCGTGGTGTACTGCATATAAAGAGGGTATCCAATTAGTTACGGAATATCTCAAGTACGAAACAAAATAAGCTTAGTAAATAATAAATAAAATCAAGCACTACATAAATGCACTAGTTAACAAGCAATAATTATAATAATAATGGTAAATATGATTGTTTTTCTTTGTTCTTAGAGTGACTAAAGTCGTATTTACATGTGGGTGCGATTGTTCGATTTGTGGTGGATGCAAATAATGATGGAAATAACCAATAACTCGATAACAACCAGCTGCAACAGAAGGGCAAACAAACAAAACAAAAAATCAGAAAGTCAGGTCAAATCAAATAAATCAAGAGAATCGTCAGGAGCAACAACATCAAGGATCGATCAACTATAGGCGAAAGCAAAAACGAAAGATTGAGCCAAAACAGAATGAAATTGGGGGAAAGGGATTGGGACTTGTAAGCTATGCCTTGCTAGGATACCCAGAGTGCATTGCAGAACAAATCCCCATCCCAAACCCGGCTCGATTAGTGGGCACAACGGCAATTCAAAGGGCAATTCATCCGGATTAGTACGAACATCAACGTCGCTCAGCGTAATGGGCTCGATGCAGACTTGGGCATTGGCGATCTGCTGGGCAGTGACCGTCTGGTTGCCACTCGACTGCGAGTGCGCGTGCGCGTGAGCCTGGGCCTGCGAATGCGAGTGGGCGTGCGCCTGGGCCGCACTTACGGCGGCGGCTGTCGTCGGCACCGCGGTGGCCGTCGCCGTTCCACTGGCCGTGGTCAGCTGAATGGTCTGCGGCTGTCCACCGGCCACCGGCTGGATGTGCACCGTGCTGGGCAGGTGGTGCTGCTGGTGCTGCTGCTGGTGGCTCTGCTGCTGCTGCTGCTGCTGGTGATGCTGCTGCTGCTGGGCCGGCGCCTGGCAGATCTCGATCTTCGTGGAGGCGGGCAGCGTGGCCGTCGTGGTCACATGCTGGTTATTGGTGCTCTGGATGATCGTCGGGGCCGGCGTGTTGCTCTGGGCCGTATGGGTGGTGATCACCGTTCCGGCGCTGTTGATCTTCACCACGTTCACCTGCTGCGGTTGCTGTGTTGATGGTCGATGGATTAGTAATGTGATAAATGAGCAATCCCAGGTGCCGGCAAAGTGCGGATTAGTGATGTGAGTGTGAATTGGCCCCCCGGGAAAGTAATGGCAAGCAATATAAGGTCGGTGGAAGGTCCGACCATAGGAAGACATACGTTTCTTTCCAAGTAAGCTAACGTGATCCCAACCGAAACCATAAGCAGACCATTTGGCATACTCACATTGCTATTGCCCGTTGGCGGTGTCATGGTCGTGACCGTGTGGATGGTGGGAGGATTCGATAGCTCCATGTCCTCGTCCTCGTCGCCCGACTGCGAGATCAGAGCGTTGACCTTGTCCTCGTCGTCGGCAAAGGTGGGCAGCAGGTCCTCCCGTCCGTGGTACTTGTAGCAGTTGATCACGATCTTGCGCAGCGCATGCGTCCAGCTGATCTAAAGGGGCGAAGATCAGAACAGAGGAAATGGTCAGTACGGTCCAAGGGAGATCGGGGGCGGTATGTTGGAACACCCACCCCACCCACCTTCTGCTTGTCGTCCTCGGAGCGGGCATCCATCCGCACATTGGCCCAGGGCAGCTCCTTGGGCCACCAGGGCGGCCGGGTGGACTCCCTGCCCCAGCCGGGCTTCCCTCGTCCCGTCGAATACTTGAGCATCAGCGGGATGAAGGCGCGCAGCTGCGCCTGGGTCATCTTCTCGACGGGCGTGGGTATGCCATCGATGACCAGGCCGGGCAGTTCGAAGAGCGATGGATCATCCTGTGGCGGCGGTGGCGCCTGCTGGGCCAATGCATTGTCCAGTTCGTCCATCACAATGTTCTTGAGGTTGCGCAGCACATCCTCCAGCGGCTTGGCTCCGAAGACCTTGTAGCTAGTGTTGGGCTTGCCCGGTGTGGCCACCAGAACCACCGCCTGTTTGCCCACTCGGCCCGTGAACTCGTAGATGATCCCCCTCAGCTTGCGCAGCAGTCGATTCTGTTGCCGTTTCCGCACCGAGGGATTCGTTTCGAAGCAGTGGGGTCGCTTGCGCTTCTTGGAGCTCGCAATGGCCGCCGCTGCTGCCACACCCACTGGTCCAGCGGCCGCCAATTGGTGGGCCACATCATCGTTCACGGGCATGGAGCCGAGATCACCCTCGTACAGGCTGCCATCGCTGCTGATCAGATCCTCGTCGTCGTCGTCGGAGCCCAGGCTCTGAATATCCTCGTCGAGCATCTCGATCTTGTAGGTGGTGCCGTTGCTCTGGGAACTGTTGCCGGCACTTTGCAACTGGCCGCCACCGCCTCCTCCGCCGGTCGTTGTGATGGTGGTCACATTGAGGCCGCTTGCCGAACTGCTGCCGGCGGTGGCTCCTCCGTTGGCCCCGCCATTCGAGGAGTTGCTGCCCGAGGAAGTGGTGGTGGTCACCACCACATTTCCAGCCGAACTCCGCTGGCTGCCCGCCGGCGCCAGGACCACCCGATAGCTTGTGGTGGCCAGTTTGGCGGTGGTGGGGATTCCTCCCTGATCCCTGCGCTCCTGATCCTGATCCTCGCCGCTGCTCGCCTCGCCTCGCCTTTCCTCAGACCTTCTTCACTGGACTCCCGAGGGACTTATTCGCATGCGCAGTGTGATAAGAGCTGTTGGGGGAGAAACAAAGAGGCGAATGTCGGGAATTAATTCTCAGTTCATCGATAAGAAAGTAATTTATACAAGAGGGAACCCCAGAGACCTATATAAGTATGTGGAGTTACCTATTCATCAGAAGTATATCAAATAGTTCCTATTCTATTAAGGAACTATAAGTAAATCTGATTTCCCTAACAAAATGTTTTAGTTTAGAAACATCGACTTCTATTGGTCATGAAACAAAACAAGATTATGACACATACGTCGTGGATTGTCATAAATATACAGTATTAGCATATTTAATTCTCAAAACACCCCAACCTGAAAGGGGTTGATTACGCCGTTTCGGTTTCGAAATATATCCCTATATCACCGAGGAGTACAGGGTATGTATCGCGCCAGCGACAACAGAACTCGGATCGCTTTTTTCTGCTGATAAGCGACAAGTGAATCAGGTCAAAAGCGCGCATGCGCAACACCACAAACGACGACAATAATAGAACAACAAAAGCGAACAGTGTTTTATAACGCTGGCAGCCCCGGCAACAATATGTACAATGTACATATTATACCCATACCATCCATATACACCAAGGTATGTACATTGTACATATGCACAACTGTTTGTAATTCGAGCGATCCACAGTCGCAGATTAGCGCCGTTGACGTTCAAGTCGCTTTTTTATTCGTAGGGCCCCAGTGGATCGGATCGGATCGTATCGGTTTTTGGTTCGGGAGCCGATAAACGGCGAGAACTTGGGTGTCTATATGTACATACGTGTACTATATGTAAATAAATATGGGGGTAAGGTGAGCGCTAAAACAAAAGCCGTCCATGTGGCACAGGTAGATCGTGAAAACCGAAGAGGTCTGACCCTGACACAAACCGAAAGATACAGGACTGATACTGGACTCGTATGACTGCTTTGTATCTGTTTCTTTTTCTTCCCCCTGCCATCTGTTTCCAAAGCACTATCTTCTTAGCAGGCTACCTCAATCTTTCTTCTATACTCTTCCTAAGTTTTCTTTAACTTAAAGTTAAGTTATTGCATGTTCTAAAAAATATTTTGATCATTCCCAAAATCGGCACATAATTAGTGTTATATGTAGAGTTTATTTAGATTTTTTTTAAACTCTTTTTTTAAATAAAAATGTTTTTAATTTTTTAAAACTTTTTAAAAATTGTAATATTTTATATTAACTAATATATAATAAAAAAAATATTAACCAAACTATTTTGCTCCTTTAAAATTTGTTCCAACTTTTTTTTTGTCAAATAATAATATTTTTAATACTTCCTAAAATTAATGATACTTTTGACCATAAATACTTATTTATTGAAAATAAAAAAAGGGTTATATAATTTTTAAAGAGCACCCCATCTGTAACTACCAGCTTTCTGGCTATATTTTTTCGGTTCACATTAAAAAAAAAATATTAAACAAACACTAATCTCGCGCTCTCATATTCTCCGCGTTTTCTGAGCATGTGCATTCTCCGTTCTCCATTCCCCAGTGCGCAGAATCCCCAAGCTTCTTCTGCTCCCGCACAGATTTGCAATCTGGCCTCTCTTTCTCCCCACGTATAGCCCTCTCTTTCGCTTTCTTGGGGGCCGTTGCACGTGCGCACTGATATAGGGTTCAACATTTATGCCCGACTAAGCAATAATTTCATGTGAAATTAACGTTTATCAATTGTTTTTCGTGGTTTTTAGCTTGCCTCAGGGTTTTCCTTATGCGACGAGTAGTGGAGGGCAATCCAACTGGGTACTTGCTATGGGTTATCTTTTATTTTTCGGTTACTATTTAAGTATTTTTTCGTTTTTTCGGCAGGTTCAGAACTTTTGGCACACACTTTTCGTAGCACAGAAAATAAAATAAGTAATTGTTTTTGTATTTTTTTTTTTTGGAACGAGATTTGGGCTCCCGAACGAACCACTCAGTACCGCTTTTAGTGGCTCTCTGTGCTCAAGTTCTATTTGCGTTTGCTCAGAAACTCGGAATCCAACGACGGCAACGCGGCGGCAGAAAGAGAGGGCGCTAGCTGGGCGAGAAAGAGAGAGCTGTAGCGGGGCAGAAAGAGAGGGCACGAGAAACCACCCCATGGAGTGATTGCGACAAAGCAGCGACGTCGACGCAGTGAAAAATCAATACTGCGCCCATGCGTCGACATCGCCGCCTGAGATGGCTATATATACGTACATATATATAAAGTCTGGTCGTCTTCCTCAGTCTATGGCCTCTATAAGAAAGCTATATAGTGCATTTCTATTAGAAAGTATGCCCAAAAAACCACAGTAACTAATGTTAAAGCTCCAAACTCATTGCCAAATACATGTGTGTACCCCTTTGAACTCCCCCACTTTGGACCAGAAGAGCACAACTATATGGGCTAACACGACACCCCCGTCGGAAAATTGAGAGCAGAGATTCTCGGACACTGGAAAATATTGCCACCCCTAAAAGCCCCGAACTTTCACCACCAGCAACAAATACACACGCAAACTCGACGAGCTCGAATTTGAACCCATGATAATACTGCCTTATCCAGTTTTTTGTTTTCCTTTTTTTTTTTGTTTTCTTGTCCGTTTAAACCACCACGCATGCACTGCTCGCAGCACCCAACCACCCTCTACACTTCCAAGTCCATAGGGCAAAACACCACCATTCCCACCCCCCTTTTAGGGGTTGTAAGCCCGTTTCACTTGCGCGTGCCAAACATCCGGCGACAGTGGAGGCCCCGAAAAAGTGACTGGAATTTAAACTGGGTGGAAATCGGAAATCAGACAGACGACAGACAGATGAGGATGATGACGATGACGATGGGATGAACGTGGTCGCGCAAGGAGCAACCTGATTTTGTGTTCATCCCTTACGACACCTAACTGGGATGCCGAGTAAACTGGCTTTTTTATTCGGGGCAGGGGGATCACTCGACTTTTGGCTTGTATGAGCAATAGGGACGAAAACAAATGTTCACTTTCCCGAAAATATTGGGTATAATATGAAAATGTTATTTAGTATTATAGCAAATGTTTTTTTTTATTACTTAGTATATAGTTATTATAGATTTTGTATCTAAATATTTTAAAAAAATATGATGGATAATTCGTAAAAACCTTTAAATAATTATTTCTACGTTAAGATTTTGATCTTTAAAACTAAGGATTTATGCCTTTTAAATAAAAATAAATTCTACCCATCAAATATTAATGAAGAAAAGCTGTTCTTGAAGTTATTAGAGAACAAGAGTGACATTTTCTGGTAACTGAATATACCCATTTCTGAATTAGTGACGAAAGCATACCTATTTGCATGGCCATTAGTGTATTATGCCCCGTGTCTGCTTTTTTTGTGGGGTTGCGTGCGCAGCGCTTTTCCCTTCCTTGTGTTTCGCTGGAAAAACTGCGCCGAGTGCCCTGAGATGCATGCTATGAGCGCCAAGCTATAAGCCGATGTCAAGGCAACTGAGCACCCACTTACTCAGTAACTAAGGCACGCCTAATCGAGCATTTTATATGTTTGAAGGTAATGAAAATTGTAAAATTGTTAAAACTTTGAGTTCCCCACTTTATACTAAAAGTTTCACAGATAATATTTTGCTAGTTAGGAACTATGTGGAACCCATGGCCTTTACAGAGTTGCAATGAGCGCTTGCGCAACGGGTTACTCTGCTTTTGCTCATTTTTCCTGTCTTTTAAACAAACTCTTGATTTAATTTGGATTCTAGAACATGTAAAAATGTTTTGGGAACTTTTGGAAAATCTATCATGAATTTATTGTTTATAGGGTCGCAGTGCTTTTTTTCCCGAATTTTGTAGACTCTGTTAACCCCTTCATTTCTTCTCGCTCCATAGCTCCAATCTATTTTTATATTGTTTTTTAGATAGAGAGCATTAGAAAATACTTTGTATTTCTTTGTGTGTGTGTGCCTACAACAACTCCCACTGCGTCAGCGCACGTAGACTCAGATTCAGACAGGCGCACTGATCACCCACACTCGAGCAGTGCAGTGTATGCTGGAAAATCAAATTCGAAATCAGTGCGGCTGGCACAGTGGGCCATTATATAGTGTTATCAGTTTCTATTGACTTGCAAAAACATTAAAAACAAATTAGTTTAATAAAGAAATTAAAGATTACTTTAATACATGAATTCTAACCATCATAAATTAAATGTTTTAAACATTAGGTTTTAAAGACCAATATTTAATGAGTTAGTTAAATATTTTTTCTGTATAGAAGAGGTTTTTCTTTAGAGAATAGTTTTGGTGTGTAAAGAATTGACCCCACCGTGCGCTTCTTCCCTTTCTCTCTCGCTCGCTCGCAAATATATAATCGATAGCTATTTTCTGGTTCTCTCTCTCTCTCTTTTGTACTTGACGCCACAGTCTACAAAAACAATGATAACAGCGAAAAAGCGCAGAAAAAGCGAGAAATAATAAGTTACGCATGCGGCGGTTCGTTTTTCGCGGCAGTGGCGACGGCGCACCAACCACCCCATCCACCCACCACCCACCGTCCACAGCCACCCACTCACAAACACATGCACGAACTATGTGTAAACAACAAGCGAGAATTTACAGTGGGGGCCAACAAATTAGCACTGAAAATATATGCCCTGAAATAATTAATATATTATTAATGATTATTATTTTTTTCCCCAATTCTTATTGTTTAAATCTAGAATATTTAACTTTGTAAAAAAAAAAAAGAAAAAGAACTATTAAACCAGCCGCAGTTGTAAGCGAGAATACAGCCTGGGCCACGTTGCCACTTTCCCAATTGGAACTGTACTTTTTAAGCCACCCCCAAATCAAAAATCCCATCACAGTAGCGTCCTCGAATATTGGGAGTGTTGTAAAAATCTGAACGAAGGCTGCTGCGAGCTAGCCATCTCGCTCTGTTTTTTCAGCTTCTTCTGCTGCTGCTGCTGCTGCTGCTGGTGTGTGTATCTGACAATTTTCCATCTTTAGGGGGTGGCTTGGGTGCTCTTTTTGCAACCCCTAAGGCCACTCACACACACGCACAGAGATGTGTATAAGACACACACACACACAGCAGCCTCAAATTGGAAATGCGTTTGCTGCTGTGCTGGGTGCTCCCAATTGGAATTGATAAGTGTTACGCATACGCCATGTATTGCAGTTGCGAATGCACCACCCCCTTTTCCCGCCCACCCTTGTTTTTCGCCTTTCCGCTTTGCATATTCATTTTTCTTTGCTGCGGCGCATGTTTTAATTACGGACACTCGCAGTTGGGTTTTCTTTTAAGGCGCCGCTGTAACGGTAATTCTCGCAAACACACACACACTCACACACACACCCACGATTATCTAATACATACAAAGAAAAGGCTGGCAGAAGAACCGTTAGTTTGGCTCTCGGAAACTTTTGCTCACTCACATAAGCCCTATATAATGCATGTAGGTATGTATATAAACCATATGCACTGTCGCAGTGGAAAATCGAATAATTTTCCAAGCCCCCCTCTTACCCATCAAGCCCACACACACACACATACGCACCTGCGTGCTGTTGCTGTTGTTTTTGTTGCGGTTGTTGTTTTTCCAGCTCCTTTGTGATAACACACACACACACTAACACAGAGATACAAGCACTAACACACGGAGAAAAATAAGGCGCACGCACACGAACGCGCCGCCGCTTTTGTGTATTGGTGTGTTTGCCCCTGCGCCGAAAATTGTGTGTGGCGTTTATTTATTATCACACTGCACATGCGAGATTCCGTGCATTTTACATTTGCGCACTGCCGTTTCGTCGTCCCCGCTCCGTAATTTCCCGCTCGCGCGATCCCGTTGCCTGCCCCGTTGCGCTAGCGTACCGTTAGCTCACTTTTCCGCCGCCTGTCGCAGCGCTTTTCCTCGATTTTCCACGCAATTTTCGCGTTTTAATTTACCCGAGGAATGGTATTTTGTACATGACCAACTATCGATACGCCGAACGCGTGACTTATCGGGCCATCGATAACATGCACACAGGCGATATCTATCGCGGTATCGGCAAGCGGTCATACTGAGTGTGGCAGTAAAAATGCCGAAATTAATGGTCAGACTAATGGCGCCATTTTATTTTAATCTGAAATAATTTAAATAAAATAATTCGGTCACTGAAATAAAGTTAAATAAAATATAAGATGGAAATGGTGAAACTGTACTCATTATGATATGTATGTATATATGTGTACGAATGTAACATTATTAACAAGGAAATGCATAAAATTCGCAGATGTGGGTTTCAATTTAATGTTAATGTTAATGCTAAATATAAATCAATTAATAATTAGAAGTATTTAGGCGAATAATCCAAAGAGCATAAGTTCGGTGATTAATGATAAGTATCGGGAAATGACTAAGCTGGGCTGCATTTGGCGCGCCAAAATTCAAATTTGAATTTGGTTCAACTTGGCTTACAAAATTACGAAAAGTTTTAATGTAGAAGTGTAATATTTTAAAGATGGCGTGATAATAAGAAAGCTAAAATTTATGACGTGAAAAGTCAAAGTAAGTTCAAATGGAATGGGATTAATGGGCTTCAATCTTAATATTTTTTGGTATATCCCTCAGTTATGTACAATTGGACAAGTAATTAAAAATGTAAAAGTAAAAATTAATTTCAAAATTACAAACTCATTCAGAATAAAATTATTAAAAATGAAAACGGTGCTAATCTATTTTTCGAGGATTATATGTAAAATCTTAGTTTAATTTCGTTTTCTAACGATCCTTTGTTATAAATGGATTTTGGAATTATGAACAAAATGGGCACCTTATCGAGTAATACTGGAAATAGGTATTTAAAAAAATTCGACGTTTATATTATCTATATATAATATTTTACTTATCCACATTTAAATATTTAATATACGTTGAATTGTTTCACTTTCAGGATTAACCAAAAAAAAAAAAAGAAAGAGACCGAAAGGATTTACGTTATCCATTGAATCCCGATAAATCCAGGACATTGATCCTGCCAGTTGAACCGCAATCACACGTAAGCCCTTCACAAGGCAGCTAGCGATATTGAAACAGAAGTCAGCTAGGCACGCCAAATGAAAAACTGACATACAATTAACACATTCACATTCCAAAACGCGGGAAATTCAACTATTTTCGAAGTAGCAAACTCAAAAAAAAATAAAAAAGGATTAGGATATGATATCCTGGAGCGACCGCTTAACTGCGACGACCGGAGACGACTAACTGCTGCCCACCGAAATGCCTGGGTTTTTAAGCCCGCCAACGGTCACCCACACATAAAGTACATTTTTAGGATGTATATAGGCGATAAAGCCGAGTCGGTTTTCGAACACAGATTGCCCGCATGCAAAACCCAAAGAATTCCTATTATTATTATATATAAAGAAACCGCAGGCTGCCCAGTGCTGCTTATCGCCATGGAATGAGGCTGGTGGTGCGGCGGCGCTCGTACGCGTTTCGGTTCTGGGATTTATCTGGGACTCTGGGCATTACTTATGCCTTATCGCCTGGCTCTTCCGGAATTCTCCACGAACCGGTCGGTCTTATCGTTTCTGCAGAATCCCAACTGGCAGTGATCTTGAATTCCAAATCCACAATCCCCGTTGGCGACTCAACGTCGAATTGGGTCAACGTGGTACTCACACTCACTTCCGTTTCATTATATTTGGCGGTTGCGACATTTATAAGTGCCCATATCAGCTTTCGAATCTAATTTCGTTTGGAAAAACTAAGAAAACATGGTTTTAAATATCAAATATATTTTCAAAATATATATTATATGATTTTTTGAATAATTTTAAAGCCTTTCGGCTCTTGAATATAATTTTTTCTGATTATTATGCCTTTTTTATGATTCAATATCTAATTATTTTAATAGTATGACTGCGGCATGTGGTTCTTTATGTTTGCTTGCATTATTCAAAGCATTCAAATACTCATATTTAAGTATCAAGCTGGGTGTATACGTGATGGATGTCCAAAAACCCGCAAATTTGGGCACTAAGTATGTCCGTTTAACCATTATATCACCTGCGTTATCTCAACCACTTACTCTATTATTGCTTGTCACTCACTCCACTTTACACCTCTATGTTCAAGGTCCTCCGATGCACACACCCCACTTCCAGCTCCTCATCCTCCCTGCTAACTGCTTACCGACCAAGGTCACGCGTTTTATGTACCATGTACTATATATATGTACATAGTGGACAACCAGCTTTAACTGCCCAAACGTAACCGCAAAAGTTTGCCTGGTTTATAGGCAGTTGGTAGGTTTACGCTCTGCCACTTTATCGCTTTTAAGGATTATCCTATTGTTTTGTTGAAACGCCGGCCGGTGGACAAAAGTGCAGCGCTGTTTCAAAACAAAATACTCGGCTTGGGTAATCGTTTGTTGGGTTTTGAGGTCCTCGGTTTGTCGGTTTCTCGGTTTCTCGGCTTCTCGGTCCTCGTGGCGTGTTGCAAGTTGCTGGAATGCCCGTGTGCCACTGGCAGCCAACTGTCGGCGACGTTTGCCGCCAATCGACCCGCCAGGCGGCAGTCATCCACATCCACAAACACACATCCACAACACACAGAACCCACTGACCCACCCACTGACCCACCACCACCCACTGACCCACCGCAAGGAGCAGAGGCCCGGGCCAAAAGGAAAACACTACGAGTGTAGTACTGGTAGTACTAGTTGTACGGTAGTACTACGGCTCACACGGACACACACTCGTGTTATGGTGTACACTGTACCCACTGTTCACATGGCGTATACGCAACGTGGACGGCAATGCGCCTGCGTCTGTTTTGATATGAAAAGACATTGTCCTCATCGCTTTTTTTTCAGCTCCAGCGGATTGATGTGCTACGCACAAGGATTGCTGCCTATGGGTTCCCAAGAAAAGTGTAGTGAATTCTGATTCGATGTTTTCAAGAACCTAAACTCAAAACGCCTTACTCATCGGGTATTCGTACGTATTTAAAAGACCAAAATGCCAGAACTTCAAGTCCCAATGATTAGGGGCGATTTTGGTGAAGATTTGTCATAAATTTTGACTCATAACACAACACATGATTCACATAAATTACGAATTTCGTGGTTTTATAAAATTCCTTTACTAATTCAACTAATTTTATATGAAATCATATGTTTCTTGGCAGCGCATTTTGAGTGCGATGAATCATCCCTATTTAAATATTATTTAAATTCGTACTTAATACATTAATGAACACGAAATCGTAATGCTTACCTTACTGTAACTCTTATCCTTTGGATTTTCTGAATAAATATGATTGAATGATTCTTCTTTTTCAGACAGCAAATAAAACTATAAATTAATAATAAATTAAACAAAAAAAAAGGGAATTAGAAAAGATTTCAGGTATCAATATGGGTATAATATAATAATATAAAAATTGAATAATATAATATATTTTATGACAGGTTTTAAGTTTTATGTTGAAAGGAAAAATAAAAATAATATTTTGCAGGGCATGTTCACAATCATTCTGGCCGAACCATAATTGTTCGGCAACCTTTATCCTTGGTCCCTATTTTCCTGCACATTTCACGTTTATTTGTTTGGCCTTGCATCGCATTGAATTGCCGATTACAGACACTATCGATTATTCGAGACGATTTGCCACGCCCCCAGGTCCTTCGCCTCCAAAATGCACAGTGTGTCTAGGCCAAGTACAGTGAAGATTCCAATACCGAATCCGATTCCAAGGTCGAGGATTCAAAATGATAACGGAATCCGAAGCTTTAAGCTTTCGAATTGGATTGCCAAACTTTCGCGGGATGAAAAACACAATAGAAACTTTTAAGCACAAAAAAATTTCCTCGCCCTTGCATTTATTTCCGGTTCTTGTTCTCTTCGCGTTTATCTCAATTACATTTATAATTATTCATTATGTATATGTATGTATATAGTATATGCATATATGTATTGCCGTATGTAAATATTCATATTAATATATATATATATATATTTATTTTGTAAGATATCCAGCTGCAGAGGTTGTGGCCTAGGAACCGAAGAAATTCGCATTCAAGAAGATGGTTTTACAGAATGTTAGGACAGTGATATATTCCTTATACGTTGAGATGGGATGCAATGGGATCAATGGTTGCGGGATTGGGAGTGGTAATGATATAATATGCGATAGGGTGCACATACAACCTTGACCGCTACTCCAGAAATCAGAGGGTACGGATTCCGGGCCATCCTACATAGAACTCTGTATTTATGCCTACAAAAAATAATCTTTTTTCACTATTATACCTCATAATCATTCACTTTAAAAATTTATAAATTTAAAACTTAATGTATGGAATTCTTTATTCTTTCATAATATATAAAATGAAATAGTTTTTTAAAAGTATTTTAGTCATTTTTGTAGGCATAAATACTGAGCATAAGCTGTATAAACCGACAAATGATCGGGATCGCTAACACCTTAATCAATTCTACGTGGCTTTGCTTTCGTCTTTTGTTAACTAACGCACTGTGTCCTCGAACAGAATTTGAACTTGGATTGTAACTTCGAAAAGCCTTTCCTGATCGAATTGTACATACATATATCCTCGGGCATTGGCCACAGTGCGCCGCCTAACTAAATCAATGGTAATGCGAATTATTCTAGGAATGCTCACACTCATATCCGTATTTCTAGGTACCATAATGACATGATCTACTCACTTACATACTCTTCTTCTTAACTTTTCGGGTGCTCTGCGCTTTGGCCAATTTAATCATAGTATATTGATTTAAACTCTTGCAAGCAAATCCTACTTAAACAACAAAAATCCCTAATCATTTTTAGGCTGGAAAAAAAAACACATTTATATCGCTAGCTTATCAGCCGGCAAGATTTTAACGGACTTTGGCCTGCCAAAGATCGGATTTATGTACTGTATTTGAAACAACCACTGATACACACACACACACAAATATATATACGCAGATATATGTATACTTGATATTGTACGATTTGCTGGAATTAAATAATTACATAAATTCTTTAAGGTTTTCATTTCGTTTGCAACACATCAATATCCGTATAAGTTTAAGATTTGCCTTGGTATTTCCTCAAGATTTCCATTTAGTACTCGTGTATTCGCATAGTAATTCGGTATATTAGTATTTTGAAGTATTTCTTGTATAGCAGTACATATAACTATTATGGTATAAATATAACACTCTGTTGTTTCTCATTTTTTGGTTTGGGGTTTGAATCCGGGTATATATATGTTTTATTGTACCACAAATAAATTACGTGTGATGTCCGATGTATGCAATATAATAGCTGCGTTTCATTTTGGCCCGTTTTTCGTTCTGTATCTCAAAAGTAACCCTATAACACGACTATAATTTTTCCATACGATAACATCTTCATATATATATTTCTATCGATCTATACTCGTATTCATTATTTGCATTTGCTTTTGTCTTTGTCTTATTCTTTGGTGTTTTCATTGCGTTTTCAATCTTAACCATTTGTTTCAATCTTTTTGCCTGGCATTAACCAACACTACTAGCTAACAGTAAAATTGGAACAAAAAAAAAAAACAATTAAAAACTAAATATACACTCATTACGTTTCTACAGATAGGTCTTAGATAATCGCTTTCCAATCAATGATACTTCTTAACTATGCATTTGCTTTCGGTTTCGGTTTCTTTAGCTTTCACTTACGCTTCTCAACACTGGCAACCTGCACACTGGCAGACACGTTCCAACACTGGCGCCAAGGAGGAATCCGGTTCTATCGACCTATTGTCTACAAAAATATGTCATCGCTGTCTTTAGGTACACGGGCCGGCCCTAAATGCTTGCTACTCGGGTAATCTATACACAGATAAGTCAACATATATATTATGTATATATATCTATATATTCCTGTACTGTCGGGAAGGGGGAAACTGTAACTAGACACACACACACATACACAACAATCGATCTAGAGTAACACCGAGACACATATAAAAGAATGCTCCTTGCCTCGATTTCTTTATCTGCTGAGTAAATTATAGAGCTGTCTAACGATTCAACTTCAATTTTCTCTACCACAATATATCCATTCCGTATATTAGTATGCTGAGAGCTGAGTTTTGAGAAACCAGAGGCTTGAGATATAGGTACTAAAGTTATTGGAGCGATAATAGCAAGATAAAGGTACATTTGAGTCGAGATTGCTCCACAATAGTGCGGTTCGATTTGGATAGATGCAAAAAGTTGAAAAATCCTAGGAAGGGAAAATATATCCCTTGGCTTATCTATATGTTACCCTGAAAACTAGAGGTCTTTCAGATAGTTGACCAACTCTTTTCCTCGCAAAATGTTAAATAAATCTCTAGAGGTTCAAAAACCACTTTAATTAGGCTCCTAATAGTTGCAATGAAAAATAGAACGTAGTCTTGAGAAAATTAACCCGTTAGACTTATATTACAGCAAAATATTAGATACCATTATAGGCGATTTTAAACCTCTAGCGATTCTTAAATTTATAATTTTCCATAGGTTTACAAAGAGGTAAATCAATTTTTGTAAAAAACCATTAGTATTAATTAGCAAATATTCCTGCTTAATCCAAAATCGAACTTTTCTATTCGCCTTAGACTTGTGTGGTTTCTTTTGGTAATCGGTTTACGTAGAAGTAAGCCCCATTTTGTGTGTTTTTGCATTATTGGAGAAGTATTGAAAACCGTTTTGTAGGAGACCGTTTTAGTTTAGCATTAGTTTGTTTTTTTAGCTGCCGTGGTGCGACTTTTGAATCCCCAGAGATTCCATTTGCTCCCTTAGGAGATGCTGCACGAGTTGCGCTTGGCGCCGAGACTCCGCTCCTGGATTCGCTGGAGGTGCTGCAGCTGGGCAGGAGTGGGGGCATGGGATCCACCGGATCCGCCGGAGGAAGCCGCTGCTGCCGCCGCCGCCGAGGTTGAGGCTGAGGAGCCTCCGCCACCGGAATTGTGGTGATGCTGCTGCGACTGATGGTGGTGGTGGCTGTGGTGGTGATGATGGTGCAGGGGGGTGCCCGGGCCATTGTTGCCAATCTGCTGCGGCAACGACTGGCGGCGACGACGCAGGGCCGGACTCAGATTGTAGGTGATCTTTGCCTGCGCCAGCAGTTCCTTGAACACCTGATGAGAGAGTCAAATGGTTAATATAATTCAGCTCAATGATGGGAGGTACTCACCTGAGTGATGTTCTCATTAATGGCAGCCGAGGCCTCCACAAACCCATTCTCCCAGTCCACAGTGACCACCGATTCGGTGGTGGCATACTCAACCTGAAAAAGAAGGAA
This sequence comes from Drosophila mimetica, assembly GCA_037075245.1. Taxonomy (NCBI): domain Eukaryota; kingdom Metazoa; phylum Arthropoda; class Insecta; order Diptera; family Drosophilidae; genus Drosophila; species Drosophila mimetica. The sequence goes on along the minus strand of JBAMCH010000005.1, from coordinate 24,023,127 downwards.
AAATTCATATTAATAAGGTAATTAAATCTTTTTTTCTAAAAATTTCTAAAAATAAAAAAACTTTTTTTTTAATATTTATAGTTTTCTGTTATGTGGAAATTTAGAAAGCATTAGTTTTCATTTCGCATAAGTGTATCCCAACGCACATACAATCTCATCCAGAACCCAACTAAAAATCAATTTAACCCCACACCATAAAATGGAACACGAACTTTATTATTTCTTATCGGCAACGAAAATCCTTATAGACGTCTAAATTGCGCCGATAAATGTGAAAAAACGGCAACAAAAAATTGCAAAAAGGAGAGAAGGTAAAAAGGACAGGGTCTTAAGATGGGGCTAGAAATTTGCTGACTTCGAATCGAACCGAACATCGGGGCTTAATTCTTCCAAATGAACAAACTCAAAGAACGGCGGTGAGCAACTACAACAACAAAAAGGCAAACAGACCCTCCTGAATTTAGAGCCTCAACCCCCACCACCCCCCAATCAAGGTTTAAAGCGGTCTAACCCAAAAAAGTACAAAAAAGGAGCCCAGTAACACAAAGGCGACAACAAAAAGTTGATTTCGCTTCGTTGAACAAAAAAATACACACAGGCTCAAAGCTAAGGAGCCCAAAAAAAATGGAGTATGGAAAAAAGGCACCTAAAAAAATAATAAACTTAAACAGATTAAATATTATATATTTATAGAAATGTGATGATATGATAAATCGACTGATTTTATTAATTAAAATTAATACGACCATAACCATCCTGGTTTATTTAAAACAAAATACAGTGTGACCATCGATTTACTTATTTTAAGTGTTTTTTTCCCCAGTGTATATGCGAATAATATAGGAATCGTGGGGCTAAGCCAAGAACCGCGACAGTCTGGCGTTTGCTGGCAATTTGCATTTTTATTATATCAGAACTCGGTTAAAGTCAATACACCCAGAGGAAGAAAGAAGAAGAAGCAGCAGAAGGTGGAGCGGAGCGGCAAGCAGTGCTCCAACTGGTAAAAAGCAAGCAGTGCGGGGGAACCCCAGTGGCCCCAAACTACTTATGCATAACTACGTATATAATGGCAAAAAGACACACCGAATAAGTGACAAATAAGGCAAACAGAAAATGCCAAAACAGGGAAAAGCAGAGAGAAGATAAACAAAGGCAAATTAAAATTTATAAAGCACCCAATGAAGTTGACCAACTGAGACTCGCGCCAGAAAAAAAAAACCAAAAAGGGAAACAAATAAAAAAAGCAAAGGGATTTTAAATTTATAACAATATAAACAACAGCGCAACCAAAGCAAAGAAATACCCATAAAATGGCAAACAATTCAGGAAGTTTTTGACATTTTAGAAGTGGCTCTAATTGAATTGTCTTTACATAATAAATATACGTACTTAACTTGGCTTTTAATGTTATGATTCATGATTAAAAAATAAAAATAATAATATTTCAGAACCCTAAATTTAAAAGAAAACTAATATTACTTGTACTAAATACCCCTTTAATCCATCTTGATTATGATGCAATATGAAATTTGCATAAATTAGACCGGTAAACTTTCCACATTTCGGTTGAACAACTCAAATTTCCGGTTCCATTTCTGTTTTTCGCATTTCAGTTTTCGCTTTCAAGTTCTGACAATCAAAGCGGAGTTTCCTTTGCACTTTTCCGCCGCAAACTTTCCCGGGCTCATATTCGTACCTTTCTTTTTTTGTAGCTTTTTGCGTGTGTTTCCTTTAGTTTTCTATGCCCGGAATTTATTAGAATCACTTTGGTGTGCTGTGGTGGGGCCCGGAGGCCAGAAATTGGGCCAGAAACTTATAAAGGGGGGAAAACTCTCTGGCCAAATGATGCTCACTTAAGATATGCAAAGTACTTCGACTTCGGGCCGAAAAATTCGCATTCGCATCAGCCGGGTGCTCGCTGGATATTATTATTATAACATTTAAGGTTGTTTTATTCGAGATTATTTCATTCCCGTGGCGGCTGATTGTGCGCAAAAAGTTCGCTTTGTGGGCAAACAAACAAAGATATTGGATAGTATGCATGTTGTTGGACTTTTTTATGGTTTTTATGGTTACTATGGTTACTCGTAAAGTAAAAGGGTATATTGTATTCGGGGAAAAGTATGTAAGAGGTAGAAGGCGCTTTCGATGCTATAATTCTAAATATATATTCTTGATCAGGATCACTTATCGAGTCGATCTAGCCATTTATGTCTGGCCGTCTGTCTGTCTATAAAAGCTATAGAGTTGGAAGATTCTGGGGGTTACGCCGCGCATGTTTATCATGCGGATGTTATTAATACCCACCGAAACGTAGAAGAAATCGGACCAGTCAGAAAAAAAGTTATAAGCAAATAAAGAAATTTCCCGTAGATGGCGCCACTGCTTGGTTTAACCTTCTTGCGACTGCTTGCTTTAGCCGAGTAACGGGTATTTGATATTCGAGGCACTCTCACTTGTTTTTTTTTTTGTATACTTTTATAAATATATCAATATATATCATTGACCCACAAAAAACCTTTGTCTGCTTCAAAGAAAAAGCTATAAAATGTAAATCCTTTTTGCAGGAATTTAATGAGAGATTTTACCATTTTTTGTAAATCTCTAATTGTTTACAATTCCCCAACAATTCAACAATTTGCCAAAATACAAATATCCCTTGGCAGGGATTGCATTTCTAATTGGCTGTCGCTGTGTTCCCATTCAAATGAATCGCATTCTTCAGTTTATTCACCACCCTGCCCCGTTGGCATTTTCCTTATTTTTCGTCTGTCAAATTCCTGCAGCTCGTTTCTTTCGGGGAAATTTGCAATGCAGCTGACAGCAGAAAAGTTGGAGGAACAGTGACGGGGGCGAAGGAACCGCAGTTGCAGTTCTTATGATGCCCGCCGGCTTTCCACTTTCTTCTCCAAGCCCCCTTCCCTCGCCTCGAGTTCCCCTGGATGCTGCGTACTTTTCACTAATTATGCAAAAGCTGCCAAGGAAGGGGGCCAAAAGGAACGGGGGCACAGTAAGAAATATTATTTAAAAATTAATTTGCAAGTCCTTAGCGAGCAATTATCCTGGTTAAAGTTTAATGTATTTAATTTTAACCCGAAACATTTTACAAGTGAATTCGCTCTCGACTCTTTTACATGCTTTCAAGTACACAAGATATAAAAATAATAATTTCTACGAATGTAGGAAATTATAAATAATAATAATCCTAAACATATTTTAGAAAATGTATTAAAAAAAACTAAAAAAAAAAAATTAGGGAGAAATTTTTATTTTATACCAATGAATTACGAAAATCTTTTAAAATCCGAATTGTAAGATGCCTCAAAAAAACCTGAACTAAAAATTCCGTTTCTTAGCTTCGAATTTTCCACAGTGTAGCCACACTTGATGGCATTTCATTTTGTGTGACTTTCGCGCGTAGTTTGCACTTTATTCCGCGCGTCTGTCTGTTCGTCTGTGTGATATTATGTTGCCACGCCCCCTCACCGGTCCCACCGTCCCACCGCCCACTTTGACATTTTAAATGTTACATTTTTTCGCTGCCTGTGACATCCGAAACAGCTGGGCAGTGTTTTATGTCCTTTGGCTGCTGTTTAACTGCAGCCACAAATAAAGTGAATGGAGTGCATAAAGTGAGTGCTCATATTGAATATACATACATACATACACCGTGTTCACACTGTGGCTCATCATTTTTGGATTTCTGGATTTTTGGGGCGTTCTCTGACAAATTGTTTAACTGACTTTCTTTTGGCACCCCACGCTGTCAGTTGGGAAAACTTTTGATTAAACTGTTTGTCCTTTTTTGCACCCTCCTCCTCCTCTTTGCGCGCTTGACAAACTTTACATAATTGCTGAAAACGCCTCGTTTTTCGTTGGATAAAAAGCAATTTTCGTGGGCGTGAGCGCTGCGGGGGCGTGGCAAGTGGCAAGTGAGGCACAATGGAGCGGTTATTGTATAAACATGCCTTCGAGCAAATTCCCCACACAGAAGAGACAACAATCAAAGCGGTCACACTTTCCCCCTTTTCGAATAAATGGCAATTAAAATTGATGCAAATTAGCAAAGCAGGCGAACAAATGTCCTTGGTGTGACCTTCGATTCCTGAAGAATTCACGTTTTACTTAGTTTTAGTTTAAAATTGTTAAAATTAGTGGTGCATTTTTGTATATGTTGGTGCTCTTATCCTGAAGAATTCGGTGTCTTATATATTTCGGACTTAATGGATTAGAACTAGGAAGTATAGGCGTATGACTCACCTCACGCTCGGTTTCTCCATCGGCTAAAAGGTCGATCTTGTTGCCCACAACCACAATTGGAACTGCTGTGGTGGCCTTCGTCTCGTGGATCTGGTCGCGAATTGTGCGCACCTCTTCAAAAGTTGTGGCATCGGTCACGTCGTAGACCAGGATGAAAGCATCCGCCGAGGATATGGAAAGAGCACGCATCGCCGGGAACTATAGGAAACATATAAACAATACGTTGATTATATTTGGATTTCAAATTTTAAGGTGTGTAAAAACTTTAGGAGGAGACATATTTTAATAAACATGACCCCTTTTAATTTTTTGCAATAATATTATGCAAGCAAATGTTATTCATTTCCAGAAATCTGTGTGTTTTTTGTTTGGTATAACACCTCTTATTTTTTTGCAGTATTAAAATTCGTAGAAAAACTATTATGCTATTTATTTTCATTTCGTTAAATTGTCACAACAATTTCAGCTGAGTGAAATTATTTCATTGCAAATTTTTCACTTGGCTGACGAAACATTTGGAAATTGAATTAGCAGGCAAAATGCTAGTGTCAAAGAGAAAGGTATTTCACAAACTTGTCACATTAATTTAATTATAGAAATATTTATTTAGTCACATGAAAAATTACATTTTTTATTAAAAAAAAAAATAGTTTATATATTTTGTCCTAGGTTTTTCCCAAAGTTATCACACGTTTTTATGCTTAAAAAAAGAAAAACTATACCAATATTTTTCGTTGACTTGTCACATAAATATGAATTGAATGTCAGTTTTTCTCCCACATTGAAAGACAGATTACTCTTATCAGCTATTATGCGTAAACCTTTTTTTTTATATATTTGAGACCATTTAATTTCACATTAAACAAGAAGGGATGGGAGCTATGAGATATAGTTGTCCGATCCGTCTGGTTCCGTCTTATATACTATCTGCAATAGAAAGACGACTTTTGGTAAACTTTCATCTCGATAGCTTTAAAACTGAGGGACTAGTTTGCATAGAAACGGACGGACAGACGGACATGGCTAGATCGAGCCTTCTAGTCATGCTGATAACGAATATAAGTATATACTTTATGGGGTCGGAAACGTCTCCTTCACTGCGTTGCAAACTTCTGACTGAAATCATTATACCCTCTGCAAGGGTATAAAAATGGTAGCCAAAATGTGTGACAAGGAAAATGAGTTAAAAGTGCTGAACAAGGAATGTAAATTACAGCAGCGGCAATCATCAACGACAATTGTTTCCTCAATGATAATTTGCATATTATTACTGTCACACACGCACACACTGGCATACTCTCGCACACACACACACGCACATATCTGAATAATCACGGATAATAATGTAAATTTTGAGTTCTATGCCCATTAAACATTTTCACACTTTTCACAATTTCCCCTCAAGTGGAAGGAAAAAGCGAATGGAAAAAATTGAATTCTCTGTGTTGTGTGAGCCAGTGTGCATAATTTTCTAATATTCCCGCCATCGAGCTGAATATTTTTCCGAAAAGAAATTGCTGCAAAATTAGCGAAATATTCACACGAAAGTGCTTACGCATCGCAGCGCTTTAAATTGGATCATTTTCCCCGCAGTTTTTCAGCTTTGCCAAAAAAGCTCTTCTCTTTTTTGTGATACTAAATACTTCGGTTTTTTTTTGTGGCCTTCAGTCATGTCGCAATATTTTAATAAATTCGTAAAAGCGGAGCGAATCGCGAATATTTGCAGCAATATTTCAAGTTTGCTTTATAGCGGGTTTGATAGCATTTATGCACTGCTAAAATAGGGAAAATATAAACGATATATATATAATTATTCACATAACAACAGTTTGATATAATAATATATACCCAAAAACATTCGATATGAAACGTAGATCGATTTCACATGATGTAATATCAATTCTGACTTGATATGCTCGAAATGTAAGCGACATGTTCAAAGTAGGCCAGTTCGAATTTCGAATGCTTCTTTCTCGCTCCCACTAACGTATCTAAAGTCCCCATATTGCATCCGAGAGAGAGAGAGCATTTTTTGTAGGTCTTAAAGTTCCTAACTTTTCCGCACCATGTATGGGCCTCCTATTGAAATTCTCCCTCTCTTAATTCCTTTGCTTAATAACGTTTAACGTTACTGGTTAAAAAGTATGAAAATCACGTTGCCATTAATGCGGACAAAAGCCCACCACATTTTGCAATCCCAAATTCCTTAATTAATATTTACACAAAAGTGTGCCCCTGTTTGTCTCTGGTTTAATTAAAGGTCCTTGATGGCGTCCCCACCACTGTGACCCTGACCTCTCCACTCAGCACCCCCCCCTGCCCACCTCTGACATATGACCCCCCACCACTGTCATTGCATGTTCACAATTGTGGCAGTATGGCCAACCCAACCCAAAATTGAGTTCGCATGTGTACAATTTGTGAATTGTGTTTTGAATCTTTCAAAGTCCCAGGACAACTGTGAGTTCTGCGTCGATTTTTGGGAAGTAAACTGAGCAAAAATGGCGATCTTTATTGGGAATCTAAAAGTATTGGTATGGTAAATTTCTAGCATATCGTTTTTACGTTTAAATAATATCATTTTGCCGAATTCTCATTAAGCTTGTAAACAAAATTTAAATATTTTTAAAATTTAATTCTTTTGGATTTTGAAAATTTCCTAGTAATTTTTCCGAATGCAATTCCTGAATAGCAAATGAATCATAGCACAAATGAAACGAATTAGAGCCACGCACTCACGGGAGCATTAAATGGATGGGAAAAGGGAAAGGCAAGCGGGTGGCAGGGGGAAATTCTGGTGAAAGGTCTGGGGAAAAGCGGAAAAACTGCGGCGACAGTTCACTGGCATCGTCTTCATCTCCATTCTCGTTTGTCTGACTGGCGGCAGGAACCGCAACCGCAGCATTTTGGGCACAAGATACATACGTTGTGCAGGAAAATGCGAATGAATGGGTAAAAAAGTGGGGGGAGAAGCACCGCCCACCCAGCACTAATGGCTTTCAAAATCATGTGCCTGCCGAGTTAGTTTCAAATTGAGTACCCACACACACACACACACACACAGATGCAGACAGAGACAAGTCGGGATAATGGAAAGGAGGAAGAAAGGGAAATTCAAGGGAAAAACCAGAAAACCCAGTCCGTGTTAATAAAAAGGCTACCATTGAAATGTGCAGGCCACCGAGGAATGAAAGTCCAAATGAAAAACCCCAGCGAGTGAAAACAAAAAGTGAATGCCCAAGGAAAGCCCTCGGAAACAACAACAAAAACACAATGGCCAACCAAGTGTCGTGCAGTTCAGATAACCCTAAAAAAAAAGAAAGGGGAAAGATAAACCCTGACCTTGCACCTGAACTTCAACCTTAACCTCAATCTGAACCCGAAGCCCCAATAAATATAAATACCTCTATCTCAGCAAAGGATAAATGATTGTAAATCGAAAGAGGCTCAATCAAATGGACAACAAATTGTTAGCAGCGTTTAATTCAATATTATCAGATAGGATCTCTAACCCTGGAACTTGTGAAAAATCCGTTGTAAATGTTTTAATTTAAATTTATTATAATTTTAGTTACATCTAAAAAGTAGAGATTTTTCACATATTTCACTTCCAAAAAGTATAACAATTTATATTTATCAATAATATTATTTTCATAAAATCAACGCATTAAATAAACCAATAAAATCAGGAATTTATGCACACTATTCCGATTAAATTCATTCGAGTCCACATGGTTATTTACTTTAAAACCTTTTCCCTCGATATAAGCTTTACCTGGAAAGTTCCTGGAAAAGTACCTTGGTCCTCTCGGCCTTCGTCCATTTTTTGCCTGTGGAATTGAAGCTTCAAATTTAAACCCAGCTCCGTGTGTCCTGTTCGCATTTTTTGTGCCAGCTCTCCATTGAAATTTGTTTAGCTTTATACTCGCATGTTGCTGAATCATTTTCATGTAGCAGACAATTTCCATTTTGGGGCACTTCCTTTCTTCGCTGTTTTCTTTTTTTATTCACCGGCTTCTTTTTTCTTTCGTTCTATTTCCTTTGCCGGGAAAACCGATGTTTTCATCTCATCAAAAACCAGTTGGAAATGCTTTTTTTGCCCTCTTTGTTATGATAGCATATTACTGTAAATAACACGCTCAAGATGGGGAAAAGGAAGGAGCGGCAGCTCATCTTTTGACCCGAAAACTTAGCCTTCTCTAGCATTTGGTGCATTTCGGTTGCTGGCACCCATTCCACATACGCCCCGTGGCCCAATTTACTCCCTTCAGACAATTTCCCACTTGTTACACATGCGACAAGCCAAAACCAACACCACAAGAATCCTGGATACTGGATCCTGAGAATCCTGAGCCGCTTCCTGTCGTTGGCAGCTCTCTTTTACTGCTCTTACTGCACTGAGAAAAAATATCACCAGGATTTTTTAAGGCATACAAATATTTTCATTGAAATAAACAACCGAAAAGGCAATTGATTTGAAATTCTAAGTCAAATCTCTTTCCAAATTAAGCCGAGTGCCTTGAATACCCGTTACTCAGCTAAAAGCAAGCAGTCGCAAGCAAGGAAGAGCAAGCAAGCAGTCGCTTGAAAGCGGCTCCATCTTTTGGACAATTAATATAATATATATGCTCATAACTTTCTATTAAGTGATCCGATTTGAAAAATTTCTTCGTATTTCATTTAGAATCGAAATCAAACTGCGTTTGAAATCTATTTTTCCAGTGCTTATCCTTTTCACATGCCAAGCTCTTGATTTCTCAATGGACTCCCAATTGTGTGACTTTTGTTTTGCGCTTTTCACTGATAGATGTCAATGGAAACTCGAACGGCAATCATTTGGCAAATATTGCTGGGAAATGGGAAATGCAAATGCCGCCTCTGGAATATATCCCCGGATCGCACATATTCTATAAATGTAAGTCCTTCTGCCGAAAGTTGATTTCATTTTGGCTTTGAGTTTGGAAACTGATGCCATACTCATACTCAGCCTGCCAATTGCATTCACACATCGGGCCAAGGTAAACAAAAAAAACAAAAAAACAGAAAAGGGGCAAAAACATACGCACTCAAATTGCACTTAGTTAGATTCGGCTTAAACCTGAAACAAAATGCAAAAACTTTAACTTAGTTTGAAGTTCACTAACTTGATTCACACGTGCCCTCGTTGTGCTGTGTGTGTGGGAAAACTCTGCATTTATTGAATTTCCATTTTGCCCTCCACCTTTTTTTTTAGTTTGTTGAGCCAAGCCAAGTCTTTGTCAATAACAAATTTTAATATCGGACAAAAGGGAATTTCTTTTTTTTCTAATCGGATAAAAACTAGTATGGTAGTTTTGTCGCAAAAGGAAAAAAGACTCTTTATTCTGTTCTGGGAATCTATCATTGATTTAACAATGGCAAACACATTACAACTACTGGGAATTTGGAAGCATTATAAAAACGCTTTCAAGGGAAAAGGAAAATTGTTAAATCGTTCGGGAGGTATGACAATTATTTATGACAAAGGAAATAAGAAGATCCTTTGTAATATGGTATGCTAACCTACTAATTGGCCAATTTTTGCTAAATTCCTTTGAAAACTTTGCAAATACCTTTCTCTTGCAGGGAGTGCAATAATGTAAAATGTCAACGGTATATGATGGCACTTCCTGTCTTTTTTAGCCGCTTTTTTCCCATTTTGTTTCTTTTCCACTGCTGTGAAAAACAATGCCGCGCGCACTAAAAAAGCGCTTGTGGCCAGAAATGTGTGATCAATTTTGAACACAGTTCAGGTTAATTTGAGCCCTGAAAACAGGGGACGAAAAAACAACAGCCCCCCTAAAATGCCATTATGAACTCATAACGTTTGCGTTATTGATTTGCAAAATGGAAAATGCAAAATATGGAGAAGAAGGGCGGGTGAATCCAATTACATGTCAGCCTGGTTGGCAAACAATGGCAGCTTTATTTTTTTCAGCCTGGCCCAGCCCAATTCAATTACAATTATCTGTGCTCCGCGGGTAAAGGGTAATTTCCACGTCGACATGGAGGGGAAAATACCATCAAATGCATTTCATTACTATTTTAACGTATTAATATCCGACTATTAGTTATAAAATACCAGAGAAAACTTATGGTTGTTTATGCAAAAACACTTCAATCTGAATCATAAACAGAAAGATCAGACTGATATGTGTAGGTCAATTTTACATTTTTAAAGATCAAGATATTCATATAATTTTTATATGATTTAAGATTATATTATTTCTTATTATTTGTTAAAGAAATAGAGAAATAAAATAAATGATATAATAAAATGTCAAGTTGATATGTTTAAATCATAAATTTGACATTTATCATATCGACTTTTTATTGATATAATAATATAATAATATAAGGTAGAATTGAACCTATTTTATATCGAATATTTTTTTGGATATATCTAGCTCATGACTTTAAGATCATATTATTCGATTATTAAGATTAAGAAAACAACCTTAATAAGACAGTAAAAACGGTGATATTTCTTCTGCCACCACTGTGTATATTTAAAATAATAATTGCAAATTGGAATTTTTGTGCAAATACCATTTGCAGCAGGTGAACAGGTAAACAGGGGAGTTATTCGCCCTGCTTTGTCAGTAATTTTCAGCAGTTGCCGCTGGAAATGCGGAACAAATATTGACCAGGGGTGGTGGAAAAGGGGGCTCGGGGGGCCGGAAACAAGGGGTCGGAAGTGTGTGTGTCGGAGGGCTGCCTGCGGTCTGTTATCTTTTGGCACACGCAAAAATATCACTCATACGCATGGCGGAACCTTGCGGGACTAAGCCAGCGTGAAAACTATTTGGCCAAGCTGCGGAATTCGAGAGTTTATGGCCCAAAGCGATGGCCGGGCTTAAAGTGCGTTTCGCTTGGCTAAAGCCTTAACTTGGATTTTTTCCAGTACTAACAATTAAATCCTCTCAGTATTTTGGTTTAAAGCGTAGTTACTGCCGTAAAAAAACCTATTTTAATTGCTTCCTGTCTCCTTTATTGCATAAATATTAATAATAATATCCCTTTAATTATTTTCCATGACGAGCTTTTGATTTAACTGATTAAAAAGTGACGGAGTTGTTACATCACTTTGATTAAAATGCGGTTAAGCAACATGGTTAAAATTGAATTAAATATTTGTAAAATTAATTTTTCTGTACCTAGTTAGTAGGTGTTATGGTTGCGAAACGCACTGTCCTTTGCGTCCTCTGGTCGCTGGGTGTTTGTCTTTCAAATGGAATCCAGGAAGAACAATGCCACTTGCTTATGGCCACTTGGCTGCAAATGATTGCGCATCCGCTCCGTGTGCCGCAGAGATGACGAATGCGTTGGGAAAATGAAAAAGTGCACTTTCCATGGGGCGGCTTGGTTTGGGTTTGGGTTTAGTGGGGTTGAAAATCCCAATCCCTTCGCAATCAACGCATATATCAGGATTATGTGACGCCAGACTTGACCTGCTCTCTCTTGGCCGTCGTCCCGCCAAAGGACTCTTATTAACCCAACGCACCAAACACATGTATACACACAGCCCATGATGTGACCTGCCACTAGGCGATTTATGTTTTCGGGTAGTGTGCACTATGGACCCCCCTTAGTTTTATCCCATCACCCCGCCCCCACCCCCACCCCCACCGTAGGGGTCGTAAAATTTATGAGCAATGCGTGAATGTGTTAAAATTTATGCCTTGCCGGGTTGCCAGAGCTCGGTTGTTATACACACATCCTTCTGGGGGAGGTGCCAAAAAGGGTGCGGGGTCTTGTTTATTTGGGCATCCATCAAGCGAGGGGGGGGTTGCGATTCGGCCTGATTTCGGAGTGCGAATGATTATCCCACTTTCAGGGTTTCGCTTGAGCTGCCGAGCGAATCCGTGTTTCATTAGTTCCATTCTGAGTTGTATGATTGCATTGTCCATAAATCGAATGGAAGATGGAATATGTTATATGCTGCACGGCAAGAAATAAATCTATCTATCTATTCCATATAGGCATTACTAATTTAGATTCCCCTAGTAAACTATCCACTAGTATTGATCTAAGCTTGAAATAATGTTAAACTTTACATGGGAAAATCATCGCTTTTAGTGTTCTCTTCTTTCAGTGTAGGCACTACATGAAGTGCTCCTCATTTTTCGCCAAGGACACAACATCGAATGTCGAGTCGAGAGTCACAGTTCAGTTGGCTTCGGCTTCACTGGGCTTGCAGTCTCTGCCTGACTGACTCCATTTGTAGCATACATCCCGCATTGTGCGCCTGCATTCATAAGGTACATGCATACATACTATGTATAGGGTAAGGTGCGCCACGCCCACCGACTCTGCCCCGACTCCGCCCCCACCCGCTGTTCGCTTTCATGAACAAGAGCATTTCAATTCACGCGCAGCGGAAGTGCCAGCGAAATTGAATCGCAGGCTGTAATTTCCGCTGCAGCCAGCTGGATGATGATAATAATGATGATGATTATGGCCAGGTGCTCCTGGAAAATCAGCAGTCGTGTATCCACAGCAGATTCCGGGATCCAGCAGGAACCAGACAGAATCCAGAATTCAGAACTGAGAACCCAGAACCCAGAACTCTGAAACCCGGGCGACAGCCCTTTGAAAATATTGAAAAGCAACTAAATGCTGCTGGCGCCCTGTTGCAGCCCATTAGAGTCGGTTATTTAAAATTAAAAGCCCTGCTCCTGCTGCTGCTGCTGGTGCTCGAGGACTACGGGGAACTGAAACTGCTGAAAGTCCTGCCGCAGGATAAGCCAGCATGAGTGCCAGCCAGCTCCTTTCCGCCGGCCCCCCCGCCTGGCCACAAACAATTTGATTCACTTAATGAAGCCAGCGTGGAAAGTGGGTGCACTCATAAAAATATTTGCACCCCATTACCGTAGTCACTGGCACAAATAAGTTTGGTGAAGGTTCACTACAAATAGAGGTGATAGCTTGGGCTACAATACTAAAGCTTGAAAAATATATCGACAGTTTTCTATTTCTCGATATTTAATATTTGTTTCCCCTTGAAAACATCGATATTATCAAATCGAGATTGTGAAAATCGTAAAATACCTATATTATCAAGCTCTGTACATAAAAACCACTTTCAAATATTGGTATCTAATAAATAGCACGAACCCTTCTACTGGTGATGTTATCGATGTTTGGAAAATTGCAGAACCATCGATAGACTCGATTATGCTATCGATTCTATTGTCCAAGTAGTAGTTTCCAAAATCTAAATATGTTATTCCTTTTGTTATCATTTGATTGAATTAACATTTTTATGTATCTCCCAAGGGCTATTAAAAGCCATATTGGAAATATTAAAAGTTATCGATAATATCGATATTTTTTGTACATTTTTGTTTTAAGCATCTAGCGATTTCCCATTCAATGCCTTTAAGCTGAATTCAGTCGAAAGGAGCAATATCTCTTGCAGTGCACATTTGCACATTTTCACTCACCTCATAGGAACCGGCAGTGTCCAGGATGTCGAGGGTGAGACTGACGCCGGCAATGGAGAAGTTGCCCTGGTGCATCTCCTCGATGGTCCGCTTGTATTTGGTGCTGAATGTGTTGTACAGAAACTGGGTGATTATCGACGTCTTGCCCACTTTTGCAGAGCCCATGACGACGATTTTGTGGCGGGCGTTGGCCGGTCCGATGGCATCGTCGACCGCGTTATTTCTGCCCACTCTGCGTATGCGTGATTTTCGGTTGCGGGTGAGGTAGAAAAACATGAAACATAAAACGTGACTTGAGTGAGTTAAGTTCGGTGCAATTCAATTAATTTCCCGGTTCCGCGCAAAGGCTTTGGTTCTCCATTTTGATGCATGATTTAATAACAACCCCACCAACCACCCCCACTCCCCTCCCCCCGTTCCAATTGGGTTTTACTTTATCCCCATGGGCGACTCATTAAATCTGTGCGCCACATTTAAAATTAATCATTACGGCAACATCACAAAGCGTCAACTACGAAAGTAGAGCAAACAAAAGCACCCTCACTCTATAAACAGAGCGGTATATAAACGATATGGTATATAGTATATAGTATACACAGGGCAGGTGTGTTTGGTCCGCCTGAAAATTAATTGGGAATCGGGGGAATTATTTGTCTTTGGCAACGATGTCAGCTTTAAAGGATGGGAAAACGGATGAATTACATCTTAAAATGTTGCAGATTTCAGGGATTTCGAAAAACGAATAATTGACAATAAATGAAATGATAAATGATTATTGTGGTCTTGATTTAACGCTTACCCATTTAATTAAATTATATTAATTCATATTATAAATATGAAATTTAATTAAATTTAAAAATAATGGAAAAATACCCATTTAACAATTATTAAAATGGGAAAGTGCACAATTTTTTCTTCGAGTTGTGTAAAACAATCTGCAATAAATAGTTTCTGCTTATTGGTTTTTAACTTTTAAAGTTGCTGTCAAAAAGTTTATTGCGTTCAAGATTTATTGTTTTTAATAAAAAACTTTCTGGTACTCTAGTGCAAATTATGTTTGCAGTTTTAAACCAGATTTTTACGATATATATGAATAAACAATAAACACTATTTACGGTCAAGATGGTAAGAAAAGTGAGGAAAAAGTACTGCGGTACCCCTTCATAATGCGGTTGTCTGTTTTCGAAATGTAAAAATGCCACATGTGTAGGTTGAATGTTGAATGTTGAACGTTGAAAGAAGAAACTTCGTTATCTCGGCTGCTGGGCTGCTGGGCTGCTGTTGCTGCTGTTGCTGCTGGTTGACAGCGAAAGTGGGAACAGGAAATATTCCGGGCGGAGAACACGGCACATCTGCGATGAAATCCAATGCCATTTCCGGCTGGACAATGGCCACAAAGCCGCAGAATCCGAGGATGACAGCTCCTCCTTGGTCCTGCGAAACGATAAATCAGGGAAATCCCAGGCAAAAGGGACGAATCGAAGGAGCAGGAGTGGCATAATTGTCCAACGCGAGACGGCTAACCAACGAAGGATCAAATTTGACTTTAATAAGCGCGATTCTTGTCCTGTCCTGTCCTGTCTTGTATTTTATTTTAATTTTAATTTTCTTTTTTTTGGCACCTTCCCAGCGTTCTATAAATATTTTTCCCAACGGGAAAAGGGAAAGTGGAAAAGTGGAAAAGTGGAAAAGTGGAAAAGGAAAGGGGAGACAAAATAAAAACAAGAGGAAAAATGTAATCAAAGGCCCGCAGAACATGAAATTCTTGTCCTGACAGGCGAAACAAAGGAAAAGTATGCAAACTACGGAAAACCGTATCCCTTTCGCATTTTCTCATTTTCTTCCCCTTTTGCGCGTCGTCCTTTGAACTTGATGAAGAAATGAAAATGTTAGTAGCCCAAAAAACAAAGTGAAAACAAAGATGCCAGTTGAAAATATTAGTTGCTGCCGCCTGCGCTCATCTACGTACATATCTGGGATATCTTCTGCCGAATCGGATCGCTTCTGACCACGAAATGTCCTTGGGAAAAACTTGCCTCGACACTTTTCTGATAAAGTTCAGCTCGGAATTTTGCACTCGCCCCTCAGTTTCCTCGACTGCACAAAATTCTTTTGCAATTATTGCGGGCAGCAATTGAAGTTTGGGGCCACTTCAACTTTCTGACACTTTGACTAGTTATCTTGGGTTAACTTTGGGTTGCTGCTGGTAGCTTTGCTACCGGGGATTCCCCCGGATTTTGGTATGAAATCCCCAACTTGGACTTACACGTGTCCGCCATTTGTCACGCTGTAATGCCAAATGCTAAATGGTATATGCTGAATGGTGAATGGCGAATGCCACCCACATATTTATAGTCGGGCAATAATATGGATTTGTGGGCGGTATTAGTGGTTAAATTGCATTGCATTAGGGAGGTCGGGCGATTTATTGAAGGCATCATCTCATCTCGTACATCATCATGCGAGCACTTATTTGTTCAAGAACATTTACCACCGAAGCCATAAATATGGCAAGTATGATTTTAGAATGCCCCTCTACTCTATAGCGATTAATTTATGAGTTGTTTACACTTTAAGAAATATTTATTATTTGTGAAGGGAATTGGAAATAATTGAATGGCCTTAAAAACATGGCAACATAGAATACTTCTTTTGAAGTAGAATTTAAACTACAAAATATCAACTTTATAATATTTAGTATGAAATGAATACTACAGAGTTCTGTACTTAAAAATGTTTCCTAGTTTATATCTTTAAGTAAAAATCCGTGTAAACTATCTTTGAGGGTTTTCAGTTTTTTGGACACGCAACCTTTGTGCGTTTCTGCGTTTCTTTTATGAACCATAAATATTGGCGTGCTTGGATAAAGAAGCGCACTTTTTCCGCTTTTTCGCCACTTTCCAGGTGAGAGATGTGAAACCCCGATGCATATGCTACATTTTAGCCCTTTCTTTTCGGGTTTTTTTTGGGGGGTGGTTTTAAGTGGGGCTCAGTCAGCCATAACTTACTTGTCACGCTTTGGTTTATCCTCGGCATTGTCATCCTTCATGAACGAGGGCTGCAGGCTGAATCGGCGACGCAAGTGACGGCCCCGCATCCTGCAATCCTTGGAATTTCCTAGGCGGCCTGGGTGTCCTTGTTGACTACTGCTTTGGATATATCAACGCACCTCGCTTTTCGCTCAGTGCCCTTCTGGCTTTCTCCTCTTGTTTTCCCTCTTCGATTCGGTCTGTGACGTTTTATTATCAGCAGTCAGTGTGTAAGTGGAGCAGTAACTGTAGCGGTAACTGTAGCGCTAACTGGCAAACTGTTATGGCCACGTTAACGGTCGGTAGTTGTTGGCTCCTTAGTCCTTAGTTTATTATTAGCCCCGCCAGGCGTTTCTCCCTTTCAGCGCCCGCCTTTTCCGCCTTGCCACCGGAAAATGCAAATATTTGCTCTTCTTTCTCGAGTCTTACGTTTCGTTTTAATTACGTGACTCCGATGATGATAATTTCCTTGGCAAATTCCCCGTGTTTACCTGCAAATGGTAAATGTTCTGGATGAGACACACAAGACAAGAGACGAAAAAAGCTATAAATTACAGGGGCCACCTGCTTATCTTTCTGCTGAATGTTCTGGGTGTCAGCATTTGATAATTGAAATTAAAGCGAAAACCGTTTTGGCCGAAGGGAAAAATGTACAATAAATACCAACACGAAAAGGGGCCGCAAGTTTAGAAGGTTTCATTACTGTGTAAAGAAAATAAATACCACAAAATAAATTGCATGGAAAGTTGGTATAAGGAAATAAATACTTTTTTAATGCTATTTCAATTTTGTTGGGTTTATTAATACCTACCGAAACGTAGAAAAAATTGTTTAAATCGGACCACTCAGAAAAAAAGCAAATAATGAGTTGTCCGCCACATAGATGGCGCCACTTTCAAGCGACTGCTTGGTTGGTCCTGCTTGCCACTGCTTGCATTACTCAGATTAATCTTTATTAAAAGTATTTTTATCTTTAGAAATTTTAGAACTCTGTACTTCCAATATAATATTTAATCAAAAAACACAAGCTATATTTTCCTGATCCCAACTATTCGTAGAGTGCAAACTTCCCGGAATTCTCCCTGTAAAATGGCATTTAAGAGAAAGCTAAACTTTTGCCAAGTTAAACTTTCACGGGCTAATTAAACAGATTTATGTTGGGGGGGCGTGGCAGTTGAAAGCCCTTAGAAACGGTTCTCTACTTTCTACGTTCTACTGCTTTCTTCGCGTGCAGCGGCGCACACTAAATGCCCTGCTACTTATTTTAATTTTATAGCTATTTTTGCAGCAGTTTCTGTTCTTCCTTAACTTGGTTTATGTTAAAAGAAAAGCGGGATGAAGAACAATGTGGCTGACATTAATTAGACTGTAATGGAGTAAAAGTACAGGTCCCTGAGTTTAAAGTTGCCCCATCGTTGTTGCATCGTTGTCAGCCATTCCAAAAACCCTGCACAGAGGGAAAAATACTATAATACTATTAGATGCACAGAACCTGGTGATATTTTAACATCATTATCATATAAGTTTCAGTATAAAAAAGTTTCCGTATTATTTTAATGATATTTTAATATCATTAGTGTGATTTTAACATTTATTTCGATATATAGATCCCTTTTTCTTTCTGTGCAGGAAGCTAAAGGGGACGAGTGGCCCCTTCAAATGCATTTCAAGCGATTAAATGTTACTTGAAGTGCAACTTAATCTGCCTGAGCTTACCCAGCCATACATACATGAACATGTGCTCTGAAATAAAATCCGAAATTGTATCTGTTTCCCACGCAATCTCCTTTGTGAACGAACTGCCGTATTTGGCACAATGTGCAACAAGCTGCAGTTGCAACAAACACGCAAGTTGCTGGGAAGAAGCGGAAATCGCTTGAAAATGCCTTGAAATCACTTAGCATTCAAGGGGCGAGTGCAGGAAAACCCGGGGAAAAGCAGGAAAAGCTGATGCGCCGTCGAGACCGAGAAGCAGACGAAAACCAACTCAATTGTTGGGCATTATCCATATTCTGTGGCCCTCAAAATGGATCAACTCCAGCCGGAAGGAAGGCAGCCAAAAAAGGGGAAAAGGGCGCAAAATGCTTTTTATTTACAACGAAAAGTAAATTAACTAATTGCTGCCGTGGGGAATATCACCACTCCATTTTGTTAGCAGAACAGTTTGCTGGCATCTAAGGAGGCCAATGATTTATATAATATTCAAAAATGTAGTTTATATAATTTAATAAAAATGTTGAATATTTTAATGGAACGCCTACTATTGTTGCTCAGAGAGATGTAACCATGAACATTGCGTTCAAATTAAGAATTTTTGTTCTCAAAATATAACAAAGAACCTAAATTCTCACTACAAATAAGAATTTTTGTTTTTAAAATATAACCAAGAACATAAATTCTCACTACAATTAAGATTTTTTGTTCTCAAAATATAACCAAGTACAAAATACTCATTTTAAGAGCAAATTTTTCAAGAAATATATACTAAACTTGAGTCTTCATAGAGCATTTTTTCTTCAAAAAGCGAAACAAAGTTTTTGTTTTCCAAATTTTTACCATGAGAATACCAATTCTCTTTTTGAGAACGTAACTTACTTGATTAAATTTTCCCTGTGTGGTATTGTTTGTAGTTTCTGTAAGGACATTAACCCTGTATTCTGCACAAATTGTTTGTAAATTGACTGAGCGCTTTCTTTGCCTACATTTCGGGGGAATTTAAAATTCACTTTTGCTAAGCTCCTTTGCGTTTGGAGCCTGATTTTTTGCACAGAAGACTGAAGATTGAAAGACGCTTAAGCAAGTCAAACTTTGGCAGCTGTGTGCTTTTTCTATTTCTCTTTTGAGGACTGTGAGCACTGTGTGTGCAGTGGGTCTTAAGACCAGTTGATCCGAACTGCCAGTGAAACTTTGGCTGCGGCTTAGGAGCCCGAAAATTTGCTCAAGTTAAACGAGTTGCGGCATATTGACTGCAGTCAGCTGAATAAATGGATTATCCTGGGAGCAGAGGAGCAGGAAGTGGGGGGTCAAAGGTGGTGCGAAGGGGGTGGCGAAAGGAAATTGCCTGCGGTTCTTTTGTTTTGTCTTCTTCGTCTCTCCCCGGCGCCTTCTCTTTACTAAATTAATTTGTCTAAATTTTTGTTGGTTAACCCTGTGTGTACTTTTTTTTTGTTCGTTGTGACCCCAGGATAGTCAGGGTTCGCAGTCAAGCTGAAAAGTAGTGAAAAGTGGAGAAAATGCAACTTTTCAATTGCACTTGAACAATTCGATTTGCATAAAGTTTAGCGCAATTCGACGAAATTGCCAATGCAATGGTGGAAAAATGCGGGAAAAGCGGGCAGAAAATAGAGGGGAGGGGAAAGTCGTCTGTGCTCCAGTTTCCCAGTCGGCTATCGAATGGAGAATATAAATCTTGAATGGATTCTTTTATTTGGACAACACAACTTTGGTAATAATTCTGCACAATCTTTCGCCATCAGGCACTCAAATTTCATATGAGTTTAAATACATATTTAAAAAGCAAACTATTAAGAGAGCATTTTAAATGCTAACTAAATACCATTTAAATGCCGAAGTTCAAGTGTATTTTTCTAGTCTCATTCCGTTTTCCCTTATTTTGATAAACTCCTCCCTTCGCTCGTCGCTTATTTTATTATCTGGAACATTTTCCGCTTTTCATTCAATGCAATTTATGAATAAACATAACGATAATAATAATAATAAATCATTGAATTCTGTTGGAAGGGGATCGTAAAACGTATTTCGAAATAAATAATCGTGAAACGTAGCGCACATAAAAAACGAAATGAATTGAAATGCAGAATTGCCGGGGGGAAAACTCGATAATATTTTCGGCTAAGGTGGAAATGGCGAGCTTATTTTGGAAGGACAGTCGAAAGAAAATAATGCAACTCATTGCTAGAAATTCTATGAAATTTCTATGCAATTTCTAAAATGCAAAAACGTTCCCGTTTGGTCATAGATTTGCTAGCCCTTCTTTGAAATTCGTGTGGTGGTGGCGCTCTGCTCGCCAGATTAGCAGGAATTCCCCCCTCAAACACACACACACACACAACACTCGGGGTCCTAATGTCCCTACCAGTGTTTGCTTGTGCTTTTATGTGTGGGTGATGTTCGTGACTGGCCCTGAATGCACTGGCTCACCTGCTCTCCGGGTAAAACAGCTCGCTAGCTACCCACCGCCCAAGCATTCAGCCAGGTGCAGCACTAAAATTGAAAAGCATAAATACTTGTGTACATGTACTATAAACATAAAGCTCCCCAGTACATAGAAAAGGGCTCCTCCTGACCTCCCGCAAAAAGGGTCACAAAATGGGGGATGTATGCTCCGCTCCTGCTTCTCCCCTTCCACAAACGAGTATCCTCTCAATTTTTACCTCATTTCTGTTTAATTTGGTGGTTTCACCGAGGGTCTTTAAAAATAAATGGGTAGGTTAAGGGAATACATCGAAATTTCTTTTTATGCTGATCCTAATAAAGAATTATTGACTGTTTGTCTTTAACGGGAAATCCATTGGATTCAGCTGACACATAATAATGAATTCTCATCATATTATTAGGGATATCAGATGGGTCTTGAAAAATAGATAGGTAGTAAAAACAAACATCTTCTTAAACTTTTGCACTGATAATGATAAACTATTACTATAAAGATGGTTTATCTTCAGCATGCGCGGATCCACTTGCGTAAAAAGTTTAAAGAAATGTGGTATTCAAAAAGTATGCAACAAAAAATGTATTCTGAAAGCTCCCCTTACAACCAAATCCTGGATCCGCCACTGATCTTTAACTAAGCGTGGGTAATTAATAACCTAATAGGGATTTGTTCATATCATATCATAAGCGTCGAAATAGAACGAAATGGAATGCAACAAAGGACAGCAACAATTGGCAAGAGCAACAGGCAACGCACAACAACAGTGGTCACAACAAACAAAGACAAACAACTGAATTCCTCGGGGGGCTCCCCCGAAAATAAATTTCCTTTTTCTCTGCTCCGGTTTTTGGGGTTCTGGTCGAGTAGAATGCTAATGAATCGGGGCCGGTGGGCCTTTCAGCATTATATATGGGGGTGTTGTAGGCAGTGGAAATCTGATGAAAAACAAATAAACAATCAGAGCCAAGAAAAGCAAGACAAGGCGAAATGAAATGAAATGTCACAAAAGAAACAAAGGAAGGTGGGGGGTGGGTTTTTTCGGGGTAGGGATGAGCAGCAGTAGACAAATAAATGACGAAACAATGACAATGAAGAACGGACCTCGGAAAAAACATAGATTTTTTGCCCGGTTTATTGACTCCTGTTGTTTTTGCTTATAAATTGAGCTTTGAATCGGCTTTTAAATCCTCTAAAATCTCAACTAGCCGAATTAGACAGTCAAAGTCATTTGGTATTCGGTTCGAATTAAAAAAGTGGAGAAATATACAAATAAGGAAAACAAGTGATGAATCATACATGAAACTGGCAAAAATATTCAATGATTAATTTCAATGTTAACTTATTTCACATTTAAGTGTAGAAGGACAAATAAAAATACTTTACATATGCACCACCCTATTAAAGGTAAGGTGGCTTTGGGAGATTTACTACATAAGACCCCCATAAACTAAGCCCCATAATCAGACCGCATTGAGCATTAAGCCCGACTCTTTAAGGCATTACGAATTCCCGTGGCCCATTGAGTAAACTTTGTCTAAATTGATTTGAATATTTATGAAAATGGTTGGGCGCAAGGACACACAACACTTTGATATGTCACAATCACCAGTTGTTCAAGTAATTCGGGCTGTATAAATGTTCACATGTAGGTGGATGTGTAGGTAAAAGGGGTTTGGGTTTGGGTTTGGGGTATTTCGTTTTGGGGCTTTTTCAGATCGGCTTAATCGCAAAGCCGCAGCCAAAACGAGGGCTCAAGTAATTATAAATGCCATTTTGTGTCGGTTTTGTTTAGCATGAAGAGATAAGAGAGAGCGGTTTTCGGGTGGTTTGTGTTCATGGGGTTAACGTGGGACATGCATATTTATCATTTATATGTAGGCCCAACAATTTGTGTCTGTCTGTCATGAATGACACGAAAAAGGCAATTTAAGCAAGCGCACATACATACGAACAAGGGGAAAAGGGGTGAAAATAGGTGGCATCTTCGCCGCAGGCATTACAAAAATTTCACACACACTCGACGCAAAAAAAAAAGAAAACAAATAAATAAAGGAGAAAACAGAGCACCCGCACACTGTCACCATCAACAGTCCCCTACAACAAATAAAAAGCACAACACATAGAAATTCACTTGCTCTTATCATTCGCAACAAGAATCGGGCCAAAACGCGTATATAGAACCAAACCGAACTGAAGTTAAACGAGTTGGAACACAGAAAAATATATTGCCCTAGTATTGAGATTAGGTTTCTTACCTTTTTATCGATAATAGATTAAATCGAATATAGTGAATGATTTGTTTCTATTGTTTATTAGATTCCTTAAAAGTTATTTCAAGCTTTTTGATTATCCCACACATTTTTCTCGCTGTGCAGGCAACTCAAGTCTGAGTTGTGAATTCTGAGGCTGGGGACATTTTCCACGAGGAAAAGCCAATGACCCAAAGCAGCCAAATGACATGCCGGCACACAAGAGCTCCTTATCAGCCATGGGCCATGTGTGTGGATGTGGATGTGGTTGTGGAAATGGTGCTTGTTGCTCCCCACAGTGGGGCAAGTTTGGGAAAATTAGTTAAGTCTGGCAGATTTGGCAGAAAGCTTTAATTGGTCAGCTTTTTTAATTGTTAGTTCATTTAACCTTTTTTTCTTATTAATGTAATTTTCATTTTGTGAATGGGTTCATCATGAATCAATGATGGTTCATCAATGAATCAATGATATTTCATCTATTCACACTTATTTTGTACTTTAAAACTACTTCAAACTTATGCTTGAATACTTAAGGCGTCTTTGAACTTAATGCTTTTATTATACGAGTATTCTACATTACAAGGTAGGTAAAACCCACTAAAAAAAAGTTTGTTCACTTTATCTTAGGTTCTCTTTTTCCAGTTGCTTAAGGACCCAGTGTGCGGAAAAAGTTGTCTTTTGTTTTTCGCAAAAGTTGACGCTCTAGTTTTCCGTTTCCTGAGCTGTCAGCTCGCCGTTCTTCGGCTGTTCGACTTCATCTTTATGCCTGCAACAGATTCAGCTCAAAAACACAAAAAAAAAAAACTACAACAAAAACAACAACAACAATAGTTCGGAGATATATAACAACCGACAAGGAAAAAACAGCAACAATGATGACGACAATTTGTGAGGATTTTTATAGACAAGCGTCTTGTCTTGGGTGGGAAGTTATGGCCTCGCCTCTTATGCGAATATATATGTAAGCACTGCGAAAAAAATGTCAAGAATTTATTTTGTTTAATGTGATAATAATGTTAGAAAGATTCGAATTAAAAGATATCACATTCTGTCTAAATAATTATTGTTAAAAAATTTGCATTTAGAATTTTCGGGTTTTCTATATCACAATCACTAAATTTACCAGTTTTTAAGGTACACATGAACATTGTTTTCAGTGTATGTTTCCTGCAAGTGTGTGAGTGCGATGCGTGCTTGTACTAATGAGACAATTTCCACTAGTTTCGCGTGTGTGTGCAGGCGTGTTGTCTTGAATTTTATCCCCTAATGAACTGTCCCCCGACTTAGGAGCTGACTTGTTGCTCTCCTCACTCCCATTGGGGGATACCCAGCCCCCCAGCCCCCAGCCACGCCCCCGCATGTCCCTACGCCCCCTTTTGGGTGTCACATTGTTGTCGTTTCAATTAGTGTTTCAGTTTCAGTGCGACTTTATCAGACTCGAAGGGGAATTGGATTCGGAATTGGAATATCTCAATGAATAACTTGATTCGCGATAAACGAGATAGGGGTATTGTAATCGTATCAATCACCTAACAGTGCGTTTCAAAAATGTAAGGCAAACTTTTGTAAACCCAATAATGCATTAAACGTTCCATTAACCTTTGCGGTTAAATTAAATTTAACATTTTTTAAAATATTTTGTTTGGCAATATTAAAAGGCTGTACAAAAGAAATAAATATTTACTGGTTAATAGGGTTTTCAAGCGATATAATGTATCTTAAAGATTTTTAGTTGACTTACATATCCTAAAACGAAATTGTACCAAATAAATGTAATGTTTTCTAATCAAAAATGATGTTTACTTAGCGAACACTGGCATATCACGCTGGATATTTTCTATTTACATTGCCGAAACGCGCGGTTTTGCCGCAAATCCCAGAAAATCGTTCGGTGAATTCGCTGTGAGCTTTCTTAATCCCACCATTCCCGATTCCCGAATCCCGAATCCCCAAGTCCTGATATCCGTGAAGTGGAATATGAAGTGGAGTGGAGTTAGCAATCCAGCGGGGAGTTAATCTGCATGGCAGTCATAACAATGAGTGAGCGATTACACACGAGACAGATAACAGAACCCCTATATCTCTTTCTGCTGATTGAGCTTGTTTAATGGTACCCGGTGTGGCACATCCAGAAAGGAATTCCTATATATACGCGCCTACTAAGACAAAAGACCATTAAAATGGAGGGCGCAACAGAAGTCGTAAAGATGGCCATTAAGCAATCCCAAAATTTGCACTTTGGTGCCGACAGGGGATTCCAAAACAACCAAAGTGCTACGATTGGACGAAAAAATTAGATGAAACCCTGACATTGATGAGTAATAAGTGCAATAATCGGCAGTTGGCCATGACAATGGTTACATTCGCTGCCAATAGAGCGGTTTATCTGTGCGTAGAATAAACATTTTATCGCATTATCGATTGCGATTACTCAGTTAATGAATTAAACATACACACACACACACACACACACGGGTGAGATATATTTATTGGAAGGAACTCCTTTGGCCAAAAAAGAATCCCATTCAAGCAAAAAGCTGCGACAAGTGCGATAAGAAGTCAGCCAATAATGGCATAATAATAAATCATCACTGGGGCACAAAAAAAAAAAAAACAAAAATAAAATAAAACAAAGCTAAAAGTTTGCACATAAAATGCCTCGCGTTCAACGCGTCGTATGAGCAATGTCACCCAGCTAGTATAATTTACGATACCAAAATATCAGAGCGAGGATTCATAGCACAAAAAACAGAACCGAAAAACAAAAAACTTCATTGAATTAATTATGACAAGCGATGAGTTTATTTATGATCAATGTAGATTACAAATGAATTATCGTTTGGCGAATCGGATCGATGATGATGTTGCGGTAGCCAGCGAATATCGCTGGAAAATATTTTGGGGATACGCGTAAATTGACAAATAAAATTACCTATATATCAACTCTTTTCAACTCTTTTAATATTTAAATTTTTTATGTACACAGAGAGAATTCATTTGAGTTGAAAATGTTTTTAAAAGTAGAACGTGATTTTTTAAGTTAATGTTGGTTTAATGTGTTTGAATGAAGTTAAGATCCCAATAATTAAACTTTTCTCTTCCCACCGTTTTGTTCTTATATTGATCTCAAAACGTAATTACCCGGTTTTCAAGAACCCATGTTCTCGTGCTTACATGAACGAATGTGCTTTAAAGAACGAATGTTCTCAATTTCGAACAAATGTACTTACATTTTTCTCTCTATGTGCCATTAAATTCCAATTATTTCTCAGATAAAAATTCTCAGGAAATCATTATTCTATACCTTAAAAATGTAATCTTTAATTTATTTAACCATTTTTAGTCTATCGAAGGTTTACCAATATTTTTTAATAATTATTTCCCTAATATTGCACAATGTAAACTGAAAATTGTTTAAATATTTAAACAAATTTTGTAAACACAAACAACCAAGTTCGATTTTTGGGTACCTGTTTTTAGAGTGCTCTTTCCGAAGCTATCATAAAGTTTTGAATTTTACTTTTGGTAAATCGAGTTTCTCCAATCAACACTCAAGACACAGAAGAAGCACAAGTTAAAAAAAACGAAGATTGTTCACTCTGGGCGAGAAGAATTGGATTTGGAATTCTCCGCTCGTGTTTTCGTGGCTAGGATGCTCTTTTGTTCCTGGCCAAAAGTGGACTGTTTTGTTGGCTGTTGGCTGTTGACTACTAACTGTTGAGAGATGGAAGTGAATATTTTTGGGCAGCAGCAGCGATGGAACAACACGCTGCGTCGAGTTCCCGGGAAAAACTGGCTGCGAACCGAGCGTTACACTTGATGCATGCCCGAAATGCTCGAAATCGCCCAGCCGAGGGACCATAACGAACCGCGATCCGAACCTGAATCCGGCCAGCCGAAGTGTGCCAAGGTGAGAGAGGTTGCCTGTGTTGTTGTTGGGGGGGTGGGGTGGTGAAAAGTGGCAAAGAGGTTTTTGGGTGGAAAAGCGCCACAAGTGCATGCCGAAAAACGAAGGAAAGCCAGCAGCACAAAAAGCCGAAAGAAGCGAAAAGCGAATTTCTCATCTCGGCGAATGGTGTGGAGCCTCCTGCGAAGGGCGGGAAAATCGGGCGGAAAAGCGGGGCGAAGCTTTAGCTGAATGCAAAGCTCTTTCCTCCAAAGCTTTCCAGCTGAGCAGATGCAACAGCTACGGGATACAGATGGCATAAGCATTAAGATACATTCAAATGCTGCGGAAAGGTTAACTGCAAACGGTATGATGAATGTCCAACATGGAGCCAAATAAATGGCATAGATTATTCAAGACAAAAGATGAATTTCGCTCAATTGATTGCTACAAATGTGATGGAAAGAAAAATGGAGCAGCTGATATCAATAATGGAAACAGTACTGATAATATGAAAAAAGCATTAGAAGTTCATTAAAATAGCTTATAAACATTTTAAAATATGTAATTTTTTTCGAATATTTTTTGTTTAATTTCTTCAAGTTTAAATTATAAATAAAAGTTTGTAGTTTTCTCGAAATTCATTGTAAAATATGTATATTTTTTAATATTTTTATTTTAATTTATTCAAGTTTAATTTATAAGTAAAAGTTTGAAATGGTATTTTTTTCGAAATGTTGTTCTCCTTTAAATTTTTGTCTTTTTAAGACCGGAATACACAAAATCACCCTACATACAGTAGTTTCAAATCATATCAACATAATCATAACATAAATTCGAAAAATTGTATTCCTTGATGCCAGTTAAAATAGGCGTTGCGAGGATTTTGAACAGGTAAGAACTAAAATTTAGAAAGAATCCATAAAAATGTAGTTACAAAACCGAACAATATTGTTATGCGATTTAAAATATAATAAAAAAACATATATTTTCCGACTCAGCTTCACACCATCTGTGGCATTGAGATTGCCATAAGAGGCTTATTCCGATATCCTCCACCTCTTCGATTCCCCCGGATTTCCGTTCCCTTTCCGAACAATCGGCAATAACCGGCGAGATAATTGCCACCTACCAAGGACACACGGCATCTCGGGCAATAATCAAGCGCATATAAATCCAACGAAAGCCGTTCGATGGCAAGTGTTTCAGGAAAACATTCAAATTAAGACCGAAACGAAAACGTTCAGCCCACAAAGTTGCTGATGCTGTGGCGAAAGTTTCCCATTTCCCACATCATCTTACGACTGTTTTCCGCAGCAGCCCCCCTAACACCCGGAAAACTTTTTAATTTTCATTCGTAATTGTGAGACAGACCGTGAAAACGACAATTGAATGTAGCCGCAGCAAAGAGATCTGCAAAAGTTCCTCCTCGGCCACTACAAAGTTGCGGCTGCAGTGGGAAATTGGGTGGTAAAATTCTGTGAAAATGCATGCACCTTTAGTCACCGAAATATCCAATAGTTTATAGGTAGCTAGCCATGATCATCGACGATTAAAACCTCATACATCTACGTACGATTTTTTATGACACTCAGAATTTCAGTTTTGTTCAGAAAATTTGCATTATACATCTTTAATAAATCTAAATTTAACTTTAATATATGATTTCTAGGGAAGCAGGCCCAAAAAAAAAATCAAAGACTTTGTATAAGCCTACGTTGCTAGCCCCTTATATGGACTTCATAAATAATGAAGAAGGACTCTGAAGTGTTTCAAATATTTTGGAATTTCGTGCACATCAAGTCAAAATTGATATTGCATGACGTAAAATCGATCATCGTTTCATATCGATTTTTTTATGTGAAGTTTTAACCAGATTTCGGAGTTACTCATAGGTACACAGCACAAAGCTGATGTTCAAAATTGTAGTATTGATTGTTAGAAGTTATTATTTGAAGTCTCTCAAATATTTTGGAATTTCAGTTCAAAATTATAGTATTGATTGTTAGAGGTGATGTATAATTTTGGGGTTACGCTCTAAATTTTAGAATTGATTGATTTTAGTGATCACCAGACGTATAATCTTGCAGTTACTCACGCAAAGCTGCAGTTCAAAAAGTAGTTAGGTAGTTAAATTGTTAATAGTTTTAACCAAATGTATAATATGGGTGATAAAACGCTGAATATGTGTATACATTAAAGACCATCGGAATACCTGATAAAAACAATGTAGTTTCTTCTTTTTTTTTGTATACCTCGCCAATCACATCTGTTAACATGCAAATCAATGTTGGCTGCAGCATCTGTCGATGTGTCTGTTACCCGTACTTTGGAATACTTGGGGCTCAGTTGGTAAGCGGCTTGTATGTGCATGGCATGCAACATTTCCGCTTCGTCGAGTAAAGCAATCCAGCCAGCCGCCCGCCCACTAACACCAGCCTGGGTGGCAACGAACCCATCCACCCCACCTCCTTATTTTAGGATAGAACACATTTGCTTTAATCTACCCCGCAACCCGAACATCTGACGGCGTTTAGCAGTTAGCAAGGACATACGAAAATGTCAATAGTGAGTTGATGGAATGGATTCCCCAAGAAAATCGAGGATTTAAATTATAATATTTTAAATTTAATAAATAACAGCTTCTTGTAATTGGTAAAATAAATAGTTAAAAAAAAATAAAGCAAAATATTTTTCAAAACTTATTTCTGTCGCCTGTCTGATTTTCTGTCTGCGGCTGGCAAAAGTGAGGTCCTCCCACTTGCCTACATTCCGCATTTGCTGTCTTTTTCCCGCATTTTCCCCGCTTTTTCCTGTATGAGTGTGTGTGTGCAGCATGTAAATGAAGTCTCGGCCTGTCTATCTGTCTACACACATACTTTTACACAGAAATAAAATAGAATGCACAAAGATTTAAATATATTGTTGCCTACTTTTAGACACCTTTGCAAATGATTTTAAAACCGTTCGAAATTTTTTGTGATACTTTCGTCAGGCTATAAAATATAAAATCATTTTCAATCAAATTGATTTGAAGGCCCATTTTCTCGCTGTGCACACGTACGCTGTGAGCCGGGAATCGTTCGCTGCCTGATGTGTATTAATGCCGTGCGGGTGCCACATGCCAGATGGAAACAGTTCAATCATAATAAACTCCCAGTCAATTTTTAATGATACAAAAAGACAAATGTGCGCCCCCTTTCGCCGCCCATGTCACGCTTTGTGGGTCAAAGGCCGCGTAAAGCGATATAAATTGTTGCATATGTTTGGGCGCTGACTTAGACGCCTCGTTTATTTACATTTTCTTTGGGTTTTGGGTTTTCCCAGTAAGTGTGAAACCGTTTTTTGTCTGCTCGTTATGATGCCATTTGTTCAGCTTGCTTTATTTTACTTTTGTTTTTTATTTCGGCGGGAGTCTACTAAATGTTTTCCCGAGATGCAGGTTGTGTTAATTATCTTAACTTCTCCATTTGTTTTCCCGGTAAAAATGAAAAGCCAGAAGGTCAAGACTTGATATCTGTTGGCTGGGCATTATCAAATATTTTTATGACACCGAAACGATTCAATTAATCGCCGCCTGCCTGCTGCTGCTTATTTCAATTGGATCCATTTAATGTGGCCAGAAATGACTGGTTGTGATTTAAACGGGCTTCGACTGAGCGCTGAATTATTAATGACGTCGTCGGATTACGTCGGTTTACCCATCTACCCATATATCCCGACTTTTCCGCCTCTCGTCTGTATTTTGTTTGCGTTACAATAATTTTATGTGGCGCCCATAAAAATTTGTATTTCAGCTCGTTAGCCATGGCGTATACGCAACGCGAGGTGAATCGTGGATATATGTACATATATAAATAAAAGCCTACATAAAACTTTACGCCCAATTGATTTCGATTTCGTTTTAATGAATTTTGCGGGCTCAGCGGAATTTTGGGGCCAAGCCAGGTGGATGTCCTCCCTGCCCCTTCAAAAAAAAGAGGCTGTATCTTTCTTTTTTTCTCCATTTCGCATCAAGTAACTCCCGATGGTTTTTTTTCCACCTGGCGGTATCCAGTACGTATAGTTGGCTTGTAGGTGTTTATTTATGCCACTGCCTTGGCACAAATGTTCAATTAAAATTTCAATTATTACCTGGCAAACAGAAAGGTGAAAGGGAGAGCCAGCGATGCTAAAGAGAGATATTTTCGATACCCTAACTATATGGAATATTATCAAGAAAATTACACTTTAGTTTGTTAAGAAAAATTATATTTTTGGTCCTTAGAGCCGGATTTTTTAAATATTTGTTTTTGGCTTTAATTCTACCTTTCCATAATAAAACATATTTTCAACTGGTTTTAACAACCGATTTTAGCTTCATAGAAAGGGCATTTAATTCCCGATTTAAACATCGGTTTGTATTTCGGTTTGGTTACAAATTGGATTCGGTGGGTGGTCCATAAACGATGCCATCAATGCCGCAGAATTGCGGTTGTGAAAATGCGAGAGTAAAACTCTGGCACTCTGGGTAAACAATAAAATTAGACAAGCACCAACCGAAGGGCGAAAAGGGGCGGAAAGTCGGCTGAGTTGGCTAAATAATAAGTTGAAATTTCAGACCAATAATTAAAAAGCTTAAAGTTTTCCATTTTTCAAGTGCCTCGTGCCTGTAATAAGGATCAAGTGGGTTGAATATAGAATGGAAAGTGGGCGGCAAATCCCCGCACAAATTTTGGTCTGGAGTCGAGTTTGAGTTCGAGTTTCGAGTTCTCTCGTGTTTGTTTTCATTTTTATCTAAACAGTGTGGCTGGTTGGACCAACTTATTTAGTTACTGTTAACCGCATTTCATGTTAAAACCAATCAAATAAAGAAAATAAAGCTAGCGGGGAATATATATCTCTCTATATATATGTTGGTATATATATTATATATGTATTTATCTGGTATGCAGGCAGCGTGGAACTGTGAAAATGTGAAAATGTGCCACAAGCTGTCAGCAGGGTGCCCCAGCCACGCACCCCGCCGCCAGCCGCCCTCTCTTGTCCCCTCGGTGTTTCTCTATCGCG
This sequence comes from Drosophila mimetica, assembly GCA_037075245.1. Taxonomy (NCBI): domain Eukaryota; kingdom Metazoa; phylum Arthropoda; class Insecta; order Diptera; family Drosophilidae; genus Drosophila; species Drosophila mimetica. The sequence continues at coordinate 23,991,016 of JBAMCH010000005.1, read as the reverse complement.
GTAAGCTTTACGCTGGATATGGGCATTACAGGTGGGGCTACAAAAATATAGAATAATAATATATCGGCTTAGAAAAATATAAGCGGGCCTAAAAAAAATAATCATGTACTAGAATCGGATAGAAATAAATAAATGATATTAATGCTTATAGGATAAAAATTGTATTCACCCTAAACGTATCAATCAAACTAATAATTTAATGGAACCTTAAATATTTTACACAAATTAAATTGCGTTTTTTTCCTGAATGATGGTCAGAATCTCAAATATATCTAAAGCATATAAAATTCTATGTGTAAGTTCCCTTTGTCAAACAAATATTTGAAACAAACATAAAAAGGAGTATGAGGAATAAAGAAAATAAAATGATTTCCTTTGAATTTGCCTCCTACATAAACTAAAGTGCCACAACTTTGGTTAAACTACATATTTGATTTTGTTTCTTATTGTTTTTCTTTTTAATCTTCTCCTGCTGGCCGCAAGTGTGGATGCGTTTGACAAAAGCTGTTGGCCAAATGGCAAAACAAAACCTTCGGCAAAAGCCCGCATCTCTTTGCGGTTTGCCAGTCCGTCCATTCATTCATCCATCCGTTTGTCCATTTGTGTCGCCATCGCCATCGTCCCCTCACCAAGTTGAAGGTGTAGGTGTATATAGCCATATAGACCGAGCAACCGACCGATAAGCACTGGGGCCTTGGAGTTACTCACTCTTTGAAGAGCGCAAGCAAAGGCAGCGGCAGCGGCAGCAGCAACTGTGTATTTGCAACATCCAACTGTTATAATTGCATTTTAATTTGCAACAAATTCAATTTCAGTTGCAAACATTTAATGTAGTTGCTGCAATTGCTCTACATTCGTGTATCTGTGCGCAGCTTTGCGTTCTGTAAATACGTTTGCACACGGCGAAAATGGATTATTAATATGGATGAGAGAGAAAAGGTAATAAAATCCACATGCTGATTTTAATTAATGTTGTGTTAATATTGTGTACTTTAGATGTTACATTTACAAACGTGTGGTTATTTTTTTTGGATTTAGGTGGGGATTATCAACCTCATCAACCTCTTAGCGACATATGGAGATTTTCCGACTGTGATTGGCCTGCTTTTGATTTCTTGGGGAAATCTGCCGAGTTGATTTATGATTTGATGATTTATGGGGTCGGCATGCAAAGGAGTTGGCCAAATTGCACTGGTCAGAGGTCAAGGGGGTGGTGCAAGCGACTAGTCACAACATTGAACACATCAATAACAATAAGGCCAAAGCTAAGGCTAAAGCTAAAGCCAGAGCCTACGTGCACAGTCGGGTAAATCTAATTTGAAAGCAATTCGATTCGAGTCAACTCATCTCATCCACCCCACATGTATTCGCACTACTGTCCCTATCTACTCCATGCAGCATCAGCACACCCATCCGCTTTCAGCTGCTGCTCTGCTGCCGTCTGCTCTTGGCCCTGGCTTATTATTGATGGTAATGAAAATTTGATGATGGCCAACAGACTTTGTTGGGCGACTCCGTACTCCGTCGTCGTCTCCTTCTGCTTTTCTGGCCATGCTAATGATAATGACAATGACGATGATTGATTGATGTGTTCTTTTTGGTGTTTGGTGGTCGCTCGCTCTGCTTGCTGCTTGCTGCTGTTTCTTCTGCCTTTCCATCGCTTTTCCATGGCTTTTCCACACACTTTTCCCCTCACTTGGAAGGCAGTTAATTAGTGCGAACTGACTTGGCACCGCTGAAAATTCAAATGAAGCGTCAAATGGTTTTTCCTCCTCTTTCTCTCCTAAGAGCTCCCTTGGGTTCTGAGTGGTTCGGGTTGTGGGGGTTTTTGACTGGTTGGTTTGCACTTCTGTCAACAGCTAACCAGTTTGCCCTTTCAAGGCTGTCCCCCACCCCTCCCGTTGAAGGCAACTCTTCATGCATGTATTTATGAGGCAGATTCTTAATAACTCTTTCAACTTTTTGGGGCGCCAAAGGGTTCGCCACACGCCAACTCGCACACACATTGCCCCGAGTTCAAGTCAGAAATGTGGCAACAGGCTTGAGCAATTTTATTTGATTGTTTCCCAAATTAAGTTTCCCCAAAAAACAGGACCTTCGTTGAGTGTCTGAGTGAGTTTAAGTTGAAAGGTTGCCCAGCCTTGCCGCCTTTTTTTGTTTGTTTGGTTTTTTGTGTGTTTTGGTCTTGTTCACTTGGCCAAATAAATCTTTTCCCTTGGAAGCAACAAGTTATGATTTTTTTTCATAATTTCCAAAACGTTAATAGGGTACAAAAAAACCAGTATTTTACTTAAGCTTGGCTTTCTACCCTTCTATCTTATAAATGTATATATAAATTATATTGTATATTAGAAAAAACAATGGTCTCGAAAATACTGAGAAAAAACAAGATAGCTTTTAGCTTATATAATTCTCAAAAAAACAAAAAATCCTAAAGAATTCGCGTTTTTTTTTTTATACACCAGATTTCATTGAAAAGTGATATGAACTTTTGGAATAGGATCTTTAAAATAAATTGAAAATCCTAAAGAATTCACGTGTTATATTTTAGATACCAGATTTCATCACAAAGTGATATGAACTTTTGGCAGTAGATTATCATTAATCATTTGAATACCAAATTAATAGGGAATTTTAACAAATCGAATACGAAATCCCTTTTTTACCTGTGTAATTTTACTAGAAACCCCTTTGCTTCTTTGGTTTTCAGGCTTCCAAAATTGCCTTGTGATGGCGGCATGGTACGCATATTAATTGAAATTTTCGTGGACCAAGTCAAACAAAGTATCTAGTATCTTTGTCATGCGGCTGTATGGTTGTGTGTGTGTGTCTAATGGCTGCAACTTGTTGTCCTGTTTGTTTGACTCGCGGTTTTTGGCCAGCAACACAGTGTCGCGAAATGTCAGCTTTTGCGGTTGCTCGTTTTTAGTGCCTCCCGCCAAAATCGATAGTTGATTGAACTACAAACACAATGCACAAATGGCTTTAGTTTCTAAAATAATAATAATTTATAATAATTTTAATGCAAATGCAATTGCAGGTGCAATCTTTTGTCGTCTAAGCCCCGAAGAATGTGGGCAATTAGTTTTAATACTTGTCGCACAGCACGTGTCTATTATATTTATACAATCTGATGACATAATTTGATTTCTAAATATATTACGTTTTTGGCTTTCTAATGGTGGCCAAACTAAATTCCCATATCGGAACTTTAAAGTGTATCTGTAGCTGCTGCATGTGTCTCACTTTAATTGAGGCGTGCACCCTCTATGCTCTCGGCTTTTCCCATTGATGACTTCATTGCCATTCAAAAAAGGAATTCACCGGTCTCGAAATGCAAATGCAATTGTGGAATAATTTCATTTGTTTGCGCATCGGACTCTTGTGGTCAACAATTTCCAAGGAATTCAACAGATGGGAAAAACAGGTGTGAGCAGAAAGGCGAAAGTGGGTGGCGTTTTCTTAAAGTGGGCCATTGTGGTGGGGCCGTGATTAAATGCCAATGGCCAATCAGTGCATGCCATCAGACTTTAGCTATCTCCCATTTCTACATTCCCTTCGGCACCACGCATTCCCGTGCATTCATAGCCGCAGGATACGAGCAGGATTTGTCAAGGTATATCAGGAAATAGGCGATTATAAAGGGGTGGCAACGACCCCCAGAAAGGTGGCAAATCAGAAAGGAAACTTCTAAAATTCCTCGATAGTATCCTTTGGCATTTTCACACAAAAAAAAAATGTAAGTAAAACTGTTTACTCTTGATGGTTTAAAAAAAAAAGAAAAATAAATCTATCTATAGAAATACCCACGTTAATGTATTTTTTATCTTAAAAATATCACAAATACATATATCCCATATAAACCCTGACAATATTTTATTTATAGCGCACTTATTATTTCCTATATCATGGGTTTTACCCACAATTTAATGTGCCTTGGTTATTGTTCGGTTTTCGTGGCCACACAAACTTTGGTGAGTAAGCAAATTGTTTAAGATTGACAGGCTGACCCACCCACGACCACGCCCCCCGCCCGTTTCCATGTCCCATTGCCCATTGCCATTCCGACCACCGCCCCTAAGTGATTCCGAGTGGAAAAAGCGCCAGTGAAAGTGGCAGTGAAAGTGAAGTCCGGGCTAGCTTTCGTTTGCGATGTGATTTGAATGCCAAGTTTAATGAGAGCCAATCCTCGAATGCCGAATGCCGGACATCGAGTGTCCGGAATGGTTCTGCAAAAAAAAAAGCAAAAACAGGGAGGCGAGTGCTCAATAAGTTGCCATGATTCAGCTGTGGCCACAGCCTGCGAATGCTTACGAATGCCCCGGCCAAGGGCTCATCTTCTTAACGCCCCAGACCCAGACCCAGAACCAGAACCAGTCCCATTTCCAGCCAGCAAACCCCAGATATACAGATATATAACCCAGAACTCCCAACACAAACAGAGCGGGAAGAATAAGTGAGAAAAAAGAAGTGGGGGCCCTATTTGTTTATGGCAAGCCAAAAACACGAACTTATTTACTCGAATATTAAATTAGGGAAGTGTTTTCTTAGGAAAACGAAAATACTAAAGAATTCGCGTTTTATTTTTTTAAATACCAGATTTCATTGAAAAGTGATATAAACTTTTGGAATATGAGTTATCTTTAAAAGAAATTGCAAATCCTGAAGAATTCGCGTTATATATTTTAGATATTAGATTTCGTTAAAAAGTGATATGAACTTTTGGATTTGGAGTTATTTAAAAAGAATTTGCGCTTTAATCAAGATAACAAATTTATTTGAAAGGACAACGGAAACTTTTCGGTCCTGAAAATGTATTTCGGATCGCCTTTATCGCCCCGCATAAACGTGAGTTTATCTTTGGCTGGCGCCGGCATTTGCGCCTTGGTCTCGGGACAGGCCCAAACAATTTGTCGTTGTCCTGCGGACTTGGCAGTGGATCCTGTTGCTTTCCGCTGTCCTGTCAGCTGCTTTTCCCCCTCTCCCTTCTCCCCATTCCCCCGACCACGGATTGCCGTTGTTGTCCAACGGGAGCAATCGATTTTCCCGGGGCTTAAGTTGAGTAAAACTCAACCTTAAAAATGCGCTTAAGTTTTATTGTATTCCAATCTCATTAACTTCTTTTATTATTATTTGTGTTTTGCTTTCCTCTTCCTCTTTTGTTGTTTCTCTTTCGGATTTTTTTCGATTTTTTTTTGCCCAATTTACGCGTCTTCAACTTTGTTGCTTGGCCTGCGATTGACGTATGTAAGCCATATTATATATATATTTAGATATTGGGCTATGCTGTGTGTGCGTGCAAATAAAATGGCATAAAATAAAGCAATATCCTTCACTTATTTGACATTTCGGGCCTACATTAATGAGGCCCATCCCGTGTGGCTGGGGCCCAAAACTTTAGCTTGGGATGTGGATTGTGGATGAGGCGAATCCGGTGATTTAGGTTGGGGTTTTATACACTACACATACGATGGGGTTTTTTTGGCTGTTTAAGTTCAAGTGAAACTATATTAAAAGCACTTTCTTCTTGAATGTTTTAAATACCCCCTTTGACTAAGCCCCTGGGTGCCGATTTATTGGGACTTGGGAATGTGTTTCTTAGGTAGTGTGTGTATTATGATTAATGAACATTTTGTCCATGACCAACCAGAATGGAATGGAATTTAATCAGATTGTCATGAGTTTTGATTTGGGCTCGAAGGTCGGGAGGCTTTTAAAGCTGTATATCTGCTGCCAGGGATTATGTATGCCTTCTCCATATCATTCAATATGCACATACATATATGTGTGAATGCGTATGCGTGCCTTCCTTTTTCGTTCTGGTCCTGCTCAAAGTCCCTGACATCATTAATGTCACTGCTCTTCCTGCTCGGATCGGAAAACCCGGAGGTCAGGGGGCCTACATATTGTCAGTCGTGTCAGCTAACTGTTGACATACCCCACCACCGCCACCCAAAACCACCCGTTCCGAGTTCTCCTGTTTGCCTTTTGTTGCATTTTGCATGTTGTACTTCGATTTGCATAATCTTAATCTTTTGCACTCGCCAGGGATTTTGCAGGCAGCTACAGAGAAGACAACATTGAAATCAGAGGGAGATGGAGAAAACCAGAAAACACAAGGCACAGGCACAGAACAGAGACATGACAAAGGGGGACTACTGAATGCGATATCATCATCTATCTGGCTAAGCCCATTGAACATTGTCCGGGTTCCGACTTGGCTAACAGGGCTGCCCAACTTTCGTACACCTATGTACATACGTATCATGTTGCAGTTGAAATGCATTTTTGAAGATTTATCTCCCACAAATTAAGCATAGAAAATTCTAGTTTTAAAGTTTGGTAATATTAAATTCATAGTTTCATTTTTCCTGTGTAATAATGGCAATTTAAATGATATTATTTACTGTATTTTGACCTAATTCAAGATGTTTGAAGAGTGCATTCAATTTGAATACCTATTGAACCCTTAACTGGAGTCTTTCGCTTTCTGGAGTTTCATATATGAATGGAGTGGCATTTAGTCACAGGCCAAGTCCAAGTGGAAAGGACATCAAAGGCAGGGACTCCTGATGCCTGATGCTCGCTTCGATTGGCTGATGATGAGGTTTGTGTCTGGGAATGTGTATATGTGTGTGTGTGTGTTGGGCCCTGTGGGTTCTCAGCATATCGGTCTTGTTGCGATTGGAATCCCTTTAATTAATGTGGGCGGCCGGCAGATATGAAAGAGAAACATTACAAGCAGCAAAGGAGAATTAGCTGCAATCCAGAGCAGACAAAAGCTGCCGCCCACGCTTGTTCGACATTTAGACACGGCGGCGGCGTCGGCGTCGGCGGCCTCATTGTTTTCCTTTTTCCCTGTCTTTCCTCGATTTTCCCCTACAACCAACCAGCACCTACACCCACCACAGCGCCGCCACCCGATTTTCCACCGCCCTAGGGCTGCGATACGAATCCTCTTGGGTGCATTCGGAAATTTACTGAGCCATGCGCTTTGTTGGTTTTCAATCAAGAGTTTGTTTATCAATGTTTTGCTGGCAACAAAAGCTAATGGCTAATAACAAGCTGGCAGCAATAATCCCCGATCCGATCCCCCTGGAAATATGCTGCAATCATCGTGCATCGCAGGCAATGAACTTCATTGGAACCTCGGGAACCCCAATGCCAAGTCGATCCGAACGCGAGGCGCCTTAGCTGCACGGAGAAAAATCAATGAGATGCATCTATATGATGATAATGATGGTATAATATATTATTTCCGAACTTGTATTTTTTTTAGATTTTTTTGTCAATCCGTTCTGGGTGAATTTTGCTACTGACCCTTTTTATAGGGGGCATTTTATATTGATAAAGATTAAAAGGATTTTGGTCACTATCGAAAAAAAAAACAAACCCTACTTAATATTATTATAAACTCATTAAAAATAGATGTTCCCAAACTGTTTGACCTGCTTATTAGCGTTCTAGGGGTTTCTTTTCTTTCGGTGTGGCCAGCAATCAATTTTCGAAATGTGTTTCCTATTTTGTGGCACTTGGCACTGACCCAATCCCAATCCTGTGGAATCTGGAGCACAACTTTGTTGAAAGTTTTATGCAGCTCGTGGGAAAGTTGGCAGCGAATCGAGGGGCTGAACTGAAGGGAGTTTGCTTCTCCAAACTCACGCTAATTACTCAACTAAAGGGGAAACTTTGGTGATGGCATGAATAGTTGCAGTTTCAAATTGCATCTATGAGATACAAATGGTTGGTTGCATGCGAAAATTTAAAGGTCAAATGTATGTAGGCATGTTGTAGCCAACATTGTTGGCTGATTAAAATCAATGCCTGATTAATTTTATGGAAAGTGTGGGTAAATTGATAATTTAAGGTTATTTGAGCTTTGCAGAAATCCTTCAACATTTTAATGAGCATTTGAAACAACTGAAAGTAGATAATAAAACATTTTTAGTTAGTTTAAATTCACATTTCCATGTTCTGCAAATTTAATATTATTTAATAACAATTTAATTTATTCACTTATCCCTCAAGAGTAATAAAAAGTTCAAGTATATTTAATGGCTTTTTAAATCTCTTATTTGTTTGAAACATAAATACATAACTGATTTTAAATCGTAGGTATATTTCATATTATAATTCAAGCAAATTGTCGCATGACTTTCGAAATCCCACGGGAAAATCCTGATTTAATCACACCTGACTTGGAAACTTATATCCTGCGGAGATTTGTCTGGCAATCATTTATCTGTATCTTTAAACATCTCCTATTTTTCAAGTTCAACGTGCGCGCTGGCCATAAAAACCTCGGTAAATTACCATAAAGAAAAGTTGAAAAAAAGTTGGGACTAGAATGCGGGGGGGGGAATGCATAGAATGGAATAGGCCGTCGCCTGATCTGAAGCTATGTGTATACGGGGATGTATGTACTACATCAGTGAGGGAGAAAGGTACAGAGTGTTGGCACGCAGCTTTCAAATCACAGTGGCATTTTATAGCAGCACGCAACCACGCTCAAGTACACTTAAAAATAATACATTGATACGGAAATGTAAGGGAAAATATAAAATATTAATAATATTAAAGATAAATCTAAAGCTGTACTTATATAAACTGAATACGATGCAGAAAATTACAACAGTTATTCATCCATAAATGCATTCAAGAATAAATCATTTTTTTGAAGTGTGTCTACTTTTACACGCACAGCGACAGCAGCTGCGTTTAATGTCCTAGAATGTTTGAGAGAGTATGTGTGCCTGTGGGTGGGTGTTTATTTTTGGGGGAGGGGGTTGAATGGGAGGAATGTCGAAAAGTTTTTCGGTCTGCCAGGGAAACAATTCAATTAATTATTGTCAAATTAAATGTAAAAAATCAAAAGTTTCCCACGATGCTGTGCCATAATGTGATTAAACAGATCGTCTACGAAAATGGGAAAGGGGGGGCGCGCTGGTCGTGGGGGCGTGGCAAAGAGCCACATCCACCTGACGGAAGCGGAAGCAGCCGAGGAAGTCGTTGACATGTCGTCACTGTCACAAGTTGCCCAGGAAGCCAAGTAGACGAGAGAGCTGAGCTCTGGCAGCGCATTCATCATCGCTTACAAGTGCCACGCCCACACAGCCGCCGCCCCCGGGGCGTTCATCATCAGCGGCAACAGCAACAGCAACAACAACAGCAACATCCCAGCATCAACGTCAACTCTTCTGTCAACGCGACTGAGTCCTGTCAACAGTCTCAGCCAAAAGGCAACAGCCAACAGCAACAACAGGTGCGTGTGCACTGGGAGAAAATGAGTATACAATTAATACAGCGATAACGAAATGTACAACTTATACTTTATAAAACTAGGAATCACTACTAAGTGTTAAAAACCTAAAAAAATTTACAATATTTAATAGTATAAATTATAAAATAATTAAAATATTCATTAATATTTATATACCCGTAAAATATGGATAATCTTCTTTTATAACCGATTTAATTTTGGTTTCGAATTTGATTTGTTTTCAGTGTAGGATACCTGCCTTGTCAGCATCAAAATGTGGCCATGTTTTCATGTTGCTACATTGCTGTTGCACTCAACGAATTTTTTGACTTCAAGTTAAAAAGGGAAATATTTTAGAAAAGTCAACAGCTATAAGGTTTTTTCGTGGTTCCTTAAGTTGTTCAGGAAATCTGAAACTATTATTTCATATCTAATAGCAATGCATTTAGGGCAATACTGAAACCCATCCTTAACTTGAACTCATTCATATATCAAAATTTTGTTTAGATAAGAAACTTTGTTGATTAAAAAACTTCTTTACTTCAACAAGTATAACATCCTGAGATACCTTCAAAAACGATCACTGATTATTACAGCCGAGTAAGCACTTAACCCCTGATTCGATTAACCCAAGGAGTAGCACCTCGGATTTCTTGAGTGTGCTTATTGGCTTGATTGCTCGGTGGTTCGGTGGATGCAGTCGGGGAGTCATAGCATCGATCTAATCCCTCACTTAGGCTCTATTAGCGCTAATAACTTGATGTAGTTAGACACACGGTGGTGCCAAGTGGGTGGCTGAGTGGCTGGGTGGTTAGTGGTGCACACATGCCATTTGCATGCCAGCTAAAAGGGGGAAGGGGGGTTTGGTGAAAGGTGAAAGTTCGAAAGCCATACACGCATGTTGGGGGCTCTTTGCCTCCCAGGCCTTTGTCCACTGTTATTCGAGTGAGTGAGTGTGCTGGATGACAGTTGAAAACGGCTATTTAGGGGGGGATGTGGATGTGGATGTTGCTTTAGCTTACTCGCCTTTAATTATCTGGCTAATTTGATGAATGAAAGACAGGCATTTCAAGCCAAACAAAAGGAAGTTGACAGAAAGCAGCATGGATTATATTTGCATATTGATTGGAAATTGTCATTAAATGTAGATATTTGGATTGGGATATTTGTGGTTCTGTAAATAGCTTTAGAAGGCATTTTATTAATTCGATTTTTCATTCTTTAATCCTTTAAAATATATTTTAGATATTTGGTTAATTTTAGATCTAATAAAACTTTTGAAATCACCGCTCTCTTAATTAAAATCTGATTATAAAAGTCTGTATTCCAACCAAGAATCACTGAAGTCCTTAATTGATTTAAACCAAAATGTGTATTTAAGGTTTAATTACGGGTCTTTCCAACCGGTTTTCCTTTGTTGAGCTAGCAGCTCGCCCACAATTGATTGGGGCACTTACAACATTGCTTGTGTTCCCCGCCGGACTTTGAAGTTTATGTAAAGGGTGTGTGTGTTTCTTTTTTTTTTGTTTCTACTGGTTTTCCGGGAGAAATTGTTGAAGGTATGATGGTATGGTATGGTGTGGGCAGCGGCAGGGGACTTCAAACATCCCGCCATTTGTTGGTCCCGTCGAAAAAGTTTTGTGGCAGCGTGTTGCCTGGGGCATACTTTGCCAAATTGTTTTGGACCCAGAATGTTTGCCTTTCCTTTTCGCCTTTCTTGCACTTTTTTCCTCGGTTCCATTCTCTTTTCGGAGCTGTTCTTATCGGTGGTGCTGCAACTACTTTTGGAGCTGCATTTGAAACTGTCTACTGACTGCTTACTGCTTACCATTTATCAAAGCACACGCGGCGTATGATTAATGCGAGCTGTGGCACTGAGAGAAATAATATTGCACTAGATGGCGCGACATCTTTATTATGTCTTTAAGAATTTCATTTCCATATTAGTAATAAAATTTGAACTTGGGAAAGAAGGTTATCAAATGTATGGATATCTTCTTTTGATATTATAAAATCTATCTATTTATTTTCCTTTAATTTATTTTATGTGCAGGGTGCGGAGTTCGTTTTGGCAATTAGATTGCATTGCGTGCCGCTAGTGGATGGAGGGATGGAAGGATGTCCTGGCATCAATCACGAACAACGCGGCGTATGCGTGATGCTAATAACATGCAATAAATTATTGGAGGGCGTGCGATGCTGGCGACAGCGATTTGTATGCACAGGGAAATCAAATCCCTTTAGGGATTTAGCGTCACCTCCTCGTCCTCAGCGTCCTCGGTGTCTGTCTGACCCCATTGATTCGCCATTACTCACCTGGCCAGGGGAAATCAGAGGGTACACAGCCTGTGCACAGGATATAGGGGATTTATTGGATGCGAGGGCTGGCTGTGCCAGGATATATGCACAGGATATACGGAGGATATCATTAAGGACAGCACGAGTGGCTGCCTAATTACACATTAGCATTTAGTCCCCGGCACTTTGGTATTTGGCGATTGTCGTCAATGCCATTCACTCACAATTGATGGCCCTTACACTGGGAAAAAAACACTTCTTCTTAAAGAAAGTGAATTAAATTTAAAGCCAAATAGGCTATTCTTTTATATTTTTTATATATTTTATATCTCTGTGAGTATATGAATTAATTAACTCGTTTAAATTTCCCATTTCTAAAGGTTTATTAATTTTTTTCTTGTGGGTAACCAAAAACCCGTACCCGTACACCCTGCCCCTTGTTACATGTTCCCTGTTCTCTGCTCAATGTTCGATATGTTCGATGATGGCCACCCAAGAACGTTAAGTCTACAAATGGGAAACAATTTCGCCTTTAGGGCGTACTTATGCGATGTGAAGCTGTGGACATCCCCCGCAGCTCAGGAAGACACACACTGATATTACATTGGGTCCGAGTGAGGGACCTTGAAATTCAAGTTAATAAATAATACTTGTGAAGGAGTTTATCATTAAATGGTGAAGCTGTGTGTAATTGAAATGGCAACTATCCCAAGGGGTGATTTTATTTTTAATGGTTTTGTTAATAGACCTACTTGTGTACCTACACATAACTGGGACTATTCTAATTACACAGTCTACAAATTATTGCCCCACGTTTTAGTTTAAGCCCTCGAGTTTTACCTTTTATTTCGTGAATTTATGGACAGCGGCTTTAGTGCTATTATCTCAATCGCCATTGAGCATGTAAACTGTGCACTCAATGCTTTCCATTTTCTTCCCTTTCGCTCCTTTTTGCCGCCTGAGTGGCGTAAAATAGTGCTTTTTCGGCCCACTGTGCACAATGGGCTCCAGACGGGACACTTTCGGGCCTTCAAGCGGTGCTTAGCGTCCTTCGTCCTCCGCATTTCGTATCTCGTGTCCTGGTATTCTGCTACTTGGCTTGCAGCATGGCCAAAATAAAAGCCTCATCGTGCTACTCGAAATAACGTACCACCATCACCCACCACCCACCTTTTGGAAACTGCCGGAAATGGCTTGTTTGTACGCACACACACACACACGCGCGCAGACAGACACACCTGGGAGGAAACACTTACACTTACGCACACATGGCTCACTCGACAGCGGGGCGTGGCCAGCGCCTTTTTGTTTTTTACCTTTTTCCCCCAAATAGTCGGATTTTTTTTGCCGCCTTTTTGTCTGGCTGATGTACTTTTTGATGCCCTGCTAAATGTGGCTTAAACCGAAACATATATAGTTTATATATAAACGTTAGCATTAGGTCTAGTTAAAAAAAAGACTTCCGAGCTTTTTCATTTTTAGAAACAGAGTCCCAAAGTTCCATTAAAGGAAATATATTTATAAAGACACAAACATTTTAAAATATTTAAATATGTATATTAATTTTTTTTTAATATTTTTAATATATTTAAATTTTAAATTTTAAATATATATATAAATTTTAAATATATTTAAATATAGTAAAATTTCTTAAAATATTTTTTAAATGTTTATTAAACTTACTATGTGAAAATAATTCCCGTTAAATATATATTCCAAAGACACAAAAGTTTATAAATATTTCCGCGAGTGTGTGGTTTTTCTTCTCGCTTTTCCCCAATCCCCACATCTAAGAATCCACTCTCATATAGGCTTTTCCAGGACTAGAGACACGTGTCCAGTTTAACCGTGTTTTCTCCTTTCGCTGAGCTACGCAGTTTAGCGCCCCCAACTTTGCCCAAATCGCTTTATTATCAACACCTGTAAGAGATAGCGATAAAAAAGAGACAGAGACGAAGAGAGCGAGTTGATGCTGGCCAGGTGATATGGGATTTACTTTCCCTTTTGGGGGGGGGCCCAATTTTGGTATTTGGCATGCCTCTCCCCTCGAAGATTTGCATTGATATGTTTGCACAGTGCTCCATGCATTTTTTTTCTCCCTTTTTTCGAGTGTATGCTTGGAGATCCTTTGTTTGCATAATTCTCATGCGCATTTCCACGCGCCTAAAAAACGCAAATTGCACGCAGTCAAACAAACAAACAAAAAATTGGAATTTCCAATCCTCAGTTCCGACCGAAAATGCCCGCCTTTTAACCACCCACCAACCCACCATCTTTTATCATTTACATTTAGAGACCGCGAAAGGGGGGGCTTTCAATTTTCGAGTGTCATATTTATTTAGCGTCTCTCGCTCACGACAAATCCAATCCCCCGCTTTGCTATCCCCCCCCCCCCCCCCCAAAAGGAAGCGAGGAAAACAAATCCAAGCTGATGCCACAAACGACTTTGGAATGTAAAAAGGCAATTGAGCGAATTCTACAGGAAGGGGGCGGCGATGGCGATATAAAGTAGGCAATTAACTAAAAGACAATTGAGGCAATTGGCAATAATTGAAATTGGTGGGCAGGACAATTAGCTTGACCGAAGCAGAATATCTTGGCTAAATCCAAAGCTAAGAAATGTCCACCTTAAATAAAACCACTTGAAAATAGCTGGGGTCTCATTTAAGGTTTAATAATTGTTTATCTTACAAATAAATACTCTGGAAATTTCTACCTTGTTTAATATCAATAAAAAATACGATATTATTAATGTCAAATCTATGATTCAAACATATCAACCTGATATTATATTATATCATTTATTTTATTTAAAAATATTAAGTGTAGTATTTTTTTGAATAAATAAAAAATAAGATATAAATAATCTTTATTCGTATCAAAACGATAAGATTAAATTTCAATCTGATCTTTGGTAATCTTTTTTCTGTCCATACACGCACATCGAACATAATTACCGACACAAGAAAAGCCCAAAAAAAGTTCTCCACGAACGATATGTATTTACAAAAGTTGCAATACCCGTGGGGGGTTGTTGTTCAAGGTTTAAGGTAAATCCCCCGACTCCACCGATTGCGCCTCATTACACTGTTAATTGAGAGTAATTGTGTTTCAAAGTGATTTTGTGACCCCGGCCAAGAAGTTTTCAAATCGATATAAAGATAATCACACCTGTACACACGATATGTTTTTGGGTGTTGGGTCGTCCAAAAGAGCAGGACAAAGGAAAAGGTCTCGGGGATTTATGGCGGTAACTTCATTGAGCAGGAAACGCAGGAAAGTCGTAAAACAGGCGCGGGCGGCAGCAACCCAAACTTAAAGATACAATTTGGGATTAGGCTCTCAAAGGTTTTCCTCCTTCCTCTTCTTCTTGTTTTATGTGGGTTAAAGAGGGAACTTCAACCTTTTCGCTGCCCGGGAGAAACCAGACTCTCCTGTTTGATTTGCATTCTGTTTATTCTTGCACTGGATACACCTGCACTTGCAAAAAAAAAAAAAACGAAGAAAAAAAATCAGAAAACCACCTTCTCTGCACTCGAGAGCGGCAATAAAAAATTTTGTGTTGGCGCCAGGGAGTTTTTCACCCGCTGGCTTTTCCTTCCCTCGGCCATTTATATTTTTATTTGGCTTGTGACCCAATGACTTGGTCCTCGCTCTTATTTTCGGCTTGGCCCAGACTCGCTGGCGTCGACTTTCAGTTCGTTGCACTTTTGTGCCCCAGTAATCGTTGCTTCGATTGCTCTCTGTATTTCTGTATTTTTTTCGTACGAAGGATAGGACATCTGTCGCCAGTCAAACAAGCCGTTTTTGTATTTTCCAGCTGCGAATTAAGATGCATTTGAGCCACGAGAAAGGAGAGTGCAGAGTAGAGAAAGGAGAAAGGAGGGGAAAGCACATGGGAGTGGGCGCCAAAAACACCCACATATTCCCACATAAATTATGCGGCATTTCCCCTTCGCAAATAAATTCAGCATAAACTTATTCAGCGCAAGTTTATGCGGCGTCTTCAAAAAGCTTGATTATTTAAACTTAAGCTTCAGTTGTTGGTAGTTGTCGCTGCTTAAAACGCAAGCTTTGTAAGCTGAAAAACGGCGAAAACTTGAAGCAGTGATCTATATTAAAGCTACTTTTAAGAAATAAATTTTTTCACCTAAAATGAATCATTATTTTATTCGAACCTAAGGAAATATTGACCCCACTATGGAATGTCATACCTTGCTGAACTCGTAGTGAAATTTCCAATCCATTGGCATTCATACTAGAATACTTTAATTTTTGACCATTTTTCGCTAAAAATCATGATGTAACCCTTTATAAAAAATGTTAAAATTTGCCGAAATTTTATTTTTTCTAAATCAAGATTGTTGTCTGTTCAAAACAGTTCGTATTTTTTATGTGGGACCCTTTTTGGCAAAGTTACAGTAAAAAATCTTAAAAAAAAATCAAATTTTTACCAAAAAACAAATCCAGGTTTTTACCCAAAAAAATGAGTATTTTGGTCGAAACAGTTGAGATTAGGATCCAAGTATGGAGTGCCATACCTGGCTGAACACGTAGTCAAATTTCCAATCTTTTGGCATTTAAACTAGAAAACTTTAATTTTGGACAATTTTTTGCGAAAAATCATAATGTAACCCCTAATAAAAAATGCAAAAATCCATCAAAATATTAATTTTCTATAAATCAGCCAAAAATAACCATAAAGCAACAAAAATTAGTTTATTAGCTTATTAGCTGTCCATAACAGTGCGTCTTTTCGGTTTTGGACCATTTTTGGCCAAGTTATAGCAAAAAATCGCAAAGAAAAAAAAACCCCAGAACCCGATGATCTGATCAAGAAAATCTGTACTTTAACTGAAACAATGGAATGTAGAAGGTTATACCTTGTTGATTCCCAAATTTAATCATTGCAATTTACATTTCGTACTTTTTTTGGCCAAAATTCTGGCCAAAAATGATCTTTCATATACAATATGGGGGTTCGCTGACTCTTACCATTTTTCCCATCCAGTGACAGCTAATTACCGGTAGTTAGCAGTTATTTGTTTGGCTCCCACATTGTGGCGACTGGTTATATAATTCCACAGATGAGCACCCACATTTGTATATATATGTATATATAGAAATAACTCCATATGGGTGTCCTAAACCTGCAGACTCACGTTTGCCGGCGAGACAGGTTGGAGTTGCCCCATTAGCCGAGAGTTTCTTTTGGATGAAGCAATAGACTCGCCGAAGAAGTGTGCCTGTGCCCCACTGGATTCGCTGCTGGATTGAGGCTTTTGGAACCACCAAAGGCACCAAAAAGACAACGCTGAACCCACTGAACCCGCTGGATATGTGTGGATATGCTGCGATTGCAATGGCAATGCGGTGTCATCATCGTGGTAACTCGGCAAAAATACACAAAAATACCAGGCATAATTCGCAGAGCATGATTTCACGTGCTTATCTGTATATGGGCATCATTTGAAGCATAAATTTCATGGAATTATGCAAAGCATGCGACTAGTATTTCAATGGTCCACGGGATATCTTATCCTATTTATTTATTTGAATAAATGAAAAATTGTCATTTATGGAATGTGCAAATATTGAGCAAAGTAGACCATGGTTCTATATTTTGTATTTTCTACTTTCTAAATATTTATTTAAGCATATTTAATAGATTTTTCCCATGTACACACATATACACGTGCAAACGCCATTCGCCGGTTTCGTTTGATTAGAGCGCCAAAACAAATTAATGACGCAAATTGGGCAAACAAAAAAGGTGAAAAAATAGGCAGCATAATAGAAGGCAAGGAACACGAGACCGAAAAAGCCATAACCACTTGGCTAGACCAAAAAAAATGCAGTCTGTCGAGCGCCATTTGTGGCTTAGTCAGCGATCTCCGGGGGGAATTTGAGTTCGGAACCTAATAGATTTGCATGCGATCAGGCCAATTGCACTGTGGTGAGAAGCTTTGGCATAAAAGTACCGAAAAGCACACACAAAAAACTCCAATGAAATATCGATGACAGTCAGGCGATGGATTTTAAAACCATTTTACACACAGCTAAAAAGTACTTTCTCTTTGCAGTAAATTTTTAGTTAATAAATTTTGTATTTTTACTTTTAAACACAACTTTTTCAATTTCTATTTAATTTTAAATATATTAAAAAATATTTAAATATTTTCTTTGTAATAGGACTTTCTAGAATTGGTTTTTCTTTTGTAATATGATTTTACTAATATACCATATCAGATTATCAAATATCCCAAAACCAGTGTGCGGAAACTGAGTTTTTGGGTAATTGCATTTCATCCATTCAAGCATTGTTCACTAAAAAACTCATTGCAACAGGTTCTCGCTCTCGAGACTTTTAATTATTTCCATATTTCCACAATTTCGTATTTGATTTCTCCCCTATGAATTTATATCCCTCGGTTAGTTTATTTATTGTCAAGGGTCTTCGAGTGCACAGTGGGCGCACTTTTAATTGCTTTGACAGCCATTCACTTTTTTGGCGGCCGAGGATCCTTTTGCAATCGCACTTCCCACCACCTGATTGCCCAAGAATATGTGCCTGCATAGAGACTCTGGCTATATGGTTTTGCCTCACTACATCTCATATCTAGTGGTGTCTCCTTGGCAAACACAACTTAATTAAGCTGCCTTGTTGTGGCCGCTGGCAATTGCTTAATTTGCATTTGCCTCTCGCAGAATGGCATGCGCTTCAGCATCCAGTTTTCGGATGCCCAGACACCTAGATGGATGGATATGCAAACAAAGAGATGGATGACCAGACTCTAGACGTTATATAACTCGCAAAAAAAATCTATACAAATTCTACCAATGCTTCTTAACTAAATAAAAAACTAAAATCTTCTTTAAAAAATTCTTTCTGTAAATGAAAAAATATATTTAAACGTTAAAATAATAATAGTTGCAGTTAATTGTCCATGGTCAGTTTTATTATGGTTCTATTTTGTAAACAAATTTCTCGTTGTGTAGAAGAATGGACGGTCGTGTTTTAGAAGGCAGACGATGTTTGGCACTCGACGATTTTCTGATGGAATTCTAATTGAATTTTCACAGTTTTAAGTGAGCAACACTGACAGTCACTTTCTGGTAATTATATTTATATTATATTAATATATTTCCCAACATTTCCAACTAAGTTGGCCATTTTCTAGAGACTTGGATTCAATGATTTTGTCAAATTTTTTCAATCACATTGCCCTGTTGAAACTGTCAGTACGTGGACTTTCCTGCTACCAGGCAGATGGCAAAAAATCAGAAGTGAAATCGTCTGTGAACACACAAAAACACACAGAAAAAATCTCGGAAAAAAATTACACCAAAAATCTTTACAAAATTTTTCCGATTCGTTCTCTCGATGAAACCAAAATTTTTCTTTTCGGCCGAACTCTTAAGATAGTGAGACAAAGAAAACGGTGTGTCGAGTGTGTGCCGAACTCAAAGCGCGATTAACTAATTGGTGAGTTAAGAAGGTGGTTAAGGGAATATACAGGCATTGGTTTCAAGGAGGTCTATAGTATACCTCCATATAAGCAATGCCTACAAATATTTCGTGGCTGTCGATTCTTTGGACGGGTTCTTCAGGATTTTCTCATCATTAACTCCACAATTTAATGGATTTTTTTGACTGACATTGAACTCCCAGCCTACTTGGGCTTATAGAAAATAAATTCCTTTTGGATTTTAGGTAGAACGTATATGTTAGTTTATGCTTAAGAAACACCAAATCAATTTAAAAACCCTTCAATGTTAATTAAAAAGTTAATAGTATATGTTTTTATAGAATGAATTTAAGTTTTTGGAGCTCTCTTCCCTAAATTAATTTCCAATGGGTTATATTTTTTCAGCTGCCTGGGGATAATATGTGCTCCTTTGGCTCGACGCTAACCATTTGATCGAAGGCGATTTGCAGAGGAGTGTCCCCCTCCCCCGAGTTGTTTGTCCCAGGATCTAGATTGTCCAGATAGTTCGCAGATCGCAGAGAAGTCCGGAACTAACCCCTCGCAGACATGGGCAAGAAAGGCAAAGGCAAAGGCAAGGGAAAGAAGGGCAAGAAGCCCGCTGCGGTGGTGGCCCCCGTTGAGGCACCACCATGTCCGCCGTGTCCGGAACCGCCGAAGCAGATGCAGCCCCTGGACGCTTGTCCAGAGTCCAGCGGACCCCACGATGTCCTCCGGGCCCAGCCGAATCATTATCCGGCGCTACTTCGCATTCCGGAAACGATGGCGGTGGTGGGTTCGGAGAATGGATGCTACGACAGCATCTGCAAGCTGTTGCGGGCCGGTTTCCGGTGTGCCGAGCGGGTTTTCGTGATGGCACCATGGGGCAACTATGTGGTCTTTCGGTATCACAACAATAACGACTTTATCTACTTCCTGTTCGATGGATGCACCTGCGATGTGAATAGGTTCCGTTACTTGGATCTTAGCTGCGGAACCGCCGGTTTCCTGTTCTTCGATAACATGCACGACGTCATCAGCTACATTATCCAGTCGCGAAAGACCCGTCTCTATCTGGAGAATCTCAATAAAATCGCCATCGATCAGATTGTGGAGGAGTATGGCGCTGTTACCTACACCCAAAAGGCCAAGTGCATGCGGTTTGCTTGAGTGTGGGCCATCACTTATTAATGACTTTAAAGAAGATGGAAGAGAGAAGCCCCGAAAGACAAGAACGAATTGAGAACTGGACATCACCCTGCTTTGTCAGCACAAAACTTTGGCACAAATAAATTAATAACTTTAATATCAGTCGGAAAATACTTGGGGTGTATTTTTATTTTAGGGGAAAGATTATTCGATGTTTTTACTGGACCAAAAAGAGAGAGGGAGAGAAGTAAAGTAACAAATCGACGATGCCTCCGTACATTTTCTTGTTCCTCGTTACACCTTATTGACTGGACACCCGGCTTTTCCAGCACAAATAAATAAATAAATACATAATTTTATCAGTCCCGGAATACTATGGGTATTTTTTTATTTTCGGGAAGTTTCGATTTTTTTTATTAGTTAACAAGTGAACTTTAATATAGCTTTTATGCGCTGAACATCGGGTTAACCTACATCAAATTTCTGCTGATTATCCTAAATTTTTTCATTTTCCAAAAGATTGATTGGTTTTTGATTGGTAAAGCTGCCGTACACTCCTGGGCAATTAGGGTTTAACTTCTGGGGACAGAGCACTCCACTTGGCCAGCCATGCCGAATGAAGATTGGGCAAGAGGCGAAAGAGCTCAGAGCGCAAACAAATTAAACGGACTCTTGACCACGATTGTTATCTAGATGGCTGCGCATTCGCTGAAGCATGGAAACGAAGACTGCGATCTGCGGACTGGAAACTCTGGGGGAATTCGGGCAGTTTCTACGGGGGATTTCTACGAGAGTCGGCGAAATTGTAAGAAATCCATCACACGACGCACCCAATTTCCATAGCCCGAGTAGTCCAGGTCCCATTGCTCTTCTTCAACATCGTTCATCTCCGGCAAATCCACAATCTTTTCGTTCTCATCGCTCGGTGTGTATGGAGCGTTATCATCATCAGACAACAGGAAGCGATTTAGAGCCGGATCATCCGGATCTTCCGGCTCTTCTATAGGTTCATCCATAAAGCTCCGAGTTTCGTCGTACATCATCAAGACACCAGGTCTTTGGTACTCCTCACCGTCCAAGATGTACAACTTGCGTAGTCCAGTCACATCCTCGGCGCACTAAGTTAGGATAGGTGATTTTACAAGTATATCATATCTAAAATGTGATAAGACTTTCTCCGTTTCTTACCAGGATCAATGGTGTATCAATCGGTGGCTCTATTACTTCCAACTCTTGCTCTTTCTTTTCCTGTTCCATTCGCAGCCTTCTTTCTTCCCGGGCAATTTCCTGTTCCATTCGCAGCCTTCTTTCTTCCCGGGCAATTTCCTCTTCCATCTTCATCTTCTGTTGGTGCAGGCGCTGCATCTTATCCATATACTCGCAAAAAGTAGTTGCCTCCTTATTATCCGAGTTCTGGATAGCCTCTGTCCGAAAATTTCTCTCTATCCTTCGAGCTTGGCGACGCAATCGATTCCGCTGGCGAGGATTGTTCGCTACTTTGTTGGCTCCACTCCGGATTCCTCTCACAAAATTCAATGTGTGCAAAAAGCTGAACTCTCGCCAACGGAAAAGGGACATGGCAAATAGGTATAGCGATGGATAATGATACGGGTTTCGCCTTGATTGGTCCAAAAATTTTACACTTTACACTGTTTTAAATTTACAGAAATTTTCTATTGCTAAAAAAAAAAAAGTTACACAAGTTAAGACGTTGAGCCCGAATGAGTTGACAGCGCACACTGACTGCTGATTTATTTTAAAACGCAGAGAGTTCACAGTTCAGGGACGAAAAGTTCGACATTCACACAAATAATAATATCTCTATCTCCATTAGCTGGCAAAACCTTGCAGTTCATCCCCACATCTCAACAAGTATCTCTAGATATCTGCATTTGCATCTGTTACTAGGACTTCACTGGAAGAAAATACGTAAGGCAGCTTAAAAGAGCTACAAACCATTGTAAAAAAATATCTGATAACATACTATAAGATCCATCGACAGAAAACAACGGTTTATCATAGAAATCGAATAAAAATCGAAAATCCTAAATAATCGGTACAATAGTCCAATAAATCTGCTCATTTTTCATTGTGTACCTGCAGTTGTATCTATATCTCTGGCCTCTCCGGCGATGCAAGAACAGCCTTGAATCGGTTAAAGTGTATAGTGTATGTAGTAGTGTTTTTTTTCTGGGACAGGGACAGGGACAGCAGATGGCTGCTGCGTTATGTAAAACCTTAATAAATAATTATCCAAAAGCGAATGCCGAACGAGCGATCGAGCGAGCGAACAGGCGAACTCGCATTTGGGCTAATAAACAAGCTGGCACACAACTGGCAACCGTATTGAGCATTTGGAGCAACCGTGTTCAATGTCTCTAGCAGATCGCAGAGACCCCAGATTAGACAGATGAAATCCAAGCCGAAGTGCTCAAGTAGATCAGCCCCATCAGTAACAGAGAAAAAAAAAATCCGAAAAACATCGCCAGCACTGGTAAAAAATGTATTTAATTTTCTAAAAAAAATAACTGTAGATCATAGAACCCCTATATTAACTACCCCCAGATTTTTGTATAGCAAAGTAATAATATAGAAATCAAAGTGTGCCCTGACAATAGATTCAATGTCGTATGTAGTGTGTTCGAAATATTTACCCGAAACATCTGATATAATGAAAATGGAGCTGGAAATGAAGGATTTCAAGCCGCGTGCCCAATGGGAAACCAATGTGGATGCTCAGAGCCGACTTCTGGATGCCCAGGCCCAAGTGGACGAGGTGGTGGGGATAATGAGGGTGAATGTGGAGAAGGTCCTGGAACGCGATCAGGCGCTATCGGAACTCTCCGAACGAGCTGACAAACTGGAACTGGGTGCCTCCCAATTCGTTCGGCAATCGGGAAGATTGAAACGCAAACACTGCTGGGCCAATATAAAGATGATGGCAATTCTGGGCATAATAGCCATAATCTTACTTGGAATTTTGCTGGTCTACATTTGGCCAACTGGCAGTGGTGAGGGATCAAAAGTCACCACCGAAGGACCACAGAAGTAAGGGGTGCTGCTGAAGGAATATAAAATAAGGAGAGGATTATATTTTTTTCGAGATTTAAAATACACAAACATATTTTACACTACACTATATATCAGACTAGCATTTTCTTCCCGTTTAAAATGAACATTATTTTATAGTAATATACTTTAGAAATTATCAGTTTTTTTTTCTCTGTACAATGGTGCATGGCTGTGGAAGCAATTGATTTCGAGTTGAGCTCGTTAATTAAAACAACAATCACTGCACACACAGAAGACAGAATACAGAAGACTGCAGACAGAAGACCAAATACCAGAGACCCCAGAAGACTGAAGACCCCGCAGACAGGCGGTACTTGTGGGCTAGTGGAGAGAACTCGATTGTGATATTTAAATTAGAATTCAAGATGCGTGGGCACTGCAGCAGCACTGCAAAAATGCCTGTTAATTGCAGTCATTTACCGCACTGCCGAAAATCTTTATGACCGCCATCAAATGCAAATTTGTTTCGGATCGGTTGCAGATTTTTATAGCTTCGTTCTGTTCTGGCAATGAAATGGAATCCAAATCGAAAACCACTTGATTTAGATGGAGAGATACGACTGACATGCGCACGAATAACTTGATTATGGGTTAACTAGAGGCAATCAGCGATCTGTTCTTTCGAGATCCAAGATGAAGAACTGGTTGTGTTTTGGATTTGAAAATGCATTTATGGATTGATTCTTGTAATCTTCTAAGGGATTGGTAAGTAGGGCCATCATATATTACTTTTAAAAAAAAAATATTTAAAATCAAATCTAGTTATTTTCCTAGCTTAAAGTAAAGATTTTACCTTATAGATAGCCCAGCAAATTAAGCTTTTCTTTTTGGCTTTTTCCCAAGCCCACTTGGCAGACTTGGCCAAGGCAAAACGGAAGTTCATTAGGCTTTGTTTCTGCAAACGATCATCGGATGAGATGAGATGAGCTAAGATGAGCTGTCGTAATGCGCTAATTAAGCATTAAAATTCGTGGCTGGCTCTCATGCCGATAAAGAGACTCGCACAATAAAATGGCAAATATTTACGCAGAGACAACGGAGAGACATTGAAATGCAAACAACAAAAAAGCTGTCAGCAAACAACAAACAAATGCTGCTGCTGCTGTTGCAAAAAGAAAAAACACAAAAAAAAAATACGAAAATTATTCAGCAGCATATTGTTACAAATCGCGATAAGCGGTGGTCCAAATACAAAAAAAATATCACGACGATTGGATGGCGACAGAGTTGCGCCGCTAAAATATGAAGAGCAACATTGCCGCTAGCAACAAGCAACATGCAACAAGCAGCTGTTGTTGCAGTTGCACTCCAAGAAAATACTTGTCTTCAAGTGCTCCTGTTGCAGGAACATGAGTCAGGGGACGTACACTGTAAAAATTCCGATTTAATGTTAGAAAAGAATAATTTAAAAAATTCAACAACTTTCGGAGTTTCAGTAATTTTCATTACGTTAATTTAAATGAAAAATATTTAAAAATTTTTTTTAAATATAGATATATTTAAAATAACCTACTTTAATTTTTGAGTGTCGTTTGATGTCTCGACTACAATGATTTGCAATTGTTTGCATTTCTCGTTATGCAAATTTATGCAGCAGTCATCATCATCATCATTTTCGTCCTTGACATGTGACAGCGAAAGATATATCCTCTGGATCGAGGAATATAAACATAAATATAAATATATCCACATATATACTATGGGGATTGTTCAGTCAATCCGTCAGTCAATCAATCAGCGCAAAGGTGTCGCTTGGCATGCATAATAATAAATAATAAACGATTGAACACGATTACGCCAGAGCCAGACGCTGAAATTCTTGGCTCGAATGCCCAATTTTGCCATGGAACTCAGGGGTTTTTCTACCCTTTTATTTCACTTGGCGTTTTTGATTATTCCCCTGAACTGAACGCTGCGTTGGCGTTGCGCATAATTTGTCTGCGAATTTTGCGAATTTGCGAGCTTGGAGCTCAGATTTTTGGCGCAGTTCACTTGAGTCTTAGCCTCAGTAGTCTCAGTCTCGCTTCGTTTCCTCACTTGAAAATCTGTGTGTGTGGCTGCTGGAAAAAAGAGAGAAGCAAATTGCTTCCTTATTTGTGTGTAGCATACGATCCGCGTCGAGACTTCAACATCGAGACTTCGGCCACATGCCACATGAGTGTGTTTAAATGGGAAACAAATTGAAACCAATCGACCGACGACGCCAACACACATATTCCTCGATTCCCCAACTCCTCGGGAGACAGTGGCTCCGGGAAGTGTGCGGACAGCGCACAGTCTGCGCAGGAAGGAAACTGTCGGCGGTAAATCGATGGGGGACTGGATCAAAGCCAAGGCAGAAATCCAAAGAAAATTTGGCTAACAATTATGTTGGAAAAAATGAATTTTTTTTTTTAATTTGGGAAAAATATGAAATAGGATAAGATCAGAAATCAGTGACAACTGCAAAAACTATTCAAATAATACTAGTTGCCAAACGTGTTCAAAATATTAACAAAAAAAAATCCACAATAGACCCATTCCGGAACTAATTCAGTGAATAAGAACTATTGTGTACGCATAATAATGCTATTTGCGACCACTGTAAGCCGAGGAATTTCTGTTGGCCCAAACTTCTGGCTCCGTTTTTGCCAACTTCTGCTCCAAAAGTCGTCGTCGGGTTTAATTTTCTGTGTCTGGGCCTTTTGGCGTGGGCGTTTTTGCTTTGCTTTTGCTGCTCTAGTGCTTTTTTTCTTGCCCAGTTCAGTTCAGTTCGGTTCAATTGGCCGCCCTCTAATCTTATCGCTCGAAATTGATCTCTATAAGAACTGCTGGTTTTTTCTTTTTTTGGGTGCGCCAAACTATGTATAGTAGCCCCCGTCTATCGTCTCATTTCGCGCATATCTTTCAGCTGGATAATGGTTAAATGGACAATGGATGCTGTGTGGGGATTGATTATCAAGCTCTTTTGAGTGGGCCTCTCTGGGCAGTCTTATCGCCTCAATCTTATCCATCAATCAATCACACTCGACGACTTCAAGAGCTGGGGACATTGGTCCCTCCGAAAACTGATCTCCAAATATGTTGGCCGGTTAAACGGCAATTGTTGGTAATTTGTTTCAGCTGTTTCGTTTGTCTGGTACTTAATATGGTCTTTGGGTTTCTCAAGTCTGGGTGACGAATCCATCTATTGTATAAGTATGGTTTAAAATCTAGGGGCACCAAACGATATTTTCACAGCTTTTAAACTAAAACTTTGATCTGTCGTAAAAAATTCTTTTAATCAAGCTTAATATACAATATTAAAATATTTATTTAGGATCAGAAATATACCATCTTCAAATAGACATTTTCTTATAAAGTATGCGATCGTCACTAGACTTTTAGTTCGGTAAGGAGTGTTTTCAATAATGCTCGCCTTGAGATCATTGATGGTGTGCCTCTAATTGAACAGCCCCGCCCCCTTGATCAGCATTATAACACCCCCCCCCCCCCCCCACATATCATTTTGATCCGTTTAAAATGTACAATTTGTACGGCTTGTCCGATTGATTGACTGCGAATGTTTTTCTGTTTTGCTGGCTTCTTTTGTGCGTCTATTTATTTACTGACTATTGTCTTTATTTCTATTTATTTTTATTATTATGTGTGTGCTTTGCATGTCCAAGTCATTCCCCTCGCTGACATTTTGGTTTGAAAGTCAAGGTTATCCAAATGCGATGCCATGTAAGCCCCCCAATAATGAAAATTGTCAATTTGACTTTGTTGACTGAGAATCGAAATCGAAATCGATTCGATTCTCTCCGCTGGTGATGCCATTTGGCCGATTTGAACTGACATTTCGATGGCATTTGACAGTCGTAGGACATTTATTATGCGATTGCCGATCGGCGATCCGAGATTTCAGATCTGAAATCAGAGAGCTGGGATCTCAAATCCGAGATCTACAGTCCACAATCTGTGTGTGTGGGGCGGCTGTCAATCGGTGTCCAAATGCCAAATCGGATTGATCAGCAGCAGTCGATCGATTCGATTCTTTTGAATTATGATGATCGATTCAATTCAAATTAATTCGACGCAAAATCGTTGCAAAAACGCCGATGACTTGCAACATTCGTTTCGGTATTTCTGTGGCATTGATCGGTTCAGAAGAATTCAACGGACGATCGCAGCTCGAAATGCAAAACAAAGCCCTAAAATTATTAAAAAAAAATAAAGAAGAAACCAAACTGAAACAAGGTGAACCTAGCAAATGAAGGGTCAATTTTTTGGAGGCCCATGGATTGCGCAAACCGACAAAAACATTTGCAACAAAGTGCCAAACAATTTGCCAGGCCACACGATTTTATCTTAGTTTTACCACAAGTCGACTTGGGGATATCCTTTGAGGGTTTTTTGTTTTCAGTTCCGAAAAGTATTATGAATTTTCACAAACCTTCCACAATTTTTTAAAGAATACGTTATTATAAATTTATATATTTAACTCTTGGAAAGTGAATTACCTAACATTTAAATATAATTCTTATAATATAATTCATATAATTCTTTGGGATTTCCCAAAAATGCATGTTACCCTTTAAAATTTGATGAATTTTACCCTGGGATTTTTTTGTGTACAACTGTCTGTCTAATAACCCATTTTGTCTTGAAAATGTTTGTGCCACCGTGGAATGCAGCTTTGTTTTTCGCCGTTTGTGTTTTATATATTTCTTTTTTTTTTATTATTTCACTGTGATTCTTTGGCAATATTTTGCTGGCTGACATTTGGCCGGAGTTAAAGAGAGAAGGCTCGGCTGGTTGGGCGAATGTTTTGCCGGTGTGGCAAGTGGCAAGTGGCCGGTTCGCCTCCTCCTCCTCAAAAAAATCCACTCGTATTCCCCGCTTTACTCCTCGTAAGCCCCCTTTAAACTATCCAAACTCCTTGGCCAGTCTTTTGCCTTTGTCTTGTCCCATTTAACATTTTGGCACGCCGAGTGGCGCATCGAAGTGGCAGCGCGGCATTTTGAGGTCCAATCGATCGGAGGAGCAAGATTAAGACACTCGGAGAAATTGTATTGAATTTTATGGGGATTTAAGAAAAAGTACCTTGATTTCCCAAAGTTAATAATATAAAATTATGTTTACAAATAAATGATTTGATGAGTGAATAAATTTGTTAAGAATTTAATGCATCTTATATTTTCTTTACAGTGTAATTTTTGGGGGGAAAAAGAGGCGCAGGTTGACAGACAACGACGAATGTTTCTATTTTCGGAAAAATGTCTGTGTGCCCTTTCACGTTTGCCGACAAATGTCAGGCTACCATCGTTATAAATGCACACCCCACCCACATAAAACTTAATCGCAGCTCCCAAAAAAAACCTCTTTACCCCCCAAAGACTCCGCTTTTATGGAGCCCAGATGAGTAACCGTACTCCCTCCTCCCCACCCCCAAAAAAAAATATCACCCCTTCTCAGATGACCCTGTTTCAACCTATTCACATTTCGAAGATGTCTGCCGAACGGCATTAAATTATAGCCTAGCCATCAATGCGGGGACAGCTGCGGTACACTGTAAAAAAAAATGTAGAAAAAGTAATTCATTCGAAAAAATGTAGTGACATTACAACAAATATATATTCCCTTTCGCATAAAGTTCTTAATCCTAATAATAATAATTTAAAACGTGACTATTTTGATTGCCAAGCTATTTTCATCTGTAATTTTTTTTTAGCAATTTAAGAGATTATATCAATTTATATATTAAATTTTTTTATGTGTGGGGCTGGGCTTTGAGCATCCAAAAGTTGGCAAAAAAAAAAAACGGCAGCAGCAACTTGCAACTTCGGTTCTATTGTTTCGGTTTCAGTTTTGGGCTTGAGTTTCGGTTTCCATAGATTGGATTTTTGGTTATTGTGGTTACCTTTTGCCAGCTTTATGCGCTTCATGCAACATTAGTCAATGACACTCGTCGCTGGTTGTTGATGTTGCTGCTGCTGCTGTTGTTGCTGCTGCTTAGCTGCTGATGTTGCTGCCAGCTTGCAACATCATCTTGCGTCAGGCGCTGAAATGATTATATATATTTGGTTTGATCCCTCCCCTTCCGCACTGTTTGAAAATTTATGCAATACCTTTTTGTGTTTTCTTCTTGGGTTTGGTTAGGAGAATCGAAAACACAAAAAAAACACATAAAAACTATTACTTTTAAGGGTCTCTGAGTGGCTACTTGAAAGCCCCATAAAATATGGTTAGGAAGTGATTTGGCATCCCATCCCTCCTGTTGTGAAAATGCTGTGCAAACACTCGTTGGCCAATCTCCTGGTGTGGCAACCAGCAACAGCTAATTAGCAGTAGCAACAACAGCAGCAACAGCAACACTCAACTGCTGCAACATAATGCAAATTCAAATTAATTGCACATTAGCTAAATGAAATCAAATGACAGGAAGCCATCGACATCAGCAGCAGCAATTGCAGCAGCAGCAACACCAACAGCAACAGCAACATCAGCAACGGCAAGCACAGCAGCAACATCCAACTATGACAACGTGTTGTCGTCGTTATCGTTTCGCGTTCGCTGATGTCATCGAAGAAATTCAATAATTGCAAATTGTGAAAAATTGCTAACCAACAGCAGCAACAGGCAACAGCAACTCAACGATGGAGGGGGGCACTTTACGCGCTTTCGGCCAACAGGAAACTCGTTTGACGCAATGCAATCGAAGCGAATTGCATCTGAGTCGAATGCAATTGCAACTCTCGCTTCTCGCTTTCCTTTTCGTGTTGCGCATTTCACTTGTTTCTTCTCTTCTCGCGTGCACTTGGCGAAATTACTAGCAATATAAAACAAATATCTATGTAATAACCAGCAAGAAACTAATAACTCTTGGAAAATGATGACATGAAATAGATACTAGTTGGAATTTTAATATCTAATAGATAAAAATGAATGCTTATCAATAAATATAGAATGAATCGCATTAATTCCAGAGGGATTAAAAAATAATAAGGGAATGTATAGGTCATAGTTAAACATTAATACTTATCAGTATCGAATGAATTTTGTATGAATAACCAATATTTACAAATCAATATAGAATGAATTGTGTATTAAATTAATTGCAGAAGGATAAAAATGAACTCCAATGAACCATAAATGGCTTATAAGGAATATTCATATTAATATTACAGTAGTTATATAAATGGAAACAGGTGATAAATAAAAACTGGATGAATAAATATTCCCGAATCCAGTGTTCACCAAAATCACCCCCCTATGCATAGACTATTTTTTCCAGTGCAGTGTCCGCGTTGACACATCTTGTCAATTGCCATGATTATGTTGTCTCTGCTGCTCTCGTTGCAGTTGCTGCCTGTGCTTCTATTGCTGTTGCCGTTGCACTCATAACTACGAAACTACGAACTCGAAAATGCATTTGACTTGGCCGGCAAGTGAAATTGGTTTCGCTTTCCAGCAAAAGCGTGTGACTTTTCTTTTTTTGGTACCGACCGCTTTTTTTTTTTTTTGGTGTTTTGGTTTTAGTTTTTTGTTTTCGGTTTTCTGCTCTCGGCCGTCGGTGCAACATTGATTTCCTCTTTCATGGCCGGTTGCCGAGATCCGCGATTCGCAGTTTGCAGTTTGCTGTTCGCAGTTCGCCATTCGCGACTCCAAGAGCTGCAAAATGTTTCCTGCTCCGCTGCAAATCGTGCACTGCGGGGAAAAAGGCAACCGAAACAGGGGAACACCATGGAAATTGTCAACATTCGGCGAGTATTTTTCAATTTGCATGCCGAAAACGACAACGACGACGACGACGACGAAGACAATTTCACTTTCGCTCTCTCTGAAAGCATCCAACATCCACAGCATCCAACAACTTCTGCTCGCTAAATTGGCAGTTTTCTTGCTTTCGCCGACATGAACACAACCCTTATGGTGCGGCTCAATTGGATAACCCAATTAGATTACCAAACGAAAATGCATGGTAGAAAGTGAAAAGCGAAATGGCAAGGCCATGAAAGAATTCCGAAATAAATGCAGCCTAAATATATAGAAAAAATGCTTCCTTTAGATCCATCATTTTGCAGGCAACCATCAGCATCAATAAATCTTTAAGCAAAGAGAGATAAATAAGGGACAGTAAAGCTCACAAGTAATTAAGATCAGGGGCGATAAGTTTTATGGCGCAAAGCCCCCAAGAAGATCGGTCAGAAATAAAACCAAAGTTCGTGCCTTAAGTCTTTCGTTTTGCGAAATTTCCTCTGTGTGTCGTTAAATTACAGCAGCGCAATTCCCCCAAGCCAGTCAAAAAAAAATAATAAAAAAAAACCGATGGCAATAAAGCACAGCGCATCTTCAATAAATTTCATGCAGCTGCCGACAAGATAAAGCTGTAGAAATTATACAACAAAATCAATTGCAGTTCGGTTGCCTCCGTTTCGTTGTTTTTGTTTTTCTGCTTCAGCTTCTGCCTGGTTTTTTTTTCTTTGCTGGCTCTTTGAGGCTTTCGCCGCATGCCGACATCTGTCTTATATAATAATTGACATGAGTAATCATTATGATCGCTTGTTTGAACAATGACCATTAACACTTTGCTGCCTCCGCGGCCTTTTGTTGCACTCCGAAGAACTGGAGAAAAGTTTTGCGTAATACAAGCGGCGCAAAGGCAAAAATTCAAGGAGAAAAAGGACTGTAAAAAAAATTATTTAAAGCTTGTTACAATTAAAAAAAATATAGTTAAATGCAAATAAGCCATAAATAATATTTAATATAATCTAACAATTTTAAATGTAAATTCTAATTGCTAAAAAATGCTGTTAACAAATCAAAAATATATAGAATTTTTCCGATATAAAAATCTCAGCATGTGCCTCTTATTTTAATGACTATAATCGCTTTCGAGCAGCTGGCCAACGCACTTTTTTCTTGACACGTGCTGCCGACTGACTAAGTTGGCAATCAATCGAGTATCCGATTGACTGATTGTCCGACTGACTGATTGACTGACTGACTGCTCGCCCGTGTGACTGACTCATCGAGCTGTCAGATGGGAAAATCTTGTGCAGCGCGAACATCTGCGACATCTTAAATCTACAATTCCAATTGCACACAAAATCTGAAACACAAAAGACAAAACAGAAAACCAAAGACCGAAAACAAACGATGGCAAATGGCGGCCGACGAACAACAAAAGAATGTGTTGCAATTGAAAATAATTGTTTATGCTTGGCATTAAAATCATTACAAAACGACAAATACAACGCAGTCGCGTCGGTTGTTGAAATTTTTCAAGTTTCCAGCATTAACATTGACAGTTTTGCCAGAGAGAGGAACTACTGCCGTGCAAAAATCCAAATGAGAACGGCAAACAATAAACGGTAGCTGCAAACACTCGGGAAAAAACAAGAGACAAGTTGAAATGATCCTATACTCCCTTCCAAAAATATATAATTTAAAATGCAAAGATTATATTTAAGCGATCTATAAAAATTCTTTTCCCGAACTTATGGCAAGAACATATAATCAATTAATTTTAATTAAATATAAAAATATGACACGATTATATTTTTAATAAATTATAAATAATTATAGTTATACTCTATAAGGATTTTTAAAATAGTTTAACATAGAATACATTTCAGAAATATAATATTTATAAAATTTAACGGGAAAATTCTTATAAAAAGTTTTGGATGCCAAAAATTTAAATGTAAGACTGAACCTTCTCTGAAAAATTCAAAAATCCTTTGTAGGGCTTGTAAAAAAATTGAAAATTATTTTTCCAAGTACATTTATGCAATGAATGCACAGGTTACATCCGCCAAAACATTAGTTTGTTTGAGGGACACACAACAATCGCTTCCTCCGCGCAAAACCGGCAGTCTCCTCTAGGTTTTTTCTGCCACTTTGGTGGCATAAAAAGGCAGCCAAAGCGGAGGGACTTGATGAGCCCGCTTGACAGGTGACTGCTCACAATTTATTTGCATTAGTTGGCAACTGTGAAAGGCTAAAAGGCTGAAAAGCTAGCTGAAAAGCCCCAGACTTCAAAGTGGTTAGGCAAACAGAAGCCGCCGTCGGCAAGAAAAGTTTGGGTCGATGATGGGTTCGTTCGTAGAAGAGTTCGATGTTAAATATTTGCCCACCAACAGAAAAGGTTTCGAAAAGAACTCAAGTCAAGTCGAACTCAAGTCATGAGTCACCAATGCTGGGTAGGGTACTTATATTAATCCATTTTAAAAATAGATTCAATTAAAATAAAAATCACTAAACCCTTAAAATCTATCTAGGCACCAATATCGATGAACGCAAAGTCCCCGATAAATTGGCCAGTTCTGCATAGCACATTCTGCATGGCCATTCTGCATCCACCCACCATATATCCATCGATTCTGTCACTCAGCCGTCGCCTTCTGTCAACTTAATGAGCGCTTAAATGCCAAATTAAAAATGGGCACCCTTCTTTTGGCTCTGCAAACTCGTGACTTCGGTGGGCGATTCAGTTCGCTTCGATTCGATTCAGTTTCAGATTCGAGCTCATTTCGGATTCTCTGGCGTTGTTCTATCGTGTCAAGTGGCCATAGTTCGGTGTACCGGCCATAATTTTGTTTTCATTAACAATAAATTTCAATTAAGCTCACGATTTGGATATTAATAAAGTTTTCAGCAGCACGAAACGCAAATAGCCCGAAAAAGCCGCACCGAAAATAAGGCCACAAACGGATGCCAAGTGTGTGTAAACCTTTTTTTCCGTTTTTTTTTTTGGAAGTGATTTCTGGTGATTTTGCGCTTGTCGCCAGATTTGTAGACCCCGAAATCCGTGGCTTGTACAAATTTTCATGGCCCGCGTTTATTGGCAACACGGCGGCTTAAGACAACGAACATTTTATAGTGTGTGGGTGCTTGACTGGATTTTCAACTCTCTGGATTGGTTCTGTTTTTGGTATTTCGTTTTTCATAGAATTTTCTGATTTTCAGTTTCCAATTTCCGTTGAATATTTTGGCAGGGCGCGTTGACAAATGGCCTCAAAAAATATCTGAAATCTGAAAGAGGAGTGCCAGTCTCCCATTCTTAACCGGGTGACATTTGTTTGACCTGCCACTTGTTTGGAAATATATAAAAGAATTCAATGAATATCAATTAAATAAACTTTCTCTCAATTTTAAAACTTATCAGACTTTAAGCTTAAAATTATTTTGTATTTTTCCTAGTATTTATAAGTTTATAAGTTGGCCATTCATCATTTGCACACCTTTCCCACAGCCATAATTGCCGTTTATTATGCATATTAATTAATTAAGGCATTTGCAAGTCGAATCCGATTGATTTGAATCGCTGGCCAACCCATTATTAATTAGCAAATTGCTCAAATGCCGCACATCAAGCATACGCCGCGTGGGCTCCGCGCTGAAGATGGCAATTTGTCGATGACTTACTGGCAAATATTCATGTTTTTTTGTGGCCAAGTTACAGCTGTCGCTATTTTATTGGTTTAGCGATCAAATAAATTCCTTGTTTGTCCATTTGAATATTAATTAAACGTATAAATAGGTGGAATATATAGATTTTCCCACGATCTGAAAGGGGCGGCAATTGCGGCTTAATTGAATTTCTGTCAGTTTGGAGGCGGGCCAGGGAGTTTCTGTAATTAGTTTTCTCAGTTAATTAAAATGCTTAGACCAGATGTACTTACATAGACCACAGACCATTCATTACGCACTACAAAACAGATTTCTCTCTCTGCGACTTTGGCATTCATATATCGGGTATGCAATTCTCAAAAAAAAAGACTGGGGGAACTAAGGTGAGGCCGTAAATTAAGTGCCAGCCTCCAAATGTCAAAACATACGCCAAAGTCGGGAATAGATAAACAAACGCAATGCAAAACCAGCAGCCAAGTCGGTAGAGTCAGTAAAAATCAGCCCACAGCAACAAGAACCGCTAGCGGACAATGACCATGACTGCAGCGGTCGTAGAAAGATATATACTACTCGTAGATATACATATATCTCTATAAAAAAAAGTCGGTAAGACCAGCAGCAAAGCGTTACCGTTAACCATGACGAACAGGGCACAGTGTGCCAAAAAATGCGGTCATAGAAGGTTAACAAAGGGGGTAAAAAAAACTTGGTTTTTACAACCAAATAAATGAAAGTTAAATCCTTAAAAAATAAATAGGTACTCTTTCTAATACTAGTAAACCTATATCATCCACTAAATAGATTTTTCGAATAATTCTAGCACCACCTAGCGGAGAATATCTAAAACTTGATTTATAAACCAAATAAGTAGGAGAGTTTAATCTTTATAAAATAAATAACCATTTTAATATTAGTAAATATATGATATTATCTGCTAAAAACATTTTTAAAATAATATAGCACCACATAGCGAAGAAAATGTAAAACTTGCTTTTTAAAACCAAATAAATATCACTCACCAAATACTCTTTGGATTTTGAAAATAATATTCTATACCCACTGTGCGTAGAATGAGTGTGAGTGGTGCGTTTTGCGGTGGTGCTGGGTGGTTTTTTAGACGGACAGTCGCCCCGGGCGTATAATTAAATCATTTGCTGGCCAAGTCGACCAGTTTCACTTAGCCAAGTTTCTCCGCCTCTCCGGGGCGCTAAATTAACTTGTATTTAAGAGCCCAATTAGGCGACAAACAACAGAGTTTTGTCCAAAGTTTTTGTCCCGGCCAGCCCCCGAAAAATGTTTAAATAAACTTATTTGATGGTCGATGGCCATCATCCTTAGTTTCCCAGCCCTTCAGTTAAAGGCGAAATGTCAAAGCTGATCGAGGTGTTTCTGGGCAATCTTTGGACGCAGCGATTCACCTTTGCCCGCATGGGCTTGGATTTGCAGCCCAACAGCCACAACAATAGAAAGGGCAAAGTTCTGCGATCTCCAGCTCTTTATGGCATTATGTTTCTGGCCACCGGCTTTGAACTCTGCACCGTATGCGCTTTTATGGTCCAACATCGCAACCAAATCGTGCTCTGTTCGGAGGCCTTGATGCATGGCTTGCAGATGATTTCGTCGCTGCTAAAGATGGCCATATTCTTGGCCAAATGCCACGACCTGGTGGCCCTCATTCAATTGATACAGACGCCTTTTACGGACGAGGACGAGGATCGCGGAGTTTCACTGGGGGAATGGAGATCCCAGAATCGCAGGGGCCAACTCATGGCTGCCATTTACTTTATGATGTGTGCCGGCACAAGTGTCTCCTTTCTGTTGGTGCCAGTGGCTTTGACCATGCTGAAGTATCATTCAACGGGCGAATTTGCACCAGTCAGCTCGTTTCGGGTGATGTGAGTAATGTATAGTTGCAGTTATTGGAGTATTTAATCCCTCCTTTTCTTCGTCTGAAAGTACCAGGGTTTACTACCTTGTGAAATCTTAAGAGTATTACAATTATGTTGGTATATTATATTACTAATAACAAATTTGATTTAGATTTTTCTTTATAAAAACTGAGTAGCAGCGAATTCTTCAGAGAATTACAATTATGTTTATGATATTATATCATTATTTATGATACTTAACAGGTTTTCTTAATATCTATTTAAATATTTTGCTATTTTTTTTAATATATATTTAAATAAACATTTTGATTACAGTCTTCCCTATGACGTCACTCAGCCGCACATCTACGCAATGGACTGCTGCCTGATGGTGTTCGTTTTGAGCTTCTTTTGCTGCTCCACCACTGGCGTGGATACCCTATATGGATGGTGTGCCTTGGGCTTGAGTTCCCAGTACCGTCGCCTCGGTCAGCAGTTGATATGGATTCAGGAGCACTCCGATCCATCCCGTTCGGACTTTGGTTTCAGCAAGCTTTTTGCCGACCACGCTCGTCTTTTGAACTTGGTGCAACATTTCAATGCCAGCTTTATGGAAATTGCCTTCGTAGAGGTTCTCGTAATCTGCGTGCTCTATTGCTCCGTCATTTGCCAGTACATAATGCCGCACACTGACCAGAACTTCGCCTTTCTTGGGTTCTTCTCCATGGTGGTCACCACGCAATTGTGCATCTATCTTTTTGGCGCTGAGCAGGTGCGTTTGGAGGCTGAGCGGTTTTCCAGGCAGCTCTACGAGGTGATTCCTTGGCAAACGCTTTCTCCACAACACCGAAAACTTTTACTTTTTCCCCTTCAACGAGCTCAGCGCGACACTATCCTGGGTGCCTATTTTTTCGAACTGGGTAGACCTTTACTCGTTTGGGTGAGGAGCTTAATAAAATTGTCTCAATTTTGGTTTTTATAAAAAATTTTTATTTTCTTTTAGATATTTCGCACAGCGGGCTCTTTTACAACTTTACTCAACGCACTCTATGCAAAGTACGAGACGCCTTAAAGACACTAAAACTTACTTTTACATAGAAACCCCCCACCTTTATAGCGCAATAAAGGCAGATATCTAAAGGAAAAAGCGTGTAATTTGTTTTTTATTTCGTTTTTATTTAGGTTTAAAATTACATTTAACATTTCTCGTTTTATGTACACACACATAATAAAATTATGCTCAATTAGACAAAAAATAATTACATTAGATACGCGTATAAGACATAAAGACACATATTTATATATATATATATAGATATAGTAGACTACGGGCTAAGTTTAAGAATTAACAAACGATGCGAGACAAAAAGCAGACAGACCAAAAAAAAAAAACACTGATATGTTTACATATAGAATGGTATAAATTTCAGCAATACAGGTGTTTTTCGTGTGGAAATGAACACTAAGATATGGGGATTGTGGCTCTTCTTCTTTTTGTTTTTGTGGTGGCTTGCATTCATCTCGAAATAAAATAAATAAAACTAACAAGGGAAAACGAAAGTGGTGATGGGTGTTTTTTAGGTTTTGTTTGTTTGTTTGTTTTTTTCTGTATAGAAATTAGAGGCGCTTAACTGAGAGCCAATAAGGGCTCGATGTCCAGGGGATCCTGGATTTTGGGACCCGCTTTCTTGCGGTATTTCTTCTGCAACTTTGTCTTGGACAATTTCGACTTGTTTTTGGAGGAGTTTTTCACCTGCGACTTGGCCGAGGTCTTCTTCTCCAACTCCTTCTCCCTGTCCAGCAGCTCCAGCTGCTCGAATATATTCTTGGGATGCGGATGTGAGTGTGGAGCAGTGGCATTCTTGGCCGCATAGACCACAACGAATTGCGAAAATGCGGAATCGGCGGGTGTATTGATGTCAGCAAAGTCACGGAAGTTGGCGAACTGCTCCTCTGGATAGGTGTACTTCTGGACGAAACCCTCGGAGGGACGACCGTGTCCGTTGTTGGCATCGCCATAGATGTAATCGCTGTTGTCTTCGGGATGATAGGGCATTTCCTCCTCGGGGTAGAAGGTCCCACCTCTCAGGACACCGAAATCGCCACTTCCCAGGATGCTGGCATCGAAATTTCGCTGTTGCGTGGCCGTCTGTTGCGGTTGCTGCTGCTGCTGAGGTCCCAGAAGCGGCAGAGGCAGGTTCAAGGGAGTCGTCTCCGATACCGGTGGACCGTGTCCGAAATAGGGCCTCGAATGTCCCAATGGCGGAGCCTCATGGTAGAACGGTGGATAGAAGTTCTGGGCCGCCTGCGTATGCGAGTCCCCCACTAGTTTCGTATTCGGATTGGCAATGGGTCGAAATTGCTCCTCCTCATCGGGATGATTTTGCTGCTGGGCGGCTGCGACGGCTGCCGACTGAAATTGCCTGGGCTGAGCTCTCGGCTGAATGCGACTCGGGATCTGTGGCTGAAGTTGCGTAGTCGGTGGCATGTGGAAGTGCTGCTCGTGCGATCGGAGTACGGTGATTGGCGAAAAATCATTTGGCTCCATCAGCATGTCGCTATCCTCTTCCGGGAATTCGGCTGAAAAATATCAGAAAATGAAGAGGAGAAATCAGAAATCAGTCAACGAAAATAAGATCCACTCAAGAGTTTTTAAAGAGCTTCGCGCACAGTGTTGCGAGTTTGAGGAGCCCTTGTGCGATGTGCTCAGACATCGAGTGGTGAAATGTGTTGTCGAACATGCGTCTCGAGTTTTAGAGATCTCTCGATTGGAGCAGGAAATGCGGCAGAAGATGACATTTCCTGTGGCTCAGGAAGCCCTTCAATGTTTCAATGGAAAATCATCTTACATCTTTCTCATCGATACAAAATATTTAAAATTTTAAGTCCAATTGCAAATTCTTCATTATCATTATTTTTTGTAAATAATTTATATCTACTATAATTTTGAATCATCATTAAATGCATTTAATGAACATATTTTGAAAAAATCGTTAATAAAGCTTGAAAATTATGGAAGGAAACCCATTATTTTTTAGCCAACCATAATAATAATTTAATATTATTATATTTTGTAATTAAACGTGAGGTTATAATTGTCAAGAGTTTCAAAATGCGATAAATACTTTTGCATTGGCCCGAATTCTGGCACCTTCAATCTCTGCATCATTCGGCCATTTCATTTCATTTCGTGGCCACTGGATTTTTGGGCCAGATTCAGTGAACGCGATGCGAAGTCGTATGCCAACTCAATTACACTCTAGTTTTTGGCCAGAGTTTCACAGTTTTTGAGGTCTTGTTTTTGCAGTTTTTTTTGTTTGTTTTTTGCTTTTTTTTTGGGTCTGGCTGGGCAGTCAAATGTCGTATCGATAAAAGTCGATAATAATGTGAGCGCCGGGCAGCTGGCATAAATTTTGTGTGCTTTTTGGTTTTTCGCTTGTGTTCTAGGCATAAATGTTTTGGGCCCCTGCAGCTCCCGTTCGCGTCCATATAATACTATATATTTAAGACCCCACCCTCATCAGCGCCAAAAGCCTTTCATACTCGCATGCGATTTTCGTTTCAACACAATTGTTGCTGCCTGCTTGTAAGTATTTTTGGTTTTTTCTTTAAATTTTTCACAGTTTTCACTGCATGGTATGATTTTTTGTTTTTTTGCTTTTCAGCCCAACACCCGCTGGTAGTTTATTTTTTCTCCGTTTTCTGACTGGCAAATGCCGAACATAATGAGTTTGTTAAGTGTAATTTGGGTTTCGTCGACTTCGTTGGCTCAAAGGCGAAAAAGTCTGGCCGATTTTTGGCTCTTGATAGTGAGTTGCTGCCAGAAATGGGTCAAACACACGCCGATATGTCGTGTGGTAAGTATAGATTACTTTATTATTTATTTGAGTGGGGGATATTTGGTGGCACGATTCGGCTAATTTACGAAATTGCCTCGATTTGCTGCTGGATAATCGATCACGTACACCACACACAGGACACCCACAACACAAAAGGGGAAAAGCCACACGGATAGAAAAAAAAAGATATTTGAATATTAACCAACTGATGTTGATTGAATGATTCATATTCATTCAATCGTTTTTAAATAATAGTTAGAAATACGAAATATCTTTTGGTGGATATTTAAATTTCCATAAATAGTCATAGCTAAAATACACTGATTTTTTCTCTCTGCATCCTTTAAGCGTTTTCCATACATCAATATCAAATGATACAAAATTGTCGGACAACTCAAAACTCAACTCAATTGGCGGCGATTTGGAGTGTCAGTCCGTGGTTCATCAATCATCGTTTTCGAGCCACAGGCTGGCAATCAAAAGCGAAATGGTATCGATTTGGAAATCAAAGCAAACAAACTGACTTTCTCTCTCTCTAAGAGCTATCACTTGAACTCTTTGTACACCAACAATGTTAATATTTTTCTTCTAAATTTCCATTAAAATACTCTTGAATATTATTAAGAAATTAATGCACATACACATAACTGATTAGAAAAAATGGGAGCAAGTTTAATGTGAATCAACTTTTTAAAGCACAAATATGTTTACGTTCGGACGAGGCACGTAAGTAAAGCTGCGTGAATCTTAATAAAGTGGTTAAATTGAAGGTGACATTACTGAGGCACTTT
Source organism: Drosophila mimetica (assembly GCA_037075245.1). Taxonomy (NCBI): domain Eukaryota; kingdom Metazoa; phylum Arthropoda; class Insecta; order Diptera; family Drosophilidae; genus Drosophila; species Drosophila mimetica. Next base: position 23,949,898 of record JBAMCH010000005.1, on the reverse strand, counting down.
GATGGATACTATTTCAAATTCAAAACAAAATACTCAAGTTTTAATTTGAGTTGAGATACGACTTACAAAGTAAAACCTGTGGCAATTGCCTTATTCATTATCCAATTAATGCTGCAGTGCTCACCATTTTCATTGTGGATGTTTGCAAAATAATGAAAGTGCCAAAAAGACAAAGCGCAATAAAATCAGCCAGGGGAAAAGTGGAGTAAACTAGCGAAATACACAAGAGCCAACTCGCATATATATATTTATATGGGAGTATACTCGTAACACGATGACCCTGATGACGATAACGATGTGGATGGATGTTCGGGTAGATGTCCATGTAGATGGTCTGGTACAATGGGGCGTATGCGTTAAATTGAGCGAGTCGTGCCCACAACAAAAATCCCTGGGTGTGTGTTCAAGTGTACATCTCCTTATATATATATAATATATGTATATATTTAACCATATCTGTGTGCGATCACCATGACATGAGCTTGTCTGTTTAGTCACTTACAACAAAATTGCACATTGCGATCGTCGTCGTCATCGTCATCGTCAATTGCGAGTTTTTCTCCACGGCTCTTCTTTAATTTTTCAGTTTTCAGTCCCCACCGATTGTGTCTGATTATACGTACGATTGTATCTGATTGCGACGTGGGCGTCAGCCGTATAATTAACACATTGTTACTGTATCCGAGTAGTACTCAGGTATCTCTGTGTTTGTGTGTTGCAATGAGTAATGGTAATGGAGCAATGGGAAGCGTGTCTAAGTGGGCGTTAAATGGCCGCCTCAATGCGTCCATCATAATCATTATCATCATCGCCATCATCTTTTTGGGTAGGCCCACTTATCGCGCCCCACCAAAAAAAAGAAAAATAGCTGCCGCACGATAAACGATCGCTGTAAGTGCAGCGAAAAAATGCCAAGTGGCGATCCCAAGAGGAGACTCTTCAATCAAGGCGACAAAAAAGTTAATGGGGGCAGTGAGAAAAAAGCTTGGAAAATATTTATACAACACTGGTTGTGTAAAAAAAATGTGCATATTAAATAGATATTAATTTTAAATAGGAAAATAATTCATTTTATGACATTTTGTCTCTTTTTCAAAGAAATTGTCTTCCTAGAAACTCCCAAAACAAATACTATAACTTTTTTTCATAATGATTTTAAACACTGTTTGAAGTTCTATGAATTTACCAACACTACCAAGGAGTTTTGTGACTGCTTCAAAACTTAAGCTCTTTAAAATAAATATACTTTTGCTTTATTAAAGCTATAAAATACATAAAATATGTCTTCATTATATTTCAAGTCTCCTTTAATAAAAGATTTAACATCTCGCACATATTCACCCAATCCCGCCTCAACTTTTCCCAAGCCCCTCGATCACTCATGGCACACCACTCCATGATATTAATTTCAATCCTTATCCATTTTCCCCGATACTTTCGAGGCTCTGGGGCACTCCCCATTTCGGAGTTTCGGTTCGCAGTCACCACCTTATCCCCCGGGTTTCCCAAATTTCCCCATCTCCTGTGGCAACTCATCAGCGGCAGTATGAAATTTTCCGGCACTTTGTTGGCACTTACAGCGGCGCATGCGTGTAAACACACAGATCAGGTCGTGGGTTGTGTTTCGTGTCCACCTCTTCAGCCTTTCAGCTTTTCCTCTGCACCTCATAAATTTCCCAACCAAATCAAAAACCCCCAGCGCCATTCGCCACTTTCACAACAGGTTGGCTGGGGGAATTGCTTACGGGGATGGATTATAATTAAGGGGTTTTCGGCTAAGGGGGAGATTGGTATTAATCAAGTCTGCGGCTTTAAAGTGACCCTTGGGTGTCAATGTCGCAAAGAAAACTTTCCATTTCGCAGAGGTTTTCTATCACAACTCAATCAAGTTGAAGTTGAAGAATTGAAACTTGATTATTGCAAAGTGAACTGCAATCTAGATTTAATAACCCTTTCTGGTAATATTACCAACGTAAGTACCCCAGCAACCTTTGATATTTCACCAGCAATTGCAGCAGGTTGAGGGTGTTGGATTTTCACAATGACAGTTGTCGTGTGGGTTATTTATGAGGTCGTTTCAGCAGCTTGCATACATAACTAAATGTTTGCAATTAGCTGCTTTTTATGTTACATTTTAATGACAGTTTTGTCTGTGTCTCTATTTCTATTTGCTGTTTTATTTCTTAGTTTAGCTCCCCACCTTTTTGTCATGTTTTTCCGCATTGAGGCGAGGCAACCTTGAGGCTGCAAGCCAGCCACTTCATTTGTCTTCATTTGCAATTCGATTGCACTTGACTTGGCCGAAAAGAATCTGGCCAGCTTCATGGCAGCGATGGCTATGCTATGGCTATAATGATGATGACTCAGCTGCAAGTTGAGGTTTTCGAAGTTTTCAACTTGTGTAGTTAGCCGGCCGGCGATGCAGGCGGTCAATGTCAGTTGCTATTGGGATGGAGATGGAGCTGGGGATTACGGGGGGTCTGGGGTGAATGGGGGAGGGAAAAATCGTAGAACTTGGCTGAGAAATATCCACTCGGACGAGTCGGCGAGAATCGCATTTCAAGACTAACCACTAACCACTTGGCCAACTCATGCTGCCCATTAATTGTCAATATACAGATGCAAAAATACGATGTACCCACAACCAAAAAAATCTATATAAAACATAGATCGATTTTACATTATTTAAGATCAATTTTAATTTGATATATGGCCAGGTAAATTTAAACTGGTCGAAAAGAGTATTTTATGTAAAAACGATATGGGTTTTGCATGACTTGAAATTCACATGGCCATATAGATTTTACGGTAACATGTATTTTTTTCTGTCCATGTAAATTTATATATATTTTTTAAAAATATATAAGAAAATTCACTATTTTTAAAAGGAAATTCGGTGACTATCTTCATTACTTGGTGGTAAAGGAAACTTTCGAAAAGTAAAAAATTTCCATTGTAAAATTTACATTCTTCAAATATAAATATAAAGCGAGAATATCAAATTGATACCGATATTTTTGTTTTATTCCATTTACTATCCTATAATATCTGGTTTTAATTTTTCTTTCTGTGTTGTAATTGCGCGCAAAAGATGCTTACACGACTAACACACGGCTCTCGATGCTCGATGCTATAAATTATCACCCGGAGATCGGGGGTCTGAATGGTTCGAGTGGAGATCGCGATAGAGATGGAGAATGGAGTGGGTGCGCGACGATCATTATGTTAGAATAAATGGTTTCTATGCCATGGTCTGGGACAGCTGCTGGGCAGTGCCTTGTCGCAGTGACACCGAAACCCAAGCAACAACAACCAAATTAATGAAAAGTGCAGAAACAACGCTAGACAACAAATAGCAGAGAAAACAAACAAACAAGTAAACTTGACTGCCATTTACGATGTTTGCTGTTGTTGGGGCATAATTAAATTTGCATTTTTCTCATCGCCTTTGGCTGGCTGAGAAAATCCGTCGGTCGAGGTTGCCACAAACGGTTTTTGATTTTTTCTTCTCTTTTTTTGGGAGGGGCACGCCCCAAAGTGCGAGTTCATCGAAGATCAGCTTTTGACAGAAATATATCGCTAAATTCTAATGCCAAGTTTGGGGTCTCAAAATAACGCTGAGCTATTAATCTCTTGTGTGAATAATAGATAGTTTTCAAAACTGCTTACTTTAAATGAACTAAATTTTTACTCAGTGTCAGTAGACTCATCCATCATTCGTGTCAATCTTTAACTGGGAGTGCTCCATTTGCCTTGGCCCTGCCAAAGTGCAAAAAAAAAATAGAATGGCTCTTCCTCGATCCCAGTTGAAGACGTTTCAATGTATAGCTTCCGCATTGGTCAGTCATTAATGGGTAAACCTGCGGGTCTGTGGACTCCATATATAACTTGTACCCAACCCATCTGGAGAGGAATATTAATAATAATAATTGTCAGGCCTTCTTGATCTGCACACACTTGAACTTTAAAGTTCAAAGCAAGCGGATGACATTTAACTTGACCAACAAAGGCAGAAGAATTCTGCAGCGCCAAATGTCAGGCAACCAAAAAACAAAAATACTAATAAGAGAATCCAATGGCGAAACAAAAGACTCAAGACACGAACGCGCCACAAGGACAAATTTGTGGGGGGTGGGCGATTGGGTGGGAGTGGTTCAATTATGCCGAGCACACAGCAAACCGCTCATTCCGCATGCAGATGGCAATTTTCAATTCAATTCGCTGCAAAAAGCAAATGACATAGAATTAAAGTCTTCGCCAATCATTTAGAATGCCTTTGTTCGGTTTGTAGTTTCAGTTTCGGTTTCATTTTCATTTCCATTTCAGTTTCAATGTTGAAAAGCAAGAAACTTATGGCAGAGAAGAGCCCGTAATTGCGCAGGTTGATAAATGAGTTTGCTCCGATTTGAATAACGTGCTCTAACTTTAGCATTGGAGTTAATTTCTACACACACCACACGTCCCTCGGCAATTAGCCATCTTTTAGCCATGAGCCAAGTCAATTTTGTTTCGCTCTCGGTTTCAGTTTCAGTTTCAATTTCAATTTCAGCTTCAATTTTTTTGAGCTTGAGTTACAGTTTCGTGCCCGGCATGCCAACATGATCGCCATAAGCTTTGAGCTATGCATAAACAATCCGACTTTATGTACAGAGAGAGAAAATCAGCTTGAATTCACCATCAACTCTTTACTATTCAACTATTCGCTATATAACTCTTTTTAGTTTTAGGGCAAAGTATATTACAGTTTTGATATAGTTGTAAATCTCTAAATTTATCATAATACTAACATACAGAAATATTTCTCTCCGTGTACGACTAGGTACATTCCCGCTCCAGTGCTTCATATATAAATCTTCCACTCAACGGTGTGCATTGCTATTGATTTATGGGTCTGGCGAGTGCTTGTCTTATAAATAGCATCCATAAAGTGTCGTCCCCCCGCCTTAAAATGTCTCCGGCTACCGCTTTTATTTATGACAACTTCACTCTGTGTACACCAACCGCCTGAACTTTAATTGAGTAGTTGCCATGCCTCGATCTAATACAATATGATAAATCAAAGTTAGTCACAACACGATTTTTCTTTCATCCGGGAAATGTGTATCATGTAAAGATGTAAAGATTGCTATCGCGATATTTTCCTTGCATTTCAGCCAAGGTTGAAATAAAACTTGGCATGATTTCGCAATCCACTGGCATATTTTTATTGAAATTCCAAGGAGACTACTTTATTTCTTATGTATTCAAAGCTTTCGTTGTTGGGAAAATACGTATTAAAAGTGGTTAACCAGAAGTTAGTTAATTAAATTGGTAAGCCTTCTTTAACATACTAGGGCCCAGCATCCTCAGAGTCTGTGGTTTTTCTTAATTAATTGCATGTAACAATTCATAATGGGATCGTAAACGTAATTACATTCTACATTTTCAAGGTGAGCCTTAAATTAAATTTAGTTCCAGTAACCATTCTTGACTTAATCTTTTTGCCCTCTCCAAAATCTTTTAGTTCCAGTCTCCGCTCCGTTCTCCATTAACCTCTCGACTTGGATTGTGTGTGAGTGTTATCATTAGGTTTTAGTTTTTGACCCCGGCATTGTCATTGAAGTGATTCATTAAGCTGCAGTTTTACGCCAGACCGAGTTTCGCTTGTAATTAGAGCCCGTTTTTCTGTTTTCTTCCTCTGCTGTTTTCGTTTTTTCCCCCACCCGGGGGCCATATTTCCGGCTAACATCAGGGTTAATGGCTTACAATGCGTTAAGTGTTGTAATGCCCAAAAGGGCAGCCTCCGGCTGGGAATCGGACATGGAAATGGGAAGTTGAAGTTAAAGTGGAAGTGGCACCTGTTCTACCCTCTCCATAACTCAATTTGTTAACACCAATTTCAATTCCCCCCATTTGGGGTTCAAACTCTTCGCCTGACATTGGCAGAGTCGCCCGATCGATCGACTAATTGAACATGACATTTTCCAATAAACAACAATTACTTAATGCCTGACCTTAGGTCGCTGTGAAAATGCCATAAATTATTAGCAGAGCAGAGCTGTCGAACGATCTGCGATCGCCGATCTCCTCGATTTGGCTCCTCGATGAGCTTCAATGTCAAAACCAAGCCAAGAACAACAATGCCAACGTTTAAATGGTTAAATGTCAAGCATTTGGCTCGTGAATTCTTGGCCAGCAGCACATCTGGAAATAGAAATGATTTGTTGTGCCTTTTCACGAACATCACACAAATGCCATCGAAATGTAACTGAGAACAGAACACACCGCACCAGGCACATTAGCTGATCGATCCAATCTGATAAGTCATATTTGTTTGCCTTTAAAAAGTACTTAAACACCGGAGGGGTATTATGTTATTTTTTAATGGGGTGTGAACACCACGAGAGCCCAAACAATTAAAGTTAGAGAGGTAATTATTTCATCGAGGTCATCAATGGGGTTCTAAATGGTAGTACAGAAAAGGTTTATGTCGGGGTCACCACTGTTAGCAGCTTCATTACAACTTTACTATTGCTATTGCTATTGCTATTTTAATAAAAATCTAAACGGTATAAATAAAATCCAAATAAAATTTCAACTGGGGAATCATAATGTTTAAAGAGCTCATTTTTGCAAATTCGGGGTCACCAAAGTTGTTTTCTTGGGAAATAAACTTCATGTTAAGTTTATAATAGGATAGTATATCAGGATAAATCGGGGATATTGTGTCATATCACATTTATTTATCAAATCAGGGTCACCCTCCCTACCCCAGTAATAACCAGTTATGATCGCACCCATAAATACATTGTAAGACCAGGAAGTTGAAATAATTCTGTACCATTTGATAATCCCCAAGAGACAAATCCCTCGCACTGATTGCAGGGTATATTGGCTGTTGGCAAAACGATGCCAATCCGCTTGCCGAGCACTTGATCTCCATTATGTGTATTTGTTACCATTATTAATCTAATGAAACTGCCAGTTAGTCACTCACTCAGCGAGTTGGCGGTGGTTTGGTGGTTCGGCGGTTGGTTCGGTTGCTTTGGTTGCTTTGGTTGGCCAAGCGCAGTTGCAGTGGTTTTGTGATTTGGTGTGTTATAGTCGCACTCGCAGTCGCACAGCCGCAATAATAGCATTTAAATGGCTCTTTTAAATATTATTTATGACTTCGCTAACTGTTGCATGACATAAATATGTTTGTGCGACCCTCAGGGTCTTCCACACACGTAGCAAAATCATAGTCGAGACAATTGCCTTATTTGTAAATTATGTTAGATCACAGCTCTTTGGCAATTATACCCCTCGTATGTCAGCCTTTATACACGGCAAAATATGATGCTAGCATTGTTTACAACCTTTGAATGAGTTAATGGTATTCACGAAAGGGACAAGATCGAATGCCTCTGAATATTCTGAATATATTCACATTATTTTGGTTATATTTAAGGTTATCCAATCTTCAAATCAATTATCATATCATATTAATTTTTTCTTTCTGTATACTCGTGCTTTGTATGCAATAAATTACTGTATCGCAATCATTCTCGCTAGAACACTTTTCCCATCGTTAGGTCTTATTAAAGTCTTTGTCTCGTACACCCGCTAACGTTCTTCCCTATCGGAGCCTCATGATCACATCATGATCGCGCTGAATGAGGAATGAAGAATGAAGAATTTGTAGAAATAATTATATATAATGCTGACTGGCCAAGGACGGGCTAGTTAGTTGCGTTTTGTTTCTGAGGTTTTTCGCATTTTCCATACTTTGTTCTACTGCCTGACTGACTGACTGAATGATTGACTAACTGACTGAGTGACTGACTGACTGACTGACTCTGCATGCCTCACTGATCATTGTGCAGTGGCTGAGCGCTTCGTTGGGCATCGTATCTCATGAGTGCCCAGGCATTGTATTTATTTGCACATAGACATATTTATTCTTGTACTGCAAGCTCAGAAACCCATTCATGTACTTCTCGACGCTTGTGCAATGTTTCGAGCTGCGCCTTTGAGTGGGTGCTGTCAGTCAGACTTCGTTTTCTACTATTTCTATTTTTGTATTTTCGTATTTCTACTTCGAAGTGCAAGTCTGAGAAACCTGGTGGGTGCGGTGTATTGGCCACCGTATCGATATCCCTACGATTGCATGTACCAGTCAATCTAATGGTTAGGTACGTGTGGATTAACCTTGCTACAGTTGTTCGTCGAGGTATACGGAATTGGCAGTGTTGCAAAAGGATTATTGAGTGTGAAGATAGTAGAGTTAATTAGAAGGAAAATTGTCATTTGAATCAGACAGTGTCTGTGAAACAGGATTCCCAGTTTACATTTTTTTAAATTTAATTTTTAGTGTATACATTTTTTCAAGTGTTGGCAAGTGTAGCTTCGTGTTCAGTGTTGGAAAGGGCTATTTAAAACCTTGATTAAAAGTAAGAAGCTTATTCAGAATATACAGAAGATATACAACCCAGAAACCGAACTAATAACCCGCACGTGCTGTACGATCCACTCCACGCCCAAAGAAATCACCACTGGCTAATTACGAGCAACTAGACAGGTAAAAGGAATCAAAACCGAATCAAAAACACATCACAATAAATTTCAAACAATCAGACTGTGCAAAATCCCGAAATGATTAACGATGCGGCTTTCGGATTCGATTTGATCTCTGCCAATTTTTGTTTTTTCTTGATTGGCTCCGCCGAGAGACCCTTTCAAAATATTTACAGACAAGGGCGCACGCGCCCTAAAGAAACCAAAACTGACTATTTCTTGGCAATTTTTGATGGTCAGAGGCGGCAAGTGAAATGAAATCAAATCAAATCGAATGAAATGTAATGGATTCGTATGTATATCTATTTCTTTTTTGTGGCGCCTTGTGTGGCTGAATGGTTAATTAGGTTGCAATTGCACACTTGGCGTATGCGTGATATATACATGATATATCCATGATATATATCTCATTCGCCCCGGCGGACAGTGAGCATTTTGGGCATTGAGCAGCAGTGGTAGCAGTGGCAGTAAACATTGGGAGCAGAGCCGAGCAGAGCACACTGAGTCAGCAAACAGCAAACACGTTTCCAGGCCAAAAGCCCAAAACTGGCAGCATTTTGGCCTGGAACTAGAGACCATGGCACGTACGTCGGACAAATGGACAGTGGACAGTATTTTTTTTTTCAAATGTGCAGCAAGCGTTTTCGCGCAATTCGTTTCGCTTTTTTTTCCATGTCATTTTGGCCAACAAGGTGAAGGTTAGGGGACAAACAAAACGTCCCCAAAGCGGTGAAAACGACTGAGAAAAAAATATACAAATGTTTGTTTGATGGGTTCTATGATCTTTCGTTGAAAAAATATATTCGAAACTCGAAAACACTAAAAAGAACTGAATCAGATCCTATTTTCAATCCCATTTGATATATTTTGTATTTTATTTAAAAATTAAAACTTATTTTTCCCTGTGCTTCAATGAAACTCAAGAATATTTGAAAAATGCTAAATACCTAAAAGTGTCGTTAAAAGTTATTGGACCAAATGGCACCTTTTTGACCATCTAGTTTTATTAGTTTGCCACATCCGAAACAAATACGAGTATGTATATATATGTATATCTGATGGCTGATACCTTTTCCGCTTGGCCATTTGTCGCTCTGTGGCATTTAGTGGTAATTTGTTATGCAATTAATCTAATGGTCGAGCAGCTTACAACGCGGCTAAAAAGACACGAAAACGCTGCCAGCTATTTTCGGCTCGAAAGTGTCAGCAAAAAGATCTTAATTTGACTGTGAGACTATGTTTTTAGATAGCAAATTGCGGTGGGAAAAATAAGAGAAATAAAGATAGGAAAAGTAATGGAGAATTAATAAATCAGTTTAATCAACGAAAAAAAAACAATAATTTTTGAATTTTGAGGGTTAAACCAATACACAATAATGATACTGGATGGTTAAACCATAAACGATTTAAAAATCAAGCAACCTGCCATTAAGGAAATCTACTCCACAAATTTGATTACTAAATAATTCAGCGGCCCAGTGATAACCCCGCATTTAATAATGATGTATTTGGGCTCTTTGGAAACATTGTAATCAGAGTGGAGAGCGCAGCACTCGATGCCACCAGACATTAAAACAACACACTCTTCGGGTCTCTCGAGTGGCAGAGACCCCGAATGGAAATCCTGAACTCCCCATCCCAGAGATGCCATCCCAGAAACCCATCTGCGATGGCTGACAGCTGGTGCCAGCAGTGCAAACAAAACCCCGAAATGATTGTTGTTTACCCAAAATGGTTGGTTGTTGGCTCATCCTCAAAACTACGATCCCAAATAACCGACAACTTTTCGGCAGCTGCAAAACTGATGGCTGATTGATTTTCTGTCGGCTAGTTTTTGGATTGGGAATTGGGGGGAGGCTATTATTACAACACACTCCCCACAAAACCGATCATTATGTTCATAACGCAATTTGCATTCACCTCTCCAAAAGCTGCGTTTATTTTGTTTGTTGGTTGTCTTTACTGTTTTTTTTTCTATTTTTTTTGGCTTTCGGGAAATGGAACTTTGCCGTGATTTGATTGATTGCAATGGCCAGCGGTGCGTGTCGAAAATGGCCAAAATGCTCAGCTCAAAACGACGTTCAAAATAATAATGTCCAATGGGCCAACGCACCGAGCAATTACGTTATATTCGTTTATTCCATGTTATTTTCCCTGCGAAAGCCAAAGAAGACATCATTAAGTTCAAATTAGTTGATTGCCACACCATTTTGTTCAACAAATTGCGCCAAATATCTCTCAAACACACAAAAGGCACAAATAAAATACAAAATAAACCCAAGTTTAACGCTTGTAACTGCAAAATCGCAGTCGAAATGTTAGGACAAAAACAAAAAAAAAAAGAGCGAAACACAGAAAACGCAATTAATCAGCCCGGAGGAAGTGCCTTTAAATGGAAAGTAAGTAATACGAAATGGAGATACTCTTGAAAACTCACAAATACACAGAACAAAATTTGACAAAAGATCAGATTGATATATATATATATTTTTCAAAAGATAAGTTATTCATATCATATTAATATGAATGAAGATTATGTTTAAAAAATACTACATTTGGAAATTTATAATAAAACAAATGTTATGATAAAATATCAAGTTGACATGTTTGAATCATTAATTTCACACTAATCATATCGGCTTTTTATTGATATTTTTTCTATGTAGAATAGAAGAAAATTAAAGGTTACAAAATCCTTAAATATTTTGTTATCCTATTGTTATGTTTAATATTAGTACTAAACTGTTTGAAGTATTAATTAAAGCTTATCATAAATTACCAGAACTAACTAGCCATTCAAATGCTAATTGCTAATCCTTTTCTAAATGTTTGTATTTCTTAAATACAGCTTTATGGTTGCATAATCTAGCTTAACTTCAGTGTTTTGGAGCTAGAACATTTTTTTTTGCCGAAGCTATAAACCAAAGTCATAAAAAAATATTTGGTGGGCAAAAACTCCAAGCAAAGTGTATCTATCAATGGGATTTATGTAAAGACCTCCTGCTCAGCGTGTCGTACATTTTCATTAATTTATTTTATGTTGCAAATAAAATCGATTCCAAAAAAAAGGAAGAAAAAAATGCAAAACAAAAGGTAAAGGCGATTTCAAATGTGCCGCATTTTGCGGTTCGCTGTGTGTGGATTTTGATTAATTTGCGCCGCCACTTTCGCCCAATGTAGAGCAAAAATATTAATGAGCCGGGCTAATTATGCACCCACCACTTCTCTCATTAAAACGTGTGGATTATGTAAACGAATCATCGGGATTTGCATAACCCGATGATCTACGATCGAATCAAATTGCTCGATTCGCATTTTTCAAAGTTGTCGCTACCGTTTGGCGATATCATTTGTTTTCCCCCAAATTGATTGATGTGGCGGCATTTCTTTGGGCCTTTTATCAAGAGTGTTTGCCTCCGAATTTGATTTTTCGATTGCGATTGCGATTTCTCGCATTGCCCAATAACGAAACGCAAACGAAACTGCCCCGAATAAAAATTTGTGTGTGTAATTACACTCAGTCTAGCGGTTCCCATTCAAACAGTTCGCCGAATTTAAATTTTTAAAGGTTAAGACTCACCATTTAAATTTAACAGCCTTTAAACACAATGCGCGGCCATAACAAAGACAACAAAAAAAAACAAAAAGCAAACTAAAGCTAAACGAATTTGGGGCTTTGTTCCAATTTTTATGTACTTATAGTTTGCAGGCGGCATTTTGGCCAAAGTTCAAAATGTTAATTGCTGGCAAGAGGCGAAGAAACGCCTTCATGGTAAATGGGTAAATGGGCTGGGAAGAAAATCTCCAAATTGCACACGACCAAAAAGTTAAGGAGCGAATCGATCAAGAAAACCGCAAACTAAAGGGGAATCCCATTGAATATTTTTCTTGAAATAGAATGATTACAAAGTAAGGTAATTGCATAAGAAACACCTTAAAGGTCATAACTTTCTAGTGATCTTTCTCTCCCAGTCTCTCCCTTTACGAAATTAAGGGCAGTGAATGAGTGCCTAAAAATTGTTGTGAATAGGTGATGAAAATGGGTGATGAACGCCTAGGACATAATGTTAAATTAAGAGCTATTTTTCATACAAATTCACTAGTGAATAGGCGCTTGCTGCCCAATTTTTAGCAGTGATTCACTGCTGTAAAGGTGATGAACAGAACTGCAAGGAAATATCAATATGTTTTTAATCCTACATTTCTTTTTGCCACATCCTTTTCCCACAGTAATCAGCCTGCTCCACTTATCTTGCAACTCTACTGTATTAAGAAAAGGAAACACCTTAATCAATTTTCCAATTTTATTTGTTCAGGGTTTGTAGGCTGTATAGAGCCTCCCGATTTCCCCACCGATCTTCTGTCAACCGCAAAACAACCACAAACGCCCACAACAACGCCCACGGCCCCGGTTAAAAAGAAAATACAAGAAGCCAAAAGCCCAAGTGGTAGCAAAATTCAGTAGCGCCAGAAAAAGAAAAAGAAGAAGGCGGAGATAGAGATAAACAAAATTGGGTAGCTGACGTGACCAGATCTCCAGATTTCTGTCTCCCTCGGCGATCGATGCTCGTAAATTGAACAAATAATAAATCGAATTTGGTACACACATCATTGAAAGGCAACGGTAACACAGTAAAAAAAAGTTTAAGTAAGTTGTGCAAATTTTGGACTATAAATATCAGTAATGTCAGTAATACCTATCTATTTTTATACATGTTACTCGTAGAGTAGAAGGGTAAATTAAATTCGTTCAAAAGTATGTAACAGGAAGAAGGAAGCGTTTCCGACCCAATAAGCGAATAATGAATTGTCCTCCGCATAGATGGCGCCACTTTCAAGTAATTCTCTCTTGTTTTTGAAATATCTAGGTAATTATAAATATCAGTAATACCTATCCAGTTTTCATATAATTTGTTTTTAATATATATTTTTTTTCTGTGTACCAAAATAAGTTGCATGCCACATCGATTTTATGCCTTTAGTGTTAGCTCTTTGGCTGTCGGCCTTTTCTACCTCTGGTTATTACGTTATGGCCAAGATTTGTTTGTCCGTTTCGGCTCATTTTTTATTTATAATTTTTGTGCATGTATTTTTTCGGTTTTTTTTTTCCATTATTTCGAGAGGCCTTTTCACTTATTATTTCGCGTACTTATTATTTGTATTATGCGAGCTGCGCTCATTAAATTTCATTCATTGTGCAAATGAATGGCGATTGTTGCTCGCACTGGTTGCATTTTGCCGCCTCGTTTTCTTGGATTTTGGATCCAATGTGATCATTATACGGTCGGGAGTTGAGAGATCTGTGGTCCCAAATTGGGGGCGTCATCATCAGTGCGCCGATTGTTCAGATCTGGCCGTTTATATACATATATATATATATATCTCTCTTTGACGAACTATAAACCATATAAACATGTACTCAGGGCCTGGGAAATTGTCACAAGGTAGCTGTAACTGCGGTCGTGATGCAATCGCTCTGTGGTTTTTGACTTTGGCCCAATGAGTTGCTAAATATTGAGACACATCTGCGCCCAGCCACAAAAGATTATTTCAAGCATTCGAAATTATAATGAAGATTGCTTTGGACTTTTTTTTTTACCCAAGTTATTGTAAGAATATTAAAGCTGTACTTGAATTTGCATAAGTAATTTTTGAGCTATAAGCTAAATATAAACATAAACATAAAATAAGCATTTATCACTGACCTCAAGTGTTCTGAAATAACTTTGCATTTGCATAAATACTAGTAAAGTGATGTAGTAAAATGTAATGATGTACATTATTAAAGTTTACATTAATTATAAAGCAATAATAAATTAATTATTCTCCGTTAAAATTAAATTTTTTATGGGAGAATTCAAATTGAATTGGAAAAGATAATACTTTGATGCTCTCAAGTTCTAAGAACCAATTTAAACAATTTAAAATTAATAATCCTTATTCCATTTTTAGCTCTATAATTTATTGTTGACATTAAACAGATCAAAACAGTTTTAAAACATTTTCAAATTCCCTTGAGGTCTCTGTTTTTTGTTTGTGGCCCTTCTATTATTTTTGTTTTCTTTTGTTTTGTGGCCAGGAAAATGTCACAGGGGAAATGTTTTCAGTCTGAAGTGGAGGGAAAAGGTGCATGGTAATTGGTAAATGGTACAGGCTACAATGACATAATGACACACAGAAAGATAGACAACGCAGAGAGAGAGGGGGGCTTTGGGGGAAAAGTGGTTGGGAAAAGGCAGATGAACGACGGCCAGATGGAGTTGTCTTCCCATATAACAAAGGAAAATTAACCCAGCATACGGAAGCAAGTGGAAAATGCGGTCTGTGGGTCTCTCTGGGCCCCTCTTTTTCCCCGTCCTCCGTCCCCGTTTCCCGATCTTCAATCTACGGAGTTACAACTCTTCCAGTAATTGCCAAAGATGTCGTAAGAGCAGCGCGAGATGTCTGGGAAAATGTCTTTGGCATTGTTTTTTGTTGGTATCATATCCCCACAGTCCCAAAGTCCCAGTCCCAGTTCCAGTCCACCTTTTTCTTACATCTTCGTTTCTGCTGATTAATTTGTTTGACTTTCTTTTCACCCTTTTGTTTTAGACATGGCTTACTCAACTGCCACCGACAAATTAGCAACTCGAGCTGAGATTTTTCACATTTTAATTGAACCGAAATCAATGACAAATTTTGTAATAGCTTTTAGCGAAATGCCCGAAATATGTGTGATTTTCAACTCTGCTGATAGAATTAACCTTCGAAAAATAGTGTATTAGCTACATGTTTTAGTTCCCTTTGAGATAGAAAACTATACAAGATATTTACTTTAGGGGATATATGTGGGTTCTTTTAAAAAAGGTTAATTAATGATACACAGAGAGAATTATTCAAGAAATGTACATTAAAATTAAAAATTTGCTACTCAAAATATAACCAAGAACTCACTTTAAGTGCAAAATACTCACTTACAGACCTATTTTTCAAAAAATTTACCTTGAAGTTGAGTCTTTTAGAGTGAAATTACTTAATTTGAGAACATCATTCCTCTTGAATAATTCTCTCTGTGTATAATTTTGTATTTTTTATACTTTTTTTTTGGTTTCTTACCCTAGACATGTTTAATATATCGTGTAAATTTTAGTATTATCCCGCATGTTAAGTCTCTATCTCAACGAAAACCAAAACAAAGGCTGGCAAAGTGAAAGCGCTGCTGCCACAAATCACAAATCAAAGCCATCAGCAGCTGCTCAACTTGATCCCAAGTCGAGAGTCTTTGGCCATTGGCCGCCACCGCCGCTGCCGCCGGTGGATGTTGGTTGATGACTTTAAGCCCCATAATTCTCGGGGCAGCGAAAAAGTTTGTAGTTTCAGCTTCAGTTTCACTTTCACAGCTAGCTAATTAAGTCACAGCAGACAGCGATACAGATACACATAGTTTTTGAAAACTCACCGTTTTTGTGATGAATAGCTATAGCTTCCTGATCCGGTGGTTTGGCCATGGTTACAGTTGCCATGGAGATCATTACCAGGCAACCGCAGATCACTAAGTGATTTAGTGTTAATCCTCTGCTGATTAGACTCGTTGTTGTTGTGTCTGCTGCTGGTTTTTCCACTGATGATACTGAAGATGATGATGATTTTGGCCTGCCGCTCCTGCGCATTTTCCTGTTCAATTTGCTTGTCGTCGCCATCTTTGAATATTTTTGTATGCCTTGACTTTTTTTGGTCTCTTCTGTGCGTTTGATAAAATTCTAATAAATTATTAAGAAATCACTGTCCGCCGTCCAATAAATTTATAAAGCAGCTGCAAAACAACAACCGCAGCAACGACAACTGCAAAGTGAAATTTCACTTTCGGGCATTCAAGTGGATTTAACTGGGATCAGGCTCAAAAGTTGCTTGTATTTCTTTTTTTTTTTCTTTCATTTCTTTGGTCCAAGAGCAAGTCTGGACAACACAAAGATACATTTACAGAGATACGAAAACCCATACAGAGGCAGAGTTTTTCGGTGCCCATGTGAAGCTGGGGGTCACGCACTCCAACTTATAGAAAATACTCTAATAAATCAGGAAAGGTATATGGGATTGCGAATTTAAAATGTTTAATCTATCTATTTTATATGGAATAAAATGCTATAATTTCAAAGATGCAATTTTCCAAGTTCAATGATTTTAGTAAAACATAAAATATTTTATTTTAAAAAGTTTTCTATACGAAGGCATAACATTCTAAGATCCCTCTTATAAAACATAATGTGCAGAGCAATCCTGCTTCGATTTGCCTCCCAAATATTATTCCCAACTTGTGGCTTTTGTGTTGCAGTTGTAGCCAAAGCTGTGTTTTTTTTTTCTGTTGCCACTGCTGCTGCCTAGTGTTATTGTTGTTATGGCTGTCATCTTATCGGCTTCGCATAAAAGTCATAAAAATAAAATTTATTTTGTTAGGTAGCAGGCAACGGGGCAACAAGTTAACTTGACTTGCAGCAGCTGCTTTTGCTTTGGCTTTGGCTGCCACATGCAACGCAAAATAAAAAAGACCAAACAAAAAAAGAAACACTTTCGCAACAATTTTATTTGGCCAGTTTGGTCAAAAGTTGTTGTTTTCATTATTATTATTATTGTAGTTGTAGCTGCTGCTGCTGCTATTGTTGTTGTTATGCAGGAAACTATTAGCGCGGAACCACAATACACACCAAAAAAAAAACGAAAATTATTTCATTCGATTATTTGTAATTAATTTGCATTTCGTTAGAGTTTCGAGCCGTAATTATTTCAAGCACATTTTTTGTTTTTTTTTTTTCCTAAATGCGGAAATGGCGCGCTATCAAAACTTGTGGCACTTGAACAAAAAACATTAAAAAATTGCAAGTAAAGTGAAAATTGAAATGAAACAAAAAGGCGATGAAGCGAATTATTTGTTTCTCGTTTTTATAGTAGTAGTTAATCCATTACACACTTCCTAGTCACACATTCGTTTGGGGGTCTTACAGGGGTTAAAAAACGCACTTCGGCGGTTGGCGGTTTAAAACGCGCTGGCGGCTAAAAACGCGACGTGTGCCAAGCGGTCGCTGCGAACGCCATCAACGGTCTGAGCGGCGCGCCTGCGCAGTCGTTAACTTTTAAGCCACCGCATTACAGCGCCAAGAGAGCGAGAGAGAGGAGCGAGAGAGCAGCGGAGCCTCTCGCTCTCTGGTTTCCATGAATATGAATGGAACTCCACAACTCCATGGAGTTCGCTTTCGATCAGCTGTTGGGCTTATATTTATTTTCTTTATTGGCCAAACCGAACTGCGTGCCCCACAAACCGGTAAATGTTGTACAACTGTTTCGGCTGCCGCTAGCGGCTACCGCTTCTTAATGGCTGCGCTGCCACTTCGCGGCTTTTAAGGGGTCACCACGTGAGGCGGTACGAAAACGATCGCTTTTCAGGAAAAGAAACGGTAGATAGGGACATCAACATGGATGGTCGAGGGGACAATGCACCACACGGTATTAAAAGATGGCTTTCATATCTTAAATTCTTTTGCCGAAAATGTATTGTGGTTTTCTTATAGACGACTATAATACATAGGTATGGCCCATCAAAATTGGTATTAGATTGATGTTTTTATTGAATATCCCTTTTTTATCGGTTTTTAAACATAATTTTACTAAACAATCCCCATTACCTTTGAGAAACTTTTAAATTTTCACAAATTTTTTGCAAAAAATTAACAAAAAAATTTAAATTTTCAGTTTTGAATGCAAAACGATTTGGAATTTAATTACAAGCACTACGAGGTATGCCATTCCATATTTGAACAATTATTTTTATTATTATGGCCATAATACTGAGTTTTTATTGGCGAAAAATCAGGATTTTATTTTTTCCCAAAATCTGATTTTTCGTAAAATTTATTTTTGCTCTAATTTTTGCAAAAATGATCCGATATTAAAACGGCGAACTGTTCTCAGCAGATAACAACCTGATAATTAATATTAGTGCACTCCCCGGCTGATTTGGGAAAATTAAAAAATGTTCAAA
Organism: Drosophila mimetica; assembly: GCA_037075245.1. NCBI lineage: Eukaryota > Metazoa > Arthropoda > Insecta > Diptera > Drosophilidae > Drosophila > Drosophila mimetica. The sequence continues at coordinate 23,931,351 of JBAMCH010000005.1, read as the reverse complement.
TTTTCCATTTTTTTGTAAGGGGTTGTATCACAATTTTTTGCGAAAAATTTCAAAAAAATAAAATTTTTACCCTAAAATGCCAAGTTGTAGGGAATTTAACTACGAGTTCGGGAAGGTATGCCGTTCCATGATCAGACAATTATTTTCATTTTTATAGCAAAAATACTGACATTTTTATTGGCGGAAAATGAAGATTTCAATTTTTGGCCAAAATCTGATTTTTCGTAAAACTTGTTTTTGCTCTAATTTTTGTAAAAATGCTCCGATATTGAAACGGCGAACTGTTCTGAGCAAATAACACCCTAATAATTAATATTAGTGCACTCTCCGGCTGATTTGGAAAAATTAAAAAATTTTCAAATTTTCGATTTTTTTTTAAGGGGTAGCATTACAATTTTTTGCGAAAAATTTCAAAAAAATAAAATTTTTACCCTGAAATGCCAAGTTGTAGGGAATTTAACTACGAGTTCGGGAAGGTATGCCGTTCCATGATCAGACAATTATTTTCATTTTTATAGCAAAAATACTGACATTTTTATTGGCGGAAAATGAAAATTTCAATTTTTGGCCAAAATCTGATTTTTCGTAAAATTTGTTTTTGCTCTAATTTTTGCAAAAATGATCCCATATTAAAACGGCGAACTGTTCTGAGCAGATAACACCCTAATAATTAATATTAGTGCACTCCCCGGCTGATTTGGGAAAATTAAAAAATTTTTAAATTTTCCATTTTTTTGTAAGGGGTTGTATCACAATTTTTTGCGAAAAATTTCAAAAAAATAAAATTCTTACCCTGAAATGCCAAGTTACAGAGAATTTAATTACGAGTTCAGAAAGGTAAGTCATTCCATATTAGGACAATTGTTTCCTTTGTTAGGGCGGAAAATATATATAGATATGGACTTTAGCCAAAAAACTAAGCGGTAGTAGTTTAGGAGCGCGAACCTTTAATTGGGACAATCCCAGTTGTGGGTCAAATTTCTGCATAACTGGATAAGTAATCGGGGTCACCCAGTGTTAGTGCAGACCTGTGATTTTTTTACCTTGAGGGCCTCCGAAAATTCCTGCCCCATCTGTTGGCTATCGCTTGAAATTGGTTAAATTCCAAAAATATTGCCCGAGGAATTGGTAATAATTACCAAATCCCTAGTCTTTCGCCACTCGCGAAGGCATGGTTATTAATTGTTACTCCTCCCCGAGCCCCGAAACCTTTCTCCAAGCCAGCTGATCAATCTTCAGCCCTAAAACCCATAATGGGCCCTAAGCGTTATTAGTCTTGACATTTGCGTTAAGACAAACACGCAATGAAAGGAAAACACACACACGCCAAAAGGGACAAGTTAACAGGCCTGCGAAACTTTTGCATAAGATAATGCTCGAACATCGCTCAAAATCGATGGCCATAACGAGATGGAGTTGGTTAATTAATCGTTGTGGCCAGATGTGCCGTCAAGTGCCTGATCCAATGGGTTTTATCGCCGATCATCTGAGGCCGCGAAATCGGTTGTTTGCTTTTTTTTAGCATTTAGTTTTCACGCCGATTACACACTCTATATTCGACATCCTATTGCCATCGAACTTGGACTAGTTTGGGTAGGTTTTAATTGGTATTTAGTTGATTAATTTAGTTCCTTAAGGTGACTATAAAAATCTTGATGAATGTTCACTTATTTAGAAGTAATATATTAAATCTTGATAAGAAATTATAATAAAGAAATAATAATAAAAATGAATAAAAATCATAGGATTGTTTTTTCTTTCTAGTGGATTCCCACTATGATCGTTATGACTTCGTCGTAGTTTCTTTTTCTTCCAAAAAACTCCCTTTTTTACTCCACTCTAGGATTAACTTCATACGTGGGCGGTCTTTTCCTGGAAATGTGTGGCTTTTTTTGGGATACTTACTTGGCCAACGACAAGGCGACGTTTCTTCCGCCAAGGCGCCGTAATCTCACAGTTTTGGAGCTCAGCTTTTAGCGCTAATAGTAAGTCATTTTCCTTCGTTTTTTTTTTGGAAAGAGGGGGGCCACCACCAGGGCGTGCCTCAAAAATCAGGCTTAAAAAGCAATTACGCACTCTTCGCAGTTGTCGCCGATGTCGATGTCTGAGTTTGAGTTTGAGAGTCTGGATTTCGAGACGGAGTCGATCTGCAGCATCGACTTCCTGCTCCAGGCGCAGCAAATGCATTTCCCCCATATCTCCCCGCCTCTTTTACCATTTTTTTTGCCATTTTCGGGCCGTCATTAAAAAGATAGTTTTCTCTTCTGGCTCCGATTTCGTTGTTTTTTTCTTTTGGCTATGATTTTGCAGACAAGTTTCGACGCCCCGACGCAATTGTATTCCCCTGGGCCATGACCAATGGGTTGACATGATGTCGAATCCGTGTATCTCTAGACACCAATTTGTATCTTGTCTGCCCTACGGATACGTAGCGAGTGCTAAGTCCTGAGATTTATGGCGTTAACCTGGTTATGAGACGCTAAATTGGGCGTCACACGGAAAGAAAATCACCAAAGGTTTAATAAAATGCTATTTTAAAGCTTTTGTAAGGGAAATTCAAAATTAAATAGACATTTTTCAGAAAAATCGTTCCTAAACCTTTCTCTCGATCTCAAAAAGAAATATTTGTTCTCTATTTCAAGAACACTTGAGAAGCCTCAATACACAGTAATAGTAAGGCGTATAAATAGATTCTTATTCTTAAACATGATCAACTTAAACTTATTATAGAACATAAATTTGTATAACTAATTTTCATTTTAGTTAACAATTTGAACAGTGCAAAAACGGAGGAAAGGGGATTGAAATGAGAAGTTCGCAATCAAAGGAGGAAATCCATCGAATGCAAATCGAACGAAAATTGAAAATCAAACTGGAAATGGAAATGCAACTGGAATCCTAAAAGTGTGTGTGTGTGGCATAATCGCTTTGCTCACCGAAAATCCTTTTCGCAATTGCAATAGCAAAAGCGCGAAGTATTAATAATAATTGTGGCAAAATTAATGATAGCAATAGAAAGATACAATCGATTAGGAGCAAAGTGGGCCGAAATTTCATTAGAGCAGATCAATAAAATTAATAAATGCAGGCTCGAAAGATAAAGTCCTGCTAATGATAGCATTCAATTAAACAAATACAGATCTTATCTTGATCATGATCGATGCAAAAAAAGATTAAACTACGTAGAGTGACGATTTTTTGTATATTTTTTAAGTAAACTAGAAAATCAGGAATAATTTTTGAAACTTAACTTTTTTTAACACTTCTTTACAGAAGCGCCAATTTGTGTAATTTGAATTTAGTTTCTTTGCCACACTGGTTCATTTACCAGGGCTGAATAATTTAATTAAACTATATTCATTAAAAAATACTTTAGGGAGGGTTTTGTGTTTTTTTTTAAGAGTTTAAAAAACAAAAGCAAAAAAAATTATCATTTTCTGATTATTAAAACAAAAAAAAAGATATTTTGTGAATTTTGAATTTAAAAATTGAACAACACCAATCCGACGCCTTTAAATATACAATAAATTTAACTTAAAATTTAAAAATTAAGCGGTAAAACACTGTGGCGCCCTCCTATTCATGTGTGTTCCTATATTGTACTATCTCTCAGCGATGACACGAACCACAACTGCTTTATCGTGTCTTTAGTACCAAGTTTCGTAAGTTCGAATGTAAATAAATTAAATTTAACAGAAAAACTGCTTGCATAAAAATAATACAATTGTACATGGTTTTAACATAACTAAAAAAAATATTTTTTATCTTTAAAATATCTGACATTTTTAAATTAAATTATATTAAATAAGACAAGGCTGCAGAAAATCGCTAATTTCTGTGAATATTTATTTTTAAAAATACATATAAAAATGGTATCTTATTCTAATTTAAATAAGAATGTACCTATGATATGGCCAACTTTAAATTTTCTACTTTACCGAACACTAGCTTTGAATTTCTGCATAGCTACAATTTAAGGAAGTTGTTGCACCAGAAAAATAAGCTATTTAAATCCCCGTTGACATTTAACTGCTACTCGGGTTGGTTGTATTAACTAATAAATAAACCAGTTTAGGCATTTCTTTTTCCCTCTCTCCCTCGCCGCTTTGGACACTTTTCCTGCCGTTGACAAGTCCATTAACATTGCCATAGACATTGACAAGCGTGGCTCAGTCGATCAATCGATCAAGTCCCGTGACTCATGCGCCAACTGGTTGAAGAAAAAGACCGATAACCAACTAAAGCCGATTTCTGCATACCCTCGAAAAATAGAAATAAAAATACAAATACAAAAGTAGAAAGATTGGGTAGGAGGGGCAGGCGGCAGCAACACACGAGATCCGCATATGAAATCGGGTAATAAAAACCGCTGAAGTAACGGCAACAACTGGCTAGCTAGCAGCAACAGGCAACCGGCAACATGCAACACATGCGACAGTTGCCAGTTGCAACAATTACAACATCAGCGATTCTGGTCGCGACTCCAGCAACAGTTGCTACACAGAAAAAAAGTTTATAGTGCTATGATATTATCCACAGACCCAGGTTCGAATCCCACTGCGATTTTTCTTTATTTAAATGACTTTTTTAATTTTAATTTTTTGAAATGTTTTCTGATATTTATGCATAAAAACAACATAATACATTTTTTCTGTGCATTCGACTGTTTTTCCATCGCTTTTCTTCAAAAAGACCCAGGTTCGAATCCCATTACGATTTCTTTTAATTTAAATAAAATTTGTTTAACATCAAAATAAAAAAAACTATAATTTTATGAAATTTATTCTGATATTTATGCATATTAATTTTTTTCTGTGCACTTTTTGACTCTTTTTTCCTTCGTTTTTCATCCAGTTTTATTCCAGTCACAAGACTTGGGCGCGTGCAATTGCATGCCACACTGCACCCACACAAAAAACAAAAACGAAAAGAGACGGGGCTACTGGCGGAGAAAGAGACGGGTGAAGAGACTCCCCCATTCTCCAATCTCCAGCTGCAGCTTTGTCCCATTCTCCTACTGTCTTTTGTTTTTTCAGTTTTTGGTTTGTCTTTGTTTTCTTCCTTTTTTTGTTTGGTAATACCCTTTCTTACAGGATATATTTTTATACCAATCGAATTATACATTTTTTAAACTATATTAAGCCTTGCGATTCATTTATGTAATACTTGGCCATCTAAAGTATTTCATATACCGTTGAACATTGTACAACTTGATTGTGTTTTACCATCATAAACTTAAAGGGTATTTAAGGTTTCGACTTGAAAAATCGAGCCTTTCTTTCTTGTTTTTCTTTTGTTGTTGGTTTTTTTTGTTTTTGGCTTTTCTGCCGTGAGTTTTTCGAAATTCGAAACATTAACGGAAAGTCTGTAGAGGTAATTGGACGCGTTTAACGTGGTGGAAGGAAAAATGGAGAGGGGACGGATGGCAGGATGGATGCATCCATCTACAGTCCCAATCCCAAGGAAACAAACATAAATCGACAAAAAAAATAAGCTGAAATCCCCCTATTTTATTTTGATTTTTTTTTTAAGTTTCAATACAATTTCAATCGTTTCGATTTACATTTCGCGTTTGGAAAGTGACACAAAGGGTGCAACAAAAAAAAGTGAAGTGTTGTTTTTGGTTGTTTGACGTATTGCCCAAATTCCATAGCATAGATGTAATACTTAAAATTCATTTCGCAACTTTTGAGCCACAATTTATTACTGCAAAAAAGGGGGAAAATACATGGAGGAAAAGACCTAGGAAAATCCCCCACCAAAATCACATTCCGAAATTCTGCTGAAATACTTATTTATGCTTTATTCCTGCCTTTGCCGCGGAATATTTAAAGCAAAAATTCAAATATTCGTGGTATAAATTAAAAACTCTACGTCAGAGCTTCATAAATATTTAAGCAAAGCAAAAGTGTGAAATAATTTAACGAGATCTATGTCTAAGAATGCTAATTCAATTCGAAAAAATTATGATAACTCGTTCTTGGCTAAAATCGTTGTGAAATTTTTGTATTGCTGACATTTCCGAATATGTTCTTTCTGGTTCTTTTTTTTTGGCAACCGGAAATAGAATTTTTAATTCAATTTTAGCCAGAAGATAAAATCTAAAATCTCATTAAATAAATATCATGCACACTTGCTTAACGTTTAAATAGGAGTTGAAACTTAAATTCCTTATTGTGAAATTTTATATTTCTGATTTTGGTTTCCATTATTGAATTTTCGAAAGGCGAGCCACTCTTTTTTATTGTGTTTGATCGTTGGTATCATAATGTTATATATATTTGAAACTATCACGCTCATATAATCACAAATATATGTTTGCTTTGGACACTTTTGTTTGTTATTGCCGCGATCATTTCTTTGACTATTGCCAATTTTTAAAAAAGAAAACACACATTTGGACTGTTGGATTGTTCAACCGGCAGACAAGTAATGAAAGTAGTCGCCTCTTCGGCGGTTATTTTTACAACAAGTTTTCTAATCAACAAGTGACAGTGGCCAATTGTCTGTAGGAAGATAAACAAAAGTCAGGTTGGCAGATTGAGGATGAGAGTTAGTGGTCTTGACTTTGGGGGCCTGGTATTTGGTCTCTGTATCTGGTGTTTATTCGATTCCGATTTCTTCGGGGAAATGAACGCATCGCAAGGCCATAAACGATGGTTGGGAAATCTAAGTGATCGCGAGCATCGCTGTTAATCGTTAATTGGTGATCGTTAATCGCAGTTATCTTTTCACTTGTTATGCGAAACACTGGGCCATAATAATGGGTTATCCCTAATCGCTGTCACCGCCGCTTTCATCGCAATTAGATGTGACTTTCTTTACCCATCCAATACAATCCATTTCGAGCTGAGCCGATCCGATCCGATTCCAAACCGAGTCGATCACTCTCTCCGACTTTCGGGCATTATCGGTTATAGTGCCCTTCATTTCGGGGCCTTACGTCAGAGAGCGGTCGCATAATTAGTTATCAGTGTGCCCCGCATGCCAAATGCATAACTGGATCCGCCGATCGTTGATCACTTAAACCTACACAGGCAGAAAAGTCAGATCGTCTATTTTGGCAATCCCAGCTTCAAGAAAATACAACATTTTGAAAAGAAACAGCTCCTAAAGAATTTGCGTAAACAATTTAATTTTTCTAAGTCTATAATATTTTCCATATGTCAACTTATAAGAAAATATTGCATTTTGAAAAAAAAACAGCTCCTAAAGAATTCGCGTAAACCATTTTATTTTTTTCTATATCTAATATATTTTCCATATGTATTCCAAGTTCACTTATATAAAGTTATACTAATTAGATCTAGATTTTCTCCCTGTGCAGCCAAAATAAAAATCCAAAACGAAACTGAAACCAAACCGGAACCACTCAAAGCACTCAAAGATCTCAAGGCGTGTGTAGGTGTTGACAAGTAGATCACGAACACGATCGCGATCACGATTGCAATCGCTTTAAGCCAATCCAAATCGCGTAGCGTGGCTTACTCATCGGACATTCTTGAATCCTCCCTAGAAAAAAGCTGTCAAAATACCGGATTGGAAGCAATCTCGAATCTAGTTCAACTAGTTAGTTAGCATATAGAGTCGTCTTTGGGCTTAAAGGCTTAACCTTGAGCGCTTTTGCGCTTTTGCCGGCCATTAAGTTCGATCATAAAAAATAGACCAAGCCGTTTGCCGCCGTGCCATGCAAAATAGCAAAATATTTAATGAAGTTGTGAGGCGGTTCGGTTCACTCGCCGGCCCAATGATCAATGATCATAGACGTTTGCTGTGGCAATAATGTCAAAGTGTTAAATGCCATCGAAAGACGGATCGAGAAAGGTGAACAGAAATGCAGAAAATAAAAAGGGAGGGGAAAATAGCGAGAAAGGGGGGATGAAAAAATGTTGTTCACCTTTCAGTCGGGGTCTGGAAAAAACAAAAACAAAACAAAGCAAAAAAAAAAAAAGGCTAAATAAAAGGGGTCTGACTGTCACTTGCAGCTCATGTTGTTTAATGTTCACCTGATCGCAGCAGACAAAAACACGCAAGGCCAGCAAAATAGTTGTAAAATTACTTAAAAAGTAGCTTGAAAGTAATACTGAAATAAAATCACAATTTAAAGAAAAATATTAAAATAATGGAGTATTTCATAGAAAAATTGTACACAGAGAAAAAATAACACCAAAAAAAGGCATCCATCAGGTATTTTTTCATATCCATTTTGTTCATATCAATATGATATTTTTGAACATATGATTTTGTATCATATTGCTATGAAATCCTACCATTTTATTATGAAAAAATTGATATGAACTCACATCAGTCCCATGTTTTTTTCTATGTGTAGGAATGCAAGAAAAAAATGTTTTTTCAATAATATTTTTTTTTACAATTATAAATGTTAATATATTTAGGCAAATATTTTCAATTTATTTAAAGCCCCTCGAAAATCATCCTGACCTTTCTTTTATGGAAATTTGCCGTAGAAACCCTTGACATTAACCCTAGTATTTTGCCCCCGGCTGTGCCCGCTGTACACACACTTGTATGCAAATGCCAAATGGTGGTTCGTCTCGGTTGCTTCAGGTTTTTTTCTGTTTCTTTTGAGGCTTGAGCTTAAGTTTCGGTTTGAGTTTCTTGAGTTTTAGTCCGGTGTCCCGCTCGCTGACCTACCCCCACCACCACCCCAAAAAACCCCCTTTCTGCCACGCCCCCTTTGCCATTCGATTATTGAATCGTTTTAATGCCAATTTATGTAACTTTCGGGCAGCGTTTCCACTTCGATCTCCACATCTCCACTTTGATCTCTGCTTTTGCGTCGCCGTCGTGACTCAATTTCAAGTTAAACAGTTTAAAATTAAACAAATTTTCGTAATAAAATAAAAGCCGCAGAGCAACAACAGCAACAACACCCAAAAAAGCGAGACCAAAAGCACTTCAAAGTGGGTCACAAAATGATTACAACAAAATGAAATAAAAATTAAAACTTAACACAAAGTCACAGTCGATCATAATTTAATCAACAATATGTGATTTGGAATTTTTCGCTCTTTGCTGCATAATTTCAATGGCGCCGTGATTGATGGATGGTTGGATGGGCGGGCTGATTGACAGATTGACACGGTTTAATGGCTTATAATTCGAATGTAAATTGGACGGGGGAAAATGCTAAAGATCCACGATTAATTAAATAAAAATGTAAGAAGTGTATAATTAAAAAAAAAAAATTTTCTATTTTATAGGTAGGTTAATGAATCAAAATCACTTTGCAATGTTTTGGGATTATCAAGAGCAACTCGAAAAATCGTTGAACTTTTATGCTTGTTAAATGTTTAACTTAATTTCCATAACTCGACGAATAAGGAAATCTCATCCACCCACTGATTTCTGATTTCTGCCCACCAAAAAACGACAAATGATCGCGATGAAGTTGCACTTCAGATATTCGCGCTTCATCGTTCATTATTATGCATGTGAAAAGCCACTTGGCACCAAAATTATAAAACCCATATATATTCGAGCCGGAAATCTTTGGAAGGTCGTCGCAACTAAAAACGTTTTAAGGTTCTCGATAGGGGGGAAAAAAATATTGCCCAAATGAATCATTTAATTGCAGCCTACGTGGAAGCCATTTCATGATGATGATCGACAACATCTTTATGATCGCCATGGTTATATGGTTATTGAAATGTTTCTCAAGACGCTGCTCATAGCAGGCGTTGCCTCTTAAAAGGCCAACAATTGACGTACATTGAACCGCAGGCGACACTCCTCAAAAGTCGGGGAATTATAAAAAGAATCGGGAGAACGACAGAAAAAATTCAGGAGGCACTAAAAATATTTTCATTAACCGCAACATAAAAAGATAAAGCCAAAAAGAAAAAAAAGAAGCGGTAAAAAAAGTTCTGTCGGATAAAATTCTGAAGTATTCACTCGAGGGGGGAGGTATTAAATCTGGCGGTACTACGTGTTCAGATTATGCGAGTAGTTGCTTTTTGGGAGGCCGGGGGAGGTGTTTATAACCATTAACTTTGGGTATTTCCTGATTGCTCTGTGGAGGGGAGTCTCTGTCTACTCCTTACCCTCCCCTGCCACGCCCCCTTCTCCCCACACATCGCACACACACAACTCTTGCATAATAATTGACAGTTATAAATTTTACTTGGCTCTACATGCGCGCCCAGGTTGAAAATATAAGAAAAACTCAGAAAAAGTGAGTCGATATGCATTGAGGTAAATATGGTTGACAACCAAAAGAAATACCATAAAATATAGTATATTTATTTAGTATATTAAAATACCAAATTCGATTTTTTAAATAAGAAAAATACTCGAAAAACCTGTACTTCAAAATATTACTACAAATATTTTCCATATATGTATTTTATTAATTTTATTTTTGGTTTGGAGAAATAGTTATAATTCATGTTTTCAAAGCAAACATTTTTTAAAAAATTGGAAATCCAACAGTTCTGTTTTAAGTGTAGTGTCTTAAGGAGTGCTTAATTCTTTTGGCTCTTGTCCAGTTTGCCGGTCAGTTATAGCCCTCAGCTCCCTTCAAAGTTCACGTAACTCTCATCGGCAGAAAGAGAAAGAGACAGAAGTTGGATGGGAGAAAGAGACGTGCCGATAGTGTGCGAAAGAGACGGAACGATGGCTGGGCCTACGTGCGAGTGTCTTTTTTCTTCATTTTTTTTTTTGGAGTGGATTGGGGATCGGAGATCTCGGCGACGCCAACGACTGCAGGCCGCATTAACATTCCAAGTTGGCCACTCCTGTTTGCGTACATCTACATCTGTATGCAGATATGGCCACATATAGCATATATATATATATATATATATATATACCTATATATGTATACTCTCTCGAACACTTGAAATGTTGGATAACAGTTGTTGTTTCTTTTCTTTTTTCCCCCTTTGCTGGTTTTGTTTTTTTATTACAATTTTATGAGTTTTTTACAATACATAAAAGAGTCGGTACCTGAAGTGTTTTTATCTCCCGGTTGGGTTCCTTTGAAATGGTACCGGGTATTTGGTATTTTTCTTTATTTTGGCCCATGAATTGGCAAAAGCAAAAGGCTTAAAAATGGCATTGTGATGTCATCGGACTTGGCTTTCGGTTAAGGCTCTTAAAAGTGTGATCTTGGGATTACAACATTAAGTTTATCAAAAAAATACGCATATCGAATGTCAAATTTACAGCTAGGAGTCACAACATATTGCTATTTTAGCTAAGGAAAATATAAGAGGCTTTTAGAGTTTATTATTTTAAACAGTAACTCTAAGTGTAAGGCACATCTTTAAATTCAGAGTTGTCAACTCTGTTTCTTCCCCAGTAACAGCTGACAACTCTGTTGCCTCTCCTTTTAAATTCTTCTTAATTTTTTCCGTCTTATGCAATTACCAAATTGCCCACTCCCCGACCTTAATCATTGCCATTGCAATTATCATCGCCATCATTATTAGCAATCGTTATACCTCTATATTCCTGATCCCCGTCCTTGAGACACCGCCCCAAAGTGCCACGCCCTCAGCCCATTAGCACTCGCTGTGCACTGTTTTTATGACCATCGAAAACTCGACTTCTGACCTCGAGGCACTCCCCACAGAAATGCATCCTGTTTCCCCGCCCGATCGAAACCTGGTTTTCTTTCTTTATCTTTCGCTCATTTTCAAGTATGTAGTTTTTAGTTGGTTATTTTTTTTGTATGCCCGTATCGTGGCATCCAGAGCAATGTGATCGGGTAACTTGATCAATGTGACCTCGGAATAGCTTGAGTCATTTAGGTATAGTATACTTATATTCCCAAAAGACGATCACTTGAAATTTAATCAGTCGAAGGGGAAAACCCAAGGCCACAAAAGGTGCCTAAGGATCCCTTAATTATGCACATGTACGGTGGTATACGCACTCCGGATCACTTCCCGGTTCGCTGCACTCGCTGCAAAGAAGGAAGCTCTTAGCCTCTTCTGTTTGCCTCTTTTGGTATTTGCAAATATTTATCATATAATCGAATTCGCAGGCCAACAAAATGCAGAAAAAAAGTAAAGAGCACGTGATAAACCAAAAAAAAATCACTTTTCGTTCCAGTTTATCGATCAATGCTAATTAGAAAATCGATTGATCAATCACTTGCAAAGTAAACAAAATCCAAAAAAAAAGGGAGAGAGAGATGGAAAGAGATGTTGCCTTCGGTTTGCAGGTTGATTTTAACCACTTTGTGTGGTAATCCCCAACCAAACTCAATCCGTAACTGAAGCCCAACGCGAAACAGATGAAATAAATGTAAGAAAAAGAGGGATAATAACCCATAGCTCGACAAAGGAATACTCCATAATCGAAATATCACAAAAAAAGTATAATAATGTAGGGATATGAAATGGTAAACTTTAATAAATTAATAATATTTGAAACTTATAAATTATTTTTCTGAAAAATAAGATAAGTTACAGATGGTTTCTATATAGTTATATAACCAACAATGAAAATTCTAAGAAGTTAGGTTTATTTCTTGAGTGAGATAAGATTAAACATTCGGTATTATACCCTCTATTACCCTGGATGGCGAAAAAAGGTGTCAGTTGGGCACTTGCAGGTGTTTCTGGTACTTTTGCCCCACCTTTCGGAGTCAAACTAGCGATATTGTATACGTATATCCCCACCTATGGCGCATCCAGTTGGCCAGTTGGTGATCTCGCTGCTGGAATTGCATAAATACTCGGTAAGCAAATGAGCAACGGTTAATCAATAAGCCCCACAGATTGGATAATATCACTGGAAGGCGGCTGGATGGAAACGGGTGGAAAGGGGTGGCCAGGGAAAAACCGGGGTGATGATCTGCTGTTGGCTGGCTTGCATATACGAGCCATGTTGCGTGCCCTGCTAATTGCAGGCGAAGCGGTTAAAAAAAGCGGCCACTGCGGCCAACGCGGCGTATGTGTAATGCGGTTAATCAACGACGGCGACGGCGACGACGACGAACGGAATGAACGAACAAACGGCCTTGAGACCAGCTGCCAACCAGTTTTGGCTTATGAAATCAGCAGCAGTTAACTAAGACCGAGGCGACCATAGAGCATCCCAAAAAATGCAAGTGAATGTCGCCGCTGCTGCACAAAGAAAAAATCAGAAAACATAAGCGTATCAATTTCATATTGATGTCTCAGCTTTTCACTACAAATCTTTTATTTTACAAGACAAATAATTTGTTGCAATTAGGTAAAAGACAGGTAATTTAGTAAAAACTACAGTTTTTAATCAGCTACTGTATTACATTTGATAGGGATATATTTTGGTAACAAAGATTAGGTACTTTAAGAACAATATATATTATCTTTGATTTAAAGGATATATAGACGTAGATATTATAGGTATAACACCAGTGGAAAATGCATAGAAATGTATAGAACCTGAATATATCACGATTACCAATTTTTGTATAACGCGAATTCTTTAGGTTTCTTATTTGGTCCTTTTAAATTTTGGTAACAAAGATTAGGTACTTTAAGAAAAATATATATTATCATTGATTTAAAGGATATATAAACGTACATATTATAGGTAGAACATCAGTTGAAAGAGTATGGAAAGGTATAGAACCAGAATATATCATGTTTACCAATTTTTGGACAACGCGAATTCTTTATGTTTCTTATTTAGATCTGAATTTCCATATTCAAATATGCTTATAAACCCCAAACCCTGTAAACTATTTATTTACTCTATTTTTTCTTCAAGTGTGGGTTTTTTTTGCCTGGAATCCCTCTTCGATCCGCCGAAACTAGTGCAGTTTTGAACTTCCTAGTGGCCAAACGCCATTGAAAAGCAACAACGATCGGCAGCAGGTGTGAATGATTTAGTGTTAACATGGTCGTAACCAAAAAAAAAAAACAAAGAAATACAGACCAGCGCTCCTGTCGATCGTTCTCCGCTCCTCCATCTCACTCGCTCCCTCTCTTTCGCACAGTCGAGACCCCAGAGGCCCCGCAAAACACCCCGATCACCGATCCCCAATCCCCAATGTTACCGATATGTTAAAGCCGAAGTTGAAGTCGAAGTCGAAGCCTCTGCTGCAGTCGCTGCCTCAGTCGACGGCGGCAGAATGGCAACGGCAACGGTTTTCGATGGTTGGAGCGTTCATCATTTTGCCATTTCACGTTCAGCTGGCAGCGAAATCGAAAGTGACTGCTCCCCGAAGACCCAAGATAAACATATCTATATATAAGTGCATATATATAGAGAGGTCTTCAGAAAAAAAGTCCATGGTACTGCCAACAACATAATATCCTCCCGGCAGGTGTGTGTGTGTGCGTGTGCGTTTGTGTGTGTTGGTTGGCCATATAAAATAAGCGTTACCAGTGGTTCAAGAAGTCAAAGCCCAGTCGAAACTTGAGCCCGAAAAAGCCGCAAAAAGCGGCAAAAAGTGCATTTCAAAAATACGCAATTTTTTTCAATATTTTTTTGTAAGTTTTAAAAATAGTTAACAAGTTTTTAAAAATTTTCCCAATCCTATTTATTTTTTTGCTGCCCCCAACACACACACTACAACAAACACACTCCCTCACCCAAATTACAAATTCGATTTCCTTAATTGAATCGATTTTCTGCTGACAAAAAAACTAAAATGCAAACAACCAAAAATAGTGTACGAAACGTAAAAAAGTGAAAAGTGAAAGTGCAACTTGAAAAAATGACCAAAGTGAACAACATCAACAAAAGCAACTAAGCAACAACAACAACAGCAGCAAGCTAATGTGTCCAATGTTCAAAAAACAAAAAAAAAAACGCACACACACACCAAATTCAAAGTGCATAACAATTAAAGATTTTTGAAAAATCAATTTCTGTCATTCAATTTTTACACTCTGTTTATTTATTTTTACACCCATTTTTTTACTGTTTTTTTTTCTTTGTTGAAGCAGGCAGTTGACTTTCAAAAGTGTCAATAAAATTTATGTAAAAAAGCACTAAACGAAAAAGTTGTTATAACAGCATTGACAACAACAACAACAAGGAGAGCAACCTAGGATCGACAACTGCAGCAACAACAACAAAAAACAGCTCGAAATGCTGCTCAAAATGTAAGTAGAGTGTATAAAACAAATGATAAACAATTATTTAAGAAATGGGGCTAAAGCAAAAAAAACTAAAAAAAAAAAAGAGAAATAAACAATCGCAGCTGTTCAAGGTCAAGTTAACGATTTGGCGGATTACGCAAAGTTAGATTAGGCTTTATTAGGTAGATGTTATTATGGTAATATAATTATGCTTAATTATTACCTCTTGGGAAAGAAACATTTGAAATATTTGAATAGCTGAAGGAAGCTGTATTTTTTCATGCAAGCACTTGAAAATATTTTATATTTTAGGTATAATTACTTTTAAGAATGGTAGTACCTATATCAACTCTGAATTTTTTAATGAAAAAAGATATGATATGTTTACATTTTCAATTATGTTAGGAAACATATTAAACATTTGTTGGGATATATTATGATTTTTTATATCGGAAAAGACTTTTTTTTTATTTTTATAAAAGGACTTTTTAATGAGATTAAAATTACCTATTTCGTATTAATAAAAAGTCTTTATGATTAATGCCAAATTTATGATTCAAACCAATCAATTTGATACTTTATCATATAAGATTTTTTTAAATACAACAAATAAAGGAAAATATGCTTTAAATAGATATACACCATCACCACCAATCTTGGCTTAATTCCGAATTTTCGCCTGCAGCGGACTGTTAACCTTGATCAATCACACGGACAGTTAGTCAATCAGTGGGTTAATATGCATGATGAAGGCGTGGCAATGATATTTTTTAATGTATTCTCTCTATTTTTTGAATGTGCAAAAGGTCGAACCGGCGAGGTGCCGCGATCTCTCTTTCGGAAAGGTCAACTGTGCACAAAAAGCATATATATTTTTAGATATGTGGGGGGAAAATGCAAAGGCAATTGCGAGAGGTGAAGTCAACAAACCTTTTGGCAAGACGACGAAGACGACGACGCATCCACTTAACAATGCAAAACTTACTTTACATTTCATGGCTGCTACAATATGGTTGTTGCTATTGCAACTGTAGCTGCCGATTTAGCAGTTTTTTGTTGCTTTTTTTTGTTAACTGTCTTATTGCCGCTTCACTGCCTCTCGAAAACGTCAATGGCCGCCGAAGTTTATGAAAAACTGAGAAACCAAATTCCGAATTCGAATCCAAAGCTTCGCCTGAACATACATACATATATTTCTTCTCCCGTTTTTGCCAAAATGAATTGCCAAATTATAATACAAATTGCATGCCACACCCGCTAACAGGCTGAAAGAAAAAAAAAAACAAATTAACAGCACTCCCTTTCCACAGATTTTTCAGGCTGCATGAAGTGCAGCGCCAAGGAAAGAAATAAAGTACAATGGGAAGCAAGGGGTTAAGATTGGGAGTGGAGTTCCATCAAGAGTTACCCACATGAAGATTGTACACACATAAAAGAGTTAGCCGAACAATAGCGGTAATAGTGCACTTAGAAAAACATAATAAGTGGGTAATAAATAACTTCCAAGTAGTTCAATTTTGAATGGAAAACCTATATTTACTTTTAGTATTGGAAAAGCGATTCGAAGTAAACAATTTATAAGAAAAAAACAAGATCAAATACCTCTTACTCAGCTAAAGCAAGCAGTGGCAAGCAGGGAAACCAAGCAGTCGCTTGAAAGTGGCGCCATCTATATGGCGGGCTATTAATTTTTTGCTTGTAACTTTTTATTGAGTGATCTGATTTAAAAAATTTTTTTAACGTGTCGATAGGTTCTAGCTCGACTAGTGGTCCTGATCAAGAATTTATATACTTATAGGGTCGGAAAAGCTTCCTTCTACCTGTTACATACTGTTGCACAAATAAAAAAAACGGTTGCATTATGTATTTTTTTTTTAATGCTTGATTAATCCCATAACCTTAGACAATATATTTATTTTTACTACGAATACAGAAAAAAACAATATTAAATTGTAAACAATTTTTATTTCTCACCGTGTAGCAATTAATGACACAAAATATCATCACTCAGCTTAGTTAATTTCCATCATTTAACTGCTTAAAGTAGCCAAAATGCCAGTGGATGCCGTTAAATGTCTCGAAAAACAGGCAATAAATGATCCAATTTTGTTGAAGGTGTTTTTAATGGCAATCCAAGTCAAGGCAATCGGGCCATGAATGAGTGTAAATGATTCTTTGGAATTCGATTCACACACATTCTGAGTGTGAGTCATTTACAGATTATGTCTGATCGACTAATTGAAGCTAATAAACTGCGGGAAATTACGTGAGTTTCGGAAAAGAAACATGATTTGAAACCGAATGAAGAAAGAAGTTAATTAAATAGTCAGTATTTTTGAGGTTTTTATGGTATAATTTATACGAAGGCTATTACTGAGGAATCTTATTCACACATTTGATGATGATCCTATAATATTTTTGGCCATGGTCTAATTTTCCAAATTAAATGCTTGAATGACATTTATTTTTGTATTATGATTTAATTGATTTGGTAGCCGAAACTAAGCACAAATGGTTGGATATGCAATTGTGAATGCTATGTGCATTGTCACCTCATGCATAACATGGCTGAAACACCACCACCGACGAGAGACCCTTTTGGCCAAGGAGACTCCGCACTGCAGCGCCAATTTATTTGCACGACGCTGTGTGGATGTGGCCATAATTATAACTTTTCTTAAAGTCGCAGACTTATGGCTTTTGGCCATTGTTGAGCTGCCCGTTTTTGGGTCTGTTGCAATTAAAATAAGTTGAAGTTGTCTACCTTTGCAGTAAGGTGTTGCCAGCCCATGTTGTTGGTCGGTTGGTCGGTTGGTTGGTTGGTTGCTTGCTAGCTTGGTTGTTGTTTGTCGGTTGTTCGTTGCTAGTCCCCGAAAACTTGTTCGAGAAGTGAACGCCAGCCAGCCAGTCAGCCAGACTTGCACATAATTCAAAATGTTAAAAGTTATCGTCAAGAGCGCTCTGTTCGCATGCACAGGAAAAAAATCTTGAGATTATAGGTAATTTAATTATAAAACAGGATTATCATAAGATCAAAAATAATTCCAGATATTTTTTCCCTATTGATGTCTGATTTTCCTGGCTAAAAATGAAAATCCCAACAACACTCGGGGACCTATGATCTGGTTTGATCGGGTCTGGAATCGAAATGGGTTAACACCTTTTGTGTTACTTGTGGTTGTTGCTGTTGCTGTGAACAACCGGTTTACGATTCCTGGCTCTAGTTTCCCGGTCGTTTTGGAACCGTTTTGCGGTTTGCCTTGAGCATCGCTTTCATTGCATTGCAATGCGGATTCGCAGAGCCCAATGAACTATTGTGTGGCGGTGGTGCTATATAGCCGGCAGTGTTGGTGGTGCTATACAGCAAGCAATATACAACAGCCGGTGGTGCACGCTCCATTCAGCGGCTAGACATACATGATGATGATGGCCAAATCATGATCGCATGCGCAATCGACTTTGTGTGGCTAATGAAATTGTGAAAGGTTTTTCATGCCAGATTAGAGATGAGGCAGCACATCGCACATCAAAGATCGCCAGCTGAAGCTGAAAAGGCTGAAAAAGCCAACTAAATGCTAAAAACTAAAAACCGGCTAGCCGTGATGGCTGATTAAGAGCACGCGCCGATCAAAAACCAGAAAAAAAAGGCCAAAAGGCGTCTCCCCATTTCATGAATACCCTTTATTCGATTAGAAAATATTTTTAAAAATCGTATATCAATTAAATATACCAAGATTTGAAGTTGCAAAATTCACATCCACACTTAAGTTTTAATTTATGTTCAATAAATGACTAGATAATTTTCCAATAGTCAAGATACCTTTCTCTCAGTGTACAGCTAATGCAGTTGAGGTTGAAGTTAAAGCCCGGTCTGATTATAGAGTTTTCTGTTGAAGATTAATTGGGTTAGACATGGCTGAATGCATTGAGACATGAATTCAGATGGGGCACTGATAGTGCAAAGCTAGGCACTTAAGCAATTAAAGTCAAGACAGGAGAGATTTTCATCGCAAGTGAAGTAAGCTCATTACTCTGAAATTAATTTCTAATCAAATCATCAAAAAGAGATGTTAAGCCTAAATACTCAACATAATGACAGGCAGAGCTTTTCTGGAGTTTCGGTTTTCTTTAATACAAAGCTGATAAACCAATGTTGGATAATAAGTAATATTAAAACCAATAAAGAGATGAGCTGATGAGCAGTTGGATAAAAGGAAGAGCAAAGACATTAGAAAACAGCTGTCGGTTGTACTAGAACCCGGCTCGAAGGACCAAAAATATGTATTTTTTGTTTCATTTTTGGAGTCTCCCTAATTCCGTTTGTTTTTTTCTTCTACAGTTTCCTTCTGGCTTTCCTGGCCTCCCAATCCTCGGCAGAGTCAGCGGATCCCCTTTCGACATCAGCCAGCGATAATAGTCAAGTTAAGTCAGCCGAGGAAAATCCAGCCCCGGTGATTCCCTTCGAGACCTCGCACAAACACCCGGAAGCCGCGGAGCGAGAGGATGGCTTCCATACCTCGCACAGAATCAGCATAAGGGCCACAGATTCCGCGGACTATTCGATGAACCTGCTGCCCACCAAGGAGCGCCCCGAATTGAATCCCGTTCTGAGTGCTCTCATCAACGAGGATGTGATGAAGAGCATCGAGGCCAAGAGAGCCATCGAAGAGGAGGAACTGGCCGAAGTGAGGCGTGAAATCGAGGAGGCCGCCCAAGCGGAATTGGCCCAGAAAAGGGCCGCCACCACCGAGGCACCTGTTCCACTGCTGACCACCCTGCCGACGGCTGGCAAAAAGATCGATAACCTGGATGAGGACATAGTCGTCGATCCCCATGAAGAGTTTGTCAACCAAAACTTTGCCCTCGAGGGTGCGGGCAGTGAGAATAGCAAGAAATCTCGCATTGAGATCAAAAAGGGACCCAATGGTCAGGACTACGAATACGAGTATGTCTATTACTATGAGGAGGATGAGGAGCCCAGCAAGGTGGAGGCAGCGGCAGCGGCAGCGGCAGAGCCCGAGGTGCGTGGCAAGACTAGGTATACCAACATCGAGAGGAGCACTCCGGCCACTCCGAGTGAAAATAGCCTGCACAGTGGCAAGGCCAAGGGAAGGTCCTCCTCCGCCGCCACCGCCGCCGCCGCCGACACCTCTGAAGATATCGAGGCTGAACGTCTGCCCATGATCACACGATTCCCCAGCCGTGGCAAGAACATCGAAGTGCCACCAACGCCCGCCCTGGATTCTCTGGAAACGGCCGCCGAACGCAAGAAGATCAGTGTGAAGCGTCCCAGCTTGGAGTTGGTAGACAGTGCCACCTTCAACACCGATGAGAAGCAAATCAAGGCCACACGCAAGGGTGAAAATGAGCTGAAGCCAGTGATTGCCGTTGAGCAGGAGGAGGCGGCAGCCAGGAAGAAGGAGCAACAGGCCAAGGAGGAGCAGGCCAAGAAGGAAAAGGAGGCCGCTGCCGAGGTCCCCGTCGATCAGGAGGAATCCGAACAGACCACCCCGTCCATGGAGAAGGCCGCCCTCGATCTCTATGCCATTCTGACGAACGAGAATCTGAACAACGAGCAAACCACCGCACTTCCAGATTCCGAAGGATCCGAGGGTGTTACCACTTTTGTCCCCGACACCGCCAGCACGGATGAAGATGGTCTGACCACACTGATCGATGAGGTTCCCTCGACTAGCAGCACCACCACCACAACTACGACGACTACAACCACTACCACCACCACGGAGGCACCAACCACCACGACCACCACGACTACAACCACGGCGGCTCCTTCACTTTTCGGTGGCAGGAGAGCCGGATTGAATGGTCTCGCGGGACGCAATCGCTTCAAGTTGAACAGATCCGAGGGTGGCAGCACCACAACCAGCACCACCGAGGCTCCAGTGGCCACCGAAACCACAAAAACCGGAAGAAGTTAGTAGTTTACTTAACTTAAAAAAAATCCTAGTGATTTTGGAATCCTTTTTAAAGATGCCTAAAAGTATGCAGTGCTTAAAATAAACTGTTACCTACTTTTAAGCACCTTTAAATAAGCTTCAATTAACTGCAAGGAACAAATATTAATATTCATTTCTTACTAGATCGTTTCTCGCGCCCCTCAATCGGAGGACGTTCTCGTCCTGGAGCCCGCACCACCGCATCCCCGGAAGCCACCTCATCCGTTGCCCCCGCCACCGAGGAGGAAGTGGTGGTTGCCAAGGAAGTCAAGCCCGTGAGCACGGGCTTCGCACGAGGCAGACGTAAGTGTTTGTTTAAAAAATATCCAACAACAGAAACTTGTTTTCTTTCGTCGAGAGTCTTCGGAATTTAAGCATAAATATTCATTCAACTTGAGGTATTCAAATCTATTAAGTAATAATCAACTAATATTTCAACAATTTTACATTGTAAATTCAACATCAACATGATTGGCTTTTATCTGTAATATTTCGACACCAAACAATCAAAGCTAAGCCTCTCAAAACTGATAAGATCAAATTTATTTAAAATAAGGCATATAAATGATCGGTTATTAGCATTTCACCTTCAGCTTTTCGGCCACTGACTTGGCCAAGTGGGTCAAGGGCAAAACGTTTAGGGCCAAAATTAAGCTTTAGGTCTTTGAGAAAGTGAATTTAAATTGTTATTACTAACGAAGTTGTAGTGAAGTGAAAGCATTAGCTTTGTATCACTAAATTGAAATCAGGGTTATTTCAATTTAAATTTGATATCTGTTTTTTAAAGTTATTTTGAAGTTAAAAAAAAAATATATAAAAATTAATTTATGAATGGTTTCTAATTGATCCCATTTCTTTCAGCTCGCAACCGCTTCAACCTGCGTGGCTCCACCACCACGAGCACCACTGAACGCCCCAGCGAGGAGTCTCCGGCTGAAGGTGACGCCGCCGCGGAATCCGCCGCCCCCTCCTCCACCACCGCCAGGAGCACCCTGAGAGGTCGTCCCGGATTGGGAGGACTGCGTGGCCGTAGTCGCACCACCACCACCAAGGCACCCGCCAACCCAGAGGGTGGTGAGGCGGCAGCTGAGAGTGGTTCCGCCGCCGGCGCCAATTCCGCCGAGGAGGCCAAGTCCGCTGCTCCCGCCGCCGCCGCTTCTCCCGCGGAGCCAGTGCGTCCGTCCCGCTTCAATCTCCACCGCGCCGGCGGCAATCGCCTGCTGCCCCGCGGCAAACTAGGACGGTCGGGAGTCAGCAGCACGGAAGCGCCCAAGGAAACGCCAGCGGCTGCCGAGGATTCGGCCGCCGACAGCAGTAGCCATCACAATGACGTCAAGGAGGAGGAAACGGCGGGCGGCGAGGCCGGCGAAAAAGCTAGCGAGGCTGGCGATTCGTCCGCCGCTCCAGCGGCTCCCGTTTCCGGGCTGAATCGCCTCAAGACCCGGCCACGCCTCAACGCCCTCACGCACAAGACTGATGCGGTCAAGCCCAAGGCAGCCGCAGCCCCCGCCCCCGCGCCCAGGAAGATCAATCCCCTGCTGGCCAAGCGACGACTCCACCTGGGAGCCACCTCCACCACAGGTAAGGAATTGAGTGGTCATAAAAAACAGAGAAATATATATATAAATATATTTTGGGTCACCTTTCACTAAAATCCTAAGATAACCTAGTTTGAACAAATATTTAACCGATCACTTTCCACTCACAGAATCTCCCGCTGAGGAGGAGCACTCATCGCCTGACTCCTCCGCGGAGCAGCCCGCCAAGGAGGAGGCGTCCGCCGGTGGCAGCGACGAGTCCGCTGCAGAAGGAGCCGAAGGAAAGAAGGAGTCGGAAACCACGGAGGCGACGGAGGCCACCACCAAGCAGCAGGCCCGCGGACTGGGACTTTTGGGCCAGCGTCGTCGTCTGCCGCTCCGCAAGCCAGGAACGATCCTGTAGAGCCACACTACACTACACAATCCAATCCGAATCCAATCGAATCAAGTATACACATCGCCATCCGCCCCATTGAATCCTGAATAGAATACTCGTCACGATTCGCTGCTGCTGCATAATCCTAAACAAACGAAAATTGATTTGGGATGATGGCCCACACAAGCGATAATAACTCTTAAAAATTGTTTGATATATGTACGTCCACTTAAGTTTCCTCCTCCTCGAACTCCTCCCCTTCCAAGGACTCGTTAGCTTTGTACACATATTACACTAATTAAACTACTGATAAATGCGGATATACTATGTAAGTAAGATCCCTCCTTGCGCCGAAGAGAAAAAGTCACCAAAACGGAGAACATGGAGCGAGCCCAAGAACGAGGAGATCCAAGCCACTCGTAGACCACTAAGCACAAAATCCCCGAAAAATGATGTAACTGTGCCCTACTATATATATATATATATATATTCTATATGCATAGATATATATATTTCAACTTGTATACCCCGACCTTGCCCCCCTCCTTTTTCCTCTGATCACGCGCGCTACCGAATCGACGCGTGCATAGCAGATACATTTATTATTATATTTTTTTTCTGAGATACAATTATGAACGAAAAACGACTTTTAATTATATATTGAATAAAAACGAAAGGAAAAACATAAAAATTTAATCAAAGGCATTTTGTTGACTATTCTGCATCTGATTTTGGGTATATAGTCAGATATACAAGACCAATTACAAATGAACTTTGAGAATGCTATCCCATTCTTAGCCGTAAAGTGTTGAACTTAACCTTGATTACGCCGATCTCGAAGTTTTAGAACTCTACACTCTGGCTTTGTATGTTGGCCAAACATTTACCCAGCATTACGTAAGGTGTACGTAGGGGGGTTCTTCAAACAGAGCACCAAACGATGTCAAGAATAATCGATGCAATGCAAACATATGTGGGCTTATCTGTTAGTTAGCTATCTATGTGGAGTATAAATATGCGTATAATTAGCTGGGAACTCTTTAGATTGCGTTCAGCATTATGTCGAGTCGTTGGATTACTTGTATAGCGGTTATATCGGTGACTATCCTCTTTTCACCGGGAGTTAAAAGTGAAAAGCAAAGTTCCGAAATCCTTTTGAAGGAAAGCAATCAACAGTTGAATCTAATTCTGGAGTCCATAAATGAAATCGAACGTCAGAGGGTACAAGAGAATACTAAAGCCCCGAATTCGGATAGAATTAAACAGCGACCGAATAGCAAAAGATTGAGATGGAATCGAAGAAGGACTATACCAGATCCTGAAGAGCCTGAAAAGAGTGAGAATCGAGCGTGGGCTACTTCGACCTCGATAACACATATCGCAACCAATCCTGATTACCTAAATGTGAACAACTATCTACCCACTCCTGCTCCTTGGTGGTTTAACTGAACTATGGATATGCTCGACTTGAATTGTACATAAGAATACATTTTTTTTTTTATTTTTTAAGTAGAATAAATACAAATCGTTAATCTTTTGCTTGTAATGCCTCGTTTTTGGGAACCAGGCTTCCGAAATTTACCTACATTTGACAATTACTTAAACTTTTTACCAAAAATTTATCTAACCACCGATTCCTATACACCATCCATTCACTACCAAGCTTTTATTGTAAGCCAAAGACATTTACCTTTTGCGAAAAGCTTTTGATCTAAAGTTTTTCTCAATTTGATAAGGTAAACTTAATCGAAAGAGGCAAAAAAAAACATTCCAGGGAGTATTAAGTGTTGGATTAACGATTTGGAAACCCCATTGATACATCTCATACCATATAGTTAACCCACAAGGAACCGGTTCCGATCGGAACTTAAGAAATGATTGGCGATTTTGGCCCGTGCTTTGTAACTCAATTTGTTTGCTTTGATTCAATGCGATTCGATTCGATCGCAAAGTGAAATGTTAGCATTGATTGATTGATGGATGGATGCATTGGCGGCAGTAGTATCGCTAACGGAATCGAAACCATTTCAGCCTTGTGGGCAGAGGGCCAAAAAAACTAAAATTAAAGACGGGGAGTGGTGGGTCAGTAAGTCACTCGGATATTTGCTTACTTTGCTTGCCAATTTGCGAATTATTTCGGAGCGTTTTTAATACACTTTTTGGAGAGTAACGATAAGTTTATAAGTCATTACAACGGAAATCTTTTTTACAATTTGTGAATTTAAAAATTTGATTTTTTTTTTTTAGATATACATAGGATAATATATATATTATTAAGAAAGAATCATAAAATTAAAAAAAAAAAATTTTTATTTTTATAAGAGTGATATTTAATACTAATATAATTAAATACGATGAATCGTACAATTTCTCACTTCGAACTCACCTGCCAAACCCCTTCCTGTTTCGCCATTCAATTGAATTCAATAGTGGAAGTACGTACATTTTTTTTAATTTTTTAAAGCAAATCACTGTTAGCCTTGACACCGGGGCGTATGCGTAATCGCCTCCAAAAATGGGCAATCGAAAAGCCAAAGCGGAACTCTTGGCTTCTTGGCATTTTTTTTTTTTGGGCCACACTTATTTCCTATCGAAAATGTTGGCCAACTGACTAAGTGCAAAGTTTGCACTGCAAACACAGAAGAAAATAAAAATATTGTAAAAAGAAACATTTATTCTCTCTTTTATTTTATACATTAAAAACTTGCTTAATCGATTATAACAATTTAACAAGTTTTCTCTATGTGTAATGCACTTTCTGGCCGGCGTGTCGTCAAAGGCGAGGAAGCAGAGCGTGGCCAAAAAAAAAACACAAGGTCGGTCGTTTAGCTTGGCTAAAACCTACCCATCCAGCTGGTAATTCCGCCAAAAACACCAAAAATAAACTACACCACCCCGCTTAGAACTTCGTTTAGCAGCAGTTGTTCAAACACAAATTAGTTGGCTTCGGCCGGTTCAGCTTCAGTTGATAATTATTATAATATTTATGTTGCTGCTGCTGCCTAACGCTAAATTTTTAATTGCTCAAGACAAAGGCACAGTTTTTATGCATAATTAGAGGCTTACAATTTGGGTTTCAGCACACAATCCATCGCATTGCCAAAAAAAAAATTTAAAAAATATATATTATAACACTAATTACACTCGAAAAAGCAGCGGGAATCATTTCACAATCGATCGATATTTAACCCTGGAGGAGTTCAATCACTCCCGCTGATAATTGCTCAAGTTCTGTAATTGGAACTTTTCAAAGATGATGTTGTTCTCTAATTAAGTTCTTAAGATTACCAAAATGATCGAGAAATATAATTTGTAATAATTATAATTTTAAGAATCAACGCAGCTCCAACAAGAGGGAATGCTATAGATGAGTGCTTCGACTACCAAATACCCATTCCTCAACTAAAGCAAGCAGTCGGAAGCAGAACAAAGCAAGCAGTCGCTCGAAAGTGGCGCCATCTATGTGGCGGACAATTAATTTTATGATTATAACTTTTTACTGAGTGGTCTGATTTAAAAAATTTTGTCTACGTTTCGGTAGTGATTAATAAACCAAAGCATCGGCATGATAAACTTGCGCTGCGTAGGAACCCCTAGAATTTGTATTTCGAGTCCCTTTTCCCCGAATACAATTTACCCTTTAACACTGCAAGTTATACCCGTTACCTTCAGCTTTTACATTCTTTGTACCAATAATAGAATAGTATTCCTTAGTCTTATATATTTTCTATATCCCACGCTCAACTTAAAATCGAGGAAGTGCCATCGCTCGAATCTTCCCCAGAAAAGTTGCCAAATGGCTAATGATACCATTAAGCCAGGAGGAAGCCGAATAACAGTCGCTTAGCCGTTGCGATTTAAATAGTTTTTAATTGATAACTAATTGCGGCGAGGCGAGTGCCAAAACAAGACAGTGGACGACATGGCTGTGACGTTTTCAATGTTGCAACATGGGGTAACATTGCAACTCTTTAGCCAGTTAATTGGCAGCAAAAGCGACAGTGGCAGCAGCAAATACAGCTTTTCACCAGGAAATCAATAAACGATACGATAGTCAAGCAAAGGAAAAAAAAAGCAAGCACAACACGCACATCTCAATTTCAGTAGCAGAAAAAATGGGGAGATAACGAAATAAAAATAAACAAAAACAAACCCTGACCAGCTCAATTTCTCGTGCCAAAAATAAAAGCAAATATAGCCCAGTTTCTAATGTGAAAAGACAAACAATGCTGGCCGGAAAATACGCAGAAAAAGTAAACACCTGAGTTCTAGTTCCGATTTGTATCAAGTTGGACTATAAAAAGCAGCCGTAGATAACTTTCTTCACTCACAAGTCCTCAAGTATTTCCAACATGAAGCTGTTCCAACAAATTATCCTGGGTCTGGTGCTCATCTTCGCCATCATGAGTTCTCTGTCGAGTGCCAAGCCTCTGGAGGATAACAGTGAATCGGATGAAGGCTTGATTGGGGACTCGGAATCGAATGAATCTGTGCCCGATGATGTCCAGCAGGATTATCTCAATGTGGCCAACTACGTGACTGCTTCGCCTCCATGGTGGTGGAACTAGACGTTCTTAGAAGCAACTCAAATATGTTTCGCTTCCCCTTTTTTTTTGTTTTATTTTATAAAATGTATGTGTTTAAATTATATAGAACCTACTGTTTTCTTTACTCAATAAACAAGAATATTGTGTTCATAAATGTAAGATCAATTTTACATTATTTAAGATCAATTCTAATTTGATATGCGGCCAGGTAAATTTGAACTGGTCGAAAAGAGTATTTCATGTCAATATTATCAATATTATATCAATAAAATAATGTCAAATTTATGATTCAAACATATTAACTTGATATTGTAACATATCATTATTTTATTTATTTATTTTTTCCCTCACTTCAATTTCGACTTTTAAATTTCGAAATCATCATTTTCACAAACCTTAAAATACCAGTTCCATTTATTTAATGATCAATTATCCTTAGTTCCGAAAGTATTTGCCATTTAATGCCCATTTTTCCCGCTTACCTATCAATACTTTTAAGTAAAATTTATTTAAGCCCATAAACCTAGATTCAGTAAGTGCGTCTTTATGAATATTTTCCATTTACTTATTTTAATCGAAAGCTACAAATTGTGGTTTTCAAATGTTTTGACTGCTGGCCAGAGTTGTTGCACATTTTATAAATCTCAATATACTGCGGAACTGAACAGGTTAATGCAAAATATATCATTCGCATTTACTTACTTACTCTAATCTTATTTTCCCGGTCCGCCAACTAATGGAAATGTTTGCCTTGAATAGATCGGGGCGATTATTAATCGATTATCGCCCGATTACCACATAGAGTGGCATAAAGAGCCATAAGAAATGCAACTCGTCAGTTGGCTGATGGCTTAAGATAAATAAGTCGCCGAGTCGCTCATAAATTTCGAATGCAGTCCGCTGATTTATGCACACCACCAAGTCGATGGAAATACTATTACCATTAAGCGTTTTTCGACCACGGATTTTTCCGCTTGCATGAGACAAGTGCACCGCAATTGCAGGCAAATTATGTCTGAGGCAATGTTTGTGTGTTTCGTTCGTGCAAGTTTACACACAGAAATCAAATTACACGGCAACCTCTATTCACTTACTTGCTTAGTTTTTATTTCGCGCAGTGAACAAACAGCGCCTTTTATTGGAATCTCATTTACGCCATTTAAGAATGCAATTATCTGAGCTAAAACTCGTTTAAGGGAAGATCTAAATTTCTCTTCTTTTGGCTTGAATAAATTTAACGAATTCCTCGTTGGCTATTTAAATGCACATAAGGTGGGTGCTCGGAGATCTTGTGCTTTAATTTAAATAGGAAATTGGTTAGGACATTTGTAATTAGCCAAAACTCATTTATGGAGTGATCTAAATTTCTCCTGTTTTTGGTTTGAATGAATAAAAAGGAAACAAGAGGGAACGCTATAGTCGAGTGCCTCGACTATCAAATACCCGTTACTCAGCTAAAGTCAGCAGTCTCAAGCAGGGCAAACCAAGCAGCCGCTTCAAAAAATTTAAAAAATTTCTTCTACATTTCGGTACACGTTAATAACCCAAACAAGATGGCGTTTACACTTTTGCTCTAGCTTTAAAACTATGGGCGCCACAGCTTTTCGCGGTTTGTGGGCGTTAGGGGGGAGGGGGGTTTCCAACTTTGGTCTATCAATATGTATTGATGAAACGAATACACATTGCTTTTCCCGTTAATATAGCTTCAAAACTGTGGGTGCCACAGTTTTTCGCGGTTTGTGGGCGTTAGAGGGGGCGTGGCATATCGGCGTGAAAAACTTGCGCTGCGTATTAACCCCTAGAATCTGCATGCCAAATCCCAATCTTCTAGCTTTTATAGTTTCCGAGATCTCAGCGTTCATACAGACGGGTGCCACTGTTTTTCGCGGTTTGTGGGCGTAAGGGGGGAGGGGGGTTTCCCACTTTGGTCTATCAATATGTATTGATGAAACAAATACACATTTCTTTTCCCGTTAAGATAGCTTCAAAACTGTGGGTGCCACAGTTTTTCGCGGTTTGTGGGCGTTAGAGGGGGCGTGGCACATCGGCGTGAAAAACTTGCGCTGCGTAATAACCCCTAGAATCTGCATGCCAAATCCCAATCTTCTAGCTTTTATAGTTTCCGAGATCTCAGCGTTCATACAGAACGGGTCACAGTTTTTCGCGGTTTGTGGGCGTTAGAGAGGGCGTGGCACATCGGCGTGAAAAACTTGCGCTGCGTATTAACCCCTAGAATCTGCATGCCAAATCTCAATCTTCTAGCTTTTATAGTTTCCAAGATCTCTGCGTTCATACAGACGGACAGACGGACAGACGGACAGACGGACAGACGGACATGGCTAGATCGACTCGGCTAGTGATCCTGATCAAGAATATATATACTTTATATGGTCGGAAACGCTTCCTTCTGCCTGTTACATACTTTTGCACGAATCTAATATACCCTTTTACTCTACGAGTAACGGGTATAATTACTCTTTTGGTAAATAGAAAAATGGGTAAAAAAAAATTTTTTAATATTATTTAGTAATTGTATTGCTTAAAATATTTCTGTACAGCCTTAAAAAACTGTTCATAATATTTATTTATGTGTATGTCTATTTATGTCTATTTTATAGACTTTTAAAAATACTTTCTATCAGAAAAACTTTTACATTAGTTCCTCAAAAGTATTTACAAATTATTCTTTGATGAAATCTTAGTAAAAATACTAAAAGAATAATTCCTTATGAGAAGTTTTACGAATAAAAAATATTTGGTAAAAATCGATATGGCCATGTAAATTTCAGGTCATGCAAAACCCATATCGTTTTTACATGAAATACTCTCTTCGACCAGTTAAAATTTACCTGATTGCATATCAAATGAAAATTGATCTTAAATAATGTAAAATCGATCTAGGTATCATATCTATTTTGGGTGTGCATAACATCATTATAAACTAAAGCAGACTAATAATAGTGCATTTCAGCGCAGTGCATGTGAAACGTGGACATTTTCAATGGGTGCCTGTGTGCCTGTGAGCAGGAAATCTCGGCGGCTTGTCTGATTTTGGCCAAGACAAATAAATCCGGCTGATTATAAAAAAAAAAGGAGGGGACCCGGCGGTCAGGGCCATGGACATTGAACTTGAAAATGCTGAAAACGCTGGTAAAACATTCAACAAAAACGAACGGCAAGTGCTGTGTGTGTGTGTTTGTTTTGGCTAAGGTTAGAGCAGTTGAGCAACAGGTTTTCCATTTGCCAATGGAAGATGGAAAACCAAACCGGGGGGAAAAAGGAAAATGTTCAGGCTGCCATAAGTGGAAGAAAAGGAAAACAAAACATGAAACACGGGCCGGGCAATGTCATTCGGCATTTGGTTTTATTTTCCGCCCAACTTGAAGTGATCCTGTGTGTAAATAATGTCTAATGTTGCCTGCCGGTTGCATAATCGCGTGGCAATTATGCCAAAGAGATCCGTTTATTTTCTTTTTCGTTTTTTGGCCACTTAGCGCGCTTGCCACTTGATAATGTTGTTTTGTTTCTCGTGTGCTGCTGTTGCTGGCGCAAAAACAAAACTCGTTTCAATTATTGGGAAAAGCGCGTATAAATCATAGCTGCTAGCGCTGAAATCTTTGAAAACTGCGAAAACTGAAAACTGTAACCCAAAACAAACTAAAACATACAAACATCGCATCCATCCCACACGACAAAATCAGCAAAATAATACGAATAAAAAACTGAAAAACGAGTCAATTCGATTTAAATTATAGGTTCAACGGCTGCTGGCGATCGCATCATTAATTGCGTTTCCAGTGGATACACGGTGGTTTCGTTATGCAACATCTACACACACAATTAATTAATAAAAACGTACTGGTTATTTTAAGTGTGGCTTTTTATGGAGCAGCCGATCGCAATAAATTTAAGCAGCATTAGCCGTAATTATGTGCAACATATTTTTCGGTTGCCGCGTGCGTTTCGGTTTCTGTTTGTTTTTCCGTGGGTGAGCAGCCAAGATTTAGAATGCGGCCAAGGGATCAAGTTGAACCACTTTTGCGGCCACCATAATATTTTTACACCTTTTGCATAGAATTAGCATTGCATAAATGCGAAAACATATGACAAAAATTATCAAAAAACTGTGGGAAAATATGGAAAAGATTTTTGAAAACATTAACTTTTTTGTAAACATCCAGGTTTGTTTTTCAATTAGTTTAGAAAACCAAATTGATTTAAACTTTTCCATTAATAATATTCGCTTAAAAATATTATTACCGGATATAATCTCCTAAAGTAAACAGGTGTATTGGTAAGTAGAAACCCCATTTGGTTTGGTTTTTTAATACCTACCGAAATGTAGAAGAAATTTTTTTAATCGGACCACTCAGCAAAAAGTTATAGGCAAATAAAAAATTGTTTGCCACATAGATGGCGCCACTTTCAAGCGACTGCTTGGTTTGCTCTGCAAACCAAGTTTTAACAAAATAGTTGTACCAATTTAATAATATTCCTTCTAAATTTTTTTAAGCTCCAAATTTTTCTCACTGAACGTGTAGATTGTGTGATTCCAGATTAATGCAAACCACTTCATCAGCGGAGGTCGTAAAACGTATCTTTACCTATTTGGCTTGTTCATTATGCGTGTGGTATTACTTTTTTTTTTTTTGCTATTTTTTCTGCTGACCAGGTGCAGTTGGGCCAAAAGAGTTATGCGAACGAACGCCTTCGGTGCGATTTGGGTTTTCACATTCGTTTGCGGCGATGGCCATTAGAGCATTACCCACTTAGGGCTCCCCTAAAATCCAGGTGGTCCACAGGGACCACAAAGATATTGCAAATTACAGACAGTTGAGTGCTTCCTTAATTTTGAACACTTTACTTATGTAACTCTCGAATTGGATGAACAATATATATGTAGGTATGCTAAAAATCACCTGCCCATAATTAGCGGAAACCAAACGTTTGACCCTCGGTTAGTTGTGAATCATCGGAACTGCCCAATCGAAATCAAAGCTAAACCAATCGAAACAAGCCCAAGTAATTCCGATTTAATGCTGTACAAGAAATACCTGATTTGTATACTCTTTATCTGTATTATAATAAATTAAACCTATTTACATATATTTCATATAATATAAATAAGTGCACTGGTCACTTAAATTAAACATATTTATCGGTCGGCTATAAAAAATAATGAGTGATAATTAAATTTTGCTTTCAAAAAATTAAAAAAAAAAAATTACAAATACTTTACTGTTTTTAAAAGTAAGTTATAATATTTTTGGAGATGTCACAGTAATTTTAAGCTTAAAGCTTTAAAATATTTCCCAACAAAGAATTTTACAAGTCTTTATCAAACGGAGGCATTCCGTGTTTGGTGCGAAAGCCGAAAATTGCATTTTATGCACAAACCTGCCAGCCCAAAAGTGTGCTCAATAATATAATATGCATATTAAATGAGTGTTATCTTTGTAAAAAATATTTCTAACTTAGGTTCCATTATATTTAAAATATACTCCATAGTAACGTGATGTTTTGTGATTGATTTGCTCATAAATCAGCAAAATCTCAACTTCTGCTGAAGGCCAGGAATTTCAGAGAATTCAGAGTGTGCCAAAAACCAAAATCCGAAAACCCTTTCAAAAGTGTATGAAAAATTGGCGAGCCCAGCGAAAGGTGCTGCTGGCTGGCTGATTCGGTGAATTTTTGGGGGTTCGAGATACTTGTATTTTTGAAAACATGCGTGAAAATCAATCACTGAGTACAAAAGCCACGCACTAAAAAATCAAAAAATGCCCGAAGTTTAGACCACCCGAACCACTGCGAACCGCCGAAGTTGGCGCCTTCGTTTTCGTTTTCATTGGCCTGTCTTCGTCGTCGTCGTCGGGGCAAAAAAAAACTTCATATAAAACGTGGCCGACATAATATGGCCAACAGTCGTAAGCGCGCCACGGTCCACAGAAGAGGATAAAAAAAAACGAAATCTCTGAGAGACTAAACTATAAAGAACGCCCAAAGAACATACAACTTTTTTTTTTTTTGCCAAACCATTTTGGCCCGAGTGTTATACGGTGTTTGGTTTTTACCCAGAAGTGCCATGTTGCAGGACAAAGGATGGATCCTGGTGACCCTGGTGATCACCGCGGTGATAACGCCCTCGTGGGCCGCCTATAAACTCCAGGAGCGCTACAGTTGGAACCAACTAGACTTTGCCTTTCCGAATGCCCGACTAAAGGAGCAGGCCCTCGCCAGCGGCGATTACATTCCCCAAAACGGTCTTCCCGTTGGCGTCGAGCACTTTGGCAATCGGCTATTCGTCACAGTTCCTCGCTGGCGAGATGGTAAGTTAGGGATCTGATTATTCAATTCGCATGTTGGATCCTTATGGAGACTGCCATGCAGATCGCAAGCGAACCATGCTAACTTTGGGCATCATTAGCACTTACAAATTGGGTGTGGAATTTAAGTGATTGAGGAATTACTGGCAGCTGACAGTTGTTGTACATGGTTCGATTGACCAAAATTAGAGTGTGAAGCAAGTGAAAATCGTTGGGATTGATGCTGTAAACAAATTGACTGTTGCATTTCTAAATAGTGTGAGGAATTTTTGAGATATTTATTATACTTTGGAACTGTAGTGTTGAATAAATAGGTTGAGAATGCCAAGGAAATATTAAGAAAAATGTTTGAGAGTATTTAAAATTATCTCCTGAAAATAATTTTCTAAATAGGTTATCATTTTTAATTTTTTCTGAATGGTGTGAGATATTTATTATATTTTGAAACTGTAGTTGTAATAAATAAATAAATTGGAAATGCTAAACATAAAAAAAAAAAAAAAATTGAGAGTGAAATCAGTATAAAAAATGATCTCCAATAAATAATTTTTTAAATAGGTTACCATTTTTAATTTTATAACTAGAATTTTTCAAGAATGGGATTTTCTTAAATATTTATTTTTTTATTTGGGTTTTTATATTCCAATTTATAAGATCTATAATTCCGAATAGGTATTCATATATTTTTAATTCAACAGAAAATATTTCTCTATTTCCGGCTGACAAAGAACTTCAATGAAAAGTTCCAGAAAAGTGACAAAGATTTTTAAAGAGGGTGGCGGTGATTTTATTTAATGGTCTTCAGCGCGTTGACCTCTCATAAATCCGGTTGATACTTGCGTGTTGCATTTACATTTGAAAACTTTAAACAATTAACCGTTGTAAAATCGAAGCCAATAGCGCGGCATTGGCATTATATGGTATTATATGACCATCCGAATTGTGAAGGCTTCTTCAGGGTCGCTACACAAAAATGGAAATGGAAATCCAATCACAAACAATAACATATTATGGCATTATGCCATTAACCAATGATTAGCTTTCAGTTGGATCGAAGTGAGAGTTGCACAAAGTCAAAATATAAAGACATTGTTCTGCGGCTTACAGACTATTTCAAACACAAATTAGCAAATGGTTTTTGTTTGGGTAGTTTGCAAAATGACTTAAAAGAAATATTTCGCAAACGAAATACACAAAATAATTTTATTGTAAATATTTGAGTGGTAATAATATTACCATTAATTTTTTTAAATAAATTAAATTAATTTGGTAAAATATATAATATTAATTATTCAAAAAATAAATAATATATAATTGAAGATTAGAAAAATATGTTTATTTTGCATTTAAATAATTTTAATAATTAGTTAACTGATCAAAACTAGGGCTCTATCCCAGATTCACAAATTATTTTCCTGAATTAATACCTGTTAATTTTTCGATAGTATATCCCGATATTCTGGTCCAACCTTGAGGTTTCTTTTGATCAAGACTTCGAATGCCTACCTCAAAAGCCAAAGAAATAATAATAACAAACGCCCAGAAGGCCGCGTATCGGCAAAAAATAAAGACCAAATTAAAGCAAACAAAAGTACGTGAAAGTTGTGGCAAAGTGGAATATTTTTCGAGGCACGCTTCAATGGCCATCGAAGCAAATCAATTAGTCGGTGGCAACAAGAGGCAACAGAAACAAAATACACCTGAAGTTGACAGTTATGAGCCATGATTAATGGGGGTCTTATTTAGCCAGGCAAATCAAAATCAAAATCCAAGTCCATTAGATAATTCCCCCTCGTTGAAGGTTCGCCCCGCGTGTAAATCAGTTCCGATCGCAAAATAAACCGACAGTTATTGCGGCATTACTTTTGTTCCCACATAAGTAATGAGCAGCTATACGACAGGATTACAAATTGAAATCGAATCTGAGAAATCGAAATTGAAATTGAAATGAGAATGCGCGAATGCGATCGAGAAACTGCAACTGTAGCTAAAAACCAAGAATTGCCAACATTAATTGGCCGGATAACGACTCAACAGCTCGTGTTTCATACAGATTCATTAGGCCACCATTAGCCATTGAACCGCCAACCACCAAACACCGGTCATTTAGCCACTCGAGCCACTTGAGCCACTTGATCCACTGAGCCATTGAGCCACCGAGTGATCGCATTAGCCACCAACTATATAGCCGCGATATGTGTGGCCCATTCCAAGACGCAGTCTTAATCTCAATCACAAATGAGATCGGCAAAGAAAAAATGGCTGACTTTCAGGGGGGCGGTGACTTGAAATCAGATTTACAGATTAGGCTTACAAAGTTGCAGGCAAAAAATAGATAGAAACACAGAAAAAACAAGAATGTTGATACTTCAATTACATGTTTTGGGTTGTCAAATATTTTCGTGGACAAAAAAGGAATCTATTACATTCCAAAGAAATTCACACAGGTTCCTCATTTTAATCGACGGCTTTTTTTAAAGCAAGCAGTCGCAAGCAGGGCAAACCAAGCAGTCGCTTGAAAATGGCGCCATCTATGTAGCGGACAATTTATTATTTTCCCATAACTTTTTATTGAGTCGTCCGATTTAAAAAATTTTGGCTAGTGATCCTGCTCAAGAATACATCTACTTTATACATACTCTTCCCCGAATGCCGTATACCCTTTTACTCTACGAGTGACGAGTATAAAAATATTATTTATCCAAAAAAAATTCTGATATTATTTTCCTTGAATTTTTTCACCTTCTTATCAACTTTGAAATCCCCCAATCGAGCAACTTAATTTGCTACAAACTACACAAATCGAGAGCCGCTGATGGGGCGGAAAAATCGCTGTCAACTATATCGCTTAATCGCTGATTAATAGGCGGATCGAACGGGGCGGTTCGGTCCACAAAGGGGGCGTTGCAATGTCGCTCGCCCGCTACGTTGAAAAAGAAAATACCAGACCATTCACAACAAACCAGAAATGCCTGGAAATTCAATTAACCAAGATATATAGAAGAGAAGCAACTGGAGCGGAAATCACTCGCGAGACACTCACACATGGACATATCGCAGATATATCGCTTGTATATTGATGATGATGTCAGAGCCTCGGAGTTGCTTCAGTTTTGCCGGCTAATGACATCCGAAATTGCACGCAACTTGCAACAGTGCAAATTTATGAGCCAACTCATGACTCAAGTTTACTCGTTAAGTCGCAGCTCGCCAAATATAGAACTTCCAGAGATTATACAATTCCAGAAATTAAAAGTGTCGTTAGCACAAAGCAATGGTTCATAATTTAAAGTTCCGGGTGTCGAAAAAAAATGACAATGTTATGTACATAACGATTGCTGTTCTTTAACCAGACAAGACCCAACAGTTTTATTAGCTTTTAGATAGAGTGGGTTATTATTATACTACTATCACATTTTTTTTATTATCTTGCAGATAAGCGCACTATTCAAAACTGAGTGCATTATTAAAAAATGTAATATTGTTGTACAATTAAACCAGAAATATTTGCATAAATACTTGAAAATATTTCACTACTAAAGAAAAATCTAGGTTTTTTAAGCAAATGTATAATGCCATGGGACCTATTAATATAAATTTTCTATGATTAATAAATTCCATAAAATAACGTAAATATTATTTACTAAATGAATAGAGCTAAAAATCGAATGATTTAGGTTTCATAATAATTACTCCCGTTCTTTTTTAATGAACCCTCCTTTCAGTTGGGGATTATGGATAGTAATGATTCGTTTCTTCTTTTTTCCAGGAATTCCAGCCACTCTGACGTACATAAATATGGATCGCAGTCTGACGGGTTCACCGGAACTGATTCCCTATCCCGACTGGCGCTCGAATACGGCGGGAGATTGTGCGAACAGCATAACCACCGCGTACCGCATTAAGGTGGACGAGTGCGGTCGTCTGTGGGTCTTGGACACGGGAACCGTGGGCATTGGTAATACCACCACCAATCCCTGTCCCTATGCCGTAAACGTCTTTGATCTGGCCACGGATACGAGGATCCGGAGGTACGAACTTCCTGGCGTGGACACCAATCCGAATACTTTCATCGCCAACATTGCCGTGGATATTGGCAAGAATTGCGATGATGCCTACGCATATTTTGCCGATGAATTGGGCTACGGTTTGATTGCCTACTCGTGGGAACTCAACAAATCCTGGAGATTCTCGGCTCATTCGTACTTCTTCCCCGATCCCCTGAGGGGTGATTTCAATGTGGCGGGCATTAACTTCCAGTGGGGCGAGGAGGGTATCTTCGGCATGTCGCTATCGCCGATTCGTTCGGATGGTTATCGTACCCTGTACTTCAGTCCCTTGGCCAGCCATCGCCAGTTTGCCGTTTCCACCAGGATTTTGAGGGATGAGACCAGGACCGAGGATAGCTACCATGACTTTGTGGCTCTGGATGAACGCGGCCCGAACGCGCATACCACTTCGCGGGTGATGAGCGATGATGGCATCGAATTGTTCAACTTAATCGATCAAAATGCCGTCGGCTGCTGGCACTCATCGATGCCCTATTCACCACAGTTCCACGGCATTGTGGATCGCGATGACGTTGGCCTGGTATTCCCGGCCGATGTAAAGATCGATGAGAACAAGAATGTGTGGGTTCTATCGGATCGGATGCCCGTTTTCCTGCTCTCCGATTTGGATTATGCCGATACCAATTTCCGAATTTACACCGCCCCGTTGGCCACGTTGATCGAGAATACTGTGTGTGATTTGAGGAACAATGCCTATGGACCACCGAATACGGTTTCGATACCAAAGCAGGCTGCTCTGCCCATTGGTCCACCGTTGTACACCAAACAATATCGTCCTGTGCTGCCACAGAAGCCGCAGACCAGTTGGGTTTCATCGCCACCGCCGCCAAGTCGCACTTATCTGCCAGCCGCCGGCGGGAATCCAGGCAATGTGGTCTCCAGCATTAGTGTGACCTCGAATACAGTGGGACCGGCAGGCGTTGAGGTGCCAAAGGCGTACATTTTCAATCAGCACAATGGTATCAATTACGAAACAAGTGGTCCCCATCTGTTTCCCACCCATCAGCCGACTGCATCGATTGGCCAGGATGGCCTGAAAACCTATGTGAATGCCCGCCAATCTGGATGGTGGCACCACCAGCATCAGGGTTAAGCATTAACCCATACACGGGGTACGCGGTTATCTTCTCACTCACGCTCGCTTGTTGTATAGGATATTTAATGACAAACAACGAAAACCACACTCTCATGAGCAAAATGAATCATAAACACAGGGCAACAGCGGTTATTTGATACAGAAAAGAAAAAATCACACGATGTATTGGCAGGTGGCAAACCAAGAATTTCACCTAGTTTTGTATTTTAAGCAAGAAATAAATAAACTATTTTTTTTTGTATA
This sequence comes from Drosophila mimetica, assembly GCA_037075245.1. Lineage (NCBI taxonomy): Eukaryota > Metazoa > Arthropoda > Insecta > Diptera > Drosophilidae > Drosophila > Drosophila mimetica. The sequence goes on along the minus strand of JBAMCH010000005.1, from coordinate 23,892,154 downwards.
AATAAAATTATTTTTATTTGTTGTGTTGCGAACTTATTGAAGTAGGAGAAACGGAAGTACAAGGTCTTTACCTATCTAAACTTCTTATACAATCCAAATCTTCTTAGGAATCTAGATCTAAATCCTACATTTTGTTTTTAATAATTTCTAAATACTTTTCATGGCATACTTTTAGACCCATAAAATATATACTTTTCAGTAAATCTGATAATATTCAGGTTTAAAATCAAAATAACAAATATATACATTTAAATACGCATTTTCTATAGATGACGCTGTTTAAAGTAGCTACTTTACATCCATTAGGTGGCGCTATTTCAAGTTTACACAGCTCTCAGTTGCTCTTCAAGTAGATAGACATATAACGTTATATGGCCGATTTATGAAAGTACAACCTACTTTTGGGCTGAAAAATTCGAAAGATAAACCCGTTTTCAATATTCCGCCTTTCGGCATGCAAATGCTACGTTTTCAACGCCCCCCGAAAGTAAGGATTTCACACATAATTACAAGTGTGGGGCCCCACATCTGGGATCTTTGCGGCTTAAAGGTTTCAAAACTACACAGGTAAAAATCACACACTTAATCCCTTTGCTGATAATGCTACATTTTATTATTATTTTTTATTTGAATTATAATGATATTCGTATTTAAAATTTTAATTTAATAGAATTTTAAATGAAGGAAAAGAGCATGACGTTAGCATATATTTGTGATAAAATTGATATGAAGCGCTTCATTTTCCCTGTGCATCTGCGATTATTCACAGCACCCCACATCGCATCCCAGGCGATGATTTATGCCCCCCGTTTCGGGGGCGTGGCATTTTGTCCAACTTTCGAAAAACAAACAGAGGAATAAGGAACAGGCAACATTTATTTACTTAGTGATTACGGACGGACATTCGAAGGATGGCAGGGAAAAAGCCTCCTGTGCGAAACACTTAACGCCAAAAGTGAGCAAAACAACACTTGCTCTATTAACACGCCAGACTGTCTGATATTTATTGGTTAACATTAAGGCAGATACTCGACTCGGTCGCGGCTTAACGAGAAACGAAGAATATCGTACGTGTGGCTAATTTGCGGTTAAGGCCGGCATATGATGATTTACATAGCCGAAAAAAATAAAGCCAAACCGCACAGTCCATGCAAATTATAGAAATTTCCCCTTTGCTTGTTTGCTGATTTCGCTTCGCCAAAACAAATATTGAGATAAAAGTCAGTCAGTAGAGTAGACCCTATAATTTGAGTTATTCAAATGCCATAAATCCGCTGAGCCAAAAACGAGCTGCTAATTTCACGTTAGACGCCCTTTAATTTCACGCTGCCATTTGTGGCTTCCGTTTCGTATGAGTTTTTTGCATCTTTTGGATTTGCATTTTCAATTTGAATATCCTGCGGTTTTATAATTATGCTTGAAAAAAAAATAAAAGAAACAACCGCCGACGTTTTGCAGCTTCATCACTGTTTTTTTTTTTTGTGAAATTTTTTGGACTTTAATTGAAGGCGCCACTTCATTCCTAGTTGAAACTGACACACCGCTGTGCAGACAGGAAGAAAACGGCAGTGGCAACATAGTTATCTCAAGCTGTTCGAAAATCAAGTTCGGCGCTTAAGTCTTTCGTTTTGCCACCATGTGGTTTCAGGCGGACTTGTAAGAGGGGCTTTTGACAGTTCACTTTCGTACCACATTGAATTCAATTAAAGGCATAGCAAATCAACAGTTTTATGCTTATTAATCAAAGACTTAATTGATTGCAGAAGGTCACGGGAAGGCGTGAAATGCGAGCTCAGCCAGGGGGCCACATAAAAAGATGATTTAAAGAGAGGATCGAGGAAATAACTGAAGCTGGAATAAAAGCGGCGAAGCAAAGCGATTTTAAAGAAACTTACAATACAAATGGTTGTAAATATTGTAGAAAAAATATATGTAATATATATTTCTTAATAAAATATGGTTATTTTGTTTCTTAATTACAAGTAGAATTTTTCCCAATTTGTTTTCAGCTTACTTTTATATTATTATTAATTTTGTTTATTTATTTTTTGTTTATTTATTCTTTTTTATTTTTTTTAAATAATTTTTTAATTATTTTTTTTTTCAAGCCCAAGCATGAAAAATTCCTTTTAAACAATATTTTTAATATTTTTCCAATTTTTTCGATAACTCCATACATTAATTGAGCATAATAGGAAGAGAGATCTCGATTGGGAGCAGGGAAAGTGCAAGTTAATCGCTCAATTCGCAATCGCCTGGCCCCTTGGGATGCGATGATTATTCGGCTGCAATTGAAATTTCATTTTAATGGCCGCAGTTTATGACATCAGAGGGGCCAACCGCGAAATTGCGGGCCAAGAAGACTTTGTTGGTGGTAGGATCGTAAAGGAAAGAACCCAGTACGATAAGGATAGCAAGCGTGTAGCGTGTAGCCACACAAAAAAAGATACAATTGTATCTGCAGGTAAGGATAAAAAAGAAGGCACACAACTTGTGCAGCTGGGGATAAAACTAATGCACTTGCAGCAGTCCAATCTAATCGTTTGCCAAATGTCAAACGAGTTTCATTCATGAGGCGATACCCCTTCCCCCCTGCACATCCCTTTTTATCCGTTCCTTCCTAAAATGTGAGAGAGTTCCATTCATGGAGGACCGTGGCGATAAGTCCGGTTCTTTATTTCCGATATGACAAACACGCGTGAAGAGCGTCAAACGTTTTTTTTTATATATATATTTTCCCTTTTTGAAAGGAGTTCTCTTATCGTCATGGTTTAATTAAAAGGTTATTCTTGTAGGCAGGATAACACTTTGGCCGCAAGGATGCGATTGAGTTGTCTGCTGCATTGAGGGTATTGGGTATTTATTCAGTGTCCCTCTTATCTTAAAGACTTTTTCTGACCTTGCCTGTTGTGTGGCAAACGAACGAACGACGATGAAAAACTGAAAGTCGACCGCAAAAAAGATCTGGAAACGGTGAACGAACACCACAAATATTTATTCACATGGCCAGGTGAGAATTGACAAATTTCCATTTCGTCAATTCAATCAATAAAGCTAAAGCTAAAAAGCAACACCTCGAAATGAAACTGCAAAAAGTGAGCAACAACAACAACAAAAATGAGTGGCCAAGGCCGCTCGAAAACCGCTTTCAATTAAATTGGGGCACACTTTTGCCTGCGGTCGTCGTCGCAACCTCATCATCGCCATCCTCGTCATCATAATCATCATGAGCTGGTGCCTCGGGAGTGAAAATGAAATTGTTGCCCCAGGCGGTGTGTCCAAAGGTCCCCAGCAACGCATCCTCTCCTCAAAACGCCAGCAGCAAAAACACAAAGGGCAAAAATTAAAAAACAAATATAAAACCAAAAAGAAAAAGAAAAGGAATTCTTAACACCCTTTTAAAAACATTATGACATTACATTATTACAATCTGAAGGAGATTTGTCAACTATTTTTCATATACTATTTTTATAATATTTATGATTTTATAGCAGGAAAAATAGATTATCCCAATAGATTAGGTCCTTTCTTTCCAAATTTATTAAATTTTAAAAAATAATTGAAATCTATTAAGATAATTTTTCCCTTTTTGAATAACTTATTTTGGAAAAACTTAACATACTCTATCCAGCAGGGTATCAAAAATCAAAAAGAAACCTAAATGAAATGAAAAGGTAGGAAAAACTGGTAGTTAGCTACTTTTACCCGATCGTTGACAGTGGGACAAGAGGGATACGAAGTATAATATCGGGGGACTTCCACGAGCGACTGGACTACTATATATATTGAAATTGAAACTGTTGATGGAAAGTTATGGCAGCTCCATGGGCCGCACATAATGATGACGAGCCACGATCATCACGATGGCTCTAGATTATGGGGCGGCCCCGTCTATTCAATCGATCACATATGATATGGAAGGCGAGAATGGAGGAGGAGCAGGTGGAGGACATTAAATTGTTGCACAAGTGGGGACAGGAAATATGAGAACGTGTGAATGAGATCCACGAGAAATGGAGTCCGTTCGATGAGTCTATCCATCACTCTGAATGCGGGACATTCCGCGATCTCAGGGGAATATTATGGGGAAAGGGGGTATCTTATACTCTCATCAAAAGATGAGAACCTAAGAACTTGGGATTAGATCATTGTCATGAATGGGTGCTTAAGTTGATGGTTAAGGTGATGACTTTATCACTGCTAAACGGATCTACATCGATTTTTCAATTAAAAAACTATCTAAAATGCATGGTTTTAAAAATAATCTATATTCAACTTGATCCTGAAGTTCCTTGATATTATAGCTCATTTATTCAATAATTTTCCAAAGAACTTCTCATTTTTATGCTACAATGTTAAAAGTAAATACCTGTAATTTAAATAAGATTAATCAAAATGTTGTTAGCGGTTTCTGGACCTTCAGGTGCCTCAAATTAGTATAAAATTTGCATTTAATATTCAATTACGGTTCCCAGGGTCTGGAAATCACCCCAGGAATGTGCCTCATCATTATTATTATACCATCCATCCTGTGGAATGGTCTAATAAACTTGACAATGCCGCTCTCCACCGACTTTCTTGGCATACATGTTGTGTGTAAAATCGGAAAAGGGTTCAGGATTTGGGCTGCGTGACCCTGTGTAAGACTTGTAATGGATTTTCTCAGTTACGCGAAGATTGCGTGCGTCGCGGGAGATATATACGCCGATACAAAGGGATCCTTGCGTGTTTCTCGCCCCTTTTTTTCCCTTTTGGCCAACAATTTGTTAACAATTAGCGCCCATTGGATCTCTCTATGCCAAAAACTCCGAGGCACTTGCCCTTTAAGGTGCTGTATGACATTAAGAGCTCCACATTCCACTTTGCCGAGGTGAAACTTCGCCGGTGGTCCAGCCATATATAGCATATACCATATATATATATAATATATATGCGCGTACTTGGCCATATCCATATCAATCATGCCGTCGTTGCCGTATGCTAATGATGGCAATTAATCAATGAGAATCAGTTAAGACCTGCAGCACACGAGGCGCACGCAATCGGCCCATTCAGGAAAAAAAACAGAATATAACTGAAAATAAAATAGCAGCCAGAGCGAAAAATACGAAAAATAAGCCACCAAAAAGTTGAACAAGATCTGCACTCTAATGATGTGCTGAAGTGGCTGGGCCCCTGGAAAATTAATAGCCTGCAAATGGAAAAACATTTGTAATTGCCCCCGAGTCAAGTGACCCACATTAAATGGCCAGGCAGACAGGCGATTTAAGAACCTCAGGTGGAAATATTGCAGAAGAAGGTGCCTAAGTTAAGTAAGTTAAAATAAACATTATAGTTAAAAATCTTTAATAATTTTCAAAAAAAAAACAATTTTGTTATTTGCAATTTATATCTGCAAAATATCTATCTTTTCCACAGAAAGCAATATTAATTGCAGCTCATCAGGACGATCTAATGATGTGCTGAAGGAAAATAAATAACCTGGCATTTGGGAAAACATCTGTAATTGTCTTGGAGTCACAAGAGTGACCCACATTAAATTGGCCGACATGGGTTAACGCCTCCCGAAACTCACTCCTAGCGATATTCCTCACTGTAATCCCATGTCCAGTTCACAGCATGCGACCCCTTGAAATGACCCCTGAACTCTGACCGTAATTGTCCACGCCCCTGCAAAAAAAAAAAATAACTAGATCTAGACCATTCTCTAAATTCCCTTGTTTTTGCACGTGGCAGTCGTCTCCGCCATATTCATCGTTCTCTTTTTATATATGCCTCTACCAATGTAAACCAGTTCGAGGCATGCAAATAATATAAGTTACTGTGTCAGCGGCAAAAGGCAACAGGTGAAATTGTCGCCCCAAGACCACGCTTTTGGATCCCGATCCCCACCTCTGTTTTTCCAGCCAAGTCAATGTCAAGTGTTGCCCCGGCTGACTTACTACAAAAGTTAATTGCACTGCACGCGCACGCCAAAAGGTAAAAAAGAGTCTCGAGTCGCGAGACTCGAGTCTCGACGACAGGCTCCCGATCCCCAGTATATCCACTATCCAGTATCCAGTAACCAGTGCCCAGTACCCAGTATTCAGTACCAATCCCATCCCATCGCATCTCATCTCCAGACCTCAAGACTTAAGGCTCGGGCCACGAGGCGCGTGTGTGCAATATCAGGTTTCCATGTCAACCTGCACAGTGGTTTATGTATAATAATAATAAATACATGTATGCTATTATTAATCTTGTTGATATTTTTGGAAAATGATGGACCATTTTTTGGATTAGATAATGTAGTAATAATAGTATAATTAATTAATATCAAGGGTACATGATCCTAAAAAACCAAAATCGAGTTTTTATCTGTAGATATACCGATTTTTGTTATATTTTTGTGTAAATAAACAGATATGCAAATAAGATTTATTGAAGATTTTGCCCCACTGTGCGAGGGCAACTGCCACCGTGGTTGTCATTAGTCCGCTGCACTTGCTGTTGTAATTGTGACAGGAGCAACGAGCACGGATCGCTAAAGGGTCGATCTCCAGTTGAAGGTGCACTTGGTCACCTGTATTACCGCGGGGCGGGGGTTCCACTGTCCAGTGTCCACTGTCGACTGGCGGGTTTTCTGCTGATCGTGAGTGCCAGAAGCTGATTTCAGCACGGCTACCGATAAGCAACCGCTTCCAAGTTGCCTCTTTTTTTATACATTTTTTTTCGGCTTTGACAGACGCGTTGATTGGTTTTGTTGGGCGGTACGGCGAATGCGGAGCGCTCTTGATTCCATGAGACATGTAAATTGCTGAGAGCTCTGCCGGAAAATACAGAAACTGGTACAATTTTTCGCGTTTTTTTTTCGCCAATATTTTCGGCTGCTCTTGTTGTTGCTGATTGTATTTTGTTGATAGTCATGCTGTGCCACGCCCCATGCCTCCCGTATTTGACAACTTTTTGCATAATTGCGATTGCCAGCAGATGAAAGACGAAGAAGAAGATGCAATGCACAAGGAAAAATGCATAGTACATCGATTTTACATTATGTAATATTAATTTTAACTTGATTTTGGCCAAAAAGTCAGTATTTTGGCTGTAAAAATGGAACTTATTGTCCAAGTATGGAGTGGCATACCTTCCCGAACTCGTAGTTAAATTCTCTAAAACTTGGCATTCACAGAAATAAAATTTTATTTTTTTGAATTTTTTTTCAAAAAATTGTGATACAACCCCTTTCAAAAAAATCGAAAATTTGAAAAAATTTAAATTTTCTCAAATCAGCCGGAGAGTGCACTAATTTAAATATCAGATTGTTACCTGCTTAAAACAGTTCGCCGTTTTAATATCGGAGCACTTTTGCAAAAATTAGAGCAAAAACAAATTTTACGAAAAATCAGATTTGGCCAAAAATCGAAATTCTCATTTTCCGCCAATAAAATAAAAGTATTTTGGCTATAAAAATAGAACTTATTGTCCAAGTATGGAGTGGCACACCTTCCCAAACTCGTAGTTAAATTCTCTAAAACTTGTCATTCACGGAAAAAAATTTTATTTTTTTGAAATTTTTTTCAAAAAATTGTGATACAACCCCTTACAAAAAAATCGAAAATTTGAAAAATTTTAATTTTTCCAAATTAGCCGGAGAGTGCACTAATATTAATTATCTGCTCAAATCAGTTCGCCGTTTTAACATCGGAGCATTTTTGCAAAAATTAGAGCAAAAACAAATTTTACAAAAAATCAGATTTTGGCCAAAAATCGAAATTCTCATTTTCCGCCAATAAAATAAAAGTATTTTGGCTATAAAAATAGAACTAATTGTCTAAGTGTGGAGTGGCATACCTTCCCGAACTCGTAGTTAAATTCTCTTGAACTTGGCATTCACAGAAAAAATTTTTTATTTTTTTGAAATTTTTTTCAAAAAATTGTGATACAACCCCTTACAAAAAAATCGAAAATTTGAAAAAATTTTAATTTTCTCAAATCAGCCGGAGAGTGCACTAATTTAAATATCAGATTGTTATCTGCTTAAAACAGTTCGCCGTTTTAATATCGGAGCACTTTTGCAAAAATTAGAGCAAAAACAAATTTTACGAAAAATCAGATTTGGCCAAAAAACGAAATTCTCATTTTCCGCCAATAAAAAAAAAGTATTTTGGCTATAAAAATGGAACTAATTGTCCAAATATGGAGTGGCAGTATTATTGCCTCTTTAACAAAATATTTATCCCACAAAGATGATATTAAAAGTATTATCAGTTTATTTTTCATTATTTTTCTTGCAGTGTTTCACTGCGAAAAGAGCCGCTTGATGGTCGAGGCCAAAGCCGTGGACCATTCATAAATTTCGAGCCAACTCATAAATACGGCAGCAAAGGCTATCGAGGTGTTGGCCTTACAATCTCACGCCGTGATGATGCCTGAAAACCGAAAGCCCCCTCCTCCCCCCATCATCCCATTGGCCTCTTGGCTGATTTAATGCAATGCCAAAACAAATTGTTATGTTGGGGCCGCTTGCCGCCCGCAATTAATCAAAGTTCTCGCATTACAATTAATCAAAAATCGCCATCCTTCTCCGTTGGATTTCTGGATATCTGAAGGAGATGCTGCTGGTTGCTTGCCTTCTGCTCCTGGCCATAAATATCACTGCCAGTTGGCGATGTATCGCTATAGGAGCATTGGCCAAATAGAATTGGCGGCGTCAAAAAGCTCACCTTAGATGTCGAACCGATTCGTTGACATATTCGCATTGTTCCCATAAATCAAATATATATATATATATATATATATATATATATATACCTGGTATATCTGGAGTGGGAGTAGTAGAGGGGCATCGAAATCGAAATCGTCAGCGGCTTTCGTCCTTTCATCGCTCGGCGATCGGTGATCAGGCGGCAATTTGATGGCCATGAACAATTGACAGTTGACTTTTGATTTGATCAGCCAGCGGAATAAGATTCGATGATATCTAGCCTCAGTGCCAAGACAAAAGGGATTCCAAATCTTCTTTGGATTAGTACTAGGAATATTGTACCAGAACCTTATATGATTTTTTGCTACAGTTTAATATGAGATCCCTTATTTACAACAACAAAAATCTCCTTAAATCGAAACCGCCCTTTAATCAAAATGAAACTCCAAGTGAATAATCGTGAAGCAGCATTTTCTCTGAGCCCAAAAATGACACAATTCCTAAAGTAATGACAATAAACTACTGACCTTGCGTTGAAAAAACGCTACCGTAGCGCTGTCCTTTAATCGAGGTTCCACTGTGCCAAAAGGGTGCCGCTTTAAAGAAGTGTGGAAAAAATGATGCGATGTCAAGTTATTGACAGGCCGAGTCGATATTAATGACGACTTCATCTTCATTCGCCTGGATATGCCATATATGCAGAGCCCATATAGGTATGTCTCTCCTCGTCTCTCCTCGCCTCTCCCCTCCGCATCGACTTTTATCCCCCAGGTTTTTTCGTTTTGCTGTCGCCGTGTCTTACTAGCAATTATTGAACTAGTTAGTCGGCCCCAAGACAGAAAAGCAGACGATCCTCGATTCATTTTGGAGTTCAATTATGATCGTAAGCAAAGCAGCAACAGCAGCAGCAGAGCAGCGATCGAAAAAGCAAAGGAAAAGAGCCAAAAGCCACACGACACAGACGTGCATACGTACATATTTAAGCCAACATGTCAACATAATTTATATTAAATTTTTGTGTCAGATAATGATAGCGCCTCATGCTGCCGATCGCCGATCCTCGCACAAAATATATCTGCATGGAGCTGCAGGCCGAAATGCATGTGCATATGTAAAAGAAACCGAGTCCTTTAATGCTCTTTCAGAATTTTAAATCAATTTACATACGATTTTTTAGTCAAGGGCATAAAGCTGATGAATCATCAGTGAATTCTGAATAAATACCATTGCAAGAATCCAAGTAATCCATTAGTAAAATAAATTAATTTTCTATTAATTTAGCGTACTAATTTTGGTTTAATATGTTATAAGAACATTTTTTCTTTTTTTTTCCAGTACAATAAAATGTAGTTTTCCTTCATTAGACCTACTAATTTTGGTCAAATATTTAAAAATATTTTTTTAAGATCTGTAGAATCCAAAAATCACGACAGAGATTCCCTTTTATCAACGAGCCACAGCGAATTTCTATTGCATCAACATGAATTTTGCATGACCGACCGGATATGATCGATTCTTTCGGCCTTTGGACATCTGGTTCAAAATCGGGGATGCCCTGCGACCTGTTTTCTATGCTCAGATGTCCTCGAATGTCCCTTCCTCAGATGTCCTTTCCGAATGCAATGCCATGCAATCTCCCGCGGCTGCAGCAACGAAGTGTTAAACGAGGCCCAGCGTGCGCCGCAATGCCAAAAATACCGAAATGCCAATTCAAATCTATTTCGGCACGGTTTCCTAGCGTGCAACCAAAAACCCTCCAGCGGCGTTCGACTTGGACAATAGAATTTCCTATCCTAAATGCTTTCGAAATGCTTTTGACTTTCGGAACCGAGATAGAGAGAGAGAGAACGAGAGCGAGGAACTCCAACTGCTACGCTGGGCATAAAGGACCCCGGGGCATTAGGAGTGTTAATAGAAAAGTGCCTCTGGCTGATCAGGTTCCTGTGCAGAATCCATAGGATCTATAAGATCGAATGGATCACCGTTTGAGGTGTTGACGAGCTGGCGGCCTTGGAGGATCATCATAAAACTTTTGGATTCCAGCAGCACAAGGTCTCATTTTCAATGATTATCCAAATGACTCGAGAGATCAGAAGGTCAACGTTGAGGACAAAGGAATTTGAAATGCATTTTTCTAATTTTCTAAACTAAGAACTCTTGGAGATTTCGTTTATCTTAGCATTTAGATATTTTTACTAAAATATGTACCTAATAAAAAAAATTTCTTGTTTAATATATCATTTTCTTAATGATTTCTTTGGTTGGCATGGTACATTTTACATGCCGACTTTTTTTCCTAATTTATTTTACTATATGGCGGCTTTTCCTGCCTTAAATCACTGACTAAACTTAACGCTCCACAACTCGGTATTTGATTTGCTTAGACCTTCTGATTTATTGTGGCTCAGCCATTAGAGTCATAAAAGCTGGCTGGCTGGCCACTTTCATTAGGATCTGGAGCTCCTTATTTCAGAGGGGTTGTTGCTTGTCTACTGGGATCTAAAGTCTGCACCTTTTTGCTTTTTTTTCTTCATAAACCGGTTGGCAGCCGGCACGCGACAGTGCCAGGTTTTAAGTTTTGCTCTGCAGGCAGCTGAAAATGGGTCGAAAAACACTCAGACGAGGAAGAAACTCTTCCCAACTCGAAAACAGGGAACACTCGGCGGCTCACGAGGCAGCTGCAATTTGCAGAGAGAGCAAAGAGCGAGATATTACTACCTTCGAAATCAGAGGAAAACACTCCACTCAAGAGACGCAACGCCGATTGCCCGATCCTTGAGTGATGCTGTTGCACCTTTTTTTCTTTAAGGGGCAGGCAGGTAGATGATAATAACGCAGGTGAGATCCCTAGGCCCTGGAACCCCTATAAATAGCCCGAACGGAACGGGGAAGGGCATCAGAACGGAGCCAGCGCTCAAGTAGAGATCATCTTATCCCTACATTCGAAATTCTACAAAGAATATATCCTCAACGAAAATAGAAATGGCTCTGGGCAGCGAGAATCAGTCCTTCTTCTACGACGATGAGGAGTCTTCATCATCATCCCCGGTCAATGGGCCCTCCGTCATCAGGCGGAATGCCCGGGAACGCAATCGCGTCAAGCAGGTCAACAATGGCTTCAGCCAACTGCGCCAACATATTCCCGTGGCCGTAATTGCCGACTTGAGCAATGGTCGCCGTGGAATTGGTCCCGGTGCCAATAAAAAACTGAGCAAAGTCAGCACACTGAAAATGGCCGTAGAGTACATACGCCGTTTGCAGAAAGTCATTGATGAGAACGACCAGCAGAAGCAGCAGCAGCAACAGTTGCAGTTGCAGCAGCAACACATGCAATTCCAGCAGCAGCAACAGCAACATCATCATCAGCAGCAGCAGCAGCAGCAGCAGCACTTCTACGCCTGGCAACAACAGTTGCAGTTGCAATCGCCCACTGGCAGCGTGAGTTCCTGCAACAGCAACAGCAGCAGCAACAGCTCCTATTACACACCAGCAACATCAACGATTGCGGCAGCAACACCTTCCTCGAATATTGTTACCAAGTTGGAAAACAGCTATGAAGACTATCGCAACAATTCCTGCAGTTCTGGCGCCGAAGATGAGGACATCCTCGACTACATTTCCCTCTGGCAGGATGATCTATAGGGTTCTCAACTCCGAAATCCCTTCGAAAATCTCCTGCAATTGCTAGTCGCACACAACGAACCATTGATTGGCCAACAAGTATTACCTCAGCCACAAAGTATTTATGTAGCCCAAAACGAACCACATTTTTTTTGCCTGTACAAATTAGTTTATAGGTTTTTATATAGTTTATAAGACTAGCTTGTAAATATGGAAGACAATGTATACTTAAGAATCTCTTTTTTTTAACAAACATGGAGGACATTAAACTGATAATTAATTATAATGAAATTTTTAATGAGTTTTCTTATGTGGAAAATGGTTTGGGAAATTGAAAATGGAAAATTAAAAAAAAACTAACTTACAAGAGATCACTTAACAATAAAATATTTCGGGTTACCGACCATTCTCTTTTTTTAAAAGAAATTTCTGCTATTTGGAAGAAGTTTTTTTGTTCAAGACTGTTTGATTTTCTGCTTTATTTTTCTTGTTTTCATTCAAGGTTTTAGTTATTCACCTTCAATAAACAATTTTTACTACCACAAATAACGAAAATGTTACTGAAACTGTTACCGTTAAGTATTTACAAGATCACCGATCGACAGTAAATTATCCAAACAATTTGTCAGGAGACTTTGGGATCGAAAAGGCCACTTTGCATAAATAAAAAAGCTGGATTAAGTAGGGTGAGGAGAAGCCTGGTAATTTACTTGCTGCATTTTTGCATATGGTCAGCAAAAGTTAATCAGAGGCTGAGTTCCGACAATTCTTCCCAAGCGATCGATCGATCGATTGTTGAACTAATTTTGAGTTATTCCAGCAATGCACCGCGATCCAGAGGTAAAAACACAGGTCGGCAATTGTTCAGATCGCCCCCGACAAAAATAAAAAGAGGAATCTGCTGGGGTCTTTTCGCAACGGAAGCTGCCGCGATGAAGTTGCCACAGATAAAATTCACATAAGCCACATAGCAAAGCAAATGCCAAACGTCATTGAACTTGTCCATGGGATTTTCCTATGGGATTCTTTTTCCATTTTACATCCCACGCGCATTTCCTGTCCTGCAAAACTGGACCTTATTAATAGATCACTGAATATTGGGGGATACGCACTTCCGTCTCTGCGAAACTCTCGGAACTTGAATCTATATAGCTACAGCAATAACTGATCTCCTGTTTCGGGCAAGATTCCATGTGCCAATCGATTCGTTATGCGATTGAAAAGAAGATCGGTAAATTGCACAGGTAAAAAAAATGCTTAAAAATTTTGGAACCTTTAAATAGAGTTTCTTAACTTAATTATAAATTATAAAAATCTACATACTGTTGGTTAATAGCTTTTTCTTACTTATTTAAAAATATATTTTTTATTTTCATTTAATACTTGAGATACAAAAAGCTACCTTTAATTTCGCACTCTGTTATGGGGGGCAACTTTGGTGCGAAGAATCGAACGGTTCTGGGGCCCACAGCTCTCTTCATGGCGCATTTATCGAATTATTATTTCCGGCGTTTTTCCTGTTTTTGCATTGCATATATGAAACGGCTTGGCACTAAAGTCAAGAAAATAAACGGAAAAAAAAACGAAAACTCGGGGTCCAAAGGAAGGATTCTCCCAGCGAGGGAGATGGTGATTTCAAGACCCCGTCGCCTCTTTGGGTTCGACGAAAAACCGAAAAGGTTAAAGGGGGTTTGTGTGTTGTGTTGTCGATCTCCTCCATTGGCGGTCCCAATGGGCGACATACGACATACGACACAATGTCTCGGCGACAGCAAACGGTGCAAAATCGAACGCTTTTTGTGTGAAGTTAATAATACGTTTGACATGGCCCCGAAAAGGGGATCGATCGCAGAAATATATGCAGAAATATGTAGCAGATCGCTCCAGATCGCCCCGGGGCCGCTTGAAAACCCCTTTGGGGTATTGGTATAAATACCCCTTAGTTGGGGGAAAAGGATATATTGGGAGATTGGATTATATATGGTATGCATGAATATAATTTCTACATATCTGTTTGTTTTATTGAATTAAAAAATATAACTAAATATTATATTTATATAGTTTAATATATGTAGGTATTTCTTAATATTTTCTTACTAATAATATTATTTGGTTATGCCTTTACAAGGATATATCATAGTCGACCCCCTCAAAAAAGCTCGTTCTTTCTGGGTTTTCTTCATTTTTTTCACGTGTTCAATGCAGGGCACTCTTTACATGCAACGCTGGGCGAATAAATTTATGATTTATTAAGGATGCTCTGATTACAACACACAACCCTGGTTTCCCAGACACCGTCTGATGCTGACTGATGTCTCGTAAATAACTTCCATGGAGCAACAAGTGAGTTATTTGTTTAACATGAACGCGGCTTTTTGACTCACAAATGTTGACAAAGAATAATGTAATTTATGTTCGGCCCTGACATCTTTCCAAGATTTCTCCAAAGGGAAAAAAATCCAAAAAAAAGGGGAAGAATCTTGCCCCTTGATCTAAAAAAAATACAGATAAAGAGTGCTAGAGGTTTCACCTCATGCAATTAGAGATATTCGCACCGATATATATATATCTAGAACATCTAAAACTGGGCGTTAGACCCAAGATAAAAAACAAAATGCCGACAATAGCGTCGCGTGCAACATTGTCCACGTAATTGTGATGTTATGTAACTTCTTGCGAAAAACAAGTGCAGCGACAAAGTGTAATACAATAAAGGACCTGACCGAACTCGACACAAAGGTGCACTTGTCATTGTTACAATTTCCCGGGTTTCCAGTTTCCCCCGCTCAACAAACAGCACACAAAAAAATGTTCAATTTCCCAGCCCCGGCAATTAAAAACGCCCACCAAACTCTATTTTTTTTCCAAAAAAGGATCCCCGAATCCTGTTGCGTGCGTTTGCGTTTAAGGATCACAAATTCTGAAGTCCTGAAGTTTTCATTAGTTAAGCTGATTATACTTGACAATGCAGCTGAAATGATAATGATGCGTTCTGGTCCCTCGAAGTACGTAATTCATAATGGGAATCGATTCAAGGGGATTATTCTGGGTTGCATCAATTGCATCACTTGAAGGCTATTAAAAATTATTGAAAAAGATCACAAATGGGTCCAATAAAACTATCATAAGGGATTATGATTTTGGGTAGGAAAATTGTAGTTAACTAGGAAATCGAAAAATGTATTTTAAACATAAAGAAATTTGTGGATATATTTATTTATTAAGGAATAGAGTTGTCCCGACTCTTCCTTTCGTTCATTAGCTTTATGCCACCCAAAAAAAAAAACCTGCTAATGCCTTAATTACCACGCCAAAATGTCTCAATTCAACCACGAGGCTTTCACTTTGCGAAATTATTTAAATTAATTACCTTAAGTGCGGCTTACGGTGAGCATCAAAAGCGTTCTTTCCTTAATTACAGACTCGTGCAGGGAGCAGCTTTCTTTAATTGCCACAGAGCAAACAAAATGAATAAAATGGGGACACTGTGGTGGGCTGGAGAAACTTTCGAGTAATGTTAAAAATAATCGATCTTATGCATTCAAAGCCTTACAAAAAATATAGTTTTCTTCCAAAAGAAGAAGTCCTAAATCTATGAATACTTTATTTTAAAGAGATCCAGCAATTTTTTTTTGTACCTTTCCTAGAAGGATTCTATGGCTTTTTCAAGTCCCCGGGCTGTGAAGACCATCAGAATCGCTTTTATAATGAAATTTACGACATTTAATTGGATCAGAAAAGAGCTGAGAACATATTCAACTGCTGGCGGGGCTTTCCGGGATCCGCGAGACTAGACGAAGTCGCGTGGCATTGCGCCGTTGAATGCGAGTCTTTTATATATTTAAATGCACTCGGATTCGGATTGCATTCACTGCGTGACTGGGCTAATTAGTCGCCCTGCACACTCTCCCCTTTTTTCCCCAAGAATTACATGATAAACATTGGCGGGCGAAATAATAGAACTGCAGAGTAAATACTTTTTAGAATTTTAAATTCACTTTATAATTTGATCTATAATTCTTTTACAGAAAAATAAAATCAAATGAAAAATCTTAGGTATGGTGTTTGACTTTGGTACCTTTACAATACTTGGAAAAATGTTGATCCCATTTAAATTACTATTATTTCTGCCGCAGCTGTACATATGTATAAGTGAACTCGCCCGTCGAAATTCACTTTTGATTTCATATGCATTTCATCAAATTGCCGCTGCGCACGCGCATGCCAAAAAGGCAGCGACTCTCGAAGGTGGAGATAAGAGACCTTGGTTTGATTTGAAAATTACTCGAAAAAACAAAAAAGCACGGGCAGCAGCCAAGAAAAAATTAAAAAAATATATAGAGGTACAACAAAAAAAAAGGGAATATAAACTGCAAAACAGCAAAAACGGGTTGCAGCCGATGCCAATTAAATGTGGTCCAGTCCACATCGCTGTTCCCCGAGTTCCGAGGTTCCCGATCACCGATCCCCAGTCCCCGATCCTCAATCGTCGGAACTCCGTTGTCATTGCCGCCGCGGTTTACTTCAAATGGGAGACGCGCGCGTCCAGCGCCAAAATGGCAATCTTTTTGAAATTTATGATGAAAAAATGAACACTGTCGCTTTTTTGAACATTTTAATTATACACACTCAGGCAGACGAGGGATATATATTTTTTTTGGATGTGGATTGGAGATTTTCGGGAGATACCACTATGTTCAGCGGCGCCCCGACTTAACCGGTAGCCAAATGCACTCGCAGAAAATACGTGTTTATTTCTGTGGTTCATCAGTAACCTATTGGGGTCTCTTGTGAGAGACTTTTTACAGTCGATTTAATATAAATAAATAGAAAGAACAGAGAACCCTACATCGGCATGATAAGCTTGCGCTGCGTAGGAACCCCTAGAATCTGTATTTTGAGTCCCAACTCTCTATCTTTTATAGTTTCCCAGATCTCCGCGTTCATACGGACAGACAGACGGACGGACAGACGGTCGGTCGAACAGACAGACTGACAGACGGACAGACAGACGGACAAACGGACGGACAGACGGACAAACGGACGGAGTAAAAGAGTGTAATTTTTATTTAAACTTTTTTTTTCAATATGATTATAAGTACTTTCTTTATGGCTAATTATTGCCCAATATCAAACGCAACAGATCCTTTTCTTTCTGTGCGGTATAGGAACCACCGGCTTTACCCGGAATCCCAACTTGTTGCGGGCATTTGGCGAGTAATTAATAAATTCGCAACGCTGCCACAGGATATTTGCATAAGAAATTATGGCAATGAAATGTTATGACCGCGCCCGTGACAGACGACTTGCATTACTGGGCCAGAAAACTCCTCCTCGAAGGTCACACTACAAATATATCTTTAGCGGCCACTTTGAAGCTCCTTCCGTTGAAGACGAGTCGAGTTGGAAGTGCAGCGCAGTGCCCCCATTGCATAAGCCAGTTGTCGGGATTTTGCGCCTCCAGCTGTGATGAACTGAGACAGTTAGTCTGTCTTTTTGGCCAACATTGTGTGACAGAAACACATAGTGGAACCAAAAACAAAAACAGACACAGATATGCATATGATTTTCGGTGGGACAATTGTCCTTAACGCAGCGTGCGGCGAATGTCCGAGAAACCGATTGGCATTGGGCAAGGAAAAACAAAACAAACACATCCTTTTTTTTTTGCACGTGGCCGAAGGAAACAGAATCCCATTTCCTTTGTGAACGCAACAATGATAATGAAAAGTAGTCAACGCAAATTACATAAGGCTCTGTCCAAAATTTGAAAGGGACATTGGCGTAAGGCGTTTGTAAGCCTCTTCAGAGGTTGCGCCCTAATTGATCCGGAGGGAAGAGAAGAATTTTCCAGGGTTTCGGTTTCCTCATTCCTCATCACTGAGAAGACGACGACGACACGCGGCAGGAGCAGAAGCCACATCCTTCGGCACTTTCAAGTTGAACAGGACAGAGCAGCGCCTTCGGAGGAAGTCAGTGGGTAGCCCCTCAATTGAATGTCCATTATGAATAATGGTAGCCCTACAATACGATCCAAACTTCCCCTGAACAACTGCAAATTACCGGGGGCTTCAAAGGCAGGTTCCGAATATATAAGCGCCAAGTGACAAAGAATAAAAGTATCAAGGTTACTCTGATACAAACTGATAGTATCCACTATAAACAATATATACTTAATACATTTTTAGAGAATATAATATTCTATAATAATAATATTCTAAATTCATAGGTATATGATACATTTATTTATATACGATACATATATACATATTTTCAAAATCAAATGGTTTTCATTTTGCAAAATATCACACTGAGTTTTCCCATCGAAAAACTCACCGAGTATTTTCGCTAATCTGTTTATTTTTTTCAGTTCCTGACCGTTTTCGCCTAGTGGTTTATACACACCGTTCTGTAAACAGTCGACTGACTTCCCCTAACTTCCCCGGTTCCCGGGATCCTCAAAATCCGACATCGACGTGCGTGTGAATCTATTAAAGCGGCAGCATCCTCCTCTGATTCTTCCCTTGATTCCCTTGCGCTCCTCCACCTGGTATACGAAAATTCAATTAAGCAAATCGAACACATTCGATGCGTTTCTACGAAAAAGTCCTTCTTAATGGCCTAGGCCTCCCGATCCTCTGCGTTTTTTTCAACAGGTGGATCGCATGGATCTCCAAAGAGTGGTGTGAAAAATGGAATTATAAAAACAGAACAGGCAAATTCCGAAAGGTACAGAAGGCTGGCTGGGCGGGGAAGTGCCAAAAGGGTTTCGAGAGTTTGATTGTTATGCTGATGAGCTGGGACTCGAATAAAAATTGGGATCGATCGTGCGTTCGGTGGGCGTAGAAATCAATTTTGAGTCAGTGGATCGATAGGAAATCTGTTGCTTGACTGGATTTATTTATTTCTCTTCTCCTTTTGTGATGTGGGTTGATCCATAAACAGCACTTCCTCTTTTATCCTTCGTGTTTGTTTAGCTGTGAAAACCGCTAACTGGGGAATTTATCTTTCGGTATTTCGATTTCCGGTTTCCGCAAAGGCTTATGCAAATATTTGGCCAACGGACCGAATGAATAGTCGATTCGAAATCGTGGGAATCGAATCGATTCGATTCGATGTCATTAGTGGGTACAAGTACACCCCAAACTGAGCGTTAGTGGGGCGTGCAGTTCAAGGACAATGGGTCCTCAGATCACCGTGGTAATCATGACCTAACAAGCATCCTTTTTCACGCTCCTGCGGCCCAAGATCAAAGGACCTCGATGCACCTGATCCGCCGTGATCTGCCACAAAAAGGTGCTAAATGGGGCGTACTAATGGGATCAATGCAACGCGATTCGAAAGCCGTTTAGACGACAATAAAAAAAGAGAAATGAATAGAAATGCCGCAATCGAACAAAAGAAATGGATCGAAAAAAAGCCGCAGGATAACACTGGCAAGGATCAATTGAGAGCCAGTCAATTGGATAATCGTGAATAATGACTCCATCGAGGGCACAAAAATTGACTTGGCGCAACAAGTGATAACAATTAAAGTGCCAGAATAATAATCCTTGGACGGTGAAATTGGGTCCTTAACAAATGATACATTGATATTGGGCTTGCCTTTGTTCGGAAATCTTTTTAATGTATTAATTATAATCCTCGAGTTTTGAATAATGGAAAAATTTAAAAACATCTTAGGTATAGTTAAAAATGTTGAAATTATTTTTAAAAAAATTTAGAAATTCATTAAACATTTCCCCTCAATTTCCCCCACTTTCCCATCGCATCGATTGCATTTATTTAGCAAGCCTTTGCAATCCGCTCACTTGTCACCCGGCCACTCAACAGCTTCTTAGTGCGATCGGATCGACTTGCCACCATGACGCGGACTGTCAGTAAGCGGATTCTGCGCCGGATTAGTGTCGATCACTCTGGCGATCTTGTAAGCCGGCCGCTTTTGGGGGCAGCCAACAAGCAACTGGACACGATCACCACCCAGAAAGGGAGATTTCTGCTGAAAGTGCGATCCATCCAGCAAGGGGCCAAGAAATAAACCAAGAACGACACGTTTAATACGCCTCAAGTATGAAGAAGAAATCGCAAAAATATATAGAAATACCCTATAAAAAGGGGTCTTAAGTTGGTGGCAAAATACAGAGGTATCTTCTTAAAAATATATATCTACTAATATTTTGTTTATTACATCATATTTAATTTATCATTATAAATATTTTTATAATAGGTAACAAATAGTTGTTTCAAAAACATTTTAAACAAGAGCACCCACAGTAAAAACCCTTTAAGGTGCCCTGGGGTCAAGATCACGAGCAACTTCACTTAATTTTTCGCCAAGTCAGCGAAGGTGCGAGATCGTTTAACGCCTCTCCCCCGACAATTTCCAGTTTTTTTCGGGGTTTTCGCGTTAATTGGGCGAGTGTGCGGGTCGCGTCGGCGGCAAGATTCGTTAGCACATTTGCGGTTGTTGTCAGGATAACAAGGATATGCCACCGAAAGCCGAAATACTCGAAACCAAAAAAAAAAAAAAAAAACAACCTTTCGGTTGGCTGGTAAACTGGAAAACTGAAAAACCAGCCGACGCCATCGGGCGGCTGGCTACAAAGGAAAACGGCCACAGAACTCGCGGCACTTGTTAGCTCTCGGAATTTGAAAATGCAACATAATTGCGCTGATTATGAGGCACCCATAAAATGCCATTAACAAGCCATCATCTCGGCCTTCCGAGAACGCCGGCCTCAGCGCTCCCTTTATATGCACTTATATGCCAACCAATCGATCCCGCGGCCGAAGGTCCACCCTTTCGCGATCCGAGGAGAAAGTGAAACGTGATCGCAGCGGGCGTTTTTGTTTCGAAATTGTTTACAAAACGTTTGACCCTCTGCGAACCCAAAAAACCCAAAAACTATGACCGCAACTAGGACTCGAACTAAGGACTATCTAAGGCTCAAATCTGGTGGGTACACTCAGAAATTACCTATGGACTTTAAAGATCCAAAAAGGAAAGTGTAGAAGTTGTAATTATATCCATGTTTCTGAATCAACAACGGCTAAGATGCTATATTTAAGCATAAAATAAATATATTTACAACATCACTTGAATTAAAATAGTGAAACCAATTTCTCCCAGTGTGTTTTTCTTAGGACCATAGCTCACATTTTTAGGGGGCGTGTGACTATTTTTATTATTGTGATTCGATTGGGGCGAACTTTCACCAAATAGAGCAATAAATTCCCAAGTGTTGACGTTGATTTAGCTTAGTTCGATACTTTTGGAGGCGTGACCACACTTGCCCCTCAGAATCTAAGCATGAAAATTTATGATTTAATTATTGTTTTGGTCTGCTCCTGCTGAGCGTTAAACGCTCTCTAATGGCCGAATGGTAAAATGTTTAGCTCGCTAAATGGCCAAGTGACCAACGGCCCAACGAGGAGGAGAATAAGTCGCCGTCGCATTTGCAGTTGGAGCAGCGGATGTATAAATCGATATGAAAATCACCAATTATCTTATGCAATACAGCGACAGTCGCAGCGAGGGAGGAGGCCGTATATACGCCAGACTTATAAACATTGACAACTTGTCGCGCGGATCGAGGAACCGCATCGAAACGGAACGGATCGGAACGAATCGAGGAATCGCCGGCATGATGATATACAATAATCGGGCAGCGGCAGCGATCAGAACATTGCGCTAAACGAGCAACTAACCAGAAGAGAAACGAGTTTAAATCGCAGGGAGCCATGGCTTTTGGGGGGGACTAGGTGACTCGAGGATGCTCTATTATTATACCACTTGGTATCGTTATGAAAGCTTGTAATATAGGTAAATAGGAGTTTTTATGAAGTTACAGCACCCTAAATATCATATTTTAAAGTCTATTAATCTGGGAATATATTTTATATAAACCCTAAATGGTATGTGATAATATTAATAACAATATTATCTCAAGTTTCTGCTTATAAAAAAGTACCTCAGTAGAGTAACTGTAGACTGTTTTAATACTCTTCGGTCTAGGGTTTTGGGTTTTGGGGATTTTCCAAATAATGCCATAATACCTTGATACAATGTTTCATATAATGCCTACACATATAATACCTCCATATGCAACTATACCCTATATAGTTTAGAGCAGCGACGATCCGATTTGGCTGGTCAGTGATGCAAATGGCCGTGGCAGAACGATAACCGATGTCCAGAAATGTCCCAGCTCCAAAGACAAGACGATGAGGCTCTGCCACAAAAGCCCGTTAGTGCGGAGGAGAACGATGATGATGATGATGCTCGATAGCTGGTCAGCGCCCTTTCCTCTGGAGTCTCGGGTCTAGAGTCTCGAATCTCGCATCTCGGAAGACTGCACTGAAGATTGGAGACCGAGGACTGCGGACTAAGGACTGAGCACCGAAGACTGAAGGAGATTCCAGATCTGTGCGTTCATTTCCCTCTCAACGCAGCTCGGCTCAAATATACAATGATATAATAAATTGAATGACATTCATAAATAAACAATATATTGCAAGACTTGGTCCTCTCGATATTCTCCGCATATTGCTGTCTTCTTCGCTGGGTAGCGCGTAATGAAGACATTAAAACTGCAGCTTCCCTTTTTTATTTTTTCTCACAGTCTTTTGCGAGTTGTGGGAGCCATGAAGTGGTTTCCTTCTCCTGTTTTTTTTTTATTTTGCGAAAGGGATTTTTCCCCTTTCGAGTATTACATGCAAAAACAACAAAAAAGGCCCAGAGAACAGCGACTTCAACATCATCATTATCAACAATAACAAGAGCAAGTGCGCCCACCCAAATGAGCCAGAGGAAAATATACTTATACGTGGTGGGGCATGAGAAGAAGGAGTACCAATACCAACCGGTAGCCAAGTTAATCCAGTTTGCTGGATGATGGGGTCGCTCGAGAATCCCAGGGACTAAACCAAACTGATGTCTCATTTAACTAAGCAGCGGGACACCAATAACAACATCAGCAGTCGGGGGAAAAAAAAGAAAAAATACAACAGAAAACACAACATTTTTGGCCAAAATGCAATCATAATAAATGCGCTCACTGCCTGGGTGGTGACGACATCCACATTCAGAAGTTAAACACACAGAAAGAAAACTTAAGATATATACAGAACAGCTTTATATCTTATATAAAAAAATTAAAAATTGTATTTTTTATCAGGATTAGGATGTTTATCAGGATTATTGACCCATTAGAACGATATAATATGATAAAATAGATCAAAAGAACGAGTAGCTTTTTTTCTTCAAGTGCAGAAGACTGAAGACCCAGAAGACTAAAGACGGAAGACCCTGAAGACAGCGGAGGATCCAGTGGCTGCTCCATTTGACTACATGCAGGTTGCATTAACATATGTATATAAACCCAGAGGATCGGGTTTTCGGGATCGAGAAGATTGGGTCTTTGCCATGCGCTCTCTTGATGAACCTAATTGACAACTTTTTGTCAGCGCTCAGTGTGTGCGGATTATGATTGCTTTTATGCTAAAACAGAAAAAGCATTCAGTGGAGAACCAGAAAGAAAAGATTTGAGGACATAGGCTAGAAAATACCCATTATGTGATGAAAAACAATCAAAATGTTGTATTAAAAGGAAAATAACTTTAAAAAATATTAAATAGATTTTGGAGTATTAACAAAACTCTGTATGTAAACTATCTGATTATGTTTATACTGTTGTAAAAATGTTTACTTGTTAGACCACTTCAATTGGAACAAAACTATACGTTAATAATATAAGACTAAGGCTCAAAAATAAATAGAAATATTTCTTTGTAGTCCCAATATACCCCTCAAAATGTTCTCCATTATAGCCCACTAAAAAGCAGACCATGGAGCGTAGGTCTTAACTTTGTTAGTTTAAATATTCCCCCATCGAAGCGCATCAATTTGATTGATTTGATGCAGACGACTCAAAGTCGAGACGGCATTATGTTTTTCTTGTTGTTCTGGTTTCCCTTCCCTTAATAAATGCAAAGGAAATGCATGAATGCTCTCTAGGTCTTCACGTAAATCTCAAAAAAGAAGTAAGCGACTTTCGGCGGCTAATCAGCGTGTGCCACGCCCACACGTGACGCGAACTAAACCGCAAAATCGGATATCGGGAACACAACACACACGCACAGGGTGACAAAGTCAAAGATCCCAGTACAGAGAGAAGAGATATGTTGACAAACCGCCGGGGTAACCCAATTTGGTACAATTGCAATCGCTAACTAGATCAACCGAGGTCCAGAAACACGCCTTCTTCGGGCCAAAGAATTACAGGACCCTAATTGCCTTTGACAAAAACGAAGAAGTCGCAGGTCAAAGGCGATTGCTGCGGCGCGTTGTCCGCCCACAAATCAGATTCGAATGGCTTTCGAGTGGACAATGAGTGTGCCACAAAGGACACAAAGGATACAAAACACAAAGCCTCATACGACAATTGTCCAGGGAGGAGATACACAAACAAATACCTTCGTATTTTCCTTTTCCGCCAAGGATTGCGACTCACGCCCGAGGCAAAAATGTTGACCAGCTGGCAAAATGGGAATTGTGGGATATTTTTGGACGTGGACACAGCTCAGCTCCTGGAATTCACCGACTGGTCGAATGTAAAACAAAAGTGTAATTATGCTACCGCCTTTGTGCCGAATATATGAAGGGGGCGTGCCACAGTAGTCGCCGACTGCCAACGCCAGTGAAAGCCAGCGCCACACGACACAGTGGTTCCAAAGCGAACAGAGATACGATCTGGAAACTATATTTATTAGTCCTCTAGTTATTATAAATTATGAAAGATTTTTTTTACCATTCCCGAAAAGCAGAAATCCTCTTTAAGTGTATGATAAATCTGTAATTTTTATAAATCACTATATCATTAATTCCACATTTAAGATAATTAATATAATTATAATTATTATAAATTTAAATAAATTAATATTAATAAATTTCCTTAATTAAAACTTGAATAGATATTTTTTGGCAACTACTTTTAGCCCCACTGTCTTGCGTGATCCATGATGAATGTGCGATGGGCTGGCACACCCGGCACCCAAAACGAAATCACATTACAAAAATTATGCATTTTTCTCACGCTGCACGCGGCATCTTCGAATCTCGTATGTTAAACTGTCGCTCGCAGCCAAAACGCAATTAAACAAATTTTGCAGGCATTTTAAAGGGCCGAGAAAATACAAAACAAAAAAAAATTAAAAAAAAAAAAAAAAGACAGGGAGCCACAAAAAGTTGAGAACGTTTGTGAAGAGCGATTTTCAGAATTATTTAATTGTCGGAGCAAACGACTTAATTATTTTGGCAGCCAGCCCAGAATGTCCCGCGGCCATTTGGAGCGCTTATTTCTTATTCCTTTGGGAATAATTTAATTCCACGCGGAATATATGTATGTACGATGTACTCCAAAGGTTCTCCATTCGGTGGCTCTGGACTCTTGCGGACTGACTTTTGTGGTCATCGGGAGGAGGGTTGGGTTTCAGGTTTCATATCCACACACGTCTGCAAACTGTTTTGCATGCAAACAAATCCGTAGACACGCACATATCCTGGCAGACGGACATAAAAGGACCTGAAATGCAAAGGAAAACCCGCTGAAAAACCTACCAATCATTGTGTTTTCTTGGTTTCTTTCTATTCACTCAGCCTCCGCTTTTCCCGGGAAGCGGGTTTTGAAATTTCGCCGACAGCACACACACACACACACACACACATCTACTTATAAGGAATGGATGGAGAGAAGCATCCAGAGATCCAGAGCAAAACCTGAAACAGATCGTAATGAAAATCTCACGCCTAAGAACATTGTTTAAGCCGCATTTAGCTGCGGCTAAGCCGCCAGGATCTCTTGCCTAATCTTAGCGGCAATCTTTAAGGAAATTTGCATCATTTGCGGCTGCGCGTAATGCAAATCCCGCAGATCCCATGCAGATCTGAGATCAGACCACCGAGAGACCACCGCAAGAAGCATAAAACAACCGCCTGCGTTTCACCTCCTCGCATCCCCTCGTGGGCAATTATGACAAATGCACCTAGACGTCGTCTCATCTCGTATGTTCCATAAATGCGGGATGAACCGAAAAGCACTGTGTTTATGGAGCAGCTTCGTCTATTAACAACAGCAAACAGAAAGAAGTTTTCTATACTCTATCAAGGAGTATTATGCATATTTATTGGGGACTGCATCCCACAGATGACATTTCTACAGTCCGATTTAGCGCGTGGTGGCTGAATTCTTACAGACTTGGCAATCCTTTTTGTCACCCAACTTGAGTTGAAGCTCATTTATCTGCACCTTCTGTATGGTATTACGTCGTTCCTCCTTTTCCAGTTTTTTCTTCAAAATGCGGATGGTTCTCTTATGAAACTTTATAATGCCCTCAAGTTCAAGAACTTTATTCTCATTTGATGATGACATGATTTCGGTTTTTCGATCACTAAGAGTACAGGAATAAATAAATTTATTCAGCACAAGAAATTAGAAAAAACTTACAAGAGCTCTGGATAAGTTTACGCCGGAATCAAAAAGGAAGAATAAGATGAAGGGAAAGTGACACGTGACAGAATGAGTAGGCAGAATGCTTTCAACCAGGGCTATTGAAGATTTTAGTATTTTTTCACAATAATGTACTATTTTATGCATACTCCAGGGCTAACGAAATTCTTATACAAAGCAGTGCTTGAACGCCAAACCTATTACCGGACATAAGTATTACATTTTTAACCATTTCGCTGTTGCTATTTTAAACGGAAAAGTGTTCACAAAGAGATTCCCATAGGCGATTAGGCCATTGCAGTGCAAAAGTATTTGTCTCCCAAAATAATTCCGAAACGCCAGCAACAGAAATGCCCTTAACGCATAAAAAATACTGAATCAAAATACTAAAATACTGAAGCGAATGCACTGCCCGTCTCTTTCTATCGCATGCATTTCTTATAGGCAAGGAGAAAACGAGATGAAAATACCCTGCTAAGGCTTTTCGTGGGGTCATTCCTTCACCGTGAAATTCAGATGAGTTAACGCACAAAAAATACTGAATCAAAATACTAAAATACTGAAGCGAATGCATTGCCCGTCTCTTTCTATCGCATGCATTTCTTATAGGCAAGGAGAAAACGAGATGAAAATACCCTGCTAAGGCTTTTCGTGGGGTCATTCCTTCACCGTGAAACTCAGATGAGCTTAGGAATTACCAACAAAAAAATACCAAGTTTCGTTTGCAGCGAGGCAAAGAATGAAAGTATTTATCTTTCGCAGAAAATAAGATTCTTCAACTACTAAAATTCTTAGCCGAACGGAGTATTGAGCTTACGGAAGAAATAGTCGCTGAAATGGAATTTCAATTAAAGCCGCCAGCTAGAAAAAATAGACTTAAATGTAAATGATAAGAACATTAAAGAGCATTTCTAGCTGTGTCTCTTCCTACCAACGAGCCCATCCCATATCTATCTTTTATCACCTTGCGCCGCAACATTGTTGTTATCCGCACATTGCAGCGAACGGAACACAAGGAATATAACCCCTTTTTTCCCTTCCTGTTCAACCGATCGAATCGATCTGCGTCTGCTGCTCGAAATTCAGATTCAGATTCCTAATCGCTGCAAGCTGCAAAAATCGTTGCACATGTCGGGGGCGTTTTTTTTTCCTTTTTGTCAACTGGCATTTGCTCCTTGATTTCGATTCCGTTTCCCCGATTTCACTGATATTATTTCCACAGTAGTTCCCGTTTTTCTGGGATGCGACTCTTATGTCATCATGTTAAGGTTAAAGGTTCCAGAAAAGGTGTGCAGTGTGTGCAAGGTGTGTGTGCGATGGGGTTAGCAAATGGCTGGTTCTCATATTTATTTTTTGGCGTGCGTGCCACGACTGCAGATGCATTCTGATTTGCCTGTCCCTGGCAATCCCTACTCTACTACACTCGAAATAGAGATCTAAAACTAGAAAATTGTTTAAGGAAAAGCAATTTTTTAAAAATCGTGAAAATATAAATCTCAGTTAATGATTATATTCGGTCCTTGGAAAAAAAAACTTATAAATAAAAACTATTTTTAAATTTCTAACACACAAATGCGTTTCAATAGAAATTACAGAAAACAAGAACGGGAGCTATATGATATATTCGTCCGACTTTCCTAAAATTTTATTAGAAATTCAGAACAGTTTAAATAATAATATTCCCCAATGCATATGTCAAAAAACTCCGAATCTATATTCTTTTTTCCATTATTTTTTATGATCCTTCCTGTGGGATCTATAAGATATAGTTGTCCGATCCGGCTGGTTCCGTCTTATATCTATCTGCAATAGAAAGACGACTCTTGGTAAAGTTTCATCTCGATAGCTGCAAAACTGAGGGACTAGTTTGCGTAGAAACGGACGGACAGACGGACATGGCTAGATCGACTTGTCTAGTCATGCTGATCAAGAATATATATATATACTTTATGGGGTCGGAAACGTCACCTTCACTGCGTTACAAACTTCCAACTGAAATCATAATACCCTCTGCAAGGGTATAAATATTTGTCTTATTTAGATATTAGATTCCTATATCCATTTACATCAACTTTATTTTTCCAGTGCATTCCTTGGAGTTTGTACCCTTTTTATGCCACCAGCGGGCAGCTGACATTCCGCCTAGAGTAAATTAATATTTTCTTCGTGTCCTTTGGCTGAGTACGTCGTCTTCTCTGCACACATATGGGCGATTGTGTGTTTGAGGAGGCCTTATCACTCGAGACAGGCGCACGCGTTGCACATTGGCACGTCGTCTTCCTGTTGCAGTTGCAGTTGCAGCTTGTCCAGGACACGCGTGTGCGTCCTTGGCTACCTCACACACACACACACACACAGCGGACCCTCAGATACTCGAGAGCTCGTGTTTGTCTATTTGTTTGCACTTCCTTGCTCTAGTCCTTGTGTGTTTGCTCAGCTTTCGGTCAAGACACATCGATTTATAGAGTGACACTTGGAGGGGAACTTGTTGAAGATTGCAGAGCACCCACTCAATATATCTATATTTTAGGGCAAGAAAAAGATCTTAAGATCGTTATAAATACCATTGATTGTAATTGAAATAAGAATTCTACACCTCTTCTGCCTTCGAAAACGAAAAATCTCCCAGGGTATTTAAAGTTCCAGCCTCTTGTCCCACCCATTCAGTAGCCTAATTGTATGCCTTTGAGGGGCAAATTGATCGGTGGTGATCTTCTATTAGGGCGTGATCCTCTGCATTGCCAGCGATCATCGGTCTGCTGGCGATCACTAATGTCGCTGATGAACTGCAATCTATAGAGTAGACTGAAAAAAACATGTAACGTATGATATGATGTGATTATAATCAGAACCTTTCTATCCAGATAGTACTCTTAATAGGTACATTCATTTTTCTCTCTGTGCTTCCGATCGCATAAAGTTGCAGTTCCAGTTCGAGAAGATCGCCAGATCGCAGAGGATCGGCAGTTGCAGCCTGTCATTATGCGATCCCATGGATCGGCGACCTTGATCGTGCCACACACTTGATTAATATTTTGTTGAAATGCTTTGTCTCCTGTCCTGTCGTCCTCTCCGAGGTGCCCATTTTCCATATGGCAAATTGATAATGTTCATTAAAATCAATAAATTCATAATTAAGTATTTACGACGATCGATCTTGGGTCGATCTTGGATCGAAGCCGAAGCCGAAGCCGAAGCAGAAGAACCCGATCCATTCGATCGATCCACCGTCCACCAATTACAGACTAATCAAACAAGCCTGACAACAATTGCCATTGAATGGAGGAGCAGCGGGCGCCTAATTGCCAACAGCAATGTGTCCTTGCGCTTGACAAATTCCATTGGGTCCGCGATGCGAAATAGCAAAAGCAAAAGCAGCCTGGCAGAGTAGCAAAGTAGCAAAATAGCAAAAGAGCCCAAGAGCCGGCCGACAAAAGCAATAAAATGCTTTTGTTCTCAACCGCAGCTGGGTGGGACCGACAAGTGTTTAATCGTCGCTAATTATACCAACTAGACGGAGTCGCAGATGGAGTTGCGATCGAATAAGTTGCAGCCGGGGGCACTCAGCGAAAAATATGGAAATCAGTAAAATTCTGAACTAAAGATATAGTGCTTGAGAAAGCAACTTGCAAGAGAACCAAATCCGGCTCGAAGGACCACGTTCCAAAATAAAAACCAAAAGATTACTATAATCGAGTGTCTCGACCATCAAATACTCGCTACTTAGCTAAAGAAGTGAGATATACAAGCATCTAAGTAAACAGGCGCTTGAAAGTGGCGCCATCTAGAGCAAAATGTATTATATTCTTATAACTTTTTCTTAAGTGGTCCGATCAAAAATATGTTTTCTACATTTCGGTACGTATTATTTTTATATTATATTTTATATTTAATGTAATTATAGTAATAAAAATGTAGCACTATTTAAAGTTTATTTCTAGTACTTCATGGCTGCATTTTCGCCCTGTGTGGAGTCTGCGCGTGTCAATGTCAGTGGAGTGGACCAGAGTTGGCCTGGCTGGAATGTCAAGCGTCAATTTAATTATGCGAACAATACAAATTGCAGCGGCGGCGGGGAAATGATTATGTCGCCGGTCGTCTGGCAGGCGGCCAGGCCAACAAATTGCCGCAGCCCTCCGCTAATGGTCACAACGGTCTGATAAGAGAGTGTAGCCGGGCAATAATCACAAAAAGCCAGCTAAAAGGCATTAAAAAAGCATAAAAAAGCTGAGCAGAGCAGAGCAGAACGGGCAGAAATAAATCAACAGTTGGCGGCGAGACAAATTAACACATAAATTCTAGCGGAGATCGCAACTATGGCCATCCAATTAATAATATGCGGGTAAACTGGCACGATGACAACGCCAGATACACGTAATGCATGGCGCATTACACACTATTTTATATACATACATATACGCTATAGTAAAACTCGAATTCGCGCGAGGATGAGATCGAGATCTGGGGACTCGACTCGTCGGTCGGCTCAGCGATCATTGATCATCGTCAGCAGTTGGGGAAGTGGTCGGTCTTGGCTTAGCCCAGTGGAAGATCGGAGGTGCAAGGCTTTGGCGGCAAGTCTCGCAATCACGATCAACCTGCTGCCAAGATCAGTTATTCCACATTCCCCCCGCCGCTCTTCTCTTCTTGGCTCCCAGAATGTGATTCGGAAATTTCATTTTAATTAAATTGTTGAATGCTCAACTTGCCGCGCAAAAGTTGCCATTTAGTTGGTATCCTCACTTATTCGGGTGTTACATTGCATTACTTTACTTAACTGTTGGTGCCCCCAGAAAACGAAAAACAATCCGGTTCGGCGTTTTTTTTTTTTGCGATAATATCAATGCAACAACGGTTTATTACGGTGCCCTGGTCGTGAAGCATTTCGCTCTTCAAATTACATTTTAATGAGCTGTGAAAAAATATTTGTACCACTCAGCGCAGGAGATCAAGTCAAGATTGTACTGAAGAGTTTCGGGTACTCGTTTTATAGGGAGTAGTATGCATGTCAGGGGTATAATGGATATTTAATCGAAGGTTAATATATTCTATTTATTTAAATATATTAGTGGGTAAAGTAATGAAGTTTTATTATCCTATCCGAACAAAGTACCACTAGATATTATATTATTATTAAATAAAAATATCTTAAAATAAGGTATCTTTGAGTCTTGAATCAAAACAGATTAATTTGTTTATCCCCTTTTAGAGGCGGATTGGCTCGAAAGATTTGGAACTGCTGTTAAGTGGAAGCAAATTACTTGACCCTCAGAGGTTTCAGCATTATGTTCATGATGCCTTAATGGATCCTGGTGGATCCTCCGTTTCCCACACACACACAAAAGGATCCTCTGCACTTGCTGCTAAAAAGCTCGTAAACAAGTGGATACGTCATGCGCATGCAAAACGATCATCATCGAGGCGCTCATCAAAGGATATCGGAGGACAATAAGCTAAACAAAAGGTGGGCCATCAAAGTCCATTTGCTTTATGTGGCTGATACAAACAAACAATGCCCACGAAACAGCAGCAACACTCGAATGTGGCACTTGTGGCATGATTGACTTATCAAAGGGAGCCAGAGCCAGAGATCCACAAAAGAGGAGTAGTTGTTGAAATGAAGTGTTGACAAGTGGCAAGCCGAAGGAATGTGTGCCGTGCTCGAATCAATGAGCCGAGAGTGATGACAGCTGAGGAGGATCGCAGGTGGGGAGGCTGCGTTGCATGAATGAGTGAGTGAGCTTCGCTCGCTGCCTGGCTGCCCTGGTGCTACGTGTTGCATGCAACGCAGCAGCGGCAGTTGAGTTTCCAGACTCTGAATTATGCGCACGCATTGTGCGCACGTCATGACAGCCAACTGCTAACCAGAAGCGCGGCTAAAAAGCCAAAAGCTGAGAGGCCAAGAGCCAGGCCAAAAACAAAAAGCTACCAACTTGCACATTCAGATTCAGATTTCAGACTTCCAGCACTTGTGCAACGGACGCTTCACAGTTTCGGAGGAAATTTACAACAAGTGCAGCAGCAGCAGCAGCAGCAGCAGCAGGCAGAAATGCCAAGGAGACACGAGCATTGGACACGGAGACATCGACATGGAGATGGAGTTACCAACCAGGAGAGTTGGAAAAACTGCACAGCAAGAAAAAAGGACTTACTTTCCAAGAATCTAGTTCTATAAGCCGTAGTAAGTACTGCAAACCAACAGAAAATTTCCTATTCTGGGTCACCTTTTAAAAAAGTTTTTAACAATGCTTTCTTTTGGGGTCACCAAGTCTCATTTTTAGCTTATTGCTCAACATGGCGATTTAGAATTAGTCTCAAAGTTTTAGTCAATTCCTATCCTCTAGAAGTTTAATTTTGGGTCACCTTAATTATGGTTACATATTACATAAGAGAAATTTAGTTGTAACATTTAATGTAGATTTTTAAAAAGAAATGCATTTTTTGAAATTCTCCATAATTTCCCATTCGCATTTTCTCGGCGTGTAAATCAGGAGTTGAATACGTTGTCGCTGGGTGATTTATGATGTGCTCTTCACACAGATTCAGAGTCATCCGAACGAGGAGAGTTGGGTGAAAACAGCAGCACCAGCAGCCTCAACGCGGCATCAAGCACTTCGACATCAAGTGAAATGGCATTGATCGACTAAAAAGCGCTGTTGTGACAAGCGGCCAAGGAAAGCGCCTTCCTCTCGGGCCCCCGCCCCCCATTTTATACCCTCCTTTGATCCCCTTTTTCCCATTTATTATTCACCAACGCCAGTTTTCTTAATTAAAATGTAAAGCGCAGTCATGTAAAAGCCAGCGAGCTGAACTCGACCTAAACCGAACAGCATTGCAATTACATAACTCAATCAATTTGTAAGTCTGAAAAGGCGGCTTCAGGCGGTCCTTTTAGCTATGCCAACAAACAGTGCGTCCAATAATGGTAAGGCGTCGTCGTATTCATGCTAGCCAAATCTGATAATTCGATATAAATATTCAATATGAAATTCTTTTTTAGTCATACCTTTTCATTTGAACCTAACCACTCTTGAAAATCGCATCTTAAAATGTGATATTTATTATTTTAAGCTCATTAAAATGTAGACCTCCACTGGCGAAACGCACTGTATGATGCGGGGCAACAATTTTTCGGCAATCACTTAATCTGAAAACGTAGCAACAACAGGCTAAACTGATCGCTTTTAAATGATTTTGGCTGCCGCTGCGACGGCGGCGATAAACGAATTTATTGCAACAACGCACACAATAATTGGATCGAGCGGATCGGGATCGGGATCGGATCTGTCCGGAGATCGGAGGATCGCCAGAGATCTGCAAGATCATCAGATGGCCCCCGATCGATCGGATCCTTAAATTTTATTATTGCTGCTTCGTTGGTGTGCTTCTGCTGTGTTGCTACTGCCGGTTTTTTATTTTGTTTCCTTCCCTTATTTTTTTTTTTTTGGTTTATTTATTTTTTAGTTGCTGCCGTTGTTGATCCCATTGTTTCACTACACGACAACAGAGCCATAACAATAAGCGAAGCGATTGAAATTAAGTTGCTCTACAGTAGTGGCCACCACCGGAGATTCGGGTCCAGACCTTAAACTTTCGGCGTGTAATATATCACGTTCTTTATTAGCGAGCCGATGAGCCAATGAGCCGATGAGATGAGAGACAAAAGCCCTCGATGCAACTTTTAATCGATTAAATTGCCTCGCATTCGGTGTTTCGTAAATTAGTGCCCAGTCAGAGATATTGTCAAATGATCCAGATTACATACGAGTAGGTAGACGATATATATATATATATATATTTATATGCAAAAAGGGCTGGACGAGAACGTTGAGATCGTAAAAAATTGCAACAACATAATCACGATCGATCGACTATCGCGGGGACTATTAAAACGAGTCCCCCGATTCCGATCCCGATAGATGCACGCCCCCCGCTCTTGAAAACTTCTTAAGAGACCACGAGAACGACAAGTGCCAGATGCCATCGCGATGATCAATAATGAATGAGTTCCCCAGCTCGATGGCCATATCATCAAGGGGCAAATATTTAATGAAACCCATAAACTGACACTCGCCGCCTTCGGATCGGATCGGATCGGGATGTGATGTGATGGGGGATGGGATGGCCAAAAGCCATCGACGACAAGCGGTGCATATAAAATTCATCAAAACGTTATTAAAACGTTGGCAAAAGGCAAAAAGTTGTAAATTTTAAATACAAATACAAGGGGCGGCGTTGGATCGATCGGGGGCATCGATAATCTCGAGAGACCCTGGCATACTTTTGCTAACGCTAATTTAAACGACCCATCGACGATCGAGCGACGAACGATGAACGTTCAACGTTCGCCGGAATAAGCCCGCCGCATAATTTGCATATCAGCTTAATGTAAGCGCAGGATCTGCACTTTGTAAGGCCCGGCGTTATCGCGTCGGCGATCATGTCATGAGGACAAAACTGCATAAATGCCGGCCACTCTGGGATCCAGACGACAGGCTTGGCTTTATCGCGGGCGGTGGGGTGTGGTGGGGGATCGGAGATTGTGGGACTTGAGGTTTATTCGGGGGACCCATCCAGTTTTGTCCCTGAATGCCACAGGCTGACACTTTAATTTTCAATTACAACAAATTGCCTATAATGTCTATGCTTATCGCCCCGAAGTGTGTGCTCTGTAGCTCTGAAAAATGCTGCCTAATTGCGGTCTAATGACAGCTTGCCTGCCCGCCTCGATTTGAATGGCAAAAAAGAGTAACAACACGAAGAAACAGGAGGAACTCTCTTATCGAAATCCAAGCAATCTAAAATCAATTCATCAAAATCAAAAAGTTACAATTGATTTTCGGTGGCTCTTCCTCTATGCATCTCTTTTGCTCTGAGGCTTTTCGCTGCTCCAAGTTCCAGGATCCATAAATAAATGTAGATCACTCTCTGCGTGTGCAGCATATCCGGTCCAATACGCTGCAGCCTCATCAAAATGTGCAAAATAAAAAACCAAGGAGGCGGAGGAGGAGGTCCGGCTACAAAACCTAAACTAAGCTGAAGAAAACTCAGGCAGACGATCGGCGATCGACGATCGAGCGTGCCCTATAATAATGAAATGGCACAGGGAACATTGTCGACACGCAGAGAAAAAATGCTAACGAGATTGGTCGTCAGTGAAGTGTTACTTTGAAGACAAGAGAAAAAAGCATTATTTCCAATGCAGGGTAACACTGTTGGCCAAAAATTGAAATCTTCATTTTCCGCTAATAAAAAAGTCAGTATTTGGCTATAAAAATTAAACTAATTGTCCAAATATGGAATGGCATACCTTCCCGAACTCGTAGTTAAATTTCCTACAACTTGGCATTTCTGGCTAGAAATTTTATTTTTTGGGAAATTTTTGCAAAAAATTGTGATACAACCCCTTACAAAAAAATCGAAAAATTGAAAATTTTTTAATTTTTCCAAATCAGCCGTAGAGTGCACTAATATTAATTTTCAGGTTGTTATCTGCTCAGAACAGTTCGCCGTTTTAATATCGGATCATTTTTGCAAAAATTAGAGCAAAAACAAATTTTAAGAAAATTCAGATTTTGGCCAAAAATCTTCATTTTCCGCCAATAAAAAAGGGAGTATTTTGGCTATAAAAATTAAACTTTTGAAAATGAAACTTTTTTGCTGTTCTCTCTGCAAAAAAACCATAAGTTCATTAGCATGGTCACACTGTACCTATCAATCTACAACTAACAGTCATACATGAATAACTAAAAATACTGGATGTTGGACCTTACAATGTAAACTAAACATATATGGATAGTCCTAGTTATTTCTCACCGTGCAGTCTCCAGTTTCCAGTCTGCAGTTCTCTCCGCCGATCGTGTGTCTCTGCTGGTGATCGATGTGGCAATAATTTTTAAATAAATGATCGTGCCCTGTAAATGATCGCCTCGTTCCTGAGCCGCTAACACAGAAAGAGCGAGGGACCCTGGTGTTTTGCTACCTAGTCGAAGTATCGGAATCGGCAAAAAGGGGGCTCTGTTTTGTAGGTGTTGTCATTAGGTTGCCGGTTAAGTAATTTGCCATGTACAGGCACAGAAACCATTAAGCTCCGTGGCCGTTTTGGTCCCTTCGGGAACTTCGGGCACTTGGGCAGCTTTGGAAGCTTGGGAGCCTCAAACAAATAAGCAATAAAGGAAAAGTTTCTCAACTTTTTCACACCTTTTGCGAGGCGGATGCCCGCGGCGCTACCGATCCGTAGATGAAATCCGAGAGTCCAAACTCGAACCACTCAACACCAACGCCTCCGCATTAAAGTGGAGCCTGCGTGACCCAACGACTTAATCCAATTTAGGCATATAAATTATGGCCACGAATGCACAAATAACAAATCGCTTTATTAACCAACGCAAACATTTATCGCAAAAAGTATAAATATTTGTTATTGCATTAGGCGATTCCCCCCATTCGTATTCCCCATCCTCCCAAAAAAAAAAGAACAAATCGAGGTGTGAAGCACAGGAAAGTTCCACTTCGCGGTATGGTGATGACAATCTGGTCAGCAGCCAAACGCAGGAAAACGAATCCCCATCCTCGGGAAAGGTGTGAGTTCGAAGATTTTACTTGGTGCCCAATGGTGAATTTGAGAAGCGGCTTTAGAATGGGCATTATAGGTACTGATATATAATAAGAATTAAACAAAAAATGCATATAACTTAATAAGTATTATATATGCGAACTATTTACAAAAAATATAAATTTAAAAATAATATATATTATTTTATATAATACATTTTTGTTAGAGTATTGCTTAGCTTTTAACAAAGAACCATTTTCAAAATAATAAAAATAAATGTAATTTATACCAAAATTCCAAGTTTTTTGGTAAAAGGAATACTATAGATCTGTGCAAAAACGTTTGAATTAATTTCTCCAATTCCCCACTGGCCTCAAAGGCAGAGTCAGGCTGTGGCTCCTTAATTATATATGCAAGAACCGCAATGGCAGATATATCACCAGACTCCAGAACGATCCGCACACGCAACTTGTACTCTGGAGTTGGTGGGGGGACTAAAAAAAAAAATGCAAACCTCTGCAGAAGTGGGATCAGTGCATATCCCTAATCAGAAACAATTTGAAGGCAGTGCTGCCTGGGCAACTCAACAGGCCCCATAAACATTGCGAAGGTGTTGAAAATTTCTACAGCTTCTTTTGTTTTTGGCCCCCGGGCATGAGTTCTCCAGACCTCTCTGGCTGCTGAGTAATTCTTTTGCATATATTTTATGCAATTTTATTAGTGAAAATTGCAAGAAATATACAGTCAATTCAGAGTCTCTCCAACGAATCGTTTCGCATCCCTGTGGGTGATTTCGGGTGATTGATGGCACCAGCGATCCAAGGATCCAAGGATCCAAAGAGCCCACAGTATCCCAGTGATCCTGGTAGGGGGCATCACATTAAAAACAAAACCCATCGCCATGTCAACTTCGTTTTGGGCATTGCGTCAACGAGCGTAACGTTTTAATTTCCCGGCAATCAAACAGACCAGACACCCATCGATGGGATCTTGAACTCGATACGTCACTGGAAAAAAAAATGTAGTGCATCCTGATCCCAACAAAAAGTTTTTATGTAAGTAGTAGAGACTAAAGTCTGCAACTCATTCTCTTATCTGATTAGTAACATCTATCATGTCATATAACTAATACATTTTTATACAGAGATAAACTGTAATATCTACCGAAATGTGAAAAAAAAATTTTAAATCGGAACACTAGGTAAAAAGTTATAGGCAAATAATGAATTTTCCGCCACATAGATGGCGCCACATTCAAGAGTCTGCTTGGTTTGCCCTGCTTGAGACTGCTTGCTTTTGTTGAGTAACGGGTAGTTAATAGAATCATCTCTTGTTATTTCTTAAAAATATAATTTTGACATTTTCTGCTTTCGAATGATATGAAATATCCCAAAATGTATCATTATAAAAACATTTCCTTATTTATTTATTTTTTCCAGTGCATTGGCCAGACAGTGGCTCAAGTTTTTGCTGCCACTCTCGGGCCAACGGAGTAAATCACCCCGACTTTGACATCTTGTGACAAAAGTTCGTTCGCTTTCGTTTGGATGCCGGGGAAGGTTTTGGTTTTTATGGGTCTGCGCGCTTTAAAATTTATAATGTGTGGTCGTTGAATAATTTGAAGGCACCTAAATTGGTGCATGTCTAGATTTTAATGGTTTAATTGGGCTGCTGAATATTGAGTTTCCGAGAGAGCGGCGGGTATATCGTAAAACATATATGTATATACGATATATAAGGTCCTGGCTTTGGAATCCTAGAAAGGGAGGAGAGCTCCTAAAACCAAGTTGAAAAGTCCAAGGTTGATCCATTAACTTGGCGCCAGGATCAGACGGCACAAATGCAGCTTGCCCGGGGTAATTTCCATTTTGGTAGGCGTGAAATTCATAGAAATTAACTTGGGCTTGCCCTTCGACAAAGGACGACACTGCCCTTCTTTTTTTTTGCCACGTCTGAGGTGCAAATTGGTTCGCACCTTTTTTCACCAGGCGTCTGAGTATATATATTTTTTTGTTGCCTTTTTGCAATATTTGGAAATCGATCTGGGGACCAGTTCAAAAACCATTCGTGAACGTAGTTAGGCGGGTGATTAATGAGTTTTTAAGAGGCTCAGGCGAGAACTTTAATTGGAACATGGTGCTGCGTAAATCAGCTTAAAATTGCCACTAATAGGATGCCAGTCTCGGCCATTGAGAATCGCTGAATCTTCGTCTTTCATTTACCTTTTTTTCACTCCTTGGGTTTGTCTTTCGATTTTCTCACCTGTATTTGTCTCGTGTGGCTGTTCACACCTCCAGAGCACTTTTGCCAGGGGATTAGCACAAATTAGAGGCCCTATGGTGTCGAATTTGGCCTAATACCGCTGCTGATTGATGATTTGTTGGCAAATCTATTGGCTAGACGGTAGTCGAGAGCGCACTGGCTGTAATTTGATCTGTTGCCAGATCCTTTATCCCTTTTCCTCGCTAACATGGAGTGCCATTCGATTCATTAAAAATCAATAAAGATCTGAATAAAAAGTAAGCAAAAATGTAACTTATACGATATCATAGATACACTTTAAAGTACAATTTTAGTTACCATAATTCGTATACCAAATGTTTTTATGTTCATAATAAAAAGAAGGTTTTGAAACTTCAATTTATTTTTATTCAACAATTAAAATAAAATTGTTGTAGAAGTCAAATGAATGCAGAAAACCCTAGAAAGGGCATTTAAAATGAGTTCGAATTCCCCGTCAAGTTCAATAAAAGGCGCAAAAAGTTGAGCAAGCCAAAGATCGTCGGGAACTTCGAATCGAAATCGGAATGGAAATGGGGATCATCTCGACATCTAGCCGACGACATTGTTACAAAATTTTATGCGTTTTTAAATTAAACGTTATTATGCACTAATCCCGAACTAAACTGCGATTTACGGTCCGCGATCCGTGGATGCGGAGCACGAAAAATTGATTAAAATTTAATGAGGCCCAACTGTGTAGGCCATAAATATGCCAGCCAAATGGCTTCATTTGCATGGGGATCTGGGATCTGTTTTGTGGAGCCTTTGGCTCATCGTAGAACTGCAAAACACTTTTCATTTCGATGGATAAAATGGCGCACGCCACTTTATATTCACCATCTCTTTCTTGGGCTTCTCAGCCGTACACTATCCCCGTCTCTATCGCTCATTTCGTTGTTTTTGACCCCAAAAACAGAGTACACAGAAGAGCAGATGTTTCCATGTTGACCGCATCTAATGGTGCGTGCTACTGCCTTTTTGCTTAGCTCCCTCTCTCTCTTTCCCTCCGGATCGAATGATCATGATCATCATCACCATCATTATCCCGTGGGCAGGGTCCAATGATCATCCAGTTCGAGACCGCAGAAAGACGAGACTGGATTGAGAAACGTGGCAGAGCGCGATTTATTCGATCGAATCCACATGGACAAAACACACTCCTCCCCGAGTAATGATAGTTATCAGCCGTCCGTCTATCGAACCTCGTCTGGATCTCAAAAGTCTTAACTTGGCTCCGTTTTGGCCCGCGACTACTACTCATAAAGCAAACCCCTAAGAATAACAAAAGGGAGGCCTTTGAAATTCGAACTTGGAATGCCCTCATATATATTTTGATATGAAGGGATTTCGGTTTGAATTTTTAGACTTAGGATCAGTTCGATATGTCTCATCTATGAATAATAAATATAGACGGTATTACAATACAATAAATTACTAATAAAAATAATCTATAAATATTTTAGATTCTACTTTCTTAATAATAACATGACGAATCTAATTCCAGAAGAAGATGGTACTCCCAAACATCAGCTGCAAACTATCTATTTTGTAGCTTGTTCCCAGTTTATAGTTTAGAACTGATAATTGGGAGTGGCTCTTTCCTAAAAACAGCTGCAAAAACTCAGGAGCATTACCATTTCGTTTTTCGTTGAGCAAGCGTTATGGCCAAGTCAAACTACCCTCGAAGCCCCAAAAGGCGGGTCCAAAGAAAAGGGAAGCTAAATCTGAAAGCCCCTCTCGATCCGATCCCCTATTGTTTGATTTGGCATGACGAGAGCGAGCTGAAGCTGAACTTTCGGGCCGTGCAAAGTTCAATGCGCCGTTCGCCGTTTGCCGTTCGGTATCTGTATCTTAGTATCTTTATCCACGTCGGTCTTTTGTATCTTCTGGCAGTGACTTTGACTTTGACTGTGACTGCGACTGCGGGATCGTGTGGCTCCCCTATTTTGTGGCGTCGAGACACTGAAAATGCATCTCTCGGGGCAAATGAAGCAGAAGCAGCAACCCCTAGCAAATGAGCGTGTGTTTCCATTTTATTTGTGTGGTGTGCTGCGCTCGTTTATT
Source organism: Drosophila mimetica (assembly GCA_037075245.1). NCBI lineage: Eukaryota > Metazoa > Arthropoda > Insecta > Diptera > Drosophilidae > Drosophila > Drosophila mimetica. The sequence continues at coordinate 23,850,441 of JBAMCH010000005.1, read as the reverse complement.
TTTCAGCTGCAGCGGAGAAAGAAAGGTAGAAATCGAGGTAGTGAAGTCAGTCAGTCGTTCGGTTGTCTAAGCCCGCGTGCTTCCCCATCCACCATTCACCTTCCCCATTCTCCCCTGGCTCACCAGTGTTTTTCCCTTCGCGATCCCAATTCGTTCGCTTAAATACACCTGCCACGCGTCGCCATAGCCCAGAAAAATCCAAAGGAGTCTTAGGTTTTAGGGGAATGCAGCAGGGAGCGAGTCCTGCGCCTGCTCCTGCATTTAATTAAAATATTAACTACGAAAATGACTGGGCCAAAACTGGGGAGAGAGCAACAGCTACGCTACGCTGATTGCACTACTCGAAAAATATGACTAGAAACTGAACATTTACAACAAAAAAAAACAAGCAGTTGAAGTAATTTTAATAAAACCAAACATATTTAAGGATATTTTCTTTCCTTAACTATTATAAATTTTTTTTATTTTTAAATAAAAAAAATGATGTATTTTTCCAAGTGTGAAATACAAACACGGCACGTGGAGAGCCTATATGCATATCCCCATCTCTTTCTCTTTTTTCCCTGTAGATCTCCTGCTCTCTACTGCAGGTCCTGGCAACGGGAACTCGTTTCAATTAACATTCAACATTCATTTTTGCATTTCAAGTTTCGTTCGAAAACGCACGCGTCGCCCCTCGCGTTCGCGATCAGGACATATATATGTATATATATAGTACACATCCTGTATCGCTCCATCCCGCTCGCACGCAATTAACGCACGCGCCCTGCTCTCCATCTCGCTCGCACCTCGATCAGGTCCTTTCCGTTTCCCGTTTTCGCGGCCCGGAACTATGCTTCATATCAAAGTAATTACGCATTTAAATCTTCCAAGCGTTGCAAGTCCGACCGAAAAAGGATATAAACAAATAAAGTGGACCGAAAAAAGTTGTTTACCGGTCGTCGGGACAACGTCAAACTTACAGGTTTTCGGGTTGTTTTCGGGGGTATTACCACAGGATTACAACTTTAAAACATTCACATCTCAGTGAAGTTAAAACTTAAAAGAATTCCAACATTTAATTATAATTTTCATATAGACTATGTTCAGTTTCTTTCGTAATATACTGATAATTATCAACAATAAATTCAGAATTTTAAAATATATCTTAATATCTAATATTTCATTTAAAAAGCCAAAAAATAAAGGTCCTATAAGTATATAAACCCAGATATGATAAAATCCTTCTCCATATGATCAACAAACTAAGATATAGTTCTTTCTACATAAGATCACGAACCCACGAGATATATATATCCTTCTCTATGCAAGATCTCAAATGCTACTGTTGATCATTATCCTGGCAAAATCTACAGACTTTTCAGTAAGAAAAGATTACAAGAAAATCAGGTAGAATCCGATAAGATCGCCGGATCGAGGCTAAAGATCAACTGGCACGAGTGAGATTTACATACACACATGTGAGCGCTTTGGATTGCGCCGGGATTTGACTTTTGACCGATCAAAGGTGCTGCAAACAAAGGAACCGAAGTACCGATCTTGGTACTGCCACTTCAGAAACCAAATATCAAGACTATCAATCATTGCGCAAATGCATTCCACTTCAGACTTCAAATATCGGCAGGCAGGCAGGCACAATAGATCATCCAGTTCACAAAGGACGCAGGACTTCAACCCTATTCTGGGCATTTCACCAGCATTTCTCCTGGTTTTTCTCTCTCTCGCAGCATTTATCAAAGTGCCACAATGGAAACCGGGGAAATGCGAAAATTTGAATAGAAAGTCGGGTTGCCAAAAATTCTGCGACATTCTCGGGGAACAATGAACGTGTTAATGATGCCAAAATAATGGAAACCAACTACCGATACCGGCATTACAATGCAAAAAAAAAAAGAGTATAGATTCCGAACAAAGTGCTGCATGCAAAAAAGGTAATGGAAATTGTCAAAGGATATATAGAAAGTACACAGAGAAGCGCCGTTTGCTGGTCATGGTTGAGAAGGTTTTTGGTTATTCGGTTTTCGGTTTCGGTTTTCGTTTTGGTTTCGGTTTTTGATTTTGATTTTGAATTCGGGATCTGAAATCTCTGGGTTCGGGGGACCTGGGATTTGGCAAATGGAAATGGAGAAGTGCCACTGCTGATGATGATGATTTTGGCAAAAAGGAAAATGCTGGCTGAAACAAACAAAGGGAACGAGTTGAGGACAATAAAAATATAACTTACACCTGGCCGCCGATTCTCCCCTTCTTTTTCCCTCTTTTTTTTCGCTCATCGATTGATGATCGTGACAAAATGAAGCGACTTTTGTGAACAAAACGGAAGTTGCAATTCTCAGTCGGCGTTTAGCACGATCGTCAATGGTTGGCGATGACCAATGCATCGATACAGTGGTCACTCGGAAGTGGCAGCTTCCTGATATTGACAATAGGAGGCGACCAAAAAAGGTACCTTGGCTTAAAGTGAAATCTTAATATCATAATATTTTACAAATTAGAATCCTTTAACGGATATAAAAATACATTTTATCCTATATGTATACCTTTAGAATGGCTCTAAGAAGTTGTAACCAAGTATTATTATTGTAGAACCTCTAGAAAACTCCCAATCTTCACTGTAACCGTCATGCCATCCAAAACTTTTGTCACATCTCGAGAGCCTTCGTTCGTTCGTGGCGTGTTTTGGGTGAAAAAGCCGTGATCCTTTTGATCATTTAATTAGAGGAATATGTGAAATTGTTCGAACACCTTCGCAGACCCCACTCTGCATGGCTAATAAGGTGACTCCCGGGAGCTCTCCTGGTTGTGGCTCCTATGGATCTCCGGCGCTAATGAATAGGGGCGTGCGTGAGCTGCACATGAAATTGGCGATCGCGACTTTTGCTAAGTTAATTAACACGGAAATCAAATTGCTGGCGTGCCGCAGCGAAAAGAAAACACTCAGAAGCGCGCAGTTGATCGTTTTTATGTTTTTTTTTCGAGTTTTTACTTTGAGCTCATAATGTTTGAGTGATTCTCCTGTTGGGAACAGTTTTCCTTGGGGGATATTGTTGATTTTTGAGTACCTGGGAAAGAGAGAGAAAGAGAGAGACTTTCAGCTGAGACTACTACCTGTGGCTCACTCACATTTCTCAGCTACCTGTCCAGGTAGGTAGCTCATTCTCCCGCTCACGCTCTCTCTTTCTCTCGCTCGCTGTTGCTCCGATTCTCTCGCGCGGTTTCGAAAACTCTCTAGCTTCAAGGGTACATAACGTGAGGGTTTAGGACGAAGGGACTCATTCTTGTGCAAGGTGTCAAACGATCAAGTTCAAACCTTCCACCTCTCCTCATACTGCATAATACAATATTTTTTTCTGTTGATCGCACTCTGACAATATATATATTAACGATAAAAACTGTGTGTGTTTATGAGAAACTACCAACAAGAATAATCCAACGAATATCAGAAAGCATAACCATGTCATCGAGTGTGCTGACCACGAACCACGATCTATTTCCCACCACCATCAACACGGCCACCAAGATCTTTCGCTATCAGCACATAATGCCGGCTCCCAGTGCCAATCAGAATCAGAATCAGAACCAACCCGGTGGAATGCCCATCAAGACCCGCAAGTATACGCCCAGGGGCATGGCACTGGCCAGATCCTCCTCCGATTCGGTATCATCCATATCGCCTGGCTCCTCGCCGGCTCCTTACAATGTGGACCAATCGCAGTCCGTGCAGCGGCGCAACGCTCGTGAGCGGAATCGTGTGAAGCAGGTGAACAACAGCTTCGCCAGATTGCGCCAACACATCCCGCAATCCATCATCTCGGATCTCACCAAGGGCGGTGGTCGAGGACCGCATAAGAAGATATCCAAAGTGGACACACTGCGCATTGCCGTCGAGTACATACGAAGACTTCAGGATCTGGTGGACGACCTGAATGGGGGATCCTCGAACGGAGTAGTCACCAGCAACAATGCAGTCACCCAGCTGCAGCTTTGTTTAGACGAAGACGACGACGAGTCGAGTAGTCACAGTTCCAGCAGCAGTACTTGCAGTTCCTCGGGCCACAATGCCTATTATCAAAATTCCACGAGCACCGCAGCCGGTAATAATCCCCTCCAGCAGCAGCAGCAATTGCAGAGGCAACAGTTCAACCACCAGCCGCTGACGGCCATCTCGCTGAATAGCAATTTGGTGGTGGCCACTTCCTTGCCGGGAACTGGTAACGGAGGAGGAGGATCTGGATCCATAACTGCCAGCAATCAGCAGACGACCTGCCACTCGCCCACCTCCTCCTTCAACTCCAGCATGTCCTTCGATTCGGGAACGTATGAGGCGGCTCCCCAGCAACTGTCCAATCACCTGGATCATCTCGATCACCTGCATGGCGGCGACGGGCACACGCACACGCACTCGCAACTCCAGCTCAAGTTCGAGCCCTACGAGCACTTCCAATTGGACGAGGAGGACTGCACGCCCGACGACGAGGAGATTTTGGACTACATTTCTCTATGGCAGGAGCAGTGAGAGTCCTGCAAAGCATCTTACAGCCCACATCCCACCCACCCACCACATCCTGTTCTCTTCTAGTCAATGTTGAGTTGAACCAAGTGCCTCAAATTGTAAATAACACTCATGCGCAGACACATATATTTTTTTTCCTACTATAAGTTAATTTTTTTTACATAATCTAAGAACCAAGAGACCAGTATCAAATATATATTTATAAAATAATTATAGCATAAAAACCAAGACATCACAACTTTTTTTTGCAAATACAATTATATGTTAATTAGTTGTTGGACGAAGAAATAAAGCGAAAAATCATAAGAATTATGAGAATCATCATGTTTCCTCTTTTCTGTTTGGGCTTTCAACAGGGGAGCCCGCTTATAATCAAGTTGGTACGACGACATGCGGGTATCACTTGCACTTTAATTGCATTCTACAGGGAGATGATGCACAAGGTGGCATTATAATGCAGAGTGCAGCAGAACCTGAAGGCAGGATGTGCGGGTTGTTCTTATACGACCGCTAATGAAGATCGCCGGGGAATCGGTTTTATATGATCCTCCGCCTCGTAAAGCGTTAATACTAATCCAAAATAGTACTAAGCCCAGATCAGTGGGCATTTAGAGTCTGTCCCCGTCCCTTCCCTTTCAGGTAGCGAGGGAAATTCAAATTGCCACAGGTAGGATCAGCTATATATAAAATACCTAGTACACTTTAAGTGACACGTGCTACATGTTGAAAAGTTGAGGGAGTAGCGCGTCGGCAAACCTTATCGCAATTGACTGAGCGCAAACATCTCTGCTATATGCTAATTCAATTGAATTCAGAAGCGGAAATGAGCGTGGCCTTGGAATGCAGAAATTCCGATTTAGAAATAGCTAGAAATATAGTCAAGGTCAAGTATGGGAGTTCCCCGGAACAGATAGGAACTAGGAATAAAACAGGGTTACAAAAACTAAAAATCGGTTTAATAATTAAAAAAGAATAATTAATATGGAAAAATATATATTCTAATATAATGTGGAAAAATATATCTATTACCAATATAAGATTCCTATTATAATAAAAATATAGAGTAATATTTTCTAATATTTTTAAAAGTTGGGTCTTTGCTAACTCTCTATAAACCCTATAAATATCAAATTAAGATCCCATACATAGCATTTTGTTATAATCCCGTCTTCATGTCATGTACTATAATTTCCATTTTACTTTCGAGTCCTTTCTCCTGACATTTCTCCTACTTAAGCCATTGTTTCGAGTGTTTTGCCTACAAATTGATGGCTTTATAATATAGTTCTCTGCACCACTTTCCATTTCTCGAAAAAAATAAGGCAAAAGCCTTTCTCCACACAATCCAAACACAAAATCCTTCGCTCCCACGCACCAAGAAGATGTCAGAAGATCGCTGGAATGAATACCTCTTCTGCTGGCCAGACAATAAATCACTTTGCATTAGAAAAACAAACGCCTGGGAGAATGCGGCGGCCATAGACTGTAGTCTATATTTTGACACATTAAAGGGCATCGCGGACAAAGGATCGCATTGTCCTTCGGGATCGCTGGATGCTCCACAAGGAAGTGAAGAGGGATCGTGGATCCTTTCTTTCAATGTCAACGCTGACACTTGACAACTCAATGCAATTGTTTCGGATCATGGAAATGGGTTCTGGGATACCTTATTTTGGATTTTCTTCTTTTGAATACTGTAGGCAAGGCTTAACGCTCCCCAGCGCCGGAAGAACTTTCACCTTTCCTCTCTAGAACATACAAAAAATGTATATTTTTCAGCTGCTTTCGGTTTTCTGCTTTCGTTACTGTTTTTTTTTTTTTTTTTTTGGTTCGAATTAAAACTGTTGTTTAATAGATTTCTCGTCGCGCCACGCCAGCAACATTGTGGCACATAAAAATAAAAAAAACCGAAAAACAGCCGCCTGCATCAATCAGGGTCCAGATATTTGACCAAATTATAGGTTCTTCCAGGGTTTCGAGGACTCAGGACCGCAGATTGATGGCTGGAGTCGCAGTTTTCAGTCGCAGCTTAGCTCATAATTCAGCTCTTTAAGAAGTTGTTACTTGAAACATTTATTTTTACACCTTAGGCGCGATGCAAACGCCCCGATATCCAGCAGAAAAAAATAAAGTAAAATAAAGAGGAGAACAACCAACAAGGAAACACAAACTAAATAATACAACGAATAACTTGGGTAAGGATAAGACGACGTTTTAAATACCCTTCCAGTTTCCAGATATGTATATACCAAAATTTTAAAATCAATTTTTTAGAAAACCCATTGATTTACAAATTTTTCTTGATTAAAAGGAATAACTTAAAAAATCAGTTAAATATTAAAATTCAAACACTAAATAAACTACATGAAACCCCCTTGAAGTACTTGTTATTATTATCACTATTTAAACATTTTATTTAAGATTGTTATTCTTGATTTTCCACCAACTTCTATATATTAGTATTATGCCACAAAAGTTAGGACATCGAACAGAACAAGGCAATCAAAACAGCGCAACGTTGCAGGCATCGTCGTTCAGCGTTACCGATTTATTTGAATTTCAATAAGGCCCAACGTTTTTGGGGTTCATTATCCTGTTATGTCGGCATTTCGGGCCTTTCATCTCGCGGCGCACGCAACGCATTTGAACTGGGGCGTTATTAATTAGCGTTATGAATTATTGATGCAGGACCCTCGGGTTGAAATCGCCCACACACTAACCCTTTTTTCGAACAAAAAAATATGTATATCTCAACTTGAGGCGAAACTATTTGGCAAGTAAGGAAATATTATTTTATATAATATTATAATAATGCCCAAAAACATGAACTTTTGACTTCGAAACTCGGTACTTTTACATCTATTAAACACAAGATGCTATATATCCCCATCTGATGATATCTTTATTTTTTTTGGGAGAGGATGCATAAATCGCTGGCCGGCCCAAACGTGCAACGTTCATCATCTGGGGAGCCGAAAGGGGAGAAATATGTCCCAATTAGCGAAGCCAAATGTGACAGGCCGGCCATCCAGAAGAAGAAATCAAGGCAGCGAAACTCTCGAGTCCGCCAGGCAAAAGTTATTTGAGTTGTCATATTAGGTTGTGATAAATGTAGTTACATACCAAATGTGATAACTCTGTCTGTCCCGTCCTTCTGGCTTTTGGATTCCCCGGGTTCTTCAGCTGGTTTGTAGGTAGGCGCCTCTGTATAGAGTAGTTCCCCTTCCCATGATGATGATGATCCGCGAGACCTCTAGTTTTCGATCATTCAAAACGGTTTCGCGGAGCCGGGGAAATTCCTAGGCCCTATATTTCGCTAGTTTTTCGGGATTTCGGTTTTATGACGACCCTCGATCTGGTGACCCTGACTTCCCTACTTATTCACTGACCTGTTCTCGCCCAGTGGGCCTAAGATTCCACCTGCCGGGTGGAAAAGGTGATTACCTGAATCCCGAAAAAAGGCGCCTGGACAATTGGTAAATCGCGGCAAATTAACCCTTCCCTTTTTGTCTGCACCTTGTCGTCGACGATTTGTTTTAGAATTTAGCAGGCTTATTTGAAAATTAAAATCCAGGACCAGCATAATAATTTTTATGACACCTCACTTGGGTTATTCCCTCTTCCTGAGGTCTTTTCAAAAATATAGAATTTATATTTCATAAGGAATTTCTAAAATAAATCCAGTTTCTTGCTTGGTTTTTAGTGATTATTTTTGGATATGTAATATTTCCTACTATTTTGTTAGGTACAAACACCTTTTTTGAGCAATTTCCTGCTGCTTTCTATAATCCAATAACAAGTATATCCCCAAAAACACCTCCCATCAGCATAACATTTGTTTGTTCAGTTTACTTTTTCACCGACCACCAGCGTTGCCAATGGCCTCCCAATTACGCTCTTCAGTCTGCGATTATCCCAGAAATAGTCTAGAAGTAATCCCATTAGAGCGTGGCAGCATAAACATACAACAATTTGCCACTGGGCGTTTTCCAGTTCGCACTAGAGAAAAAAGTAGTTTCCAAAAACCTAATTGCCATCCACTTGAAAGGATGTTAGAGCCAAGGAAAAATTCAAACCCAACCATGACAACGATGACAACCCAATCTTTGGTCATTTCACACGTGCCCCTCCCCTCCTCTCTCTGTCTTCAAATCGCACGATATGAAAAAAACATAAAGAAATTTGCACACAGATCTCACATTGAAATTCCCCAACACGTAGCGCGAAGCGTCTGAGATGTTTTTTGATGGATTATATGTATTTTGCCCATAAACACCAAACAATTAGTTCGATGCACAGAAAAAAATGTGCTTAGTATCAAAAACAAACCAGGGATAGATGTTCTGGGTTAAGATTTCATTCTAATTGTATGTCTAAGGTCCGGTTTCTCGAGTGCCGGTTAACATTTCTCGAACAGAAAAAGTCCCTGCTAAGCGATTTTGGATTTCAGCAGTTCTTAAAATAAATATATTATAGGAATATATCTATTTAGTTAATGAAATCAGTTATTAAATTACATACTATATAACTTTTCTGATTTCATTTCTTATTGAATAAAATTATATATTATTTCAGTCCTAGATTCTCTGTTTTTTCTTCGCGTGTGAAAAAGCGGCAATAGTTTTGAAGTCCTCTGGCCTTTGGGACCATCAATCTCTGCGGTGGCGTTGCTCTGCTCGAGATTCTCGACTTTTGTCAAACACATTCGCCTGATTTTGCACTGCCGTGTTGGTATTATTTGCATAAAATGCGAGAAGGCCCAGCGCAAAACGATAAGAGACGCATCTGCAGTGGAGTTTTTTAGTTGCCCAAAGGGGCCAAAATGGGCGGACAGAGCTGAACTGATCGATCGATGGTTTTGTGGCCGTATTTTTGTTTTGCCTTTATTTTGTTTTTGCTTTTTGGTGGTGGGGCCGGGTCAGCTGGCCATAAATCATGATCTGTAATTACCCGTTGGCGCAGGATGCTGCTGCGGCATCTCCACATAAGCCACGCGTACAAAGAAATCCCGAAACTCAAACCCAAAACCGAAACCAAACCAAAATCCAAAGGAGTTCAAGAGTTTATCTCGGGGAGTTGAAAAGAAAGGATTGCGCCATGACCAAACAGAATGAGAGAGACCACTCGATATGCATATTTGTTGTGAAAGATAGCCATGCAAAAGGTTGCGAGATCCTTTGATGATCCTTTCGCTGCTCAAATATTTAGATACATAGATACGACATGTTAGCCGAGACGAGATGGCACTGGATAAACAAATGTATGCGCCAGTTCCCCGAAAAAACGAAAAACCAAAACCCCTCTCACAAATGTATCTCCTTTTCTTGTTGTTCTTATATTTTCCTCTTATAGGCAATCATTGCCAGGCGACCGCAGCGTCTAAAAAACCTCAATATTGAATCATTTGCACAAATGAAATGCAGGCGCTTGCACTGAGAAACCCTCAGGATTTGTGGGCAAGATCGGTGGCTCTTCTTCTGGGATATACTCTGTCCGGGAGTTTATTTGCTCTGGGATTTAGTTGGTCAAAATTTGTGGCGTTTTGTTTACTCTTTAGCCATTTTTCAAACAACTCTTTGAATATTTCAGGTCTTGGTTTGAAAAGTGTAAAATGAAAATGTAAAACTCTTTGGAAATCTATTAAAGTATCTATTATAGTCAGATTTTATTTTAAAAGTTTCCTATTATAAAAGGTTTTTCCAAAACGACAGTAATTTTAGAGTATCTCTTCTTCGTTTTTCTTTAAGACATCCACTTCCTTTCCTGTTTTTTGCAGTTGAAGTCGCTGTCTTGCCCACTTCCCGTTCCAAGGGCCCCCAAAAGGGAAAACAAGAGACGGAAAAAAGCCCACAAAACTGGCAGGTTTTGTCAATTATCAGGTGCAGCCTCAGTCTTCCCGTCTTCCGAGTCTTCACAGTCTTCCGAGAGGCAGACTCGCGTGTCTGCCCCCCATCTCAAACTCTTTGGATCTGGATCCAGTCTTCACTTTTTCGCTGCCTGAAAGCGTGCGAAATTTTCATTCATAAATGTCCATTGAAGTTGGGGATTTTTTACTTCAAGTGGGGCAGGAAAAAAAAAAAAGATCAGTAGAATCGAATGAGCAACGAATGAGCATCGAATGAGGAGGCATTCGACCTCGAGAACATCTCCCCCACTGGGCGAAACGGATTCTCGCCCAACTGTAGTGAAATTAATTTCACATTTGTGTCAATATTTGGACTAGCCATGAAATCCATGGCCAGCAATTTAGTTCTGGTCGCAAGGTCAACGTGGGTTTGAAAACAAACATCTGTGAGGTGGTGGTGCACGTACTTTTTCGACCAGCTGTCCAGTTTCAAAGATTCGCTTTGCACAGTAGCCAACCGGAGGTTCTTAGCCAGCTACTGTGCATCTTCTAGTTTCATTTAGTGTGTTTTGTTTTTATTTTTTTTGTTCTTTTCATGGCCGTGGCAAATTTGGCATGTGCCTTCAGGGAAATCTCGAATTTCTCCAGATTATTTTTTTATTCGCAGGCGATCCTTTTATTTCTGGCTAATGGCCATGATCAAAAGGTAATTGAATTCGCCTCAATTCGCTGGACTGGCCACCCAAAAACGTAATTGCACCATAATTTTGATCCCATTTTAATGACTTTATTTACCCAGAAGAGTCAGCTGCTTCTGCTCTGCTGCTCCCAGCGAAGAAAACCCGAGAAGATTCGCCCAAGGGGAACCCATCGCAGTCGCAACAATTGAAATCCCCTTCCTCTGATTGCAAATTGCATTTTAATCAGCTCTATTGTGTATAATTAAAATGTGTTTAGCGCATTTCCTGTGGGGTCCACTCGATACATATTTTTTGTTGTGGTTTTTTTAAGCCCTTTCGTTTTTTTCGTTTAACTAGCCCGTCGGTTGGCTGAAATGAAGTTATCAACACTTTGGCACAAATTTTCTGCCTTCTCTTATTATTTTGGTTGGGGGTTCTCGGGTTCTTCTGTGGATTGCGGATGGCTAATTGGCCTGCGATCGCATGACAGCCACGCGTGTCCACTGAAAGGAGATCGAGGATGGCATTTAAATAGCCGGCGAGCACGCAAATAGCTCGAGCCCACGGATCAGGAATCGATGGCTATGGGCACAAAGCATAAAAAGATCTCGTGGAGAAAGCATCCAAACTGAGCTCTGAAACCAATTAAGGTGGAGAAAAGGAAAAAGTTTCTGCTTCCGATGACCGATTTTTAAGAAAATTTCAATTGAAAATAAAATATTACTAGTAAAAACAAGAGATAACGCTATATTTAAGCAGTCGCAAGCAGGGCAAACCAAGCAGTCGCTTGAAAGTAATGCCATCTACCGGACATTTCAGTGTGGTTAATTTTAAGTATCTAGCTTTGTAGTTTCCGAGATCTCAGCGTTCACACGGACGGACAAACGGACATGACTAGATCGACACCGAATATATATATACTTTATAGGATCGGAAACGTTTCCTTTTACCTGTTACTTATTTTTTCCCGAATACAATATACACTTTTACTCTTCAAGTAACGGGTATAAAAACAATTTAGTTCCTAACTCGTACTTTATTTATTTTAAAATGCATTCTCTTCCACCAAATGCATATCATAATTATAAATTCCACCTTATCTGCTCTATATATAACCCCCACAACTTATATAAGAAGGAGCGCCTGTATCTTTAGCCATTATGAACGTCGATCATTAGGCCGCATAAATGGCAATTAAAGACAGCGACACGTTCCAGCACTTTGGGATCTAAAGAGAAAAAGACAAAGGCTTCTCGAAAGAGGCGGGGGATATCATAGCTCTCTAGAGAGATTCTAGGGTACCGATATACCGATGTGGATGGTGTGGTGTAAATTTCCACAAACTGCGATGACCAAACACAAAACACAAGGGCCCGAGGAAGAAATATGAAATTATTAAACCTACAAGAGGACTTGTCTTATCCTTGGTTCGTCCTTTTTTTTCCTCCCCACTCCCCCGAGTCACGATGCCTTCTCGTAGATAAAGCAAATGGAGAAATAATAATAAAAAAAAAGTAACAAATACCAAGGGCTATTAACGACCGCAGGATCGGGGGAAAAAAGTGCCGCGTCATGAGGGGAGATATCTATATAATGCAGAGAGGAACAGAGATGTTAGTGCGGTGTTCCTACGCTGATCAAGCCATAAATTTCATTGACTTTATCCTGGAAGTCTATCAATTTTTCATATTTAACACCATTGTCCTTTAATAATCCTTTTGGGGCTGCCCAAAGGTCAAATCAAAATCACCCACACACTCGGGGGAAAATCATGCGGGATCACATCGATTTTTCGGGGGAATCAAGTCGCATAAATCGTCGAATTGAAGATACTTATCGCTGGAGTGCCTATGCTCTCAAATATTTTTAGACTGTGTGGTCTTATGTGCTCTGAACTTTTTTACATTTGGGGGATAAGTACGAGTGGAGTACGGTAAGGTACGCATAACTTTATAAGGTTCTCAATCCGCTTAGTTACTTAAGTAGCCTCTGGGTCTTCAATTCGATCAATAAAAACTTCTTTGAGGTGGGTCTACTTGGCAGATGTCTTCCACACATACTTGTAACTCCTTTTGAAGGATAAGTTCTTACCTAAAATATAATTCTATCCACTTTATGAACTTACAAGATAAGTTTAAGTATAAAATATTTTCCCCAGAAGTACCTCCTAAAATGTCCATTTCAGTTTTCCCTCCTCATAGGGCACCACCAGTTGATCCGACGACTCTCCTCATTATTTTCCTTTTGGTTTCATTAACCCTGAAGGCAAGTCAAGGGGTAATATGGTTCAACACCAATTTAAACACTTCATGCATCTTGTTAGCTGCAGCAAAACGATTCACCATTCACCATTCCCCCCATCCACATATCCCCACCATTACGATTCTCATCCCAGTGGAAGTGTAATATGATATGCAGCGTTTTCCTTCGTCTTTAGAGTCCGAATCTTGGCGATATATATTCCCTCGGGGGCCGGCGAAAGGAAGTGATCCGCTCTTCCAAAAGGTACTTGTTGTTGTTCTTGTTGTGGTGGTTCTTCTCCCCCACTTTTTCTTTTGCCCCAAAACAAAAGACTCTGCGCTAAACGTATTGATTTCGATACAACAAAAAACAAAAAAGTAAAGGAAAAGAATCGATACAGATACGGATACTGGATATACTGACTTCGGTTAATGGCCCTTGGCCTGACCCGCTTTGTCTTATAATTGGATTTAGATTAATTGCATCTTGACCGGCAAGAATCGAACCAAGTGAAAAAAAAAACTGCACATGAAAAATTACATCAGGAAAGACGGGGGATACCACAAAAAATAACCAAACCAAACAAAACAATCATAATTCTGTTTCCAGGGAAATCGAAATTGTAACAGGAGAGCGCCAGGCATTAGAAGTAATCCCAATTCCAATCGCAATCCCATCAAGGATCCCAAGGATCTCTGTGTTTTGTATCTCGTGGATTTCTGCGAATTGTCGGCGTGTGCTACTCGTCTTGGGTATATATTTGTTTTTTTTTTTTTACTTATCCCGCTGCGATTTTACCCATCAATATTGGGAACCGCAAAATCATTCGGTATTTTGGTATTCTCGTGTGTTTGTTTTGGTCTTTGCATAATTTTTACTGATCGACGGGGGCACTTAATCATTAATTAGCGTTAGATCAATCTACTTCTTCTTTTCATCTCTCTGGGGATCTCTGAATTCTCCTGGTTTCCTTTTCTTACTTTTTTTCTGAAACAGGAGACAACATCGCTCGTTGACGGCAGTCATGTTACTTTTAATGATAATTGCCGCCTCACAACTCATTTTTCACATTGATAAATGCGATTCGCACGACCGAGTCGCGTTGGCATCGATGTTGCCACTTCTGAGCTGAGGTTTTTTTTCCCCCTTCTTTTTTCCGGGGACTGGTTCTTTGGGAGATTTGCATGTGAGTCTGCTGCTTGCACGAGGCAAAACTGTCAACACAGTGAGCTTTAATCAGCTTGCCACCTGCTGCCATAGGGCGATTTTAGAGTGAAATAAAATGATAGTCAAAAATATATTAAAGAAAGTAGTAAATCAAAACATACATGATTAGGTTATTTTTTAACATAATTTCAGTTAGTTTTTCAACATTTTTGAAAAATAATCTACCAAGATACTTTAAAATATATTAATAAAAATTCTTTTTTCCTCTTAAGATGAATTTATTAATATTCATAACAATCTAAAAGATCCCTTACTGTTTCATGCATATAAAAATCTCACGGAGGACACTTTCTGACCCCCCGAGTCAACAGAGGGTTAACCAGGAAGGAGGGATCAAAAAGCCAGCAGAACAACAAAAGCCATCACAATTTGTCTTGATGTGGTCCGAGCAAAAAACGGCCCAAAGCGCTACCACCAAGGATGCTGCTCCCTGCCTTCTTTTCTTATCCCATTTTTTTTGCACTTTTTCTGTGCCCATAAACCATTTAAACATTTTCAACTTGTTAGCAATTAATTAAATAGATCGGCCGCTGGCCAAAACAGCTTCGACTGTCATTTTTCATGCCGTCTCTTTCGCTCGGTGGTCAGACCCCGTCTCTTTCGCACCTTTTAGCCACCCGTTAATTACGGCGACAGCATTCAATTTTTATGGATGACACACGCCCCATTTGCATGCCCTTCTTCTTCACAGTCTGGCAACGCTGCGGCACGCTTCAAAAACAAAAAGACCGCCAAAGGTTCAGTTTACCAACCCTTCGTCTGTCTCCCTCACACACTCACCCACTCGCCCCGTCTCACTCGCACCATTTGGAAATTTATTTCGCTGTTTTTGCAATTTAAGGTAATTATTATGTACCTTTGGGGTAATTTTAACACCTCGACACCATCGACAAATATCATCTGAAGAGCGGGGTCTTTACGCGTGCACAAGAGGCACAGGGATATATATATACATATATATAGTAGCGGCGGCTATCAGGCCACCGAAATCTCGGCAACAACAACGACAAACGTTTCTTAGAAGCGCAGAGCTTTCAACACCTTCGATGCGTGCCCAACAACCGAAGGAGCACAACATCCTATCCTCCAGCCCCTCATCATCCCGATCTGCTGATCACCTTAACCCTTCCGTATCCCGTATCCCCCGACCCCGAAGCAGACCCCCTCCTCTTAACCCTCCACGTACGCACTCTTGGCCAGTTATTTTTCACACCTCGACAACATTTTTTCGCACTTGGTGCGGCATATTCGGTTACCACAACAATCAAGCATTGCCGCCACCGCCACGATATCGAAATACACTGCGAGAATCGAAGGATAGGGAATATTATACCAATGATAATCTCTAGTCGTAGTAGTAGATGGTAATTATTTTATGGTTTTTTTTTTTTGGAATATTATACAAATAATATTTAATCATCCCATGGCTAATCGGTTACCATTTCATGTTTGAAGCTGAAGAATTCGCGTGTAAACCACTTAAGCGTGTTGTTTCAATGGAGGCAATAGTATTGATAATGTAATTATTGTGCTGCCCATTCAAAGTGTAAGACTTTGAGGTCTAGTTTTTGAATTTTTCAGATTTTTTCCAGTGTATGACTTCCATCTGGGAAGGTCCGATTCCGACTGCCGTTTTTAATAACCGAAGCTTCTGCCGCTTTTGCTGCTGATTTAGCTGGCTGTTATCTCACTCAGTTCATCGGGATGCGCGGTTCGACTTTGACTTTGGCTACGGAGGATGCGCTTATGGCTTTGGGGGCTTGAGTTTCTCGGCTTTTGGCCTTTGGGGGCAGCGGAGGATCGAGAAGTCCGTATCCTGTGTGCCTGTCAGCACATTTGGCGTCGCAATTATCGCAAGTAGCGTGCGTGTAAATTACCGTTATTAGGTGTGATCGTGCGAAAGGCACTTCAGCTTCAAGCTTCAGTTCGGTTAAAAAGAGCATCTTTCGAAATCATCTTTAACTTTAACTGCATATCGCCAGCGGTTTCACTTCGCTTTCATTTCACCTTCGGATCGAAACGAAAATTAAGTCTCTCTCTCCGGCAATCGCAGCCAATCTCTCCTCTCCACCAGCAAAAGTGACAATTTCCGCTTTTCGATCCCATCCAGGTGATATGAGGAATGGAACACCCATAAAAAGTCAAATTAATGTGATGACAATAGATTGTGATCTCTGGAGAGGCCCTCTCTCGAATCTGACAGATTTCACGCTTACGATATCGCCAGTAACCCACCGCCGATCCAGTCCATCACGTTTTACACTTGTCCAGGTCGTACGTGAGTGGACTCGGCGCTACTTATTCCCCTTCCGATTTCCCGGGTTCAGAGGTCGGTCGTGCGCGTTTGCGTTTTTCTTGGTTCGGTAGCTACTCGGTAGCTGGTGTTTTGAATTCCAATTAGTGTTAATGAACAGCGAGCACATAAAATATATAATTAATTGTGTCAACGGGCGATAAGATTTTCGGCCTTTTTAAGGATGCTGCTTCCGTTGGACGACTTTTTCTGGGAATGCCAAGGATTTTATAAATCAATGGGGTACAAAGTAACTAACCTTGAATAGTCCTGCTGTAAGTATCGAAAGGAATCGATGGGTCTTAAACGAAATTATTGGTAATGTATATCTTTACCAAATAATTTGCAAAGGATAGTTTTTCTACAGCGACACCTAGGTATTATCCTGGTAAAAACATTCCCTGTCTATTTTCCTACCTTCTACCAATTAGAGTTTTATCATCTTCTAACCAGAATCCTGTAACAAAATTCTATGAGCAACAGATGTCGCTTCGGTGCAACCAATTGGATAACTGAAACCATATAGAGGGCGCCACTCAATCTGGGAATGCACCTGACAACTCTGGCCAGCTGTTGATCCTGCCCAGATCCTTTGCAACCCCCGAAAAGGCAACAAAAAGGATCAACACTTTCCTCATCTCATGCGGTTTAATTAATCATCGAGCGTTTTTCGGGTATAAAATCCGCGGCTAATTAAATTGCTACCAAAACATTTTTACTTTTCCATTTTTTTTTTTTTCGGGGGGGTGTGTTTGGAGCAAATTAAAGAAGGGGTTTCGAAAAAGGGTTTGTTACGAACCAAAAAAAAAAGATTACAAAATTGTGAAGGCGTACAGGTGATGACGCAAACGATTTTCATTCAGGATATTAGAAATGCATTAGGATTGGATACATTTCGGTGGCAACTTTTAAAAACCAATTAAAATGTAAACGATGGAGTTTTCGTATTGCTTTCCTGAACATTTTGATTTTCAGCGCTCTTTTTTTTTGAGGTGGAATCTTTGGAATCCTCCTTCTATTTTCTGCTCTCTTTCTGGACAGCTGCTTTCGGCGGGATCCTTTGGGTTAATCAAGGTTTTATGCATTTATGGGTGCAATCTCGTTACCCGACTTTCCCCTTCCCTAACGGTATTGGTGCTGCAGCCTCTCTGCGTCCAGCGAAACAAAGTTGCAGCGCGCTCGCAACTTCAGAAATGTACCTCAGTTTCTGTTTCTGTTTCGTTTACGGAAGTTTTTACAGATTTATGAATGCTTTATGGCACGGGGTTGTTGTTGTTAAGGGAGGTAAAGGAGAACAACTTTACTTGTTAAAAAAATGCAAAGTCACAAGTCACGAGCAAGTCGGTTAATGAGCAGCAATTTCTGCACTTTGGAAAAAATCTATTAAGTTTATTAAAAAAGAATATTTTTTCTTTTAACATTTTATAGATTACTGACTTTTGGTATCCTCATTTAATAGATTCGACATTAAATGAGGATACCAAAAGTCAGAATCATAAGGAGTTTCCTAAATTTCTAATATGAGGAAGCTGAAGAATTCGCGTGTAAACCATTTAAATGATTTATATCAATGGAGGTAGAAAACTAAATTGATCACAATTTTATTGTATTGCCCATTCAAAGTTCCCTAATTTACTTATATGAGGAAGTACATTCCCAGACTATCCTTCTTTAGATTTAATTTTTCGTTCAGAAAGTGAAGTGCAAATTATTTTCAAGTCCTAATAAATTATTTAATCAGTTTATATTCTTTTCGTCAAGTGTAGCGCCGACATGCAGAACGCATTTTCTGGAGATCCCAAGAGTGCGGTATTTTTTTGTAGAGGGAGTGCAATTCCGATCTCGCCGACTGCTGTCAATATCCAATGCCTTGCCGATCGTCTTGTTTTTATTTTAATTCGCAGCCCCCTCATATTATTGTGCCCTTGGTTTTGATATTCATGATACAGCACACACTTGTGGGATTTGTCTGCCGCCGCCTGGCGATATTATTATGGTTCTGGGTACTCGAGTTCTGGGTTCTGTGTTCTGGAGCTTATGTTAATATATATCGGACTGATCGGAAGCACGTGTCAAATGCGGCGGGGCCAGAAAAAGATTAAAGAGGGGCTAAACAACAATATCGTGGACCCTTGGAGAAAAAGTTCAAGGACTGGGAAAAGAAAACAACAAAGTGGATACGCAGTTATGGAGACAGTGAAAGTATATATCCCCCTCCTCATTTCGTTTCCTTTTCTTTCACATGATGGATCACATTTTATATCAAGTTCCTCTCCTTCTCACCCTCACCATCACCCTCACTCTCCTTTATTTTTCGCTTTCAATGCAAACGACATTCGACAAAAGTGGAAGTGCATTCAAAGTCTTATTTCTTTTTTTTTCTTCTTTTGGCCATGACAAGGATCTTGCAGATCCGAGATTTAAGTCTCGATTTTCCTCAAAAGGGAAAATATATATTTTGTAGGGACACAAAGGAAAGGGATGGGTAGGTAAACTGTAGAGAGGGAGAGGGACAGAATAGAGGCACCCACCACACAGCACAGCGCAGCACGGAATACGGAATATAAAACCCCTAGAAAGAGAGAGGGAAATATTATTACGATCCCTACTACGTACGATCACTTGTGCAAAGGACTCGGGAACCGGGGACTCGGGTTTTTCGAGGGCAGGTAGCTAGGTAGCCAGGATTCTTCAACCCCTGTTGCTCCTCTGCCGAAGTCGCTGCCTCTGCCGGCGCGCACTCGCCTCGGGTATTTAAGGCCCTCGGCCAGGACGGTAGAATATCATTGCGGAATCTGATTCCACACAGTCAACATCTAACCAACCAACCCACCCAAGACTATCTCGCAAGGATTACCATGACGAGCATCTGCAGCAGCAACTTCCAGCAGCAGCACTATCAGCTGACCAACGGCAACATCATGTTGCTGCAGCATCAGAACCACCATCATCATCAGATCCAGCAGCAGCAGCAGCAACACCAGCTGATTGCCCCCAAGATGCCGCTGGGCACCAGCCAGTTGCAGAATCAACAATCGAACGTCGGACCCATCATGTCCTCCTCGCAGAAGAAGAAGTTCAGCTACAACAACATGCCCTATGGCGAGCAATTGCCATCGGTGGCCAGGCGCAATGCCCGCGAGCGCAACCGTGTCAAGCAGGTGAACAACGGATTCGTCAATCTGCGCCAGCATCTGCCCCAAACGGTGATCAACTCGCTGTCGAATGGCGGCCGTGGTGCCAGCAAGAAGCTCTCCAAGGTGGACACGCTGCGCATTGCCGTCGAGTATATCCGTGGACTGCAGGACATGCTGGACGATGGCACTGGCACTAGCAGCACTCGCCACATTTACAACTCGGCCGATGAGAGCAGCAACGATGGCAGCTCGTACAACGATTACAACGACAGTTTGGACAGCAGTCCCCAGGAGTTTCTGCTGGGCATCAACCAGCTGAACTCTGTGCCGGCTCACTCCTATCACTCTGCCTCGCCAACGCCCTCTTACTCTGGATCCGAAATCTCCGGAGGCGGCTATGTGAAGCAGGAGCTGCCTGAACAGGATCTGAAATTCGAGTCCTTCGACAGCTTCAGCGACGAGCAGCCCGATGATGAGGAGCTCCTCGACTACATTTCATCCTGGCAGGAGCAGTAATGAGTGGATCTCAACGAATGCCTCCCCCTACGAAAAAAAAAAACAACCAAAAACTTGTACAAATTGTAAATACCTCAAATTGTTGCCTTAGTGAGTGAGAGAAACCAAGTCCCAGATTCTAATTTACCGCCTAAGTTGCAACCCAAACCTTTTTTTTGACCCTACTTTAAGACAATGGAAGACAAAGATTTAAAACATATATTTTTTTCATAGTTCTAAGTTTGTTATAAGCATGGAAGACACTAAACTAACTAGTTTTAAGGCTAAAATAAAAACAAGCAAACAATATCAAAACCAAAATTCAAATCAATTCTTTTTATTGAAATTGGGAAAAAAAACTTAAAATTTCAGGCACTCCAAAATGATCCACTGAGGATCACTTTCTCTTACAGGTTTTACAACTCATCAAGTCTATTTGTAAAATGTATAAAAATATCTCAAAATATTCTTTGATTTTTAGAAATCAATGAATTATTTTCTCACTTTTAAAGTTTTTCAGTTTCCTCTAGTTATAAAAACATTTTTTTAAGACTTGTTTGGTAATACATGTTTATTTTATGATAAAGAAATTGGTTTTAGTAGCCAAGGACAGGTTATACAAAAATTCCTTATCATACAAGCAATATGGGTTCTTGAAATAATGTCTTTTGCTTGAAAAACAGAACAATTACTTTGAGAAACCCAATTGACCACCCTTAACTATTGAGATATAAAAAGGAAATATGGAACACGCAAAACGGCTTCTTGAGTTCTTTCAAAGGGAATTCCAGCCAAGCTATTGGGGCATCTTATCTAGAGATCTCAGGATTATTAATGGGCTTGTTCAGTACTTAAAACATGTGCATACGCAATACAAATTTTATAATATATGCTTCCCCCACTAAATTGTCGAATCATTTGGTTAGTTTCAGGGAGCCTGGACATGACTCACGATACTGAGTAGAAAAATAAAAAACCATGACAACAGCCCACAAGGAATTCAACACCCGACCGGAAACAACAGCGAATATTTTCGTGTTTCGTTGCCCTAACGAGTTTTCAAATTGCCCGGAAATAGGCAGTCACGCCTGAGAGGATGAAGTGGTCCTCTGGTAGCCCAAGGATCAGGACGCGTAGACTAGCGCAGCTAGCAGGATCGATCCACGTGGCTGGCGCACCCCGCGATATAGCTTTTTTTATTATCAAACTGGACGACGAGCCGTGAAATGCACTTCCGCTAACCCCCGAGTGGTAGTAAAGTAAACCCACCCCGAGTAAAAAGGTGAAAACAAACTTTCGGGCGTGTGCCACAAGATGTTGAAATATGCAGGAATGTCACACAGCTACTAGGCAGCGGCGCAACTGCCACGCCCACATTATGCAAATTGCCAATTGCGCTGGACACGTGCACACATTTAAATGTACGGAAAGGAAAGGAAAGGTAAAAGGGAAATTGAACGCCAAGGATCGAGAGCAATGATCCCCGAGGAGGATGTATGATTATAAAGACAGGGGACAGGACGAGAGTCTACTGCAGAAAACAGGAAGCATATCGTCTTGCCCAAAATTCCAATATTTTTCCTCAAAAAAAAAAACACAAGAAGGAAGAAGAAGGAAGCAGGCGAAGTATATATGTATATATATAGGTAGTGGACGAGGACAATGCGAAATGTGATTGTATGTCAGCTTAAGATAAAACCAGGAAACGAAACGAAGACGAGGCCCATTGTTACCGGATATCAAAAGAAGCTTAGCGCAGAAATCCCAAAGAGATCCGGGATCGCAATATTCAGGACCTGTCCGGTTTTTGGCATAGGTGTCAAAATACCGGGCTAAGCCAATGTCCTCTAATAGGCTAGCCCCGGAATTTTATGCAATCTTAGCTCACTACTTTGAAAGAGAAAAAAAAGAGATCCATTTTCGCTAGCTGATCCCTAGCTGATTCTCAAATCTCAAATGACAGAGATCACTGAACTGCTGCAATAAATTCATTTTCATTTTCTGGATTTTCTGTTCCTCTCTCGTTCAGGAAGTAACTACTTTTAGTCCTTGTCGCAGGAAGTGCGTATTTGTTTTGCATCTTCGGCCAGACGACATACAAAAGTCCTTCGGCCTCTTAGGTCGTTTATTTATTTTTGTAGATGCGCCCCTTAGGAAATACGAGCCAAATGTTATTCTATCATGTCGCAATTCAAAGGAAACGAAGGAAACCAAGGACACGCAGGACACTTGTAGTTCTGCTTGTACTTGTACTTGTACTTGTTCATTTTCATGTTCTTGTATAAATTGTAGTTTGAATTATGTGACTTTATGACGGCGTCGCCGTCGCGATCGCTTCGCTGGCCAAGATTTATGACCCATGTGTCAAAATACGATCCTCGGAGTTCCCATTCCGCTTCTCTCTCTGGACCATCCATTGATCAGAGATCAGAGAGCCTCTTGTTAAATTTCGCACTTAACCAGGCGTCAAGTGGCAGGCAGCAGGCAGCAGTAGTTCCATCTATAATTCTGGACACTCACTTTCCTTCCTGGTAGCTCGTTAATGAGGCGACACCGAGTGCTACCAGTCTATAGGATCCAGTATCCAATATCTGTACTGACTGGCTATCCAATTGAGCTGAGTTGTCCAAGCGATTCGAGCGAAGTGACCAAAGTGTTTGGATACCAGGAAGGTTGGCAGGAAGGATCCTTTTGGCTGCTGCCAAAACATTTAATGCTTAAACTAACAAGGAAACGAGTCAATTGAGGAAAACAACACATCATAATGGTTAAAAAATAGGAAGCCCTCAAATGAAATTGTTTCCAAGTATTAAATGCAACACAGTTCTACAAGTTCTACTCCAAATGCCATAGATGGCATATCATATCGATCTGCGATGTTTTGCGAAGATTGAAAATAATTCATATTTACAAATATCATCTTCTGAAAGTTTCATAGCTCCCAATGATCTTCTACTTGTTGCAACCCCATCTGGTTTTTAGGTTTTCAGAAAGAACAATCTAATCTCACCAATATCGAGTTCTCCCAGTGGAAACCCCGATTTCCTCATAACCAAACATCTCATTTGGCCTGTCAGCTCCACATGCATTCCAGTGATTAGCTAACAGCATGATATGATACCCGCCGTGGATCACTAGAAATCTGCTATCTACCGGTGCTTCACCCTCGCAATCTTGTTTTTTTACCACTCCGGATTTATTTCATTTTACTTTTGGTGCATTTTTGTGTCGATCACTACGCTACATTTAGCACTGTGTGAATTGACGGTAGTTAAATGACTTTACAGCGTTTGGGATCTCTAGATTTCGGGACTTTGACTCGATTGTTGACATGATTTCCCATCATGAAACTGAAGAAACTGAAAAAAAACTAACCGCAGAATCAACAATGGCGCATATGAGAGACAATGCTGCACACACGTGTCCGATTCGATTTTTCCATTTCTCTGCTTTTTTTCTCCGGGTCCAATAAACTATCAGAGGCAATCAATGTCAGCGCGTTTCAAGAGCAAAAGCAAAAGCCAGAATCAAAACTCTAGAGTTTAGAGTCTAGACAAAGCGATGCGCTATCGAAGAGGATCCTCCATTGAAAAGACTTCACTGGAAGAATATCCTGCGGCCCATTGTCCTCGAATGAAAAGTGATTTCTTCTTTTATTCGGCTGCTGATTTCACGACATCATCGCCGAAAGAAATGAAAAGGAGAAGTGCGCGTTTTACTTTACCAGAATACAAGCAACACAACAAAAATGGTTCATTGATGCGTGAATCTTTGGATCTCCTTGGAGGATCCATCAAAAGGTCAAGATGCGGGAGTTTCGAGATTCGATATTCGGATTCAGATTCGGCATTCTCCATACTCCATTACACGCAAATCCCAGCAGCTTTATGGCTTTCCTCCTGGCAGGACATTAGCATTGGGCATTCGAAAACAAGCGTGTCCGATGCGAAGGTGTCGCTAGGAATTGCCCACCACTGGGCGTGGAAAATCCTCTACCTGTTTTTGGGAAACTTTCGGGGTTTTCACTCCTGCCTCGCGTGGAAATTTGCGAAACGAACAAGTGAAAATGGCGTGAAAAACCGTAGACGATCGAACACGTGTTTGTTGTTTCGTCGTCCAAAAGGGCGCGACAAATGTCACGGACTAACGATCTCCGGCAGCGAAAACACAGCCAGATATCAGGGGATATTACTTATACTGTAGGATTGGGAAAGTGGGAGAGATTTTAGAAGGAAGACCGGTGGGAGGAAAATACCGTACACAAACCATTCTCGAGTTAAGTCGGATTTACGGACTTGGACTTAATGGACATAAACATCAATGATGAATTGAGCCGAGGTCGAAGTATCGACATAAATACAGGTACATTTCCCTGAAAAAGGGTACAACTTATGTGATACATAAAGCAAAATAATGTTTTAATCAGGAATATATTTACATGTATTTTGCATTATATACTATACATTATATATTAAATGTTGCCATAATCTTTTATCTTGACCCTTGGAACCCTGGGAACCAATCGAGAAAAAAAAGAACCGACTAAGTCCAAGATTTACTAAAAGAAAAAACCATCAAATCGGCTCGGGAAAATCAGATCAGTGCCTAAAAATCAATGCAGACACAAAGGCAGCGAAACCACAAAGACACAAAAAATAACCCGAGCGCGGGGTCAAAATCGAGGTTGAGGTTAAAAATTGAGGTTGCGGATGGCTGGTGTCATTTCTATATCTTCAAAGCAAAGTCACCGACCCAAAACGGAGAAGAAGTTGGAAAAATGTCAACCACAAGACTGCGGCGGGCGATCGATGACGATCTACAATCGAGATTCCCTTTAGTTTTCATTCAGAGCACACACAGGATAATGATCGAGATGATGACGTTGGCCATTCTCCTTCGACCCCACCGACCTTTGATCTGCCCCGATTTTCGTCTATTTTTTGCCCGCCGCTTGCTTTGTTTTTGCGACTGCCTCCTACGATGCGATAATCGATTTATCAAAAACAGCAAAGCAAAAACCATAGATCTATGCGCAATGCGCTTTGCCAAAAGTATTGTGAAAACTCCAAAAGCAAACCGCCGCCCAGGACAGCAAATTTGTAATGCACATTGAGGTGCATTAAGACGTGAAATTGTCACCATTGTTTTGGCCATTGTCACCGTTGCAATGGCCCACAGTCGAAAATTCAACATACAACAGCGATGGCAAAGAGAGCATCTCGGACCAAGTTCCACTCGGAACTCGAAGGATAATAAAACCTACGAATCCATTCCACAGAGCAAAAAGTGTTTAGAAAAGAGGAAAAAAAATATTATTTAAGAAATGAAATAATAAAATAGTCTCAAGATAGTAACGCTACATCAAAAATATCAAAATGTATATTAGATTTCTTTCAAGATTCCAATTCAATATAACATTAAAATACAAATTTGTTTCTTACACTTAAATCGCAGCATAAATCCATCTTATGACCAAATATTGTCCCTTAAATTTAATCTCTAAAGATTATAAAATGAAAGACTGATTTTTAAGGGGGTACGAACCACAGCCCAAACCAAAAGAGCAAGAGCAGCCAATTTTTTACACAGTAAACTAGTTACTTATAATTTTCTCTCAGTGTACCGATCGAAGCAGTCGGCGGTCTTCGAAGCAGCGATGATGACAGCATCGAAAGCCATGTGAATAGAAGATTCTGAGACCAGACCGATATTCCGATTCCTTTCAGCATTTTCCGCTCTCAATTCTGCCGGCATTTATGCAACCGAATTTTCATGGACCGCATGCCACACCCACCGGGGAAAAATGTGAAAGGAACCGAAAAGGAAAAAGGGCCCACAAAAAAGGGAAAAAGACTCGGAAAAACTGGGCGTCTACGTTTTAACACCCCAAAAAGAGCAATTCCCTCAGTAGAATGCACGTGGACAGGGCTGAAAGGAAATATATATGAATGCAAAGATATATTCACGCAAAGATCCAAGCCCACAAAAATCGAAATAGTTGCAAAAATAGCTATTGAAAGAAAATTTTTAGATGGTAAATAAAATTTCCAACATTTTATTTAGATATCTGCCCGTAGAAAACAAGGTAGTAATCACCTTGAGATACGAAACTTCGCAGTCCCAAAATACAGATACTTGCCCAAAAAGAGACACGTGTTTTCCCGATAATGCGGGACTATCTAATCGAAACTATGCTGGTGACAAAAAAAAAAGAAGGAATCCCCCAGAGGTAATCGCAATTTTCCATCGCTGGCTAGTTTGTTTTTCCTGTTAATTTTGTTAATTTGGCCCAGCAAAATGATATCTCGCAGATACCGTATCTTGTAGCTGCAATTACGGCTAACAGCAGGCGATCGACGACCCATTGCACAGCAGGTCGGTCCCTTACCTTACTTTTTACTCCCCCCTTACATAGGACATACATATAATTTCGCTATACCTGTTCTCATTTCAAATCAAGTGATGCGCACACGCTTCAACATTTAGCGGCGCTTTGCATAGGATATCGAGTTGAAACCAAGGGATAGGAGGTAGTATTTTAGGTAGTACCTATCCTTGATCCTGGTTATTAATGGTGCACCCGCAGCAGCCGCCGGATCTGAAAGTCGCTCGGGGGATCAAAGCGTTTCTATTAAGCGGCCAAGGCGTGAACAATTATGCCCTAAACATTTGGGTCAAACACTGGCCACACCCAATATCCCGAATGCTTCCGCCAATTTAGAGCATTCAATTCAGAGCATCGCAGCAGGTTGTCGTTTTTTAATTGAGGATAGCCATCGCAAGTTCGTGGAAGTAGAACAAGTGCCCAAGCGGTTTTTCATTGAGAATCACCGACTCTACTAGCCCATCCCACTCCATTTGATTCTATTCGCTCCGCTCTGCGGATCCGATCCATTTCGATCCATTTTCAAGGGGGCGTGAATCGAAGGAAGCCAGCGAGACGGCGCTAAGAGCAAACACTTTGCATAAACCCCGAACCAGAACCGATCGCAAATGGTAAAGCTAACAAAGCATGGCGAATCATTTATACGCTTGCCGATCTTACCGACCGCAAACAAGAGTGTGGGAAGAACTGGGGGTTCGGATGGGGGGAATATTGGGAAGTGATCAATGAAAGATGATTACGCATTCGATAGGGATCTCATAAATGATCGTAGGAAAACCCATAGAATAACTAAAGAACTTTCATATACTAAATAATTAGAGGGAGAATTTAGGAAAATATTATAAATATACCCCTTTTAAGTTTAATAAAAAATCGTAGACCTTGAGAAAAACTGAATACTTATTCAAATACTCCACAACATAGCTCACATGTCCAACTAAAAAACCAAAACTATTTCAGTGAACACAGAACTCCAACACTCAGTCAACGCAAAGGTTAAATCCAGTAGTTCCCCTGCCCGAAAAGCGAACAACTTGTTAACTGATTGACGGCCCACTGAAAGTATCTACGAAGTTGTGAAAGAGTTTCGATTCGAGCCGTGCATATCGTGACGTCTAATTGACAGGCAACACGCGTTCGTCCATCGCCTGTCATCGCCTTCGAGAGCAAACAAATTTAGATATCCCAATAGAGTTCCACCAGGCAGACACCATACCATTTTACCATTACCATGCGACATGAACACGGGACAAGAAACATGCGCAGATGCTTGGGAAAGGAGAACTCAGAGATCTCAGTCAAGTGGTTCGTTCGCTCTGGGGTTTACTGTGTGTGTGGAAAGTCCTAGAAGAGCTCTTGATCTCGGATCTCTTGAGTTGAAAGAGTTGTCAATAAAGATTGAGAGGCTATGGTTAAGTTAAACACAACTTTGGTGTACCAATTTTAAGTTAAAGAATTTCTTACAATGTAGAATTGCAGTTATAATATTAGGAAAATAAAAAAGCCATTATAAACGGAAAAAAATCTGTGTAAAATAGTTTTAGGCGGTAGTTCCTAAAAAATCTATTAATAAGATATCCTACTTAGAGAAGGGATCTTTGGATTATTACACTTGCCACCCCACGTCTTTTTTCGCCACGCTTGAAATTACAAGCCAAGCGGAAGGAAGTGCCAACAAAAATAATTATCAGAACATAATTTTCTCTAACCAACAAAGGGAGAAAAATGAAATGCCACAGAAATGGTGTTAAAATGCCGAGGAAAACCACAAAAATTATCGCGATAGCGGGGGTGAAAAAAGGACCTTAAAATACAGGATATGCGCATGCAGCAAATTGAGTTGTTTCCTGCGACTTAAATTGCACACTCACGATCCTGCGGCGTGGCAAATATGATTATTGATAAGCAGCGGCAGGCAACCCCCGAATTTTGTTGTGTCAAATTCTACGAGTCTCGCATTACCGCCGCGCCGGTCGAAAATCTAAAATTTCGGAAAATACAATTTTCGAGGCGAGCCAGCGTAATCAGAGATTTCCAACACCTTTCTCTCCACTTCCAAACTAATTAATTTTGATCCCGCAGGCGACATGCGCATCGAATGCGCTTAACAGCTTTCTCCTCTCTACGAGAAGACTCTCTTCACGCCCAATTCTCCGGCTCTGGACTGGACATGCCCCGCCTGACGTAATGGGTTTAGACCCTACGATCAGCACGTATACTACTTACACTCCAGCAGTGAGTTGTCAAAAAAGAAATGGCCAATTTTTGGTATCGGGCCAATAATAATTTCCAGGGGAATGATGCGCAATTATAGGATAATCCCAGGCAATGAGTTTTTGTGCAGAAATAATCTAGACATCATCTTGCGTTAATCAGCCGTTGGGATCTTTTGCCTATGATTCTTGGAGAGAATCTCCATTAGGAGTAGTGCAATATTTATGCTAATGAACAAAATATGAAGAGATAGGAGAAAAAATACCTCATTTAGGCATTATTATATGGTATTTAAATGGATAATATTATAATAAGTACAAAAAATCTATACCTTTTTATATATTCAACGATATGTATAAGATGGTATACGAAAAATCCCTAATAATTTTTCAATATAAAACCTACAGACTTCTCTGAAACATCGTTAGTTTGGAAAATTCCAGAAATCACACATTACTTTTCTCACTCCCCGAATGAATTTACGGTTGCCGGAGTGAATATTTTCGCACCGCACACGGCGTTTGCCACCGCAATCACGCCTCAATTGTAAGTAGTCACCGTCCCCGGGGACGAAAGGCTATATATTTTCTATATAGCTGGAGATAGACAGACAATTTGCGGCGGCAGATGCGCCGCGCAGGGACCATAAATGTGCCACTGGCAAAATGCATCTTTATCTCGAATCGCTCGGACAATGAGAACTCAATAACAATTGACGAACGCCCACCGAAATCGAGGTAAATTGAATTGAAAGGCTATCGAATTGAGTTGCATTGAATTGAGAATGGACAAGAAATACGATTTTCTTTGCGTGGAAAAGCCCAACGACAGGGGCCAATATAATAGAGACACAACACGAACTGTGGAAACTGTCAAACAAATAAGATGTCACGCATCTAGAAAAAAAACGCGACCAGCAGAGAAAAACAACGAGAGATTTGGGATACATTTGCAGTTAGATGAGACCACCAGTGCGGAGGAGTGAGTTCCCTTTTTTTTGCCCTTTGTCTCTGTGCCCAGATATACATATATAGGCACCTCTCTATATAGATATACGTTTTTGGTTTGGCAATGCGGTCAAAACATTGTCCACGAGAACAATGCCATTTGGGACCGCCCAACACGACAGGATTTTACTCGGTCGGTCCTCAAATACCTCGAAAATGAAAGTACCTTGAAATGAGCAAGGAATATACGAGGTTCTCAACTGCCATTAGCATGCTGGGATATGCCGGGATATCCCAGGATATGCAGGGATGAGCCCCGCAGGACACAAAGCTAAACAGTTTCTAATTGAGGACTTGCCTTGGTGACCCGCTTGTTTGTTGGCCAAATATTTATACACAATTAGCGAAACTGGCACGAGTTTGGGCCAGCTGCACAGCCTTGATTTTGCAGTCCAAACACCTGGTACATGGAACCTGGAACCCTGAGAGATCGCCTCTCTCCACTTGGGACTTGTCAAGGTCTCTCGTCCTACCAGCATCTCCAAGTCATCATCGCAAAAAAAAGAAAGAAATATACACGAGCCAGACGACGACGCATGCCAGGCAAATTTTATGCTGGTATCTATTTGTATCTGAACATTTTTGAGTTCCCGGTAATGTCAATTGATATCTGTACTCCTCTTCCTGTTTGAGAAATCCTATCGAAGGCATTTCTACTAGGAATCGGAACTGCAAATGCCCTCAACTCTTCCGTTTTTCCATCGAAATATTTTGACATTTTCTGTGGTTTTCACAATCCTTTCTCTTGTCCACAGTTTTCGAGGGAAAACACTGGTCCAACTACTGTTTATCCAGTGGGCTGCGACCACTTAAGTGGCTTAACCCATTGTCTTTCGACCACAACAACACCACACAGCTCAAAGGGATTCGATTCCCCACTGGAAATTCCGAAAATACAAATATCCCAAGCTCAACTGTCGCCGAGCCAATAAAAATTGCAACTAATTTTTCTGCCCCCTTTGGCAGCTTCCGCGCATGCGCAGACGACAAAAATGAAAATAAGAAGCATATGAGAAGAATAAAGTCGCTAAGCTCGTTAGTTGTTGCTCCAACCGGCGATTTGCGATTTTATTTTGATTTGTGTCGGCATATTTTGCATACATCAGCTTATGGCGGAATGAGTCCAGTAAAGTTACCGAATGCGAGGGAAGTTTGGCAAGTTCTCAACCGTATAAAAAAAGTGAATTTTAATTCTTAAACTAACTTAGGACTCACCGAAATATTTCGTTTACTTGGCATAAATCTTTCCTTTATTTGGCATAAATCTTTCCTTTATTTGACATAAATCTTTCTTCTATTTAGCATAAATCTTTATTTAAATACTTTTCTTGATTACTGAAAGGAAAACCATATAAATAATAAGTATATTAAATTTAATACAATTTTTAGATAAAATATGGAGTAAAAAATAAGATATACCATGAGAATGAGTCCAGTAAAGTTACCGAATGCGACCAAGTTCTTAAACTAACTTAGGACTCACCGAAATATTTCATTTAATTGGCATTAATCTTTATTTACATATTTTTCTTGATTACTGTAAGGAAAACCATATAAAAAATAAGTATATTAAATTTAATATAATTTTTAGATAAAATATGAAGTAAAAAATAAGATATACCACGAAAATGAGTCCAGTAAACTTACCGAATGCGAGGGAAGTTCGGCATGTTCTCAACCATATAAAAAAAGTTCATTTTAATTCTTAAACTAACTTAGGACTCACCGAAATATTTCTTTTATTTGGTATAAATCTTTGTTTACATACTTTTCTTGATTACTGAAAGGAAATAATAAATATTTAAAATTAAATATAATTGATAAATAAAATATGGAATATAAATTAAGATATATGTTGAGTAATATTAATAAGCATTTCTAATATATTTTTTTCCTCTTTTTCCAAAAAAAACCGCCTTAACGAAGATCAAAGACATTCCTGCACAACTTTCCATTCCATTTATGAATTGGCCAAGCCAGCCAATTATCCTATGGCCGGGATTACCTGCCCTTGACATCAAGAGAGCGGGACCTTTCGATTAAACCTCGCGCTGAACCCAACATGAGGACCAATCAACACCGCACCAAAGGTGGCACTCGAAAATTATTTCACAATCAATTTGGTTCGGCGGCATTTTGCCATCTAATTATTATCGAAACGCGGAACGATCTAAGGCCGCCGCCGCCGACTAACTAAGGAGAGAAAATTAAAGAAAGGAATGTGGAAATGCAGATCGGGAGATGCTCTAATTAAAATTGAAATGAAGTGCCCAAGATGCAGGGCAGCGAAGAAGGACCTTCTTTCACACACAGGTAAGGTAAACCCGGGGATATTCAGGGTTATATTCTAGGGCAATAAATTGTGTGACCGGGGTCTTTAGGGGTGGTCCTTCATTGGCACGTTCGTTTGGTTGAGGCTTAGGAGTTACAAAAAAAAAGAGAAACCAAGAACCAAAAAACGCTACGATATTACAATAAAAAACGCATTTCTCCTGTGAAGCAATCTTCTTGGGCATTCTCTCGTTTTGTTTTGGATGCCAAAACTAAAAAAATGCATCTCACATTCAAGGAATAATCCCGCGCTGGCGCAGCCCACACACGTCTCTGGAGAATAGGGGTTAAGGATTAGCATGACCGTGGTGCAGTTACTCGTATTATGATCCCAGCATTATTATTATTATGGGCCAAGGCGAATGGCTAAGGCCCCGTAGAACAATTGGAGAACAATCAACGAATGCGCCACTTTGGCCATTGAAATGCAATTGCGCGTACTAATCGATTCGCAGGCGAATCGGGGCTATCTCAGAACCCATAACCCAGAACCCATATCATCCCAGTTCCAGATTCAGATCCCATAGTCGTAAGGAGAAACTAATTTCATGCCCGGAGAGAGATCGGTCCTCAGACATATAAACAACGCGCGCCCTGTTATTGTTATTACAGCTGCGATTAATTAAGCAAACAAATCGAGACCGGCTATATAGCCGTATATATACGGTAGCTGTAAAAACAAATAACCCAGGGCAACACGATTGCAGCAGATCGATGCAGTTCGATCTCCGCCATATACCCGCTCGCTCGCATTCGTGCGTTTTGGCCTAATTAATTGCCAATCATAAAGGCAGTGCAATGCGCTCGTAAAGCGAATCAGTTTTAAATGCCCCAAGTCCCCAAAGTCCCCATCTCCATCGCCGCCATCGTCTCCATTTCCATTTGCACAGTTCCAATTATTCAAGTTTGCGCCTCGAAGGGAAGGTCGCGCCGCTTTTATGCGAAATGTGTGTGTTTGGCAATTAATTAAATTAAGTTTTCAGCGAAAAGGCCAAAGGCGTGAAGCAACAAGCGTAGGTATTGCAAATGAAAGTTCGACGAATGGAAAATACTCTGAATTACAAAGATTTAGTATTTTACATTTACAGCTGTAGATATAGAATAGATGTTTGTAAGGTTTCAGGTTTTTAAAATATATTTCAATGGGATTCAAAACCATCATGGTACTACGAGCAAATTTTCTTTGAATACATAGATTTCAAAATATATAAAGACAAATTTTCATTTTACCTTTAAATAATGTAATTTCAACTATCAATTTTACATTATTATATGGTAAAATAAAATTGGTATTTGGAATTTCCTAATCTATGTATAGATACTTTCTAAAATCGGAAATAAAGAGGTATAAGCAATATATCTGTGATTATATACATTATAACAGATATTACCAATCATTTTAGGTGCAATCCAAAAGACGAATTCATTTTAATATTTTAATTACATCCTATTTTCCTCTCTACGCCTCAAGTGATATGCTTGAAATCCCCACTGAAGGCCTAAGTAACCCCCTTTAACCAAAGAGCATCGCATCATCACAGGAAGTGTTTTTGCGAGGCCTCTTCGCACACTCTCTCTCTTTCGCTCTCTATCGGCTCGTCAACGTTAACAACAAACAGCGATAACATTTTAATTGCGCTGATCTGTTGATCTGCTGATCGCTTGATCTTCTGGCCAGTTTGTTAATGTCTTTTGGCAGCAGCCGCAGCAGCAGCAGCAGGAGCAACGGAATCGAATCCAATCGAATCGAATCGAATCGCATCGCATCGAGTATCAACTTGGGATCGTGTTAAGAGGCTCTAATAAAGTTGCTCGTTCGCTGCCCCTGTCTCCTTATCGCAAATGTTACAGACTCTCTCTCAAACTCATCGATCTGTTGCAATTATTTATCGCTTGGTATATCTTACATCATCTTATGGCCGTTCGCATATATTGATAATGAAATCAGCCAGCAACACCAGCTTGGCACTTGGCTAATCTTAAAGTTTGCCTCTTTATGGCTGCTTCCCTCCCAATTTCCTTCATCTTTTCCTTTGTAAGTGAGCGGCGCGGCAACATGAGAAATCGATTTAAGCCGCCTCTTCTAGAGCGGGACATTCATTCATATCTCTGACGTCTACATGCAAGTTTATCAGCCGGCAATGAGCTTGGGGATAAGTCAAGCAGATAGGAGATCCCGGTACCGATTGTGCTGGTACTGGATGTGCAACTATCGCATCCAGAGTGTCCATCAGATAGGGGACAAGTTCAAAGATTGCAGGGAAACAAATGTGGGACACAAGAAGCTCGATTGGAGCAAAGATCGTGAGATTCAGATTAATAACTTGTGTGTATATCGTAGGAGTATAAATTGCTATAAAATTTGATCCATAAAATCCAAAACAAAAAACCCATCGGAAGATCATATCCAAGATCAAACAGATAGCCAGGAATAAGCAGTTAATGCGAAAAGCTTCCCCGGTAATCCTTGGTACCAAGATCCTAAGATCTTCTGATTTCAGACAAAATCTCGATTTGCAAACCATTTGCGTTATCGCGATCGGACGAATACGAAAGACATTATACCTGAGAGACTCGAAGGCAAAACTCCCTGGAGAATAGCACGTGCAAATCGCAATTCGCAACTCCCCAGAGCACTATGATCCCCGGTGATGATCTATGATCTATGGTGATCTACGATCTCCACACATGCAACACACAGCACAACACACGAGTTTTGCATAAACATTAGGGCACATTAGTCGCCAGTGGCAGTGGCACTTCATTAAAACATATTTTGGCTACCTGGCAAGCTGTGGCTCAAACAAAAGATCCCGACATGATCGATGGTACCGCTGAGATATAGCGAAAGCAGAGGACTATGACTCAATCATTGGGCAACGATCTTGGACAACCGGACATCCCATAGTTCTTTTTGCAAACACATGCGTGTGCTAATTACCAGTCAGTTACAGTCCCAGATGATCGGTGAGCGGTGATCAGTGATCAGTGATCAGCGATCGCCAATGCAAATGTATAATGTATGCAGGCCTGAGGAGATGGAAGAAGATGGTATATGGTATATGAAAGATCGAAGGCCAGCCATTCAGCTGTATTAACGGTAACCAGGGGTCCCAATCGAAATCGCCATATCAATCTCATATGCATATTTTGCGGCAGAGTAGAAGAAAACTGCAATCAAAAATCAATTCATAACCATTTGCAAGGTGCAGACAGCAGGCGAAAGATCGAAAGGGAACCCGCAGGGAGACTGACTCAAAGTCGAAACGGGGGGCTCAATCAAATTTGTTATAAAACTGTGAAAGTCTGCGACAGCGATCGGAAACAGGACTCAAAGTCAAAGGCGCAGATATATAGCGATTTGCATGCGATCGAGGCAACATTATGCAAAAAATCCGTTGCCGCCGCGCTCATTGCTTTGCATACGCAAACCCAAACCCACAAAAAAAAAAGAAAACAAAGCGGCAAACCGAACCCCAATTCTGCAATTCTGCCCTGCACTTTTGCAATTCCCAGTCCAGTTCAATTCCAATTCCGAGTCCGAGTCCGATACCGAAACTGAATCAGAGGAGCTCAGGAGCCTCGTATCAATATCAATGGCTGGCGATCTTCCTCTGGCTTACCCGATCGACGACTCACGCACTGATCGACAGCGAGACACAATTCAATCATTTCGCTTTGGACTTGCAGTTGGACTTGGACTCCCTATGGCCAACTGGCAACGTGGGACGACCGACGAGGTCGCTTGATCTTTAGCGCTAGATTAAACGATCAGCGGAGACAGCCACCGAAAGACGTAGTCGTCGTCCTACGAGTTCGGCAGACTACACAGGGAAAAACAATTGTGTATAACACAAGAACACATTTTTTAAACAAGTGTTTTCCCTTCATTATTGATTACAGCTATCAAGTTTCTGTATTGAGTTATATTTTAATCAGTGAAAAATACTTTTTGTTGCATACTTTTTGAAAACCACATTTCCTTTCAGTTTTCATACGAGTGGGGGGTATTTATCCGCATCAAGATTTCATAAAAAAAAATCCAAAATAATTCTTAATACCCAAAATAAATTAATAGAAATAAAAATGATTATCGATTGTAAATATCCATTTCATAGTTAGCTGCTTTTAATTTTTTTTTATCCATGTAGAACAGTGTACATGTTTTGAACAGGACCGGATTGTACTTGTTTTTTGCTCCTGCAGCAGCTTCTTCTTGCCCCTTATGTGTAGGCTGATCTGGGCTGAATCGATCGATGGATGGATGGATGGATGGATCGTGGGCCCAGCAAATTATTTCACTTGCGCCAACCACTCGAACGGTCTGCTGGTGGTCCCAATGTACAACTTGATTTCTGTTTCCTCTGCTGCACTGGCAGTTTGATTTGTTTAAATTTAATTATGCATCGATTGTCGATCGCTGAACGCTGATCGCTGCGTAGGTAGATCCGTTGCCGTTTCCCCCGAAAAAAAATCCATAAAAAACGACCGAAAATCGTAAGGGAAAGGACAGTAAGGAACAGGACACAGGTGAAATTATGATGGTTGCCAATGCACCATCTCCATGGTTCTTTCTTCGATCTTGATCAGGCTTCTTTGATTTGATTATCATCGTCGACGTGCTGATCGTCAAACCGCCAAATGATGATCGATGCCAATGTCTCCTCTTGGCTTCTTTATCCTTTCTTTTTTTTTTCTCTCCATTTCCCATTTCTGGGCACAGAGCCCCATTTACATTTTGTACTCTCATTTCTTTGTGCAACGTATGAAGCGATCAATCAAAAATGCAAACAGCCAAACGATCGATCGATCGCCAGGCGGTAGCTGTGGCAATTCAAAAAAGTTCCTGTGACAGAAGACAAAATAGTTTATGAGCGTTTGATGTGGGCACTGTGATAAACTACGGCCTCATTTCTTTGTATGCATACAGGATATATGCACGAGCCCCAAGCCGATCCGATCCGATCTGATCTGATTCGATTCGTGATTCGTGATCATAACGATGTCATCGCATGATGTACAGTTTGTTAGAATTTGAATTGTGCGGGGCGCATCGTAAATTGTCGCTGAGGATCACTGAGCTGAGAGGATCCGATCCACTGGTCGAGAATGATCACCTGAAATTTAACATATAGGCTAGGTACTCGGGTTCAACCGATCGATCGATCGCCAATCGATTGGGTGACACAATTCTCGAGCATTTATTTGTCATTTCCGCCCAGCTAAAGTCCAATGCAATGTAAACCACTTGGTTATGCAAATATAGATCGGCTAGATAGGGATATCTTTGGAAAATTAAAAAAAATTCCTATATGGATATGGAGACAGAGATAATCACACCCACACCGTTGGGCTATCGGCTGTTGCTCAAATTCAAACTCAAACTGAAACTGAAATTGAAATTCACTTGAACAAGACAAGAAGATAGTGTGTTTGAGGAAGATTTGGCACGCGGTTTGGTTTACGTTCACGTTTTATGATACCATTTTCGAGTCGCGGCTGTGGAGTAGGAGTACTTTTTTAATGGAGGTCCACTGATATCGCCGTGACCCGGGGTTTCTTCGGCGGAATTGTTTGCACATCGCCGATAATATGCCGTCTCTTTTATTATGTAAATAAATTTATATACTTATATATCAAGAACGGGAATGGAAATGGGAATGGGAATCGGTTAAGTGACTGCGTGGGTGTTATGAACTTGCATAACTGTGTCGACTGGTGTGTCAACACAAGGAGACGAGTCAACATTTGCCGAGTGTGTCAAACGCGCGTCGATCAATATCCATACGATCCATCCATATGCGATGAAGAAGAAACGGCAAATTTAAATCAATAATTCCACATGCCCGTCGCACGCGATAAGCCAAACAACACACAACTTTAGCTCACTTCACTTTGCAGCCACGGCACACTTCTTCTTCCCCTTACTTTTTCGGACAGGACAGCAAACCCAGCCGAGATTCTAGACTCCTCGACACGTCATTATCATTAGGACCCGGCCATATATCACACAGGGGCTCTACTCTCTCCGCTCCGTATCTTGATATATGACTCGCCCGCACCTAAATTATGATGGCATCCCAAATCCAAATCTCCATAGTGCAAATAGCCGCCAGCTCCTTGGGGCTACAGACAATTGCACCGGACTCCGGAGTCTCCAGGTGAGACAGATTGTTGCTGGCCCCCGGGGCATCGGGCAGCTCAGAGCTCAAGACTTCCGAGAAGGTGAAGGTGAAGGTGTGCGGAGTCCAACGCTTCCAGTCTTCCAATCTCCCGCCAATTGAGTGATCCTCGATTTGGAATCCTCCAGCCTCGATCCTCGATTATATATCGCCATCTAATGCAGCTGGCAAACGTAATTGAAATGATGATCCATACCGTTTCTTTTTCGGGGCTACAGTGGTGTGTTCCTATAGTTAAATACTCGGGTAAAATACAAATAATAATATAAAAATAATCTAAAATGATCCTGTAGCTCAAATCACAATTCCAGTAAAATGTATCAACCCATCCATTTCCCTGATCATTATTGACAAGATCTCAGTCTGAATCTCTGCCTTATCCTCCCGCGGAAATCAATGAAATTTAATGTCCTCGCTGAGACCGACGACGATACCGAAACTGACCTCTCGGCTTGTGGATTTTAATGAGCGCCGGCTTGACGCCTTCACGCCCACCGTGCCGCCTCTTTTCACATGGCTATAGCGTATAGTATAAAGCAAACGGCACACAGCATGTAGTCGCCTGGAGCTAGTTGGAGTACATCATCCAGATCAAGGCATTGTGGCTCTGTTTCGGCTCCGAAAGATCCGTCTATCATCATCAACGCAGGATGATCGGTGGTGCAAGTGGTGGTGGTGGTGGTGGTGGTGCGGCGGCTAAAACAACAGCGGCGACATCAACCGAGAAGCCAAGCCAGTGAGCCACTGAACCACCGAACAGCAGTCAAAACTCTGTCAGACAGTTTGTAAACAGTTTTCAAACCGCATCGCGATAAAGTCGAAGCCCCTCATCCGCCCTTCCTCCTCCCTCTTGACGGGTTGAACTTGCTTTAAGCCTAAGACGCGTCGACTTAGATGATGATGATGATGATGGCTCAGAGGCTGTCTGGTCCATTTCAAAAACTGTGTCCGACATTTGCACCATTATAACTTTATCGCTTTTGGACAGATTGTTGGCATGACGGGGTCCAGAGGTCCAGTGGTCCAATGATCCAATGGATCCACAGTTTCACAGGATGGGTTGAGATGCTGGCTAGCTGGCTGGCTGGCTGGCTGGATGGCTGGGCCGTCATCGTGTCCGATCTGCAGTCAGAGTGAGTGATGTACCTGCTGCCAGAATGTTGATGATCATGAAGGCTTAATAGCATTAGGCTGAGCTCGCTCTGCTCTGCTTCAGCTTCTGGGGGGATGTCAATAAAAATTACCCACTGTGCCGGCCGGCCAAAGAAGCCATAGCCTTTTATCTGTTGCTGCTGAGGCTCCTGTTGCTGCTGCTGCTGCTGCTGCTGCGACTATCGATCTACAATTTCCAATCTTCAAAGCTACTTGTAATTGCTCTGATGCTGTGCGGATTATTAACTCCGGATCGGGATGATGGCTGTTAATGTGGGCTTTGCATTTGGCCACTGCGCAGTGCGCACACACTGCGCGGCAGCTTTTTAAAAAGCCATTTCAACTTACAAGCTTGTTAAGCTTGCCCCAAATCCTGCTGCCGCTTCATTTCACCATTGGGGGCATGCCGTTTAATGCAATTTCACGTCGCTTTTTATCGCCGCCTAAGTAGCCACTAAACGGCAGCTCTTTAATCTCAACGACTTGGCGCGTATACCCCGAAAAACCAAAAACAACAACAAAAAATCAGAGAAGAAAGAAAAAATAAACCAAGTACTTGGCTGGTTGCACAGTGAGAAAATATAAATATTTGCACATCAAATAGATTTATATAGTTTTGTAAATGGGATTAATATATATCTTATATTGCTCACAATACAAGAAAGTGGAACCATTGCATTGAAATTACCAAAATGTAGCTTTAGATATTTTATGCAGATAACAAAATATTTAAAAAATCATAATTGAATAGGTTATATATAATACCATTTAAATTATTTCTAAAATTTTAATAATTTTGTTATCTGATCCAAAATATTAAGACTAATTATTTGGGTAATACGACCTATTTCTTTCTGTGTGTTCAAAGAAATGAAAATGAACTTTCTTTGGGGTTTGGAGTTTTGGGGTTTGGGCTTCCAGCCTCGCCCACCTTGTTAAGCGCTAAGGACTCGCTGGGAAACTGAAACAGAAACCGAAACTGGTATAAGGGGCCCTTTTAACGAGGCGCACACTTGCCGGAGATCTTGTGGATTGGCATTTATTTTTAGTTAACGCTAAATTGAACCGTGGCCAATGGCTCCTTCGTTCGCTTGGTGCGTTCGCTTGCTTGGTAATTGCGGATTAAATGCATCGCGGGGCCTCATCATCAGATCGCGTACGCTGGGGGAATCTGATTAAGAATATTTCAATTAGCTCGCTCATAATGCTGGGTGCCACCTTCATATCCATCACCAGTTTTATTCCAGAGTTATATTCCTCCTGCTCCTGCAGCGAATTGCTGGCAAACTTTCCCATCATTCAAGTGGAAAGAAAGTTTCTGGGCAACTGCCCAGTAGGTACTTTGTAGCATTCATCGTTTGGAGCACAGGAGCATCATCGATTTCTTTACGGTTTTTTGGCTTTTGCATTTTTGATTGATTCGATCGCGCGGGGAGGCTCTTTAGGATGCATTTTGGCATGCTAATTAAGTCACTTGACCGAAGGGGATGATGCCCAGTTGCGGATTCCAGTTAACGAGGTCCGATTAAGTGGGCGTGTGGCACGGATCCCCATCGCAAAGGGCTTTGGATGGATGTACATAGCTGGATAAACGATTGCAATTGATTAACTTTCCATTTAATCTACATCCTGTTTGGGGCAGCATCTGAAGGACATGCTACTGTTGATGATGATTGCCATTGCCCCAGAGGTTGCATTGTTGTTATGTATGAATATCTCTGTGTATCTGTCCCCGCTGATGAGACAAAATTATGCCATAAATGCCAAGGTAAAGTTGGTCGAAATTTAGCTCAACTAAATCGTTGCTTCGAATAAGCTCATCTCGTAATATCCTTACATTGAGAAAAAGTTGGGTACCAAAACTGGGATCTTTAATATGTTAGAAAAATCTAAAGTGTTACATTAAAATATATTAAGAGGTAATTATTTATTTATTTCAAATCTCTAAATTTCGAATAAATATTAAGTGTTTTAATATCTTATGGACTTCATCTATAATTATATTACTATGATATCCATTTTATTTGAGGGAGTCTATTATATGGATATTTAATACCTATCCACTTCTAGTTTCTTCCTGTGCAGCTTTGCACTATATCATAATCCAGCGGAGGCAATCAAGCCATCAAAATATCGCTGCAACCGAAAACACTTTCATTAAACTAAATTTTTATTGTGCCACCACACCAGAGAGGCCGAATTTAAAACTGGGAGCAGACGACGATCCAAAAGATCGGCGTCATTTTCATTTATGGCAATCTCTCGGTTGATTCAGAAAAGGCTGACTATAAAACTTTGACCCAGTTTCCTCGCTGGTTGTTATCATATATACGTATGCGTATACAATACTCGAAGATATTCCCTCAACTTTTGGCAGTTGCAGTTGGCTTTCAAGCAAAATTGCTACAAATTACACAGTTTTCGGGGCGCAAAAGTGTGCCGCATGCGTGACAGGGCAGCGCGGCAACTTTTCCCCCTTTTTTTGTTTTGTAATTAAGCCCTGGCCGATGCAGCAGATTAAAGTAAATAATATCTGATGGTAGTGCCATGCGTACGCTGCTTTACAATAACTCATAAACTGTAATCACTTAGGTCAGCAGGCCGGGCAGCAGGCCGCGAAACTAGTTATCCTTATCGATGTGCTCCACTACCCAAGTTCGCAAATGATTCCCCACATAACTCCTCGATTTCCAATCGCATCGAATCGAATCGCACTGAGAGAAAATTACTTCTTTATTCAAGATAACCAAATTCTTTATTCAAGACTGATTTCGTAATGACTCCTTGAATTTGTCTTAAAATATGACTAATTACCCTAAAGGATTTAGTTTATTCAAGATTAAGGATTGAAGATATATTCCGACTACAATGGTAAGATTTGAATATGGACAAAAGTTATATAATAGTTGTAAGTAAAATAATATTTTTAATGGACATTAAAAATCAATTAATTGAATGACCATAGATATTATTAAGATTTCATTTCGTGCACCGAAACTTTAACAACATTTTATATGGCTTTTATATTGACTTTTTCTCTGTGTAACGAACCAAAACG
Source organism: Drosophila mimetica (assembly GCA_037075245.1). Classification (NCBI taxonomy): domain Eukaryota; kingdom Metazoa; phylum Arthropoda; class Insecta; order Diptera; family Drosophilidae; genus Drosophila; species Drosophila mimetica. The sequence continues at coordinate 23,807,681 of JBAMCH010000005.1, read as the reverse complement.
AAGATGCTGGTGAATCGCTACCAATAAAAAAGACGCTCTTTATCGCCGTTATCCCCTTGATTTATCTCTCACTTTACAAGGGCCACACTTTTCCCGGTCATAATAAACAATTTCATAATTGCAATTGGGGCTTGCAACAATCGATATCTCAAGTGGGGCTTTCTATTCTCCTTTCGAAATCAATCAGTTGCTTATCTAAATTGGAACTGATAGATTCTGAGTGGATTTTAAGGCACACTTCGCTGTCTTTACCAACTGAATTTCATTGAAACCACATAATAAGGCCAAAAAAACAATAAAAAAAACCAAAAATTCCTCGTAAACCCATAATAAAGTAATTTTTACATATTTTCCGAGCACATGCTCACTTTTAAAATGTTGAAGAACCAATATTTGTATTCAATACAATGTTATTTTATTTATGTGAGAATAAAACGTACTGATTGTGGTATTTATAGTAATTATTGTGGTGATATAAATATAAAATAGGAATGTAAAATTGAAAAATATAAACTTACCACATTTTTGAGAGGATTCCATCATCTTTTCCGTACATATAGTGTTGAACTCAGTTTTGTGCGCAATTAGCATATTGAAACCATTAGTCGGAAGCCCATAATAAAGTAAAGAAAGTAACTTTTAAAATCTGAATATCTAATATTTATATTCAATGCAATGTTATATTATATTAAAAAGATTAATTATGGTAATTTTTATGGTAATATAAAAATTTAATAGGAATGTAAAAATTAAAAAGAAAACGTACCCAATTTTTTAAAGGATTCCATCATCTTTTTTGTACAATACAGTGATGAAGCCAAAAGTCGGATACCAATAATGACGTACTTTTTACGTATTTTCGCACACTTGTTTACTAATAAAATCTGAAACTCCAATATTTATATTCAATACAATGTTATTTCATTTTTGTGATCATAAAAAAGATTAATTATGGTAATTATTAAGGTAATATACAAATTAAATAAGCATATAAAAATTTAAAATAAAGTATGTAAAAATTATTAAGGTAATATACAAATTAAATAAGCATATACAAATTAAAAAAAAAACTTACCCAATTTTTGGAAAGGATCCTATCATCTTTTTCGTATGAAACAAATAGTCGGAAACCAAAAATGACGTACTTTGTACGTATTTTCACACACTTGTTTACTAATAAAATCTGAAACTCCAATATTTATATTCAATACAATGTTATTTCATTTATGTGAGCATAAAAAAGATTAATTATGGTAATTATTAGGGTAATATACAAATAAAATAAGAATATAAAAATTTAAAACCAATAGGCATGTACAAATTATTAAGGTAATATACATATTAAATAAGCATTTAAAAATTAAAAAAAAAAACTTACCCCATTTTTGGAAGGGATCCTATCATCTTTTTCGTATGAAATCATTTGTCGGAGACCAATAATAACGTACCTTTTACGTATTTTCGCATACCTGTTGACTATTAAATTGTGAAGATCCAATATTTATATTCAATACAATGTTATTTCATTTTTGAGAGAATAAAGAAGAACCCAGATTTTCGCACACTTAAACTTAATGTTTGCTTTTCTTCGACTATTGTATAAATAACAAAACGCAACAACATTTTTTAGATAAGGGCAATATATTTCTGCTAATTAGTTTCTGTTTCATAAATTTATTTTTTTAAAACCAATTTTTGTAAATTAAAAAACTAGAAAATTGAGGTGTTTCTGCCCGAACAAAATTTTTTGTACATTGCGTTTAAATAAACAATTTTGTAAAACTTAATTGAGTTGACTGATTTTTCTTGATACATCTACATTGCCCCTTTAGTTCAGATGGCTTAATGCTAAATTTGTATCCTAACATCGTTTTAGTTACTTGAAATTAAAGAAAATTGTGTAAAATAATATTAACTATTTTAATTATTTCCAGTTAATATTGAGGCATTAAAACAATTTTAGGATCAAAATTTAGCTATATGCCATCTAGGTTAAGAAAAGCAGATTTAGCAAAAATAAATGTCAAATCGGTTAAGTTTTAGCTAAATAGTTAATTTCAACACAAATTTGCAAATAATTCTTTCAGGCAAAAGGCGCACATTTAATGGTTTTTAAATTTTAATAAAACTTGGCTTGAAAGATAAATTAATGAAACAAGGTAAAATTGACAGTTATATATTCCATTTATCTAAACAAATGTTGTTAAATTTTATAATTAATATTTTAAAGAGAGAAAAAGCAGACTTAAAGTTCAAAATGCTATATACTTACATATGTACATAACTGTGCTAACAATGAAGATCGATACATACATACATACAGGCAAGTGGGGACGTCGACATCGACACAGGCTTACAAACATACAGATGTAGATCGACGATAGAACTGCGTAATTGACAAAAGGCAAAACCGATTTTCGATTAAATGTATTAAATGCATTAAATAAAACTTTCAAAGCCTTTTTATAAATGCATCCATGTGTAATTGCAACTTTTATCGGTACATATATGTACATACAGGCAAATGGCGACGCCATAATCCACACAGACATACATACATATGTATATATGTAGATCGGCGATAGAACTGCGTAATTGAAAAAAAGACAAAACGATTTTCGATTAAATGTATTAAAGGCATGCGAGAACAAACATTCCAATGCTTTTTATAAATATATATATATGTAGTTCCAACTTTTATTGGCCTTTTACTTACTTTTGCATTTGCATTTGCATTTCTCAGGCATTACACTTACACACACATACGTACGAAGCGAAAAACGGCGAAAAAAGCGCAGAAAGCGAACACCCTCGGTGAAAAATATTAGTTGACTAGCAAGAAACACTTTAGTTTAACATTCACCACTCTTTATTACTAATTTATTCACTAATTTGACCGATTTTAATTGACTTCTAATCCGCGAGCAAAAAAAGCAACCGACGCGCACTTGACAAAAGAAAAAGTGAGATCTCTGGCATCTCTCCACAGCTTAGGACAAAGCGCAATGGCAAAAGTACCGTTAACTTTTCGGTGCGACTGAACGAGTGCGAGGAGAGCGGCAATAGGCGTGGGTGATTTTTGGAGACATTTCGTTAGCAGAGCACTAGTTATCACTCTCACTCCCACGTGGCGGACTCTATTGCGTAAGAAGCTTACGTAACGCAACTTTTCTTACGTTAGGCAGATCAGAAGCGTAGTAAAAAGTTCGTTATTTATGAAAACCACAAGTAATTTAATTAGTTTAAAAGAGTTGTACTATAAATTTAAAAAACACAAGTGCACTAACATTTTTTATTGGACCTCTTCAACAATTTGCAGATGTGCGAAGCGACAAAGCCGTTATCAAAGATTTTTTCTTCGATCCTCTCCTCCGTTTTGTTTCGGCGTCTTATCGATATACGATATACGAAGCCTGTTTGCTGTTTAAATGCGTATTGATTATCATTAGTTAAGTTGTTAACTGATTCCGTTTAGAGATTTGTCAGCCGAACAACTTGGCCGTGGATTCCGATTCGGCTGTTGAAATATTTTAATGTGATTTATCTGCCCGACTAACAACAGCGCAAGAACAAGGATCGTACGATCAGATCGATCGAGCCATAAATCAGGCGGAGCTTTTGCGGCTAATGAGACAGATTGGCCCGTCTTTGCCGGGATTCTTCTCTCCTCAGCACTCTGGCCACGTTCTTCTGGGGGTCAAATGCCGGTGGTCTGCAGGTCCTGCGATAAAGAAACCGATCCCCAAACGCAATTGCAACAAATGATATTTTATTGGTATTTGATGAGCAATTGTTGTGTCAATAAATTTTAAGCTCGATATCGCTCATTAGAGAACGATCTTGGGCATACACTTGCAAAAAAAAAAGGTATATATAAAAATCCCTAAATTGATAATCAAGGTAAATATAGTGTAAATATAAATTTTAAAAGAATTTTCATTTTTATTTCAAAGAATTTGTATTTTTGAAGAATTTTTATTTTTAAAGAATTAAAATATATAGTTCTGTAAACCCACTAACATAATATTTTCTATATTTATGTATGTATGCATCAGAATATTATGACCTAGTAGTTTTTGTAAAGTTACTCACTATATCCTATTGATCTTATATCTTACAATATATTTTTTTTTTTAGTGCATCAGGTCTTGATCTGGATGGGAACCGACCACCGGGTGCGTTTCTTGTGGGAGACGCGAGTCCTAATCCCCGGTTAAAGCACAAAAAATAACATCACATAAATAATGCGCTCATTGAGTTCCACTTCACTTCACTTCAGTTTGAGTTCCAATTTCGGATCGAGTTGTTTTTACGGGCCCCTCAGCATCTTCCTTTTTTTCACAATAAATCACGCGACAGGCCAATTAGGTCCGCACAATTTGCGATCACTGATCTCAGCGAGGAGTAAAAAAAAAAAAAACATTGCCTCGTAAGGAACCAAAGAATCATTCGCCGAAACTCTCGCCGCTTTACAGAACTCCAATTGCAACTCAATTAGGTATGTTATGGATGGCGGTTCGACTTAATCCCAGGCTTATAGATAATGGAAACCAGCAACGAAATAACTATCAATAATTCATGATATCTACATGACTTATGAGGTGGGTCAAGGTCCAGAGATATGGTGGGTAAGTAAAATCAAATAGGGTTCCTACATAACTACAAGCCTAAATACTTATCTATATTATCTATAATTCATGATATGCTTTCTAAATAAACTAAATATTTGGCTTTGATAGCGATTTATTTCAATTTCTTTTGTACACTCAAAAGTTCTTAAGTCTAGGGATGAAGACCCCGAAAAAAAAAGTTGTAACTATATTAAATATCTCACTTATTCAATGATTTTTGTTCTTATTTTAGAAAAATACTCTTCAGCAGCATATCAACGCCATAGTTTCCATACTCCACAAGCCAGTGCCAAAGTGAAGATCTGCCACAGAGCCAGGTGTCTCAAGGAAATTGCTGAATTTACCGGAGCAAATCCCAATCTTTGATTACCCACATCGAATTCGGTGTAGAAGCGACCCAGGAACACATCGCCCATGATCCAAAAGTCCTGGCCAGAAATCGATTGGATGGCCAGCGAGCACAGATCGTTCTCCTGGATGATATAGTACTTGGCCTCGATCCTAAAGTCCACGCCATTAATGGTGATCACCAGATCCGGATAGGAGTTCAAGCTGCTGCACTCGAATGTACCCTCGGAATCGGCACCGAAAAGCTGAGCAATCTGCGTATATTCCGCAGCGGGAGCCACAATCAAAGAGGTTCCAGTATCCGCAATAGCCGCATCGAAGGTACTAATGAGGGTGCTGCCGATTTTTATGAAATCCGTTTGGAACTTCCAATAGGCCGCCTGGATGACATCCACATAGGTGAGGCCGCCTCGATAGAGCGATGGATCCGAACCGCCCAGAATGAGTTCACCGCCGTAGTTGACCGAGCTGCCATTATCACGCAGGTAGAACGAAAAGACGGAACTCTGAACGATGCCCTGGTTTACCATATTCTGGAACGTGGGCGTAACTCCATCCACTGCTAGAGTGGGGAAGCCCATGCCCAGTATTCCATCGAAGTAGGCATCCACGAAATTGGTTCCCAATTCGGTGTTTACCTCACCGAATGTCTGATTCTTGACAATCAGACCAGCGAAGCCCACATAATCCACGGATAGATAACCAGAAACACTGCCAGTTCCATAGGTTATGGAGAACGCCGTCCCATTGGCCACATACGTACTGGACTGATTTGCATAGTAGGCTTGGTGATCCTCGCACGCGGCGCTATAACATCCACTGCCCGGCACCCAAAGATTCGAGGAGCCAGTGTCGAATTGTACCAGGAAGTACTGGGCCGGGGTGCCAATGCTAATATTTCCGTAGTATTGGAAATTATCAAAGTTCGATAGCTGCTCCACGGGATAGCCATTGGCGGTGTATTGACGGGTGTATTTCTGCTGAATAAAATCCCGTTCGGCGACAATATACTTGTGACTGCGCTTGAAGCTCGGCGACCGCTGGACGGGTATACGATGAAGGGCGGAACTGGAACTGGCCACGCCCACCAGGATCACCAGGATTGCGGCCACAAAGGGCACCTTTGTCATTTGAGAACCAGCCATGTTCGAATGGCAAACACGACTAACTGGGCTTCCACTATCTAGTGCGGGTTCTTATAAAGAAGGTCCCACAAAATACACAAAATGGGTAGCTTACTGATAACGATGATAGTGTCGCGATTGTACGCCAATCAATCAAAAAAGTATTTGAAAAATCTCGGCAAGATAAGCAAAGGTTTATATCCACGCGAGTTCTAGAGTTCCAGAAATGTTGGCAATTTTTTTATTGGCGTAAATATCGATTTCTTATCTAAATTATTTGTTTCATTTAATTTTAACGATTTATGGACTTTATAGAAATTATTCCTAAGCATTTCTGCTTAATGATATCGCCTAGTGATATACAAATTTCACCATTTTACTTACTCACTGCGATAGCTGGCCTTAGGTTTCATATATTTTTCTTATCAACTTATGATTCAATGTGCGTTAATCACCTAATCCTTTATTGAAAATTCGAGGAAATGACGAAGAAAACTTTGTTTTCCTTGGATACAGAAAGCGCTTTTTTAGACCTTTGTTATCAGGAATTCATGACATATGAACATACGTCATACGTTCAAGAAATCACTAGGAATTGCATTTGCTTTAGAAAGCTTGAGGAAACTGAGTGAGTAACTTTAAAATTATTTTGCTATCTAGTGGAATTTTAATTGAATTTTTGAAGAAATAGTAATATATTAGTAACCATTTTCCCTATTCAGATGGAAATTACTTCCTGTCCGGCAAATTCGCTATGGAACCTGGACTGGATAAATGTTAATTAGCCTGGCTGGCCATTGCTAATGGAGATGTCAGGTTCCGCTTGAAGGTGTGGGAATATATTTATGGATTGGACGGACCTCAAAGAACCAGACCCACCAAGAAGCATCACCAGGATGAATGAAGAAAGCCAGGGCAAAAACAAAGAGTTATTGTTTTTAATGTATGCACAGAGAGTGGAGGAGGCAAAGGACAAAGGTCAAAGGACACAGCAGAGGTCCTCGGCGGGTGAGTATATATCTGGATATATCAGTATAGTGTGTGCTATATAAGTCTGTGTCCCTAGGTGTCAGCCACTTGATTAGCCATGACCTAATGTTGCACTACACACAATGGGCCATGATGAGCCCTTTTGTCGCCCGTGCGGCAGTGTCAACTTGGATTAGTTGCGCTACCAACCGATCCTATGCAGTCTCTATATGTGTATATACTTACAGTGGCGGTAGCAAAAATAGTATTGAAAAAAAAAATTTACCACAGTATAAAACTTGTAGGTAAAATTTAACAGTTTTAAATAATAATTATTTTTAAAAATGATTATTAAATTATTAGGATTTTTTTTTAGATTAAAATCTATAATTTTTATTATAATAGTATAAGTCTTTATAAATAAAATAAGTGCATTTTTTTAGGTATCTTACTTTAATTTTCTATAAATAAGAATGTATGTTTATTTATTACGTTATTATTATTATATAGTATTTTATATATAATACATTTATAAAATTCCACTAAAATACCATTATTTTCACCGCAGCTGTATAGAAATTCACCGATCCTTTTCGTGGGCGCTCAAGTCAAACAAATTGAAAATTTATCACCCGAAGCGAAATGCACCACACACCGTACCCCGAAAAAAAGGAAGAAAAACCGATGATGAGTTTGTGTGCCAAGGCAAATGCATTTTTTACACTCTGCTACTTGCAACGGTGGCGATCACAAATGCACTGAACCATTCGCAAATTGATTTGGATTTCGCTTTGCTCAAATGTGTCAACCGAACAATGTCCTTTCTTTGAATAATTCTCTGATTTTTTCCTACCGCCTTTTTTCGGTTCTATCCAATTTCAAAGGAGTTTCACACGCAAATGCCGACTGGAGAAGCTCGTGGAAGTCATTGGCCCGCTGTGAACTGCGGTTACACTGGAAGAAAAAAGGTTCCTTGCCGGTGAGTTTATAATGCGGATTTCTGTGTTTAAGCTTTTTAAGAAAAAAAATATTTTTTTTAGATTTTTTGAGGAACTTTAAAGTAGTTTTTTCGAGTTTTGGTGTTGATATTCTAAATATATAATGATATAGGAATGGATTATGAAAAAGTTCCTTATTTTTGTGTGAATAATACAAAACACTTTTATCCTCTTTTTCAAAAATATATGATGTATTTTTAGAAATTTTTTTATACCAACTAATATTGATAATACTTTTATCCATTTTTTTTTAAATGTAGGTATACCTGTATGATAACTTTTTAGATGATTTTGTTTATACCAAGTATAACATAGATAATACTTTTATGGTTTTTTTTTTCAAAAATTTAGGTATACCTATATAATCAATTTTTAGAGATTTATCATATACCAAATATAACATTTGGTAGAAAGTTTAGTTCCCCGACTTTTCGCTCGGTGAATTATCTCTGGAGTGGGTGCAGACTTTCGGTTCTGTTTGGCTGGGAGTTGGAGATATATATCTTGAGCATGCTATATGGCCCTCGGACCTCGGGGCGCTGCGTTTTAACTTCAATTTCATTTCGCCTGATCGATTTTTGCACGCAAAGTGTGAGGGAGTCCCCTGATTCCCGATTCCTGGTCCCCCGATTCCGGATCCCCCGATTCCTGATCCTCCGATTCCCCATTCCCCCGATTCCCCCCATCCCCTGTTAACCCCCCCGAGTGCCTCTGTACTTAGGCATTGAATTTATTGTGCAGTCCGATCAATATTTTATTGTTTTCGCTAAAACTTCTGCACCTCCTTGGAGTTTTCGAGGTGGTTCTCTGTTCTCGTGGTGCGTTATCAGTTCTTGGATTCGGACTTTTGAGGATCTCGAAGGTGCAGCTTCAAAGCGCCGTCGGCAAGGGGGGGTTAAGGTGGAGTGGGGTGGGGGGAGCCCGTATCGGTTTCAGTTTCGGCCACATGCAAAACAATAATCGATGCCGGGCAATTGGGAGGCTCGCCGCGCAGTCATTCCATTTAAAAACGTGTTAAAGAGTCTCTCACAAGGGGGTTAAGAGGGGGAATGGGGGGGGTGAGGGCTCTTGGGGGTTAAGATCACGCCCACAACTGCACCGCCCTGGCTTATTTGATTTTGGATGCGTTCATTCCGCCGCCCGCGGCTGCACTTCATCCTCCACATGAATTTACGATGTGATTTCGATCATTTGACATAATCTATTTAGCGTCTGCTCTCGTGCTCCTCTGAATTCTGAATTCCCTGGTTTCGCTTGGGTATATGGTATCCTCCTCCACTGCCTCCTTCTTGAGGATCCCTCCTGCATTGGGGGCATAATTTGTAATGAGATAATTTTATTTGCTTTGCCCAATGACTTGTGTTTGGATTCTGGTTGGTTGGTTCGGTACTGGTAGGTGGTTCTATAAGCAGGGTGTTCGGGGGATTCTTTTTGGGGGCGGAGTTGGATCCGCAGAGATATTAAAGTTGGTTGCCCTGTTGTGGCTTATTTATTAGTGATTTCTTGATGAAATAAAAGAGTTGGGCTCAAAGGTTGACTTCTTAAAAAGTAGGAAGCCCAGCTTCCCATTTGTGATCACTTCCTTGTGAGTCATCGGAACAATTAGTAAACTCTCTAACCATTATCTAACAGAAATTTGTTTTCACTGATAACAGGACACACGCAGGCCGGGAAAAGAGAAAAGGACATTTCGAAGACCCCTTAACCAAGTCATAACTTTCGCTCGAGTGATGCTATCGGGATTTAATGCTACTCAGCTAACTAAAGTAGCTACTGATCTTGGGTATTTCCTCGCTTCGAAGGATACTAGCTAGCAAGCAATCTTTTACGAGCATAACTAATGTCCTGCTGCTGCGGTAGGTGAAAGTCGTTAAAACCCGAGACTTTCACCTACCGCAGCAGTTGACAACTACGAACCTCTGAGGACTGGAGTATGGAAAGGGGTTAAGAAAACTACTAATTGATACAGAAGCCACGGAAAACGGCGGGGAAAAAAGGGACACGCGTCCTGCTCGAGCGATCTGTATCGCCTGCGAGGACTACTAATTAAGGACCCACCGCACACACAGAATCCTCCACCAAAGAAAGTGCTGTAATTAAATCTTGAATCCATTTCTTCCCTACACTTGCTACACAGAAAGGTTTTTTTTAGTGATGTAATGATCAATTTGGGATAGGAATAGGAATTTTGAATAGGTTTTTAAACCTCATAAAATAGTAAAATAAATATTACTACACAGAGAGTAAAATTTAGGTACATTTGTTCTTGAATTGAGAACATTCGTTCTTAAAAGCACATTCCTTCATGTAAGCACGAGAACCTTATAACAAATTTTTAATGAATTTAGACGACTGATTTGATTATTACTTATTGAGATCCACAACGTAAATACCGTAAAACATTAACTTTAACAATCTCGTTCTATTTTTAAGAACATTTTCCACTCAAATGAATTCTATCTGTGTAGTGGATAATATAATAATAATATTAGTAATTTGTGGACTTGAAAATATCAAATGGATCTTTTTCAGCTGCTTTCCTTTCGGTGTACATAACATTGTTTCAGTTTTTTTCAGTTTTTGTGGTAACCTAATGAAATGTCTGCTGGCTGACCCACATTGTAAGACTCACCCGAAAATCCAGAGAGATCCAGGGATCCGAAGACCGTTAATTCCGGTACTGATAGTTACTAATTGTTTGTTATTAGTGCGCGCGCGGTTCTGTAACTGTTTTTTTGTTTGGTTGGAGGCCGTTCCCCCAGATCGGTGAGGGATTATGCTCCACAGCTCCATCGATGGCAATCAAGTGGTTTTGGAGTCCAAAATCGGAGACAGAGACGCTCGGCAAGAACGGCGCGTTGATCGATAGCCATCACTGAGTTCGGTTGATGGTCGCGATCTCGATGGCCAACTTGTTTTTTCAATCTGTATTATACCCTCTCTTTAAGGGGTATGCTGAAATTGGTCTGAAATGAAAAAACAAATTTTTTTAAGTACCTTTTAATAATTTCAAAATATTTACGATTTTTGAGTATTTTTGAAACTCTATGGCAATCTGTTTTTACTGCAGCGAAAAAAATCGACAAAAGATCAGATTGATATGTGCAGGTCAATTTTATATTTTTTAATATAAATGAAGATTGTGTCTGTTTTTCATATTTTGTATCATTTGTTCAAAAATATTAAAAATACTGATATGATCAAATATCAAGTTGATATGTTTGAATCATAAATTTAGGATAGAATTGACCCTATTTCAGTGTCAGTGATGATCTTTCCTTTTATAGGTACTAGAGTTTATTTCTCTGTTGCTTAGGGTATTTAAGATTTCGATCCTGCGATATTTGCATCACTTTCATGCTCTTATTTTTACATTTTGGTTTTTCTTTTCATTTTTCTCATTTCGTTTTCGTTGTGGTTCGTTTTCTTTTTGCATAAAACGCGCCTCATTTGCTTTACATGCCAGCGAATTGAGTTGATTTTTTGAGGCGAGCGTTCGAAGGAGCACTTCACTTGGAAGATGATGGCTCCTGTGAATGCTGCAAGTTGGCTGTTGGATGTTGGATGTCGGACCACCCAGGCAGTCGATATTTGCCACCAAGGTTGCTAAAGATCTCTTTCTCTCTTTTAAAAGCCCCCATCTTTTGCGCCCGTGGCACTCGTTTCTTTTTCGGGGGGGCCGCAAATTAGAAAAATGTTGCACGAAAATCAATAAAAGCTAATGGATGACCAAATTGAAATGCCGCCTGAGTGATGGCAACAATGTGCGGATAATTGTGAGTGGAAATGATTGGGCATTTGGCCGTTTAAGTGATCGTTTAGTCTCGTAAATGAATGCAAAAAAGACGAGAAAATAAAAGAATTTGCAGAGCAGCATTGCCATTAAGTAATAAATGAGGAAAAAGGGGAGGTATTGTGGATCGATAACGCAGCAATCTGTTCGATCTGATCAGTGATCAAGGACTGGAATTGATTTTAAACATGTTCTTTGATAGCTTTTAGTGTGCCTACCAAAATATCTTTGAATTTGGATGCCAAAAGAGTGGGTTTACAAATTTGAATACATTTTAAACGATTTTCTTAGCATTTTAATCACACAAAAAAATCCAGATTGAGTTATTTCCCACAATATGACCTCCGATTTTAATCACCTAAAGTAATTTTTCCGATTTCATATTTTTAAATGAATTTTTTTGTGCTATTCCCATGTGCCATTGTGAAATGTCGCTTGCAATGCCCATTTCAATCATGATAAAAATTCTAAAGTTCAACAGCAATGACGACAATGTCCCATTAAGGTGAGCGCAAAAATTCTAAAAATTGTAAGTTCAATTAAATTGACAAATTTTTATGAACTACCGACTGCCGAAGGGAAGAGGAGGAACTCCCCTTCCATAAATCAGTTAACATAAACCAAAGAGTTGAGGAGTTGAGCAGTAAACCGGACTGCCGGCGATTAAAAATGCGTATTAATTTTTATGTGCGAAACGAGCAGAAACGCAGTTTTCAGTTCGGTTCAGTGATTTCCAACTGCCGCGGATCGACTGGTAGTTAAATACATAACGTTGATTGACCAAAACAGGAAGGAGAAGGGAAAAACAGGATTAGATGGGAGCACAAAAAATATTAAATTGTGTACATAATTTATTTTAAAGATGGTTTATGCCACTAAAAGTATTCCCACACTAAAAAAAAAGTTCATGAGATTTTTAAAAAATGTTTGAAAAATATTTCACCCGTAGAATTCGGCTCACAATTGACTTTGCCAAAAGAGGAAAAAATAACAAAGCAAAATTCTGGGTCAAAAAGCGATTCGAAACTCATTCGAAATGGATTTGATATGCAGCACGCTCGGCAGGACAATGGAAATCCTGTGCCGAACAATCGTAAATTACTAATTGAAAACGTATTTAGCCATTGTGCACTTCTCACCGGACAATGGAGCAAATAGAATCGGTTGTTTTTGTTTCGGTTTGCCCTCTAAGGATTTTCCAGGAAAAATGGCAACGCGTGTCAAAGGCGATCGATGATCTAGGAACTATAAATTTTAGGGTATTCCATTTTTTTTGTTTTGTTCCAAGTTTCGGACTGGTTTGTGTGGATTGAAGCAGTCGTCTGGTTACTGACCTCTGGAGCCGGACATCCGTCCAAAGGATCTGCACAATTAAGTTCCAAGTCCAAGTTCGAGTTCGAGGGCCACACCATTCAGGCTGAGACTCATCATTATTCTCTCCCTCGCTGACAATTCAATTATTTTGTTTGTACTTACGTATTATATATATATTTTGTTTCTGGCCGGAAACCCCGACAGCGGACTTCCTTGGGTCACCAGCACTGCCTACTTATGCATTTTCAGTTTTCAGTTTCAGGCCGGGTCAGTTAATTGAGTTGTTCTTGGTCGCCGTCGCCGTCGGTCGCCGGCTCTTTATGCAATTCATGGCCGTGCATTGTTGTCCCGTTCTTACCCCGCATATCCTGCTGCTCCTCAAGGTCCTGGCTGCAGGACCACACAAACTCTGCTCATGGGATCCATTGTACCCGCTCCCGCTGGGAAGGAAGTGGTGGCCAAAAATTTGGTACCAAAGCATCCAAGAACCTCTCATTAATCAAAAGATAGCCTGCAATAAGACTGTTGGTAAAATTGGAATTTTATTATAAATAATAATAATTATAAATTATATTCATATTTTATAGTTTAAGGAAGCTATATTTAATTATTAAGAATTTCTGTTTTTTTTTTACATTTCTATCACAAGCCGTTAAACTATCACTTGATACTCCCCTTAAAATTAGGCTTTGTTTTATAGTAATCATATATGCTATAGCATTAGAAATTCAATGAGTTTTAGAACTTTTTTTACTTAAGAGTTGGTAAAATTGGAGTTCTATTAAAAATAATAACAATTATAAATTATATCAATAGTTTATAGTTTTAGTAAGCTATATTTAATTTTTAAGAATTTCGGTTTTTTTTTTAGATTTCTATCACAAGCCGTTTCAACTATCACTTGATACTCCCCTTAAAATTAGGCTTTGTTTTATAGTAATAGATTAGAAAATTCAATCAGTTTTTAAACTTTTTTTTACTTCTGATCTTTCTACCACTAAATTGATCGATAAACGATAGCCAGCGGTTGTCGCACAAATTGTCAACACCATCGATAAGCCATCGATTGGTTCAGCTCACTTCAGCTGAGTCCAATCAAGGCGAAAAGAGGTCTCCTACTGGTCGCCTTTTCCCCCTGAAGATCCCCGATTTTGTCGTGCTGGACTCGCATCAATTAAAGCCGCACCAATGTTTTCGCACCCGCAAATCGATTAATTCCGCTCCTAAATGCGATAAGACCCCAAGATTTTGTGGGCTTGGGATTGAAATCGGTTGGGGACCCCGGCTGGGCAGTCAATATTTAACTTTGAACTAATTATTTCAATGGAAAGGCAAATAAGTTGATTTTGCTGTTGTGCAAGAGCGTCGAAATCCCCCCACCCGAAATCTCCTTTCCCCCCCCCCCCCTGATTTCTTGGGCTCCTTGGGCATGTTTTTTTTAATTATAAGCAACACGCAGGCGGCCACCACATTTGGCCAGAATGCGCAAGTCTTCATTCACTGGGCATGCGCGTGGCCACGTCGACAAAATGCCCCTTTTTCTACTGGATCAGGCACTGAGAAAAATTAGAACTCTTTCTTTTTTTCTATCATATAACTCGTTAAACACATTATTTGTAATATTTCAATGTTATCCTAAATTGTTGGTACCATTGTAAATGTTACTACTATAGTATAGTGTTATAATAGCCTTCAAGTCTGTGTAATATATGTTGAATATTATTTTTCCCCCTGTATTCCCATACCCGAAACCCATCCAAAAACCCATCGCAAAACCCAATGTGCAGCTCCATCTTCAAGCTTGTCTGTGGACTTGATGCGCGCGCGATTTTTGCCACTTAATAGCGCTTAAACACGAACATTTTGAATTGTGTGGCAGTGTCAGGAGGACGAGGAGGTTTAAGTGGGGATCAGAAGGAGCTGGGAATCAAAGTGCAGCGCGTAATTGCAGCAGCAGGAGCTGTGCCATAGGACGGGATGGAGATTTAGGGATAGGGATCGGGAATCGGCAGTCGGGAGTCGGGAATCGGGAGCAGCCGCAGAAACAAACAAACAAACAGAGGCACTCGAAGAGTCCGGCACAAATTGCGGTGTGAACCAGACAGGAATGCCATAATGAATCGCGATGTTATATAGACCTCAAGGATACCTTGTACAGGCAGCGACACCTAGCGGGCAGTAGAAGAAGCTGTAGTACAATCTTATGAAAGTATGGCTAAAAACACCTATAACTTCTTGAATAAAATAGGGAATTGTTTTATAATTATTATAAGGGAATGTTTAACCCTACATCATCACTTTTATAATGTACCAAAAGTAAAACCATCATACCTGAAGTACAGGATACAGTTTTACAGTCCTGCTGGTATTGAACGCCCCAACTCGAGCAGTGCACATAAATTAATTTGTGTGCATAATGCGCTATAGAATGCTCGTCTCCAACTCGCAAATCCGATCCGATTCGTAAAAAATACTGTGCGTGGCTGCAAAGCATTCATCACCTGACTTTCGCATTTGTTTGCTGACAATGAATTGCACACTCAACTCGCCGAGTTCAAATTAAAATTCTTCTGCAGTCCCGGGCATAATTAAAAGATCCGAATGCCTAATGAAGTAAGCCCGGCATTAGATTACGGGGCACTCTGGATAATAAAAAAAGAGAGAGTAGGGAATACCAAATTGGCAGTCCAATATATCAATGGGTAAAGTCAGTGACAACTGAGAGGCCACGCGACTGCCGGAAAAAATGGCAAACTTAGGAACTCAAGAGGAGTGCAAAAAAATGGAAGACCCTGTGAAAGGTGCGCTACATGTACACAGAAGAAAATTATGATATGATCGTTTTTTTAATGTTTTATGTAGTATTTCTAGATGATATGTCTAAAATGTGAAATCGATGTGATATTAATTATAATAATATAATATCTTATAATATATCATTATAATAAAATCATATCATTATTAGTAGATTATTAAAATATTTAGTATTCAAACTATTTAGAACTGCAGAAAAAGTAAAAGAATATTTGATACACTCAGAAAAAAAATCGCCCTGAATTTTAGAAAATCGCCATACTTTTTAAGCCAAAGGCAGCTCGCCTTGCCCTTTAGAAAAAATATTTCTAAAAATTAGAAAAAAAAATTTCTGAAATTTAGGGTTAGTTTTTGCAAAATTGAATAAGAAGAAGAAAAAATCGGGGAATCGGGAGTTATGCCAACTCCACCCCTCTCTGTCAGTGTGGGGTGTTGTTGTTGGGGTTCTCGTTTCTCAACTTATTTTTCTCTCCTCTATTTAAACACAAGGATGACGTCACGATGCTTGTACACAAACACACTTTTAATCTTAAATTGTAACTGAAATAATAACTGAAATTATTATATTATTTATTAATGATAAACATAAAAATCAAATAACTTACTATCTTGAGAAAAACATTTTGGTCGCTCGCGGGAATCGAACCCCTTACCTCACAGTTTGCAGTCAAACACTCTACTAGCTGCGCCAGGGAAGCATCACGAGAGGCGCTGTACAAAGTACATTCTCATTCTGTTCTCTTGGGTTCTAGGTTTTTACTCTTATTTATCCATTATGTGTGTGATAGTTTACCTAAATCCTTATTTGTATTAAAGTATACATATTAATGCGCCCAACAAAAAAAAAAAAAAAGACGCAAAAAATGTCCGCCTCGACGTGGGATCGAACACACGCTTCCGAATATAAGCGTAGAAAACCAATAATCCGCTCGCATTAGACCCCTAGGCTACCGATTGGGCCAATTTTCTAAAATGTAAGGCGATTTTTTCTTAGTTTGAAAGAAAAATTTCTGAATAACAGAAAATTTTTCTAAAAGTGGATAACAAGAGGAGTTGATCTAATCAGGGTAAGTTTTTCTTATTATTTAGAAAAATATTTCTGAAAAATAGAAATATTTTCTAAATTTCAAGGCGATTTTTAAAGTATGGCGATTTTCTAAAATTTAGGGCGATTTTTTTTCTGAGTGTAGATGGTGAAGTTCTTACCAGTAATTAAAAATATATGAGCGAGGTGAATATGTACCCTACCCATGAATATTAAATAAATATCTGGATGTTTTCTATCTGTGCACATAATTGCCCATCATTATCGCTGATGAGCGAGCGAACACATCATGGATGATGATCCATCCATCCAGCGACAGGATGGGCTGGAATCTGGAGCCACTTCCTTCGCAACACGTGCATCGCCATCAAATCGCCTCCAAATCAAACACATCCCTGGTCAAAATTGTGTTTAATGAGTGACTTTTGGAGGGCAGAGCCCAAATGCGAGATCTGCGGGAAAGGCATAAAGGGATAAGAGGTTGGGATGGACTGGGCTGGACATGGGCTGCTGCTGCTGCGGTAGCTTAGCCCATTATTCAGGCTTTATTTATTTTGTGGACCCTTATGGTCGGTCCACCGTCCCAGTCGCAGTCGAAGTCGCAGTCCCAAATTAAAAGTTCGGTGCGCCCAAGTCAAAAGTGCAAATTTTCGCAGCCGCATCAGACGTCATATTAGCGAATCAACTGACAAAGCATATGAATATCAACAGCGTTTGAACAAGTGGATTAAGGAGCGATCTGGAAACGGATTGAAACGGCGAATCCAGACGCACAGACAGGTCTTTCGGCTGCCGTTCTTTATAATTAAAACAGGAATCGGAATGCTCGAGTGGGCGACATGAACTATAGATACTCTATTTGGTGTGTTTTGCAGCACTTTAAAGATAGGTCAAAAAGTATTTTTATAAAAATGGGTAATAAGGTGACCCAAACATGAACTTTTTTGATCATTTCTTAAACAAATAACCTAGGATTCCTAAAATGTTTGGGTAAAATTACTTATTATCTGCATAAAAATATTTACTTTTGAAAGTTATATATTTTTTAAACACAATTTATGTTAGTTTTTTATAGATGGCCGAAAGGTGACCCCAACATTTACTTTTTGTATCATATTTTCAGAAAATAACCTATTAAATATATTATTATCTCCAAATAAATATTTATTTTTTAAAATTATATATTATTAAACCCAATTTATCTTAATTTTCGATATATTTCAGAATGGTGACCCAAACATTTACTTTTTTATATCATATCTTCAGCAAAATATCCTAGGATTAACCTAGGATACCATAGGGTAAAATATCTTATTATCTGCATATAAATATTTACTTTTAAAAGTTATTTATGTTTGTTTTCGACAGATTGCAGAAAGGTGACCCAAACTGCCACTTTACTTTACACAGGGTCATACCTCTAAAAATGTTAAATTTTTTCACAAATAAATTTCTTTTAAGCAATGATCGCGTAGTGAATGGACTTCTGGGCCAGCTGGTCAGTCTCAATGCTGAGCTGCAATTCCAGTTTCAGTTGGCAATCGGGTTTCGATGCGTTTCATTCATGGACTTCGCGGGCCTAAGCCGCTTAAGTTCTCCCGACCAACTCTTTATTTTTCCTTTTCCGTTTTTTTTTTTTTGTATTCCCGCAGTTTTTTTTTTTTGCGAAGACCAGCTCACAGTTTTATCGTGTGCTTTTTGTATTTGTTTGTATTTTTCTTTCTCTTTGACTAATGTGCAGCTTACACTTGACTGGCGCACAATCAACACCATCAACAGGAGCAGGCGATTCCGCGGGCTTAGTCCCGGGATTTCAGACTCTTGGGCTGTCTTTTTGGGTCCCCTTTGGGTCTCATCATCATCAGTGCTCACACGGAAATAAATGTTTCAAGTTCTATTTATTGTAAAATGAATTTAGAGATCCTAGATTATCAGACAACTAATTATATTCACTCTAAATCGCCTTTTAAGTTATGCTACCCCTAAAATTTCGATTAAAATATCATAATATAAGTGTGTACACAGTTTTTCACTGTGCAGTGTCCATCACTTTTCGGCCAAAAGGAGTGAGTCGATCCCGATTACTCGTATTAAAGGCAACGCGTGTTGCCGCAGCGTAAAAATTCACAAATTTACTGATCCCTCTGTCGATAGCCGATCTTGATGCCAGTCACTCTCTTGCCTTCGCAAACGCAGAAGGTAACTTCTTCTTCTGATTCTGCTGATTCCCTCTTCTGGCCACGAATGTACCGTTTGTTTTATTTGACTTTGCTACGCCCACCCCGGGAAAATAACCCCAGAGATGCAGCAGCATCAAAGATCCAAAGAGGCCAGAAAAAGAGCTCCAGGCTCGAGGCCGCTGGCCATCAGGTTTTGGTTCGGATTGCCTAACGGCGCTTCAGATTCGCCATCTCGCAACTTCCCCTTTTTTCACTTCTCTGGAAAAACATTAACCACCAGCCAGACGATCTAAATTGAAACGGTAGCTTCAATTGACCAGATCTTGATGGGGAAATGATGTAAGAGGCAGTCTTTTGGCAGAGCAAAATGATAGCCTCTCGAAGGCAAACAGTAGCTTATCTATCATAGCTTTGAAAAAACAGTGTAATATTGATTTTAAAATGATTTACAAAATATATAGAAATTTAATCAAATATTTAAATAATAATATCATAATAATAAAATATCATTGGTATTATTAACCTAAATATTCTCCAATAATACTCACAATAAAACACGTCGCCGTAAAATCGATATGTCTATTAAATTTCCGATTATTTATAACCATATCGTTTTTACATGAAATATTCATAAAATTGATATTAAATAATATCATTTTGCCGAATTCTCTCTCTCGGAGATTCTCTAACTTCGATAAAAAGAGCAGAAGCAATATGGCGAGCAAAATGACGTGATTGGAAGCGTTTTTACGTTTTCAACCATATTAAATTTACCTGGCCCCATATCAAATTAAAATTGATATTACATATTGTAAAATCGATCTACGTTTAATATCGTTTTTCTTTGTGGAATAATAAAATAATAATAAAATATCATTGATATTATTAAGATAAATATTATCCAATATGACTAAGTATTTAATGAGCTATACAAGTAATATTTCTTCATTCAAAATATCCCTATAAATCAAACAGTTTGCTGTTCCAAGACCCTGGAGAACCCAATCAAACCCATTATGCTAATGATATAATTAAACAGTCGCCTCTGGAGAACGATTTCATTTCGAGTCGAGCTTTTGGCTGAAATCGAACCAGTTGTTGGCCCAAATCGATTGAACCAATTTAAAAGCCATTAGCCAAATGACACTAAATGCTCCCCATGGGGTCCATCAGTTTCTGGGATTTGAAGAGCCCCATTTCATTGCATTTGCAGCTCATAAATTATAACATTAAGGGATGTGGAAGGAACCCAGAGATGAAATGCAAATTGAAAATGTTTATTTTTGGTTTTTGGGGGCACTCGAAATGGCTAATATACACAGACTGTCCCTTTCGGAACCGCAACGACAGCACTTAGCGAAGTATTCGCCCGCAGTAACTATTTAAATAATGCCAAAGACCTGTAACTCTGAAACTCTTTGGGCAATTACGGGCACCAGCATAAATGCGCAGCGGGAAAGGACCAATGGGGGGTTTCCTGGCGAGTTTTGGGCGCCTGCGAGGGGTACGAAAGCGGGGAAGGGGGCCAAGAAGTACGAGATCTTCAGTTCCTGAGAGGCACACGCAACGCAACGTGGGCCGCATGCAAAGTGAAGTCGAGTGCCGCCGCCATCAGTTTTGCCATCAGTTATTACTTCCATTGGGGTAGATAGGGATCTTCGAAAGAGGAAAGGTGTCGTAGGGATACACAATCTATTGGTACTAAATAAGATATTATCATAAAAGGCTAAACGTAGCAAGGACCTCGTTTTTGACATTTATTAATTGATTTGAATGTGGTTTGATAGAGCGTTTTATTAATATTACAACTTTAATTGAGCCATATGATTCCCTAACCCCATGTGGTGAAATTATCTATTAATCGGTTAAAAGTGTGAGTACCTAACCTGCGGTTAAATTATATTAGAGATTATTAAAAAATTTATACTTATTAAACTTTAAGTTTTATCAAAACAGCTCTAGATTAAAAAAAAAAAATTAAAAGCATAAGAAAGATTTAACGGTAGGTTAATATTGTAATTGGATTTGTTTAACTCCTAGTTAAGTAAAAGGTATATTTTTTCGACTTAAGGTTGCCCAATTTTTTCTAAACTGCTCAAAAATTAAAAAAAAATTAAAAACATAAGAAAAATTTAACTGTGGGTTAATATTTTAGTTAGATTTCTTTAACTCCTAGTTAAGTAAAAGTAAAATTTCTGGAGTATCCTTTGTTCGAGTTAAGGTTAACCAATTTACTTCCCTCATTTCGCATACGTTGCTGCTTTACTTTTTTTGTTTTACTTTTTCTTTTTTAATTCACCGGCAGTCGAGCAAATACGACAGCGTTGATGATCATGTTAATGAGGGGCAGGGCAAATCCCAGGCAGCGGCAAAATCAGAAGCACACTGACAGAAATTTGCTTCGAATTTGATGATTTAGTAAAGGTGTTTTGACTTTAATATTATACCTACAAAAATATAAATATAAATATTAAGGGAGATAAAAACTACTATATCTAGAAAAAAGTATAGAAAACAACCTTCTTCATAGGATTTTGAAGCGTTCACAGATGTGAACTTTAAATACAACTCTATAATGAACGCAATATTTCTGAATGTAGAATAGTATCAGTAATATTATCAATAAATTCAAAGTAAATATCTATTAAACCTACATATAAAGAATGTTTATCGACCTGCTGTTTTTTTTTTCCAGTGCAGGCGCAACCCAGAACCCGTTGATGTGGCTGCCGTTGATGCTGCTGTCGCTGCTGGTGTTTGGGATCGTCGCTGTCCATATGCAAAACGTCAGCGTTGACGCAAAATCAAAAGATCACACAGGATCAATTACAACTAATGATATGGAGACGACGAGGTTGCCAAGCGGGATCGGTACGAGGATGGGGTTCGGGATCTCTGGCTGGAGATGGAAATGGAGATGGAGATGGCAGCTTGACTTGGCTGACAGCTGAGATGACGTCGCCACATGCGGGACCCGTGTGCTAACAAGTTGCACCCCGGCTGAAATTGCCCAATTGATGATGAGATCCGCGAGCAAAGTGGCTTACACAATTGCGGTTAAAATAATAGCACGGCACTTGTCAAAATTACAGAAATTTCATTACCAAGGAGCTAAGTCGAAGACTATTTAGCCTAATGGCAACCACATCAAAGGAATATCTCCACAGAGACGAATCTGAAATTGGTTGAGACTAGACATTTGTTTAATGGGATGATATGGGCTTTGAACTTCAATAATATTTAAGATTATATGTTTATGTATTCAGTTTTATATCCTTAGAGATATTTTTCAGACTATTGGAATTTCCTAATTTAATATTTTTCCCATCCTAACGAACTGCCTTCAACTGTTCGAGGGCAACAAAGTTTGACAGCAGCTGAGACATCAGAAGTTGGAGCTCTTCATCATGTCGCATCGTTGTCACCTCATGCCCGAAAATTGCCCATGTTTAGCCCTTCGCGGAGCCCCCGAAACCGCAGAAAACCCCAGGAACCTCGCGGCATAATTAAACTAATTGTTCCGATACCCGGTTGCCCCCGTATTCCCGTATACCCGATTCCGTGGGTCGTCGCCATCCGTTTGATGTTCATTGGGCGCGCGGTCAATGATCTTGAACTCGGGAATCCAATCCAATTCCAACTGCGATTCCAATTCCCGATGGTCCAATTCAAGTTCACCACTTGCACTTTAAAATGTAAAAATTATTGACGGCCACTCGCTGCCCAGTTATGTCATCAATGTGGCATTTTGCTGTCGACCAGCAATCAGGGGGCAAGTTAAGTAATCAAAAGGCTTGATTGAGCCCAAGATCGAAGAGGTAGACGATGGTTTTTCTTTGGTATACCCGGTAATGGGATATGTGGGGTATGTTTTCTCGAAGTTTATTTGAAAAATTGTAGGATACTAGCTTAGGATTTCAATTGTATTTTTAAGAACCTTTTATAAAGAGCAGATCATATTATCTATAATATAATAATTTTATTTTTCCTCTAGAAAATCTTTTAAAAATATATTTTCTTTTACGTTTTTAAAATCAAAAAAGTTATTAAAGAGGTATCAAATAAACGCATAGCCTTGAATCTCTTTTCCTACCCGTAGT
This sequence comes from Drosophila mimetica, assembly GCA_037075245.1. NCBI lineage: Eukaryota > Metazoa > Arthropoda > Insecta > Diptera > Drosophilidae > Drosophila > Drosophila mimetica. The sequence goes on along the minus strand of JBAMCH010000005.1, from coordinate 23,784,365 downwards.
TTTGTGTGTTCCTGCCTTTTCTGTTTGTCATCATCTCTACTTTGCAGACACACAGACCGCAACCAAGCGTCTTTGGAAGTTTCGTAGCGAAAATGATAATAAATAAATATGCCGAAACACTAATAACACGCTTAAAAGATTGGCGCAAGTTGGCGCTTCCTGTCGACCATTCAACTGGCCGTTTCCCCACCCTTTCAGCCCGACTTGGCCATATCCGTCTGCTTCTGCTTTTCTCTTATGCTCTGGCCGTTTGCATTTGCGCTCTCTGTGTGTCGGATGCGATTTAATACAATAAAATATCACAATAGTCCTCGGGTCATTTAGTTAGACTTGCAGCTTATCATGCACACACACACTACACTTAAAAAAAAACATTATCTAACTTACTTTTATTTGAAAAACAGTTAAAAGTAAAAATGCCAAGTCGTAGGGAATTTAACTACGAGTTCGGGAAGGTATGCCATTACATATTTGGACAATTAGTTCCATTTTTATAGCAAAAATACTGACTTTTTTATTGACGAAAAATAACGATTACAATTTTTGGCCAAAATCTGATTTTTCGTAAAATTTGTTTTTGCTCTAATTTTTGCAAAAATGCTCCGATATTAAAACGGCGAACTGTTCTGAGCAGATAACAACCTGATAATTAATATTAGGGCACTCTCCGGCTGATTTGGGAAAATAAAAATTGTTGTCCAATTTTCGATTTTTTTATAAGGGGTTGTATCACAATTTTTTGCAAAAATTTTCAAAAAAATAAAATTTTTAGCCTGAAATGCCAAGTTGTAGGGAATTTAACTACGAGTTCGGGAAGGTATGCCATTCCATATTTGGACAATCAGTTCCATTTTTATAGCAAAAATACCGACTTTTTATTGACGAAAAATAACGATTCCAATTTTTGGCCAAAATCTGATTTTTCGTATAATTTGTTTTTGCTCTTATTTTTGCAAAAATGCTCCGACATTAAAACGGTGAACTGTTCTGAGCAGATAACAACCTGATAATTAATATTAGTGCACTCTCCGGCTGATTTGGGGAAATTAAAATTTTTTCAAATTTTCGATTTTTTTATAAGGGGTTGTATCCAGATTTTTTGCGAAAAATTTTCAAAAAATTAAAATTTTTAGCCTGAAATGCCAAGTTATAGGGAATTTAACTACGAGTTCAGGAAGGTATGCCATTCCATATTTGAACAACTAGTTCCATTTTTATAGCAAAAAAACGGACTTTTAAGCGACTGCTTGGTTTGCACTGCTTGCGACTGCTTGCTTTAGCTGATTGACGGGTATTTGATAGTCGAGGCAATGGACTATTTTATTTTATTATTATTTCAATTAAAATGTGGTTTCCTGATTTTTATAAATGCCCAGTGAAAAGGCGTTCTGTTTTTTTAAGTGCACACAGACTTCGATGTGTGGGGATCCCCCTTTTGAGACCTCGAATCTGATCTGCAAGATTGATGTTAACGGAAAGCGTCGTTTCTCTCCGTTGCTGTCGCTCCATCTGTATCTTTTGGATGCAATCTGTGCATGCATTTTGCCAGGCAGCAAAAGATTTCAATATATATAATTATATTTTAATTTCTTTTTAATTTTACAAAACAAATTTACTCTTCAAATGTTTCTAAAAATATTAACCAAATATATAAATAATATTTAATTAAATTTAGATATATTTTTACTTATTTTCCAATTTAATTTTGCATTTTTAGGGTGGTGCACATCGACTTTGGTGGACTGTCTGAAAGTTGTTGTTTTGCCCTTTGTTGTTTATGCAATGTTCAAGTGCAGGGTGTAATTGTTGTTGCTAGTGTATATTTTTATTGCATTTCAATTTGGCAACCCAAGAGATTTCCCCCTTTCTTCAGATCTCACCGGAAAACGAACTCATTTTTGTGATTTCCGCTCAGGCAGGAAATTTCATAATAAACAGCGCTGACGTCACAGAGCAGAAAAGAGAGAGAGAGATGCAAGTCGAAAGAGAGAGACAGTGGTGGTTAATACAATGTTTTTTGGGGGAATAATCTGGGGTCAATCGGGGATTATGTAAATTAGATGGGGCGATAAAAGTTTTGGGCACACGCTCTATTCTATTTTGCTTTCTCTTTCTTTCCACCTGTCTATCGCGCTCTCTTTCAGGCTCCCCTTCTGTCTACACAAAGAAAAAGATTTAACTGTGATGATGAGTTGATCAAATTAATGATTTGACAAAATACTACGGTTTTTTTATCCATGATATTATATCTAGCTAGGTATGATATTATAAATTTCCTATTTTAGTATTTATTTCAGTTGATATCGAACTGCATTTTTGTTTTCAGTGCACCCGTCTCTTTCCTTCTTTCTTGGCACACGCGCACCTGTAGCGGGAAATAAGGGAAAAGGAGCAGCTGCCCCGATCGAGAGGATGCATCAGGAGGACCAGGATATCGTCGTGTTCATTGGGCAGGTGCAACATTTACCGTTTGCCCCGGCCGCGGGCCAAAAACCCAGGATCAGGGGAAGTGTGGAGGGGTTTTGGGGTTACTAAAGTTGAGGAGACACGGGACACAAGTAAGGACTTTTGCGGAGGGATCCTTTGAATCTGGGACTTTTTCCACCAGAGGTAGATTCAACATTAAATAAAATAAATATCATTAACTGTATTAGTATACCCAGTATGATACATATTTTTAGTGAGAAAGAAAAGGATTTAACACAAATTAAAATATATATTGTAAATTGTATTGGTATACCCCATATAATACCTAGTTTTAGAGAGAAAGAGAAACCTTCAACACCAATTAAAATAAAAACCTGCTTTATAAGATCAATGAAAGTAAAAGTCTGTAAACCTGATAACATAACAACAAATTTACAACATTTTCCTAGTAAGAACCTGTTGCCATTTATTTCTTTATAATGGAAAAACGCGTTTTCCCCACCTTTCAAAACCTGTACAAAAGTTTCCACTTCATCAGACGATAAAAAAGAAATTTGTAATTTATGTTACAAAATATTTTCATTAAGATTACAGGAGCTGGCGGCCCCCATAAAGGAGGCATATACATATATCCCCCCGCTGCGACGATGACAATAATAACATCACCAGAGCGACAACAAAGCGATGAATTTATGGGCTGGAACCCGAGAGGACAATCTAGCTGGATTCTAATTAACCCAAAGGTCCCCAGATGCAGATCGCCTGAGATACCATACACAGATAGGTAGCGCAGACAGGTAGCATCTGATCTCATATGATCTCGAACCCAATGAGACTACTGTGCAGGTGTGTGATAGCCTAGGAATTCCGAACAGTAGGTGGGCATCGATTGCGCCTCCTCTAGTTTTTGTGATTTATAAGAGCAATACCCATGGGTTCACTTGTTTATAGTACGATAGTACCCACGATAGGGTTCGAATCGGGGGGCGTTTTATTGTGCAATCAGTAGCCAAAATAGATAGGATTTCACTTTCGATGACATTTTCCAATGAAAATGAATGAAACGAAATTGATATGTTTGACATTGATAGCCGTACGAAAGGTGCGGGGTAGAACATTCTCGGAACAAGTAAAGAATCTCGAGATCCCCTCACCCCTCGGTACACCTGTATAGCCCTTTTGCTAACTGCCTGATTAATTGAGCTGCAAAAAACAACGAAGGAATTAAGGGAAATACTGAACAAACCACAAGGTGGTCCCTCTTCATCGAGGGAAGCCAAATCAATTAGCCTAACAAGACAGCCGACGAAATGGAATCCCCGGCTCTTCATCTTCATCTAACCAGCTACCGAAAAGAACAACTGAACAACTGAAGGAATGAAGGATGATTTCGATTCGGAGTTCGAGTTCGGAAGCTTGCCTTTTCCTTTTCCTTTTTCCCGGGCTAAATGTGTGGTCTATGCCAATCATGCACTTTACGCGCTGCCTTCATTAGCCGCCAACAATCTTGGCCAGTTTATCGCACTCCTTAACCCCCCACTCCACTTGGTCCTGGTCTTAACCCAAAAGGTTCTGGCCTGATAGCGCCGAGAGCTCAGATCAAACGGCAGAAACCGAATCCGAATCCACGGATCCTCAACGGATCCTCAACGGGGCCCATTATAAAACTGATTTGCGAACTCGAACTCGCGCTGCATTTGAATGCGGAATTTATGCTGTCGCGTTTTTTTGAGGCTTTCCTAGAGCATTCCTCAGCCACGCCCCACGCCCCTAGGCACTCGAAAAAAAACTTAGACCTTTGCTGATTTCGAATTAAAGGCAAATTTGATTATATAAATATTTTAGCTTGGCGATTTAAATCAATAAATGTAAATACATAAAAAAATAATTTATATAAATTCCGAAAATTCTACCAGAAAAAATATGAAAGAATTAAAAAAAAGTATCCAATGTAAAATTTTAGAAATAATATTTAAATCATAGACCTCTGCTAATTTCGAATCAAAAGTAACTTTGATTATTTAAATCGATTGCCATGGTCTTTTAAAAATAATACAAGTTTATAGGTACATACTAAAAACTCTCCCAAAAAAATGTATACAAATTAAGTAACTTTATATATACATCTTGCTAAATTTGTATAATTTTTTTTCAAATTATTTGGGTTTAAACCATTCAACATCTGGTTTTTTCAAGTGTGCTCCTGTTTTTTCCCGCTGTCCATGTAACGAGCTGACAAAATGACTTAATTAGTGGGCTGCTCGACTGGTTGGCTAAATGTTAACGAGTCGCTGGGCTCCAGCGGACAGAACATCTCACTCAGCATTAACAATTAAGTTGGGATTTGGGATCAGCAGCCAGCGCTGGCCTGCTGGGTGAAGCAGTTCCGCAGATCGGTAGATCCACAGATCGGCAGATCCGCAGACCAGACAGAGAAAATCCTTATCTAAATAGGCGCGTCCCAAAGTACAAATGGTCAAGTGGATAGATAGCCGCCCGTCCAGGGAGTCTAATTTGTGAACAGTTAAATAAACAAACATGCCAGAGCATCGCATTCGGGATTGGGAGTTCGGAATCTCTTGGGCTCTCGACTACCGAAGGACACTTGTCGGCAAAGTCCTCTGAAGAGGCATGCTCTGGCCTTTTTTGAAACAAGCCGACGTTTTGATAAGGACTCTCAAGTGTCGAGTGTCGCCTTTTGCCGAGAGACACGCGACATGCTACAAAAGATATACATGTATATTGGTCCCAGATCGGAAGATCGGAAGTGCTGTAATAATTCAAGCGTTTAGGAAACGAAACTCTATGCTTGAGCAGATGTAAGGGCAAAAAAAATGTAGTAGAAATAATAAACAAAACTTGGAAACAGATTTATGTACTTGGTTTCTCAGATTTCTAGAACAGAAAGGTCAGGAAACGTGATCCATATTATCTATACTATAGATATAGGTTTAAAGAAATTTAAAAATATTAACTTTATACAATCTATTAGATATTATTATTCAAACTAATAAAAAAAATAAAAAATAATTTGATTAAAATTTCTATGATTAAAAAAAGTTCTTAAGAAGGGTTTCACCTTGAAATTGAGATCACTATCACATGATGAATAAATAACCTTATCAACTAAAATCTCTACGGGCTTATGCCAACTGTTTTATTGCTCAAAGAACATGTGAAAACCTCATAAAGGACCCAAAACAGATCCTCGAAAAGGGTTCCCAGTCCTTCAGTCTGGTTAATCCTTTCGCAGTTCTCAGAAACGATTCAGAAGGACACTAATCCTGCGAAGAAATTGCATAAAAAACGGAATGCAACAAAATCGCAACATTCGATCGAACGTCACGAAGAGATTTTTTAGCACACACACAAAAAATTGGAGGTGGAAAACCTTTTCCCAGACATTTCCCAGACGTGAGAGATGCAAGCAAAGGACCAAATCGATTCCCAGAAGCTGGGATCCCTTTGCCATCAGGATTGTTCCATTTTTGTGGCTGGGCCCAGGACAATCGATGATATATCTTATTGACACAGGCTGACACACGCTGAATGGTGTGTGCAATAGTGCAATATTTGCGCAATATTCCTGAGCTCTGCAGCTAAGAAAATGTTTTGGCTGCTGCTCAAAAAGGATTTGCCATCAGCTGAATAAAACAGAAGTCCTGCGTCCCTAAGGGAACGTAAACATTATTCTGGACACAAGGACCAAGGCGAAATGTTCCAAATAGACCAATATTGCTAGATTTTCAGGTAACATCGACTTGAGAATTACCTGTATTTTTTTTTAAATAAAATTAATAAAGAGGGTTAGTGAATAAAGTTAATACATAAAATACACTTATTAAAATTAAAAAGTTATAAAAATATTAACAATAATATAGTTTTTAGGATATAACCGAAAATTTTGTACATAGTCACATAGAAATATTTCAAGTTCTCTTAATTTTAGTTACAAAACCTTGTAAAGGGTATTACCAAAAGTCGACCCCAAAAAACTCCCTAGAAAACCCATCATTACCAAGTGCGAATCAAGAACTGCGCAATCTTCTCGTTATTTGCTAAGAAAATTTCCGTGAAAAACAGCATAATAGCCAAGAATGCTAACCGAGGAAATTGTACAACAATGCACAATTTTTCACAATTTTCCACAGTGCTTGGATTTGGTTCTATTTCTATTTCTACAACCATCCATAGTAAAAACACCCAGCATGTGGGCACATTCAGCCGAGCAAAGTCAACAGAAATTGAGTAGGGAAAAAGCAAATATCACGAACTACTGTGAATAAGCAATGATGGGAACAATGGGATCCGAAAAATTCCAGAATGCGGGGGAACATTTTTAATTGATCAGAAATACAAACAAGTGCAAAAAAAAATCACGCAACAATGCCCAGAAAGGTTTTCTTGAATGGCCAAGGAGGCAATTGTTTGCATGGGGCGTTTGTCCTGTTCCTCTTTCTGTTTTCCATTTTCTTGGCTATGTTTGGTCATGTTTTGTGTAAACACTGGCCCTCCGATTCGAAATGTCCAAAAGGATAGGGGAGTGATTTGATTCCAGGATCACTGGATCCAAAAAAAAAAAAAAAGAGACAAATAAAACCTACTACCGAAATTGAATTCCCCGAAATTGCCAAAGAACAGGACATTTCTGATCAATCATCGCAGAGGGAGTGAAGTAGACAAAGGCAGCCAAACAATCGTCATCAAATTTAGAAGCTTCTTTTTCAAAAGGAATGTATTTTTTCAATTTTATTGTGAAAACAATTTGTCAACTAGTTGCTGTCTGGTAATAATTTAATGTGTTTCCCTTATTTTTAAGGTTGTATAATTCTGGAAAATATACTAGACATACTATTGCAATTTTTCAGTATTTTTTAAGCTTGAAAAGGTTTAACAAAATCATGAAATTTATGAGTAGCAGCTCCTTTTGACAAATCTAATCAATTTTCCCCTTATTTTTAAGGTTGTATAATTCTGGAAAATATTCTAAAAAATATTATTAAAATTTTCCAGAATATTTTCAGCTTAAAAAAGGCTTAAGAAAATCAAGAAACAATTTTTTTTCAAATTGAGAGCATGAAATTTATGAGTAGCAGCTGCTGTGGACTTTTGGCTAATCTAATCAAGAGAGTCATAATTTATGGCCAGAAAACGCAGGACCACGGTACGGTTATCTTATCAGCGGGGAGTTCTTCAATAGCTCATAGTCCTCGTAGTCCTGAGTCCTTGTACGTCGCACATGCCAAAAGTGCTGCGACAGCAATTAATAGTTAATGCCGCCGGAATTTGAATTGTTCGGCGGTCGGCGGACTTCAATCGCCGCTTAATCCTGGAGCTGCAATTCACTTTTGACGCATTTCTCGGGTCTCCGGCAGACAGGACCTACTTAAGGGATCATTCAAGTGCATTTAAATCCTCACCGGAGCCAGAGATCCCGTTCGACTGTCGAAACCGCAGCTTGCAGATCGAACACAATGGTTTGTGCATTGGAAAATGCTTCTCGCTTAACGAGGGAAACTCAGCGGCGCGTAAATTTCCCCTTTTTGCCAATTTGCCTGAATACGCACAAAATTCAAAGAGTTTTCCCAAAACAGGAAATCAACGCTTGACACAGAAATCAGAATCAGGGAATCAATAAAGCATCTCGGGAATCCCAATCCCACTGCATTATTTTGATAGTCAAGCGGGGGTGTTTTTCTCGTTTGATTTCGATAAAGGGTAAACAAATAATGTTGAGAGGAGGAGAATCGACCTTCTTTGTTGCAAAAACTCCAATTGATCTTCGAGTTTTTGGAAAATAGGTTAAAAAATTCAGCTCAAACGGTTTTGAAAAGGTTTAAGGTTGTACAAAAAAGGAGCAGATAAATTCTTTGATTTTCCTAATTGTCTGGACAAATCTTAAGTACTAATTCTTTAGGTAAAAGTAGTTTTCGATAACACAAAAGAACAAATTTCTTTTGCAACTCATACCCCAATATCTTTGAGTTTAACAAATAGCTAAGATATCTTTTTTTAACGGACGATTAAAGCCCTTCCAGAAAGTGTAGAAAAGGTAACAAATAAAGACTCCAAATCCCGGGTTCCAAGTACGAAGTTCGAGTATTCGGGATCCAAGAAGCTTTCCTTTCCTCTCGCACTAATTAAGATCCATCAAGGCAGAGTTATGCAAAGTGTGGCTAGGGGTCCGATTTCGAACCAGAGACCCCCGACTATCCAACTAGATGATATAAGGGGCGCAACGCAACCAGTTCATTCCACACCTGCGATCGGCGCGACTTTAAAACTTCAAAACTGGCAGCGCGTGCGGTCGGCGGACTTAAAAGTTGGAGGGGATGGTAAATGGTATAGGGACGACTGCGTTTTCCAGAGGGCAAAGGGACGCAAGGGGATCGAATAAACTAAGGACACGCGCTCATTAATATGCTGGTTAGGCTCGACTGGACAAGGTCACTTGGTTCTTCAAATTAAAGTGGTGGAAAACAGGGAACTGTTCCGTATACCCTACATAAAGGTTAGTTAGACCATGGAATAATGGTTCTGCAAAGGGTTATACTAGAGAGAGAATAAAATTGGAGAATATGAAATACAAATTCTTACAAAAAAACAAGAAAAAAGTCTCGACTATCAGATACCCAGTTCTTCAAATTAAAGTGGTTGAAGGCGAAGAACGGTTTCGTATACCCTACATAAAGGTTAGTTAGACCATGGAATAATGGTTTTGCAAAGGGTTATACTAGAAAGGGAATACAAAGGGAAAATATGAAACAAAAATTCTTAAAAAAAATAACATAAAAAACGTCTCGACTATCTGATACCCAGTTACATGCTGTGCAACGAATACAATATAGTAGTGGGTATACAAAATCTGTTATCTGTGTAAGAGAATCTGTTATTTATACAACGTTGCAAAAAACTTGCATATTTTTGGTCCCCTTTTCGTTGGGCAAAAAGGTTCAGAGTTTTTGCTTTAATTACGGAGCGGGATCAACTTTTTGGCGGAGGGTGAAATTTACATAATTTGCATTGCCGCCGGTATTGAATCCTTTTATCAAGGACCCTCGCGCGTGCGCACCCCATCCCCGTATTTTTTGCACCCCCGGGCAACAAGTTATATGAAAAGCTTTTCTCTTCTTTTTTTCTACCCCCTCGCCATATAATCGGTTATTCAAATAGATTTCCCATTTCATTTCCGATTGTTCGCGCATTAATTTTTGCCCATTGTTCAACCTTGTTTGTGCGGAATTCCGATTTATAGTCGCAATCCTGTTGCTCACGATCCTTGTACACTCACCCTCAAAAATCACCAACATCATCATCAGATTGCAAAAGTAACAGCTACCCATGCATAACTGTGAGTTGTAGTTTGGGACTTTGATTTCTGTAGCGAGGAGGTTGATCGGAAGTTTTTTTATCACGACATTACGGTACTCTGACAAGGCAAAGATATTCCGAATAATATTTTAAAAATTTTGTAGATATCAGAACTCACCTAATAGAATATAAGTATTCTTACCATCAGTAAATATTTCCAACTTTATAGAACCATCTTAGATAATCAACCATCAGAACCATTAAAAAATGTAACATATTTGAAAGAAGAAGGGGAACAAATTAAATGAAATTCCAGCAAAGTCATTCCATCAATTTATAGATCCATTCATACCTTGACGATCCCATAAACAATCCATGACTCAAGAAACTAAAGAAAACAAACACCCCGGAATAAAAAAAAACGCAGTATGATATATGACAGCATACAAGGCATAAAGAAAGGACATAAAACCTTCGGGACCCATGGATCGTTAAGGAACAGTATGAAAAGTTGAGCCCATATGTACAATGATATATGAGCAACTCCCACTCTTCCTGAAATTCCGATTTTCTGGCAGCTTTTCAACTGTTGGTCGAAAGTTACCAACGATCCTTAATGCAAACACCCCCTAATCCTGCCGGAACTTAATGCCCAGGACAGGACCTTCGTGTGGACAATTATTATTGACACAGGGGTTGCTGGCACAACGGGGAAGGGGGACACTATGCGTAGAAAGAGACGGGTATAGCGGCTACAGAAAGAGAGGGGGCGCTTGTTGAGCGATTGCTGTGCAGCAGGAGCAGATGTTTTTCGCGGCAGAATGACGATGCAGGATCAGTGGCGATCAGCGACCCCAGCACGGGACACGATATGAACGGAATATATTCTATATAAAACGGAACACAATGGGCATTAGAGCGGGAAGGGGCTAACGGAGAGAGAGAGAGAGAACCAGAACTAAATGCGAGGGAGACCCACGAGCCCTGTTTTTAAACCGGTCGGTGTCCTGCGGCCAAAACTCGTGGCACCTAAAAAAAACTGCATCTAAAAGAGTAAATTAAATAATTAACTGAACTTTAAAAGAAATTTTTGGACTTTACTCTATAGTCCTTAAAAATAAAAATAAATAAAAACTAGAAATGATTTTCCAGGATTAAAAAAAGGAAACAAAATAATAACTTTTACTTCAAGTTACTCAGAATAAAATGAAGGCTTTTAATGGAAATGTATAAGAATAATATATCTGAAAATATATACCAAAGCTTTTCTGTAAGATTTTCTCCGTGTGTATTGGTTAATTTTTATTACCGCTTTTTCGGAACATTTGCGCCTCGAGCGATATATGCATGCCCAGATTGGATCAGGATCGGGATCAGGATCGGATAGGATAGGAACAGGACCTGGCCCAAAAAAAGGAGGGAGCGGTTGAGGGAGAGAGTGAGAGAGACGGAAGGCAGGCGAGGGTGAGGGTAATTTATTGTTGTGTTTGTCAACCCCCGAAAAGCGCGCCAAGAGGCTCCGATACCATATAGTCCCATATATACGCATGGTCATGGTGTCCTCTACACAAAAAGAAAAATTTATATATATATTATATAAAGTGTGATGATGAATTTAATGATTTCTACCGAATACCAAAATAGGTTTCATTTTTAAAAATATTATCAAACTTATAAAATTATATTAAATAATATCAAAATGATCTTATAGCTCAATTTGATGTCCAGATTTTTATTTCGAGTGTATAGGGGTCCCAGGTAGAACACCAATACCAACACGCACGCACAATCACACGCACACCTATGTAGAGCAAAAGGCACGTGCGCGATCGCACAACAACAATTTCAACCATTCCATTCAGCTGCACTCAACTTTATAGGGAAATTCACAATTTTCGCTTTTCATTGTTCTTGAAAAACGGTACCGAAACTGGACGCAATCGCACACTTTTGGCGCAAGCCGAAGGTCGCAGTTTTCCATACCTTTGTGAAGAATTTTGGGATATTATATATTATGGGAATAAATATTATGGAAAGTGGAAGAACGGATTAGTTTTTAAATGTGTTGTAATATGAACAAATAATATTTTAAAGTATAATAACCTTTTCAAAAAAAAACTTAAGATTTGAGAAATGTTTAAGTTTTTGTTCCAGTCTGCTGGACATTAAATCTATAGGACTTTCTTTAAGAACCCAGATTGGTCTCTAAAATAAAAAACCGTGATCACCCGCAGAGCAATGTGATCCTTTTGTGGAGTTCTTCGCCTGGGTCCTCTCACTTTTCCTCTTTTCCTTTGGGATGCTTAATCTCCAAGTTATTTCGAGGACTTCCACAGCGAGACTTCGACTTCCGTTCCCTCAAGTTTCCGCCACTCATAAATCCGAAAACGAAATAATACCAGAGATTCGGTGGGTCTCGCTGTGCTCCGAATTTATGAACGCACAACTGCGCACAGATGCCGAGTGAAGAAGGATCCTGAAGGATCCACTTGAGCCGACGACAAGTACACACAGGACATACTCATACTCATTCGTATAACCATTCACTCGGCGCCTTCCTCCGGTTACAAAAAAACAACAAAAAAATTGAATGTGAAAGGAGAGGAAGAGGAAAAAATAAAGGAAAAGCCAAGCCAATTTTGATGGCTGGGGATCAAAGTCAAAGTGCTTTGAATGCTTTGCCTGATTGATTTACGATTGCCGAGTGTGAACCCGAACCAAAAGGGACGTGAGATCTCCCAGGGATCTCTATATATATGTAAAACATGTATGTTTCCATGTGTTTGCTCACTGCTTTCACTTCCATTTCGAATTTCACTCATCATCTATATTCATATTTCGTGCACTCCCTTTTTCCTTTTCCATTTCCCATTCAGGAATTTTTCCCATTGAAATCGATCCATTTTCGAAATGCAAATAAACCAGAAACCATCGAAGCGTTTGCCAATCCCAAGATCGAAATTAGTTTTTGTTTGCCCGAATTGTTGTATTTTCTCAAGCCGCCAAAGATAAAAATCAAAATTTAATGAAATTTTTGAGAAATAAAAAATAGAATGCCAGGATTAGAATACAGGATGTTGGTTTCATAGAGAGTGGAAGAAATTATTGGGGGTTGAGGAGCCTAATGGTTATTAACATAAAATAGTAACCATAAATTAAGGAATCAAAACCCTTGACACCCTACAAAAAAAGTTTGTTCATTTGTTAGTTTCTAATTTCAAACTGCCTTAAATATGGAATATACCCCTTATAGTTGTTATTACGAAAATTCCCCTAGTGATATTGTCAGATTTCTGCACACATATCTCTGCCTATATCTGTGTGAATAAGAGAAACGGTGGATTTTTTTTGGGAGAACGGAGATGCATTAATGCGACTTTCAACCCCATTGGGAATCAGACAAATTATAATTCCATCGGGGGTTGTTCAAAAAGGCTACACAAAAGTATTCATTATTATTTATTTATGATTATTATTTTTATTTTTATTTTATTACAAAGCTCAGTTGGGCTACACAACAAGTAAAAACAAGAGGGAACGCTATAGTCGAGTGCCTCGACTATCAAATACCCGTTACTCAGCTAAAGTCAGCAGTCTCAAGCAGGGCAAACCAAGCAGCCGCTTCAAAAAATTTAAAAAATTTCTTCTACATTTCGGTAGGCGTTAATAACCCAAACAAAATTGCGTTTACACTTTTGCTCTAGCTTTAAAACTATGGGCGCCACAGCTTTTCGCGGTTTGTGGGCGTTAGGGGGAGGGGGGTTTCCAACTTTGGTCTATCAATAAGTATTGATGAAACGAATACACATTGCTTTTCCCGTTAATATAGCTTCAAAACTGTGGGTGCCACAGTTTTTCGCGTTTTGTGGGCGTTAGAGGGGGCGTGGCATATCGGCGGGAAAAACTTGCCCTGCGTATTAACCCCTAGAATCTGCATACCAAATCCCAATCTTCTAGCTTTTATAGTTTCCGAGATCTCAGCGTTCATACAGAATGGGTCACAGTTTTTCGCGGTTTGTGGGCGTTAGAGAGGGCGTGGCACATCGGCGTGAAAAACTTGCGCTGCGTATTAACCCCTAGAATCTGCATGCCAAATCTCAATCTTCTAGCTTTTATAGTTTCCAAGATCTCAGCGTTCATACAGACGGACAGACGGACAGACGGACAGACAGACGGACAGACGGACATGGCTAGATCGACTCGGCTAGTGATCCTGATCAAGAATATATATACTTTATATGGTCGGAAACGCTTCCTTCTGCCTGTTACATACTTTTGCACGAATCTAATATACCCTTTTACTCTACGAGTAACGGGTATAAAAATACCCAATGGATGATTAGTTTTTTGGTGTTTTTTTCTCTGTGTATTCATCTTAGTAAGAAGTTGTACAACTACTCGAATTTTAGAAGTTTCTATGAACATTTTTGCCCATTTTCTCGCAGTGGACGTGAGAGGCGTGGCAGGGGGCAGGGGGCGGCCAGAGGGGCGTGTCGTGTCGCGTCGTCAAAGTGGGACGCAACCGAGTCAAAGCGTCGAGGACAACAAAGGACGCCGAGCAACAAGGACTCCTTGGTACTCGAAAATACTCAGTGCTCGGTACGCACAATTGTTGACTCCTTTTCGTTTGACAAGCCTGTCTGCATACTGCGACCGAGGATCGTGGATCGTCGGGATCCTGGACCGAAAACCGGTAGTCGAACCCCTTCTCCCGATGATCCTGTGCTCGCAAGTCCGTTTCCTTGAACCTTTCAAGTGAACTCAAGTTTATAAATTGTGCAGCAAGTACCACACACACGTATAGAGGAGTATATATACTCAGGTCTCAGGTTGGAAACTACCTGAGAGAACCGAGGTACCGAAAAAAGTTTATTGTAGCACAACACACACACACACCGAAAAACTAGTTTCCACAGACAGAGCTAAGCTTCCCGAAAAAAAAAAAAGAAAGAATGAACTAGACTACTCGTAAAATTATTTTCCCACCAGACTAATTGCCAGAGATTTTTCAGCTACGAGAAAAAAATAAGTAGCTAGAGAAAGGATGGGTGTTTTCTCACCCCTCGAAGAATTTTTCGGATCGGCCTCTTGTCAATTTTAATTAGGATTTATGGCCGAACAAATTCGCCAGGATCTTGCTTCTCTCGCCTCCTTTAATTTCCCTTAATTAGCTCGACAATTGGCAAATGATTTTGCACAATGCCGGTCCTGATTGGTTTTATTTTCTCCTGGATCTGGGAAATGCCACCATGGATAGTCTTAAGAAAGCCTCTTGATTAAGCGGAAACTTAAGTGAAACTGACAAGTCGTTGATTCGATGATTTATGGGCTGTTCTATGCTTTAAGTTTCTGCTAATTGGAAATCTTTTATGAAATCTATTAACTGGAAATAATTTTTGGAGGTCTTGAACTTTTTAATTATCAATTATTTCTATCTTTACATAATATGTATATCTATAAAGAAAGCATAGAAATCTAAAAAATAAAACCGAAATTCGAGAATAAAATTAAAAATAGCATTCTAAGACTAAGTTGATACAATAGTCCACCCCAAGAAATCCAAAAATTTTTAATAACTTATAGAAAACTTTTGAATCTCCATCAAAATAAGCCTTAGATATTAAAATAAAACGGTTCTCAACTTTTTAAAAAGCTAATTTAAAAAGTTTTTTTTTATTAGAAGATCTACAAGGTTTGTGTGTGTGGGAATCCAAGGTGCCGACTGCCCTGCAGATTCTCAGGTACACTTACCTTCGCTACCAGGGCTGCCAAAGCTCCCCGGGCGATATATGTGTTTATTACTTTATTTGGTGTATATATGGTTATTATTCTATATGCATATATAGTATATATCGAGAGGGCCGGGTATATAGGCACGCTAAATAAGGAGAGAGAGATCGGATCGGATCGGTTTGGATCGGGGCCTTAAACCACCCTTAAACCAGGTGGAGTTTTTGGCTCGAGTCGATCAGATGTTAGTTTTCCCAAAAGCCGCCGTACTCTATATGAGCTATATGATATATGATCAAGGTGTGTGCGAGTGAGTGAGTGAGTGAGGGAAGGACACCCCAGTTTTACTAGGGGATGAAAAGTCAGGGCCTTTTACATAAGGGATACGCAGGACCTCGTGTGTGTGTGTGTTGTGTGTCAGTCAACGAAGTCACTTCCGTTGAGTTTTTCGTTTTAGTTCGAGTTCGGAGTTTCGGGGCACGCGACACAGAACGCAGAAGCAGCAACTGTCCTGCCACTGAAAACACCAGAAAAACCACACACACATTACATCAGTCACCACTCAACATTCGCCCAGGGAACAACGTGCTCCAAAGAACAGCCACCCACAAAAAGAAACCAAGAAAAATCGAAACCAAAAACCATGGCTGCCTTGAGCTTCAGCCCATCGCCACCGCCCAAGGAGAATCCCAAGGAGAATGCCCCCCAACTGAAGCCCTCCGCCACCTTGAAGCCCTTCGGCAAGATCACCGTTCACAATGTCCTCAGCGAAAGTGGCGCCAATGCGCTGCAACAGCATATAGCCAATCAGAATACGATTATTCGCAAGATTCGCGATTTCGGCATGCTGGGTGCGGTGCAGAGTGCGGTGGCGAATACAGCGAGTACCACGCCCATTCCCAGCCAAAGGAAGCGACCGCTGGGGGAATCCCAGAAGCAGAATCAGCTAGCTGGTGGCAAGGCTGGTGGCACAGTGCCCGCCAAGAGGAGCAAAAAGGAGAAGAAGCTGCCCGTGGAGAAGCCAACGAAGCCAACGAACCCAGCAGCAGCAGCAGCAGCTATCCCCAATCAAGCGAGTAAAGTCCAAAGTGAACCCACGTTGGGGGGAACCCCCGGGCGGAAGGGTTTGCCTCTGCCACAGGCTGTGGCGCGTCGCAATGCGCGGGAACGGAATCGCGTCAAGCAGGTGAACAATGGCTTTGCCCTGCTGCGCGAGAAGATTCCCGAGGAGGTTTCGGAGGCCTTCGAGGCGCAGGGCGCCGGACGGGGGGCCAGCAAGAAGCTCTCCAAGGTGGAGACCCTGCGCATGGCCGTCGAGTACATCAGGAGTTTGGAGAAACTCCTCGGCTTCGATTTCCCACCACTCAGCGGCCAGGGAAATAGCTCGGGATCCGGCGAGGATAGCTTCATGTTCATCAAGGACGAATTCGATGGTCTGGACGAGCACTTCGATGACTCCCTCAGCAACTACGAAATGGAGGAGCAGCCCGCTGCGTTGCCCATGGAGAATCCAAATCCAATTCAAGCTAACCCGCAAGCCAGCGATCTCCTGCCCAGTTTGACCACCCTGAATGGGATGCAGTACATCAGGATACCGGGTACGAATACCTATCAGCTGCTAACCGCTGAATTGCTGGGCGATTTGAGTCAGGAGCAACAACAGCAACAACAGCAACCGGCAGCAACAGCTGCTGCTGCTGCTACGTCGCCCGTGCCACAAAAGGTGGCAAGAAGTGCCTGCTCCTCGCCAGTTTCACCTGTCGCCGCGAATGAGCTGCTCTTGCAGGCGTGTGCCGCCCAGCTGCAACAGCAACTGATCAAACAGGAATACGTCAGCAGTGGCAACACCAGCAACATCAACAACAACACCAGCAACACATTGAGTTCCCCCCAGCAACAGCAACAGCAGCAGCAGGTTCAGATCCTGGGATCCTCGCCCATTTTGCCCGCATTCTACGATCAGGAGCCCGTTAGTTTCTACGACAATGTCGTACTGCCCGGCTTCAAGAAGGAGTTCAGCGATATCCTGCAGCAGGAGCAGCCCCACAGCAACAGCAACAACAACAACACCGCCGGCGGTTGCCTCTCCGATGAGAGCATGATCGATGCCATCGACTGGTGGGAGGCACACACACCCAAATCCGATGGCGCCTCCACCAATCTGTCCATGTAGCTCAGCCCGTTCTCTGCTGATCTTAGGTCCATCACAAGTCTCTAGAGGTTTTGAAACACCTCAAAAAAAGGTGTCGAACTATCAAAACTTCCATATGATACTTCAACATACTTTTAGGCACCCTTTAGGGTGATTTCATATCTCTAGAGAGTTCGTATATCTAAGTTTTTCTTTTTTTTTTTTTTTGTATTAACAAAGCCTTGACTGAGTCATTGTGTAAATAGCAAAATAGCAAAACAAAATAATGAGTCTAAGAACTAAAAAGAGTATGAAAGTCATCTAGTGATATAAACCAAATCGAAAGAAATACCTTCGTAGACCCAACCACCAAAACAGTTAACCTGATAAAGAGCTAAATGTTGAGCCAGTCGTAGTTTATAATATCTTTTACCCATTTTACTGTATTTTTTAACTGCGCCTACTTAAGAAACCAATTTTTTTCATAGATTTAATTGTACGAATGTTGAGTTGATAAGCGATTATAAATGTATGCCTCTGAATATAAAATATACAAATATATATGAAAATTTGTGAAAAATCAAGTGAAATCTTGTGATTTTTATTATTTTTTCAGCTTGAAGGTCTGCAAGATCATTATGAATTTGTTTTCCTTGAGAAAGTTAAATTAATCCGCATGAGATCGAACATAGTTCCCATGACCATGTTTCCGATGCCTAACGGTTTTGCATATCATATTGGGTTTCAAAAATAATGCTTAATAGTTGGCAAACATGCACATTCATCGGATCGACAAAAAAAGTGGAATGGAATCGGAATATCATGTTCATTTTCATAAGCGTCCAAGCGTGCAAAAGGACTCGCAGCCTGATGGATAGATAGACAGTAGAGAGCGAAACAAGGATATACGAAAAATATTTGCATATGTGCACTTGAAAAATTTTAGATTTCCGAAGTTAAGATAGCCATTCTAAAATATTCATTGGTATATATATTTATTTTTGCGAACTTAGAGTATCAAATACTCGTTACACAGCTG
Source organism: Drosophila mimetica (assembly GCA_037075245.1). Taxonomy (NCBI): domain Eukaryota; kingdom Metazoa; phylum Arthropoda; class Insecta; order Diptera; family Drosophilidae; genus Drosophila; species Drosophila mimetica. Next base: position 23,765,727 of record JBAMCH010000005.1, on the reverse strand, counting down.
AAGCAAGCAGTGGCATGAAGTCATGCAGGGCAAACCAAGCAGTCGCCTTAATGTGGCGCCATCTACAATTCGAACAATTTATTATTTGCTTATAACTTTTTACTGAGTGGTCCGTTTTAAAAAAATTCTTCGACGTTTCGGTAGGTTTACTTTTGCACGAATACAATATAGCCCTTTACTCTACGAGTAACGGGTATAAAAAGAGCTTTCTTTATTTTGGAAAAAATCTTTTAGCAATCCTAGGTTTTTTTTGAGTGTGGCATAGAGGGTAGCAGATCCTGCAAGGCACTGCGCTCCAGTGCCCCGATATGCTAATGAGCCTCATGTCCTGATAAATGACAGTGGGCAAATGAAAAATATTCGAATGTCGTAACCCTGCAACGTGGGAATTCCAAAAAATGAGAACTGGGAATTTGGGAATTATGCTGCAAGTGTTCGGGATTCGTTTGTAACGGTTCGGTTTAAACATGTGCCCCGATCCATAATGACACAAGTAATTAAAAAATGCACCAAATGGTCTATGGTGGTTCGGGAAATAGGGAGAAAAAGCCCTCGGGGCAAGGACCTCAGTGCATATTAATTAGGGATTTAACCGGGCAACCGCAAAAGCAAACAGATTGCTCTTAAAGAACCGAGTCTTAAATGTCCCGATGTCGAAATTTTCGATCTTTAGATGAAATCTTTGATCGATTAGTTCGTCTAAAAGAGTTTGAGTTTTGTTTGGGATTTGCATAAGTGATTGAAGGATTCTTTATAAAGAAAAAAAGGGGATCAAATTAAAAAAAAATTTTATTCATGAAGAATTTCGTGATGTAATTTATTTAAATTACACTTTTTCTCATAGATAAATCGAGAAAAAAATGTACTCCAAAATATTTATCATATATTCTTCTATAGACCCTCCATTGTTTCCACTCACTCACTTTCCCAAAAATATTTATAATCTCGAAGAAACTACATTTAGGGAATATGTATAGGCACATACTTTTTGCATTTAAAGTAGCAAAATCTTGACTGCTCTCCGCATTATTTACAGGATATTTTCTCACCCTCACGCTGACTTGGCGCTAGGCTGCTCTCCTGTCTCCCAAAGACTCCTGGCTAATTGTATGCAGGACCTCATTGTCTTGTGCCTACGTGTCCTCGCAACTGTCATGCCGTCCCTTTCTCTTGGGACACATCTGCTCGAAACGGGACAAAAACTGTAGAATAAACAGAAAAACGCGCCAATCCAAAGGATATATAGATGATGCAAAATTATCCAAGACAGTCGAACAATGAGGAAAATCAATTGAAAATCGTTTGGCCATTAAGAAAAGATGGCCTGTGCCAAAGGATCTGGCGAAGAAGAAGACGAAGTGCATCTGCAGGACCCGAAAAATCAAAGAACCCAAACGAATTTGAGTAAATACACTGAGGGGAAAAACGAAAACTAATTTTGAGACTCTCATATTCTAGATCTTAAAATATTTTAATTTTAAAGTAACTATTATTTTTTACTTGAGTAGGGTTGATACTAGATTTTTATTTTTATTTCCCAGAAAATGTTTTTTATTATGATATACTTTCTTTTGCCGTGTATTTGTTGGCCTGATCCCAAGATCTCCTGAGATCGCCTACAACCCCCTTTTTGCGAGCAGTTTCCAGTTTCCCCGTCCAGGTGCTAAGGTATTTTCCTACCTTTCTTCTTTTTTGGGATTGTGGTGGGTGCCCCGATCACCGTTAGCAGTGAAAATCTTTTTCACGCACCGTTATAATTATTAAATATTGGTAATGCGACACGCCCTTTTTTACCGTACACCTTCGATTTTGGATCGTATTTCGAATATTTTCCCGTTTGAATTCGGAACTCTTTGCCGTTAGTTGGGTTTTCGTTTGTATTATTTTGGTGAATGCAAAAGGCTTAAGGAACAGATGATGATGATGAAATCTCAAAGGGATATATGTCCTTCGATCGGTGGATTCGGTTTCATAGGTTTCATGGGTGCCGCGATCGCTTTTGATTTTCCCCGTTTGCCATGCCGTTTTGGGCTCACGCCCCCACATGTCACCATTGAATATTCATAAATCATTGCGTGTAATAATGAGTTATTACTCTTGGTTACCATCGTCTGTTTCTCGGTTCACTTTAGCGTGTGCGCATGCCTATGGCGTTGACTTGATTGGACTCACGTTCCCCGAACGTTCGATCCTCGGATTTCTGGGCATATTGCATTACCATTATCCAGGCAGCCAGGTGCTGATCTCTGTGACCCGATCGAACACGAGCTGCCAGGGGGTAAAATCAATTGTAATTGCGACAGATGACACAAGTTTTCTTGGAGATTACAGTTCTGAATGAATAAATCTTGGGGGGTGAAACACTGAGGAAATATAGCATCTATTAAATATACTTTTAAACTGAATGAAAATAAAGTTTATGCAAGATATTCCCTCAAGATTAGATGACTGATTGGGTGGAGAGTAAACCAAGTGAATGAACCATTCATTCATTCATTCACTTCCAGATTCATTCAGCTTACTTTAGTTTGGTGCTTAAAGGATTTGACCACTTTTCCGAGTGCCTGATCCACAGATCCACGCTGATCCTTTGTGATCCAGATTCATTCAAGGATTTCATTTAGCCCATTCATTCAGCTGTGATTTCTTGACCCATAGATATTCTCCTCTGGCAATTATACTACTTCAAAATTAACCACAGCCTAATCCAAGCTACTTAAACTTAAGCAGCTACTTATTTTCTATGGTTTTTATCTATATTTTTTTCAATCCATCTTCGAGTGGACGTACTTCAGTCCACAATAAGGCACTTAAGTGTGCGCTTTGTGGCTAAGAACCTTAAGCGGTTAATCCAGCGACCAGGGCAACCAGGTCAAGAGGATAACGCTGGACAACAGTGGCGGGGAAGAAGCAGGTTAACACTTTCTGGAACCGCCTGCGGTTCACCTAAGCCCCCCGCCCAACTGTTTCCATTCCATTTTCCCATTTTCCACTTCAGCCGGAGATGATCTTGCGTATGGCTGCGGCTGACGGATCCGAGTTAATTTCATTCATGACTCGCGTCCTGGTTCCATACTGTCCTAGTCACGCAAACTAAGCGATGCAATGCACTCGAAAAAATATTTTTTAGAAAATTTACTAGTAATTATATTCTATAAGCGCCTGATTAACGTAAGATACGAAACGGAACTCGTTTGTAAATATTCCTAAAATTTACATTCCTACAGAAAATGCAAAAAAACAATTTCTGTATAGCTATTTTTGTTTACCTATTTTAAATATTTTTCTTTTTTGTAAAAGTGTATTTCTAAAAATTAAAAAAATATTTTTTCTAAACCTCAAAATGTATTAAGAACCTACACTAACGTAAGATACGAAAGGAAACTTGTTTCTAAATATTGCTAAAATCAACATTCCTACAGAAAATGTTAAAAAAATTTTTTTTTTTGTTTTTTTAAACCTATTTGAAATATTTTTCTGCTTTGTAAAAGTGTGTTTAAAAGATTTAAAAAATATTTAGTAAAAATATGGAATTGGAATATATGTATGTATTTACCGTAAACCTCTAAATGAAGTAAAAACCTACACTAATTTTTTGTGAGTGTAGCCCCAACCCAGAAAGGCATAAGGACAACACATGTGGCATTCGTCGTTTTGGATTCCAGTTTTAGAAGCAATAATTGAATCTGCTCCCCAGGCCTGGCTGCACATGTTTTTGTTTCCAGGACATTTTCGGAATGTCACCGAATCCACGTGGGCCCCGTACAGGGTATACTATCTATATATTCCTTTATACCATATATATTCCCATGTTTTGACTAATACACCCAGGGTGGCCACAGGCATTATTCACTACAGACTGAAGTCGAGTACTCCTCGGCATTGAGTCATCAGAATCTATCGATTGTATGACAACACACAATTTTGACACATTCTGTTGGCCAAATTCAATGGGCAGCGCACTCCAGGAAGCGTTTTGCAGATAGTTTTGCATTGATTGAGATGTCCTTGTTCCATAATTCCCTGAGCTCTTTGTACCGGCCATTCTCTCTGTTCCTCTGAAGCTGTTTTGTATGCAACTTGCAGGTTCTGGGTCCCAAGGAGATCTCTCTCCCACCATCCTAACTATCTGTGGGGTCCTTTTCGAGAAGCACTCACAATGAGGCCACACGAGGACATCCCGGAAACAGCTCAATCAATGCAGTTCCATACCTAAAATTATTCCATTCTAAAGGGAGTTCCTCTGGAAAACAGGAACTACAATCAAACTAACTAAAAAATAGAGAGACCGCTATAGTCGAGTGCCTCGATTATCAAATACCCGTTACTCAGCTAAAGCAAGCAGTCTCAAGCAGGGCAAACCAAGCAGTCGCTTAAAAGAGGCGCCATCTACAATTTGGACATTCCATTATTTGCTTATAACTTTTTACTGAGTAGTCCGATTTAAAAAATTTCTTCTACATTTCGATAGGTATTAATAAACCATAAAAATGGTACTTTATGGGTAAACGGGTATAAAAAGTATACAAAATTCTCTAAAAGAAGAAGATCTTAAGATCTTGAAAATGGTAAATGGTAAAATGTTACTCATGTTTTTGTTTTTAATATTAAAATAAATAATAGCTATAATAGCTAAGAACCAGCTGGTCCTAAAAAAACCCAAAACTAAAATCCTTTAGCGCAAATTTATTAACTATTTCCTCTCGAGCGCATGCCAAAAGAATGGGATCAGCCCAGAAAGGGCAATCAAACCATGCCAATCTCCAAAAAGGGTATAGTATAAAAACCTCAATTTTATGGTTACCACGTGGGATGCCATTAGGAAGTTCGGCGGTCATCAAAGACGGGGCCCTCGAGTGTCACGCATGAAGGACATAGACCAAAGTTCCCGAAAAGGATGCTGCTTTCGATTCGTAGGCCGTCATAAAAAACGGAATGAATGTGCACAAACATCCGGGGGCCCGAGAAACATTGGATTGGATTACAGATCCCGATGCACAGGTAATGCCTAGCGCTATTTGCCTAGCGCAAAAAAGGACAATGACCAAACAGAATCGATGCGTATCGCATGGTTTTTGGGTTCCTCATTTTTTCGGGGACCTGCTGCATGTCCTTTTTCTGCCGATGTCGGCTAACAAGATGCTGGAGAAGGGTTCATCAATCAGGAAATGCGGAAGAAACCGAAAGGATTTCCGTTCAGTTTCGTTCCGTTTCGTAATCCGATGCTTGTTAATCGAACGAAAATCGAACGGAAAATTGCCAAAAGACCAAAAGTGAAAGCCGACTCCCAAGGCGGAGTTCAGCTAATCAAAAAAAAAAAAACAAAAAAAAACGAAGGAGTGAGAATTTCAGGTACTCCTACTGCGTTTTTGTATCTTTCGTTTTTTGCCGAAACGTAACCCGCGATAAACTGCCAGCGATTTCGACACAATAGCATTTGCATTTGTCAGCATCGCAATCTGCAGCCGATTAATCGCATTACAAATCGGCCAGCGAATGAGGTGTCGACTTAAGATCAGCATAATGCTAACAAATACGAACAGGTAGGTTGTTCGCATATGGTACGAAATACAGAATACAAAGTAAGGGAACCAAATACCTGGCCAAGGACAGAGGCCCTGCATCAATATTTTGACATTGCCAGCGGTTTGCAAACTGCCGATTGCCTCGCATTAGCGCATTAACTCGATGATTGCAGAGGTCCAACAAGGTCTTCGATGGTCATTCGGATCGCTTATGATATGGGCATTGTATAACCTGCACGGAAAGAAATTGTATGATATCATGATTAGATGTGTTCGTAATTCTCCATTTGATATTACTTTGAAATACTTACTTATACTGACTACTTATAATTGCACTTACTGTATTTTACCTCATGAACATGATATACTTACAACATTATAAAAATTTATGGATGTTAAGATTCCAAAGATACTATTATATTGACTTTCTATACAAGATATAAGATATCATATCATAGTTCTCAATGTTATATTATAATACAAAGAAAACCTATAGTATATTATACCTCATCAACATGATATACATACAAAATTATAAAGATATTTGGATGCATAGATTACTAAGGATACTATTATATTGACTTCGTATAGAGGTTGAAGTCAACTATATTATATCATGACTATAGGTGTTAGTAATTCTGAACTCTCAATATTATACTATTCAAATGAAAACCTTATATATTATAAATGGTTAAGAGATATCATATAGGATACGAACCCACACCCACTTTCCCTCCCAAAAAAGAAAACCTCTTGATGTGCAATTACATTTTTTATGCAGCTCCATTGGCTACTTGCCTTGTCGTATATGTATTTTTCATATTTTTTGGGTTTCATTCAAACCATTTGACTTAATAAATACTAGAATAGAGAAAAAAAAATCACACTAAATGGCTAGGGAAAAAAAAGTACAGATAGTGATGGATAGAAGATAGAAATAATAGAAAAAGTTGAACAGCACAAACAGTTGCGTTGAAAATAGTTGGTTATAAAAAAGGATATATACGTATACATTATATAGGGGGCACCACCCGCTAAGGACCAACAAACAAAAAGGTATTATAGAAGTAAAGAGATAAACGAAAAAATAGAAACGTAAATTGGTTGACTCTCTGGCTGGCTTGTGTGTCGGGTTCTTCTTCTATATATGTGTGTGGGATCGCGTTCGTCATCTGGGATCTGGGATCTGGGATCTGGGATTCATCATCTATGTACAGGGCTGGGTTCGGGATTGCTGGGTTCCTAGGCTCCTTAAGCCACCGTGGCATACTGACGCTTCTCCAACGAGACATTGAATCCGTTCTCCAGCTTCAGGATGATGTCGGCCTGCAGCTTGAAGTCCGCCTCCGTGTCGGTGGAGTGGACAATGTAGTTCCTCACGATGGTGGAGAGCAGGACCTTCAGCTTGAGCATGGCGTACTTGCGACCCACACAGCTCCTCGGTCCGGCGCTGAAGGGAATGAACGAGTAGTAGTGCCTGTTGGCCATCCGCTCGGGCAGGAAGTTATCGGGATCGAACTTGGTGGGATTGGGATAGATGTCGGGACGTCGGTGCACGCAGTACTGCAGCACGATGACCGTGGTGCCCTTGGGCACCGTGTACGGACCACTGGCCAACTTGAGGTCGTAGTCCAGACGACGGGCGATCAGGGGTACTGGTGGGTACAACCTCAGGGTCTCCAAGATCACGCGCTCCAGATACTTCATCTCCATGGTGTCGGCAAAGGTGCAGTCCCGCAGCATGTTGTCCCCGAAGATGGCCTTCTGTTCGGCAAAGACCTTGGCCTGGATGTCCTTGTGGATGCCCATCATGCAGAGGGCAAAGCTGGATCCGGCGGAGGTGGTGTCGTGACCCTCGAACATAATGGTGTTCACCTCGTCCATGATGTCCTTCTCGTTCCACTCGATATCGGGGTTCTTGGCCATCTCCACCATGGCATCGAGGAGAGCCAATCGTCGCTTGGCGCCCACATCGTTCTCATCGATGTCATCCAGATCGTCGCGCAGTCCCTCCTTCTTGGAGGCCGGGGCGCTGGGCACCGGGGTGGAGATCTCCTCAACAATGGCACGCGCCTCCTCCTGGAAGTTCTCCTTGCGATCCTTGACCACCTTGCTGGTCATGCCCAAAATGATGTTCATCATGCGGTCACCCTTCTCGCGCAGCTTGGTGAACTTGTAGATGGAGTCCAGGCGGTAGAGCAGCTTCACCTGCCGCTTGTGGATGATGTCGCACATGTCGACGACGGCCTGGGCATACTCGAAGCTCTTGTTGCCCTCCGGCAGCTTCTTCACACCCATGGCGGTGGACAGCAGGATGTCGACGGTGGTCTGCGACATGTAGTCGTGCACATCGAAGGATTTGCCCGCCTCCAAGCCCATGCGGGCCACCACCGACTTGCTGTGATCCACGAACGTGGGCACGAAACTCTTCAGGATGCTCTGATGGAAGGTGGGTGCAATCATCTTGCGGTGATGGCGCCAGTGGTGTCCATTGCTGATCAGCAGACCATCGCCGAACCATGGCTTGAAGTAGCGATACTCCTCCGCCTTGGTCAAGTGCTGGTGTCCGCTGAGGATCAGCTCGATGTCCTGGGGATTGGTGAGGAACACAAGCAGGACATTGCCCAGCCAGGCCTTCATCGTCTCACCGTACTTGTTCAGGTAGCCCAGGCCGACGGCCAGGATCTCGGCATTGCTCAGACCGGCGGCCACATGAGCCTGTCCCAGGATGGGCAGCTCCGGCGGCGACGGGATGTTGGCCACCATGCGGTATTCGCGGCTATTCCGGCGCCAGTACTCGTACAGGGCCATGGCCACCAGGGTGCCCACCAAGGTGGTCAGCATGGGGCTGAGTCCCAGCACCGAACTGCTACCCGCCGCCTGTTGCAGCGTCTCCTGCACCGTTTCCACTGCCATGATGGTTGCTGCTCCTGATTCGGATTTCGCTCCTGTCTGTCTGTCTTCTCAAGATGGCACTGTTGCTATTCCAGCCGCCAGCGCTCAACTGTAACTAGCCATCGTCCAAGTGCAGCGTTTTATACGGTTCCACCATGGGTCCGGGGGCCATTGGCTGGAGTCAAGCATATGCTGTCACTGCGCGATTCCGATTCCCATTCCGAGTCCCACTAATTAGCAAACCAAATCCCAGTCACGTACTCACTTGGGGGCGATGGAGGAACCCTTGGGACCTTTGGAACCCAAGGCTGCACTGCGTCATTGCGTTTGGGTTGGATCCATTTAGTCGGTCATGAGTGCACAGATCGCACAGTCCGTGGTTTCAAAGTATCCGCCGATATTACGTTAACCGAGATATTTTAATTATTCACCTTTAGTTTAAAGTGATATTAAGAACCTCTATATCGAGGAAAAACACCTCAAGTTCCGTATCCAAGTGGCTTAAAATATTTTCAAATATTTTCAGAGAAATATCATTAACTTCGTGAGGAATCTTAAAAATCACTTAATTATTTGTATTACATCCAGTGATATTACAAACCTTATTAACCTTTAGTTTGGAGTGACATTGGAACCTCTATATTGAAGAAAAACGCCATAATGTCCCTTTCCAAGTGGCCTAAAATACTTTTGAATAGTTTCCTAGCAGATAAATATTATTAATTTCGGGAAGAACCATAAGAATCACCTAAATATTTTTATTAAAGCTAATTCTAAATGTATTTAATTCGTTTTAAATCACTAAAACATTAAAGAAAATAAATTTGAAAATGTTAGGTTCCAAGTATTATCACCTTTGGATTTTAAAACTATTTAATGTGATTCTAACCATGAAAATCGAAAATGTCCTTTTTAATGAATGTAATATTTATGAAAGCAATTATTTCAACACAGAATTTTTGAAATATCTTTATATCACATTAAAAAGTAATAATATTTAAGATTGCAATTAGATATTCTAGACTATATATGAGTCTATATTTTACATTTGACATCAATATGGTTTCAATATTTATAAGATAACCCATTTTACTAAAATACTAGACAAGTTCAAAGGGAAAGTGAATGAGTCCACTGTCCCTTTAAACCATCCGCTTCCTGCGGAAGTGCGCAGGATGCCAGTGGAGTATGCAAAGCAGTCAGTGGAAGTTCGACTACCTGTGTGCCACAGCATTTACCTGCTGGCAAACGGAAGTGGGTGATCCTTGCTATTCCTCTGTTTTGCTTTCGCTTTTCATTAAATTCAATTTCGGTGCTTTTGTCCTCGACACCTGAGCACAAGTATGCAAAAAACCAAAACAAAAAAAGGGAAAAGCGAGTGGGGGGTAAACAATAAAATATGTAAACCACAGACAAAAGGAAGGAAGCTGTCGCTTTTATGATCCTCGTCCTTCGCATCCTCCCGCTCATTCATCGACCTCCTGGCATCCCGATTGTTATTTCGAGTGATCCTCATTACTATTTATTTTTATTTGCAATTGGATTATTTGTGCGCGTGTTCAAAGCGTGGTAACCAACGTTGGGTCTATATATGTCTGAGAACCGTACCTATCCATTCACACTTTATGCCATTCTATGCATTTCACCTACATATTTTTAGTTAGAAATACCTATTGGTCATATTCAATAGGGAGAAGTGGGATTTTGAGCACCTTTCGTAAAATATGTACATCAGCTTTAATCACCCACGTTCACTTATTATTATTCTTCCAATCATTTCTGTGGGAGTTATAGAATATATAAGAATCTGCATTACAAATAAGACCTTTAGGAAAATTTAATCACCATAGATTTAAAAACTGAGAAACTAGTTTGCGTAGAAACGGACAGACTTACGGACAAACGGACAGACACGGAAATGTTAACTAAATGTTTGACTAAAATTATAAAACCTCATGCTAGGGTAAAAAAAATATTGCATACATATATTTATCATATACCAATGACTTTATAAACGGACAGACTGCTTACCAAAGGAAAGACTAACGGACATAAGGACACGAAAATGTTCACTTCACTGTGGTGACTGAAATTATTAAACATTATGCTAGGCTGAAAAAAATATTACATACATATATTTATCATATACCAATGACTTGATAAAAAATAGACTTTACTTTAAAACCACAACTAATTTTTAATTAATTATTTTAAGTCATGTGATACCAAAAATCCAAAAGAAACTGCCACTTAAAATGGTAAAAATAGTTTTATTTAAGTTTTGATTGAAGGGACTTAAGCAATTAGAATTCAAATCATTGAAACGAAGTGTTTAAACGACTTGGATTTGTGTGTAGTGTGTTGTTTCGATTTCGCAGAATAAATTACATGAATGTGTGGCTGGGTTTTCGTCTCCTTCCCGGTTTTTTTTTTTGTTTTACTTGTTACTTTTTACTTGCTTATGACGTAACTGATTTACATATTGATATATGCTAATTAATTTATGTATATAATATGTATATATGCTACTAAGATATAGGTATGACTTTTATCGATTTGCGGTGACAGCACAGAAAGCAGAGTAATCGTATGTATGTTACGTGGTAAACATAAAATTAAAGATAAGAATGCATTACAACTTAAGAACTTTCGTTTTTTTCTTTTCAATTAACAATTAATGTCTTTTATCAATCGGGATGAATGCTGTTCGATCTAATTAGAAACACAACCTTACACAAAAAGAAGGAACCAAACGCAATCTGGTGGGGATGGGGTCACAATTATTTCAATTAAGGGGGAACATTTATGGGGGACATCATAGGGACACAAAAAAAATAAACTGAGCAAGATGACACAACAGTGACGGAAAATATGGCAAACAAGAAGCGACAGCAAAGTAAATTTAAAAGTTACAAAACATGAAACAATAAGGTATTCTATTTACACGTAAGCACTCTGAAAGATGCAGTTTTATAGTATTTAAAAAGAAGAAGCGGCGCGGTGAACGGGACGAGGATGGGGGGCAGTGGAAGTACCGGGTTCAAAGGGGATACGGGGTAGGGCCTACGCCGTCTCATTGAGATGCACACAGTGGGCGTCCTGCATGAGTTGCGTGAGTTTCTGCGTAAACGTTGGAATGTCCTGGCCAGAGAAAAGTAATATATACCATAAATTCACATAATCTATCATTAGAAGGCTTAGCACCACTTGCATTGATTTAAAAATTTATTGAAATACAAGAACAAGCCTCTTTGCAAGTGTTGCTAACCCCTTAGTATTTGGTAGGGTACTCACACTTGTCTGGCAGATCTCCTCCAGCGCCGTCTGCGCCACCGGCAATGAGGCGTGGGCAAAGCTCTCGAGCAACTGGCGTCGGTCCACCTGGCCCATCGCATACAGGGCCTGGGCAATCATGTCAAAGTGCAGCGAGCCCTCGCCACTCAGCAGCAGATTGAGCAGGGCCCGCTGAAAGGAGGCCAGCAGCTGCTCCTTGAACAGAGCTCGCTGATACAGCCGACTCCGCTCGTTCACATTCTGCATGGAGAAGAGCACGCTGCGCACATTGCTGGGATCTGTGCCGCTGACCAGCATTTGGCCGTACGCATTCAGGATGGCCATGAAGTGCGCCGGATGCAGGTTGTCGCTGCAGTTGAAATTGCCGGAGCCACCGCCACTGTGGCCATTGGAGAGCTGATTCTTGTAGAAGAACTGCCACTTGCAGGTGAGCACACTGAAAGTAAATGACAATATAAACACCTTTGTCGCAGATAGTCTTCAGAAATTCCCTCACCTATCAAACAGTGCGTACAGCAGACTGGTGATCTCGCTGTTATCGGTGGCTGCATTTTGCTGCTGCAACAGCGGCAAAATCTGCTGTGTGCTAAAGTCCAGAATGGAGGGCAGCAGGCCCAGGGAAGCGCTGCCGGGTTGCTCGACAATCAGCTTGAACATCTGCAGTATCTTTTCCATCACAGCCAGTCGACTCAGCGTAAGTTGTTCCCTGGAAAGCATAAGCAGCCAAATTCAGAGTAGTTCCCAACACGAGAATGAAAGAGACGGGGAGACCCACCTGCTGCTGACACTGATGAACAAAGTGATCATCTCCTTGATGAACTGTGCGCCCAAATGGGTGGGCAATGTGCGGAGCATACTCAGGCTAAACTCGGCCACCGTTATGGCCATGGCAATGCTGCTCAGGCCAAAGCTATTGAAGATCATCAGGGCCTTGGTCAAAATGGGCTGCAAAACAAAATATATTAGATCGAATGTTGACATATATCAAATTATGTTTATCCACCTTGAATGTGCTCGCCAGCATGTCCTTGGCATTGCCTCCCGTGGCCTTGAAATACTCGATGAGGGCCGTAAACGTGCCCAACAGACTCAGTGTGGTGGCCGCCACCTTGCTCTCGTTGGCCTGGCCCAAGTCCAGATCTAGGAAGTTCTGCGCCAGCCCCTGGACATACTCGCGCAGCATCCAGAGGCGTCGCGGATAGTCCTGCTGCTGCTCCGGCACACACTTCCACGGCAGCACCATGTAGCTGACCAGGCTGATGTGCACATTGATGCACACCTGACGCGGCAGTTGGGCGCCCAGGCGCGAGCCCGCCTGCAGCAGGCTCTGGATTTGCGGTATATCCAGCAGGCACTTGGGCCGTATCACAGTCGAGATGAAGAGCAGCAGCTCGCTGGCCGCCTGCTGTACGATGGGCGAGGCGGCCGACAGGGAGCCGTTGCAGGCAAAGATGCTGCCCAAAATGGCAAAGAGTCGGTGCAGCAGCTCCTCGCCGCTCATGGCTTTCGTTAGCGGAAAGATGCTCCTGATGGCCAGCAGAACTTGAGCGTATCTGAAAAATATTTGGAACAAATACAGCGTAAGTTATCAGTATAATAAAGCAGATCTTTCACTCACAGGTTATCCAAATCAGTCTGAAATGTGGCCTTGTCCATTTCACTGCCGCCGCTACCCAAGCGATTGCTTGCGAGGAGCTGCAGCGTCTGCAGCAAGCTGTCGGACAGCATTTGCAGCTGGCACTCCATCTCGTCCGCCACGCCCGGCGCCGCCGATGAGGTGTCCATCAGCGGAGCCAGACGCACCACCGCCTGGCAGACGGTGGCGAAGTCACGCAAAATCTCGCCCACATTGGCACCCTTCAGTTTGCGGGCCGCCTCGTAGCTGCGCGCACTGCCATGGTCCAGAGCGTGCTCCAGGGACAGCAGATACATCTGCGGCCTTGACCAGTGGTTGTAGACTTGTGCGAAGACGATGTGGGCACCTCGGGTGTTGGCCAGCAGGGCCAGGGACTCGAAGCATTGGTCCAGGAACTGCTGCCACTCGGTGGCGGAGGTCTGAATTGGGGATGATATTAAATATTACAATTATATTTATATTACATTTTTATAGGTAATAGCAGTAGATAATCGGAAGCTATGATAATCTTTGATTTGATCCTTGATTACACTTAACCCCTAACTAGATCATATATTTTATATACCAATTGGCAATACAAACCCTGTTGGAATACCAATTGGAAACTTGGTACTAACTACAAAATAGGCTTGATTATTGGCATTTCAAATGGTGAAATAATTTCCGTTACGATTGGAGTGTTACTTGATTACGATTAAAATAAGTAATATATTCAAGAATTATAAAATGTAACTTTCATGACCAAAATTCAAAAGATATTGGCATTTTTCACTAAAAACGAAAGCTAATAATGTATGTATAACCCCCAACGGCTATAACTTTCTCTATTCTCAGCGCACAAAGACCTCCACACACTCCAAACAAGGCCTCAAACTAGTGAGCCACTCACATCGTCCTCCATGAGTTCGTTGTCCAGCACCTCCAGTTCGGGTTTATTGGCCTCGAATTGAGTGCGCCGCATGATCTCATCCACCAGCTGGGTGAGCACGTTGTTGAAGCGCGTAATTTTGGCGGGCTGTTGGGCGATGCCCTTGATGATGGGCGTCCATATCTCCAGCTTCTCAGTGAAGTCCAAGGCGCCATGTACTAGTTAAGGAAAAAGTTACAAATTAATAATAGTCTATTAAAGATGATGATATAAATCTTAAAGCATTCAAACGAATATTATTCTTAGTTGTAGTACATTTTAAATGGGATTTCTGTGACAAGCTGGCGTAAAGAGGCAATACTATTACCCTTCGACTCACATTCTGTGGTGCAGCCGTACAGGAGATTGAGGAAGGTCTCCAGCAGCTCCGGCTCCTGCATCAGCTTGCCGGCATACTTGGTGGTGTAGAGGCGCAGGAGCTCCCGGAACTTGTCGCTGTACATCTCGCTCTGCCGCCGATTGTTATTGTGCTGCTCCAGGAGGCTGCTAACGCCGCCCATTAAGGTGCCAGCGAAGGGCAGTGGCTTCTGCAGGTAGAGCAGCTCGTTCAGGACGGAGAGAGCCGCCAGGGAGATGGGTTCGTGGGCGGGTCGCCACTGGGAGAGGTCGAGTATGCTCATGAGGAAGTACTCCGAGATCAGTTCAGTGCGTATCCAGGAGACCAAGTGCTGCACACAGCCGAGCAGCTCCAAAATAGAGGAACTGTGTGGGGAGGTAATATTATTAATCATTTATATTTCCCAATGGATATAGGCTTATATTATATGATAACCCACCTTAATTGATTGTCATTTGGCAGCGCTGAGGTTAGACTAAAGTCCATGAGGGTGTTTGGTATGGTCGTTTGGATGTCTTTGCCATTGATGTGGCACACAGCGATTAGTAGATACTTGGTGACCAGGTCCAGGACATCGGGTATACACATGGAGATGCTACATAAAAACACACGGCACATGGGAACACAGAGCGGGTTAGGATTAGGAACAGTGCTGATTTTTTAGTTGGAGTTCAGTAAATCTAAACTAATCTAATCAGGTTAATTAAAATTAAATTCACTCATAAGAAATTGTACAAATTAAAAACCTCAGCAGTCTATGATTTTTAAAGCACAACTGTCATAAACAAAATATTCTGTCAAAGCTAATATTTTCATCTTTCAATAAGTTCCTTATAAAAGTGATAATTGCCTTTGCAGAATTTTAAGTAAGTTTCTTATTAAATAAATTAATTAGTTCGCCATGGCAGCACTTAAGTTTACACTAATACATATACTTGTGGCCATGTCTAAGCAATAAAATAACCAACGATTAGAAATAGATAAGGGAAACCAAAAATAAAAGCTATCGTATATGAATGCAAATCAAAATAACTCATTTAAACTTAAAAGCCAACCAACAATTACATTTACATTGAAGTAAGAGTTATCATCTTGTTGAATAGGGTTAACGACAGGAAAAAAGCGTATAATAAGTCGAACTACTGATAAGGATAAGCATTAAGGGTAAGGGTGAACTTAAGAGGGGCATACATATCTTGGGAAATGGGGTGCATAAGATAGAATACAAGAATAGTTTTGGAACAGAAAGTAGGATTTCAAGATGTGGGTGAAAGGAACCCAAAAATACAGATTACCGATAAGGGATGCATATTTAGAACAAGAGGGCTTAAGACCTCCTTGTAAAACCAAAGATATGGCATCTGTTCACCCACCAGGAGTAGAAGTACTGCTTCCATTCGGTGGTCAGGTCGCCCCGGTTGCTCACCACCTCCTCGGAGGTGATCCTCAGCAGGTTGATGCCCAGCTGGAAGCGGGTCTTGGTCAGTTCCATGCAGTGCTGCATGTAGTTGGGATCCTGCTCGGGGAACTCCCGCTTGCCGACCAGCGCTATCAGCTGGGCCAGCGTGTCCCTGTGTCGCTTCGCCGCATTCGGAGTGCCGCCCAATTGGGCGTACGAGTTCCATAGCGCCTCGCGCAGCAATGTCTTGTCCGCGGGCGTTAGCTGCGTCCATCTGCGGGTTATGGTGTGCTCCAAGGTGGAGGTGCTGAAGAACCACAGGAACTGGTTCTCTGTGATGTCCGAGGCGGTGGCCACACGGAGGCACAGTTGCCACGCCTCCGGCTGCGACTTGAAGGCCAGCAGATTCGTCTCGATCTCCCGCTTCCGGGCATTCGAGGTACTCGGCTGATAGAACTCCTGCAGCAGACCCTCCACCGTCGTCATGGATGCGGCGTGCTATGTGGGATAGTGGGTGAAACCAAATCCCCGGTTACTTAAAATCGCACTATCTCAATCCCAATCTCAATCTGAATCTGAATCTGAATCACTCTCCAAAACGCAAAAGTGGGTTTGGCCAGGAGCGCCCCCGCTGCTCACCATTTTCCCTGTCCCTGATCCTCCTGGATGCCTCTGTTCTGGATGAGTGGGGGTCACTGTGTGCTCCGCTTGAACGCGGTTCTGGTCACGATCGCATCAGCAGTCGGCGTCCAGCAATTTCATGGTTTTCTTTGTGTTTTGTGTTCTCTTTTACACGAAGGTGGCCAGCAGTGTGAATTCGCGATTAAATATACCGAAAATACACCAAACGGTCTGTCTAATTTACGGTATTTTAATACTGAATTTAATTAAATACCACAAATGTTGACGCTTTGCAACACTAGTTTATTTATCGATATGCGTCGATATCGATATTCGTTGGTGGTTATCGATTTTGTGTATTTTGAAATTCATATAAATCTTTTTTATATAAGTTAAAAACAAATATTGCTACAAAACTAAGTAACTAATTTCGGAATATTAATAAAAATAGTGTTTGTTTTAAAATTTTGAGGCAATTTGAATCTGAATTTCATTTCAAACCAGTTGGCTATGACAAGTCTTGTCAGTTTTCTGTCAAACCCTAGGAACCCCCTTAGTTGTCTAGAGTCACTCTTTACTTGTACTTTGCTAGGCACACATTCAACCACACCGAAATTATTTCTCTATTTATTTTTACCCTACTTTTATACGCATTTATATTTTAGGTAAGTTTTTCGCGTACGCGTTGTTTTTCCAATCGAAAGTGATATTGCCCGCGTTGTATTTGCATTTATTATACTCGAAAATTCCTTTAATCGCAGGGCCACTTTACCAGCAATATCGCAATCATTTAAAAGTCATCTGAAG
Organism: Drosophila mimetica; assembly: GCA_037075245.1. Taxonomy (NCBI): domain Eukaryota; kingdom Metazoa; phylum Arthropoda; class Insecta; order Diptera; family Drosophilidae; genus Drosophila; species Drosophila mimetica. The sequence goes on along the minus strand of JBAMCH010000005.1, from coordinate 23,748,285 downwards.
AATCAAAGGATTACCAAAATCATGCCGCACGGAAAGTACGTCAATCACAAGGGTCGCCGTCGCCAGTTCACCCCCACGGATATTTTGCAGAGGGACTGGGAGAGGTTCGACCAGGACGAGGACGACAAGGTGAAAAGTGAACTTTCCTTCGATTTGGCGGACGAGGAGGAGATCGAGGAGGCGGAGGAGCAGGACGTAATCTACGACCGCCGCAATCGTGGTGATGGTGTCCACGGCCTGATCGAGATCTCCAATCCGAATCGCCTGCCGCGCGAGAAATCTGTGAGTCTACTGATTAAGATATCCCCTGGGGAGCAGCGCTTCCAGGAGAACGATGAGGCCGCCCAAAGGAGGCTGCGCGAGAGGAAGCGGGAGCAGAAAATGCAGTCGGAGAATATCTTTAGGAGCAAGGAGGCGGTGGCCGACTTGGCCAGATTGGCGGTGGTTCGCAAGGAGCGGGAGGCAGCCGCCGAACGCCGTTTGGCCGCCAAGAAGGCAGCCTCCGAGGCCGCCGCCTTCAATTCGGATTCTTCCATGAAGAGGATCAGCTCCAAGTCATCGGACAATTCGTCGGATGTCATGGTTCTGCCTTCAAAGCCCTATCAAAGGAAGATCCGTTCTAGGCGCAATAAGAAAAGCACAACCAGTTAGAAACTAGTTAGCACACTGAGATCCAAACCAAAATAACTTAATCTATCAAGAAAAAAAAACGAAAGTGTTTGGACAGAGCTAGAGCGACACAGAACCTAGAAGATCGAGCGAAAACCTCCGAAATGAATAGAGAAACACCGAAACTGTAGATCCAAAATTAAAAAACAGTACAAAATCGAAGATAAGGCCCGCAGATCAAATCCAGCAGGCGTTGAAAATTCCAAAAACTCGAATCGAAAAGCAAGCAATGGTCACAAATTTCATTTCGATGTTGGTTTTCTCGGTACTAACTAATAAATAAGAAAAGTACAAATACCTTGTGACTACATTTTATCCTACAGATATATGAAAATGTTGATTTTTGAAATTTGAGCGCCATTACTGGTGATCGATAACATAAAAGCTTAGTAATCGACCGACTATCGGTTATCGCTTAGCAGGTATTTTGAAATTATGGTATTACTAATATTTTAGGGTATTATTTATATAAATAAAACGGGATAAAAAACATTGCAATAAAAAGCCAAGAAAACTGCGGATAACAGAGTTATTTCAGGACTCGACATCTCCTCTCCAGCCCAGTATCATATCATGGAAAACATGGCCCAGAAAAAGGCGGTCAAGCGATCGCGATCGGCGGACGACGACGATGCCAACAACAATCTCACCCAGCGGAAGATCTGGGTGAACCAGAAGATGAGCGATTCCCGCAATCCACAGAAAATGAAGGAGGTCCATGGTATGTGTACATATGTATAGGATCCTCAGGGTTTCCATATATGTATATTCACCTGATCCGGGAACTATCAGTTATCTTAAAGCTGCGGTGTTTAGCCATGGGTGTAGGTATATAGGGGGTACGGTATGTTTACCGCTCAAAATTCTTATTGGAATTAAGTTCCTATTAAGTCCCGATATCATTATAGTGTAATAAATTATTTGTTGTCTTTACGTTTCAATATTTACAATTATTTTTTTTAAATAAAAGGAGAGGGAGAAAGGAAAAATTAACTTTAACTATGTAATTTTATTTTTTTCATTAAGATTTTTTAGGACTTACATATTTTTAAAGTACTCAAAGTGTTTATACAAAAGTCAGAAATGAAAAACAGTCCTAAATTCTGTTGAATTTTTGAAAATTCAATAGAAATTTTCTAATTTAATTGTAAAGTAAATAATGCAAACGGGTGATACTAAAATTGTCATGACTTTTTATAAAACGGGCGGAAAATCTGGGTTTTTCAACGATTCAACAACATTTTCAACATCCTGGAGGTAAATAATTTAATGAAATTTCAGGAAGTTCACTTTGCCCTGATAATTTTTGATTAATTATGCCAAGAGTTGCCTTTTGTATTTATCCTCCTTTATGTCCAATTAGCCAAAAGTGAGATCGTGGCAGGCGGCGAAGACAACTGTCAGATCACCTTTAGTTTTCCCAAAATTGTTAGCCGTGTTCATCGAATTTTCATTCTGAGCCCAAGCAAAAAAGGATTTTTTTTTTCAATTTGGAATTAGAATTAGAACCAATTTGAACGGCGGTCTAACACCAGAACTTCTTTGGCTTTTTTCCAAAAACGACAGAGAAAACCACCAAAATGCTTTTCGACGGTGCAGCCGGCAGTGGCGGTCAGGGTCAGGGTGAGAGTCCCTCCAACGGACAGGAGCTGCCCGCGCTGTGTGAGCTGTACCAGCTGTTCGGCGACGGAACCATCTTGCTGCGCAACCTACGAGCCGACCTGTCCAATCCGCGCCTGGAGCGCCTCAAGTCGCGCTGCTGCCAGCGGCAAACCCTCATCCACGACGTCTGCGTCAACTGCACCATGGATCTCTGCGAGGAGTGCGGCTATTCCTGCGGCGAGTGCTACAAGTTCATATGCCGCAGCTGCGTGACATTGTTGTGAGTTGAGAACTCCATTTACACGAATCACCAAAGAATCCCTAATTTAAAAATGAAACTTAATGCCATAGAACATCTTTTCTTACCCTATAATTTTCTCATTTCCAGTGGCAATCGCCTCGATGAAGCCGAAGATCCTTTGTGTGACCACTGCCAGATGTTCTACGCATAAGGATTACACCTTTTGCGAAGGATCTTTGCCACTCAGGAAAGTGCTGCCCCGTCTCTGAATCAGTACAAATTCGGCACGACTCTCAACGGACATCAGGCAATTACTTTTATATATATACTTTTTTGAAGAGTGAAATGAACAGAAATATAAGAAATTGAATAGATTGCTGCTTGGCATTCGTTTCCTCCTCTACACCTTGCCCCTGAATTTGTGGTACTTCTCGTGCTCCTTCACCAAACCCTCGTACATCCTGGCGCCCGCCTCGCTGCTGGAGCGCAGGATGAAGTGTCCGGCACGGTGGTCGCAAATCCCGATCAGTTCGTGGCACACACGCACTATGTGCACCTTCACCTGGAGCGAGAAAGCACGTATTATTAGTGAAATTAAGTCTGATTTCTAGAAAATGTACTGAATTTATGTATATAATAAAAACAAACTTATATTGCGGGTTAGTTGAACTAATCCTTCCACTAACTGAATAAATATTTGTGCATTCAAATCCATATTGAACTGAAACATAAGTAATCGCACCTTTTCGAACAACGTGGTGGGTCTCTCGGTGGCCACCATTTGGCGTATGGTGAAGACGAGCAGGAAGGGCGCCACTCGCTTCACGGCCAGCGCCTGAGTCGTCGCCATCGTGGCCATTACGGTGGCCAACTTCAGACCCAAGTCCGCCAAACCATCCAGCTCCGTTTCGCTAATGTCCTGCGCCTGCTTTCGCTCCGCCCGATAGCCAACGATGGCCTGGACCAGATCCTGGCACAGAGCACTCAGTTGGGCGGCACGGTCGGACATAAGGTTGCTGTGCTGCTTCAATAGCACCACCAGATTGTCCGTGAGCGCACCGTACAGGTCCACAAAGTCCGACCAACTGCCGCCGTGGCTAATCAGGTGCTTGATTTTCACATCCAACATGCTGCCAAGCAGGCAATCCAGCGTCTCGCCCGTCAGCGGAACCGTGCGATTTCCGGCCAGATTGCGTTGAGCCTCCAGCAAGCGGAGGGCATGACCACGGTACGCAGAGTCCTTCTGTTCCGGCAAACGTAGGGCCAGACTCACGCTGATCAGCTCAAAGTGTTCGTTGAGCATCTAGTAGGTCGGGTAATTAGTTAGGAAATCATTCTGAAGTGGGCGAGGCACACTTACCGCTCCCTTTACAGTGCTCAGTGAGCATTTGGCAAAGAGGGCCAAGAGGGTGAGCACATTCTGGAGTGCTGTGTGCTGGGCGGGCGTCTCGGGGCGCGGCATCTGCTCCACTTGCGACGAGAGGCGGTGCAGGAGCAGCAGGAAATCCTCGTTGGTCTTGTAGCCGATGATCAGCTTGATGGCGGGCTCCAGGCAATCCAAGGCCGAACTGGAGGAGATGTCCCCCGCCTCAATGTCCGCATTCAGTTGCCGCCAGTAGATGCTCAACACGAACTCAATCTCATCCGGATCCAAGTGCAAACGCTGACGATGGGTGAGGGCCACATTCAGCAGGCGGATGGCATGGGCATTGCGATAGTTGAGCTGGTGAAGATTAGCAAATTAGATTCTACCCTTTTTAACTCTTAGCGTGTTAATAAACCCACCGAGTGACCAATGTAGATCTTACATATGCGCCGGAAGTTATCATCGATGGGTTGCTGCTGCTCCTCCTGCCTTTCATTAGCCTCCTCCTCCTCCTCCTCCTCCTCGGCCTTTGCCTTCTTCTTGTCCTTTTTCTTCTTTTTGTCTGAATCCTGCTTCTCCTCCTCCTCCTCCGGCTTATCTTGCTTCTTCTCCTGCTGCTCCTTTTCCCGCTCCTGCCTGGCCACGCGATTGATGCAACTGCTCACGAAGGTCGCATAGCCCGAAATAGTGCTATCCACGAACTCCTTGTACGCCGAGGCCTCCTTCTTCTGGGAGCGGAACTTGTGGGCCACCATCTGGCCATAGATCTCGAGCAAGGGCTGCAGTTGGCGCTGCAACCGCCTGCCCTGAGCGCCAGTCACACTGGACAGCGTTTCGATGGCCAGCAGCAAGAGACGCACCTGCTCCGTTTGCAACTTCTTGGTGGCAGCCAACTGTTCCTTGAGGTATTCCGTGCAGCTGGTGAGGAATGCCTCACTTCCTGAACCTTGGCGTCGAATGCAGCGGGCGAAAAGGGTCTCGTAGAAACTCCAGCCGGCCGTTGAGTTGGTGGGAATTAGCTGGAGCAGCTCGCTCAGCTGCGAAAAGTAACTGCAGATGGGCAACGGATGGCCAAAGTGCATTAGATCTGTGGGATAATGTTTGTTGTTAAAAAAGAAGTTTTAATTAATGCAAAATTCCTTACCAATCAGTAGTTCTAGGACCTGATTGGCTTGCTCCTCTTGCTGGCTACGACTGAGATCCCTGTACAGGACGAAGATCACCAGCCAGAGGCGCGAGCGAATGTTAGTGGCCAACTGAGTCAACGGCAGGCGCTGCAGTGACTCCACCAGCTCCTGGGCCGAAGGCAATTGCAACTCCTTGTCAGCCGATGTCGTCTCCCGCAGGAAACGTATCAGGGAGGCCTCCTCCACCGCGAGCTCTTCGATCTTGAGTTTGACCAACAGCGAGCCCTTGGCCTTGGACTCCTTGGCCACTGCTCCGTACTCCTTCAGCAGCTGCAGGGCGAGCAGTTCCACGCACTCCGCATCCCCCAGATGGGAGTCCAATTCCTTGTCCTGCCTCCGTTGAAGCAAACGAAGCTGTTTTTGTGGTCGCGAAAGCCGAAAGAATTGCTGGGGTGTCACCAGCTCGGCCAGCGAATCGGAGCAATTGGCGCCCCTCTGATCCTGCAGCAGCCAACCACTCTCGGCCAGCTGCAGCTCCAACCGCTGCAATCGCTGGCGGCACGAGCTCTTGCCGAAGTTGTGCACTCTCTGTTGGATCAGTGTCCACTCGGCGGTGGGCAGAAAGCCACGCAGTTGCAGTGGTCTCTCGCTGGCGGGGAAACCATCCGGCCAGTAGTGCTTCAGTAGCAACTCAAAGCCACTGGCCCGCTCCGTGCACTCCAGGAAGGCATTCATTAGCCGGCGATTGTGCTCCTGGCTCAGCAGACGCCGTCCGAACTGCTCCAGCACCTGGGAAGTGTGCTGCAGCTGCTGCTCCACTTCCACCTGATGTATGTGCACCTGCTCCGCCAGCCGAGTGCCATTGAGATACTGACACAGCAGCGCAGCATGGAGTTCCCGGGCAAAGTCCAGATTCTCCGCCAGCACTCCCTCCGGTTGATCCTCCTCCAGCAGCTCTGCAAAGGAATGCAACAGGGTCTTCCAAATCACTAGCGACGGTTTGGTCATCAGGTTGCTGACCAGGCGGGTGAAGGCCACACCGGCGGAATGACTTGGCCAGGTTTGGGAGAGCTGCTTAAAGGCATCGTGCGGCGAGGGAGCTGTTGTCAAGCGGGTCCTAGTGAAGATTAGGGTAAGGAAACGCTTAACAGTCTGCTGCTGTTTATCTGTTTCCTCGATCGGAGCTTCGGAGTCCTGGAGACGCCGCTTCTTGCCTTCGCCATGGCCTATATCCAGCGGATACTTTCCCAGCCATTCCTTTAGGGCCTTCAGAAGATTCATGATGAAGCGTTCCGCGCGACTGAGGCGACGGAACATGTCCAGCAGGAGGATCAGATACTCCGAGTACAGCTCCTCCTCCTCAGGACTCTCCTTGGTGGTCGTGAGCAGCCAAACGGTGATCTGATAGACACTCTGCTCCAGCAGGAGAGGATTCAAGCGCAGTGCCGAGCAGAGTAGTGTCAGGATCTCCTTCAGATGTGTCTTTCTGTACTCACGCACCAGCTCGAGCAATGCGTTGGAAACGTATTCGAAAATGGGCAGTGGTATATCGTGCTTACGCAGTGACATCAACAAGTAGGTGACCAGGGGAAGGGATGGCGCAGATTCCTTGGCTGTCCCAATGACCACCTTTATTATCTTGATCAGATTGGCGTTTTGGTGGCGATTGTTCAGGATAGCAGCCTCCAGGAGCAGCAGGTTAACATGAAGCGGATGTTCCTGAATGCGTTCGCTGCTAAACAAAGCACCCAGTTGCTTTTCCAGCTCGACCAGCTCCTCCAGGCACGGAGACTTCAGGCTGAGCAGCAGCTCCACCAGCGGCCGGATTGTCTTCAAATCGTACTCTCTTAACAGCAACTGCTGATTCTGACAGCGGCGAGCCATCTCGGCCAGCTGCTTGATCACAGGCACCGTAAACTCAGCATCCCAGTGCTCCTGGCTTGGCGCCCCATCCTTGTTAGCCTGCCGGCGCGCCACACATCGTTGGTGGCACTTGAAGAGGTGGCCAAAGCATTTGGCTAGCACATCGGCGCTGGATCGCAGCGCATCCTGGAGCAGCTCGGAGTTGACTACCAAGGGCAGTAGTTCCAGCGCCGATTCATTGGCATTCTCCTCCCGGTCCACCACTTTATACAGGGTCCTGATCAGTTGGGTTTTGATCTCCTGCGTCACCCAGCCAGGTTGTGCCCTCAGCTTTAGGAAACCCTTTAGCTGTGGCGTGGGCAGGGGATCCTCGCTCTCGAGCAGAGATACCGCTAGCCATTGGGTGATGATCTCGTACTTGTTGGGATTGGAGAACTCCACGGATTGCCAGACCTTCAGGGCGAATTCAACACGTGCCGGAAACGGTTTGCTCTGATCCGCCAGCCAGGACTTCAGCTCTGTGGGTGGGACACAAGCGGGGGGATTACTGTACGAGGTCCTTGGGATGGCGGGTCCCAGCACTCACCTTCGCCTGTGTCCATGTTCTCCTCTTTCAGGTGAAATTTAAATCCACGTGCGGAATGAAAACAAAACCAAACAAATATCGATAGCAGAAGACGTTGCTTCTGAGCCTATGGGAACTATCGATAAGTTACGTGAGCGGCACAGTGTTGTAAGCGCTGCTTTTTTCCAGCCAGATTTGGCTATTTTTAGGTGCGAAGAGAATAGTTTTTATTTAATTTTTATTGTTCAAATACATTTATTTTAATTTTAGAAACTAAAATACATATATTTTGTAAGATTAACCCTAATAAGTTTTCGTGTAGACTGGAAAGTACTAAAATATATAAGTTAAGTTCTGGCTATTTTCTAGCTAAATCCCAAACAGCTGATCATTCCCATCACCAGCGCCGTGGAAGAAGAAGAGGAGCACCGTTGGGAATTCGTTTTGTTATTTTTGTTTTAAATCCAATTCGAAATTCATTTCAAAATCCTTCCTTTTTGTTAAAATTCTGAATGAGACAGGAATCACAATGCTGTTGAACTGCACGAGGCTGACACACGGCTGCACGACTCTCCGGGTCACGCAAATCAGCCAAATCCGTTCGCCCACATCATATAACCACCATTTGGGCAGGTGCCTCCATCGACGCCCCACCAGGACACTGCCACCCACTGGCCAGCCACCCACATATCCGCACCCCGCACCGCTGAGGCCGCAAAACAACCACCTGCTTCAAACGCTCCGCATGCCGTGGTGGTGCACGCGTCGTGGTTTCGCCCAGAGCAGCAAGTGGTTGGCCAGGAATGCCAAAGCGGACGCACCACCACCACCACCACCAACTGGAGCCACGCCGGTGAAAATGAGCAGATCCCAGTACGGCCGCCTGCTCAGCCTGACCAAATCGGAGAAATGGGTGCTAACAGGTTGTTATACTGGTTTATACCTTTGGGTTTTCGTCGGTCTCCTAACCATTTCGTCTACTCCGCAGCGGGAATTGGCTGCCTGGTTGTCTCCTCGGCCATCACCATGTCGGTGCCCCTCTTCCTGGGCAAGGTCATCGATGTGGTCTTCAATAAATCGGGCTTGGATAGCGCCGCCATGGCAAAACTGGGCGAGTACTCAATGCTGCTCTTGGCCATCTTCGTTCTTGGCGGATTCGCCAACTTTGCCCGTGTCCATCTGTTCGGAAATGCGGGTAAGTGGGAAACGGAATGGGTACATAATATGGAAATTTGTGACCTTGAAGGTAGAGGAAAAATGGAAAAATCAATAGTGTTTTCACAAAATAGGACATTGCTTAGGGAATTCTAGCACCTGCTTTCTTTGTTTATTTTTATACCCTTCCAGAGGGTATTATAATTTCAGTCAAAAGTTTGCAACGCAGTGAAGGAGACGTTCCGACCCGAAAACTTTAGAACTATAGGATAGATCGGGAAATGAATAGGAAAGAAATTGCTGCTTCGTTGTAGTCTCTTTTACTCTGGAATATAAGTCTATTTTATTATTTCAGAATTTTGAATTAAATTTAACATAAATCGGGCGACTATATTATATAGCTTCCATAGGAAGGATTGATCAAATAATGTCAAAATAATACGTAAACTGCTATAATTTTGTTTGTTGCAAATGATTCGAAAAGGGTATATAAACTTCGGTTGAAATTACGTAGTTGAATTTCCACACAATTAGTTCCATTTTTATAGCAAAAATACTGACTTTTTTATTGCCGAAAAATTAAGATTTCGATTTTTGGCCAAAATCGAATTTTTCGTATAATTGGTTTTTGCTCTAATTTTTGCAAAAATGCTCCGATATCAAAACGGCAAACTGTTCTGAGCAGATAACAACCTGATAATTAATATTAGTGCACTCTCCGGCTGATTTAGGAAAATTAAAAATTTTTCAAATTTTTGGATTTTTTTGTAAGGGGTGGCATCACAATTTTTTGAGAAAAATTTCAAAAAAATAAATTTTTTTTCTGGAAATGCCAAGTTTTAGGGAATTTAACTACGAGTTCAAAAAGGTATGCCGTTCCATATTTGGACAATTAGTTCCATTTTTATAGCAAAAATACTGACTTTTTTATTGGCGGAAATTGAAGATTTCGATTTTTGGCCAAAATCTGAATTTTTGTATAATTTGTTTTTGCTCTAATTTTTGCAAAAATGCTCCGATATTGAAACGGCGAACTGTTTTGAGCAGATAACAACCTGATAATTACTATTAGTGCACTCTCCGGCTGATTTGGGAAAATTAAAAATTTTTCAAATTTTCGATTTTTTTGTAAGGGGTAGCATCACAATTTTTTGCGAAAATTTTCAAAAAAATAAAATTTTTTTCTGGAAATGCCAAGTTTTAGGGAATTTAACTACGAGTTCAAAAAGGTATGCCGTTCCATATTTGGACAATTAGTTCCATTTTTATAGCAAAAATACTGACATTTTTATTGGCGGAAAATGAAGATTTCAATTTTTGGCCAAAATCTGATTTTTCGTAAAACTTGTTTTTGCTCTAATTTTTGCAAAAATGATCCAATACTAAAACGGCGAACTGTTTTGAGCAGATAAAAACCTGATAATTAATATTAGTGCACTCTCCGGCTGATTTGGGAAAATTAAAAAATTTTTAAATTTTCGATTTTTTTGTAAGGGTAGCATCACAATTTTTTGCGAAAATTTTCAAAAAAATAAAATTTTTTTCTGGAAATGCCAAGTTTTAGGGAATTTAACTACGAGTTCAAAAAGGTATGCCGTTCCATATTTGGACAATTAGTTCCATTTTTATAGCAAAAATACTGACTTTTTTATTGGCGGAAATTGAAGATTTCGATTTTTGGCCAAAATCTGTATTTTTGTATAATTTGTTTTTGCTCTAATTTTTGCAAAAATGCTCCGATATTAATACGGCGAACTGTTCTGAACAGATAACAACCTGATAATTAATATTATTGCACTCTCCGGCTGATTTAGGAAAATTAAAAATTTTTCAAATTTTCGATTTTTTTGTAAGGGGTAGCATCACAATTTTTTGCGAAAACTTTAAAAAAAATAAAATTTCTACCCTGAAATGCCAAGTTGTAGGGAATTTAACTACGAGTTCGGGAAGGTATGCCGTTCCATGATCGGACAATTATTTTCATTTTTATAGCAAAAATACTGACATTTTTATTGGCGGAAAATGAAGATTTCAATTTTTGGCCAAAATCTGATTTTTCGTAAAACTTGTTTTTGCTCTAATTTTTGCAAAAATGATCCAATACTAAAACGGCGAACTGTTTTGAGCAGATAACAACCTGATAATTAATATTAGTGCACTCTCCGGCTGATTTGGGAAAATTAAAAAATTTTCAAATTTTCGATTTTTTTGTAAGGGGTAGCATCACAATTTTTTGCGAAAATTTTCAAAAAAATAAAATTTTTTTTCTGGAAATGCCAAGTTTTAGGGAATTTAACTACGAGTTCAAAAAGGTATGCCGTTCCATATTTGGACAATTAGTTCCATTTTTATAGCAAAAATACTGAGTTTTTTATTGGCGGAAATTGAAGATTTCGATTTTTGGCCAAAATCTGAATTTTTGTATAATTTGTTTTTGCTCTAATTTTTGCAAAAATGCTCCGATATTGAAACGGCGAACTGTTTTGAGCAGATAACAACCTGATAATTACTATTAGTGCACTCTCCGGCTGATTTGGGAAAATTAAAAATTTTTCAAATTTTCGATTTTTTGTAAGGGGTAGCATCACAATTTTTTGCGAAAATTTTCAAAAAAATAAAATTTTTTTCTGTAAATGCCAAGTTTTAGGGAATTTAACTACGAGTTCGGGAAGGTATGCCGTTCCATGATCGGACAATTATTTTCATTTTTATAGCAAAAATACTGACTTTTTTATTGGCGGAAAATGAAGATTTCGATTTTTGGCCAAAATCTGATTTTTTGTATAATTTGTTTTTGCTCTAATTTTTGCAAAAATGCTCCGATACGAAAACGGCGTACTGTTCTGAGCAGATAACAACCTAATAATTAATATTATTGCACTCTCCGGCTGATTTAGGAAAATTAAAATTTTTTTAAATTTTCGATTTTTTTGCGAAAATTTTTAAGTGAAAATGCCAAGTTGCAGAGAAATTAGCTTCCTTTCTTGTTTTTTTTTTTAATTTTTGAAAAAGTATTTATAAAAGGAAATAGTTAAAAACTTGTTAAATAATTTTAACTGCCTAGCCACATTCTTTAACCCATAATATTTAAGTGGATTGCATATTTGTTGCTGATAATTAGGACTTTATTTAGGCAATTACATAAGTCTTTTTTAAATTCAAAAAGTATAAACATATTTTACAAAAAATGTACTTGAAAAGATGGCATAAATAAAATAAATAAAAACAAATAAAAAAAACTAAATGAATATAAAATAGCGATCAACTGGAAGGAAGGAGAGTTACCCCCACCGTCCATCCAGTGCACCTCACAGGCTTATAAGATTATCCACTTAGGGAATTTCATAACTTTAGATTTGTTTTCGATTTATCCACTTGGGGAATTAGCTTTGTTTGTTGTGTTTTGATATTTGGATCAAAGATACAATGGCGCCACAATTAGTCGGGAAAGTGGCCAACCCTTGATAGCTGTGAGGCGCTCGACCGCCGAAACTCGTTATGTGCAAGCGCTATTTATACGCACCGCTCGCTGAATTCGCACTTGGGAATTATAGCGACGCCGACGGGCACAGAGAGCTTGACGTCATCAGTGGGCGCTGAGTCTGCGCTGATTTATTCGTACATTTCAAATGAAATTAAGGAAGTTTCTTTTTTTATTTATAGGTAAAGTGAGTAAATAGTAATCTATTTTTTCAACTAACTTTCCTTTCCAGCTCTCCGCATAGTGCGCAACCTGAGATCCCGGCTGTACAGATCCATGCTGATGCAGGAGGTGGGCTGGTTCGATACCAAGGGCACCGGCGAACTGATCAACCGACTGAGCAACGACACCCTTATGGTGGGCACGTCCCTCAGCCAGAACGTCTCCGATGGCCTGCGATCCCTGGCCATGATTGGCGTCGGCACGGGCATGATGGTATGCGATGATAGGCTGACTTAACCTGGCCAGAGCCTCCCTAATCTAGAGTTTCCCCTGCAGATCTACACCTCGCCGCAGCTGGCGGCCGTGAGTGCCTTGGTGGTGCCTGCCATGGCGGGCATGGCCATTGTCTATGGACGCTACGTCAGACGGATCACCAAAACGGAACTGGACAAGTACGCGGACATCATGAAGTATGCGGAGGAGCGATTCGGGAATGTGAAGACGGTGAAGACCTTCTGCCGGGAGCAGCAGGAAGTGGCTGCCTTCGATGGCAAACTGGGTGAAGCTCTCGAAATTGGCTACAAGGAGACGCGCGCCAGATCTATTTTCTTTGGACTGGTGAGACCCGAGGGCTAAGAACTATCTATCACCATGGTAATCTTGAAATCCCTTTACCCAGACCGGCTTCTGTGGCAACTTCATCATTATATCTGTGCTGTGGTACGGCGGAACCTTGGTTCTACAAGACTCCCTGACCATTGGAGCGCTGACTGCCTTCATGTTGTACGCCGGCTACGTGGCCATCTCGATGAATGGGCTGTCCAACTTCTACAGCCAGCTGAACAAGGGCATTGGAGCCTCCGAGCGGATTTGGGAGATCCTGGACAGGGAGTGCACGATACCCATCGACAAGGGTATTGTGCCGGTTGAGAAGCCGGTGGGCGGAGTGGGTTTCCAGAACGTCTACTTCACGTTTCCCACGCGTCCCGAATCCGCTGTCCTCTCCGACTTCTCGTTGAATCTGATGCCCGGCCAAACCACGGCGGTGGTGGGCCGTTCCGGTTCCGGAAAGACAACGATAGCACTGCTAATGCTGCGACTTTATGATCCCCAAGCGGGCACTGTCCAACTGGATGGCATTGATCTGCGAACGGTGAATCCCCAATGGCTGCGGAATAATATCGGCGCTGTCAGTCAGGAGCCGGTGCTCTTTTCGTGCTCGATTCGGGAGAACATCCTGTACGGCGTCAATCCCGGCCAGACACCGACGGAGGACCAACTGCAGCGGGTCGTTGAGGAGGCGAATGTCAGCCAGTTCACCGACCAACTGCCCGATGGCCTGGACACGCTCGTCGGCCAGCGGGGAATGATGCTGAGTGGCGGGCAGAAGCAACGAGTGGCGATTGCCAGGGCGCTCATTAAGGTGAAGGTCCTGGTATTTCCTTAGATAATAGCTCACCAACTTGTAACTCCTTCCAGAACCCCGCCATCCTGATCCTAGATGAGGCCACCAGTGCGCTGGACGCCGTTTCGGAGACCCTAGTGCAGAATGCCCTGGACAATCTGGTCCAGGGACGCACCGTGCTGACCATTGCCCACCGACTTAGCACAATTCGGAATGCAGACCAAATCGCCGTCTTGAGCGATGGCAAGATTGTGGAGCAGGGCAACTACAATGAGCTGATGGGCATCCAGGAGGGCGTCTTCCGGGAATTGGTTGCCAGCCAGGCATTCGGCGGACGAGATTGAAGACTTGCGGTCGCAGAAGTGGGAGCGGGATCTTAAGATTAGTTGGATTAGATTAAGTGTGGGCCCACCGCTGGCTGGTGGTGGCTCCACTGGTGCAACTGTTACGCGTGCTATGTGTTCATAGATCAAATGTTATTATTTCTTTGTACAATACACACCATTGACCATTGTTAAAGATCGTGGAGGACTTTTCTTCAGCAAGTAAAGTGGATAATTATGTATGTGACCAGGTAAGCAAAGCGACTTGTTATAGAAGGCAGCGATTTATCCATTTAATTAACTCTCAGTTAATCCAAAAATATTCAAATTCTACTTTACATTTTCCAACATTTTATTGTTATCGTTTACACTTCAGGTTTTTTCCAGCTTCTCTTGGTTTTTCTACACATCATCTTAAATCTAATAAACAGGCACAAAAATAAATGCAATAATTTCTTTGTATCTAGTTTCTAAATACGTCCTGTGTGCCAGCATCCAGAAATTCAATACGTGGAACATCTCCTGCGGATCCTCTCCAGGTTCCTCCTACTTCATGGTGGGCATGGCCACGGCCGCCTGGGTGTGGGTGACATCCGTCTCGCGCCACAACTGGGTGACCGTCTTGGTCTGAGTGTAGAACTTGATGCCCTGCTTGCCGTAGAAGTGATGGTCGCCGCGGAACGAGCCACGCGTGCCGGTGAAGGAGAACATGGGCAGTGGCACCGGAATGGGCACATTCACGCCCACCTGGCCGGCATCGATTTCGTTGACAAACTTGCGGGCAGCCGCACCGTTGGTGGTGAAGACAGCGGTACCATTGCCATAGGGATTGGCATTCACAATGCCAATGGCATCGTCCAAGGTGTCGGCCTTCAGGATGACCAGCACGGGGCCAAAGATCTCCTCGGTGTAGCACTTCATGCTCGGGGTCACATCGCTCAGGATGGTGGGTCCCACGAAGTAGCCGTCCTCATAGCCGGGCACACTGATCTTCCGGCCATCGAGGATGAGCTTGGCTCCCTCCTTCACGCCCGACTCGATCAGGTCATTGATGCGCTGACGGGAGGCGGCACTGATCACTGGTCCCACATCCGTTCCGGGCACATGGCCGGCGTTCACCTTCAGCTTCTGGGCGCGCTCCACGAGATCGGGGATCCAGGACTGGGCATCGCCCACAAAGACGGCCGTGGACAGGGCCATGCATCGCTGACCGGCAGCTCCGAAGGCGGCTCCTGCCAGCTGGTTCAGGGTGTTCTCCTTGTTGGCATCCCCCAGGATGATGCCATGGTTCTTGGCGCCCATATTCGACTGCACCCGCTTGCCATTCTTGCCGGCCCGCTCGTAGATGTACTTGCCAGCCTGGTCGGAGCCCACAAACGAGACGGCCTTGATCTCGGGCGCATCGCAGATGAAGTTCACGGCATCGTGCTGGCCGTGGATCACATTGACCACACCCGGCGGGCAGCCGGCCTCGTTGAGGAGCTCCATCAGCAGCATGGTGGCGCCGGGCACACGCTCCGATGGCTTCAGCAGCATCGTGTTGCCCGTGGTAATGGCCACCGGGAACATCCACAGCGGGATCATGGCGGGGAAATTGAACGGAGCCACACCGGCGGTCACACCGAGGGGCAGGACCAGCGAGTAGGTGTCCATGTCCCTGGCCACATTGGCCACCGTCTCGCCCATCTGCAGGGACGGAATGCTGCAGCAGTGCTCCACCACCTGGAGGCCACGGAGCACATCGCCCTCGGCATCGGCCAGCGTCTTGCCCTGCTCCTTGGTGATGTTCTTGGCCAGCTCACCCATGTTCTCCTTGATCAGCGCCTGCAGCTTGAACATCACCTGCTGGCGGGTGAGGATCGACTGGTTGCTCCACGAGCGGAAGGCCTTCTTGTTCGACTCCAGAGCCGTCTGCATCTCGGCCTGGGTGGCCTTGGGCACACGGGTCACCACCTGGTTGGTGGCCGGGTCATGTACGTCGATCCATTCCGTCGTCTTCGACTCCACGAACTTGCCGTCGATGAAGAGCTTGGTGGTGGGAGCCGCCGAGGAGTACGACCTCTTCGCCAGATGGCGGGCCTGGTGAGAAGAAATTACAATACAAGTTGGGTAAATAGTATCATAGGGTAAAACTTAATACTAAGTATTAACAGGGAACAATAGTACTCCAATATTTTCGAAAATTTGCATGTATTTTGTTGTTCTACAAATACAATTTAATTTTTCTGGACTAAGAGTGGTTAGAGTGTCTGCCCCATAATCTCTGGGTCCTGAGTTCAAATCCTACTTTTGCAAAAGTTTTTTTTTATTGTTATTTTAAGTCTATTGTTTTCCCTCAGCGAAACTCTTTCTTCGGTAGCATAGGCCCCGGTTCGATTCCCAGGTTTAACTAAGGATTAACTTCACTATAAATTCGTATATCAAATTAAAATACAATGAAAACTAGTGAAATATGTTTGAAAAAAAACACACATTAAATTTTTTAAGTTCATTTTTCGTGTAAACGAATATTTTATAGGAAAACTCCTATTTTTTTGGGCATTTTCTATTTTTTATTGGTTGGGGCCGTTAAAAATGCAAAAAAAAAACAAAAAAAAAACTTTAATAAAATAACATTTAATAAAAATGCGATCACTGGAAAAGGGTGTCTTTTTTAAATAAATTTATTTTGTTTTTGAATTTTTTTTAAGTTACATTTCCCAAATTTATGTTAATATCTGTTAAAAATTTTTTTTTTTTAATTGTACCTAATTTATTGCACTTGACTTTCATTTGCAATGCAAATTTCGCGGAATCCTAACCTCAACGCCCTGGACACTTTCGTTTTTGGTGGGGTGAGGTTTATTTTTTGGATGTTGATAACCCTGAAGGGGGGCGGACCTGTTGGGGGGACGCCACGCCCACGCTTATCAGTGTCCATCTGGCAGGCATGCGATGTTCTTTTTTTATGGCACGCCTCGCATGGAATAATACCGCTTATCGCGTTTTATTGGATTTTACGCCAGTTCAAACATTCTACCGCTAAATCCCCCACGAGAATTGTTTTTGTTTTTACTTTATCTCTGCTCTTGTGCTTCTTCTTGCTGGCGAGTTTCGTAGCGGAACATTACGTAACATGTGTTGTTGTCAATTGGCGATTTCTCACCCACCCACACACTTGTACAAAATTTTACTCTTGATTGATTAAGGTGAAAGTGGGATGGGTATAGAAAGTGCATTTTATTACGAGTGTGTGTGTGTTTGCCAATTGGAGAATTCACGGCCAACCACACACATGCACACGTCTGATTAGGCAAATTGAGAGATACATATGCATGTATGAATCTTTAGGAGGAGCTAAAGATATCGCTCTACGGCATTTAACTCCATTATCCTTATGGTAAATATTATAGGAAATCCAGTAAATTCGATCCCAGGAAGATAAACTCACCTCAGCACCGATCAAACGCACTAGGGACATCTTTGGGTTTTTGTGTGTGGATGAGAACTGGGGCGGGGATCGCGTGCTCTCCAAACGGTGGTTCCACTAGAACTGAACGCAGCCGCCGCTTTTCGATGCCAATGTGGGGGCCTGTGTGCTATGCCTACTATATCCCCACTATATTATGTAGTGTGCGATGGTGTGATTGTTGATATACGAGTCAAAAAACTGGATGGTGCGACTACGAGAACGGAGGCGAAGACCACGACGTCAAAAAGTGCTTAACGATAGCAAATAAAATACAGCACATTCATACATGCATACATATGTATGTACTATACAAACGCATACACCTTTAAGAACCTGGCGCACCAGCTGTTGTTTTTGTTATATTCCAATTGGTATTGTTGTTATCAGTATGGTTGTTGCCGTTCGTTGGGGGCTCGTTGTGTGAGTGTGTGTGTTTGTGTCGGTTTGTTTTGCGATGTTTGTCTTTCCAGTCCCTTCGCTGCTGGAAGGGCATATTAGCTAGTGACGAAAGAGCATACAAGAAAGCAGATTATACAAAAGTTTAGGGATAAAATCAAGCTTTATAACTTAGAGATGGTATATATTATCTGTTAAGAAAATTTGTATGCTTTTTATTATGCACATATATTTAAATTATCATCATTTTATCATCATAAAAGGGCATTAGGTCTTCGCTGCTGGGCAGCACATATCTTTATTGGGTATTTATAAGCACCCGCGGAGATACCAAATCCAATGTAGTAGTGTTTGTGTATTTTTCCATTAATGTTCATATGTATTTTTATGCCGAGGCACGTGTCAACCGGCGTCTGTGTACGAGAAACTAAAATAAAATCTAATTAAATAGTTATGAGGCTTACTTAAAGTTGAGCAAAAGGAAGTTAATTAACCTAATTGAATATCCTTAATGCCCTAAAAATCCCCTGCTGCGGCGGGTAACGGTAAACAAATGCAATGTGCTAAAAAACGCCAAAGCGCTTAGTAGATCCGATTGTGAATGAAAGTGGTGGCGTTGCCTACTTTTAGGCGCTTGTTCCATTGAAATAACAATTTCGCTTTTCGCCGGGGCAAACAAAGTTTTCGCTCGGACTTCCGCTTCCTGGTCAACATAATTAAAAGTACTTTCCCTACTACAACCAGCAAAACAGAATCCATGGAACCACACACAGAAATGTCTGGCTTTCTCTTTTTGTGTTTGTTTTGACTTTCAATGGGACGCTAGGCGCGCTCCTTTCTTCTCTTTTGACAGTGATGCCAACGTAATATTTATAGCAGAAATGGCTAAAATCTAAGTATTTGAAACATTTCTTATAGTTTGATAAATTTCATAAAATAATTTTTTCCAAAAAGGTTTCTAATGTATGGAACGATTTCAATACTTTTTAAGGGGCTTTCAAAAATAGCCATAAAAACGGCAGCACTGATTCTCCTTTCTCCTCTTTCGACAGTGATGCCAACGCGATATTTATAGCAGAAATGGCTAAAATATAAGAATTTGAAACATTTATTATATCTTGATCATTTTTTATAAAATAATCTTTCCCAAAAAGGTTTCTAATGTATGATACGATTTCAATACCTTTTAAGGGGCTTTCAAAAATAGCCATAAAAAGGGCAGCACTAATTCTCTCTCTCTCGCGCGCGGAAGCGGAAGCTAACATGTGTGCAGGAGCATATAAATAGCAGGACGACCCGCAGGACGCGCTCACTCTGCTTGGAGAGCTTGGAGTTGAGGAGTGCCAGCGCTCCAGCCGAGGCGCCTAAAATTTGGCAACACCAATCGAGTCTGTTATTTTGCGCAGTCGGGATTTACTACGCTGATTTACTAACCACTGTCATGCCAGGAAGCTGAAGGAGCGAAAGGAGCGCAAGGATCTAGGAAAGATGGAGACCACGACGGGCTACCAGGACATAAGTGCCCTAGAAAAATCGGTAAGTTAATCGACCAGCGAATTATGAATAGCCACTTAACAACATAGTGGGGGGGGATAGGCACCACTCGGCGTCCAGTGAGAGAAAATTGATACGTTCCAAAGGGGTCAATTACATGGCAGGCCATAGCAATAAATCGTAGGGCACTTAAGTTCTGATGGCGCCCAAAAGTAGGCAGCAAGCGTTTTATTATTTAAAGACTTCTGCCAGCAACAAGATGCGTAACGGCCATGCAACTAAGTGCCACTAGACACGCCATAGATAAGGATCTTGGATTAAGGTACCTGAAAGTGAAAGTATGATATTGTTAATATAATAATAAATATTGTTAAAAAATGTTAAAATATATAGAAATTAAATGTAAAGAAATTTACCTTTAAATATATTATTCGAAATGCTGGATAAATTCGAATCAAGTTCTTCTGGTTCTCCTAATGATCCAGTAAATTTATTCGAAAATAACCCATAAGTAACCCCAGTTTCTCCCTGTTTCTGCAGGTGGCCAATGCCGGTTCGCAGCTTTATACGATGGCCCACAAGCTGCATGCGGTGGAGCGCAGCCTCGAGCAGACGACGATGGAGCAGATGGACGAGATGGAGGTCCTCGAGCTGCTCGAGTCGATGAGCGAGGTGACCAACGAGTACCAGAATCTGCGCAAGGACATTCGCGAGGTGCAGCAGTTGCAGCGTGACGTCAGCAGCTCCATACGCTACCAAATGCGCAGCATGCAGCAGACATTTCACACGCTGAAGCAGCGGATAGCCAGCTCCCAGAAGGGTCGCAAAAAGCCTGAAAAGCCCTCGACGGAGCAGCGAGTGGGTATGGGTGGTCATGAATAATCCATGAGCCTTATTGATTAGCCTCCCAGGCGAGAAACATGGAGGGCCAGCGAGGAGCGGAAAATGTGTCAAAGGGGGGACGGAAAAGTAGGGACTACTTATATAGACACCAAAATCTGAAGCAATCAACTGTGTAACTATATACATATATCGTAAACACCCACACATACACACACACACAAGAAGCATTTAGACTCGAGAAAGGATCCTATACTTTATATATATACACTCGAAGAAATACGAACCCAATACCCAATTGTAAGCACACTAATGCGCCTATCATACTATGTTTTTGGATCACTAAGTACATAGTGTGAAAAGCGCTTCACAACAGACTTTTAGAGTAGGATGAATAGCGGCGTACTTTACGACGAACCGGAATGTCTGAATGCACTTTTCCAAAATTTGCCTTAACATAATCGTACTTTGAGCTAGTTTTTGATACGACACGTTTTAAAAAAATAATGATACCAAGCAACCATTACATATATTTAAGCTACACACAATGGCAACCTGTTTTTGGTTATTCTTGTGTTCGTTTCACTTTTGGAGATATGTTTGTTGAATTCTAGAGGAAATAAAAAGTTAAGCCCAAAGAATAAGAGGGGGGAAGTCTTTAACTTTTTGCTTATGTAAACTAGTAGTAATTGGAGATGAAATATTTATTTAGATTATTTCTGTAATTTAACGTAATGCAGTTTAAACTTCCCGCCATTACGTAAGAAGCTTGTAACTCTTCGCCAGCAACGCTCTGGCAACGCCGTGCGATCGCGCAGACCAGTGGCAACCCCAGAGCGGTTGCGTTCGCGTAGTTTCGTCATTTCATTTACGTTTATTATTTTTATTTGCCGTTTCCGCGGAATAAAATGGATTTGTTTTTGCAGCTGTTTAAAGGGTGCGTGAAAATCGTGGTCGCCTGTTGAGCAAAATCATTGGCAAAAATACAAAACGTTTGAAACAAAAAGAAAGCCAAATATTCTGCGGCTCTGTGCGCGAGTGTGTAGGTGTAAGCGTCGGCGTGTCGGTGTTCGCGTGCGAGTGTGTGCGTGTCGTGTTTGTGGCAAAAGAAAAAAAGTATTTGGAAGTATTTGCATTGGGAAAGTGCAAGAAAGTGGTGTTTTACGGAATTCCTACCATCTATATTACCCCATTTTATAGCCAGCACTTTCTGCGATAGCTGGCGCGCCGGCGTGTTTGTTGTTTGTGGCTCATTCGCCTGCCTACGTGTCCAGAAATCCCGAGAGAACCCCAAAGAACCCCTGAGAACCCACTGAAATGTGGGGTTTCCTGCTTATCCTGATCCTCGGCTGCGCAGCCGGGGAGTTCAGTGAGGTGCGGGTGATCCAGGAAATGGACAACTTTCTGGAGAAGCCGCACTATCTGAAGAACGCGGAAATCGGCGAACTCTTCGCCCAGCTGGCCAAGGATTATCCCGACTTGGCGCAGACCTATACGATAGGCAAATCCCTGGAGGATCGTCCTATCTACGCGCTGGCCCTGAGCGCACCCACTGGCGAGTCCAAGGACGGAGATCTCCTTAGGCCCATGGTAAAACTGGTGGCCAACATTCGCGGCGATGAAACGGTGGGCCGTCAAATGGTCCTCTATATGGCCGAATATCTGGCCTCCCACTACGATGGCGATACGGAGGTTCAGGCGCTGCTCAATCGCACCGAAATCCACTTCCTGCCCACCTGTAATCCCGATGGATTCGCCAAAGCCCAGGTGAGTCACCTGGTTTTTTCCCCCGATTTCTCTGTAATCCAGAATCGAATCTCACTGAAGAAAAACAGCTGGCTGAGCGAAAATAAAAAGTGATTGTAAAATGACTGCCAGTCGCTGCTGCCCCACCCCGCTGTTAATCCCCCTTTCATCTAAAGTTAATGGATCACCTAGACCGAGAAAAAATATTGCACTCTACGCTTTACCTTATATAGAATTTGCTCTCTTGAAAAGTTCACACCAGCTGTATCATATTCATATTTGCTCTCGAAAATGTTAATTTTTAATTATTTTATTCATTAGCATTCACCATCGAACCAAAACCTGTTGACATAGATTGCACAAAAATATCTGAAACATTTGTAAACAGAAAATCTAAGCCATTAGTAAACAGTTTTGTAGGATTTTCTCCTTATGATTACTTGTATTACTAGTCTATGCATATTTCCCTTTCATAACTTAGGATAGGCTCCTGATATTGCATCTAAAAACTTGTGATCTAATATTCTATCGTATATACAATATGATGATTATCGATGTTTCTATATAAAAATTTAGATTTTCTCTTGCAATATAACACCATATTTATATTTCCAATTAGATCATAATAGATCTCTTATTTTTCTCAGTGTATAGACACCTTCATCTCTCGATTCTCTCATTCAAACTGCTGAGCTTTTGTCTGAACTGAAACCCGCTGATCTTTTCTGCTTACCGCGAAGAAAACAAGAGAAAAAGGAGATTGTGAGGGGGGGGAGCTCGATCTACAATCTTTAGAAAAACGAGATCTTGCCCCAACTACATAGAATGTGTGATTGGAATGTTTTGACCCACTTTTTCTGGCTTGTGGTTAGCCAACGTGTATGATCGCTCAATTAGCAGCTAAGAATTCCATCTTAACTCCATAAATCTCAGGTGAGATACTGCATTTCAACTCTTCGCTCTCAATGTCTCGGCAAAGTGCCATTCGAGTGCCCCTCCAGTTGTTAATAATCCACAATGGATCCCAAGAGCTCTTCAATGCACTCAAGTAATGGTTTTTAAAGAGGTCTTATTTTATTTGAATAAACACAGGAAAGCGAGGGAGATAAAATACCATAAACGTATCTATAATGTATTTTTTTAAGAAGAAAAAGTGCTCAGTAAATTATTAAAAGCATCCCATATTATTATTTAACCTATATAATCGTGTAATCTTATTTTATTTCATTTAAATTCTTCGAATGCGCTCTGATAAGGAAGGAATTCCAGGAATTGAGTATTATATATGGTTTTGACTCATTACACTGCATTATATATTTTCACCCAGAAGTTCTCAACATCATTATTATATTGAACATCCCCTTTGTTTACGAGGTAAATCCCCTAGCAGCACAAAAGTTAATTAGAATGATTTGTTTTTGACGCCACACAGTTCCATCATTTCCATAAGCTCACTTGATATTCACATCTCTACAATTCTTTTTTTTTTATAAAGATTTATCTGATGATACTACGAGTTTAAACTGGCGGTGGTTTGAGTTCAGTTTCAGTGGGCAAACAACAGCGCAAAAGTAAAAAACAATTAAACGTGCATTATTATTAGTCTTATCAGCGTTCTAATTGCCAGGGATCTTTGTGGATCTTGTCTGGTTTTTTATTTGCCTTAATGGCAACTGTATATACTGCACATGGGCTTTAATGGCTGAATGAATTCGAAAAAGCTGCTCAAATTAAGAATTCAAATTATTGCACTCCCAGTGAATTCTAGTTTGGCTTGTAAATATTAAAAATGGCCTTGTTAGCCGTCTTCTTTGGCACTTCAATGGTCAATTTCTGATTCTGATTAGATTAAAATGTTGGTAAACAAATTTAGCAGGCTATTAAATGTGACATGCACTGTGCGAAAATAAATGGAACTTTTCAATATAAGATGTTGACTTTATAAGGTTATAAAACAAATATATTTTTGTAGGTGCATATGAAATGCATATCAACAGGTGTACTATACTAAACTCAGATTCTTATGGTATCATATCTAAAAAAAACTTTTTTTTATGCAGAACTGTCTTTAAACTGGAAGAATCCCTTTTTTGTTTAGAGATCCCATACTATCATCAGTATTATGATTATGAACAAGTGTACAATATTAATCTTCAATTGTATAATATCATATCTAAAACGCTCTTAGTTCTACCTACTTATAACTATTTTAAAATCCTGCAAATATTATGATTACGTGAATATATTAAGTTCTTATCTTGCATTATCAAGCCATAAGTTATCTCAAGTCTTTTAATCCAAGGATTTGGCTATTTCTCGCTGTGTGCGGGCGTGCGTATCTTGGTGACAGTTTTATGGCCTCTTCAATAATCTGGTGATAAAGTAAACATAGTTTGTCGGTTCGCTGACGTCATGATTTCGCAACTGCAACACGGCGGCATAAAGTGCTGACGACACAACAGGGGGGAGGGGGGGAACACTGAGCACCCACCCACCCCCTGCGAATGGCAATTACTTTTTACAAGAAAACTGGTTAGATGTCACAACAATAACAATAACAGCAACAGAAGTAAACCACCGATGACGTTCGTGCTTTTATTCACTTTATTTTCCTGCAATTGAGACACTTTATTCGCAACCGGTTCGTTGTTGTTGTTGTTGTTTTGTGATGTAGATGTTGATGGGGTTTTGCTACCGCGAGTTAAGAGCGCTAAAAAGTTTGCCAATTTCCGCTGCACACGCGCGTTGACAGTCATTTCGTTTTCATATTTGTATTGCCCGAGTGCACTTTCCAATCAACAGCTGTCTGCTGGGCCAACATAATGCAGATTATATAAACCAGGTATCTGGAGAAGACGTGTAAATTGAATGCAGATAATTTGAATTACAGCTGTTGTTTTGTAGAGACCCGTATTTCTTGTCAGTCAAACTCGAATTCCTATCAGCTCATTAAAAAGTTTGGGTATTTCTAATATTTAATAATCAAATTTGGGAATATCCCATTAAAATTTAGAAATTCCTTAATCTTATCTTAGTGCTTGATTATTATACAAGCATTAAAATTCAACAAATAATAATATTATAAATATTTTTGTCAACTTCACATCGCAGAGTATCCACACTTCGTATTCCCATAACCACCTGAAATACCGCAATTCCTCAAGGAAGTGCATTCCACTCTCCCGCTTTGTGCCACTCAGCCCCCCCACTCTTTCTTCCACTGAGCAGCTTTCCAATAAGCAGATCGTAGCAAAACATTTGTTATTGTATTCGCACCCGCCGTTAATCAATGGAAATGGTTAGTTGAAGTGGCAAGGTGAGAGGAGAGGCAGGGAGAGGGGTGCTGGAAAGTGGCCATATGCTCGATTCCATTCGTTTCCACTGATAACAGCGATTTGCCGCTCTCAGTTTCGTGAATGTGCCAATTTCGCGTGTTTATCGATAAGGCGTGTGTGCATTTGTGTGGGTGGTTTGGGTTTTTTTTTGTTCGTCACCCACGCACAGGATGGGCCGTCTGTGACGTCACGGCGTGGGAGTGAATCGATTTTCGTGTAAAAATATCCTGTTGACGTGCGTCGTGCGTTGCTCTCTCCGCTCTCTCTCTTCGCCCCATCCATCACAACACGTACACATGCGCAGGCGCCCCACTTTTTCAGTCTGGCAACTCCTCCCCCTCCGACGAATGATAATAACACAATTAAAAGCGCCTAAATAAACTATAAACTATTAATCCCGTGGCTGCAGACGAAAAAAAGTAAAGCTTTTCCGTGAGCGGTTTTTTGATGGCTTTGGCGCTCGGTGCGGCGTGTAATTTCCCTACAATTAGCGCCTCTCTTCGGGCTTTTGGGGCTGCTCTCTTGGAACGACGCACAGTGGGTTGAATGACCCGCAAATTGTTTCAACAGTAGGAAAAAGTATTAATTAAAAACATTTTTAAATCACTTTTTTTTTTGTGTTTCCTTAAATTCATAATATAAAAAAAATAATAAATAAGTCTTTGAATTTCTTTGTTGCTAATAGGAAACCACATTGCTGAATATCTACTTCATTGAAAACTACAAAGTTTTGAATGAATTTGTGAAATTTATATCCTTGTTTTATGCAATCTACCTCTCTGAACCATTTTAAGGTTTATTTTCACATTTACTTCATTGATTTTAATAAATTAAGCCTTATTAGTGATTCATCTTCGATTTTTTGATAAAATTTTTTTGAAATAACTAATAGGGATTTAGTCATACCTCTTTTTGGGGTCACACCGCTCCACTGTGCGACGTCGACGGCGGCAGAGCGGCTGCGGCTTCGGCTGAGGCGGCGGGCGAATGGGCGCTTAAGGCCAATCAACGCAGCAAATTTTCAAACAGTTGATTTTTCGAGGCTGAGCTGCAACGACGACGACCCACGACGAACGGACGCCCGACGGACACAGAAAAGCCACAGAGAGCAAGCGAGTGGAGAGTGGAGAGAGGAGAGCGGAGCTGCTGGTGCTGCTGCCGCCGAAGGAAAATAACTGTATCTCGCTCAAAATCGCACGCCAGTGATAAAAACAACGCAATCTCGAACGCAAGATGAAATCTCTGGGTCTCCTGTTCGCCGTCTGCCTCCTCCTGGTGGGTGGAATCAGGCACGGCAGTGGCTACATCATCAAGGAGGACGAGTCCTTCCTGCAGCAGCCGCACTATGTCAGCCAGGAGCAGCTGGAGGACCTGTTCGCCGGCCTGGAGAAGGCCTATCCCGACCAGGCCCGAGTCCACTACCTCGGTCGCTCCCTGGAGGGCCGCAATCTGCTGGCCCTGCAAATCTCCAGGAATACCAGGTCGCGAAATCTCCTCACTCCGCCCGTGAAGTACATCGCGAATATGCATGGTGACGAAACGGTGGGCCGTCAGCTGCTGGTCTACCTGGCCCAGTATCTGCTGGGGAACCACGAGAGGATCACCGAACTGGGCCAGCTGGTCAATGGTACGGACATCTATCTGATGCCCACCATGAATCCCGATGGCTATGCCTTGTCCCAGGTAAAGAACGCACGCAAACGGAACATGAAAGTTCGCATTTTCGGATGTTCGGATTTCGGGGTCACCTGTTGGGGCGCCTGTTTTGTTTTGTTGTGTCTCGGCGGGCCTTGCAGGGTGAAAAATCAATAAGCGGGTGGTTTTTTCGGGCAACCTGCGGGAATTATGGGGAGTGCGAGCGGGAGAACTGTAGGGGTTTCGCTTCGGGAGCAGCAGCTACCGACTGGGAGTGGAAACGGGAGCACTATAGGATTTTCGGGAACTGCTATATCAAGGAGTTTTCAAAACAAACAACTGGCTCAATTTATAAGGGAATATGACTAAATTGATTTAATTTACTCATCGTCATTTATTTGATTAAAAAAGTTATCAGGGAGACATCCAACCATCTCTCCTCTCTCTAACAAAGAAGATGGGAATTATTTTTTTTAGTGTTTTTTTTGATAACCTAAAATGTTATCTACAAAAATGTTTATGGTTCCTGGAAGTGATAAAATATGTTTTAAGAAATGCCTTTAAAATTCTACAAGTTGTAGCATTATCATCACCAGGTTTAGGAGTCAAGTTAACAAACAAACACACAACTCACCCAAAAGTTCGCACTTCTTTATCAATTGCGTTAGGCCCACGCACACTCCCCATTCAAAGTGTGGACATATTGACCAGAAACGCACCTGATTTCGGACTTTCTGTTTGTTTGTTTATCATTAACTTCTTGAATCGTGTCTAATGCAAAGTAAACACAAACGCGACTTTGCTCATTATAGTCGTCTATCTCCGCCGATTTGCCATTGTTGTTGCCCCAAAGGTCACATTAATGCAATATACAATCTGGCCGACGCTCGCGCGGGTATTTCCAATTGATTAGCAATAATATGCAAGCAAATACCAGTGCCACATACTCTTAGAAATAATCTCTGTATTTAACCCAATTTCAAGTCACTTCAGTATGCAAAGATTTCAAGTGATGATGGGTTTTATTTAAAATTCAAACATATGTTGTTTGAATTTCGAAGTGTTTCTTACTTAATTTCATAAATATTACTCAATTTAATTATTTTTATATCAAGATTATAATTGAACTGCAGTTATTCCTATGAATAATCATACTTTTCTTTTTAAATACTCAAATTTAAATAAATAGTATACAATTGTGACTCATATAAATATGAATCATGTAAAATTTGAAAAAATTCCCCTGATTTATTTAAGTTATAACACTTAAGGAAGAGGATTCGACATTTTTAAATAACTATTTTAACTCATTTTCTGTCTGTTATTCTGAATTTTCTGTACCACCTACCCTCTTTATTTTGATTTCCCATGCTAGCTTCCGATCGGTAGCGTGATCATTGTGGCTGTAATGATGACATGATCCATTTAAGTTGGCCCTTTAATGGTGTAATTTGTTAATTATGCAATGGTCTGTAGTCCATGGGGGAAAGAACCCCTTTTAGTTCAGCCTTCTGATTTTTATTATTGTGTTGTTTTCCACTTTCCGATGTCCATATAGTTTTAGTATAGTTTTTGCTCTGATTGATTGATTGATTGCCGTTGCGATTGGCGAGGGAAAAAGGGGGACGGAATGCGTTCTGTTTTGCCTGCTCCATTGCACAATGTTATTATTATCGAATATCGATCCGGGGCCCTTTCTTTCGCCGCGATTGTTATGGTGTAATCACTCGGTTGACACCTGACTGCCATGCTAAATGGTCAATTCCGGTCAGGACTGACCTGCATGCCAATCAGCCCATAACAGAGTGAAAGACCGAAAGAGAAACTTTTAACTTTAAACTTAAAACAGATGGGTATTTCCCATCATCCGTCCGTTTCCATCCTCTGGAAATGATGTATTAAAAGTATGATGAATACCTAGTACTTCTGAATATCTATATAAACATTCTCTGTCGTAATACCTCCTAAAAATGTACTTTAAATCTTTAAAATTTATGACTCTAAAGACATATTTTAAAATTCTTTACAATGTTAACTAATAGAATAGTAATACTTTTCTATCGTAAAATTTATATAAATATTTTTAAATCTTTTAAATATAGCTAATCTATAATAAATATTTCTATAATTATTGTCATTACAGGAGGGCAACTGCGAATCCTTGCCCAATTATGTGGGACGTGGCAATGCGGCCAATATCGATTTGAATCGCGATTTCCCCGATCGCCTGGAGCAATCTCATGTCCACCAGTTGCGCGCCCAATCTCGTCAGCCGGAGACGGCGGCCCTGGTCAATTGGATCATCAGCAAGCCATTTGTGCTGTCCGCCAACTTCCATGGTGGAGCCGTGGTAGCCAGCTATCCCTATGATAACTCTTTGTACGTTTTGAAATTCCCCCATGTTTCATGCTTGAAGATCTAGAACTAAACCTTTATCAATTTTCTCTACAGGGCCCACAACGAGTGCTGTGAGGAGAGTTTGACCCCGGATGACCGGGTCTTCAAGCAGCTGGCGCACACCTATTCGGACAACCATCCCATCATGAGCAAGGGCAACAACTGCAACGACAGCTTCTCGGGCGGCATTACCAACGGAGCCAATTGGTATGAGCTATCCGGCGGCATGCAGGACTTCAACTATGCGTTCAGCAATTGCTTTGAACTGACCATCGAGCTGTCCTGCTGCAAGTACCCGGCGGCCAGCACTTTGCCCCTGGAATGGCAGCGGAATAAGGCATCGCTGCTGCAGCTGCTGCGCCAGGCGCATATCGGCATCAAGGGTCTGGTGACGGATGTCAGTGGCTTCCCAATACCCGATGCCAATATCTATGTGGCCGGATTGGAGGAGAAACCGATGCGCACCTCGAAGCGAGGCGAATACTGGAGGTTATTGACACCGGGACTGTATAGCGTGCATGCCGCAGCCTTTGGGTGGGTTCTTTGATGAGTTTTTGTGTCTTGAAACAGATTCTAATGTTGCATTTTATACCCCATAATGTAGTTACCAGACCAGTGCCCCGCAACAAGTCCGGGTGACCAACGATAACCTGGAGGCCCTGCGGCTGGACTTCAAGCTGACGCCCGTCGAGACGAGCTTTGATGGTATTAGCAGTTTTTACAGTCCCTATTATTTCTAGAGAGGGCTGCAACGGATATACATATATATATGCGCATATATATTTTAGTCGCCAGCTAGAAAACGAAACATACACACACCACACACATAGCCACATGCCATGACCTGCACCTAGTTGGCCTGCTCCTCCTGCTCACTCCGCACAATTCCTTGTACTATATATGTTATCTCTGCCATTTCCCCAAATCCAAATCCCTTTGGCATGTTCATTTTATACTCTTTCATCCAGAATTTTGGTAAGTTTCCCCCTGAGAGCCATTAGGAAATATAAAATGTTTGGGCTTTCGTGTGGAAGCGTATCGGGTTTTGGGTTTTCCTCGAATCTGTTTTTATATCTATATATATGCATATGTTTCCTGTATTTTTTTTATACATACATTTTTATGTTGCATTTCCATTTACTTTCACTTTGGAATCTCCTGGGTTTTTAGCGATTTTTATACGCCTTACTGCCAGCTTATGTTAGCTCTTATGCTCGCTCTCTGTCTCTTTCTTTCTCTTCTACACCACTGTCTCTGTCTCGCACACACTCAGCGAAAAGAAACGTTTGATTTGTACATAGAGAATTAAATGAAAACACGAACAAATAGAAATACCAAACCAAATAACGAAATAAAATACAATAATCGAATAAGCGAATTGTACTTAGGAACTTGAAAAGAAATCAACCCACTTGAGGTCATCGAATGACCCAGACGAACAAAATACAAAAACCCTATACGAATCGGTTTTAGCTTGATCTCCAAAAAAAAACCCTTATCTTCCCCCAAACCCAACTACCTATTGTGGAGTATTTTAGCAATGATGAGCAAAAAACTATGATAAACAACACACAAAACCCCACGCATATATACCCACTTTATACACATACTGCTCTATATAATATCACTATCGATATAGATTGTATGCGAACCAAATGGTTAATCCTATCAGAAACGATTGTTGAGCATTCCTCCAAAAAATCAAAAAAAAAAGAAAAGAAATCTAACCTTTGAAAGTAAAGCGAAATTATTATCAATTACGATCCGACTATTTATGTAGCACACATGCTCATGTATGGCTTTTAATATATATATATATGTACGATGTTGACGAGACCTGGCTAAGATCCAATGAAAATTTATGGAATGGCCTGAAAGTATTGAGGGGTACCACAAATCCTTAGCGAAGGATGAATAAAATTTTGATTTTCGCTTGGTGCGTTTTATTTTCATCCATGGATCATTATTTCATTTTCATTTGGTTTCATTTAAAAACATTTTCATTTGGTATATCACCGCATTTTATAATCCCATTTCTTAATACTTAGAACTTATAGTTTTTATAGATTTTTTGGTAGCTCCATTTTTGTCCTATTTTTTATAAAGGTTTTTGGATTTTAAAGATAGGATTATTGGAGTATTAGCTTTACATCTCTTTCTTTGTTCTTCTTCCCTTTAGTTTCGTTCGCCGATCTCATGTCTTTGTATATATCCTTTGCCTTGCGATCGTTTCAAAGTTGGGGGCGTGTCCGAGAAATGTCGAGTCACATCTAGATAAATTTTAATTGTATATTCCACTAAGTACCTAAACATTAAAAATCGAATGAAAAGCGTGTGTGCCAAAAGTCAAACTATATTTCTAGATTTCGAAATGGATATGTTTTATATATATATATATGAATATGAATGTATGTGTATATGGCACTTAATCGTCAAAAAAGAGTCAAGCATTTTCTTTGGCATTTTACTTGGATTTTATCTTAAATAAATGTGAACTATGAAATTATTGCAAAATAAATGAGAGAAATTATATATGCATCCGCTTGTGCTTGTGATTCTGCTGCTGATTTTAGCTTCTGCCGCCGCTGAATCTTAGACGCACTGCATTCAATCCTCACCAGGCACCCCGCATGTGGCACCCTTCCACCCCTCCAACCCTCTTGAAACAGACAGGCATGCTTACACGTACAACACGTCCTCATCCATTTCCGTTTCCGCTCTCCCAATTCCCGCAGGCAACTTCCGGAAGGTGAAGGTCGAACGCTCGGAGCCGCCAGAGAAGCGCAAGGAGCAGTTCAATGGATTCCTGACCCCCACCAAGTTCGAGCACCACAACTTTACGGCAATGGAAAGGTGAGAACTTCAGACTTGGTCCACTACCTAGTTTAATTAGGTTTAGTAGTCCCAAACTGCAGATCATCTAGTCTAATATTCACTCTTGCCCTTTCAGCTTCCTGAAGGAGATGACCGCCAGCTATCCATCGATCACCCGCCTCTACAGCATCGGCAAGAGTGTCCAGGATCGTGATCTATGGGTACTGGAGATCTTTGCCACCCCGGGTTCCCATGTCCCTGGAGTGCCGGAGTTCAAATATGTGGCCAATATGCATGGCAACGAAGTGGTGGGCAAGGAGTGCCTCCTGCTCCTCACCAAATACATGCTGGAACGCTATGGCAACGATGATAGGATTACCAAGCTGATAAATGGCACACGGATGCACTTTCTGTACAGCATGAATCCCGATGGCTATGAGATTTCCATCGAAGGCGATCGAACCGGCGGCGTTGGGCGAGCGAATGCCCATGGGATCGATTTGAACAGGAATTTCCCGGATCAATATGGCACGGATAGGTACAATAAGGTGACCGAGCCCGAGGTGGCGGCCCTGATGAACTGGACACTGTCGCTGCCATTCGTTTTGTCCGCCAATCTGCACGGTGGCTCGTTGGTGGCCAACTATCCCTTCGACGATAACGAGAATGATTTCAATGATCCCATCATGCGGCTGCGGAACTCGAGTATCAATGGACGCACGCCCAATCCGACGGAGGACAATGCTCTGTTCAGACATCTGGCCGGAATCTACTCCAAGGCACATCCCACCATGCACTTGGGTCAGCCGTGTGAGCTCTTCCGCAACGAGTTCTTCCCCGATGGCATCACCAATGGTGCCCAGTGGTATAGCGTCACCGGGGGCATGCAGGACTGGAACTATGTGCGGGCAGGATGCTTGGAGCTGACCATCGAAATGGGTTGCGACAAATTCCCCAAGGCCGCGGAACTTCCGCGTTATTGGGAGGACCATCGGGAGCCTCTGCTGCAGTTCATTGAGCAAGTGCATCATGGCATACATGGATATGTGCACAGCACCATTGGCACTCCGATTGCCGGAGCCGTTGTCCGTTTGGATGGTGCGAATCACTCGAGCTACAGTCAAACTTTTGGTGACTACTGGAAGTTGGCGCTGCCTGGTCGACACAATCTCACCGTTTTGGGCGACAACTATGCTCCGTTGCGCGTGGAAGTGGAGGTGCCCGAGGGCGAACCCTTTGAGATGCGCATGGATGTCACCCTCATGCCCGACGATCCGCAGCACTGGGCCTCCGCGAATGACTTTAGGATTATCGAGAACGTGGTCAATACACGGTACCACACAAATGCGCAGATCCGAGCACGCCTCGCTGAGTTGGAGAACCAAAATGGACAGATTGCGAGCTTTGGTTATGGCGATAATGAGTTTAGCAGATCGTTCAACTACCTCAAGATGACCTCCGATGTGAGTGGCTCAGAAACCATGCTCTTTTCCCTTCCACTGACTACATTTTCTTCCCCCACAGATTGGCGAACCCGAGGAGCACAAGTACAAGCTTTTGGTGGTGAGTTCCCTATTCGACACAGCCGCTCCTTTGGGCAGGGAAATTATGCTCAACCTGGCGCGTCACCTGGTCGAGGGCTTTAAGCTGCAGGACGCCACTGTGGTC
Organism: Drosophila mimetica; assembly: GCA_037075245.1. NCBI lineage: Eukaryota > Metazoa > Arthropoda > Insecta > Diptera > Drosophilidae > Drosophila > Drosophila mimetica. The sequence goes on along the minus strand of JBAMCH010000005.1, from coordinate 23,714,550 downwards.
GATCTTCTGAAGCGCAGTGTTATCTACTTCTTGCCGCAGACTGGCAAATTCGAGGATGTCTTCAACATGTACAATGCCAAGTGAGTTGGCCCACACAAAGCCCTTGTGTTTAGAAACTAATTGCATCTTTCTTAACCCACAAATAGCGCCTCCATTTGCGATCCTGTGCTGGGCGATGAGCTGGCCGAGCGTATTCTCAATCCGGAGACGGAGCCGGCCAAGGATATGTTCCTGCAGTTCTTACGCAGCGAACGCTTCGATTTGATGCTCACCTTTGGAGCCGGCAGCTCAGAGTTGAGTTACCCCAAGGGAGACTCGGTGCTGGAGAAGTTTGCCCATGGAATGCAACGAACAGAGTTCAACTACTCGCCCCTCCAGTGCTCTCAATCTGCGACTAGGCAGGCGCATCGGGAGACGACGAACAGATTGACCAATCTAATGTACCGCATGTACAACCTACCGGTTTATACGTTGGGCATCTCATGTTGCCGGATGCCACCCCACAAGCAAATCGCATCCGTTTGGCGCAAGAACATCGATAAGATCAAGAACTTTTTGGCGCTGGTAAAGACGGGAGTAACGGGCTCCGTGCAGAACGATCAGGGACAACCGCTGAGGGAGGCCTTTGTCCGATTGTTGGAGCACGAAAGGATCATCAATGTGACGAGAAATGCGGCGCGATTCCAGTTGATGCTGCCCCATGGTCTCTATGGCCTCGAGGTAACCGCTCCCAACTACGAGACGCAAATGCTCAAAGTGGACATCCAGGACGGTCAGATCACGGATTTGGGCATCATACGCATGCATCCGTTCACGCTGATTCGCGGAGTGGTGATGGAGTTGCCAAATAACGCAAATAGAGCCGCCACCAGCATTGCGGGCGTGGTGCTGGATGAGAGCAATCATCCGGTGCGGAATGCCAAGGTTTCGGTGGTGGGACAGACACAGTTGAGGAACTTCACCAACAGCATGGGTCAGTACCATATATCGTCGGTGCCGCTGGGTACCATCACTCTGAAGGTGGAGGCACCGCGTCATCTGGAGGCCACGCGACAGTTGCACCTAATTCAGGGGGGCTTGGCCACCGAGAACGTGGTCTTCCACCTGAAGGTCAACGAGCATGTCTTCGGACTGCCTCGCTTCCTGTTCATCCTGATCGCCAGTATTTTGATCATTGTCGGTGTGGTCGTCTGTGTGCTGTGCGCACAGTTTTGGTTCTATCGACGCCATCGGGGGAACAAGCCGTACTACAACTTCTCACTGCTGCCGCAAAAAGGCAAGGAACAGTTCGATCTGGAGGACGATGAGGCGGGTGATGATGGCGAGACGGAGCTCTTCCGATCGCCAATTAAACGTAAGTTTGAGGATAGGAAAATAACGTATTTTTATTTCCTAACTAATGATTCATTTCTACACCACAGGCGGCATGACCATACAGCCGTACTTTGACGAGGAGCAGCTGGAGCGCATCCTGCACACGGATGACGAGGACGACGATGGGCCGCACATGGAGCCGGAACTGGATGTGGCCGACGATAGTGGCGACGAGATAGTGATGCTGCATAACCATGGGAACAAGCGCCGGCACTAGATGTCCCCATGATCTGATCCCAGATGATCAACGCCAATCACCAATCTCAACTGTCCCAATCAAGCCAAGGAACCACTTGAACCAGGAACCATGATCCATGATCCACTGCAATTACACGACAACCACACACAACATAACTGTGATTCAAAACGTTTTCATGAGAAACCAACGCAAGCATTGCTCTACCTTTTTTTTTATTTTTGTGTAATATATGTATACCCCCTAAATGTAACTTAATTATTCGATATACAATGGATACGATTTACGTCTGCGCTTTAATGTTAGTGAGCTTGCACCTAGAATGCATCACAATCGTCAGCTTTAAATAGAGAATGTTGTGCTCCGACCTTCGACCTCCAACCCATAACCCACTCGGCGAATCTCTCTCCAATGTCCCTTATAGCCCACTTATATAGAGATATACATATATATTTATCTGTGTCCAGCCAAGAGAACTGTAAGCGTAACCGTAACTTAACTTAAGACTGAGAGCCTTGCAACTCTAGCAAACAAAAAGATATGAAGAGAACTATGAAAGACGCGAATCTTGGGAAATAGAAATAGAAAATCACAGTCAAATGCATGCAGAGCGGTTTGAGTTGATTAAATGTTTTATATGTATTTAGCATTAATTAAATACAATGTGAATACTTAAACATACTTATTTATTTTACCTATGAATGTCAGCATAAATTTTAAATTGCTCAAATGCTCTTAGTACAAGAAGTAGAAGTATTGATTGATATCATTTTTAATATTACTTTGACTCTTAGTACTTAATAGTTTAATAAACCATATTTATTGGCATAAATCAAAACATATATTATTATATACATAGTACCACGCAAACTAGAACCCTCTGTATGCATAGTCTATTCATCTGGCTTCCAAAAGAACTCAACTTTTACGAAAACAGCTAGGAAAAAGAAACAACGTGCAGCTTGCTTAAGAGAGAAACATAAGAAAACCAGTTAACAGCTTTTGTAATATTTTCTTGAATACGCCTTTACTTTAAAGAATACAAATATACACAAAAACAAATTATATAAATAATGTATGCATACATAAATATATATTTACTGCACGATTTTAGCTATATAGAGCACACAAAGACAAAAAGCAGTTGAAGATGAAGAGAAGAAAATTAACTATATTCCACACGGTGCAGCATTTACTTATATATATATATACTATATATACTTATATCGTATACATATCCCCAAATACGGCAATTAAAACTATGTAAGCAACTATCTGAATAAATTAATATTGTACCTATGAATTGGAGTCAAGAAGAAGAAAGCGGCGCAGGTGTAATCTCAAGCTGATGGAGGCCATCTCAAGCTTCCTGATCAGATGAATCACATCGAAATTTCCTGAGTGCAAAAATAGAACTGAGGTCGTAAACAAAGGTAATTTTGTTGTGTTTATAATAATATTTAATTTTTGATATGGTTTTATACATTAATCCGATTTTGTATTCCCGTTTGTTCCATTTTGAAATTGATATTATGTTATATTGAATTCTGGTAAATGAAAAGGAAGTTTGTGAAACACAATTGTATACTCAAGTCTTTGAAAAGAGTGTCGCTTTGACCATTGCCGCGATGTTGTCGTCAGAGCCAGGATCAAGGTCATCTGGCGATAGCCGCCTTATCGCCCATCGCCCATCCAGCGTCCAGCGGCTCTCGCTCCGTCCACACACAGCCACTACAATGTCCGCCGATCTCAGCTGAACTGTCGCACGAGCTTTATCAGGGCAGGTCCAGAGCCCAAGAGATAGTTGTCAGTCAGTCGTGCTCATTGTCGTTGTCTCCGCCACTCAGTTGCGGATCTTCCAGCGTTGCGAGCAGAACCAATTCAAGCCGAAAGTATGTGGTGGAGCCGTAAGTTAGCCTCAAGGTGCCTCCGCCTCCATCGGGCCAAGAGCACCGCCTCCAGGGAGCCGGAGCAAACGCTGGGCATCATTGGCGTGCCCTTCGCCAAGGGACAGGGCAAGCAGGGTGTGGAACTGGCTCCGGATCTCCTCCGGCAGAGCAGCCTGCGTCAGGTGCTGCAAAGCAGTCATGGTGAGTTGAGGGATCACTGTGGCCATAACCTATAAAACCAAGTCTGTAGATGAATTCATAAAATGTTGATGACCTTTAGACCCTCCGTTCTATGTGATACAGGGATTCTTGTAATAAAAAATGTAAGCAAATCCTGTACGGATATAAGTAAACAATGAATTAACAATCAATACTAAAACTGATATAATTAGTGTGATTGAGAGAACACCCCCTTTCGATTTACTCTACCACTATAAGATGGTAATGATCCAATTAAGAATTAGTTTTATAATCGGTAAAAAGTAAATCCTTCAAATAACTCTCCCACTTTAGGATCCAAATAGGTTCATATATAGTTCTTTTGATCCCCTAAAAAAAACGACCTTCCAAGTTCTTTGTGTAAATAAATGGTTTATTGCTTAGATGGCCTGGTGATACGGGACTACGGGAATCTGCAGTACGCCGTGGACGAGCCCCTTCTCCAGCAGCAGCGGGTGCACTACCACCACATCCGGAACTACGCGGACTTCATGGCCTGCAATCGTGCTCTGATCGAGCAGGTGAAGCTAATGCTCGCGGAGAACTCGCAGTTCCTGGCCATTGGCGGGGATCATGCGATTGGGTTCGGTGAGTCTCTCCCTCATCCTCCATCCAGATGGAATCCAACAATCGAATGGGTATCTTGCATCTTGCAGGATCGGTGGCCGGACACCTGCAGCACACGCCAAATCTATCGCTGGTGTGGATCGATGCGCATGCGGACATCAATCTGCATAGCACCTCGCAGTCGGGCAACATCCATGGCATGCCCGTGTCCTTCCTCCTGGAACAACTCCGTACCACCTGGCAGCACGCCGGTCTCCAGGACATCGCGCCCAACTGGTGAGTGTTTGAATAATATGCAAGAATCCCTGAAATACCTATGTATTTGTATTTCATTGTTTACTCAAAGAGATTTATAAATTTATCAGATCAATATTACTGGAAATAATTTAAAAATCTAATTTTAAAGTTTAAAAAACAGAGGAAATATTTCCGGAAAATTTATTAAGTTATAGATTTCATCCTAAATATTAGACTTATATATCCAATTTGTATAGAAATCGTTTTGAGTTAACTCAGAAACACAAATACACAACGCAGAGTTAGGATCATATTTTTCATAGATCATTAGATCGACTTACAGCTAGACAAGTCACACTTAAGTCTCTCGGGGGGGTTATTTATTCCATATTTTATATATTATATATTGCTTTTTGGTTTTTTTTTGTTTTTTTTTTTGGGACTTTGGGTGGGGGTTGCTGGGTGGGGGTTTTTGGCGGGGGGTTTGTTCGCCTTATCACAGTTGCCTTAACGAACTAAGAATTACTTGCTTTTTTTTTGTTTGTTTGATTCGATTCTTTGCTTTGACTCTTGTCTTTCGATTTGTTTTTCTCTGGTTTCATCATTTTTTTGTGCTTGCCTCAGTCTTTGGGTTTTAGTTGCTATCAACCTTTAATCTGCTTATTTATAGATTATTTAATTTACACATTGCTTTTGTTGCCTTGGGCAGTTCGGTTTCGTGCTGCTTTTCTTCCAAGCATTTGGAAAGTCAGTCGAGAAGGTAGAAAACAAGTTAACTGAAGAGAGAGAGAGATCAAATCACAAAGATCACAGTTAAAAAAGGAACCCAAGCTGCGGGGAATCCCCGGAAATGAAAGGAAAATTCGAGCTCTACGTTCTCGCGTTCTAAATATCGTTTCTATATAGGCGCTCTATAACTAGGCATTACACACATAAAATACCACGGGGACGGGGTCTTTGGCGTGGTGAGTGCTTTTGATCTTAGTGAAAAACTCAAATTCTTCTCGACTCGAACTCAAAAAGTATACAACATAGGTTGGTTAATTGTGGAATATTTCCATAAACACGACAAATCACAAATAATCACATTGAACGGACAGAATGACTGGCACGGAATGAAAACCGAAATAAGAACGAAAATCGAAATCAGATTTATATACATTATCAGATCAGACGAAGGCCCATTCACCAACTAAATAAATACTCAGCTGAATTTGTATAACTCCAAATTATAACACTTCTCATACAGAATAAATATACATCCGATCATTTTCAAATAATACCAAATAAATGGGGATCTTTGGATTAAAATAAAATGATTTTTACTCGAAAATACTTAGAGTTATAAAAGTTCGACTGTCTGACTACCCGTTTCGGTTAATTTACTTGAGTTTTGGATGGATAGTAGTGGCTGGGTGTGAGGAGGGTGGATAGTGCTTTGCTGGTTGAAAATCAAGTCTATAAACTAGAAAAAGCTTTCAAATTCGAGTTCTTTGAAATTGAAAATCATCTGTGGCTGGCTAAGGTTATCTTTTTGAAATTACAATACAAAACTCAAGTGTTTCTCTGTGTGTACTTGTGTGGGAAATACAAATCATGTATGTAGTATGTACATCGTATGTACATCGATCGTGGGGGATTTCGGGATCTGGAATCAGGGATTGGGATCGGGGGACATCTGTGGTTTATGCTTCAAATAATTACAATTAATATTAAATGTTAAAGTATCAATCAATCAATATAATTACACAATCATTATCGTTTTAACCAAGTAATCAATTAATTAATTCAATCGAAATATTGAAATTCAACTTGAAGAAATGTGTTTGAAATATATTCTGTTTGTTTTTGCCTTTTTTTTTTGCATAAATTCAATTCAAAATCGAACGAACAACAAGAACACACGCCTGAAAATAAATCAAGAGAAAGAAACAAATTAGAAAATGCTTCGTAAATTATTATACTTTTTGCTGCAGGGTTTTCATGTGTTAACTTTACAGTTTTTTGTTTGGTTTTTATTTTGCTACAAATAGATTAATAAAAAGAGAAAGAAACCATTTAGAGAAATCATCAGTTTTGCTGACAAAATGTTTATTGGGAATAAATGTGTGCCAAAAATTGTACAGATCGGCGCTAGATCGGTCCGATCGCCAATCGCGCGCTATCTTCTCCGATTACTTACCGAAAAATCACACGAAACAATAAAAGTGAGTGAGGTATACGAACAATACAACAATATATATATATAACAACTGCAACAACGAACTGAAAATCGAAAATCCGGAAACGAAAATCGACTACGGATCGATCGGGAATACATGTATATATATAGTTGACCCACAACGAAAGGAACGAAAGGGGAATCAACTCAAATGTCAAAATCGGATCGGTTTTGGATTGTCTTCCTTTCAAAGTAATGCCCTCCATACCATCATCATCATCTTGATAAATCTTCCTTCTCAGCTGGCTTAATACACTGGGACCAAAGAAGCGTACGTTCAAAATACACTGAGCGAAATCATAAGAGCAAACAAAGAGCATACTCTTTTTTCGAGAGGGGGGCACACAACAAACTGAAACAAATTTTGGAAATAGAGAGTGTGTGTGTGTGGCTGTGTGTTAGTGTAAGATACACTGTTAAACTATTTATGTTTTAATAGAAAGGAACCAAAAACCAAAGAGAACTCCGTCTATGATGAAAAATAACATGTATATATAACGTAAGGATAACCCAAAGTGTAATCTTTCAACGAGAAAGCAATATATTTCAACTTATCGTAACTCCAAACGAAACTTCCAACACAGTCTAAAATTAAACTCTAAAAAATCAAGATCCACAGCTGAAAAACGAACAGAAAGTTAAGGTAACCAAAATCCAACTCAATCTTGAAACAGAAGTTCGGTGTGTTCTGATATATACTATATAGAGAGATATACATATATATGCAAAAAGCAAGAAAAACTCATAATCATATATTTTGAAATACATTTATAATATTAATATCTTTTTTCTCATTTGCTTGTATTCGTTTTTTTTTTTTGTATTGTTTTCCATTTTGAAATATCATTTGAAATGTGTGATAAATATTATTAATTAATTAATTAATCGATATAAATATGTTAATAAAATAAATTAAATAGTTTCCTCCTTCTCGCCGCCGTCGTCGTTCATCGTTTTAATCATAATAATATATATAGAAAGGTATATATATCCTTGTTGTTGTTGTCAATGATTATTAACGGTATCATTTGTGTAATCGTTTAACGCTATCGCTAAGCATCTCCTGTTCTCTGCCCATCGAAATGATAGATAAACTTTGCTCTAAAAATTACAAAAATTACACACAATTAAGCAATACAAAGATACAGGTTGAAAATCATACACAGGACATGTCGCGACATGTCCACACATATACGTAAATCGAGGGAGTGTGGTGACTGTACTTTTTCTGCTAAACTAAACTATGAGATTCGTTAATCATAAGCGCTAAACATAATGGCATTACACAAATTAAAAGTATTCTCGTTTTGCACACAAATAATATCGCAACTGGCAGAGATTTTCTAATCCGAGCAACAAAAACTGAAATGCATATGTTGTTATTAGTACTAAACCAAAACTGGGACGATTGGGAATGTCTTTTGTTTGCTGAGATCAACTGTTTCCGATGGCACCACTTTTTGGATGGGCCTTGACTAGATCGATTCCTATATCTTTGAATGACCGTCTGGATTTTTTAGGTGTTCAAAAAGAGCGAGAGAGAGAGAGAGAGATAGAAAAAAGATAATCCTGGGGTTTCAGGACTCGGAAAACATGTAGTTCAAGGTAGGAAAATCATACAGTTTAAAAAACAAACAAAACCAAAAAGTAACAAATAAATAAAAATGATGCTAAAATTTTCATCAAGTTTGTTTTTTATTGAAAGTAAATTTTTTTCATCTTTTTTTTTTTTTTACTTGTTTGGTGCGAAAATCAAATGAAATCATAAGAGTAAACATAAATTTAAAATGGATCGTAATTGTCGAACATAATTTGTTGCATAATTAGATAAAAAAGCAAAATACACAAAATCAAAGAAAAGAAATAAAGCATATTAAATAATAATAAACGTAATCATAATGTTCATTCGATAGGATTCACAGGAATCTTTAACTAACGTGGGTTTACATGTTAACATATGTACACACAGATCGTATATAGCTAAGATATCAACTAAAACCGCTCGGTGGCGTTCTTGTTGCTGTGACAAATCAAATGGGTATAGCATAAAATCATAAATTAAAATTAAAACTAAAACTGAAACATAAAATGGTTTTGGCTGAAACGAAATCAAAATGGTTGGTAAAGTAAACGAAATAAAATACAAGGTACAAAATTAAAATTAAACCAAACATAGGGGTAAATAGAGAGATATTGAGAAAAGGGGAGATTGGCGGAGAGAGAGTTGGGAAGTTATAGACTCCCGATATTATATAGACGTTCGACATTTTTTCTCTCTCTCTGTCTCTCTGTTCGTGTGTTGTGTGTGTGTATAATTAGACTAATTCTTCATCGTAATCTTGTTCATCTTCGCTTTGCTCAAAATCAAAGGAATATTGAATTCAAATTGAATTAAATTAAATTACGTAATTATAAAAATACAATAAATAATGTTTTTTGTTTCGATTCGGTTTGTTTTCTTGGTTCTTCGCTTACTTAAATAGGTAAAGAAAAATGATGAGATATATAAATATATGTACTCGAAATACATATCAAATTCGCTTAAAAAATAAGTGTATATTTTGTTAATTTTTTTTTTGTAGTTGCTGTGGCTTGGTTTTCTATCTCGTTTTGCGGTATATAGATTAATGATACTTTTAAGTTACATAATCATAATAGATTCCTTTTTTTGTTTCTCGTTCTCTTGACTTATCGAAATTATAATTTGTAATTTATAGTTTGAGATGCTTGAAAATTTGTTGCTGTTGATTTGCCGTTAGTTGCATTTTAAAACTATTGCACAAGAATTAGAATTAATACAATTAATTAGATCATCGATGACAAAAAATATAAGTATATATATAGATATATTAAAGGATTAGTTAATTAAATTAAATATTGAATATACAATACATATATATGTGTGTGTGTGTGTTATGTGTGTGAGAGTATGTGATGACAGAAATACAAATTAAACAAAATCAAGTACATAATCTTCGCTTCCACAGGATTTTCCTCCTGTTTTCCTGTCCTACAGTGTGTGTTCTTATGTGGGTGTATAAATAAACTAGCAGATTGTAAATAATGTATTGCAAAAGTATTCGGAGAAGCAGAAAGTCAAAGCAGGAGGTATCCCCACTTTGACTTCATGCTTGCCCTTTGCTTTGCTCCCTTCTCATATCTTATGGGTTTCGAGGGGCTAAATCTTTGGAAAGGGGAAAGGAGAGCAGGCCGCGCCAATCAATCGTTTTATAACCTAGAAATTGCCATAGTTCCTTTGGGTTTGATCTATCCTTTCTCCCTATATATGCGGCTGCCTCAAAACTGCTTTCTCCCTCATCGTAATCTTCTTCTCTTCCATCTTCTGACTAGAGTTCTTGTTGCGAATTTTGTTCAAACAAAAAAAAAAGATTTCTTTGTTGGCCTATAGTTATACAAAAAAATAATTATATTTAGTGAGATATATATACGTATATATATGGTAATATATATCTGATTACACATAGCGCTAGGTATCGTAATAATATTCAAAGTTAAATCAATTTCTATTTCGCTTTTTGGGTTCTGTTCAATGCTCTTGCTGAAAAAAACTTAGGTTTAGAATTTATGCTATTTGGAGAGAGAACTCAAAATCGGTTGGGGTTGTGTCATCTTAGGTTAAACTTTGTAAACAAATCAAACACAAATCATTCGTATAAATATGCATGGTTGGTTGGGTCTGACTGGTTTTATGGACTGGATGCAGGAGCCTATTATCAAATACAATTCGTATACAAAGCAAACAAAGAAATCAAACAAAACTTAATTCAAATACGGAATACGGAATATAGAATATAGAATCCAGAATCGAAATAATATATGTAGATATTTGTGTGTGTTTTCGGTGTGTGTGTGTGTGTGTGTGTCTCACTCTCTCTCGGTTTAACAATCAAAAGAAGCAAAGAAATATACAGAAGAGTTCAACTGATAAGAAAACACAAAAATTGCACAAAAGTTGTAGGTTTCGGATATGGGACTGATGGGGTATATCATATATGTAGGATGTGCTGGGAGTTATCCTCGTCTATAAGTAGCCCTTCCCTTTATCCTTTGTCAACTTACTTGGCTAGAGAAATCGCTTTGCTAATGCTTTTGTTCATGCCCCTCATTCATATTTTCCATTTCTTATTTTTTTTTCGGATTTTTACTTTGTTTTAAATTGTTGTCATATAAAAAAGGTTGTTTCTGCTTTACTTTTTTGTTTTGTTTTTAGTAATTGTTTGTGCTACGCTTTGTTTAAACGCTAAAAATGTTTTGGTTTAGCAAGTAATGGTTTTCCCTTGGTTTATGCTTACTTGCTCCTTGAACTATACATTATATAAAGTATATAAGGTGTGCCTACGCCAGCATTTGCCTGTACATAGCAAGCTATATACCTGCACGCAACCGTGTGCACACGCCCACAATTACAGTATTAATATTCACTAACAATTATTTACTTTAGTAAAACGTTTCAAATTTGCGCATAAATTATTGTATTACTTTTGTTTTCCGTTCGCTAACTTTCTCTCGATCTTGCTATATGTTTTCTATATATTTTTTACAGTTTTCACTGTGTGTGTGTGTGTGTAGTTGTGCTCAAAGGACACGAGTTTGGCTTGATCAAATCGGGTTTCGTTCTCCAAGTGTAGAAAACAACACACAAAACATACAAAAAAAATTCATTAAATTTCTATATTTAAGTGTATATCTAGGTAGATATAGAATTATCGCATATACATATGGATATATATATATATATTTATATATATTTAGAATATTAAACATGCTCGGTTCGCCATTCATTTTGTTAAGTATGTAGCTTTTGTTTTTTATGTTTCTTGTAATACTGTAGCAGCCTCCATGTTATGAATATATATCTATTATATGCTCGGTCCTCGCGATCGCCCCGTCGAATACTTTTTGCCTCGCCCCATTCTCGATCAAGCCAAACTGATGTCCCCCATAACCACCAAGCCACAAATCCTAGACACTGAACTCCTCTAATTTCTTAATCCTGTTTTTTGTTTTGGTTTTTCCCTTTCCTTTTTGTTTTTAGTATCAAGTTTTGAAGTTTTTATGGTAGAAAAAGTTGGAGTGTAACTAACAGATTTCTTGTTTTCATTTGTTTGGAAGATTTCATTGCTGCGTTTTACTTAAGGTTAATAAATTTTTAAAATTTCTCATTTTCTTTTTTTGCTAGTAAAGTTAAATTTGTCATAGTTTTTTTGCTTTTTTGTTTTTGTTTTTTGTGTGTGTTTGGTTGATTTCTTTGTTTTGCTTTGCGACTAATTTGACTGCGGCAACCTTTGACCTCACTTTCCACAGCTGCCAGAGTGTGTTGTTCATATTGCAATTTTTCCTTATAATCTCATTGTTAATTCTCACTCCCCTGCTTTTCTCCTCAACTTCAGGCAGCTCCTTTCTCTTTTGTTTGTTTCGTTTAGTTAATGATTTGTTACTTAAATGCTAAACAAGAAGAATTTTGCTATTGCAACGCTTTTGGCCGGCGGTTTTTTAAGTTTTTAGGGGGTTTTTGGATTGGACTTGGAGGAGGATATTCATGGGTTTTTTTTTTTGTGTTCTTGGGGAGGGGTTTACGCCGTTTCGTTGTCGTTCGTCATGTGGAGAGAGAGAAAATACTTTCTCCTGCCTGATACTTTCTTGTTTCCTTTTTTGTTCGTGTGTGTTTTACACATACTGTTTTGTTGCGCTTAGTTACCGTTATACCATGCATATTTATATATGTGTGTTGAGTGTGTGTGTGTGTGGTTGTGGTGTGTCAGGATGTTTAGATTCAGGATAATGGTTCGGGGGTGCTGCTTCATCTGTATCTGCATCTGCATCCACTGCCTCCACTTGGGCCTCCACCAATCTACTTGGCTTTGTTGGTCTTAAAGCTGACCTGCAGCACTCGATTGCCCATGGTATAGCCGTTGAGCGCCCGAATGGCCATGGCCGCCTCATCGTAGTTGGTCATCGAGACGAAGCCATAGCCCTTGCACTGGTTCGTTGTGGGATCCTTGACGATCTTCACCGATTGCACAGCCCCAAAGGGACCAAACAGCTGCCACAGCGCTGCCTCCTCCGTTTCGGGCGCCAGATTGTAGATGAAAATGGGATACGCACCGCCTGGACCGCTGGCCAGCGTTGTGGCCGCCGCCGCCGCCGCGCCCAAGCCGTTGGGCAGCATCACATCCAGCATATCGCCGGCCATGGGCGAGAATCGGGCCAATCCCTTGTTGACCGGTGTGTGCATGGCGCCGCCAATGCGTCGCACCAGCTGAGGATTGAGGAAAGCGGGCAGCTGCGGCTGAATGATCTTGCTGGTGCTCCCGGGCGTATTCGAGAACTTCACCACAATGGGGTCCGTGCAGCTGGATGGCGTGGTGCCGTTCAGGGCAATGATGGCCCTTGTGGCCTCCTCCCGCTTATCGAATCGAATGAAGCCGACGCCCTTCGTCTGTGTATCGTTGCCGGCATTCTGCAGAATGCGCGACGTGATTATGGCTCCAAAGGGGGCGAAGATGGCTTCCAGTTCCTGCTGGGTCATCGTCTTCGGCAGCCCCGAGACATACAGATTGGCGCCCTTGATGGCATCCGACGAGGGGCGGGCGAACGACACCTTGATGGTCTTGTTCTGCAGCCGCAGACCGTTCAGCACATTGACAGCCTGCTCGGCATCCTGCGGCCGGACATAGTTGACGAACCCGTAGCCCAGACTCTGGCCCTTGCTGGGCGCCTGCGGATTGAGGGGATCGATGTAGACCTGCGACTTGTCGCGTATCAGCTTCACCGACTCAATCTCGCCGACGCTGGAGAAGAGCGATCGGATCTCGTCCTCGGTCATCGTTTGCGGCAAGTAGTTGACAATGAGATTTGTGCGCGTCTCCGTGCTGCCGTTGCTGCCATTCTGGGCACCCGATCCGGCATTGCCATTGGTATTGGGCTGCGCCTGCTGCGGCTGGGGCACCACCGCCTGTTGGACCGCCGCCTGCTGCTGCACCACCGCCGCCGCCTGCTGCTGCTGTTGCTGTTGCTGCTGCTGCACCACCGCCTGTTGGGCCACGACAGCCTGCTGCTGCTGTTGGAGCTGCTGGGTGACGGCAGCAGCGGCCGCGGCCACCGCCTGCTGTGTCTGCTGCTGCTGCACTTGCAGGATGGCCTGCTGCACCTGTTGCTGCTGCAGTTGGGCGGCAGCGGCCACGGCGGCCGCATTCTGTACTGGAGCTGCTGCGGCATTTGTTGCCGCCACCGCAGCGGCTGCCGCTGCACTCTGCATTAGCTGCGCCTGTGTGTCCACTCCGCCGCCGGCTCCGGTATTTGCCATCATAAAGTCCACTGGGTGGTTGTGGTGGTGGGTGGATCGGGAGGAGTCGAGGAGTTTGAGTTGGTTGGCACGACCAACGCAGGGGCAGGCGCATGGAAAGAATAGTTAAATGTCAAGATTAAACCATTTGCATGTTGTGTTAGTATTTATTTTTGTATTTTTGATCAGAAATCTACTTTAAATGGGGTTAGTGGGTAAACAATGGGATAGTGGTTTATACAGGTATGAGTGGTCTTGGATTATTGGGCTCTTATTTTGGGTTAATGTTATTCAGTAGGTTAAGGCAAGAGAGGACTTAAGTTTAGTCGACTGATCTTTCTTATTTTATACATTTTTTTTTTGTCAAATATGATAATTGTCTTCAAATACAACCCCCATCTATTGGGAAAAGGGATTTTCAAAATGCCAAAAGTCTGCAACTCTCAATGATCGTGTATTATTGCATACTTCTTGGCACATTATCCTGTTGAAATTGTAGATACATTCCTATTTATATTTCAGAGATACTAATGAGGGTATCCAAGTCTTATTCTTTGTGTTTCGTTCTAAACTGGACTTATTAGATTCTTAGCTTCATTAATTTTAAGGACCTTGGTTCGTCTGCCGCCCTGGGATCAAAGGACTTTTAAATACAATATTAAACACAAACTGGACATATCCTTTTTCTAACTCTATCCTTTAAAACGTTTAATTTTCAACCAGACTTGATAGTTTTTCGGGTTTCTATATTTAAGGACCTCAAATTTTTCGCCTCCCTGGTCCGCTCTCTGTCTCTCTCTCTTTTTGGGTTAGTGGTTAACTGCTATTCGAAGGAGCTTTGCTCACTGGCGCCGCCCAGCGGCCCACTTTCTTTCCCGGCCGCTCTCTTGGTGTCTATTCCGCCCTCTCTCCCCACCCAAACCCACACCCACACCCCCCACACTGAGAATCAAAGCTCTCCAGACAACGAAACACACACACGGACACACTAAAACAAACACACACCTTCGGCACTGGAAGAACTGAACTTTTATGAATTTTTTGCTCTGTCGGTGATTTATGTGCTTTTTTGCTGTTACTCTCGCTTTGCGGTGCGCGGTTCAAATTTATCCGTTCACACTTTGAATTAATAGATGGACTATAGTTATAGTGCGTTTAGTGTTTTTGGTTACAGAGCGAAAAGCGAGACCAGATCCGCTGCGTCACAGGCACAGGATGCTTCTGAGGCGAGCGCAGGACTTTCTGGCCAGGCTTTGCGCTCTAGCCGCTCTTGCTATTGCTCTCTCTCTCTCTCTCCCCCTCCTCCTTAGCCGTATCCTTTTCGGCAAACTGTTACAGCGCTCGCTCTCGCTCTCTTTTTCTCTGTACCGTACCCCGCCCAGTTATGTAATGCGGCAGGCGGAGGGTTAGACTTAAGGGGCCAGGACATGCGAGAAATCAACTCGAACCCCTTGGGGGAAAAGAAAAAACACCAAAAATGAGCAATGGGCAGACCCACCCTTAGCCAAACACGTTGTAATATTTCCTTTTGCGAAACGCAGAACGGCGGCTTCTATGTACAAGCGGAACTTGCCGCCGCTTAAGGGTTAAACGCATGGCTCTGCCACCCCCTAAGCCGGCTCTCGCCTCGCCATTTACATGGCAACGCTGTAAGGGCAGCAAAGGCAGAGGCTGCGACAGAGGGGGGGCGGCTACTAGAGAGAGAGTGAGAGACAGAGACAGCGGCTGTTACTTGAACTAAAACTAGCGGATGTTTCGGTTCAATGAACTAAGTGCGACAGAGACCGAGGGCTGTCCAAAAAAAAAAACACGATCGCCAGCGTTTTGATTCATTTGCATATTTCCACTACAGTCTACAATTTAGAATTCCTAATATTGAAATAGTTTGGCTTAAGTTGAAAAAGCAACCATTTTGGGTTAATGTTGGTTTAAAATTAATGGTTAAGTTTGAAAAATTAATTGCTTAATTAAGCATTGGATCATTTACAATAAATATGCACTGCAAAAAACTTATTCAAACTAGGCTTGATCAATTTCAATTGAGTTTGAATGTCTTAGCCTTAAATTGCCTTGAAATAAGAAAAAACGAATCGAAATCGTAGTTCGTATTGGACATGTTCACTGTGGTTTCGCACATGCCATGACGATTCGCACCTTTTATTCTGCAGTGCCCACGAAAGAGTCAAAAGGTCACGCGCACAATGTCGTCATCCCATGCCACCCATTTTCGCCCGCTTCTAACCCCTTAACCACCCAACTATCACCATGGCAACTACAGTTGAACCTCGACAATTGGAACCACTATCAAGGAAAAAACTAATTATAGATGCTTTTTGAGTTAAACAACATGTAGTCCTTTACTCCTAGACTCTTTTCTTAATTTAACGTATCTTTCTAAACTTAAAATGAAGTCTTCATTATCGATAGACCACTGTATCGCCTTGACACCGCACCCTTTGAGAGTCTCTCTCTTTCTTTGGTCCTGCGATCTCCGATACCGTTAGCATGCTCTCTTCAGCTTAAAGCCCGTCGTCTTTTAAATACTCACTTGTTTTAGTTTAGAGAGCGAGTGTGTGTGTTGTTGTTTTTGGGGGAGGTGGTGGTTGTTGTTGTTGCTGTTTTGTTTGGCTGGCAAACAAAGTGAATTAATTTGCTAAGTTCTCTCTGGAATCTGGAATCCTTGCGCGCGCGCTCTCACGGCGCTCCTCCTTGCACTTTCTCCCTCTCTCTTCCTTGCTTTCCTTTTCGCTCACACACTCTCCGGTGGTCCAGGACTTTGGTGTTTGTTGTAATGTTATCGTTTTTTTTGTTAATAAATAAACGCTGGCGTCGTCGTCGCAGTCGTCTAATGTGGACAAAAACAAAAATAAAACAAAACAAAAGAAGCGGTAAATTCGATGTGTTTGCTGGTAGTAGTTTTAGTTGTTATATTATTTGTTTTTTGTTTAGTTGGGGGTGTTGTATGTGTACTTTGTGCGCCTGTGTGTGTGGGTTGCTGTGCGTGCGGTGTCGTTATCGCAAATCGATTTTATCGATTTTCCCCCTCTCAATCACATCATTCATATTTCACTGGCAAAAAAAAGGCATAACAAAAAATTATATATGTACATACATAAAGCGAGAACATTTTTTGTATTGTTTGTTATACAATTCTATTGTGAGTGGCTATTTTTGCGTTATTTTGAAATACCCAAATATCTCTTGCACTGATTTGTATATTTTCTTGTTGCTGTTCATCGCCAACGGGGGGTTAAACGGGGAGTTGGGCGGTGGGTGGTGGGCCAAAAGGGGGAGGGCGTAGATACAATGTATGGTTGCTATTGTTTTTATACCCACAAATACGTTAGTGCGTGCGTATGTATTTTGTTTTTTGTTAAAACGAATCGCGTTCTCTCGCACAAACACACACATACTGGCACTTAGTATCTATAAGTTATTTGTTGTTGTTGTTGTTATTGGGATAAAACACGCGCTGTCTTTTTTGTATCGTTTTTCTGTGTTTGGTTTATTTTCTAAAGAGAACGTCTATATTTTTTTTGGGTCTATGGACTTGTGGAACTGTTCTAATTTGCGTTTCCGCGCGTTTTCCCCTTGGTTTACAATTACAATAATTCTGTTGCTACTACTACACTGATTTTGTTTGGTGTCTCTTTTGTTTATGTGTGTGCGTTTGCTTTTTATGGCAACCGGCGTTTTGTTTACTGCAAATATCGCTGCCACCCACTCTCTTTCTCTCTCCTCCGCATCCCCCTCCCCCAATACAAAATGTCTACATACATATGTACATCTATCGGTTAACTGTTCTTGTTCCTTGTGCGGTTGTTGTTGTTTTTGTTGTTGCGTACAATGCTCCTTGCACATAAAATCGATATGCTAGCTGCGCCCTTTTTCTCTCGCTCTAGCAAACACATATACACCGCTCTCCCGCTCACACGCACACAGATTTGAATTTGAGCAGCAAGCATTTACAGATACACAGCACACAGAGGCGTAGATTTTAACGCAACTACTATCTCCGGACTACTAGCCGCCCCCTCTCACTCTGACCAACCGCCGCCCATCTCCCCCCCGCTGCCATCTCTTTTGGAGGTTTGCTTTTTTTTTGGCTTTTCCCCCCCTCTTTCTCTTTGCCGCTCTTTTTCCACCAAATTGCATATTGTTGCTTTGCCTATTAATATTTGTTTGAATGTATAAAACTTCCACACCAAACACACACACACACGGCACACACCCACTATCGCAAAGCGGGAAGAAAAAAATAGATATATGTATTGTACATATATATGTAGACACTCATATTATATGTGTGTATAATTGCACAATTATGCAGCGGCACGATTATTTTGCAAAAAAAAAAAATAACAAAAATATTGTACAATTTCATAGAGATTGTTTGTGGTTTGTTATTGTTATTGTGTTTGTTGTTTTTGCTTGGTTGCACAAGTATCTCCGGATATCCGAGGGATATTCTTACATTTTCGTTCGAGTTTGAGATTCGCTCGATTCGGCCAATAGCTGTACTTTAACGGTTATTGTTGTTTTGCACTACTTTCGGGAAAAAAATAATCAATTGCAAAAGAGCACACAGGCACGAGATTTGGATTTCGATTTCGATTTTAGTGGATTTTCCTAACTTTTCTTTTCTCGCTGTGGCAGGAGCGTTCGAACTGCGGCGCACGATGGTTGGCGTGGAAATGAAATAATGAAATGCGAAATTGAGGAATTGACGGTTTCGGTTTCCATTTCCACACAGAGGTTGCTCTCTCTGTCTCTCGGGGTTGCAATGCGTGTTGTTGGTGTGCTTCGTTGTGTTTGAAGCGAACGTGGAAAGCCAGTGAGAGTGGCCAGAGAGAAAGAGCGAATGAGAGAGCGGTGCCATGGACGTGGGCGGCAGAAATTCGTTGGGGGTGAACTGAGTAAGACAGAAATTTAAAATATATATATGCTTTTCCACCGGATTTTAGTTTTACATCCATTAGATACAATTTCTACGTCTAAAATACAAAGATACATTTCTTTTGCGCTACCAACAGATATTCAAAATGATCAGATTCCAAATTAATAGTAACCAAATATATAGTTTTATATAATAGCTTTTATCGAATTTATTTTATATGGATCAACCATAAGATACAATATCTTAATATCTTCATTTTGTTAAAAGGAAATACTTTAGCTTTTCCTAATTCCTTCCACTTAGTCAATAACTATCTTCATTTTGGCTCACATTGGGAATCCCCTTGCTACACCCATGCACACATTTGCTGTGTTAAGTTGTTGTATGCGCTGTTCACACAGTCCAACACAAATTGTTCATGAAAATGCAACTGATCATCATGTTTTTATATTATCCCCCAAAAGTTATGGCATTTTAACAGCAAAGTTAATCTCTAAATGTAGTCCAAAGCTTATATCATAAGGCTACAAAGTGCAATTGGTGGATTTAAATGTCAGTGTAATCGCGGCTTAATACAAAAATGGCGGTTACTCTCTGAGCAAGAAGAGAGACACAGTGAGAGCGGCAGAGTTTCAATTCCAATTCCAGCGCTTGGAAATGTTAAAGTCCACAAGCTCTGTTAGCAATTTTAATATGTTATTAATTAAATATCATATTATATTATTTCATATTTAGTTTGTTAAAAATACCTATCAAATATAGCCCACAGAATAATATAATTTTCAGGAATTTCTCTGAGGCATAACATATTTCGTTGAACTCGCATAGAGTTGCCACCTAACTTGAATATAGAGCGGCGAATTCGCAACCGTTGTTTTGAAAACGTCGTTTAAATTTGAAGGCCTTTGAACGATCGTATTGGAAATCATTGCTATAGGCTTTTTCCAACGAGGTCGTCAACCGTTTTATGATGCACGCGACCATTATCCTTGCCAAATAGCCACGTTCTAAGGGCTGTTTTGGGCTTATGGTTCCGTTTCCTTTATAATTTTTTTCTTTTTTGCACTAGCAACCACCAACGCCAACGGCTGGGGTGGTTTCCGCGTGCATCATGTCTCGTACATACACCCCCTACCCGGGGAAATGAAACCCAAAAACGCAGGACCCATTGCCAAGAGCCGGTTCAATTTCAACACACTGCAATCCTGTCGTTTTTCAATGTTTCCCTTCGTTTTTGTTGCGTGCGTGTGCTTAATTGCGCTTGTATTCGGCACTCGACACGCCACATAGTATATAGTGTATATGCCATATAAGGCGAATAGCCACCCTCCGCCGACTCCCCCAACCCTTGTAACTTCCTGTTCCATGTGCTGATTTTTTACCCTGTTCCAGTCGGACGCTCTGTTCCAATTTACAAAACAGGAGACCCAGTGTCGCGAAATGAGGTACAGTGAACGCGTGTCGTATGCAACTTATTGTAAAATAAGCATAGAATTTGTTCTTATTTGTTTTAAATAAGTATATCTCAGTAAATGATACTTAAGATAATTTCATAAATATTAAAATAAATGGGTCCACCACATTGAGTGTGCCCTGTATTTCGAGAATTGTAACGCAACTTTTGGCCGGGGGTGGTTTTTGTCGTCCTTTCCGAAGGGTGGTGCTAGTGGCAACGGAAATGCGGCGGGGTGGTGCTACTTCTGTCCTCGCAGGATATGCGAACTCGGATTCAGACAGATCGGCGTCGCAAGTGTTTGGTTAGCATACAAATCTGCATATGTACATACATACATATACATATGTACGCCCTTCCGATGTCTGATGATAAGTTGAACTCAGAGACCCAACAGTGGTGGTCGCATTAATGGATTTTGCCATTTAAACTTGAGGGAATCATGAATACGTTTTTAACATATATTTTTAGATCGATACTTTCGCTTATTAAAAAAAAACCGATTAAAATAGATTGTATTACAATCAAATTAAATGTTATATTTAGCGAGTCTTATCGGATCCATCATGGGATCTCTGATATAATACCATTAAAGTTACATCAGCTTTTATTTCGCTGACGCATGCTGATAGAGAAAGTTGGCGGACACGTGCTCTGCATTTCTCCCATTTCACCGCAGCTTCTACCCCAAAAAAGTAGGCAATACAAGTTCTTATTTTATTTTAACCAAATTGAAAAAAGAGAGGAAGTACGAGAGGGGGGTTTTCGAAAGCGAAAGGGTTGCCTAATCCGTTTTAGCCACGGCGGAAACAAAACACAAACAACAATCGCCCGGCGTTACAACAAAGCGGGATTAAAAAAGCAGACCCAACACAAGATTACAACAAAGCTGGGAGAGCCAGCATTCAATGGGATGGGATGGTCTGCTCTTTTCTTCTGTTCTCTGCCTTTGCCGGGCTCAAAGGGGAGGTACTCCGAAAAAGCCGTTTGGCCCACCCTTAGCGTTACATAAACACCCAACAGAACTGAATAGCGGTAACGAAAACGAACCGAACCGAAAGTTATGATGCACGAGGGAGTAGGAGACACGGGAAAACAGGAAGAAGGACTCAAAATAGCCAGTACACTGGCAACAAATATACAGGGTTTGTAGATTCCAAATCAAATTCAATATTTTTGAATAGTGCCGCCTTTAAAGAGGGAAAAGCTAAAGGGTACAGAAAGAAAATAACTTATAATATGAACTATAAATATTATATTTAATTGTTTTTGTTTTGCAAAAATTGTCCCAAATCAAAACGGCGAATTGTTCTAAGCAGATAACAACCTCATAATTAATATCAGTAAACTCTTCGGCTGATTTAGGAAAAATAAAAATTTTTCATATTTTCGATTTTTTTGTAAGGGGTTGTATCACAATTTTTTGAAAAAAATGTCAAAAAAATAAAATTTTTTGCCTGAAATGCCAAGTTGTGGGAAATTTAACTACGAGTTCGGGAAGGTATGCCGTTCCATACTTGGACAATTAGTTCCATTTTTATAGCAAAAATACTGACTTTTTTATTGGCGGAAAATGAAGATTTCGATTTTTGGCCAAAATCTGATTTTTCGTATAATTTGTTTTTGCTCTAATTTTTGCAAAAATGCTCCGATATTAAAACGGCGAACTGTTCTGAGCAGATAACAACCTGATTATTAATATTAGTGCACTCTCCGGCTGATTTGAAAAAATTAAAATTTTTTCAAATTTTCGAATTTTTTGTAATTTTTTGCAAAAATTTTCAAAAAAATAAAATTTTTAACATGAAATGCCAAGTTTTAGGGAATTTAACTACGAGTTCAGGAAGGTATGCCATTCAACATTTGGACAATTAGTTCCATTTTTATAACAAAAATTGATTTTTTTTTTGGCGGAAAATGAAGATTTCGATTTTTGGCCAAAATTCTATTTTTCGTATAATTTGTTTTTGCTCTAATTTTTGCAAAAATACTCCGATTTTAAAACGGCTAACTGTTCTGGGCAGATGACAACCTGATTATTAATATTAGTGCACTCTCCGGCTGATTTGGAAAAATTAAAATTTTTTCAAATTTTCGAATTTTTTGTAAGGGGTAGCATCATAATTTTTTGCAAAAATTTTCAAAAAAATAAAATTTTTTCTGGAAATGCCAAGTTTTAGAGAATTTAACTACGAGTTCAGGAAGGTATTTCATTCCATATTTGGACAATTAGTTCCATTTTTATAGCAATAATACTGACTTTTGTTGGCGGAAAATGAAGATTTCGATTTTTGGCCAAAATCTGATTTTTCGTATAATTTGTTTTTGCTCTAATTTTTGCAAAAATGCTCCGATTTTAAAACGGCTAACTGTTCTGGGCAGATAACAACCTGATTATTAATATTAGTGCACTCTCCGGCTGATTTGGGAAAATTAAAATTTTTTCAAATTTTCGATTTTTTTTAAGGGGTAGCATCACAATTTTTTGAAAAAAATTTCAAAAAAATAAATTTTTTTTCTTGAAACGCCAAGTGTTAGAGATTTTAACTACGAGTTCAGGAAGGTATGCCATTCCTTATTTCCATTTTTATAGCCAAAAATGCGATTTTTTGTATAGTTATTATGCGATATTTGATTTCGTGCTGTGTATTTATAGGGCGATAGCCACCCCCTTTTTGGTCCTTTCTCTTTCGAATATTTACATACTGATCCTGAGGGCGCTTTTAACTTTGCACGTCTCACTGCACAAATGTCCACGATCCACGGCCTCAGATTGGGCAGGCAGGATCGGCAGGATCTGTGGGATCCGCAGGATCAGAATCCTAGCCAAGCCGCCGATCTGCAGCCGGCGACAGATGCACTTTTCCCCCGAATCTAATGGTAATAATCATAAAAATTACCATAAGACACCGGGTTCGAAGTCCAGGAGCAATGCACGCGATCTATGCAGGAATGGAATTTCAGGGGTGGGCAGAATGGGAGACGGGGAGGGGAGGGGAGGGGGATCGCAGGACATTCGGCACCGAATCGTGGCATGTGTTTCCCTCGTTTTCCCCCGCCCCTCTTGCTTTTTGCTGCCGCCGGCAGCATTGTTTTCCCGCTTGTGTTGTTGTGTTTTTGTTGCCGTTTTTCCTCTTTTCAGACATTTTCACCTTTGTCGCGATGCAGCCTGCTCTCGTTCTGAACTCTGAGTTCGGAATCCGATTCGGTTGCAGTCCTTTGGGGTTGCGAACGTGATCGGGCCAAGGACTTTAGGCCACCTGGCCTACTAATCAGGATCACGAATGGCGAACGGCGGCGAACGAAGGGGGGCAGGATCAGGAGGCAGTAGAACATTTGATTTTGGCAAAGGAAATGCGAAATTTTGAAATGATTAATTGACCTATTATTATATTCTTTCATCTGGAACATTTGTCAAATCCATAAAATCGGCTATGATCTTCAGTTTGACTGAGTAGAAGACTATCACATCCCTCAAAAAAACTTCTAAAACTAATATTTTTAATATTTTAAATAAGAGAAGTAATATAGCTTTTCTTTAACAATTCCTTGAACCTAACATAATCCCATTTTCACATTGTGAGAAAGTTGGCTAGCTGTCAGATTTGGTGAGGATAAATGGGTTCCTTAAAAAAGGATGCGAAAAGGTTCTGAAGTGATCCCCAGACTCTCAGGGTGGGATTCCATCATGATCACTGAAATGTTTCTAATATGATTAAACGCCAACTGAGTAAACAGAAC
Organism: Drosophila mimetica; assembly: GCA_037075245.1. Classification (NCBI taxonomy): domain Eukaryota; kingdom Metazoa; phylum Arthropoda; class Insecta; order Diptera; family Drosophilidae; genus Drosophila; species Drosophila mimetica. Next base: position 23,690,450 of record JBAMCH010000005.1, on the reverse strand, counting down.
TAAGGTGTTCTTAAGCCTAATTTAAGTTTTATAGAAAAGGATCTTAACTTATCTATGAGTAATTGAAAGTTAAAGCTATCAGGATCCGAACTTATCTAAAGAATCCCTTTACGACCTAACCCAATATTGAGTTGTCAGGAAAAAAGACTTAAGCACGATCACTGAAACACAAACTTGGAGACCCCTTCCCTTTATTAAGGATCAGTGACCAAAAGGGTTTTCCTTAATGATCCTTGCTACGTTTTTTGTACCCAAAAAGACAGGACAGCCCGCACTTTGAGGGCTTCTCCTGTTTCTCCTCCTTCTACTTTTTAGTTCAGTGATCCCTCGACTGGAACCCACGACTATTTGTTTACACGTCAGCTGTTTGCGGCCCACTATACACTATCCATGTCCCAGAACTAACCCATATTGCCATATAGCAAGGGAACCCCAATCCCAATCCCAGTCCCCGTTCTATCCCTCATTCTTAGAGCATGTGCCACGCCGTGTTTTCCTTCTTATTGATCTCACCATGTATTCTGGTTGTCATTTCAGTTTGCCCAAGGATCAGTTGGTTTACATCGGACTGCGGGACATTGACCCCTACGAGGCGTTCATATTGAACAAAGTCGGGATACGCTACTATGCGATGGATGTGAGTACACTGAGAGAAAATATCGTATTCTGTATATCATATAGGTGTAAATCCATATCTCAAGTAGTAAAGTGTAAAATATTCATGTGTAGAAACAAGATAAATTTGCGACCGTTTTTGCGAAAGTTAGAGCCAAACAAAATTATGTAAAAAATTCCGAGACTAAAAAAATCAGTATTTTGGGCATAAAAATTGAAATAATTGTTCAAATATGGAATGGCATACCTTCCTGAACTCGTAATTAAATTCCCTATAACTTGGCATTTCAAGTTAAAAATTTTATTTTTTTGAAAATTTTCGCAAAAAATTGTGATGTTACAAAAAATTCGAAAATTTGAAAAAAATTTTATTTTTTCAAATCTGCCGGAGAGTGAACTAATATTAATTATCAGGTTGTTATCTGCTCAGAACAGTTCGACGTTTTAATATCGGAGCATTTTTGCAAAAATTAGAGCAAAAACAAATTATCCGAAAAATCATATTTTGGCCAAAAATCGAAATCTTCATTTTCCGCCAAAAAAATGCAGTATTTTTGCTATAAAAATGGAACTAATTGTCCAAGTATGGAACGGCATACCTTCCCGAACTCGTAGTTAAATTTCCCACAACTTGTCATTTCAGGCAAAATTTTTTATTTTTTTGACATTTTTTTCAAAAAATTGTGATACAACCCCTTACAAAAAATTCGAAAATTTGAAAAAATTTTAATTTTTCCAAATCAGCCGCGGAGTGCACTAATATTAATTATCAGGTTGTTATCTGCCCAGAACAGTTCGCCGTTTTAATATCGGAGTATTTTTGCAAAAATTAGAGCAAAAACAAATTATACGAAAAATCCGATTTTGGCCAAAAATCGAAATCTTCATTTTCCGCCAATAGAAAAGTCAGTATTTTTGCTATAAAAACGAAACTAATTATCCGAATATGGAACGACATACCTTTCCGAACTCGTAGTTAAATTCCCTACAACTTGGCATTTCAGGGTAAAATTTTTATTTTTTTGAAAATTTTCTCAAAAAATTGTGATACAACCCCTTACAAAAAATTCGAAAATTTGAAAAAATTTTAATTTTTCCAAATCAGCCGCGGAGTGCACTAATATTAATTATCAGGTTGTTATCTGCTCAGAACAGTTCGACGTTTTAATATCGGAGCATTTTTGCAAAAATTAGAGCAAAAACAAATTATCCGAAAAATCATATTTTGGCCAAAAATCGAAATCTTCATTTTCCGCCAAAAAAAATGCAGTATTTTTGCTATAAAAATGGAACTAATTGTCCAAATATGGAATGGTATACCTTCCTGAACTCGTAGTTAAATTCCCTATAACTTGGCATTTCAAGTTAAAAATTTTATTTTTTTGAAAATTTTCGCAAAAAATAATTCGAAAATTTGAAAAAATGTTATTTTTCCTAAATCAGTAGGAGAGCGCACTAATATTAATTATCAGGCTGTTGTCTGCTCAGAACAGTTCTCCGTTTTAATATCGGAGCATTTTTGCAAAAATTATAGCAAAAACAAAATATACGAAAAATCAGATTCTGGCCAAAAATCGTAATCCCCATTTTCCAAGACTACAAAATGCAGTATTTTTGCTATACAAATGGAACTAATTGTCCAAATATAGAATGGCATACCTTTCTGAACTCGTAGTTAAATTCCCTACAACTTGGCAATTCAAGTTAAAAATTTTATTTTTTTGAATTTTTTTTTTTAAATTGTAATAGGATGTTTGTTTTTTCGCTGTGTAGAAACTAGAGAAAGGCAGCCGCACCTAGGTAGAAAGCCTCGATCGTCCTTCTCCCGAATTGCATTTCATTTCACTGCATTCCAGTTTGGTTTCTCGCATCCTTTTCAGTCGCGCTGGCAGTTGTAAAAATTGTAAAATTCCGGTTTCTTCCCCCATCCCATCCCATCCCATCCCCCGGGCCCTGTTTATAGGGCAGGATCGGATGACGATCGTGCGTGACTGCCGAGGGCATTACACAGAGGTCCTTCGTCCTGCGAGCGCCGTTGTAAGCTTGGCATTTATAGGGGTTGTCGCCGTCCCTACCGCTGCCACCACTTTTGCCACCCCCCGTTACAGGACTTCCGATCCGATCCGATGCGATTCCGATCCCTATTCCGATCCCGAAAACGAGAAATGGTGGTGGTGACTCACACACAGAATTACGTGCCTGGCCACATCCGCAGTGCGGAACTCGAAACTGGGAACTGGGTAGTGAACACATTCGGAACACATTCGCATCCTTGTCAGAAACGGCTCGTTGCCCATTATTTATGGCTCGTGCAAAATCGAGGTCTGTTGAAAAATGGCCCTGTTTAATGCCCTCGCTCCCGATTTAGCTGCGAATTTCCGGTCCCGGCAAAGCTGCAAATTTATTATCGCTCATTAGTTCGATCGGAATTGGAATACTATAATTTCCAATAGGCACTCGCAGGCGAAAGTGCGGCAGGGGAAGTACGTTGATGCAATCGGCGGCGGGGTCTTATCGCTCATATTTGTGTACAGTCGCGATAACGAAGGATAATTGTAGGGCCCAGCCAAGCTAGCATCATTTTGTGTCATTAAAATGTTCCGAAAAATCATATATATTTTAAAAAGGGAATACCTGTACTTACTATTTTCTTAAGTTTATAGTTTCTACGATCTTATTGTAAAGGGTCTATGATTTATTTCAATTTTAAAAGCCATTTCTATACGATATCAAAATAAGAAATATTTTTGGCAAAGGACTATATACTTTGATACTGATACTCTTGAGTAAGAACTTAAGAACTCAAAATATTATCAAGAACATAAATTCTCACACTTTTCAAAAAAGAAAAGAAAGAAATTGATTATTTATAGAACAAAGAGATGGAATGGGTTCAGTTTTTACTCAATACAGGTTTTTTTCCAAAATGTATACTGAAAATCCTTACATTCTAATATTGAGAATAAAATAACTTTATTTGAGAACAAATTTGTACTTGATTAATTCCCCCTATGTGGTGAAAAAAGATGTCCTATCTAAAGTAATTATAAATCCCTCGCCCAACAGACCATCGATCGCGTGGGCGTGCCCAAGATCATCGAGATGACGCTGGACGCCCTCAATCCGCAGAACAAGATCCACGTGAGCTTCGACATCGACGCCTTGGACAGCAATGTGGCGCCCAGCACTGGGACCGCCGTGCGCGGTGGCCTCACCCTGCGCGAGGGCATCAGCATCGTGGAGGCACTGCGGGACACCAAGCGGGTGCAGGGCGTCGATCTGGTGGAGATCAATCCGAAGCTGGGCAGCGAGCGCGACGTGCGCACCACCGTGGAGTCGGGTTTGGAGATCCTCAAGAGCATGTTCGGCTACAGGAGATCCGGAAAGTGGAGCAACATCGACACTGGGATCCTGGGAAGCGATTGAGGAACAACAACAACAACAACAAGGTACAGCCAGTTTTTGAGCTTATCAATATTTATGTACAACATTCTTGCCATATTTGTGTGTGCTTTTTTTTTCGTATCTTAATGAAAGAATAAACAAAAAATTAGTTTAAAGAGACGGCTGCCAAAGCAGGCACCATTTAGCCGCCACGAACTGGTTAGCATAACCAGAATAAATATAAGAAGAGGGAAGCATCGGTTAGCGCGTTGCAGACTGAGATTTGTGCTGGCCCCAGGGCTAGAGGCTGGATTTGAGCTTCGGCGGCGCCGTGGGCAGATAGGCCGAGATGTCGACGCTGGCCATCAGGTTGGCCGTGTGCAGCAGCTCGTTGACGGGCTGGCTGACCTGCTGCGAGGAGGTGGGCGGCGCAGGAGCTGCAGTCGTGGGAGCACCCGGAGGAGCCGGCTTGCTGCTGGCCAGCCGGTGGTACAACTCCGGGGCAAAGGTGCGCAGCAGGCGACGCTGAATGCCCAGGAGCAGCGAATTGATGGCCCCCGAGATGACTATGATGCCGGATATGATCGAGCAGAGGCGAATGGCGAAGGTCACCAGATGATCGCGATCGTTGCCCACCACAATCTTGAGGGCCGACCAGTCGTACTTGAAGTAAATGCCCGGAGAGCCATACGAATTGCGTTCGGAATCTGTGGATAAAACGGAGTTATTAGATGATAGTGAACTACGAAAGTGAATACGATATAGTGATGTTAGTAGAGCTCCTTTCCTCACCTAATTTCCGCACATTCTCGGTGACGGCGTACTGAAAAGTGTTGATGGTGCTGAAAGTCTGCTGGATCTCGGTGGGCACGATCTTGAGGAAGTACTGCACAGTGGTGGCCTCCTCCTGGATGATGGTCTCATCGCCCTCCAGCGGCTGCACAATCCTCCGCGAGTACTGCCCAAAGCTGAGGCGGTTAATGCGATGGGTGAAGTTCGCCGGCATGCGTCGCAGTTCGATCATCCAGTGGTCCTCGAAGAGACCCACCACAGGCTGCGCGCCGCCCACGAGATGAAGCACTCCGGCCACCTTGTTGATGCCCAGAGTTCCGTGCAGACGGCAGGCATCGAACTTGCTCTCCGGTTGCGCATTTGGCTGCGGATGCAGCTGGAGGAGATCGAGGGCACCCGGTGGTGGAGCAGCGGGCACCTGCGATGGATTCTCTCTTCCCGGATGCGGATCCCTTATGATGTCCTTGAACAGCACATCGGCCACCGAGTGGAACTGCTCGCGCAGATAGTGATTCTGGATCTGGATGGCCTCGAACTGCAACCGCTCCTGCTCGGACATCTCCCACCAGACGCCCTCGCGCTGCAGCGTTCCATAGGCGAACACATCCTGCTGCGTCTCGTCCATGAGATCCACGCCCGAGAGGGAGGCACACGGCATGGCCACCGTGATGTCCACGTGCATCTGCACCTGTTCATCCAAGGCAATGTCCGGCTGGAACTGGTAGACAATGTCCGTTTCGTGCCAGTAGTAATGCAGTTCCGTGTAGACCAGGTACAGGATCAACAGGCGGCTCAGCAGAGATACTATGGTTTATGGGAGCGGATTCAAGATTAAATTGGGAATAATATCATGGGAACACCAGATGCTTACGTGTCCCTCCAATCTCCGTGGTCTCTGTGTACTTTTCGGGTACTTTCTTAAACGCATCCAGATTCTTGGCCAACTCCAGGAGATTGCTTTTGTCCCCGCGGTAACGCAACGTGGCCGTCATCTTGCTGGGCGGGATTTGAGATTGGAATTGTGCTTGAGATTGCTATTGGAATGGGTTGAGTTCCGGGTGTGCGGTTCCGTAATCCTAGAAGCGTTTTATGGAACTGGAGGCTCAATTTGCTTTTGGTTTTAGCTTCAGTTGCAGTTTCAGTTTCATTGCCACGTACTCCGAAGCTCGCCGGGCACCGCCACGCCCCCTCCCACGATGTATGATTTCTGCCGCCTCCTTTGGAATGTACGATGACGTGGGTGGGTGGCTCCTGGGTAAATCCCTTTGCTAGTGGGTGATTCGCATTAAGCCCAGATGGTGGGTGGTCGCGTAGGATAAACAAAGATTGTGGAAATTCCACGATTTATTTACAGCCGGTCGGCAGAACAGCTGTTCAGCAGCAGGGCTGCCACTTGTTAATAAAGAGTCACTTTGGTCACCCTAATCAATTCGGGTTGAAACTCGGCTAATATCGTAAACGGGAAAAATGGTCACCCTGAAAATTGGTTTGAGACTCCGCTAATATCGTAAGGAAATGGTCACCTTAAAAGTGGAATTTCGACTCCGCCAATATCGTAAGAAAATGGTCACCCTAAAATGGTTAACTTAAAATAGGGTTCGAAACCAGACTAACGACATGGTTTGTGTCCAGGATACGTAGATTGATCTCGAAATGGTTTGTGTCTGGGCTACCTAGACCGGCCAACGAAGTTAATTTTGCGCCTCGTTGTGACGCTATCTTGACATCAATATTTTGCAATAATTTAATTTTGAGCCCTAGAGTGACGCTATCTTGACCAAAAGTGACTCTCAAACTGTAATCACTTTTATCGATCAGTAACTCTCAAACTGTGGCCACAATTTGTCGCCGCCCAGTGACTAACAAACTGTTTTTCTTCTTTGTATCCAGCCAGTGACTCTCAAACTGTGAACAGAAATGCACTGATCAGTGGCTCTAAAACTGTAAATCAAACCGTAGACTTTTTAAACACCGCCCTAAAAGTATGCTGTAAAATATTTAAATTAAGCTAAGCTTTTGATTGCGCCCCCAAAAGTATGCCATGCAGATATTTTAAATATATGGCGCTTAGTTTAAATCACACTTTATTGGTTTCACCTAACGGTTTTATACATTTTATTTTTATTTAATGGTTAAAAACATATTAAATTATATAAATATAAATACATTATAAAAATAAATAAATTATACAAAAAAAAATAAATTAAGTACTTAGTTTTCTAAAGTATTGTTTTACATATAATAAATAAATAAATTATTATTCGGTATTTAACAATATGTATTAGACGCATAACTTTCTTGTTTCTCCGCAGGGTTTTGTGCCTCCTTCGCCGTTATTCCTTTATCCTTGTAGAATATCATAAGACCTAGAAAGAAAATGGTATTTGTTGTGAGTAAAATTGGAAATATTTGAAATTTTTAATTTAATACAAAACAAAAATAAATTAAACAGTAAATGAAAATTCTAATTTAACGAATAGCTTTATGTTTGGTTTAAACAATATCAGCTACATAAGTAAGGCTTTCCTATGTATGTCTCGGAAAGTAACTAATGCTACGAAAAGTACAAAAAAACAAGACTTTAAGGGTTTTAAATCCTTTCAAGTGCAGCAGGGGAAAACCACCACATAAAGGTACCGCTTCGAAGTTCGAAGAAATGATAACAATTCGATTCCGCCGGAAGTGCGTTCGCTTGGTTCGCTGGCGGAACCGGTTCCTTCTACATTGCAACTGGCACCCTTTTGGATTTCGGATTTTGAATTTCGTTCCGAGCACCTGCTGCTGCTGCTTTTTTCGGCTGGCACATTCCACAGGCCACGGACCACGACGAAGCAAGTAGCGCTGCCAATTCCGAATCCACTTCCACCCCCGTGTTTCGGTTTCGGTTTCGATTTCGCCCTTAATATCGATTCCGGGCACGCGCTCTGCGACTTTCGGACTGTCAGGACATTCGATTTGGAGGCAACGAGTCCGCCGAGCAGCCAGCGCCACTCGCAGTCGTTTGTGAGCGTTCGCAGCGCCAGGTACAGCCCACAGCCCAGAGCTCCAGGGATTGAGAGACTCGAGACTCGGAGAATCAGAGATTCCGCTGGGAAAACCCCTGGGGCGCTGCTCTTCTTCCCTTCTCCCACAATCACAATCCGAGAGAGAGTGAGAGAGAAGCAGCGAAACACTGAGATACTGAGAGACCAAAATCAAATCACTGAAACAAAATATAAGCTCAAATACATTTTTTTTCTGTTCTTCCAAGTGCAAGTGTATAAAAGAGAAACAAAGAAAACAAAAAGAAAAACATAGAGAAACACCCCGAAAACAAAGTGATATAATCTTGAATAGAACAAAACTAAGCCGATGCCAAAAGTGGATTTGTGGTGCCAAATTAGCTGTGCGAGAGAGAGAGAGGGGGAGAAGGAGAGAGAAGACCTGCGCGGAATTGGGGAGCAAGTGAGAGAGTTGAAAAGCGTGGGAAAAGTGCGCAGAAGCCAAACGACGACGTGGTTACGAGGCCTTTCCTTTTTCGGGGGGTGTATCAACGAGGGGGGTGGACCTGCGTAGGAGCTGCCAAGAACAGAGGACTTGGACTTGGACAAGTGACATGGGATCCAAACGGCTGCAGCTGACAGCTTTTCCTTTTCACCAGGCAAGAGGAATTTCGGCTTTGTACCGAGTATACCTCTCTAAATACCATACCATCTCAAGAACCAGAAGCAGCGAGTGGGTTCTTTACTGGGTACTTTAGGACAGATAGCAGCGAGTGCTCTCTCAGTGCTTTTGCTTTTTCCTTTCCATTTCCTCCAACCCCCCCCCTTTACCCGCACGTTGCTCATCTTAGACTCTCTTCTACTACGTTCCACAATCAAATACTACGACCACACAACCACACACACACACACACACACACATGCACACACTGAGTTTTCCGAGTTGACATTTTTCGTGCATAGTTTTTGGGGCAACGGCAACGGCGAAAGGAAAAGCGCTTCGCGGTGGGGCAGGCTAACCAAACTAAGCAGCTAACTTGGCACCGCAAATCGAACGAAATCGGAGTAGCGAACCTCAGAACGTAGAAATCAGAAATCAGAAATCCGAAGTCAGAAACCCACAATTCCTAATGAAATTTTCTTGTGTTTTTGATTTCTTGTTGCTGCCGCAATCGTCTGTCCAAGCAGCAAAGTGTTAAACGAACAAGCCAACAAACCAAATACAAATTAACCAGAAACAGAAACAGTATCAGAGAATCAGAAATCAGAAATCCGAGACCAAATCGCAAGTTAGACGAGCGGTAAGTTCAGAGATTCCCGTCTGAGATTCTCGGCAGAGGAGACAGAAGACACAAAGGACTCAAAGGAGCCAAGCCAAGGACAAGGATCTGAAAAGGAGTGCGAACAATGTGCGCCGCGCTGCGTCGTAATTTGTTGCTGCGGAGCCTCTGGGTCGTCCTGGCCATTGGCACCGCTCAGGTTCAGGTGAGTCACCGAGTCCACACACCACCCTACCACCCTGCCACCCTACTACCCCACCATCCCACCGTATTCCACACACCATTCCGATTCCACTCCACATTCGATACAATACCTCGAAGGAACGAAGGAGTCAGCCGAAAGACCCGAAACACAGAACACAAAACACACACAAGCCAAAAACCGAAAGAGCACACTGAGCCAAAATATGGTCCAAAATGAAGGTTATCACATTGATAACTTTTACTCTTTTGTTTTTGGTAATTTGGTTATTCCAACAAACATAATCTCTTATTTTACTAATATTGGGTTAAAAAACCACCTTTTTTCTCTGGTTTTTGATATATTCAAGTCATGTGTCGCATTCTGCGTTTCCGCTTTCGATTACCATTATCAGAATAGAGCACTTTTTAACTATTTAAATTATGAGTTATTACTAAAAATTGCGAAACACTAGGACACACATTTTTTTTAGAAGATAAGATATCTTTATCTTAAAGAGAAATTATTAAAAATATTTTATGAATATAAAGAATATAGAAAAAAAATATTTAGCTTTGAATTGATCAAAAAAATTTCGAAATTTAAAAAACTCTTTTTCCTAGCGAACCTCAATTTTTCAAACATTTTTTTTGCACAGACACTTCCTACAATAATTTGTATTAGTATTTTTTACGATTCTCCAGTGCATAGTAAACAAAAATCTTTTGGAACTTTAAAGAGATATAAAAATTTAAAAATATTTATCTATACAGCTGACAAAATCGAAGTGAATCAAAGGTTTTTTTCTGCGTGCATTGGCAATACAAATCCCAACCACACACACACACACACTCAGGCGCACACACGCATAGGGCGGGAGACAGATACACAAACACTTGAGCGGTTCGTTTCGGTTCTCTGTTGTGGCCGTGGGCTAAGCAGCCGCGCAAAGTATGCTACGAAAAATGTGCCATCGCTTAGCAGCGCCGCTCGCCCGAGGGTTCGAAGGGGGTTTCCAGGGGGGTTTTCGAAGGGGTTTTCGGGGCTATCTCAGCCCTTGCCAAAACTAAGCAACACAAGGCGCGAGTGTGCGCAAATATTGGCTTAATTGAACCGTTTTCTTTTCTCTGGCTAGCTGGCTGGCTGGCTGGCTGACTGGGTTTTTCCCGTGGCTTTTCGGCTTACACAACCGCACAAGCAGCGGAAAAGCCCAAAGCCCGAAAACCGAAAACCCAAAAACCGAAGGCGACACCAGCTGACTCCAATTTGCATGCGAAATAAGCCGAAAGTGGCAGCGAAACTAATGAAGGCAGTTAGGCATTTTGATTTTCATTTGGCACCCGTTGCGCTGGGCAATTATCATGGAAATTGAATGAGTGGTGGTCAGGTTGGGTCATCGATTGGTGGGCTGTAGGCTGTAGTCTGTAGGCTGTAGGCTGTAGGCTTTACCCCCACTTTCCAATCCCCATTCAAGCCTGGGAAAATCCCTCAATTATTGCTACGGCACTCAGCACTCGCCAGCTCGCTCGGCATAATCCTCAAATTGTTCTGAGGCTGGTCCTGCATTCATCAGTGGGATTCCTTCATCTTTTCCAAGGAGAGCATTCATCAATTCACAGACACAGACACACACACGCAGACGCACACACATCCTCGGATATTGTTGGCTTAAACTGAAATGCTTTTTCAAATCATTTCAAAACAATTTCTTGGCCGACCCACAATCGACGACGTGCCTGGCCTTAACAAATTTCCTTTACGTATTCCCCTTATTTTTCCCTTAAATAACTCAAAGCAATTTGCCTTGGCAACGGACAAACGGACAAGCGGACAACGGACAACATTTTGTGGCGAAACAAAAACCTTATCAAATTCATATACATGCACGGTTGCGAAGCAATTGAAAAACGAGTGCAGGAGGAGCTGCCAAGAATCCTGGAGGATACGGGCGGGATACCGACCCAATCCCAGCCAGGGGAGCAGTTAAGCTGCTTTATGGAGCCCGAGACCGGAGCCCTGCCTTTCATGGCTTGTTTTGTATGCAGCCTGCAATTTGTTTTGCCCTTCTTTCTTTCTTTCACTCAATCTCCACCCATCGTCCCCTTTGTTTGCCTGATACTTTAATGCCGCTATTCATGCTAGTTCGCTGTTGCCGGCAATTTATGGCTGGACTATCCGGGGACCTGGTCAGCCACCCACCCCGATCCATCCTGCAGCGGACCCTGCAACGTGAGCCACCACCTCCTCGCCAGTCAGCCGTCACCGTTATCAGTGGCACGCATCGCTGTCGTCATTTTTGTGGTCGGCGGTGGTTGCTTATGTCCCTTGTAGCCACCTTTCACCTTTCGCCCTCCCTTGCCACCCTAATTTACACGGAAAAGAAGTAAGAGATTCCATAGATCGCACAGAAATCACTTATAAAGATGTCTAAAAGTAGGCAGCAATATTTTTAGAGTGCGAAAGCTGTGTGAATTTTTTCATTGCATACTTTTAGACTGTTTTATAAGTGATTTTAAAACTCTAGTGAAATTTATACGTTTTTTTTTTGCTGTGTGGCCTTCTTACCACTGGCACCCTAACCCCTCTTATCAGTCTTGCACCCCCTACCCCGCCTTTTTTTTAGCTATCCTCTCTCTGCTTGCATTTTTTCTGTGCTTTTCCACATTTTTCCTCTTTTTTTGAAGGACTTCACGTTCGCATGTCTGACTCATCCGCAAGCCAAAGTATATGTGGGGGGGGGGGGGGGCTTGGGGGGGGGCTTCGCGGGACTGCAGGACTTGCAGGACTGGCTTACAATGTGCAATATGCCCGAGCATCTCCCCAAACACTCGATTCCAAACGATGTGAACCCCCCCGCCCTTACAAACCGCCGCCCCTGGCAAAGGGAACACGCAATCGTCGCTGCCAAACAACCCATACAAAGTCCCTTTTCTACAGTGAGAACAGGGGCTCACACAAATTCGAGGGGGGGAGCGGGTGAGAGGGGGGGGGGGGGCGGTCGGGTGTCGTTGGCCATTTGATTGTCGGCTGGGAACTGCAAACTGTCGGCCAACTTTAGTTACCCACCCTGTTCCTTTGGAACAAGAACCAAACACCCCCCAACCCCCCACAATTGCACTGGAGTCAACTGAATTAGTCGGTTCGCTGCTTGCTAGCTGATAGAAGACAGAGGCGTAGGGGGAGGGGGTTTTTAGAAGGGGCATACATAACCCCCCCCCCATTGAGTCACCCGCTGGGCATGGAATGAATCATGCGGGAATGCGATCCAGCCGCCGTAACGGAATTTCCCACAGCCGCAAAACTTTTCTGGAATTCCGCGTTGCGATCCAAAAATATACACCACTCTACACTCTTCAAAAAAAGCGGCAGGCAAAAGCACAAACACAAATATAAAGAATCAAGGTATCAAGTGTATTTGCAACTTGAACTATGCGGCATTCACAACTCTATAGTGTTACAAATGCACTCGGCTCTTCCATTTCGACAACAAGTGTGTTTCAAGTAGCCAGGAATTCTTGTCCTTATTTGATTGAAATAACTTGATTCGAAATTCATAATGATATGATACCATGTATTATCATAAAAACCTCTAGGGATACAAACCCTCGTTTTCCAACTACTCACAAAAATAAGCATGTTCCTGTAAAATCGATATGGCCATGTAAATGCATAGTGTTTTTACATGAAATACCCTTTTTTTAAATTAAAAATGATCTTAAATAATGTAAAATTGATCTACGTTTCATATCGATTTTTCTTGGGGTAGACAAAATCGCTTTTCTTCATAGTATATCTAAACTACACTACCTACTATTACTTTTCGAGCAGTGTGGTAATAGAATCTCCGCCTCCAGGGGTGTCGCCACATGGGGTTCTCGCTGCACTGACCACAGTTCGTGATTGGGTTAAGTTTTGGTTTCAATTGGGTTTGTAGTTGGTCAGCCGTAGTAAGTCATTTACGCAGTCGCATCTCCCCCCACCCACTGTGGTATGCTACCCGAATCTACATCGCTCCATCTCCTTACCTCTGGCGGGTCCTGCGACCCGTTTCCTTTGTCATTTGTCAGTCTGAGAGTTGTCCACGTCCTGTCCATCGTTCATTAGTTGTGGTGTCGATGTCGCACACACATATATGTATGCATATATATATGTGTGTGTTATGTGGGAAAAGATGGAGCGGTTGGGTTTTGGTCGGGTAGTTGTAACTGTGCAGTGACCCCAACTTCCCCGGGATTCCCCGCCAGGACCTCCTGCTCCTTTTGTCTGTCCTTCGCAACTCGTTTGGTTTTGTTTCGTTGGCTTGGCTTTCATGTTGGCTCAGTTCGTATGGCATGGCACACACAGGATAGGTTTGGGTTTAGGTTTACGTATTAGTCCTGGCCATAAGTGTCCACCCCATTGAAGCACCCACCCCAGACCCCTACCCGCTCCCCACCCCGTATCCTGTTACAAAGCATTTACGCTTCAATGATTTTTTCGATTATGCATTTTGCTCATTTTCATTTCAACGTTGACAAAGGCAACTGCAAAGGCAACTGTAAAGGGAAAGCTAATGTGGCCATTGTCTGTGGATCTCGGTGGATGTGTCAGAGTTGCAGGAATTAGGGTTAAGTGCTCCTGCCCACCAGCGATGCTCTGTCTCTGTCTCTGTCGCTGTCTTTCGGAGGCCCTCGAAATCGCAGGACACCTTCGAGTGGCAAGAGAGAGAGAGAGAGCGAGAGATGCGGTAGGCCAACGTGGGTCAACAACTTTTATCCGGCAAGGTGACGACTTTCCAGCCCCGCTGATAAACCTGATAATGATGGCCCCCTCTTCCTCCCCCCCCCCCCTGCTCTATGGCTATGATGACGATGACTCACAATCGAGCAAATGAACCAGAATGAATGACAAACGTAAACGAAACGAAATGAAATGAAACGAAATGAAAAGAAATGGGGGACGACTGTCCCTGTCCTTCGGGCAAAGAGGCATAAAAATGTCACTGGCGGGGCAAAAGAGAAAGAGGAGAGGGGGGGTGCTTGGCATGGGGTTAGAAATAAAGCCTTAAGGTGAAAATAAGGGGCATAGGTTGGCAGGGACTGTGTATGTATGCTTAAATCAAGGGTAAATGAGTTCGAATCAAGATGAACTGAGATATTCCTAGTCATATAAACCCTGAAGATAGATGTTCTAATTTATGAATACTAAGCACAAACTGTAGCTTGGCTAAGAGCTAGTCAAGTGTTATCATTAACTAAAGGATTAGAGTCTTTCTTGGTATTATCGCGGTGTTATTTACACTTCCAAGTATATCTAAACTATCCCTAACTTGGATATTAGGGAGATATTCTAAGTAATAAAACCCTGAAGAGAAAGGAAAATTTGAAGAAAGATAGAAGAATACTAAACCAAAACTGTAGTGATATCATAAACTTAAGGATTAGAGTCTTTCTTGGTATTATCATGGTGTTAATACACTTACAAACTAAAGGATTAGAGTCTTTCTTGGTATTATCACGGTGTTATTTACACTTGCAAGTGTAAGAATAACCAAAGTATCCCTAACTTGGACCCAAAACTAAGCCAAAACTATCGCTTACCTGCCACCAATCACTGGCATCGGGAAAACTTGGCCAAAGAAGATGGCAGTGGCAGTGGCAGTGGAGTGGAGTGATTTGGGGTTTCGTTTTGGAGGAGGTGGAGCAGGCAAGGCCTGCAGAAAGTACCCCCTATCAACTCCCCCTATCAACCCCCCACCCCACACACATTTTTCCACTATTTGTGTTGCACGTCTTTGGCACAGCCGTGCGGTAATGTTTTATACATTTGTATGGCAAACATTTACGAGAGGGAAAAACTTCCCTAGTCCTGGAGAAGCAGGCGGAGGAGGGGGATGAGGGGGCGGCTGCGACAACGTGCCGGGCTAAAATTGTGGCAGGTGCTTGAATTTGGCATTTTGTTGACTGAGCCTGAACGACTTTTCTTGTAGCCTGTAGTCCCGTCGTCCCCCCTTTTCCCGCTTTTCCTTCTCTTGGCTTCTTGTTCTACTGTTATTTCCCTGCTTGCTGTTTGTGGTTGTTGTTTTTGCTGGCACAGCCGCATGCATTATTTGTTCGAGTGGTTGAGGAAAAGAAGAAGGCAGGGGGAGGTGGTTTGTAGGAGGTTTAGAAGGTGTCACCCGCCGCCTGCCCAATAGTTCGTTGCTGATTTCATTTGAAAAGCACGAATGGCACTTTCCCAATCGAATGGTTGGGGGGGGGAGGAGCACCCACCCCCCCTCCCTGGGTTTATAGTTCCTCGAATCGGATTTGGGTTAGGTCTGAAGCTGCCTGATTCGCTGCCATACGCTGGGAATAAAGCCCGACTCGAGTTGACTTGACTTTTCCACTCGAACGGACTCCTCGCAGGATCTGCAGAATCACAAATGGCAAACAGACGCTCGGAAATCGCAATCGAATCCGAGGAGGAGGCGAAGGAGGCTGTGTTTGGAGCATCATTATCGATGGTGTCATTAGCAATGAGCATCGCATCGCATCCCATCGAGTGGCTTCCTTATGCTGGCGATTTGGGAGAGGGAGAGTGCGGTGTCCTTGGAATAAATCATTCAGATTTACTATACTATACTATGCAATCTGCTTCAAGGAAAGGCGCTTATTTATGGGCTGGGATAAAATAAAATGGCCTCCAAAAAAACGTTCACAAGTTAACACTCAAGTGCTGCATAATTATATTTGGAAATTGGTAACCAAACCGGGAAACCATATTTCATTTTGGGTATTATCCAAAGCCGATCCCACGTATTCTGGGTCTTCTTAATCCGGCTTTATTTAATTCCGGATCAATTGTGGCCACCGCTAAAAATGCCGAAAATTCCTTTCTCTAGCGCGCCCACTTTGGATAATCAAATTTGGCATGCACAACCCGTTTCTATATAAGAGTACTACGTATATAGATGATATAACGTATAGTATATAACCAAACAAGCTGCTAATTACGTGACCCAATTAATTCTAAACACACATCGGGGGAAATCCAGTGGGGGGTGGGAATGGGGGGTGGGTCACACATTTTTGCTGGCTTTTCAAATGATTTTTCACTGGTTTTCCTTCTGACCCGCTGCTCGTATTTTTTCTCTTTTGATGCTTTTCATTTGTCGACATAAAAATACAGAAATACTGAAATGCGAAAACCGAAATGTTTATTTGAAATGTGCGCCAGGAAATACATTTGCACTCCTCTTTTATCCCCTGCCCCCTCCCCCTCCCCCCCTTCCACACTCTCCAGTTTTCCAACAACATTTAATTTTGCTGCCTTTTTGTGCGGCACGGAAAATCCAATTTTATTTGCATTTTCATTAACAGCAAATAATAAAACGGAAATATGATTTTTATGCCATTGCCATGCCGCCGGTGGAGAGCCGGAGCAGCTGGTTTTTCCCTCCGCCTGCCGCCGGGCCACGCCCCCTTTGGAGCCGGCCAACGCCCACTTCCAGGCCATTACAGCGTGCATTTCCGTTTTTTGGCTTTCAGTAGTAGCTCCTGCCACAGCCACTGCCACTGCCACCCACTTCCTCCTCCCACCCAATCCTGCCGAGCTGAACTACTCGTCCTTCCCCCTCTTTTCGCCTCCTTTCCCCTCCCTCCCCTTGTTGTTGCCGGGTGATTATAAGCAATTTGTGTTATAAAATCGCAATATTGCATTTTCGGCTGTGTTTTTCTTTGCCTGCCTGCTCCTCTTCCTGCTCCTCCATTTCCCATTTCCCATCCTGGCCAGCTCCGTTTTTTTTTTATGTAGCCCAACTACTGAACACCCACCTGCACCACCAACCACCCTGCACTTTCCATTTTCCACTTTTCTGGCCGATTCCTCGATTGGATTATTTTTCAATTGGCAGCAGAGTTTTCGCTTCCTTGGATTTCCCTTGGAGCATAACGAGTTTGAATCATTCAATCTCACAGCCCGGCGGCGAAATTGCATTTCCCCGGATTTTAAGTGCAGGAAAGAGTGAAGAGAATGCAAGAAAATTTGATAAAATATGACCAAGTTCTGTAATAGTGTTATAAACTGATTATAAAAGGGAAGAGGTTTCTTATAAAGAATATATTTATATATTCTCGTAAAATCGATATGGCCATGTAAATTTCGGGTCATACAAAACCCATATCGTTTTTACATGACATAATCTTTTCGACCGGTTCAAATTTACCTGGACGCATATCAAATTAAAATAGATCTTAAATGATGTTAAATCAATCTACGTTTCATATGTATTCACTTAAACACTCACAAAAATCATAATACGAAATGATTATCAATTTGATACATTCCAGAACTAATTTGTATATTTTTGCTCTCTTTTTCAAAGTCAGAGAATCTCTGAAAGAGATACATCGAAAAAGGTTTTTTTTTTCAATATCAATTTTAGCATGGAATAATGGTAAAAACAATATGAATATAAATACCATAAATTTACCATACTCATATCGATTTGATCAACCTTTTCATCATTTTGACAATGAAAAGAGAAAAAATGTCCCTTTAAAATCCACCAACTGAGCAACTCTTTGGCGGCACATCAACATTGATTCAGCAGTGTTCAATCAAAGAGTTCGTTGATTCACGCATTAAATCGGGGCCTGAATCGGACGTTTCCTCATTTTCCACTCAGTTATTCCCTGCATTCATTCGTTCACTTATTCATCCCATGCTCATTTCATTCATCATTTGAGTGCTACGGATACCCAGCGGACCACCACCTCGCTTGACCTCTGCCTTTGCCTCTTCCGCTCTTCCACATCATCATCGTATTGCCCATTCCGTTTTCCGTTTTCCACTTTTTCCCATTGTCAATCGATGATTTCCGGGAGAAAGTTGCCCAACTGCGAGCGACGGCGAAATTGGCGATGGGCAAACAATGAAAGCAAATCAAAGGCCAAAAACCCCGCAAAATCCCCCGCCGGCAACTTCGTTTGACACTTTAATGCATCCGCACTTGCCCTCGAATGTCCCCCCTTTCTCTAGTCCTGAAGTCCCGTAGTCCTTGGTTTTTGGCCCTGTTCCTGGTTCATGTCCTGGCATATTCCCCAAATCCCATTTGGCTATCAGCACGCCGGCAGTCGCCCTTCTTTTTTTTTTTGAAGGCGGCTTCGAGGGGGAGTTGCTTCCCCCCATCGCCTGTTTGTCAACTCTGACGCCCTGCGATCCAACAAACCATTTGAGGGCCATAAAAGTGGGCACACACACACATGTACAAAAAAAACGGGGGTGAAGCGCAATATTTGCGACATAAAATTTGCTATTAAATTAAATTTTATTTGCACATTCATTCAAAATACAACAAAATATGTGGCCCCAGCACGAAAATCGTGCTAAGAAAAATGCAGAATGGAGGAGAAGGCTGAGGAAAATGGAAAATGGAGCTCTCGCCATTCGCCGCTCGCCGTTTGTTGCAGAAATTGATTCGATGTCAGATTTTATGACCGCGTTTGCAGATAATGAAATTTATCCGCACCGACAGGATGGATAAACAGGGGCGGCGGCGCGGTGGCGGTGGCGGCGGAGAAGGGGTTAGACAAATGGATAGACGGTTAGTCAATCGCCCAGTCATTCACTCATTCAGTCACTCAGTCAGTTGTACGTGCAGACAGCTCAAATGGCAGGAGTGAAGTAAGGATACGAATGCGAACGCTTGAGAAATGATTAAACCAAACAAATGGCTGCCGGAACAAAATATGCGTGTTTATAGCCGCATTGCATTCGAATGAGCTGGCTGACTGATGAATGCGGTAAATGAATATTCAGCAGGACAGATGCAGATTCAAAGCTTTTTGTGTTTATTGCACAATGAAGTCGCAGGTTCACAGCAACCACACTCTGCAACTTGTCTTCAGAAATCATTAAGAACTTTAGGCCCTTTTTTTACTGCATACTTTTGAGCATTTTTAAAAATGATTTATTTAGCAGTTTAATAAAATAATCGAAAAATATTTAAATTCTCTGTAACTTGGCATTTCCACATAAAAATTTAATTTTTTGAACATTTTTGCAAAAAATTGTAATACAACCCCTTACAAAAAAATCGAAAATTTGAAAATTTTTTTAATTATTAGGTTGTTATCTGCTCAGATCAGTTTGTCGTTTTAATAAAGGAGCATTTTTGCGAAAATTAGAGCAAAAACAAATTATACGAAAAATCGGATTTTGGCCAAAAATCGAAATCTTTATTTTCCGCCAAGAAAAAAGTCAGTATTTTTGCTATAAAAATGGAACTAATTGTCCAAATATGGAATGAAATACCTTCCTGAACTCGTAGTTAAATTCTTTAAAACTTGGCATTTTCAGAAAAAAATTTAATTTTTTTGAAAATTTTCGCAAAAAAATGTGATGCTACCCCTTATAAAAAAATCGAAAATTTGATAAATTTTTAATTTTTCAAAATCAGCCGGAGAGTGCACTAATATTAATAATCAGGTTGTTATCTGCTCAGAACAGTTAGCCGTTTTAAAATCGGAGTATTTTTGCAAAAATTAGAGAAAAAACAAATTATACGAAAAATCAGATTTTGACCAAAAATCGAAATCTTCATTTTCCGCCAACAAAAAAGTCAGTATTATTGCTATAAAAATGGAACTAATTGTCCAAATATGGAATGACATACTGAACTCGTAATTAAATTCTCTGTAAGTTGGCATTTCCAGCTAAAAATTTAATTTTTTTGACATTTTTTTCTAAAAATTGTGATACAACCCCTTACAAAAAAAATCGAAAATTTGAAAAAATTTTAATTGTCCCAAATCAAGTAAAAGTAGGTAGCAATTTCTTTTTAAATGAGGAAGTCTTTGGAATTAGATTTTACTTAAACTAATAATAAAAAATTATTATTATATTTAGCTGATCTGAAGTTATTTCCCAAATATTTAGAACTTACAAAGTAGTAGGGATTAAAGCCAAGTTAAGTCGTGAATTTAAATAAATCGAAGTTTATGGCCCTGCAATGTGCTTCCCTCTCTCCCTCTCACATGGGGGGGGGGGGGGGGATGGTTCTATGGATGCTGGGACCATGAATCATCTGGCGCTGGGGTCAAAGGGACCATTGCACATGCCAGCGCTTTGGCATGCAACCACAGAATGCGATCCAAGTGCCTCTAACCAGAACTCCTCCTCCGTCTGGCGACACGTTCCAAAGTGGAATGGAGAATGCAGAATGGATCCAGAGATGGAGTCGGAGGAATGTGCGTTATATGCCAGTGTGGTGAGATAACGCATATTGTTTTTGGGACGAAACCCCCCCTTACCCCCTTGTTGGCCTCGTCTCACTTAATAAAATAATGTTGTATGCGTTGCGGCGCATAATGGCCGACCCACGCACACACACAACTGCACTGGCGTCTCTATTAAATTCATCTGTGCCACCAAATTGCCACAGCAGCAGCAGCAGCCAGCTAATGGCCAGTATGTCTGTGTGTATATGTGTCTGTGTGTGTTTATGCCTTTGTCACTTGGGTTCTATTAGGCACAAGCAAACGTCAGTATGTGTGTGTGTGTGTGGGTGACTTGCTGTACTTTATCGCTTAAATATTTCGAGTGCCACAGCGAGAAGGCGAGACGCAAGTGGGCGGGAAACAAGCTCATTGCGTTGTCTGCCATGCAGGGCACATAATCTGTATGGAGAGCACTTGGATGCGACAATAGCACCACCCCAAAATCCATACACCCCACCCCCCCCCGAAAAACACAACCCCAAGCCATGGCCAACAAGACAAATTTTTAGTGCTGCCTTCAAAGTAATGACTTTTTAACGTCTCGCATGCGCGATTCCCACAGTCTAAGTACTTGGCGCCCCCGGGTGGACGAAGCTCATGTGTGTGTGTGTGTGTGTAAGCATGTGTAGTGGGTAGGTAACCATAAAAGTCAATTGCCATTTAAGCGCTGATTTGTGCGATTTATTGATTAATGCCGCCTGCCAGAGACACACAAACTGTACCCCCGGCGGCGATACACGATTACTGCGTTTCTTTTTTTTTGCGTCTTTTATCGATAGTTACTTGGTACATAATCGAATGTCTTCATCGATGCCTCTTCTCCAACTCTACTCAACTCAACTCGACTCGACTCGACGCACTTTATGAACTGTTCGAGCGGTAAATTTGATGATGTACCACATTTGACCCAAAGAAAAACCCGCTGGCTCACTTTTATTATTACATTTCTGTGTGTTGAGCAAGGCTTGTGGGTCAGAAACTGTGTGTGTGTGTGTTTGGTGTGGTGTGACCAGCCAAGCAGCAAACGAGTAAACTGAGTGGAAAAGATAGGTTGGGAATTATAAATTTATAAAGGGGGAGGGGTGGAGAAAGGGGGTCGAAGACGACCACGATTGAAAGCATTCCCTGCGGTTGTGGGTGGCTCCAAAGTTCCCATTCGATTTCGATTTTGTTTTTAAGCCACTCGAAAGTCGAGCAAATCAAATACACAGTATAGACCCCCCTCTCCAACAGCTGCCACGCCCATGACCAGAGCCGGAAAAAATGTTTGTGTCGTAAATAAATCGGACAAAAAATAAAAGAGCTGGGGGAGCTGCGCACAAAAGTATGCTACAAAATTGTTTAAGCGAGCTATGTGTGTGTGTGTAAAAGGGGGGGGGGGGGTTGGTAGGTAGACCGAATCCCAACGTAAATAAAACTGTATTGATATTGAGCCAGCCTTTCGCCCCCCAATCTCCAATCTGCTGCTGGTGTCACATTATGGGCGAGTAAAAAATATTTTATCGCAGGCAAACCCTTCACTCATGCATATGTATATGTATGTATATGTGTTTAGTTTTCACACACACACAGGAAACTGGAGTTGGGGCTGGAAATGAAAAAGGACCCTCGAAGCAAAGGCTCACAAATACTGTGATTGAGTGGCGACTGCATCTGTTGTGATTTTGCGGTTGACAGTCGAGTTAATTTACCCACCCACCCCCCCATACCATTTTATCCCCTATATGTGTGTGAGGAAGGGGGGTTGGGGGTGGGGGTGGTTGGGCGTCAATCGCTTTTTAATATCCCTTCTCAATGATACGGAAAATTAAGTGGTTAACACTGAATGTCGGCCAAAGATCTCCCCCATTCACCCCAACCTCAAAAATGTCTCGGCGACTTTTGTTACCAACTGTACCCATTTTGGGACTTGAAGATGATGAGGGACTGGCAACCTAATGATATTCCGGAATTAAACCCTTGCGGTCGGGGCTTTCGGTTAAGTAAATCGATTGTTTCGAGTTGCTGGTCATGATTGGTAATCAACTCGATGTGTGGGTCGTCAAGGATAATACAATTTCTCTGACTTTGTGATTCATAGTCCAAAACCAAACGTATCACTGTTTAAAGTTTATTTGATTTGATTTAAACTTATCAAAGGATAAGGCAAGTATTGAAAGGCCAAACTTCGATAATCGATATGCCTGTGATGTCACCCCTGACCCCTTATCGAAACCCAGAAGGCAGAGGCAAAGGCAAAGCCAAAGCCGTAACCCCAATCCAAATTCCCAACTAAAACCCCGAAAACCCCGAAAACCCGTAACCCGAAACCCTTGTGCATGCCTGCACATGTGTGTGACTGTGTGTGTGCTGTTCTGTGGTGTTGGCAAAATGTTGATGTCGACGTGTTTTTAATTTAAATTTTTGCCCTGCACGATTCGGCATTTTGTTGCTGTTGTTGCTGCTGTTGCTGTTGCCACTTTGCCACTTTTGCTGTTTAGTTATTTCGCCTATTTGCATTTATCTTTCGGTGGCGGTGGTGATGGTTCTTTTCCCCTTGGCCGAAATAACTTTTGGCCACGATTTCCCACTGCGTTCGAATGAAGTGGAAAGTGAAAAAGTAAAGAAGGAAAGAAAGGGCCAAGTAAAAATATGCATATATAGTGGAGAATGAGAGACAGAGAGAGAGAGGGAGGGATTTCCCCAACTTTGGGTTCCCTGATCTGGGGATTACGAATGGGATTGGGGATTGCGGACTCATCTTTGTATTCATAATTGAAATGAGTTCCCTCCATTTCCCCTTTCTGCATATAAACTCAATCGGGTTTTGAGTTAAATGTTTTTGGGTATTACTTTTTTTTTTTGGTGGCTTAGTCGGAGGGGGGGTTTCTGAGGTCCAATGGCCTGGAAACACGAGCAGCTAAAGATCTAAAGCTGAAACTGAATCTGATTTTGAATGCGAATGCAAATGAATGCTCGACCTTGTGCTGGCCAGCGAAATAAAAAAAACGGGGGTGGGGGTGGGTGGTGTTGGGTGGAATGTGGCCATTGTGCGAGGGAAACTATTGTCTGTTTCTGCCTGGGTGGGTGTGTGTGGGGGGGGGGGGGGGGAGTGCCTTGGGCGCAGCGCAACTTTCTCAAGAGTTGCTAATGCTTGAGCTTTATCTGTGCTCGCCTTATGGGCCTCCAGGGTTCTCTCTCCCTTTCTCTCTCTCTCTCTCTCCCCCCAACCACTTTCCACCCACTTCCAGCCCCTTTTTGGACACCCCTCCCCCCCCCCACCCTACTCATTTTCTCCCTTTTCTCTCTGCTGCGCTCCGCAATGTTTGTTAAACTTTTGGCCTTGTTGAGGAAAATACATTTTTGGCAGCCTTTTAGCCCGGTAGCAGCTGTGCGAGGGGGG
The DNA here is from genome assembly GCA_037075245.1 of Drosophila mimetica. NCBI lineage: Eukaryota > Metazoa > Arthropoda > Insecta > Diptera > Drosophilidae > Drosophila > Drosophila mimetica. The sequence continues at coordinate 23,666,595 of JBAMCH010000005.1, read as the reverse complement.
AGAAGAGGAGTTTTCCAGGGGGTTTACAGGGGGGGTGCGGGGGCGCCCACCATTGCCACCGTTTTTGTGGTAGGTTCTCGATGCCGGCGGCAGTTTTCACCACGCTTCTCGCATGTGTCGAGCTGCCTCTGGCCAACAAAAAAGGGGGTAAAAGTTGGTCAGGAGGGTGCGCCCTGACTGACTGCCAAGTGGGTGGTTCAATGGGTGGCTCTAAGCGTCGACAACATCGTTTGCTGCTCGTCTATTTTACACAAATTATTTTGAATTTATTTCGGTTTACCTGTCCCCGGGCTCCACATCCCCTGCAGCCCCCCTCCCCTTTCAACGCTACGCCCCTGCCTTTCTCTACCTGTGTATTTTCTGTGTGTAGTATACTTTTCTGTGCTACAAAAAGGTTCAAGAAGCAGCAGAAACCAATTTCAAGCATTCATTCAAGACGCAACTGAGCAAGAGAGATGGCTAAAGGGTGTCTGTGTGGGTGGGTGGATGGGTGGCTGGGGGGTTGGCTTGCCTCTGGCTCTTTTGCATAGTGACGACAGCAACCCACCCTCGGAAGGGGACCCACATTCCCCGCACGACTTTGAAATACGCTTCAAATTTACTTTGATATCCTTTTAATTTGTTGTCCTCCCTCTGCCTCTCTCCCTTCCTCCCCTTCTTTCCCCCCGCTTAGTGGGTGATGAATGGAACAGTAAACTTTTGTTATTCTTAACCACCCAACCCACCTACCCCCCTCCATTCAACCGCCGCCTTTGTGGGTTAGCAGGGTTTCAATGTCTTAATTAGAACATTGTTTGCTGGAAATTTTCAACTTGTTAGAAACGGAAGATAGAGAAATTCCGAGGGGTGGCTATTGAATTAGAGGTGTGGAAGTGCTGGGGTAGCTCCTGGGATTTCCAAAGAGCCAGAATAACTCGAGACTTCCCCTCCTCGATCATAACTTTAATTGCAAGGACACTTCTGTGCAGAGCGAAGAATTCCCTTAGCTGCATTTACAGCCGCCCCAAGTGATATAAAATCCGCTGAGCTCTCCAGAGATTTCAGGACGACTTCGCATATGTGGCACAAAGTTGTTGAACCCAGCAAATTGCCAAAAAAAAAAACCCAAGCGAACCGAGACAAAAACGTAGAGCGGAGTGGAATATCGATTTTATTTTATTGACACGAAAAATTGCGCCTTGAAATATGCAATGCAAAAGTGGAAAATTCAAGACAAGGCGCAAGGGGGGGGGGGGAGGTTGCTCGCAGGACATGTGGAAGTGGAACAACAACAGCAGATAAGAGTCATAAAAACGCACACTTAGGGGCGGGGGGTTTCCAAGGGGCTGCTTTGGGTATTTCTTAACTCAACAAGGAAGCACAGGGGAAGAAAAGAGGGAGACGGCACTAACGATTATGATGATGACGACAAAAGCAGCGAGGAAGCAGCATCAAAATACACTTCCAAATGGAGTTTTCCCCTAAGAGGATTATTGGAAATCATATTAAAGTACAAAATGCTAAATTTCGCTTGATTTAGTTTTTAAAACAATAAATTCTCTTTAATCAAAAGTTAGGATCGTATTGATAGAATTCTAAAATGGAATCTTTAATCTTATATAAGCTATACATTCAGCTATACATTCATTCTGAGAAATTATTCCGAAAAATGTTACTTTTCTAAATTTTCGAAGGGTTCTTAGTTTAGAACAGATTTTATTTTAAAACATCCCATTTTCTTTACTCAAAAGTTAGGATCGTATTTGTTTAAGTCTGATAGAATTCAAAAATGATAGATAACAAAGAAATATCTAATCTAATGTAAGCTTTACATTCATAATATTGAATACAATCTGAGAAATTATTTCAAAAAACGTTACTTTTTTAAATTTTCGAAGGGTTTTTAGGTTAGAACAGGAAAACAAGTATTGAGCACAAGATGAAGGCTAAAGGCAAACGAGCTTCAGTGACAAGAATGCCAAAATAAATGACACTGCGACAAAGTAAACTTCCTACTTGCCTCGCCCCCCCTTAAACTTCCTCCTCGCCACCCCTGACCCACCCAGAAATGAGCAACAACAAATATAGACAGAGAGATAGAAAGAGGGAGGGAGATAGGAAATTACGTGTTGGATTCGCTCGTTTTTTGGTCTTTCCTTATATATTTTTTTTCCCCCATTGAGGGTTGCTTTTCTGTTGTTTTGGTTTATGCCGCTTCTTTTTTTTTGTGTTATTTGTGGATTTGAAGTAATGCAGACTTTACAGATTACAACAAGAACAATGAAGACAAGCAAGAAGCATAAGGACAAGATGAAGGCGGACAAACAAAAGCAAATCCAAAGAAAGCCATTCGAAATGCTTAATGAATGAGCCGAGTAGAGAAAAAAATAACAGAAAACAGAAGAATCACAGCCAGAAGAAGGAACAACAATGGCCAGAAGACAAGCAAATGCGAACAAAAGGACGAGGAGGGATGACAACAAGGCGACAACTATAAGCCGCATAGGCAACCCTGTCATCTTGCCAGCCAAATGCAATTGCGGGGGGTTGGGATTCGAGGATTGGGGGGATGACAGAATGGACTGGGAAGCCCCTCGCCCCTCGCCCCATTCGCCTGATTGGGATTTGCATCGCAACGATTTTCCAATCCAACAGCTGGCAGGGGATCAAGTGCGATGGAAGCCCTGAAATCGTGAAGCCCTGAGCCCCAGTCGATTGCTATATCGATTGCAATGCCAAACAATCGCGCAATCGGTGGCATTTCATTAGTCGAGTGCAGTGTGTACACACAAAAGAAAAAACACATATCGTTTTCACCATGAAATAATGCAAATGTGATATGAAATGTAACCTTTTCTCTCCGGGAGATTCTCTGACTTCAAAACAAGGAGAGGAAGAAGTGTAAGAGAGCGAGAAAGACACATTCGTTTACATTTCAAACATATCAAATTGATATGTAAATGCGATATCTGATCTAAATTGATCTTGGATTTCTTCAAATTAATAATCATTTATTTCTTATGAAGATTTATGGCACGATTATATTCTATATCGATATTTGAATTAAATTTTCATTGCTTTTGTAAAATGTTTAAACTTTTCGATATTAATATAATCGATCCTCGCAAATGCATTACTGCTCTCACCATGGGTCTGATTTCCCCACAAGCTCTTCAATTATGAGGATCATAACAATTCAGGATTACCGTCTCACTGCTATGTCTTCTTCTTCTTCTTCTTTTTTTCTGCCAAGGGCTTAAGGGGAGTCCCACAAAAGTCGCTGGCTGTGTAATTTGGGTGCCATTCAAAGTGTCCGAAAGCTGAAATTGCATATTTCGCCATTATGAACTTGTTAACGCTCCACCCAACCATCTAACTAACTAACTAACCCTACAGAATTCCCCCCGTCCGCCCTCTGCTACTTTTGCAAGGCGTCACTAAAAATTACGTCAATTAAAGTTAATTGTGCTAATTTTAAACATTTCGCCTCACTCGCCCTTTTTCCGGTTCTGGTTTACTTTGCCATTTTAATTTTTTTTCTGCAGAATATGCACAAATATTTTTGGTGGGAAGGGGGCGTGGCGTTCTTTTTTTTTTTTTGGGGCCAGGGGGGCTTAAGTAAGAAAACAAAATGGCGTCAAGCTGACAAAAGCAACAACAGTCGAGGGGGGGAGGGCTTAGGGGGCAAGCGCAGCTGGAAAAGTTTCTGTTTAGTTTTTTCCTCTCCACGAAAATGAAGCTCGTTTACTTTTATCAAAATGAAGTTTGTTTTTCCTACTCTCTCGCCGTTGCTGATTGTGCGCATAATGAGGGGAAGGGCAGCAGGGAGGGGGCAGGCTTTCCAGCTGGCAAGGATCATATCCTGGACCAAGCAGGACCTGCAGTGGACAGCGAAATGTTTAAAAAGTTTTGTGACCTTTGGAGGGGCTGGTTGACAGTGGAGGGCCATTCAAAGTTCGTGTGCAGAGGTGTGAAAGCTGACAGCGAAGTTCATAAAAAAGGGAGCAATTTTAATTTATATTTTATTTACACAAAAAGGGGTGATAGAAACGGGGGTGGGGGGTTGTGTAGAATAAAGCATCCAATCACTCAAATTGAAACTGAGATGCAGATGCAGATAATTTTACAAAAGGTCCCAGAACTGAGGTGACCAAAAATCGACAGAGCAATCTTCTAACACCGCCCACTTCCCTCCCACTACTCCACCCAAACCACTCAAGGACAAAACCTTGAAGTAAAACTTTTGCCTCGCCCCCCCAAAAAAAAAAATCCATTTAGAAGGTTCTACCACCACATTTTATAATGACATTGCTCAAGGAAGCAGAAGGAGGCGACAAAAAAAGAGAAAGCAGCACAAAGAATTACGCAGGAGCATATGAAGAATTTAATTAAAGTTCATTTGCCCTGAGCTTCTCCATAAAAGTAAGGAGGATAAGAATGCGAGAAGGGAAGTGACATTTCCGGCTCAAGTAATTGCAGTCCCTCTGCCAGCCACGCCCCCGTGACGGCAAGGCAACCGCCTCCTAATCGGGTGACCCATTAACACGCGTATTCAGGGGGTTCAGCATAAAAGCTTCTGCTGCCTATCGATTGTTATCGATTTTCAATCATCATTGAGGTGTGCAGGTGTTGACTGTACATATTTTTCAATTGTCAAATATTTTAAGCTATTTATGTTAGCTGTTTCCTTCCCAAAATAAATATTATATCTCTAGTATTTATATTAGGTTCGATTGTTATCGATTCTTAGTAATCATTGAAGTAACTGTACCTATTTTCAATTGTCAAATAATAAGCAATTAATATACACTGTTTGGTTACAAATATCTATATAAGTATATATATTAAATATGTCTGGGGAAGTTTTCATATCTTAAGGTAGGTGTACTCATTTGAAAGCAATTATTTGTTTTCCATGTGACTATTTTGTCACCTTTACTCGAGCTTTTAGGCAATGTCAATAGACATTAAACGATGGCCATTAGGTAAAGTCTTGAGAGCACATAATCGTCCGACTATCCTGACTTTTACCAGCCACTTATGAGCAATTAGAGTAGGATAATGCAGCTTAATCCCCTCCAGCTGTTATCGATTAATCTGCCTCAATTCCTCGACTCCTTTATCCAGCTTTCTCCCAGCACCCGATGCACTTAATTAAAATGTCTCAGGACTTAACCATCTCACTCCATCACTTTAAGTTATTTCGATACGCATCCTGGCAAAAGTCGATGGCATAAGTTTCCCGCTCCTTGTCGCTAATCTTCTGCAGGAAAGAAAAGTCGGAAAAGGGGGGATTTTCTGCTGGGAAAAAGTTTAAATTGCATGTCTATCAATGTGTGTGTTGGCAACACCTTGTCGTTGTCAACATTTTTCCTCCCCCTTCTCTCCCTCTCACGGTTTTTTTTTTTTTTTTTGCCAAATTGCGCATACGCCCCATGTGGCGGCGGGGAATGCGCTTGCTTCTGTTTGTAATTTATGCACGTAAGTCACGCCCTTTTGGCGCCCTTTCTCTGCACCCACTTTCCCCACTGCAGTTTCGAATGAAAACATTCATTGACTCTACAAAAAAAAAGAAAAAAAAGGGCGAATCGAGATAATGAGAAAAACGTAACAAGAAAGCAAAGCGAGGCAAAGAGACTTTCACACAAAGAAGAAAATCGTGGAAAAGCTGATTTAATGAACTAGGTAGCTCACCCTTTTCCACCCATTTTCCACCTTCTTCCGCCATTCAATCATGGCATTTATCTGGTGAATGTGCTCCTAAGCCCCGTGAGTGTGTGTTAGTGGGTGAGTGAGTGGGTGTTTGACTGTTTGAGTGTGTGTGTGACTGGCCAACCCCTTTGGTAATGAGTGTGCCAAATGCTTCGACGCCTTAAATCGACGCTTATCAAAGCGACTGCGATTCATTTTCCCCACTCAGTCTCAGTTTTTCGGGTCGAGTCAGTCTGAGTCTGATCCTTTTACATCCCGTTTCTCGTCTGTTTTCCCAGGATATCCAAACGCTTTCCCCCTAATTTTCCCCTGCTCTTCCACACACACACAGTTGTTGTGCTAGCAATTATCCTGCATGCCGCAGTTCAAAAGCGATTCAGGGTCCTTTGGGGAGTGGGTGGTACTAGACCTAATCGCAAATGGGTCAACATGGAATCCACTGCGGACTGCAGTTTTCAATGGGCAATCAATCAGCGGGAAAGCGATGACGATTTGTAGCACACAGGCTACCATTTATAAGGCTTTAGGCTCTTCGGAACTTCGTGCGGTACACGGAATATGGTAATGGATTGGAAAAGAACATATGTGTGATGTGAGGAACCATTCAAGTATGTATTTTAGTTGGATGTAAAACTGCTTAGAAATGAATAGCCTCAGTTTACCACAAAGTATATTCTGATTTTCAGAACTTTAAGAGTATTCATACTTTGAGCTGTGATATTGTGATACCTTCGTACTTTTCGCAATGCGAAGTTGATATGTTTTTACCTTAGTCCATAAACAACATCATTATTTGCCATAGTTGGCAGGACATAAAAGCTCAAGTCCTGTTGTTTGGCACATGAATGGCTGAAACCAGAGAAGTTTTGCTATCTGTGAGGTACACAGTACGCAGTGTCTGCGATGTAGTACAATCCCAACATGATTGCCACTGGATCCTGACAGCCACACATACAAACACACCACACCCATCCACCACTCTTCAAATCCTCAATCTGCTCGAGCTTCCAGCAAGAGGATATTCTATTCTAAAGGGCATAAATTATGCACACAAATTTGTTGCTGGCTGCACCATTGTTGTTCTTATTGCCGCCCCGAGCTGCTCGGTTATTAAATACCGGATAACACACACGAAGTTCGAAGGACCAAGGACGAAGGACGATGCAGGACTTGCTGCCTTGCTGCCTGATGATTAAGTATCTTTTCGGCTAGGTAAGATACATAATATCTGAGAATCTTCTCTTCTCAGCAAATTGAAAAAGCTTTCCGTTTGGCTTACGCTCGTGCGATTAAAATGAATGCGAGCAAAAAGGAGTTAAGGACGAAGAGGGGGGGAGGCGTGGCGCTGTGAGCCATGAGAAGAAGATGGCAAGTGGAATTAGTCGCTGTCAGTCGGAGCGTGTCGGTGTCGGGGCGCAAAAGTTTTCCCCCTTCTCCTTTCTCCGGCATTTCCCGCTTTCTCCCAGCTGCGAAGCCATTAGCTCCAAGTGTTGTCGAAGTCGCCATCTTGAAACACGCACGAGTCCTGCCCCGCCCCGCCCCCCTTTTTTTCCGCCCCCCTTCGCTTCCTATGGCTTCCCATCGCCTGAGCTTCCAATTTCAATTTGTTGTCGAGGCCAGGCCAAAAGTTATGCCAAAAAGTATGCAAGCAATATACTCATGCAATCTTTGCACTCAGAAAAACGACGGGTATCTTTCATTTCCCTTTCATTTAATTTGGAAATTCTCATAAATTCCTAGTATAGATATTGGTTCTAATATCATAAAGAACCATATAGATATTTAGTAATTAGTCGGCTATCAGTTTTTTCATTACCTCTCAAAGATCTTCAATATATTTTGAATAATTGCATTTTTTTCAGTGCACACATGCATAGGCTGCTCAGGATAGAAGCTGCCTGTTCTCGGCAGGAGTCACTTAATTAGTTTTCACAGTTAATTGAATTGCAATGGTCGCCCGAAAGAATGCAGCACTCCGTCTTACAGCCTGCTCTCTCTCTCTCTCTCTCTGCAGATCTCTCTGTCCTGGAATTTTCACCAACTTTCCCTATTTTCCTTTTGCTTTTTCCTTTTCGTATTCTAACCACTTGCCTGCCATAATTTGTTGATTAGTTTTTTTTTTGTTGTTTTCGCAGAGCTTTATTGCATTTTGGCCAAAACACCCTTTTCCACAAACAAAAAATGTTTTGTGGCCAACTGTACTTATTTAGAGCACAGCTGTCTGTCTCTATCTCCATCTCTATCTGTTTATCCGCATCTATCTCATTCGCTCATGCACTTTCCGGCCTTGTTTCGGTGGCTTTTTGTGTAAAATTAATCATATTTATTATCGAACGAACGCTTTAAGCCTCAGCAATTTGTGGCCAGGATTAAAATGTTGTTAGCCAGCATTTTCATTATGGGCATGCAGCATACATACATATATGTATATATGTATATATCGAGTCCCCGACTCTTCTTATTTCTGCCCAGCTGATCCCAGCTTGTAAGCGCATTAATGTTGCGTAATTTTTGTTGATTGCCTTGCTGATTCAGCGTTAATTTTTCAGTTAACTTCGTTGCGCATGGCTTTCCCATTTCCCATTTCCCTTATCCGAATTTCGGTTTTCCGCTTTTCCGCTGGCCTAAAATTGGGCGGAATAGTGGTTTAAGTTGGGGCAAAACTAGTGGATAATTTAGTTGATTGCCTCAAATGCGGTATGGTGGCAGAGCTTTTGGGGTTTCGAGTGGGTTTTCCATTTTAATTTAATTTCTTGCAATTAAGCTTCGAATAGAGTACATCAATTTGTATACATAATCGCAATTTATTATTTGTAAATAGCTGTATTCTTTGGGTAGTTGTATAATGCGGGTCCAAGCACACATATACCAAAAATATCATCGTTAGAACCACTTACTGTACAAAGGAATCGTTTAATTTGAAACCCAAATGATGTCCTTTGCCAAATGGCCATCAGTCCATTAACCATCAAATGTAATATACCAGAGCACATTAAGTAATTTCTCCATCTCTTCGACCCTGATTCTACCTTTTTTGTCTTTCTCTCGGTCCATTTTCCTCCATGAATCATTGCCAATTTTTTTTAAGGCATAGGAGGAGGAGGTGAATGGAATAGGCAAACCATCGATTAACTACATCGGGCCATAACAAATGAGTTTTCAATTGTCATCTTGGGCCATTAAACGCACTCCTACACAATTTCCCTGACCATTTTGCAGCTCGCACTCAATTAGCTGAATAAAAAATCGAAATGAAATGAGAGGAAGTGAAATGAAATGAAATGAAATGAAACGAGTGGAGAGGAGGCAAAAGCAAAAGGACCTGCAGCAAATCGACGAATAATGAACCGCACAAGAGAGACATTCAAAGTGGCTGCTGGAGTGACCCAAATTATTTGGGGTGTACGACGAGACTGAGGAATAGCAATGGAGATAGATAAAGGCGTCAGTGGGAATCAAGCATTATGCAAAGAGAGAGTGCAGAATGCAGAAAGCAAAACGAATCGAATCGAATCGCATCGCATGGCATCGCAGTGAGGCAGCAAACTTGAGTAATTTCATTTCGGGGGCCAAAAGTTGTATAATTGAAGAGCTAGCTCCTGCAGGAGATAGCTATGCCAAATCAATTAGGTGGGAGGGTATGCCAGATAGATAGTGAGAGAGAGAGAGAGAGAGAGAAAGAAGAGTGGCCAAATGCAGTTTCCGATAAAAGTGCAAAAATTGAAATTGAAAATGCCATTGCAAGGATGATGAACTGCTGCTGGGAAACCCAGGAAAACTTCCACAGCTTCTGCTTCACAGCGATGATGGTGATGACGACTTTCTAGTTCATGATACTTCATTTGCTAGGGGTGGCAACTCCCAAACTCATATCGAATTCAGATATGAGAGCAAAGTGATACGGGATATTTATTTCGATAAGGAAAAAATGCATTTGATTTGTAGAATTATAATAATCTAAACTTGACTTGGAGTAGATTTTTGAAAGATTTCGGGAACTCTTCTAAAGCTTCTGTTTCGCATGATACTTAATTTGCTAGGGGTGGCAACTCCCAAGCTCATAACATTTAATTTTGAAAATATTAAAAATTTCAAGTTGACTTGAGATGGATTTTCAATGAATTTTGGAAATTTTTTTTGCAAAATGTACCACCGTAGCAAAGGTCCTGATAATGATGGCACTCTGATAATGATGATGAGCATTCGCTGGCACTCGAATTCAGTTGAGCTGAGTTGAGTTTTAGGTCGGGGCTTCCCCGCTTTTTGGCCTGCATCCTGGGGGCATCCTGCCGCCCGCAAATGTAATTAAAAGTGCTTTCAGCAGCATCAATTAGAAAGTACAGTACACATACATACGCAGGGATGTGAAAAAGAGACACACACACACACAGGGATGCGCGTGCGGGAAAGTTGTCTTGGAAAAATTGTGTTGCATACTTGCAGGCACTTTTCACAAAATTAATTTCAATTTGCATGCGTGTGTGTGTGTGTGTGTTCATGTGTTTGTGTGTAAATGTGGGTGAGTGAGTGCTGTCAAAGCATCCGATTTACCTGCAAGAGGAAGAGAGAGAGAGACACGGAGAAGGAGAGAGGGAGAAAGTGACAGAGACGTAGATGAAATGAAGAAATGTACTTTTGGGTTTTACTGGCTGGCAAAAAGTTTTGGCCAGAAAGTTTCGAGTTTCAGTCTTTGCTTCTTTCGATCTGCATTCGAGATTTTTTTTTTTGTTGTATTTGTGTGTGTGTGTGCGAGTGGAATTAAACGCACACATATACCTGGGCACACACACTCACTTAGGCACGTTTCGGGCTTCAAGCGGAAAAGTAGAGAAAGCACAAAAAGTGGCTAGAAAGCAGGCCAGGCCAAACGAAAATTCATGCCCCCACTAAGCCGCCACCACCCCCTCTGCCAACGCCTCTGTGTGCGCTGAGTCATCATCAACAAAACAGCAACAACAAGGCTTTTTGACACTCGAAATTGAGCCACAAACAAACGAGAAGCGAGAGAAAAAAAAAACACAAGAACACACACACACACAAAAAAGAGGAAAATCATAGGAAAAAAGTTAAATGGCAAAAAGCGAAAATGCACAAAAGACAGCAGTGAACGTAGAAAACTCATAAATAATAGCCCTGTCTTTGTGTGGATGTGTGTGTGTGTGTGAGTGTTAGCCAATGGCTTCCAAAAAAAAAGAAGAAAAAATGGCCGCGGGTGTGAAAGAGAAGAAAAGCGATTCCATTTCCCAACTTTGACTTACTTCAAGCGACACGCTACTTAGCTTGCCCCCTTCTACGCCACCCATGATACTCCCCCCCCCCCATCTACACCCCCCCTCTATATCCTAAAAGACCTAGCTTGTGGCTATTTTTCACAATTTGTTTTTGTTTTCCTTGCTGCTTTTTCATCTGCACTTGCTACGTGTTTGGTTGCCACCGCTGTGGGTTAGCCTAGACCCCCCCCCCCCCCATCCTATAGCACCCCCTGGAAAAAACCACCCATGCTAATTTCTTCTGCTTGACTGTTGGTCCGCAAATTTAACATGCAAAGCATAATTTGAATGCCCTGAACCCTGCTCACTCACCAAACTTGCCTGCGACTGAAGGACAGTGCGGTACATAATTGTCAAACCGATTGAAGAGTTTACTATCTAAAGAATAGGGTTTCTTAAAAATTACAAGATTAAAGGTTTTTTTTAAATTTTTTTATCAAATACCATAGAATAAAATACTACAAAAAGAAATTTGTGTAGTTCCCTAATATGTTAAGCCTTATATGTATGTTCAATTAAATATTTTGCTCATAAAAATGTCTATATGTACATTTTTCACAGAAATTTGCATAAGATAGGTATTATTCTATATTATTATGGGCGCTTTCAAACTTCCTACGCTCACGGAACGCACTGTAATTATCCCGTCGATCAGGCATTTGCTATTCTTTCGCCTGTCGCCGTCGTCTACCCAACAAACAAGAAGTAAAACAAAAATAGAAAAAAAAAAGAAAAAAGGACTCCAAACAGGAGAGGAAAACATTTTGCGTTTTATTTTGAATTAAAATTCTATTTGTCTCCAACTCGCATTAAGCATAACAGGCAACTTTTTACGTGTGTTATTATAACGCAATTTTCCTTTGTTTGCTTCGCTGCGGCGTTTTCCGAGCTATGCTATGCTGCTTTTGCTTTTCCTCCTACGCTTTTTCCTCATCGCTCATTTGCTCCCGAGCTTTTGCAACTTTTCCAACCGCTCTCGAGTCAGCCGCTCGGGCGAAATTAAAATATCATAAATTTGAGTTAATTACGGTCGAGTAAACATTAACATAATTGTGTTTCTGTCGTCTCCGGTCGGCTCCTCCTCCTCCTTCTCTTCTTCTTCTTCTTCTCCCACTTTGGCCATTATAAGTAGCCCCTGAAGTACTTATTGGCCGGTTTGCTTTGCTCTCGGCTTTCTACTTTCCACTTTTGGCCAGGGCCACGCCCCCTATGACTTAAATTAAATCGAAAGTTCAAATCGACTGTGGTTTACTCACAAAATATTAAAAAAAAAGCTGCACATATCGTTTTTAACATTATTGCATGGTAAAATTGATATTGAAAAACGTAAGTTTTTCGAATTGCTTCCCTCTCAGATTCTCTGACTTCGAAAAAGAGAAAAAATCAAAATGGAGACTTAAATTACGTGAAAATATCAAATTGATCCCGGATTTTTATCAAATTGATCATCATTTTGTGATGAAAAAACACTATATATTTTAGTGTACATTCTTACGTAATAGCTTTGCTTTTACCAAAATATATACATATGAAATTTTGAAAAATAAATAAAAAGAATAGACAAGTTTGGGATCAAATTAAGTGGCCACTGAACCAATCTCTGTAGTCTCAGAGTCGTCATTTTCAGCGTCATTTCCATCGACATTTTCATCTTCATCCTCAGTTTTATCATCATCATCTTCATCGGACACATAGTCATCCATGTCATCTGACTCGAATTCCTCCTCCTCACCATCTGTATCAAAATCGCTATCGACAATGTCGCCAGTGTAGTAGAGCACAGCCTTCGGTATAATCCTAGTGCGCAAGTAGTGGCCCATTTTGAAATCGGTCTCCAGGATCTTTTGGTCCTCGCTATTGCACGCTGCATTACGCATGAATGGTGGCGGGTTGAAGAAATTGAAGAAAGAGTCGAGCCGCGATCTTGTGGTTAGCACGCGTGCGACCCCACCGCAGCTACCCCTCTGCTTTTTTTTGGTCACCTTGACGGTGAGATCCTTCGAGTCTTTCCACAGAATTTCGCATCCCTTGCAGCGGACAATCTCGGGACCCTCGTAGGCAAACGGATCCTTTGGATCAATTTCGGTCTTTAGAAAGTATTTCTTCTTAAGCACTGCATTATGGAAATAATCATTTTTCGCGAAGTAGAACCTCAATGAGAATGAGTGCTGTAAAGGGAGTGGTTTTTTCATTGGTATTTACCTATAGATTAGATTGGGGGAAAACCTACTTTTTTATCATATTTAACCGATATATCGGTAAGGCGACGCAATACTGGGATATCAGGTGTGTTGACCATATCGGCGAGTAGTGTGTTGCGGAAGACATTTAGCCAGAAATCGGGAATGCCATTCGTGGCACCAGTTACATATATCAATCTCTGTAGGACTTCATTATCGCATATCGAATCGTGCTCAGATTCGTAATAAATGGGAGTCTGTGCGCCGGGATCAAAGGTACCCATGATAGTGGCCCTGCGCTGACGGTATATATTCGCGTACCTGTCAACCAACTGCTTCTCCAATTCGAATACACGATCGTGGAACTCCTTATTGGCGTTTACCATCTCCATCTCATTGTTCTTCAGATACACTATCCTATTCCTAACCGGAGCCGGTAGAGCGCGCATCATTAGCTGCAAGAAATGGCGACGTATGTCGCACTCCATGTAAACCGGTTCGATGCTCTTGGCAATCTTCTTATCGGTATCGGTGTCTGTATTTTGTTTTGCCGAAGATTTTGGTTTGAAAATGTTCTTTACAAATTTAGTTAGTTTTCCCATTTTTGAAATTTGGTGTTTTCACTAGCAGTGTTCGATGTGGACTGAGGCTAGTAATACGTTTGGGAGTCAAATTGGTTTTCTAACAAAGGCTATGATAGTGTGATGCTGAGAAATGGATTTACATTTGAAATGTTTATTACTATTTCCTTGGAAGTTGGTTTATTTTAGGCACTACATTTAGGAATGCCACAGAAATATCAGTAAATATAAAGAAAATTCCATTTTTAAGCCAATGATCAATAAAAATGTCCTAAAATTCTAGAATATTACGAAAGTGCCATTGATTTGGTACAATAGTCGACCCAAAAGTGCCCAAAAATTGCTATTTATTTTTTTAAAGCCAACTTTTAGGCACCTTGATAAGTGATTTCGAAACCCTAGTGATTTTTTGTAAGCCACCAATTAATTTTCCACTGCATCCGGTGTTCTTTGATAGAGATTTTCGTTTAAGAAGCCATTTTCGGTTCAAGAGTCCACTCTGGAATCTGCCTGCAATCTCGTTTCGTTGCGAAACAGGTTTTCCCGCCTTTTCCGGTGTCCTCATTTCCTGCAGCACACTGCAGTGCACTGCATACTTTGCGGCGCTGATCGAAACTCCAATTACTTGGCAAGTTTATGAGCTACAAGCTCCATATGGGAGTACACCGTTTGACTCTCCGCCCGGCCAGTTAATCAATGGCTTTCCACTATTTTCCAAAAACCCCTCCCCCCTACCCCCTTCTCCAGCTCCTCCAGGTCCTCCTGTGTTCCCGATTAAGCGTGTTTTTCCGCTCCTTTTGGCCGGGCAACAAGCACAAACCTGTCGCACACACACGGCCACGCCCCTTTTTTGTGGTGGGCGGGCAAAAAGGGGAGACAAACGCACATTCACACACACACAACACACACTCATGCGTGCATTTGATTACAATTTGTCGCCCTTTCAGCTTGTTCAGCAAACAGTGCGGATGAAAAGAGTAGGGTGGGGGAGGGGGGGCTTTCCACCATGATTGCCTTTCACCAGAGCGCGAGAAAAGAGGAAGTGAAACGACAGCAGCAGACGGAAGCTGGGGCGGATTTGGTCGGTGGGCGTGGCCGCAAGTGGCGCAGCGTTTTGGCTGTTGCACTCGGCCATCCGGCCCCCTTGACACCGCCGCCCATGCCGCACACACACACACACACACACCGCCCCCCTTTAGCGCCCGCTGGTGCTGCTGCAATTTCCCTTTTGTCGCCTGTCACTTTGGCGGCTTCTGATTTCCCCATCTCCGCATTACTTTCTTCGATCATTATGGCCAAAAGGGCGGGGGGAAACCGCAGTGTCAGGTCTTCGGCTTCATCAATTTTCAGCCGTGAAATTGTCTATTTCGCGCAGGATGCTAATTTTGGCCACAATGCAACTTGTTAGCATGGAAATTAACCCGTTTTAATGAGATTTCTTAAACTCATATTCATATTCTTCATTCAAAATTTTAAGTCATATGATTGTGAAATTCTTTAACTAGGAATTTCACTGATTTGAATTCTTGAAAAAACCTCTAAAAGTTTAAAGCTGGCTTATAATAATATTTATAGGGACTTTTTCAGTCAAGAAATACCCTTTAAATATTTATGATGAATTTTTCTTTCATTAAAAACATGAAAAAAAAAGGTTAAATTTTTTTGATGTTTTTAAATTACGAAAAAAATTGTATGAATTACCATGCATTACAGAAAGTAATCCTTTTGAACATGTATTATAATACCCAAACATTTGTATATAATTTACTATCCTGATACTTGATATTTCCTTATTTTACACCACTCCCAACTTGTTTTCATATCGTTAAGGTCGCATTTCCGCTCTCTATACGCCGGATTAAGTGGGTTGAACTGCGTTTAATGGCTGCTCCTGTCTATCCTCATTATTTTTTGCTTGGCCAAAAGAGGATATTGCGCATAATTGTCGCAGGACATGCACTCTACACATGCATAGATGGCGGCTCCTGCTCCTGCTCCTCTTCTGTGTATCTGGGGATACCTTTTTTCAGCCCCAAAACAACAACAAACCCCACCGTTGTTACAAATTTGTCTTTGTGTGTTTTTGTTTGCACATTGCGTTGCCATGGCTAGCGACATTATTATTGTCCCCCCTCCGTAACTCCGCCTCTGACCCCTTCCCCATCCCTTGTTTGGCATATGCCATTGTTGGTGCTAGTGTAAACAACACACAACAGCAGGGCAGGAACAACAACAACAAGTGCAATCCCGACTCGGGCAAAAGCCAAACAAAATCTGCATAAACAAACACACACACACACTGCTGCAAAAGGGCATTGGCCAAGCGAAAAGTGTGCGTGTATGCTTGCTTTTGGTTGAATTATTAGATTGCCTGGAAAAATTGCTGGCCCGCCTCTGTCACTGGTCTTTCCCCGCCTCCCCTCCCTCTTCCCACCCCTTTTTAACCATTTTCCCCACCCCACCCCACAAAAACTGACAAACAAAAGCTGAGCCCAAGCCTGCGTTGGCGCCTTTTTGCCAACTTAATTACTTTTGAAATAGTTGAGCTCACACAAACACATCACATCACATCACTTTTGCTCGACTGACAAGCGGAGAAGGGCGAAGAAAATTCAAGAGGAGCAGCAAAGGGGCAGGGTGAGGGGGGAACTGGGCTGGAAAATGGCCTGTGGGTATAATGCATATTTCAGCTGCTGCCTTGGCAACCGGAAGTGGCCTTTAATGAAGTTTTACAAGTATCCGTTACTTGCAAAGTGCATTTGTGTGCAATAGTGTGCGAGTGTGCGAGTGTGCGAGTGTGTGTGTGTGTATGGAATGGCGAATTCCCAGGGTTTCCGATCAATAATTATATTGTGGAGCAGAGCTTTATGTATTTATGAATGCATTAGGGCATCATTAAATCGAGTGCCCGGCGATAGGGAAAGTTTTCCATTTAATCACTTTGCAACATTTGCTCCTCCAAGGGGTAAATGTGTTTCAAACTTGGCAGCCATTAAATCGCATTAACTTTTGTGTTGCACAAACCGGAATTTAAATAAATATTTTAAAGCTGCACCGAAAAAAAAGATCCTAATAGGATCAGTATTACATGAATACATGTCAGAAATGTTAAAATTACATTTTTTGTATAGAATAGACATTACAAGATATAAACTTTATAATATTTAGGATATTTATATTATTGAGTATTAATTCAATACCACACTTTTATACTAGATCTAGTATATTTTTAATACAACGAGTTTTAAGAGTTAAACTGTGGTATTTTTTTTGGGTGTGGTAAACGAGAAAAATCATTTAACTTGGAAAATGTATTCCATTAATATGAAAGACTTTCAAGGACGCGGAAAACCTTTTAGATAGAATTAAAAAAATCATATTCGAAATATATTAAATTTTTGCAACACACCATTTACATTCTCCATTAAGTTTGCCGACTTCTGAGGGATCATTTTCCAGGCAAGTGCCTGAATGAGTTGGTGAATCAATGAGTGCATTCGCTGGATTCCGTGAATCGCTTGCATTTCGCAGACCAACGCACACCGAGAACAAAGGGCGCCAAAGTGGGAGGCTGTGTGCCGAAAGGCGGGCGCTGAAAAGTCTGCTCCACTTTGATTGTGAGCCAGAGCGAGCGCGCTGTGAGCTGGCTGGAAAAAATTGATACAAAACCCTGGGATTTAAGCCTCGGGATGGATTTTTAGCTAGCTGAAAGGAAAAGCACAGATCAGGGAAACTCCCATTGTTGCTGGTCATAATTGGAGAGTGGAAATCTCGGGGCCGGCGAGCAACTCGCTTTGATTGCAATCAGCACTGGCATTGTCTCCCAATTCTGCCCGAAATCTCCACCCCCCATTAATCCCGCTCCCTATTCGCTGTGATTCTCCAATTGTCTCTGGTGATTATCCCTTTGATGATTCCTACAGCGCTGTGTCAAGTGTCGCAAAAATAAAGAATAGCAGATAATTCTTCTCGACGACAACAAAATATATATCTCAATGAAAGGATACAAATTACATATTCTACAACTAGATTTCCATAGTTATATGGTATAAAAAATTTATTTATGTAAAAATATTTATATCCTTGCAGAGGATATTATAAGGGGAAAAGTAATAAGAAAATAATTTTAAATAATTTTACAACACACCTAAAAAAATTCATTGAAATTTAAATTTATGCTCTCTGCCAAATTTTTAAATTTTCAATTTTATAAAAATCAAAAAATAATAATTCTTATATCATTTTTATTTTCAAAATCATAATATTTACGGTATTTGATCAAAACACCTTTATTTTTTCACAACAGACGAAACCCTAGGGTTTCCTTTCATTTTCAGTAGCATATTTGGCTGAATTTGGCCCTGACCGTTTCTATCCTTTCGCACTTTCGCCAGCCACAATGGGCGTCAATCAATCAATGTATCAATTGATATCGTTATGCATAATTTGCCCGGACATTCATCATCGTTCGTGGAGAAGGCCTGCAGCAGTTGGCTGGCTGCTCCTGTCATGTGGTAATGAAGCATTTAAGCAATCGCCTGGACTCAGCACTTGCCACGCCCCCACTGCCGCCACCGCCCCCTAATGACGGCCATTAATTGTTCTTTGGCTGGCGGGGCAACAGGATCTTGCAGTATTTCAGTATTTCCAGTATCTCCCTATCTGCCAAACGATGTGGCATCATTTTTTATCGCTTTGTCACGAACGTGTGTTGGATGGTGGGTTGTTGGGATGTTGGGCTGTTGGATGTTGGATGTTGTGGTGCTGGGCTTAGAAATGTGGGTTGTGCCTGTACAATGTGGCGTATGATTAATGTGCCTTGGCATCTCTTTGTCTGCTGTTTGCTGCTACTGTCTTGTGTGTCTTTGGCTTTGTTGAAGTCTCATCCTCGTGCTCACAGATACAGATACACACAAACACTACACACATATCACATATCATACATTACGCATACGCATTGTTGGCATTGCCAGAATGTGGAATTTTCGAAATATCTCCATCTCCTGCGTCCTTTCGACACTGACAACTTGTTACTTCAATTGACCGCCAGAGTTGCCGACTAACCAAGGTTTTTTCTTTGATTTTTTCAGGCCGCTTCGCCACGATGGGAACCCCAGATAGCCGTTCTCTGCGAGGCCGGACAAATCTATCAACCGCAATATCTGTCCGAGGAGGGACGCTGGATGACGGACCTCAGCAAGAAGACAACCGGCGCCACATGTTTGCGTGATAAAATGGATTTGCTTGATTACTGCAAGAAGGTAAGGTGTATTTCTGCGTTTTTTTCTGCTTTTTTCCTTTTTTTTTTGTATTTGATTGAATTGCAAGCGAAAAGCCAAAGAGAAGCCACATGAAAAATTGCAATTTCCATTGCACTTTGCATATGGAAAAGTTGACTCGGCCGCTCCTTGCTTTGCCTCGTTGAGATTGCGCATACGCCATGTGGTCAAGGGTGGTGGTGCAGGGAGGGGGTGCTGCAGGGTGTTGCAGGGGAGGGGAAGGGGGTAAATGTAATTTTATGGCCCTGGCTAACGCTCGACTGAGCCTCCAGAATGCAGCAGGCAGTAGTACTCGGGTGGCACATATATAGTAAAATACAAAAAAAAAAAGAAAAATTGTAAAACCCCTAGAAAGAAAACCAATAAATCAAAAGCTGGGAGAAGAAGGGGGTACGAAAGCTGAGTTGAGTGGTCCTGGCTATATGGCATCAACAATTTAATTTGCGCTGCGTTGAAAGCGTTTACATTGAGACAACATTAAACGACACTTAATTAATTTTCCATTAATTTTCGCTTTTTGCATTTTGCGGGACTTGCCCCCATGTACATACATATACGTCGTGTATCCTGTATCGAGAAGCCAATGGCATCCTTGTCGTCGCTGTCATAAATTGGCATTCCATAGTCAACATTTTGCCCTCCATCCGTTCCATTTCCTTTAACTTTTTAATTAAATTTTTCTTTTGCCAGTCGCTGGCTAATGTAAGCGCCACACTCGACACTCCACACTCCATACTCCATCTCCTCAACTCATGGATGTTGTCCTTACATCATCATCATCATCATCATCAGCAGCCTCGTCAAATGTTCAATAATAGTTCATAAATATTGACATTGCATTCGCCCCGCAGTTTTTCCCGAGGAAAATGTATTGAGAGCGACATGTGGCTGGGAAAATGAAATCAGATCACAGCCAACAGCTGTCCATGTGTCTGTGTGCTTTTGTTTGTTGTATTCGCAGTCGTATTGGGAGCAGCTTAAATAAATCCGATTGCTGCTTTTATTTCAAATTTAAAGAGCCAGCATATTAATCAGGATATGTGTACACCAAATGCTTGAGGAGTTTGGGGCAGAGTGCGCTATTCTATCAGGGAAAATTCTCCGTTTTATTGATTTGTAATAAAATTACCACTGCCTTTGATGTTTTCTCTTGGCATATGGATTTGGATTATGGGATTATAGTGATCCTGTTAGCATACAATTCAACCTTAGATGGGATTTATATGTATACAATTTATTTACATTCTTGCAATTCATTCCTTTTGTAGGCTTTGGAAAATGTTAAAATGAAGAAACTTAATTGTAGGCATCTTTAAAAATGTCTTTAAAATAGAATGGCCATAGAAATCTGTCATAACCTTCTAAGAAAATATTTTGTTGCATACTTTTAGACACCTTTGGTATTGAAAGCATCTTTATAAATTCCTTTTAAATGGAATGTGATATTGGAAGTATTTTTTCTGTGTGTTAATCAATTATAAACTTCGAAGTCTGCATTTGAGGTCATTAGAAATTTAAAATATTCCGTTGCATACTTTTAGACACCTTTAGGTATTATAGGCATCTTTATAAATGCTATTAAAAGAGAACATGATATAGGAACTTCTCTTTTCTATCTCTATAAATCAATTATAAAATTCGAAGTCTGCATTTGAGGTCATTCGGGATTTAAAAATATTTTGTTGCATACTTTTAGACACCTTTCTAAGTGCTTTTCAAACAGAGCGTGATTTTGGAACCTCTCTTCTCGGCAAATAAATCATTCATAAACTGGAAGCCTGCATTTGAGGTCTCCAGTCGCAGTTCAATGGTGTTTCTCATGGTTCTCTCGAACCATTTGCTCAACCATTGTCATGTGTGTTGGGCCATATGGATATGGTTTAAGGCCAGCTCGGGTGGCGGCGGGTCAGGTCAGGAGACCAAATTCCAGATCCCCATTCCCCCCGTCAAACGCGTGCATACTCATCGCCGACGTCATTACGATCATCTGAATGCAAATAATGAGCCCGGCAAGCTGTCAAAACTGTCGCATTTGATTCTGACATGCAAATTTCACCCTGACTCCTTGCCACCAGGACTCGGATTGGAGTCCTCGGCTGTCGCCTGCAGTTGCTGTGTTGCCACAACATAAATCGAAATAACACACACACACACTCGCTCACACACACTCTAGAGCCCCCCGTCCCCCGCATAACCATGTATGATGTATGTAAATGACAAATATTGTATTGGTTTTTCATTTGCATTTTGTTTTTACTCGTTTCTCGTTTCGTTCCATTTCATTTCATTCGGTTTTTCTTTAGCTGCCTTTTTGTTTCATTTATTTTTTGTGGATTTTTTTTCCTGTATATTTGCTCGCGTTGATATTTTATGTAATTCTCGCCGTCGCATTTATCCGATGTCGCCTTTTTCTGCTGCCGCTCACACATTTTATAATTATGGTAATTTATTTATTATGCTTAATTTACGTCGGTGGCAATGTTTTTGATGTTTCTGCCCCCGTTTCGCGCCGCAGGCTTCACTGAGTATAAAATCCAATAAAATCGTAATTAAGCTGAAGAGCCCGCAGCTAACAAATTGAATGAATGAATGAATGTGTTTTTTGTTTGGAGTGTCGTTCGATGGCTTTAAGATGGGTTTTGGCTTAGCCAGCGGCCACCGATACACATATAGGCTTTAAGTTTAAATGCTAGCTATTTATGATAATAAAATTAATAAGAATATTGATGAAATAGTGTCAGTACCTTCCAAAAAGGAGGAAACCGAAAAATATAAGTTCTAGTATCAATTTTACATTATTGAATGATCAAAATGATATGTGTAAATTAAACTGTTTCAGTATTTTCAAAGGAGAGAAGAAGGAAATCGAATAATGTAATATCCAATATCAATGTTACATTATTGAATGATCAAAATGATATGTGTAAATTAAACTGTTTCAGTATTTTCGAAAAAGACAAGAGGTAACCGAAAAATTTAAATTCTAGGATCAATTTTACATTAATGAATGGTCGAATCAATAAAGGGAGTTTCCAATATCAAATTTACATTATTCAATGATGAAAATGATATGTGTAAATTAAACTGTGAGTATCATATCATAACTATATGCTTATCTGATCTGTTGTGTTCCTGTTTGAGTTGAGAAATTTAGGGACTAGGCGTCTGTATAATGGAGAATGCAGAATACAGAGAGTGGCCAAAAAGGGCAGCTGACCACGCCCACCATCTCCACTTCAGCTGCACGCAATTTCCATCCGACCCGTTGGCCCATTGCCCCGTTTTCCCCGCTTTCCCACCCTGTTGATGGCATGAAAAGCCTTCAAACCTTCAGACCAAGCCAAGCCACCACTAACGAAGGACCCCCCATCCACCCACGCCGCAGCAAAGAGAAAGCGAGGGGGGGGGGGGGCATACTCTCCATTAATGTCAAGCGCCCCAGGTGGGCGTGGCCAGGACCAGGGCCAGGAGTCGCACCTTAAACATTTCGCAAAACGGGCAAATTTGGCTATTTGCATGCAGTTTTTGCACTCACTTGATTCCGCTGCAAATACGCAAATAAATCACGATGCCAACACTTTTTCACCCGAACATTTTGTGTTTGCCTTCACCTTGAAAGAAATTAATTAAAAGCCCGCTTCACATTGTCCTTTTGTCCGGCTGCCGCCCATGCTGCCAACATGTTTTTATTTATTTATATCATTTCGCCTTTTTTCTTCTTCTCTTTTTCATTTTTATATCAATTTTGTGCGCCCTGCTCGGGTTTCTTGTTTTGGTTTCGTTTCAATTTCAGTGGAGCAGCAAACGCCGCTCGCTTGCTCTGCAATTCAAATGGAAATTAATTAATTTGGCTGTGTTTGCCTTGCGGTGTCAGGCTTCAAAATGTTGACCCAGCTACCCCGAAAAACTCAGTCTCCAACAAAAAAAAAAAAACAAAAAGAGGAGACCCCAGAATGTTTGCCCGGGCTAATGAGTTAAATTACATGTGCCTTTCGATGGGTTTCAAGTTTCCCCCTCCGAAAAAAACTCGCAGAAACTCTGGATTAATAATGATAAATGAGACTTGCTGATGAGTGGCTGCCTTTCAAAATTTCTCCATGCCCAAAATTGCATTTAGCAGACATAAATCGCATCTAAATTCAATTAACTACACTCAATTCGATACGAAAAGGGGTGGGGGGGATGATGGTGTTTGGGGGGACCCGTAAGCTCATTTGGTGGAAAATCTCATTAAGTGACTGGGCGAGGGCCACGCAACCGCGAAACCAGAACGTTAATTAGGAAGGCTTGTAATTGAATATCCCCAAAAGCATTCCCCCACACCCCAAGTTTCACTTTGTACCATGTGTGTGTGTGTGAGTGAGTGTTGCGCTGGGCATTCCTTGCCTGATAAGCAAGGACTCTTTGCTTGCTGACCGTTTCTTGCATTGATTTCGCCGCATCATCCGACGCAGATCGCTCAATTAACGGGGAGTGTTTGGGAGCGCCTCTCTCCGCGCTTCTCACATTGCCCTCTTAAGTTCCGGCTCAGCCGATTACGGGCCAACTATGCGCTAATTATGCGCTGTCAGCGCCTCAGTCGCGTCAGATTTAAGAGTGAATAGGGCGAGCTCACTTGGAGAAAAATCAAATTAAATTTCAGATCCAATTTTAAAGATTTTAAATATTTTTATGTAATTAATCCAAGTTATATATTAGCGCTTAAAACAAATGGGAAACATTTATTTTTATCATTGCTTAGTATTAAACTAGAAATGATAACTAATTTATGGACTTGCTGATTAAAGTATATAAAAACCGAAAGAAATTTATGGAAAATTGTATCTAAAAGTTCAATTTATCTAGTTATGATCTAGTTTTTTTTATACCAGTGTAGGGGAGTGGGACTTTAAATAGACACATCGCTTCGAGAGCTGCACAAACACACAGTGGCTGTTGTTGTTTGTGCATAATTGCACCGGCTGGAATAGTTTGCGAATCATTTGAGCCACCAGAGGCGCCGGCGCCCCTTGTAATTGCCACTGACCCATCCGCATCCGCATCTGCATCCCCATCATCATCGTCATCATCATCATGCCGCGATGATGCCGCTGACAGGTGAGCAGATGAACAACTAACTACTAAACAGCTGAACAGGTTGGCCACTCATTCGTTGAAGGACACGAACCGAACTATATTTACGAGACGCTGCTCCAGCTCCATAATGGCCGCATTGAAACTCACTGAGCTGGCAAAAAGTAGTTTAGTCGCTAAATAGTTTAGCTCCCCATCTCCATCACCATCACCATCATCTGTGATATGGCTAAATATAGTTGGCCAGGCCCAAATGGATACACACCCGCACACTTTTTGCCAGATAAAAGAGACAACAAATGGGCCCCCGTTTTGCCAGCTAAGCCGCTCGCTTAAATGCCTGCAAAATTGCACCGCCAAGAGGGATCGCGGGATGGGGGTTGGGGGATTTTGGGATCTGGAAAGGTCCAGTGGTGGGTGCGTGGTTGGGTGGCTGGGTGGCTCTGTGGGTGGTCCGTGGGGTGGCTTCCCTAATTCAATTGTTTGTAATGTTGCTGGACATTTAGAGTTAAATGCTTGCTTACACATAATGCCCATTAAAGGTGATGTATGTGCGGCCCGTTTGGGGATGCTGAGCCCCCGGCCTGTGGGCTGTGGGTGTTTCTGGTTCTGTTTCTGGGTGGCTAAATGGGTGGCTGCCTGGATGGTTGGCTGGCTATGCGAAACTTGCCAGATTGTGGTGCCCTGGCATGTGGTTTGGCCATTTTGTAGCACCGCCAAAATGGGCATGTATAACAGTAAGAGAGGAGCCATTACAACTGAAACCAAAACTAAGAATCTGGCTAATAGAGGGCAACAACTCCCTGTAAATTGTATGGCCAACGTTTCACTTACAATTGAGTATTACTCGAAAGTACATTTTTATTGAATGAGCAAGTTTATTGTAAATATTATTATAAGCTCTATAATTTTCCAAATATTATTAAAATATTTTTATATTTTAAATAAATCACCCCAAAATAAAACCTTTACTCCAGAAGTTCTTCTATGAAGATAAAGAAATAAACCTGATTTACCCTGCTTACCTAATCCTAATTGTTTTCATGTTTTGAACTGCTTTGTCCTTGCATATCCTTTGTCCAGGAATAACATTGAGTAAGCTGGTCTTTCGGTTTTGGTTTGCATTTCATCCTGCAGCACTGCAAACTCAATTTGTGCAGCAAGTAGTAATATAATAATTCTAGCAAGGCTCTCCCAAGGGCATTGTTCCTCCCGTAGCTCCTGTGGGATTCACGGAGATATGCCTGAATAGGACTCTAAAAGCTGCCGCAAATCAGTTAATTCACCATCGTAACTGATTAAATGGAGGAGCTAGACTAAGCTGTATTCTATACATATCTCGGATGTCCCCAAACACATACACAACTGGGCAAACTGTGTGTGGCCTGAGTTGCTTCATAATCAAATGAGCAGCGCAGACAAAAGCCGCACTGAATCCGATTGAGCAATCGAAATCGAGCCACTGTGTATAACAGTGGTTGCCATAGAGCAGTCGCAATCGTAATTACACGGCATTACCGCTCGGTGCGTATCAGCTTATCCCATAATGGGGATGGCCAAATGGCCGAATGGCCAAATGACCAAATGACCAATGGCCAATGTCCAATGGCCCCCAGTGAAGCAGTGTAAGCGAAACGGTGCAGAAGCCTCTGGGTAGGTCAGCCATTGTCGGGACCGGGCTTTAAACACACATGTGGACACGCAGAGCCAAGTCACTACACACTACACACGATAAATGTACACTTGAAAAAAAATGTCAACATTAATTCGCAGGTGTAATTGTACATTTTCTGATACACACAAAAAAAAAACGCGCCGGGATCAATTTGATATGTGTTTTTACCACGAAATAATGTAAAATTGATACTGAAAGATGTAATTTTTCGATTTGTCTTTCTCGGATTTCGAAAAGGAGAGGAAAAAGGAATATGGCGGCTTAAGTTACATGAGTGGGAGCGAGAAAATGCTTTCGAAATTCGAACTAGAGTTCTTCGAACATGTTGATTACATTTCTAGCATATCGAATTGATATGTGCGGTATCAAGTCCAAATCTATTCTGGATTTTATCAAACTGAACATCATTTCGTAAAGTGGAAGTTTTTCCTAAAAATATATGGTATCAAAAGAATATAAAAACTAAAATGTTCTAAAGTCGAATATTCATATATTCTCAATAGTATAAAATACGAAACAGCAATATAATTTACTATTGCTTCTGTTTTTTTTTTATCGGTGCACCGTATACCATCATATAGCCTGCACTCGGATGGCACCTTGAATTGTGTTTGCTTTCTGGCCATTTGACTGAAAGGACTCGGCGACACAAAAGTTTGAGGAAAACGGGTCGCAAAACAAAGCCAGGGAAAAGGACGGAAAAGCCGCAGGACCAGTCGGGGCAACAATAACACACACAGCGCTTGGCCTTTTTGGCCCTAATGCCCCCGTTAGTGTGTGTTTGTGTTTCTCTCTCTCTGTTGCTGTTGCTGTTTCAGTTTCAGTTTCTCTGCCGTACAACGGGGCGTATGGGAAATTATTTTTACAATTTCAATGTCAACATGTTGTTGGGCGAAGGACGAGTGTGTGTTGGGGTTTCGTTCCGTCATTGAATGCCTGGGTTTTGAAGTTAACTAAAAATACATAAGCCCACGTTGGGTTAGAACACAAAAACAACAAGAAAAAACATAATAAAAAATACGTATACGCCGCGTGACCACGCTTCAGGTTACGTATACGCAGCGTGTAACGGAAGAGAACTGAACTGGAATGCCAAGGCGTGGCAAAACTTAAATGAAAAACAAGGCAAACAAAGCAAGGATGCGAAAAAATGCAAATAGAAAGTTGCCACAAAATGATTTGCTGCCACACGTAGTTGGCTTGGGGGGATTTGCCGGGGGGCGGGAACATGGAACACCATGTCAGTGGCGCATTAAAAAATCATTTTCAATAACGCGCTCCACTCCGGAGCGCCAGGTGTGCCCCCGGTTCACCCAATCTCCATATTTTCCCCGGCTCCTGCTCCCTCCTGGCAACTCAATTGTTTGCATTTTGCATGCATTGACAGACAGGGCACTCCGGGGAGCTCCTGGCCGCGCCTCCTCCTCCTCCCGGATACAGATGTTTTCCAGGCGGATGTTAGGCGCTGTCAAACACTCACTTGCCACGCCAGCCTTCTCCTTTTAACTGGATTTTTGCTTCTTCAGCTGCTGCTGCTGCTGCTTCACCTTGATCAACAACTTGTCCCGAAAAGAAAAGAAAACAAAGCAAAGAAAAACGAACAAAAGATCGAGCCCATGAATAAAGCCACAATTTGCCGCTGTTTAAATTGGATTTGCCATAAATAAACCAAATGTCTCCGGGCCATGGGATTTTACCGCCAAAGCCAAGCCAATAAATCAATGGTGGAAAAATCCAATCGGCTAACAAAATATATATATGTGCATATACATATATACATAGTATACTTTAAAGGGCTGCGCCACGTAACCATTTAACAATTTTAACAAAAGCCAGTAACTTTTTTCACAGCCCATTAGCGCGGCCAAACAATTTGTTCAATAAGCCAATCCAATTACAATACAATTTATTCACTTAACTTTGTTGAGCAGTTTATGCAGTTAGTGAAACAATTTAATTGTATTTTGAGTAAGCGCATTTAGAAATTGCATAATATTTTAGTTAGTTCAAAGCGACAAAATAATCGCTTTTATAGAAAGGAATTACACCTACTTAATCAGAAAAAAACCCTTAAAAATAAAATTTGTGAAAAAAGAAATTATATATATGAATAATTTAAAAATGTATTCATTGAATTTATCCAATGAGTACTTTGATTACTAAAAAAAGAATAGTTTAATTTTCATTGACTAGCTCATGAGTTATATAACAGTTGTACGTAATCACTCATGCTACGCAGCAAAGGAAATGAATCTGAAGGACGACTAAAACGATAACGATAACCATAACAATATAACCATGGCATGTCATTAATGTCCGCGCATTGAGACCCCCTTCTAATTGCATTGCTCAAGGATTCCCGTGAAGCGTGTGGACAGCAACAATGCCGCTGTGTCCTGTAATCCCATGCGTGTCTCTCTCTCTATATATGTGTGTGTGTGTGTGTTTGTGTTCAAAACGTAACGGAACAATGGCGAAATGTCAAGTTTAATTGTTTGTCTGTCATTAGCGAACACTCACTCATACACACTCGCATTCGCATTCGCATTCACATACTCATTCACCCGCTGAAGCGATGCAGCGATGCATGGATTTTTTGCTCTCTCTGCTAATTTTATACAATTAAATTTTCTGCTGTGTGTGTGTGGGTTTAGTGGGTGGCCGTAGGGTGGGGGGTATTTTCCCCGAAACAAAAGAATCAAATGCTGTTACAATAACTTGCGCCGCGCTTATTTGCGGCAAACTCTCTCAAGCGAGCCACTTAAACAGCCTCACGCTCGGTTGAATATGTTTTGATTAAGCCAAGTATAACGAACACATTTCAGCCAGGACGACGACGTCGACGAGTCCTGCGAAAGTGAGTCTCACTTTCCACAGCCGACTGGCTACTGGGTGGTGGGATGCGAGGGTGGGGTGGCCAGTTGGATAGGTGGGCGTGTGTATCCATAAGCCCGGGGCACGTTTATATACTCCATCGACCGTTTTGGTCAGGCACTGGGCCGTGTGAATGACATGACGTCGTCGGAGGCTCCAATCCCCTGACCCCCTCAAACCCCCTTTATTTTTAAAGTGCGGGAATATTCGGGGGGGCCTGTGAGTGTGGGTGGGTCCTTGGATGGATCTACCATGGTTTATATCGAGTCGCTGGCACGCACGCAACTCCCGAAACAAAACGGAAGGAACGAAAGGAAAACATAACCTGGGGCACAGTGGATCACCTGGGGAACTGAAATTCTTGTGGTAACCTTAACTCAAGACCCTTGATAACTGAGCTGGAAATTGCATTTCTTCAATAAAGTAACATATTTAAGAAAAGTATCTACTAAATGTATTCCATTTTGATGAACTTGAATCTTTTAATTCTCTCTTTTACTTCTTCAAAAAACAAGACTTATTCCAACTCCCAACTGTTATATACTCGCTGTTATACTGAAATTGGTATCTTCTACTAAAAGGTCTCTACTCTTATGCACTTTACACACTTGAAAGTTTTTAATTAAAATGTATTCCATTTTGATGAACTTAAATCTTTTCAACACTCTCTTTGACTTCTTCAAAAAACAAGACCTATT
This sequence comes from Drosophila mimetica, assembly GCA_037075245.1. NCBI lineage: Eukaryota > Metazoa > Arthropoda > Insecta > Diptera > Drosophilidae > Drosophila > Drosophila mimetica. Next base: position 23,637,274 of record JBAMCH010000005.1, on the reverse strand, counting down.
CCAACTCCCTACTGTTATATACTCACTGTTATACCGTCAATGCACTGCAAAGCCTCTCCACTGTGCCATTATGGGCTTTATACACTGGCAGCATATGGAATGACCAGCACAGCACATCACATCACAAGGCCTTATGCCCAAGACTTGGTTTATTTTCTGTTTGTCCGGAAAGTCCGGCAGTCGAGGGCCTTTGGGGTTTCGGTTTTCAGTTTGACTTGACATGCATCAGCATCATTATTTTGTGCTTTTAATGTTTTATTTAGCCCGGTTGCCGACAGTCATACGCAGTGTGGGCTGGTTGAAAGCGGGTGCTGGGCGGTGGGCGGTGAGTGGGCGCTGTCTACGTGCCGTTTGCACTCATTTCTTGCCGGGCCTCCTCTTCCCTCTCACTCTCTCTCTCTGCCGTCTCTTTCTCTCACCCACATATGAGCGAACCATTTGCAACCAAGCACTCAAACAACATTTAAAAAGGCCTCATTTTCATGAGCTGTTGTGTATGTGTGTGTGCCAGGATGAAGATGGGAATGGGAATGGGGATCCAGAGGACTGTGTGCCACTCGGCACATAATTGTTTGAAACAAATGTAGTGCACACACACACATATGAGGTTGCACCCACACCCACACCCACACCCACACACAGACACCGACACAGACATGTGGGATATTTTATTAGGCCATTCAGTTAGTCAGTCATTTAGTCAGTCAATCAAACCGGGCAGGCAATTAAAGTTTCACTGCCCATTGTCGGAAGCCAAAGGCAACAAGAACAACAAGAACGAGAGCAAAAAGAGGGAAATAAACACATCAAATGGGCTGGCAAACAAGCCCTGGGTTTCAAAGAGGGTATCGGTTGAATGTGGAAAGTTGGATGGGGATTGCGATTGGGTCTGGGGAGTGGCCGCCCTGCGAACCTGGGGAAAATCCTTTCAGATAAATGAAATTCCCCAGAATCGCCCCGCAATGAGAACTTGATTAATAATGAATTGAACGGCAGCCGGAATTTAAAATCTATCCCACTAACGGGTTGGCTGGAACTAAATAGAATTGTTACATAAGCTATCTGGTTTAGTGGTAAACTATGTACTATGCCAAGTTGCATTAAACTTTAATTAGTATATCTGGGGGGAGAGCATTTTATTAAATGTTTGCGAATTAAAAAAAACTGTTATACCAAGTGTTATACTGACTGTTATACAAACTGTTATACTATATGAAAATTTCTTTACTTTTCAGGCCTATCCCAACCGAGATATTACCAATATTGTGGAGTCATCGCACTACCAGAAAATCGGCGGCTGGTGTCGTCAGGGTGCTCTAAATGCGGCCAAGTGCAAGGGCTCCCACCGCTGGATCAAGCCATTCCGCTGTCTCGGTGAGTATACTCAAATCGAACAACGCTAGACTAAACTCGAAGAGGACCAACCAACTGATCCGCTTAACCTATGCATCATCTCCAATGCAATCATCCAACCAACCAACTATCCATCAATCATTCACCACTCGACGACGTTTGGCTTCAGAAGGACCATTCCAATCGGACGCCCTGCTGGTGCCCGAGGGCTGTCTCTTCGATCACATCCACAACGCCTCACGCTGCTGGCCATTTGTGAGGTGGAATCAAACCGGAGCGGCCGCTTGCCAGGAGCGCGGAATGCAGATGCGCAGCTTCGCCATGCTCCTGCCCTGCGGCATCTCGGTCTTCTCTGGCGTGGAGTTTGTCTGCTGTCCCAAGCACTTCAAGAGTGAGTATCGAGTACCGAGTACTGGGCCTTTAGAAAGAGAAAATAAGCAACGAAATAGAAATGCCTGTCACACGTCAGCCTTTTGAGACTGGCAAAGCCCGTAGTTATTGTGGCGGAAATATGATATTCTGCAAATCCAATAAGCACACTTCTTTTTTTTCCCTTTTCTGCAATCCCCTTCAATTACTGTGACACTTTGGACTAACTTTTTTCCCTAGCTAGCCATTAGTTACTTTCACCCTGCGGTTATGGCATATTAATTATTTAAAACACAAATCAAATGTGCAGAGAACAAACAAATGTGCCATTACTCACTCTGTCGTTGGACATTAAGCGAATCAGTTATGGATTTATTTATTCAGGAATTTTATTTTACGGTTGGCTTAAATTTCGTTTCTCACTAGACAATTAAAATTTTGGGTTACCCCCATAGCAAATTTAGTCTTTTGTTGCAAACTTGGTGAATACCACGTTTACACTAGAGTAGTGAAAGGGATTTACCGTGTGTACCTGCGCTAGGTAACATTTATAATTTACGATTCCATGATTTCCCCCTCATAGCCGATGAAATCCATGTGAAAAAGACCGACCTGCCGGTGATGCCACCAGCCCAGATCACCAGTGCCAATGATGAACTGATGGTGAATGACGAAGACGATAGCAATGACTCAAACTACTCGAAGGATGCCAACGACGATGAGCTGGACGATGAGGATGATCTGATGGGCGACGACGAGGAGGACGAGATGGTGGCGGATGAGGCTGCTGCCGGCGGCGGAAGTCCCAGCACCGGATCCACTGGGGATGCGAATAGCGGTTCTTTGGATGACATAAATGCGGAGTATGATAGCGGCGAGGAGGGTGACAACTACGAGGAGGATGGAGCTGGTTCCGAGGGCGAAGCAGATGGTGAGACCTCCTGGGATCAGAGTGGAGGATCTAAGGTGGTGGCCCTGAAGGGTGGTGCCTCCTCCTCCTCCGCCTCCGTGCCTTCGTCCAGTGTTCCCGTTGTGCCCGCCTCGTCTGAAAAGGCGCCCCTTAAGTCCTCGGACTTGGTCACGAGCACTCCTCAGCTTTCCGCCGCCGTCGCCGCCGCTGCCGCAGCTGCTGCAGCCTCTGTGAATTCTGGAAACTCGGGAGCCGGACCTGTGACCGGAGGAGCCCCACCACCGTCCACCGCACAGCCCACCTCGGACCCGTACTTCACCCACTTTGATCCGCACTATGAGCACCAGAGCTACAAAGTAAGTCAGAAAGTAAGTGTTTACGTTGAGGGCGCAGGTTTATTTATCGATGCAACACAAAACGTATTCTAAACAAAGGAAGCCCAACAGCGCCTTGAGGAATCGCATCGCGAGAAGGTCACGCGCGTGATGAAGGACTGGTCGGATCTGGAGGAGAAGTACCAGGATATGCGCTTGGCGGACCCCAAGGCAGCGCAATCCTTTAAGCAGCGGATGACGGCTCGCTTCCAGGTTAGTCATCCTCTGTGTGTGACGCACTCATTTCCAATATTCCACATCCCATGTACCCTATGTCTCCCTCTCTCTCTCTCTCTCTGTCTCACTCACTGTCTCTACTCTGTCTCATCACTCTGTCTCTGTCTCGCACCGAACCCCCCGTATCTCTGTCTGTCTCCCTGTGACTGCCTGCCACCTTTCCCCTAGAATATTTGAAAACCATTTAAAAGCTATGTCTCTGCATCTGAATGTGTGTGTATGTCTGCGTCTGTATCGGGTAATTCAGTTGGCAGAGGAGTCATTAGTAAACTGATTACTTGCCAAAGATCATAGTAAACTTAGCCTTGCCACCTGAAGATACCTGAGTTATGGGCCTCATTAACAGTATTCCGTCCATCTGTATAATCGTCATAGTCGTTTATCATTTCAATTATTTCCCATTTAAGTTCCCATTTAAAACCCTTTATCATGCACACACCCTGTATATCGTAATCGTAATTGTTTCCTAACCTCTAACCGTAATCGTAGCTCATTGAGTCGTATTTTTCCAACATTAAGTTGCGCTCATTGTATCGCCTGCTTTTCGTTTGCTGCCCTTCGAGGTCCCGAGATGGATTCTATGTACCCATCTTAGGGTTTTACAATCCACATCCATATCTCTGGGCATCGTTGGGCTGCTTTTTGTTTATTTGTGTATCCATATGTATGGCAAATGGGAGCGAAAGAGGCATCAGATTGTAATCACAACAGCAAATAACAATAACAGTACCAGTAACAATAACGATAATGCTGCTCGTAATCTAACCAGTTAACGAAGTACCGCTACAGGAACGAAACAATAGACCCAATTACCCATATTACTAACTAACATCCAAAGTGCTTTGTAGTTGAACTGATTGGCATTTTAAACTAACTATAATCCGCCTATACCTAAACCTACACGTACACCTCAACCTATGCTTTATTTCGATACCAAACGATTTCCCCACCAAAACGAACTGTAGACGAGAACGAACACAAACGGAAACCAATCCTCTGATATCCCGACATTGGTCCTCATCGATGTGTATTGCTCGCATTGTAGACCTGTATATGCTGCTTAAGTAACTGCTGCGCTTCCGTCAGGAATAAACTGCATCCATGTATATAATACCATATACCATAATAAAAACTAGACCCAATTTGACAATATGGACAGAAACATTTCAAATCCCACCAATTTTGCACCGCATCAGTGGCTCGCACTGTATCTCTTAGATGTCTTTCGCTCATTCTCGCTCCATCTCGAACCCCCATGGCAGCACAAATTGCGAGAAACACTAAAATTCTATAAAAAAAAAAAAAAAAAAAAAAAAAAAACCAGGACAATCCACGCGACACATCCCCAAACCCATCCCAAAACAACATTTCAACCACAAACAAAAACGTACAAAATCGAGGCAATTTTTTCGAAAATTTAACTGAAAACAGATTAATTGAAATTCCGATAGACCAATACCGATCGAAAGCTGCATATTGTTATCGATCGAAGCAAATTCCCCATGCTGATAATCTTTCTCTCTTGGTGTGCAATACGTCTTTATATGGGAATGTAATTTTAGACTTCTGTTCAGGCACTCGAGGAAGAAGGCAACGCCGAGAAGCACCAGCTGGCCGCCATGCACCAGCAGCGCGTTTTGGCCCACATCAACCAGCGGAAGCGGGAGGCCATGACCTGCTACACCCAGGCCCTCACCGAACAGCCCCCGAACGTGAGTAGTTCTCCCAACGAGAGGTATCCTCAATGGGATAGGTCCGGTGATGAGGTGGAATCGATATATAATGAATAAATTAGTTGTTGGTATTGATAGAAGTAAAGAAAACAAAACCTTATCATTAAACGTAAGTCCACCCGAGGGCGCCAATAATTTGTAATATCACCTGAAAAGGTTTTTGCGTTATTAATTAGTGAGGTATCCTCAATGGGATAAGTCCGGTGATGAGGTGGAATCGATATATAATGAATAAATTAGTTGTTAGTACTAACAATACTTATTGATTGAAATACAGAAAAAGAAACCGTAGCATTAAACGAAAGTCCACCCGAGGGCGCCAATAATTTGTAATATCAGCTGAAATGGTTTTTGCGTTATTAATTGAATTTTCGTGAGAAAACTCTTAAAGCCAATTTGTATAGACAAATAATTTAATACTGTATTTAAAAAGCGCGATTTGGTAGTTGTCCTATGGAAAAATTGTGATATACGTCCAATCCTATCACAACTATTTTATAGTATAGCTCTTTCAAGAGGTTAATCATTTAAGGAGAACTTTTCCTTGCTAATACTCCTCATCTCATCTAGGCCCACCATGTTGAGAAGTGCCTGCAAAAGTTACTGCGCGCCCTGCACAAGGACCGTGCCCACGCTCTGGCCCACTACCGCCACCTGTTGAACTCTGGAGGACCCGGTGGCCTGGAGGCGGCTGCTTCGGAGCGACCACGCACATTGGAGCGCCTGATCGACATCGATCGTGCCGTCAATCAGTCGATGACCATGCTCAAGCGCTACCCGGAGCTATCGGCCAAGATTGCCCAGCTGATGAACGACTATATTTTGGCATTGCGCAGCAAGGACGACATTCCCGGTTCGTCGCTGGGCATGAGCGAGGAGGCGGAGGCCGGCATTCTGGACAAATACCGCATCGAGATCGAGCGCAAGGTGGCGGAGAAGGAGCGACTCCGGCTGGCCGAGAAGCAGCGCAAGGAGCAGCGGGCCGCTGAGCGGGAGAAGTTGCGCGAGGAGAAGCTGCGCATGGAGGCCAAGAAGGTGGACGACATGCTCAAGTCGCAGGCGGCCGAGCAGCAGCAATCGCAGCAGCCGCAGCAGTCCAGTCCCCAGTCGTCGACCCAATCGCAGGCGCAACAGCAGCAGCAGGAGAAGAGCCTGAGCAGCAAGGAGCTGGGTCTCGATGGGGGATTGGTCACAGCGGCCAATCTTAACTTGGACACCACCAAGAGCGAAAAGGAGCTGTCGGATACTGAGTACGCCGAGGCAACAGTAAGGTGGGTGTCTCTATTTCGAGCTATTCTAAATAAAAGTTATATATAATAATAATAACTTTATTTCACTATCCACAATGTAGCAGCACCAAGGTGCAGACGGTGCTGCCAACGGTCGACGATGATGCCGTCCAGCGGGCGGTGGAGGATGTGGCCGCTGCCGTTGCTCACCAGGAGGCCGAGCCGCAGGTGCAGCACTTCATGACCCACGATCTGGGCCACCGCGAATCGGTATTTGAGCTGCGGCGCCAACTCGTACCGCATTTGCCTAAAGCCTATCCCCTCTCTCTCTCTCCCCTCTCGTTGCAGAGCTTCTCGCTGCGTCGCGAGTTCGCGCAGCATGCGCACGCGGCCAAGGAGGGCCGCAATGTCTACTTCACGCTCTCCTTCGCCGGCATCGCCCTCATGGCGGCCGTCTTTGTGGGCGTAGCCGTGGCCAAATGGCGGACATCGCGCTCGCCGCACGCCCAGGGCTTCATCGAGGTCGATCAGGTGGGTTAAGTGGTCAGGGTATGGAGAGCGGTGATCACCATATAACAGTGAAGCGGTGTAGTGTACCAGTTTTGCGTATAACAGTTTTGTAGTGGGAATTAAATTCCTTTTGATTAGGTATTACGCCGTATAACAGTCCCTAAAGGCAAAGTTTCGCGGTATGTGTATAACAGTTTTGTATAAAACTGGTTTCCCCAGTGATATTGTACAGAAGAAAGTTAGATTTTCTAGAATAATCAATTTCTTACCTACGGTGTATAACAGAATTGTTTAGATCAAGATGTCTTGAGCTTTGTTTACAAGTCCTGTTAGGTTTCTTTGTAATGGTGACTACTTCGCTCTCTTACTCAGTAAGCAACGCATTTAACATATCTCCTATCCCTAAAAACGAACTAACTTATTAATATCCCAAACTAGAATGTGACCACACACCATCCCATCGTGCAGGAGGAGAAGATCGTGCCCAACATGCAGATCAATGGGTACGAGAATCCGACCTACAAATATTTCGAAGTGAAAGAGTAAGTGGGACGGCAAGAGGAGCGCGGCTGGCTAGAGCGAGAGAGCAGGAGCGCCGAGCGAGCGAGAGGCACACATCAACAGCAGCAGCAGCAACAACAATTTCAAAATGGAGAAACTTAAGCATAATATTAAAAAGCAGATGGGAAGAGAAATGATTTTTTTTTTCGTCAAAAAAGGAGCGCAGTTCCAATAAGGAGAATCGAGGGGTAGAAGAAGAAAGATAAATTCAATGAATGGTAATATATCTATATATTAAATTAAAGCAAGCAAGCAGAAAGGCAAGAATATAAAGCAAGCAATTAAATTTAAGTATTTGAATGTTTAACAAAATGCAGTAAACATCCTTTCTAGCTCTCTATCTCTATCTCTCTCTCCCTGTCTCACTCAACCACTCTGTCCCTTTCCCACACACTCACACACACACACACACCTAACATTTCCCACTTTGTGGTTCTTGTTGGGCGCCAAATAAAAAGAGAGCAAAAGAACTAATAGCCAAAGAGGCAAGCGAGAATCCGTGCAAAGGCAAGTCGGAGTAAAAGAAAAACAAAGTAAAAGCATAAAGGCAATGGACAAGAATCACACACACACACACACACACACAAAAAGGAAAGGAGGAGCAGACGGGGGAGGTGGGGGAAGAAAAGAGAGCAGAAGAAAAGCAAATGCAAAACAAAAGATATTCCTAGTAAATAAATTGTCAGCACACAGACACACACATTCACACACACGCCGACTCACTCATAGATACAGGAACAGTCACACACACACTCACACGCATTCATGGCTGCTTCGTAGCATACTTTTGAGCGTTTCGTGGCGTTGAAATGCTTGCAAGCCGATCGCAATTCTTACCGACAAAAGAAACTAACGCAATTAATTAGAGCCGCGCTAAAAGCTAAAAGAGGAAGAAAGCTGAAAGAAGGCAGTAGAACACTGACTCACACACACACTGATACACACATGTGAACCTAAGAGCTACCTACGCGTACTAATCTCTATACGAACATGCATATGCGCTTATGTATATGTCTAACTCTCTCTCTCTAAACCACACTCACACACACACACAAGCCACAAAAACACCCAGACAAACGCAAAGAAAGCAACTGCAAGAACCCAACAAATTATATATACACATATATATATATATATACAATATATTTAAAGCAAAGCAAGAAGAAATGTCCATAAATGTATTTATGTATCTATACACGAGCCACACAACCCAAAAAGGTCGAAGGTCAGCCAGCTGAGGGGAGGAAGGAGAATTACGATGCTTGGCAGGCTATGAAATTAATATATGAATCAGCTACGTAAACAGAAACAATGCAAAACGCTAAGCTAATTGCAGAAGAGAAACCGAATGAAACAAAGAAAAAACAAAACAAAACGAACGAAAAGCGAAAAACTTTTAGAACTTTTTCTGCATATTTTGTGTGTAAGTCGGTGGCAAACAAAAAAACAAGAAAAACCAAAAAGCAAAAATGTTTTTTCTCTTTTTTACGTTACATGTTTCACTCAAAGGCCAGCACAAAACACCCACACCCCCGAAAAACTCACACACACACACGCATGAGGAAGAGAGCCCTTGAGAAGTTGCATTTCAAATCAAAAGCTTCGCAACTGTTTGCATAATTGCCCTAGAGCCAAATGCCGATCGGTGAAATCAAATCTGATAAGCGGGTCCCCCAAATGGAGGTGGAATCGGAAAGAATCCGGGGAGCTCGGCGACGGACGGAATCCGGAGACGGCACCTAGCGTGGAGAGTCCCAAAGATAAACCGTTTCGAAACGGCTAGTTTCATTTCTCGGCTCGATTGCTTGGCAAATATTTGGCCTGCTTTGTTCGAGCAGCGAGATACTGTTACTCAATCAAGTCAAATAATCGAAATGCTTTCGCCCATGTCGCAAAATCCGACAAGTGGTTGCCCTTCTCGGTTGAATTTCCTTTCTGACAACGTTGAAATTCAGTTGAACTGAAGTTGAAAAAGAATTCCCAAGTATTATTGAAGTTGAAATGGGAGCTTACATAAAATCAAAAAGTTTACACAAAACTTATGTGAATAAGAAATCGAAAGTGTATAATTGAAGCTTAAATTGAAGTTGATATTGAACTAAGAATAGGAGAAGAGCCATAGCTTGAAGGTTGAGATTGAAAGTACGGTTGCATTGAGTAATTCGAAAATTAAATCGGAAATTGAGATTCTGAATGAGATTTAAAAAGAGAATGAATCAACACAATTAAACCTGCAATTTAAAATTGGCAACTGGGCTTGAATTGAAACTGGTATTGAAACTGTAATTGAAATTGATTGGAAATTACTGCGATTGAAACTCACCGTCGATCTGACTTGGACTAATACAGGAAACAGAACTGAAACCTGAGATTGACACACAAACATAAATTAAAATCAAAATAAGTGCTGTAAATTAGGCAGATATTGAAAAGAATTCAAAAGCCATCTGAGAGTGATACTAGAATTGAAGCTGGATGAAACTGGCAATGAAATTGTAATCGTAAATGAAACAAACTTTGCATTTAAAGCTGATGTCAGGGTACAATGGAAATCAAAACTGATATGGAATATTTAGTTAAGATCATAATTAAAATGCCTAAATTATTGGCAATTTAAATTTTAAATATTATATCTATATCAAGGTCGCATTCCACTTTAAATTCAAAGTCGGTGTCAATTAGGATTACAAATTGATATTCAATTTCTGAGCATCAAAAATAGTGACGCTTTCAATTTTGAAATTGATTTCAATTTCTCCTACAATTGAAACGTTTATTACGGTATTAATTTCTATAGTGTTTAATTCCACTTTCCAGCTCAGTTTAAGTTTCTACTTTGAATTGAATTAGAGTTTTGCAATCACTTTCAATTCAAATTTTATTTTTTCAAACACATTTTCAAGCTTAGTTCTTATTTCACACATAGTCAAAGTTTAATATCGATTTAAAATGATATGCTAATAGCAATTTTTGGGTTCATAGAAAGTAATTCTCCGAATCTTTTTAACTAGTTTTTGGACCATAATCTTCGTTCTTCAAAGCAAACTCAAGGCTCTTTTTCACGGATACACACACAGACACAGACAGACACATTATATAATGCTAAATGTATTACAACAATATATATACATCAATATATATACAAACACATATATATTTCAACAGAAACAAACCAAAAAGGCAAATCAACTACACAAAAAGTAAATAAGAAGAAAATCTAACTAGTCAAAGCTTGAATATTTTTTAATTTATTCATTAATACAACAAGAACAACAACAAGAAAAAAATGAAAAAGTATACATATATATATAAAAACAACAAAAAAAGAAAAAAACAATTGATATTTACACTTAGTGAAGCGAAAAACAAAACCAAAAAACAAAAAAAGCGGAAAGTAAAAGCGAAAAAAAAAACAAAAAACAAAAATGATGCAAATGTGTAAGAAATAAACCCCGTCCTGCATAAATAAAATTAAATAAAAGAATAAAATAAATGGAAACGTAAAGAATATCATAAAACAAAACAAAAAAAAAACCAAACAAAAAAGATTTACACAAAGATTAAATGCAAAACAAACAAAGAAAAAAACGTGGAAGCAACAACAAGAAAATTATAATGAAATCGCATGTGTTTTTGTCGTAGTCTCATCATTGAAACAAAAAAACCAAAACAAATTAAAAACCAAAAAACAAGTAAATTGTAACGTGAGAAAAGCAGCAAATAAGAGCAAAAAATTTGTGTAATTCTTTTTGTCGAACTATGATTTTTGGCCGAGCGGAGAAACTCAGTTGGAGAAAAAAGTATAAGAAAATTTAAATATTAAATGTACTCAAAGACAATTGTAATTGCAACAATAATTGTACGCTATATATACTATTATTAATGTGGAAAAGATTTCAGCATTCGGTCCTGGCCGTTGACCCCCGATATCTTTGATCTTTGATCTTCAATCGATTATCGTTCGATTCGCGTCGAGATCTATCCGGATCGATATGTATCGATATCGAAATGTCGGGCATTATTACACTATAGCCCCGGGGCGTGGGACCCAGGATAGCCAGGAAAATTGTATAATGTTTCACACAACAAAAACCAAACAACCCATTGATGGAAAACCAAACATAAAACATAAGAATGCAAAGGAAACAAACAACAACAACAAAACAACAACAACAACAAAGAAAACAAAACCAAAAAAAAAAACAATTTTCAATGTATAATCATATAATTTGATTTTGAATTTTTGTGTTCTTTTTCGAAATATTTTGCATAAATAAAATAAAATAACAGAAAAACAAACCATTAATCGCGTGAATCGAATTTTATTATACGTAGTTGTTGCTGCCACATCCCCTAAGATTATTATGATTTATTTCAGGCGATCGGTCATATATTTCACCGATAACCCGATCAAACCTAATCAAATTCCCTGCTTTCATTTTGGATTACCATCGATAATAAGGGGTCAGTTGAAAGCAGATGGAACAAATTTGTTCTAGTGTTGGTATTATTCTAATCCATTAGTGGTTAAAAATAGGATCAAATATATGGTATAATATTATTATATATAGCATTTACTGGTTATATTTCGCCCGAGCAAAGTAAGTACTTCAATAGGCATACTTAATAATAGCACTTTGGAAACTTTAAGCACTTTTCCACTAAAATAGTTTTAAAATTTAAAAATAATATGCAAATCAAGCCGTAGTTTTCAAAACCTGTTGCTTTCTAAGCCCCCAAATCCACTCGAAGATAGCCAGAGAGTCTGGCTGGCCAATCAGTCCAAGAACAGATAGGTACATAGAACCAAGCCACCCAAGAACACACCATCCACTTAATGAGTTTGACTTCTAAGCGGGGGCTGGGTTACACCCATTACACCCGGGGGCATACATATGTGTGCGCGCTCATTATGAGTTTCAACTTCGAGTGCGCCAACAAGCCTTTACAATAAATCACTTGAAAAGGTATATGTGAAATCAATGTAAAGCACTTCAGTCTATCAAGTGTCCGGAGCATGAAAATTGACGTACATTTTGATATATGGGGCGAACGGGCAGGAGAGCCGCTTCAGCTTCTGCTGACTCGATTTGGTTTGCTTTGGCTTTGCTTTCGGTTTGCTTTTGGCTCGCCCGCATTTAATGGAGCACCGCATTTTTGATCGATGTGGAACTCCGTGAATGTGGAGCACGGACAACGGACAAACGGACAAAAACGGTTAGATAGTGATCTTCTTCAAAATGTGTAGCTCGTCGAAGGCTTCAGTGGGGCTTTGTTATTGCCTCGGCTGCATTGTGAAACTTTCCAAAGTGCATTCTGCATTCTCAAGAGTGCCCCTTGACTGTCCGCATGTCCATTGGTCCGTTTGTCCGCTACATGACAAATGACAAACAACACACTTGCCGGGCGTGCAGTTCCCTCTATCGGAACAATGTTACACCCAAGTAGATAGAGGTATAGCGCAGATAATGCGACAGACAACTTTGAAATGCACTTGAGCGTATTGGGAACTCGAGAACATGTGCGTTTCTGTTCCTTTCTTTTTTTTTTTGTTTGCTTCAGGAGGAACTTAAGTGGAAAGCTCCACTCTAATTTCCCTGTTTTGCACTTGGACCTATTGATCAACCAAGGACGCTTTGGCTTATCTTTTAAAAAAGAGGTGGAAGTCACCTCTTTAAAAATAGTTTAGTAACAGAATTACTACATCCTTTTTATTCCAAAACATCATAGTATTGATAGAATTTCAAAACCCTACATAAGAATTAAAAAGAAAAACAATAAAATAATCCATAGGTAAAATATAAATAGTAATATCACCTGCCATTAAGAGATCTCTCGATCATACCCCCCATAAAGTCCATTGAATGGGCCTCTTAAGGAGTAATCTTCAAATGGTTCATATCGTTCCAAGATCTCCAGAGTACCACTTTCATTACGGTTGTCATTGTGTCTGGTGCCCTCAAAGTGACAAGATGTCAGCACTGGGATACGGATACTGAGATCGCTGGAGAAATTAGGGGGCGGTCGTCGATGGGGCCCCGAACTGAGAAAGAGAGAGGGAGAGAGAGATAGATAAGGGAATAAACAAAATGCTCGCGGCCCAACCACCGAATGGGTGCGACAGGGACAAACAGACTGACAACCGACGGCAGTCCGCCCCACTCGGGGTGTTCAGTTCCTCTAGGCGATATAGTACCGATGTAGTGGTAAACCTGGCCCCCACTGATAAGGCGGTGCAAACGGTAGCCCGCTCTCCCATCTGATAAGAATCGAATACCGAATGGAAGCCAAACATGTTGCTACAACATTCAAATCGGGCTGATTAGCCACCAGCATATCGGGAGCTGTAATGTATGGCTTTTCATACCTCATATGTAGGTTGTAGGTACGTATTATCACGACTACCATATCACCACCAACTCTGATATCGCCCCGATCCGTGCCCGTGTGCAAACAAAAACAAAACGAAAATAAAACGGGAGTTTTATGGGGGGCCCAACAACTCCCGATCGAACAGCGATATTGTTTGTCAATAAACATACGCGCCACATAATCACCCATCATAATATTATTATTATTATTATTATTTTATGACTCCGTTTTTGAACTCGAGTCAGGAGTTAGAGCCACTTACCTTGGTCAGGGTGCTACCGAAACCTCAAGTGGCAATCTTACAAGCGCCCATTAAGATATTTATCGGCCAGCACTCGACAAATTTATTCACTCGCCTTTGCTGATGGATTGGATCGCCGGTTCCGCGGTGTCTTGTGGGCAAAGTGTCCGATTGAGTGCTGCCAATATATGTATATATATAGCCACCCAGTGGGGTCTGAGACTCTAGCGGACAGTTTTGGCGGACAAGCGGACAGGTTGCGGTCAGATAACGACAGGGATTAAGTGGTGATTTAGTATATATTTTTCACAATTGCAGCTTACCATATAGATTGCAGGGATTATTCTTTATGGGTGAAAGCGATACAGCGCGGCAAATAAACGCCCAGTGGGGTGCTCTCTTTAACGGACAGCTATAACGGACAAGTGGTTAGATAACTATATAATGGTAAATAAACAAGAACCAATTTCCGGATGATTAAAAAAAGAATCCTTGAACGATTAGATGACTAAATAAAAAAATTTCAGTTGATCGTATATTTAAGTGTATTACATTTTTACCCTAACTAGATAACCATTTCAATTGATTTAGCACCACTGTGCAGCAGCAGCAGCAGCCACAAATCGGTTCAGACCCAGTAAAACTGGGGGGCAGAAGAACAAATATAAGCAAAAAGCCCGATTTGGGGCGTTGCGAGTATCTCCCGGTTGGAATATATCTCTGCGGGCCGGTTAAGTGCATGTGTGGAGATATATATATGTATGAATGTTGGATGGAGTGGGGTGGGCTGTTGGTAGGGGGTCAGCAGCGATAACTGCAGCTACACACCTACGGGGACAGCTTTATCGATACTCTTGTGTACACTTCATGATATTTGTTCAACTCGGAATCGGCTGCCTTCGGTGCTCTCCTGTGCACTGCGTGTGTTTTGTTTAATACCTATTTGACTTTAATAAGTGATTGTTGTACCGTTTAAAGTGTCCCTCGTTGCGCCACTCAAATTCTCTGCGGTTATTCTCGGGTTCTCTGATTCTGATTTCGATTCTTCGCTTCAAGACGGATCATCGGTTGACAGCGGGTCCAGGTTTATTCCATTGGCAGTACGCCAGCGCCAGTTGGCACCTTTCGACGTGGAGTCGCTAAAACCACTCGATCGCAGCGATATCGCGGCTGCCAGAGCGAGAGAGCCTGAGTGTATGAGCAAGCGAGATAAAACCACATACGGACACTCTCTTTCAACGGACAGATTGCTATTTTTCCGAGTTGTACTATTATTTAGCCGACGACGTTTTTATGGCTTATTGAAATCGGCCAACGGCAGTCAAAAAGCGCGCGCTACGCCTGCCACAACTATCGGGGGATTCGATCCGGCTTCAATATATCTACTATATATATCGGAAAATGTAGCTCTCGATCGAGTGCAGTAGTTGACTAGTAATACATTACCGATAAATCACGCAGTGTACACATACACACATCAATTAAAAAGTGATCGCGCATTAAAAACCAATTCGAGTGCAATAATAATTCGTTAACAAATAGTTCATTAAATAATTCATTAAATGTGAACCAATCGTAATCCAACTAAACAACCACCCACCCCGTCCAATTTGCAGTAACGTTTTTTTTTTTGCGGTTCAGTTACTGTTACTCTCTTTGGTTGCCAGTTTTTCCACGATTTTCCCCGACGGTTCAGATTTTCCGCACGCGAGAGCCTTAATTATGAGCAATTATAATCCGAATTGCGGTTACTTCGAGGATTGCAGCTACTACACGAACAACGTGTACCAACAGGATTATTGCATGCAGCCGGATTACGAGTACAACAAGCATGTCTACGAGTAAGTACAGCCCAAAGTCACGGCCCGAATTCGGGTACTCGGAATGCGGAATGCGGAATGCAGAACTCAAAACTCAGAAATCCGAAATCACAAATCGGAAAATCAGCCGTCGGCAAATGGGCAAAGTCACTCAACTGTCAGAATAATAATATTGTGAAGGGGGTAAGAGGGCGATTGAAAATGGGTTGAAAAGGAAACCAATTTGGGAAACTCAACTTTTAATTGGTAAATTTTATAATCGAAATGTAATAGTATAGAATATATACATATATATATGTATTTCTTAAGGGATTACGGAAAAATTATATTTAAAGACATATTTAAGAAAGTAACTCTACAAATAATATTAGAAATATGTTTATAAAATCGTTGGTATTTAATAAAACACATGCTTAAGAGCTTCACTAATAGTCGAATTGTATTAGAAGTGGCTCTCTAAAGACAAGATTTAACAAGCATTAAATTTTCCACTCTTCTAAGATCACTCGAAGAACATTCATTCATTAACCCGTTATCAGTCAATTGATCATAGACGTTTTTTTGGGACTTCAAGTACATGGTCAACTTATGAATCTGTCGTTCACAGTTCACAATCTTTCTTTCATTCACAATCGTCTTGAGTCGACTTGAATGGTAGCATGAGATAGCAAATACAACCCGTTGAAAATGGGCATACATCATTTATACGTTTATTAACATAAAATCTATTAAGATTTAGGTTTAATTACTCTACAAGAGGGATAGAAAATATAACTCCGTCTCCCGAAACTCATTAAATCTAATGCTGAACATTTAGAAACCTCAAATCGCAGAGATCACAATGATCCATTACCGAATATTCTTGGCCTTTCTCCACTGATCATTCAGAGGATTGCAGCAGGTACCCATATGCGCACCTGCAAGGAAGTGTCACAATATTTCCTGGAAATCGATGAGGCAATTAAAAACAATTTGATTTAAAATCAGCTAAGAAAACACAAAACCGGGCTAAGAAAACACCGACCAGGGCCAGGGGAAATTGGGAAGAGAAAGAGAGAAAGGCGACGAGGCAGAGGATCAGATCAGGGCACACATCGTATTAACATTTAATGGCATAACATAATGAAATTGTATTGGCTACCGAACCGGATCGAAACGAGGTCCGTTTTAGGGCTAAGTCCCCTGATTTTCGCACACTCCTAAGCCAATGTTACGGCATTGTGAATGGTTCATGGGGATGGGGATTCGTCATATTCATCCACTGGCAGACTGACTGGCCGACTGATCGGTAAGCCGAGGCAAAAAGGTGTCGGAATAACAGTACAATATATGGTATGGTATATGGTATATGGCTATACCCCATATAGCATAGAGACCCGAGTTCAACAACAATGCGCATTATTTCCACTTTGTCACCTTTCCCGACGGCGGCGGGGTTTTTGAAAAACCAAAACACATGTTTAGTGAAATCGCCTGGAAAATCACACAAACAGGAGACGAATGCGAATGCGACTGCGACAGGCAAAAATTTGGGTTTAATTGGGTTTGTCCATAATCGTTGCATCGAACCCTCGGATAATCCGGGATAATGCTGTTTGCCAAATAAAACCAATTCCATTTATATTGTGCTTTATGTCATGTGAGTGTGAGTAGTGAGTTGTGAGTAGTGTGTGGTAGTAGCCTGAGTTCATTGATGGATCGCAGGATCCTGAGCTGCACGGCCAGTGCTTTGTAGCGATTTCAATCTTGGAATTTCCCTGCAACAGCAGTTGTTGCTCCATATGGCAGGTTGGGTTTTTTTCCATTTCAGCTCTTCGAAAACCCCTTCTTTTTTGGAGTGGGCGCAACTTGAAGGACAAAAGGGAACGCGGACACGCTACACTTGTCTCACTGAAATATGAAGTTCGAAAAAATAATTTCATTTGAGCGCAGAGTCCCCAACGCAAGTCACTCAAGTTGAACGTACTCCAGAGCCAAGAACACAAAAAAAAAAAACAGCAAAAAAATAATAATAATAAAATGTATATAAAAAAATACAAGAAGAGCATAACCATCGAAAAAAAAGAAAGAAGTCGAAAGCTTCAAAGGCCTGGGAATGTGTGCACATGTCCGCGACGACGACCGATGAGCCAGGAAGTAAACAAAGCCCGAACCCACAGGAAAAAATTCAAATAATTCGTGGGGGACACTTATCCGAATTACGAATCCCCTGTCTTTGCTTAAATGTATTCTCTTTTATTATACGGTTATTCATTCTGAATGCGTTGTGAATGTTTTTCATATTAAAAGTATAGTCCACCTTATAGAGACTTATGCTCTATACTTAAGCCATAAAGCACTGAAAAGTCGACTATGCCCTAAAGGGATTCCTACAAATGCGTTCAATTTGCGACCCTCACTTTGCGATAATTTGTGTTTATGCTTTTTCTGCATTTTTTTTCGATTTGTGCTCCTCAAATATTAATGTCAAGTCCTGGCTGAGTGACAGGGTTGCCAGACCATCAAAATAAAGTGTTTTAGATATTTAATTACTAATAAGTAAGAATTTAATCCTTAAACATTATTAGCAATCCATAAATATTTAAAATATTGTATTTTACTACGTAGGGAATAATTAAAAAAATAATTGAGTAGGACTTACCAGACAATTAAAATATAAAAAAGATATTTACTGATCCTTTTCTCAGCTTGAAGAAAATCTGGAATATTAAATAGAAAATATTTATAAATATTTATAAAATAAACTAAACAAAAATTGACCACTTTGATTTTAAGATTCTTTCAAATACTCGACAACTCTGGCTTGTTGGTTTCCATGTCTTCGCTCAGGAAACTGTCACCCGCCAAATGAAAGGAAAGTTTTTCACCTTTTTTCGCTTAAACGGCGCTGTCAAAGCGACGGCCACTTGCCAAGAAAATCGGGGGGAAAATGTGGGATGAGAAGGTGCCTGTGGATAAAGTGGGAGTCGGGAAAAGTAATAAATGTGGGAGTTTGGTTGAACAAAGAGTGGCTGTCTCTGCATGTCAGCCCCATTGTCAGGAAAAAGCCCGAAAAACAACGGCTAGAAATTGATACATTTCATAAAATTTTGTTGTAGTTGCAGTTTCAGTTTGCCCGTTGGACTTGCCGCGTGACTTTGTGACATTTAATGCCAGTTTGTCAGCCGGGTTTGTCAACGGCATCGCATGCACTATATAGGCTATGCGGATGCGAAAATAACACAATGAAATTTGCATACGCGACAGCCATTAGCTATAGGCCCACCGTTCCGAACCCAAGTCGTTTGATGGGCCTATAATGAAGCATGTGATTGCCTGAAGTGTCACGGACAAGAGTCCAGGGGCGGAACAGGGGGGTCTCGAGTTGTTTTCTGACACAGTTCGGCTGGGACACGATAACACACAAAGCATTCTTGCATTCCTAATACTAAAAGCTAGTATTTTTTTTACAAATTAGAGCAAAAACAAATTTTAGAAAATCAGATTTTGGCCAAAAATTGAAATCTTCATTTTTACCCAATATTAAACCGTATTTTGGCTATAAAAATGGAATTAATTGTCCAAATATGGAATGGCATACCTTCCTGAACTCGTAGTTAAATTCTCTAAAACTTGGCATTTTCAGAAAAAAAAATATTTTTTTGAAATTTTTTTCAAAAAATTGTGATACAACCCCTTACAAAAAAAATCGAAAATTTGAAAATTTTTAAATTTTCCCAAATCAGCCGGAGAGTGCACTAATATTAAATATCAGGTTGTTATCTGCTCAAAACAGTTCGCCGTTTTAATATCGGAGCATTTTTGCAAGAATTAGAGCAAAAACAAATTTTAGAAAAAATCTGATTTTGGCCAAAAATTGTAATCTTCATTTTTCGCCAATAAAAATTCAGTATTTTGGCTATAAAAATGGAACTAATTGTCAAAATATGGAATGGCATACCTTCCTGAACTCGTAATTAAATTCTCTGCAATTTGGCGTTTCCAGCTAAAAATTTTATTTTTTTGAAAATTTTCGCAAAAAATTGTGGTGCAACCCCATACAAAAAAATCGAAAATTTGAAAATTTATAATTTTTTAGGTATTTAGGTATTTAATCAATTAAAATGATTCTGATTTTAAATTGAAGTAAATTAATCAGTACTTATAGACTCCATTTAAGGTCCAAATGAACAATTCCTTCTCCCATTGATTAGTGCCAAAATGGGATAGTAATAGATGGATAGTAGATCCTACAATGACCACCACAAATGGGCAAGGTGATGTTCGAAAAAATGAAATTAGGAAACAAAACAAAGCCGAACAAAGCGGTGAAATGGCCATTTCGCACGCTGGGCCATTCATACAAAATATGCCATTTGGGCAGGGGAATCGCCTTGGCATTTGGAATAAATTGCGAATGAATCGAGTCTCGAGCCCCCCGACTGTGAAGGAAGTAGAAGTAGGAAGTGTGTGTGAGCAGAGGAAGTTGGCCGCTCTGAACCCAGTTGACCAACTGACCCATCGACACAGTGGGATGCGCAGCTAAAAAAGAAAGAAAACCTGGACTTGGAAAGACCAGGACAGGCAGTCGGAAAACCCATTTGTCAAGTAAACGGGGCGCTACTCACGGATCCTCACAGCTGCACAAAGGACACAGATACGAAGACAGAACACAGGATGCCGATACAGATCCTTTAACTTCCATCTTTTTATATTAGTCAATGAGCTGGTGAATTATCCAACCTCTCCTCAAGTTATAGAAATAGGAAGTAAAATAGGAAGTCATTTTCCAAGTATAGTAACTGATGATTCATCAGTGATAATTACTTATGCTTTAATAAGAATTAATATCTTCAGATAATACTAAAAATACTTATCTAATAAAATCCCAGATATCCACTAAGTTCAATTAGACATCTCATATATCTTTCCTATTCTAATTCTTGAATTATTAATGATATTAAACCGAATCCTTTCTCAAGGTCTGAATAGCTCTGTTTTAAAACCAAATATATTGTAATAAGTATACCTCATACCACCTAATACCAAATATTCACTTACATCAAGTAGAACAGCTGAAGGATACTGATTTCCCCCTAAGCTGACTTAAGCCACTGATGGATGGCTCTTGCGACTAAAGACAGCTAGAGAAATCGACTTGGGATTGACTTTTGAATGCAAATCTCCTACCTTCTATCATTAGGTATCACGAGCCACCCTAAAAGTTGGAAAACAAAATATCCAAACCATCAAGCGATCAACCCGAAGGAAAACCAAACAGATAACCAGCTGTATTTGCCCATATCTTGAAGATCCCTTTCCTGACTTTTGTCCTGGGCCATGGGCTACGCCTTCTTCTTGTTAGGATGTCATTCCCTTACATAATATATATTTGGCAATAGAGCAAACAAATTACCCGGAATCAATAGAGCAGAAGCAGAAGATACACGATCACGCCGGCACGACTGACCAGAGGACAAAACCTCTAAAGATCAATCAGACGCGGTAGGAATGGGGGGAGTTTTTACACTGAAAGAAATTCAGTAATATAAGATTTTACATTGTAATTGAGTTTTTTTACAGACCTATCTGGTAATTAATATAAAGGTATTTCAATTTTATTATAAGATGGTTACGTATTTTTGGTTTTTTGCAAATGACTTTAAAAAAAATTAAACATCTTTTACCCACTTTTAAAAAAATATATAGGTATATTTAAATGACTACTTTTGAAAGTTCAGTGTTTGTAAAATTATGGAGATCATTTGTATATCAGATAAAAATCATCCTAAATATCTTCCTTAAACCATATTTCCTTGACATTTTTTCTCCGTGTGTACATAGGTGAATGATGCATTTCCGGCGGGGAAACTCTGTGGATTCCCTTTGGAAAATTCGTTTTTACTTTTTCTCTTCTTTTTTTTTTGGGTAAATCACTTCCGCGCAACGAATCGGAGACCCGAAATTGCCATGGCCGTCAATTGACAACACGAGCGGGCCAAAATCAGTGGAGGGAGATGGACTGAGGGGTGGAGAGGGGAGGGGGGCTTGTAGAGCTATAGCCTTATAGAGTAGGGGGTCAAAAGGGAGAATATAAAGGCAGAAACCGGAAGGTAAATTAAAATGGATGACAATGGGATGAGCGGAGGAAGGGCATTCGAAGGGCCAAACGAGCGTTGAATGAATGACTGAATGAATGGGTGTGAATAAGTGTAAGTGTGAGTGTGAGTATCTGTGTGAATGGCTTCGAGTGTGCAGATGTGTGTGCCAGTGCTTGTGGCACGCTGCTTGAGTTGAGGCTGCTGCAACATGGCCGCCTAATTGTATCCGCGTTAAGCAAAAGCAAACACCTTTTGCCAAATATCTCGATTTTTTACGCCTGGCGAGGCGTTTAATTGGGGTTGTTATACTCGAATTCCCCTCACATACACATATCCCGGGGATTGTCGCGCGGTTTGCCTGCGATTAACAAGGACGATTTGTGTGACATCCAAAATACTTTATTGCATTCGAATATGCGAGTGGCATAGAATGGAATGGTGCTTTGGGTATTGTGTAGCTGCAGGATGTGGATGCGATTGGGCCAGCACATTGTCACACTTCAAATCGCATTGCCAAGGGACAGCTGCCTCCGTTTATGATCGTGATTTTGATTTCGAATCCCGACACTCCACTGCAGAGTGTACTCGATATAGCGACAAGGGAAATTCTTTGGTCTGCAAGTTTTTTAGTTTTTTCCATAACTATAATTGATATGAAAAAATTCCCGATGGATGACTATTTTTTGTGTTTTTTTTTTCTGTGTATTGATGAAAGGAGCGATTATTTCTTAAATTTTTCAAATTACTTTATATTCTTAAATTTAAAAGAAAAACGTTTAAAAGAAAGACGTCTCAAAATCACTAAATCCTTTTAAAAATCCATTATATAACTTTTTAACCTTTTTAAAAAAAAAAAAATACTTTTTGGGCATTATAAGATAATAGAAGTTTTAACCTAGAAAATGCGAAAAAAAAATATATAAATATATATAAAAATACTTAAGCATCATTTAAAGGTAATACAATAGATTCTTTTCACAATTTTTAATAAGCCCAAACAGCATTTATTCATGTTTCGCTTCTGATAACCCTTTTTGATGCCCGGTTGATCCCTTTACCCATTGCTATGCAAATAGATTGAAAACTAATTCCGAAAAATAAAAATAAACCAAGGGAATGCCAAAATCCCAGAGAGTTCGAAAGGGGCAACAAGGACGACAAGGACGAGAGCTGCAATTGAAGTTGCCTCTACTTAGAGCTCAAATAGAAATAAACACTGACAAAGTAGTTTGAAGTGCGGGAAAAAAAACACTGAGAGCATACATACCAGAGGCACAAAAGTAAATAAATATACAAATAAAAGAGAGAGAGAGACGAGGACAATAAAAACAAACGAGTTTTTGTGCGAGAATCGAATTGAATTCGTGTGTAATTTGAATGCCACCGCGCGCTCTGCACAGATACAGATACAGATTCATTCCTACAGATATATCCATGAGATACTTAAACTTCCTGCGGAAGCTAAACTCTAACAGTAACAACAACAATAGCAAAAAACAGCGACGCAGGCAGAGGTTTTACTTTGTTATTAAATGCAACATCATCATTAAGCCCAATAACAATGGCCAAACGGGGAAAAATGGGCGTGTTGGGAAATTTCCCAGCAAAAGTCCTTTGGCCTTACCAAAATTTCCCAAACATGCGCTTTAGTGTGCGGTGCCTATAGCTCTCCTGCTCGCACCCTCATCCGATTGGTCGGGCGGCCATGACGCGCCCTCTGAGGCAGCGACGTCGACTGCGGCCGAGGGTATTACAAGTAAAAGTTCTACCCATTCCACTTACGAGTACCATCTCCATTCTCCATTCCCATCTAGGGATAGGAATTGATGGTGTGAACGTCATGAGCGACAATGGAGTGCCCACTTTCGGAGGGCGGATGGGTGCGGCAGGAGTACCAGGACCAGCATTATAAAGGACCCTCCATCTCTATATATGCGTATACATTATATATCCATCCCCCCTTTATATAGTCGTCGCCCAACACCCCTTTTTTCAATTGCCCTTTTGGGGGACTCCCAACCCAAGTTAGTCTAATGTTCGTGTTGATTATGTATTTTCCTATATTTTATTTTTGGCTCCCACACTCGCATTCTCTCTCTCTCTCTGTCGTCTCTCTATTTCTCGGGGTGTGTCCTTAGACCGCCCCTCTAAGGACACCCATGTATTGGCATGTGAAGGATCTGAGCTAATCATGGGTTAGCTTATGAAATCGAAATTCAAATTGCACGAACACCAAAAACAACGACGTTATATCCTTGTATATAAGGGGCTCTACTTTAGCGCCCAAGTGCTCTATAACAGTTCCGTTACACGCAAGAAATTGGATTCCGAAAAAAGCGAACTATAAAATAAAGCAAATGTCAGAGCATGAAAGTATACCACTAACATGGTTAGGGAATCGAGAACTTTCACAATAATAAAGTTTTTGGTAACAGAAGTAGAAGTACTACAAATGCTATGATATGATACTTACGAAGAGGTTTCGCGTTTTTGGCATTTTTTAAAGTGCGTACTTAAAGTTATGATTTCACTATGCGGTAAAAGTTCCCATATGAATTATATTATGTATGGTATGTAAGGCTAATAGGTACTAAGAACTTCAGACTAAGTTTGGGTTTACCCTAAGAACCTTTCTAAGTTTCTTAATCATAAATTTACTATTTACCAAAATATTTTATCTGTGCCGAGTCTTAGAAACCTTGAAGGAATTCAAAAATCTTTTTATAAAATAGGTTATTGCGCAAAAAGTCACAATTTGATAAAAATCAATCAAAGTAAAACTAATAAATAAAATAATCCATAAAATAAATAAAAGTTTAATAAATTCTTTGAAGACTTTAGATTCCCACCCTTGATTATTTTTATTATTTATTATTCAAGGGAAGTGACTATATTTCAAATAGCCCTCTATGAGTAAGCCGCAAAAAGGAAATCCCAATCAAATCTTCCTTATCTCCTAAGTCACTCAATAGGATAATGGCTGATATCTCCATCTGATGATATCATATTGAGTTCCGACCACAAGCACATGTCCTTCTACTTACATAGAACCGTTGTAAGTCGTTGGCAAGTGTGTAGTTCCTGGTCGAAAAAGGTCAGAGGTTCACAGGTTCAGAGGTCCACAGTTGTAGAGCACACTGATAATGATAAATACAATATAATGACGCGGCGATTGTTGACAACATCAAGTGCAGAAGAGGGCGGGATGGGGATATCCCAGAATCCCAATCTGGTAATGGAAATGGGAGTGGGAATGGAAATGGGAATTTCGTATACCTCAGGAGGTTCTCGAGGCGCTACAAAGGCCCTCACTCACACACACATGCGGCAGTGCATCGCACATCGCACACACTCTCACTCAAGTGGCACTCTTGAGAGCGGCCGAGAGAGCAACAGGAGAGAGTTAGAGCGGGATGGCCTGAGTACTCCCTGCACAAGGACTACGCTCTATACACATGCTCCATCTCGCTCTGGCAACGAATGGTGGTTGTTTTCCTTTCGGGTTTTCAGTGGTTGAATGGGCCACTCACATTCTAGCCCCGTATCCTTCGTATCCTTGTTGAAAAGGACATGAGAAGCCACTTAGCGCGCCCAACAAAGCCGAGAGTCTCTCAAGTCCAGAGCTGTGTGTGTGTGTTGGTGTGTGTGCGAGTGTATCTGTGTTATGTACCCAATGGCAGAGGGATGCAGACACAGATACACAGACACAGATATGAACCAAAGACACCCCGAGCATACGGACCTGGTACTTTTCTGCCGTTGGCTGTTTGGTTGTTGCTTGTTGGCCCGCTGGACTTGGTCTCGTGTCGAGTTCTTGATGCCTCGTTAGTTGTTGATGACACTTCAGTTTGGAATGTTTAGAGTGCGCTGCTCCGCGGATTCGTAAAGCTGAGAAATCGAACCAAAAATAAATCGCGAGCCCCGATCTTATCGCTTGATAAACCACCACACAAACCCGAATTCAGAAACTATGCCTGGAATTTGAGTTGCTTTCGAAAAGGATATCCATAGAAGGCTCCCCCTGAGTGCTTGTGATAAACTATATACGGTTTTTTTTTTGTTGTTGCCGTGATTACCGGAAAAAGCTCCAAAGTGGCGGAGAAACGCAAAAGTCCGGCAACGCCGCCGCCACCCGCGTCACAGCGTCGCAAATCGAACAGCGGTTCCCCCATCTCGCCCAGCGACATGACCACCACATCCTTGGAGAGGACTCCCTCGAAGCGGGAGCGAGATCGCGAGCGGGACAATAGCAGCGGTCTGGGCAGCGCCGGCAGCTTGCCCGCCTCCCCCCAAAGTGCGATCACCGTCAGTCCCGCCTCCCCAGCCACGCCCAAACGCCCGCTGCGCACCTCCACGCCCTCGCTGGAAAGGGAAAGGGAGCGGGAAAGGGAACGTGAGCGGGAAAGGGATCACGAGCGGGAGAGGGATCATGAGCGGGAACGGGAACGGGATCGCGAGGAACGGAATAGAGATCGCGAGCGATCTGCCAAAGTCTTCAGCACCGCCAGCACCACCGTGCCCACGAATACGAGTTCCAGCAGTTCCCTCACCGGCCTGGCACCGGAACAACTCCGGATTCCAACGGGAGCGGCTGCCTTCAGCGGATTCCCGGGACTCCATAGCATGAGCAGCCTGATGGTGCCGTCGTCGGCGGCCGTGGCTGCCGCTGCCGCCGCCCCCTTCCTGCCCTGGTCACCCATCCTGTTGCCGCCGTGGAGCCACGCCCTGCTGCCAGCCGCCTTCTATCCGGCGGCCCTGCGAAACGCTCTGCCCGGGTAAGCTCGATGGATAATTGAATGCGGAAGGGGTTAACTAACGAGAGGACTAATGGGGGACCCCAAGGATAATATCCTACATCGATAAGAAAGAAAAACTCAAGAATAATGAATGAGGAAAGGGTTAACACCGTGGATGAACTGGGTATGGGTATAAAGGATCTTATCTACAAAAGATGTAGTAGTTCCGGAGTATATTACATCATCGAAAATGAAATCGGGGATCCTAAAAAAATGAGGTTAAATCATCTCATTTTAAAAATATGAATTATTATAATAGCGAGAAAATGTAGCCCCAATTTTAAATAGTTGAGCTAATGTCTTACTAAATACTCCCAATATATCATATTAGTTATGACTTATAATATTTTATAGATCCCAAAATAATCCCCAAGGTACATTTTAAAAACAGACTAACTTTTTGAACTCAATGCTGTCTTAAATTTGAAATGGATTTAGTTAAGTAGGTGCTGGAAGCTTCCATTAGATAGGCTGATATACCTTTTAGAAACCCCATAAGTCTCGTTATAAGCTGCAGTTGCCCTCGCCTAAGCTCCGAGCTCACGATCACACCCCTGCGAGCCCCTGCCTTCGTATCAGTTTCTCGATCCCATCCCAGCTAATCCAAAAGATACAAGATACGAAAATTAGCAGAGATACCAAAAACCAAACATGCAGGACGTAATTCCCCCGTCTTTTTGATCTGGCAAGTACTCAAGGTCCTGGCGATTGGCGGCGATTGGTTTGGGAAATTCTGTTTCTGGCTTGTTGTTCGGTGGTTCGGGCCTTGCTTAGAAATTCCCAATTCCCGTAGGTGGTGAGTGCCGTAGGGAAACCCCAATCGGCGGTGACATGTGTGCGGCAGACTCTCGGTACACTGCGAGAGATCCTGGCGTCACACTGTCTGGGCGAAGAGGGAATTCCAACTCCGCACAGGACGACGGGGAATGCCCCGCATAGCGTGGGAAATTCGCGAGTTCTGTTCGGGAAAAACTCCCAACTCGAGTTGGGAAAACCGGAAGCAGACGAACTTGCGCCAACATGTGGCACGACCTGTTTCGACCTGAACAACAGTCCCTACTACTACTACTACCTAACTGACCTGAGCTGACCTGTCCCGGTCCCGAGCAGGTAGACCCTATAGATATGGCGAGCGGATTTGCGTTTAATTGTTGATGGTATTAGGAAAATCAAAACTCGGTTTCTGCCCGGGGACTAGGTGTCAATAATCCAGCGATTTGCGTGCACTTAATCAAAGTTAATTCCGGGGGCGAAAGGTGCGAGAGTTTGAGAGCTCGACGATCTAAAAAGGATCTATATGCATATCCTAAATGTATTTCCCCCTCCTCTTTGCAAGTGCGAAAATCTGTGAAAGTCAGAGCGCGGCAGGTAGTACAGGTAGTTTCCCTCCGCAGCAGATCCTGGCCAAAGGACCTCCCTTTGTGGCAACTTCCTTCCCTCCATTCATAAGATCGACACCGGATGTCGCTGCAATGAGCATGCTAAATGCTAAACAGGATGACAGAATCTTCCGAATCTTCCTTTTCAAGCCATTAATCATCAATGTCGGGGGGCCAATTAATAAACTATATACATATATAGAAGAAATTCTGACAATTCATCATTTGCCTGTAAAGTATTATACACTATTGTGATAAAGATTTATAAAACTGTAGATATTTTAAAAATCTGAAATTATTGCAAAAATCTATAAAAAAAAAGAAATTTGACAAGTAGGCTTCGTGATTTCATTGTCAGTTTAATTAACCCTTAGTTGGCTTAACAATTTTTCATTAAGTGGCAGGTAGTGGTAATGGAAGAGTTTCTAGCATATTTTGGGTATTACAAATTCCCACTTTATTCTATTAAAATTAAAATCATCTAATTAATAATTTCCATTTTCTTGATCAACTTGCAGCTTGTTTGATGCCAAGGTTCCGTCGTCGCAGCGCTCTGGCTTCCACATATCGGACATCCTGAATCTGGAGGGTTCGGAGCTTAAGAATGCCGCAGCTGCCGCTGCAGCGGCCGCTCAACATGGCAGCGATTTGAGCCACCATTCGGGCAGTGAGTCCACCAATGGACACGGTGGTCCGCATACCACGCCATCGGCCCTCTCGCCCACGCCCGCGGGCGGTTCGGTGGACGAGCACCACAATGGCAGTGGGACGGGTGGCGGGGGATCCTCCTCGGATCACCATAGCACCACCGAGCATCATGCCCAGCAGCCAGCGAGCCACCCACAGCAGCAGCAGCAGCAGCAACACCCGCACCACCAGCAGCAGCAGCAACACCCGCACCTCCAGCAGCAGCAGCACCACCATCCGCATCACCACCAGCAGGCGGTGGCCCCACTCCCACTGGCGCACCACCAAAGCGGACCGGATGCCCAGAGCCACGCCCACGCCAACGCAGCGGCCGCCCATCTGCTGGCCAGCCACAATGCCGCCGCCGCCGCTGCGGTTGCCGCCGGCCAATACCTGCCCAATCTGCCCAAGAACTTCCCCGGGAGCTTCGGCGACGAGATGTCCTCGTACCACCACATGGCCCAGACCATGCTCCAGCACTCGGGCAGGAGTGCGTGGATCAAGGAGAACGAGCTATACGGTGAGTTGAGACTTATATCTCTAGAGGTTGCATAGGTTGCAGCATAGTAATATCGATAAATATCCTAATCTTGAGATGGTACATAATTGGTCCACCCATTTGGTGAAACTTCTTGGACATAAAGTCATCATAAAGTATGATATTTATAGGTATACATTTTATAGGAATAATGATAGTTCTTTTTGAAAGTTCCTAAAGATTATATTGGTCTTGCATATCTTGATCTTGGGATGAGATTTATATCTGTAGAGGTTATATTATTTTTTTCATAAATATCTTGATCTTAATATGATGTGATGATGATATGATCTGATCTTGAGGATATGATCTTGATACTACATCAGTACATAAATGGTCCACCCATTTTGGGAACTCTTGGAACATAAAATCATCATTAAAATTATTATATTTATATTATTATACAAAATTATTATATTTATATCAAGTTTTAGGGAATGATAATAGTTCGTTCGAAAAGTTCCTAAAGATAATATTGATCTTGCATATCGCAAAATACATGATTATGATATGATATCAAACTGCAATGGATGACAAATTATAATCTCATCTTAAATACAAAGTTAGCTAGTTATCTCAAAAAACCAAAACACTGGAAAAATAATATTTAATTTTAAACTAATAATATTTATTTATAGGTAGGTTTTATTTAGTATAGGTATGAATTGAAGTACTCCCTTCAGATATATGATCTACAATCTTAAATAAGCTGAATAACTAGCAGAACCCCCAAAACATCAGTGAGTTGCAGATTTCCCAGTTTGGGAATGCATTTAACCCCCGATTAACTGGCCGACTAATGATATTGTTTCGTAATTGCCCACTCACTCCTCCAAAAAGAGAGTTCCTAACAACAACAAAAAAAAGAGCAGTCGAGCGATGAGGCAGCTGTGTTTGCATACCCCGCGGATTCGGCAGGATTCAGGTGCTTCCAAGGGAGTGGAATTTAGTGACGAGCCATGTCTGATCCTGGCCCTGTTTTTTGTTTTCCTTTTTTCACTCACTCGGTGCACTGGGGTTGGGCTTCCCCTTTATTTTTTTGTTTTAATCTTGACTAATAGTTTGTATGCGCTTCACACTTGAGGATTAGCCTGCGTGTCCTTCATTCAGGACAGTCAATCGCTGGCCCATTCGATGGCTCCTTGTTGTTGTTGCGACCCAAACAGTTCTCGTCCTGGAAATTTATGGCACGCACTTCCGCCGGTTTCCTCTCCCCCCTTTTTTTTATTATTCCTTTTTTGTTTGGCTACAAATTATAATTGCTGCCCGCTTGCCGTTTTTTTTTTCTGTTCTTGTTGGCTCTTTTTTTTGGGAATTTTCACAGCTGTGAAGAAGTCGAGGAGGAGTCGTTTTGATTATATTAAGTTATTAATTTGTTGAGTTGTCATGGTGAGCGAATGGGTTTTTTTTTGGTGGCAGGGCAACTGCAATCAAGAAGGTTTGCAGGTTTTGGAGGAGGAGGGGCCTAATGGATGAGCATTAGCAGCTCCTACGACCCTTGGATTTTGTTGTTTAGTCAATGGTTATTCAGGTGTTTGAGTAAAATGAAATAACCTTTAAGAAACCATAGAAAATAATAAATTTTTATGATATTATACAACATCTTATATTGAATAGATCCTTAGACTTTTAGAATATTGTTTAATTACTTCATATATTTTTGACAATTTTAATAATATATTATTAAGTTCCTCAAAAATTTTCCAAAAATCCCCCAAAACTCCTTTCTATTATTCTTATACGGGGATATTCCCCATGAATACTCTGAAAATTCCTCTCTGCGGTTTCCCGGATCCCGCCCCGGAATATCAGATATATAGCCACGCCCGGCGATAAATCACTATCTGTGCGTCGGGACTGTCGGGAACTCTATCAAAAGTGGGCGAGAACCGGAAGAGCCCCGAACTGCCATTGATGTGTTTGAGGTTTGGCTTTTGTGTCGCCCTTTCATTAGCATCCTGGTTCCTGATTTCTGATTCCTGATTCCTGGTTTTCGGTAGAGGCCCGAAGGTCAGCAGTCAGTCGGCGGGAGATCGAAACGATCGTTCGGATCCAGGTAGACGAATACCTCTCTATGTGTGGTGTATGCGATCTCTGTTTGTCTCCGCCTAATTGACGTTATTAGGGTGAAACTCCTAGGGGATGGGGCGGGGGTAGGGGTTGATTTGACACTATAGAGACCATACATCTGGCATTTGGCATTCGGATCGTATCGACCGCAGCCTCATGTCGCGCCTAATCCAATTGCCATAGTTGCCATCCTGACTTTCCTTCCCCCTTTTTGTCATGTCGAATTCTGCTCGATCACCCAGGATCTCTATATATGAATGTCGATGCGAGCAGAGGGGTGTGTCGGTGCATTAATTTACGGCCAGAAAAGGTATTTCAATTGCTGACAAATTCCCACCCAGCTCTATTGTCTGCTCTTTGAGCTATCCTTAGTTGAAGACCCAAACAAATTCGGGCGCCTAAGTGAACAAAAATGATGTTTGCTATTTTATAGGGTTCCTAAACGATACATTGTTACTTCCCTTAAAGGGTATTTAGTGTCACAATTTTATAGATCATTTTATTACTGGATCTGAGTCTAAACCCTTTCCTCTTTTTGCATCTTTCAGGAACCCAGCAGCCAGCCAGTCCGGATAGTACTTCCCCGGTGACTTCGGAGGTATCGTACACCTACATCGGTTCCAATTGCCAGACATCGCCGGCACTTTCTGGCGATTACAAGAGCTACAGCCGATCGGCGGACAGTGATGCTCTGTCCGTGGGTGATGCCCTGCACGGATCATCGCTGACCAATCAGGGTGGAGCTCCATCGGCGGCCCATGCCCTGCACAACAATAACAATAACACCACAAGCAACAACAATAACAATAGCCTAAAGCACGAGGCCCTCAATGGAGCAAGTAGTGGCCACGACGATAGCCTGAATGAGGATGGGATTGAGGAGGATATCGATGATGTGGACGATGCCGATGGCTCCGGCGGTGGTGTCAATGGTGCCGATGGTCTGCCAAATAAGAAGCGTAAGCGGCGAGTTCTTTTCACAAAGGCGCAAACATACGAGCTGGAGCGCAGATTCCGGCAGCAGCGCTACTTGAGTGCCCCGGAACGGGAACATTTGGCCAGCCTGATACGCCTGACGCCCACGCAGGTGAAGATCTGGTTCCAGAATCATCGCTACAAAACGAAGAGGGCGCAGAATGAGAAGGGCTACGAGGGACATCCCGGGTTGCTGCATGGTCATGCCACGCATCCGCATCATCCGAGCGCCTTGCCATCGCCGCGTCGCGTCGCGGTGCCGGTTCTGGTGAGGAATGGCAAGCCATGTTTGGGTGATGGCTCCAAGCTGGGAGCCGATTGTGTTTCCGTCTCATCAGCCACCGCAACCGCCATGCAAAATGCCGCCGCCGCTCATCATTTGGTGGCATTGAATGGGGCAGCCGCCTATCAACATGCCGCCGCTGCTGCCGCCGGTCTTCATGCGCACGCCCATGCCCATGCCCATGCTCACGCCCACGGCCACGCCCATCCGCACGCGCACGCCCAGAGGGCGGCCTGGTGGCCCTAATATTGCTAGGATCTGATCGAATAGCTGGATACAGATGAACCCAAAACCAAAACCAAACCCGAACCCTTGGTGCAATAAATCACAAGACCAGGCCCCCAAGATCCCCGGAGAAGCCAAAAAATAAAAAAAAAACAGAAAAGGAAGAAGATAAAATATTAATTGATACATATATAGAGATCACAACTAGTTTATAGTCTCACCGATTCCAACTTGAGTCATTCCTGTACATAAGTTAGCCCCAAAAACTATATAACATATATATATATAAACTACACTTAGTCCACTTAGTCAGGGGTTACCTCTATATATAAACATAAAAAAACCCATTTCTGAATATAACAAAAAATGGAAATGCCCATGACAAGGGAAAACTATATATGTAGTATCTCTTGTCATAGGGCATTTAGGTCCCTTAAAAAATACCCCATTTTTACTGCACTAAAGTTGAGAATACTTATAAAAATCTAGACTTAAACACCATTTTTTTTTTTTTTTTTTTCTTACAACTAAGTCAAAATCTAAATAAAAATTCTGTAAATATTAAAACCAAAAAAAAAGAACTTAAGCAAATAAGATTATTCCAAAAGAGAAAAACTTATAAAAGGCAATGCAACTAAAACTGTACTATACATACAAATATATTAAATTAAAAGCAAGCGTAATTAGTGTTCAAATTTTTTAGACAGAATTTAATAAACCCCAATTTTTTTTTGTATGAATACATATATAATATAGACACTTAGTCCTAACCGATATTTTTTTTCGTGTGTGTGCGTGTATAGCGTGTAAAAGAAAAAAACTCTTTGAATTTATAGCAAGTAATGAGTTCATAAATGTTAACAAAAGACAGAAAGCAGAGCGAAGTAACACTACAAACTGCAAAATACATTTTAGAGATTTAATAAAAACAATTTACAAAAATTAAAAAAAAAACTATAACCGTTTTATTTTTTTACCATCCCACCTTTGGAACCACCTGGAAACCAAGACCAATCTGAAAATGTATTGGAAAATATTATTGTTCAAAGAGTTATTGCCCTATGCACTTTATGGGATCGTAAATTGGCACCCTCCCCCGCATTTTTGGTAGGGTGAGGTTCTCAATACATCCTACGTATCGCCTGGGGCGTATAAACATGTTGGACAAACCATAAATA
Source organism: Drosophila mimetica (assembly GCA_037075245.1). Lineage (NCBI taxonomy): Eukaryota > Metazoa > Arthropoda > Insecta > Diptera > Drosophilidae > Drosophila > Drosophila mimetica. The sequence continues at coordinate 23,603,354 of JBAMCH010000005.1, read as the reverse complement.
TGGTCTTGATTATGGTTGTTAGCTACCGTTCTGCGATTGGCATCGTAATCCGTCCAGTTCGCTTGATTACGCTACCAAAACAATATTCGTTCGGTATTCGTGTAGATCGGGGATAGAGAGGGGTGAGGATGTTGGGCCATAAAGCCAGTGGGTCCGATCCGATAGCGGGGGCTCAGGCCCAGACCCGGATAGAAATAAGGGGTAATCATCGGACCCTAGCTCGCGGAGCACTCACTCTGTCTGGTGGCTCCGATTTGGAGGCGATTAACTAGCCATCAGGGGCATTATACCCAAATACATACGTACCCCCATATAGCCGACGGCAAATCAGTTATAGAAGATATAGAACACAGATATCTCGCTCTCTGCGCCGCCGCCGCCGCTTGACACATTTGGCAAATAAAGAACTCGAAGTCAAGTAGAGGCGCTGGAGTATCTCATAAAATAAAACGAGTGCTATTCTAATAAACGACAAATTAAATTACTCATCAATGGAATACTGGCACTTGGCACAAGTGGACCCACATGCTATAGCCGCCATCCACCCATATTCGATTTCGATTTGGGGCCAATTCGATTGCTTTGGTGATCAGAGCCCCGAGCATAATGGCAAAATTATTTGTGCCGTTTATTAATAAACATCAAGTGGGGCCCCCGGTCATATATGTATGGTAAACACCTCCCTATATGTATTGCAGCAACCCGAAACGGTGAATACGAAATCGAAACACTCCTTTTTACACGGGCCATAAACTCAACAACTGCAGCTGAAGTACCATAAATACTGCCCCTACATACGCCGCGTCCTATAGTTATTCTCTCCACTCCGGTTAATTATACTTTTATGATCGTGGATCGGAGCGACTTGTTGTTCTTTTCTGATCCATCTCAATGGGAAGTACTGACCACGGAGAAAGCTTCGACTATTTACTAGGCCAATATCATGAGCATTGGTCATGATTGAGACTTGTAAAAATTTGACCAATGATCGGTACTTAACTGGAGGTTTACACTTAACCAATGGTTACCTCTTGATTTTATTGAGACATTTGTGATATTTTAGAACGGTTCATGTATGGTTAAGTCTCTAATTGGTTGGTCTTTCTTAGTTAGTCTTATTAGTAATATTAGTACTTAACTGACGGTTTACATTTAACCTCTTGATTTTATTGAGGCATTTGTGATATTCTATAGATCGGTTCATATATAGTTTAGTCTTTCATTGGTTGGTCTTCGTTGGTTAGTCTTAATATTAATATTAGTACTTAACTGGAGGTTTAGATTTAACCTTATGTTACCTCTTGATTTTATTGAAACATTTGTAATATTCTGGAACGGTTCATATGTAGGTTAGTATTTTATTGGTTTTTCTTCTTTGGTTAGTTTTATTAGTAATAAGGGTTAACTGAAGGTTAATCTGGGAATAAGTCTTGTTTTAATTTTTCTATAGATCAGTTTATTGTTGGTTGATCATATTTTAGAGAAATATTTTACCGATTACTACATTGTACATTGAAATATTTTAAATTATCCACAAATTATTTAGTTTGGTTTCACTCTCTAAGATTTAAGAATAAGAGATATGCCTTTGATGAGAACCTCTCCTTTACCCATCCCGGGATCCCCCACTTGTCCATCGAAAATCGTAGCACGCAGTGGGCTCTTGGCCACCAAATTACCAGAAGTACATAATTGCTGCACCCGTTTATGGGGCCCATAACCCGTTTGAATGGCCAGCAGTAGGCAATATATGTGGCCATAAAGCCATCGATTAGCGATATCCGGGGGTGGGCAGGGGGTGCTATTGATGGTGAGTGTTACGAGTGGGAGTGTCAGAAATCCAAGTACAGCCCCTAATCGTCGCCTAATCATTTGCATACCCGTATCGCGCGGATCGGATCGGATCGGACAGGATGTTGATTGTGCCCAGTGCATATATGTATATACATATATATATGGTAAGCGTACGTAAACGAGTATATGGCCCCAGCGAGTACATTTCAATACAATTCAATGATCTAGATTAGAGTGGGCCAGTGATATAGCCGTGGTGGACGACTGGAAGCCAGGCAGCAGTTCAGTTGGCACAATCGTGAAATAAACTAATAATATTTTTTACCCCCTTCTACCTACATAAAGAAGGAAGTGGGGGGCACAATACCACCATATCGATAAGCCCGATTCCCACTGCCTGTTTGACTGTTGGACAACCCGCGACGTTTACACGCTGCGCCAAGCTGATTGCCTACGCCCCGGAAGCCCCATTCCCCGGAATACCGCTGCCCCTACCGGCGATATCAGCGATATGTCTCACAACTGCTTGGACAGTTATTTGGCCCGATCCGATCCGTTTCGTATTCCTCCGTACTCCTCCGTCGATTCCCCACCTGGTCAAGCATGCATGACCGTCATGTCAAGTACAAACGTGCAGCTTATCGGCGCTCTAGGGGTCTACTATTCCGGGTGGGGGCTCGGGGATCGGGGCTCGGGGCTCCCAGGTGGATTCCGTTCTGTTGCATTTGTGGGATGATACGACTGGCACTTCACTCGGTATCTTCCTGTTCATTTCCACGAATCCCGTTTTCCAATGACATCTCTATCAATGTGTTCTTAAATCTTTGATTTAGTGTAAATTAGAAATTTGTACCATTATCATAAATATTAGCATTACAATTTTTAAGTTTAAAATTGATTTTTTTACCATTTCCATGATGAATATTTTTAAGTTTATGATATCCCTCAAAATTATGACGATTCTTGGTCAAAAGTTGAAGACAAAGTTGAGTTAAAGTGGTAAATTGTATTTTTATACCCTTGCAGAGGGTATAATGATTTCAGTCAGAAGTTTGCAACGCAGTGAAGGAGACGTTTCCGACCCTATAAAGTATATATATTCTTGATCAGAATGACTAGATGAGTCGATCTAGCCATGTCCGTCTGTCCGTCTGTCCGTCTGTCCGTCTGTCCGTCTGTCCGTCCGTCTGTCCGTCCGTCTGTCCGTCCGTCCGTCCGTTTCTACGCAAACTAGTCCCTCAGTTTTGAAGCTATCGAGCTGAAACTTTACCAAAAGTCGTCTTTCTATTGCAGGTAGTATATAAGTCGGAGCGGGCCGGATCGGACAACTATATCTTATAGCTCCCATAGGAATAATCGGAAAAATAATTGAAAAAAAATTATAACTTATGTGTTTTTTGACATATTACCTTATGCTCTTGGAAATATCATTTTTTCAACAGTTCTGAATTTCGAATTAAATTTTATAAAAATCGGACGACTATATCATATAGCTGCCATAGGAACTATCAGAAAATTAATGGCAAATTAATATGAACAAAATTACAGCTTCGGTGTCTTTTGACATATTTCCTTCTACTCTTTGGAATATCGTTTTTTTAATACTTCTGATTTTCGATTTAAATTTTATAAAAATCGGACGACTATATCATATAGCTCCCATAGGAATGATCGGAAAATTAATGGGAAATAAATAGGAAAAAAATTATAGCTTTGTTAATTTTTATTGTATTCTCTTCTACTCTTGAATATAACTTTATTTTATTATTTTAGAATTTCGAAATAAATTGTACATAAATCGGACGACTATATTATATAGCTCCCATAGGAATGATCAATCAATTATTGTCAAAATTGCTATAATTCGGTTTGTTCCAAATCGAAATTCAGATTTTTGTAATTTGTAATTAAATAGGAATTAACTGCAAGGGTATATAGACTTCGGCTGGCCGAAGTTAGCTTCCTTTCTTGTTTTTTTTTAATTTTAAAAGTTTATGATAGCTTGTAAACAGGTTACCCAAAATTTGACAATTGATTGTCATTTTGAAGTACAGAATAAGCCAAACTTTATTTAGTCAAGTTTTGATGTTTGGTTAATGAATTTCGAATTCCTATTTATTGGAATTTCCGACTAATCGTATTTGTAATGATTAATTAGGTTTATAGGCTATACATTCAGGTTACGTATAACAAATCACAATGACTGGTCGTAAGTTGCTTTCGCTGACCAAGGCTAGAAACTGTTTACAGGGAGCTACAACTTAAAATATATGTGTGTAGGGCCCCTTTGTAAGACACTTCGTATTTGCCCAGCTCTTTTCATGCGAATTGGGTTATGGGAACAAGGCGATTCCGAAACGGATTCGGAATCGAAGTCGAAATCGAAATCGGTGATCCATAACACATAGAGATTGAGGGGGCGCCTCCGGACACTTGTGCCCCAAGAACTTTGGTATTGAACAGGTGGTTTGGGGGTTGGGGTAAGGCAATTGCTTACAACACTTGATCGGAGGCGATTTCCGAATGCCTCGGACCTCTGAGACTGGAACTCCTCGAATTTGGCATTGATAAAGCCGCGCAAACGGGGCGGCGGACAACGGACAACGGACATCGTCGACACAGATATAGTCCAGATACAGATACTGCCAGTTTGTAATGAAAAATTGATTAAAGCACGCACACAACGAGTACCTATGTATATATAATACACATATATGTGTATGCCATACGTAGGACAGACCGATCAAATAATAAATTTATCACAAAATAAACGTGGAAATTAAACACAGAACAGAACAGAGCAGACCGAAGCAAATCAGGCCAGGAGCCACAAAGCAGAAAAGGGGCAAATAAATGAGATTACAATTAATAAAATAATCGATAAGTGGCCATGCAGTCGTGTGTATATAAATATATATTTATATATGTGTACATATTATATGGGGTGGGTGTCGGCCCAAGTTAATTATGCTTTCTGATTTGCCGTAACCACTCGACGCAGTGCAGATTGCCGGACGAAATGCCCAGCAGATTGGTTCCCAGGCTATCCATTTCCATTCTGAATAATACATCATATATTACCGATCATTTATGTTTTATAGGGTTTTCCCACAGAGATCCGTGCACCATTCACCATCCTTTGAACGGATGGTCCATAAGGTTTTGCCGTTCCGAAAGTTTTCCAGTTAGTTCCCCGTTCAAATTTGACGGACTTTGACGGGCTCTTTTATGCGATAGTTAGAAGATGATTTTTCGGTGCAACTCTGAATTCTTCCTCCTGACTGTCAAAATTGGAACGTTGACTACGAAAACATATTCAAACCAATGGCGGGAAAAGCTTGTTGATTTTTGGAAATTCATTATTAACATTTAGTTTGTTGTAAGCGAAAAGGCCATTGCAAGCAAAATGTTATGGGTGGGCCAAAATTTAAGCTATTCTGGGACCGAAAACATTATTTTTTGCTGAGAAGATTCAAAACATATTGAGCAATACTTAAATAATCACCAATTTTAGTTACAAGTGTAGTATATACTAATATAAAGTTTAATATTGCTTTAAATGACCAAACAGCACACAATTGGTTTTGTTTACATTTCTGCACTATTAGTATTGGCTAGACAGAGGCGTAGTAGGAACGGAGTGTGGGGATACGGGAGGTTAGGCTCTCCCCCGTCAGCAATTTGTATGCAGATTTGTTGTAGGATATGCTCTAACATTAGATATATGTTTTAAACAATTATCGTATGCTATTTATTTTGTTTTATTTTACAATAAGATTAGGATAACATTATTATACAACTGTTTTCCCGATTTGAGACCCCCCTTTAATTATTTTGACATGAGCAACTGCTCTTCAAGTCAGCTGTTGTCGGATGGTAGATGGAAGCTCTGTGGGAACACGGATGGACTCTATGGGAAGAGGCTATTAATCTACATGCGGGGCCATCTTTTACTGAACTACTAAAAGTTTAAGGTTGAAAAATGGTAACAGGATTCCCTGTCATTTTCCAACACCTTTTTATATCAAGCTTACAAGTAGGCGACAACCCTGGCATACGTCACTTGACCAAAAATAAAATTGTATTACCTTGCACTATTTTGCGAAGCGGAGAATATTTACCAGGATAAAATGGGAAGCATAGCTCAGGCTGAATTTTTCATGTATTTTTGCAGTGTCTGCGGCGGTCTTCATCGCCACGTTACCCTACTTTTCGTGGATCGCGGTCGCAGCATGCAGTTGGTGGAAAAGCTGGAGAAATATTTGTCGATTACCATATCGCATACGAAGGAAGGGCCGAAGGCCATTTGCGAAGAGTGCCTACAAAAGCTGCGAAAGGCCGAGAAGAAGGCATTGAGGGCCGAGCGTAGGATGTCTGGGAACAATCGCATCCCAGCCGATTCAAATGATGAGCTTTCACTATCGGACACCAGCGGTAAGTAGAGTTTGTTTTCAAGAGACGTTAGGATAGGGGTTCCTAAGCCTTTTTACTCTCTTTTACAGATGAGGACTAGCGGAAGAAAGAGAAGTAACTTTTAAAAGCAGCATGTCGAGAAGGAAGTGGTTCTATTCTATGGATCTCAACAATTTTACAAACTATTTACTACTCGATACTTACTACTTAATACTTTATGACGTGCATCTCCCAAATATTTCAAGTTATAATACTATCAAATAGAAGGAACCTATAAGGATTCGAAAGGTGCCTCACACTATAATCTATTATATCTACATGGGAAGTTAATGTGGCCGAACAAATAATCGTATTACTTGATATTTATGGTAATAAACCGGGAAAGTATTGGCAATTGAGGTTATATGGCAATTTGAGGTTATAATATTATGAATCAGATGGAACCAATAAGAATTCGAGTGGTACCTCACCCTATAATCTATCATATTTACATGGGAAGTTAATATTGTCGAATAAATATTCGTATTCGTTGTAATATTATCAAATAGATGGAACCAATAAGGATTCGAGTGGTACCTCACCATATAGTCTATAATCTATCAAGGTATTACATGGCAAGTTAATATTGCTCAATATTTATGGTAATAACCCAGAAAGTTATTGGTTTCTCAGAGAGATGACGATTTCCCACAAATGTTTTTCCCTCGACTTTCCTGGCTGTGAAATGGCTGACCTTTTGATTTGTCTCCTGGCAGGACTCGTGTCCGCAGGCCAAATGCAATTTTAATGACCAAGCTCTCGGGGCGAACACACAATGTCCTGATCCTGCCCTGAAAAATGGGGTTTACAAAGTCGCGGGACGCAATTCTAATTAGCCAATGCGGGGCCATAAACCGCCGGAAGGGCGGGAAAACCCAGTGGGTGGCAGGGGAGGTGGCGAAAAAATCAAATCAAATTAAGTCGCAAGCTGATGGCGCATTTTACAGTCCTGGGGTTTGTTTTTTTTCTTCTTTTCCTTATAATCTGGAATGGCGTTTGGCGTTTTTAATAATGTTGTTGCTCATTTCGCGACCAGAGTCATTATCAGCATGTAATTTCTCATTTTCATAGTCAATTAAGTCAATCACACGCCCTTTTAGCCACCGCAAGAGGCCTTTTGGAAAGCTGAAAACCGAAAACTGAAGGCCCACGAAAAGCATTGAAAGCCACCCCCCTGGAAATTAACACGTTGGCGGTGGTGTGTTTCCGTTTCCGCTTTTCCTCCCACCCCTCGCCACTATTTTGTTTATTTGTAACGCAATTTGAAAGAGCCGCGCGTTTATTGCTCAATTTCGGAAAAAGGGAATTACGTATTCATATACGTAGTATATGGTCTCATCGATGAGCGATGGAGGATGACTGGATGGATTCGGAGACGGGAGACGGGAGACGGGAGAAGTACACACACAACACCCACCCTTCGAGGCAATAACTGTAACAATTTCAAGCACTAAAACGACACGTGGCAGCTGCTTTTAAAATTGAATTTCCTGCCATGTAATCTTGTCCAGAGTCAATTGTTTCTGAATGGTTGGTGTGTGGGTTTTGCACCACCCCCTTGTTTTTCCACCCGCACGTGGCACATTGTTTTTTTTTTTGCTGTTCCTGTGTTGTTGCTTTATAGAAGGTACGTACCCCTTCGCATTTTTGGGTGCGCCGCAGCCACACTTTCTTATTTATGAAGATGCGGCCAATATGTTGACGATTTGCTGACCCAGAGATACCCAGAAAGTTTACTTAATGGGTGTGAATGAGGTTTTGTGCATTCACAGATTGACTTTCTAATGGGGTGTGAACAGCCGAGTGGGGGGAGGGTGGGAAATTGGATGGATATGGCGGGATAACCAGGGATCAGCAGGTCTTTGTGGGATCTGAAATGAGTAATTAATCGGGGGGAGAGATTGGGCATCGAGAAATAATAAATTTCAGATGAGGTAATTGAAAAAGTAATAGACTTAAAGGATGTTACCTTTTCAGTTATTTCGATCTTTGTTATTACTATTTGAGGTGATGAAAAAGCAGTGAATGAGAGCCTAACGCTATTTTACTAGTGAATGAGCGTTTGGTGCTTTTTTTGGCAGTGATATAATGCTAAAGAGGTCATGAATGGAACTGCAGGGAACTTGTAAAATACATTTTACTAAAAAGATGTGTTGATATATAGTATAATATAGTATAATCCCCTTTATAATATGGTGAATCATATATTTTAAGGGTACTATATTCCGAAACTTTAAAAAATAGAGTACAATTTTTAATGGTTTCATATCGTATATCTTCAGTTCCCACATTTGAGAACCAACGTTTCCCACTGATTCGATATTCACATGCCTAATTAACATGTCAATAAGTCGGGAAAGGGGTCTAGTGAGATGATTTTACCCCTAATGAATGCAGAAAGAGACAGAACGAGAGGGGAGTTGCGTGCGGAACCGCGAAACGTGCGCCATTAAAAAGCCACGAACATCAATTTAAATATTGCATTACCATGATTTGCATAAAGGGCGCACGCATATCTCATAATAAATATACCGACTATATATGTGTACATTGTACACCCGCTTCCCCCCGTCAGCCACGAAATCACAGACAAAACAAAGGGAAAACCCATTAAACCAATATAAATTTGCACTTTCACATGATCCCGGCGAGTGGCTGGCTCATGGGGCACATATACATATATTCTATTTGTATCCCCGGTGGTTGGTGTTGTGGTGTCGATCGACTAATTTGAATTTGAATGTGCGGTGCTACTGCACCTTTGCACCACCTTCCCACGACATCGATACGATAGTACCCCGAACCATAGATATACCGATACGATCCTAGCCATTAGCAGACAAAAGAACAGCTCGCGAGCCACCTGTAAAGGGGACACTGAGAGAAAGAATTTTACCGATATTTTATACATTATATTACAAGCGTGACTCTTCAATCACGTAGGCCTTGAACCCATGGACCATGTTTTCTAAATAAATAATTAAAAAAAAACTATTTATTAAATTAAATAATTTTTATTCCTTTTTATATAGATTAATAGATGGTTATATCAACTTTCTATCTAACCTTAAACCAAATAACCAGAAAATTCTTCAATCACGAAGGCATTGAACCCACGGACCATGTTTTCTAAATAAATAATCTAAAAAAAAACTATTAAATTAAACAATTTAAATTCCCTCTTATGTAGATTTATAGGTTGTTAGATCGACTTTATTTATTAGTTTTAAATTTTTTCTATTTAAATTACTCAAATAAAACCTTAAACCAAATAACCAAAAATCACGTCGGCCTTGATCCCGAAATTCAGAGCTGTCAAAAGCAGGCCCCAGGCCCAGGTCCCAATTTGTTCATTCAATCTGTATACTCCTTTGCATTAACACCTAAAACAACAAGCCAAAAAACTGGCAATCCCTTCGGTAAGTAAAAAAAATTATTATTTTTAATCGAACAAGAAATATACATAAGAAAAACTGAATTTTCCTAGGCGACCGATAATTCCGGGCGGGTAATTATCGGAAGATGCCAGGGGACACCTTACACGATAGGTAAGACCCTTCCTATCAAGTGGCTTAATGTTTAATCAAGTATCGTTATAGAACTCGAAATCGACACATCGGATAGTTATGTTTATGTGATCAAGAAATACACCGAACATTTTTAAGCTGGCTAAAAACCCTTCTTATTCATCATAATGTTCACATTCGCAACGCTACGAAGAATAATACGACAAAAACACTTTAATACTTAACCCTGGAAATTATGGAATACTGATAAACAATATATCTTATACAAAAAGAACGGGAATACTGACGCTACTAATTTATCGTATACGAAAGAATACTATTATACGAAACACTGGAAACTATGGAATACTTATGGTAACTAATATATCTTATAAGGGAATAATGCAACCCACACTGGGAACTCTGGAATACTGATGATACGAAAAGAATACTATCAAGCGAAACACGGGGCACTCCTAAATACTGTTGCTAGCTGATGTATCCTCCCCATCCTCGGAAATCGTCGGATTCAATAACACAATATACCATATACAATATACAATCTTACACTTTTACAACGATAACACATTCAAAGCTAATAAAATGTACAAAACTAAAATTTTATATTTTTTTTTTAGTGTGGAAAAGGTGCCTCATAAGCGGGGTTACCTATAGTTCAACCTTTTTGGCCTTTTATTGCATTATTATTAGTAAATAAACAAAGGCAACTGGCAGACAAAGCCAACATGATCGCAAGGAGAAAATCGAGCAGGAAAATCAATCAATGGAAATGAAAATGGAAAGGCTCTTCCGTGGCAATTAGCGACAAGCGGCGATCCTGGTGGCGATGGAAAGCGAGTGAACGGAAGTCATTAAAAGGGTTGCCTTGGAGTGGGTGTCCTGAGTCCTGAGTCCGCACCCACTGACCTTTAGCCCCCTGCGCTTGTGAGTGTGTGCGCGCCGCCTAATTGCCCACCAACTCAAAGGGGTTGGCGTAACTTTGAGGGTCTGATCGGTAATTCGAGTAGACACGCAGCTAAAAATGCAGATCGAGTGGACCTTGGAGAGCCGGAAGTTATAGGTAATCTCCACTATAGTTGAAAAAAAAACCCGCCGAGTCTTAAGTCTGCAAAAAAAACATATTATTAAATAATTTCACTTAAACGTCAATTTACAATCATTTGAGTTCTAAACAAATGCCAACGTGACCTTAAAAAAAAGGAAAATATTTAATAGATCCTGAAAATATTGAATCATTTATTATTTTTTTTTCTTTTGAGATGATACTTATTGCCTTGTATATGCATAACTTTCTCGTAACAGCAGGCTATATTTTCTTGTAAGGATAAAAGCATGGACCTCTCTGTCCATCAGTCCATCTCCTTTGGGAAACCAGGTCAGGGGTTGGGTCCTTGGATGAGAATGGTCAGTAAACTTCGGACAACTCCATAAATCAGGGGCTACCAGGATGGGGGGGGAGGGGGTTTGGTTATAGCCGCCGGACAATTGACGTCAACAATAAGTAACAATGATGTCAACTTGTAATTGAATTGATTGACAATATTTTATGTGGAACTAGAAGGCCAACAGCGCGACATTTCCGGAGACGAGGGGCATCCAAGGACCCTTAATGACAGAATTTGTTTAGATTAGCATTAATCGGGTGGTTGGGGGGTCATTGGGTGCGGGGTGTTTGTTGTGTTCGATGGACCACTGGGTGAGTGGCCCATAAAAAACGATAAGGAGATTCAATAAAAATACTTTAAGCGGAAAAACAAACTTGAATGGCGATAAAAAAAACAGCGTACAAAGGGGCAACTACGCCCAGACGATTGCGAAATGGGGGAGGCAAGGGAAAAAGAAAAGCCAGCAAGGACATGGACAATATGTGCAGGACACCCCCTTCAAAAAAAGTAGAGGGAAAGAAACTGCGCTTTTTAACTAATGAAATCGTTTGCTAAATGAAACGTGAAAAGTCAAATCAAATGAAACCCAGCCAGGGTTTTTTATTTCTTTTTTTGGTCAGCGGAAGCGGAAATGTGTCGCCGTTCAGTGGCAGACGGGACTGAAAAAGAAGCAACAAATAACTCGAAAAATTTTAAAATCCAATCTCGACTGCGGTTAAGCAAAACCAATTTAAATCCACTTGAGTGTGCAAAGTTTTGCTCGATTTTCGAATTGGTTCGGGGTTTTTGGGATTCAGTTTTTTGATGTGTGGCTAACTGTGTGTGCGCTTCCGTTTCCGGGAGTTGGAGAAAATGGTGGAAATGCGGCCAGCGAGGGGTGTGGTGGCAACGGCACAGTAGTCACTGCGGTCTGCACTCGGCTGTGCGATTAATTTGCTGATTTATTCGCAACGGAAGGGTTGCTTAATTCCCGCTGACGGCTCTTTTATTTATTTACTCATCCAGGCTGGACGAGCAAAACAAAAGTAACTAACAGATAGAGCCGACCCACAGACACAGACTAAAATAGGTCTCGAACGGGTATACGGAAATGGGAAAACCTTTTCTGGAATTTCATTTGAGATATAAACATTATTCTAACATGAAGTAACTATATTAATATTATTTTATTTTTAAAAAAGAGCAAACTATTTTCATCTTCATCTGGTTAAGACAGAGAGACTTGAATCCCATTAATCCTTAAATCCATTTAATAAATTTTCTTCAGCTTTGCTTGGTATAAAAATAAGTAAGATCGTAAAAAAATATTATTTTTTAAATGTTCTCTTAAAGTTATTCTTTACTTATTCCACGGTAATCACTGTTTTCATCAGTTACTTCCACAAAAAATCGCCCATCCAACTAGAGAGACGAGGGATAATTTTTAGCGGGCCAAAAAGTTTATCGTGAATGCCTTCGCTTTGATTCATTTTCGTTCTTGGGTTCTTTGCCCATTTCAGTTTGCGCTCTTCTTTTATTTGATTTTCTTCCTTTTTTTCTGGTTTGCATATATGCACAAAAGTTGTTTGTCGGAGGACCCGCCAGCCAATTACTGCAATGAACAAACAAACACACACAAACACGCATAAATATCTCCAGCCAGGACAGCTACGTATTGCCACAGAGTCCCGAGTCCTGAGTTCTGAGTCCTGCCTCCTGAATCCTGTGTCCCGTATCCCGGTCGGCTGGATTTGTATACTTGTTGTCTGGTTATCAACTCGCTTCCGGAACTTAATGGCCTGAATCCTTTTGCTGCCTTGATTTGACTCCCGTTCCAAAGTTCCTTTCGCAGAACTCGGCGCGGAGTGCATTGGCCTGTGAGATCCTGTGAGGCTAACCCTTGTTGGCTTCATACATAAATCCAAAGCAAGTTTTCCTCTTGGATAACATAATTTGATCAATTTCTTATAGTACTAATGGAGCTGAGCTGCAGAAGAGAAGATTTAGTGACCTTGACATACACATTCTTTGTTCTGAAATATTTACACAAAATAATCATTTTGATTTCATATAATAAAAATTAAAAATTATTATTACTTTTTATCGATAGAAATACAAACAAAAATTAATTGTTAAATATTATATTCGATTTTTTCACAATGAACCTAAGCAAACAGAGCTGAAACTTAAGTACCTCACAAAAGGCCAACTATATAGAAAATGGCAAAAATATCCGAGATACAAAGAAGACCATAACGGAATTCCCTGCTCGATGCCGCCTGCTTTTGTTTGTTATTTCGCTTTGTTTTTAATGCGCTTTTGATGAAACCATCATGTCACATTACATCAAACCAAACCAAACAGGACAAAACAAAGTCAAACACAAAGGGAAGAATAAAACCGAGTGTATATGTGTAAAGGTGTATGTGTATTGTCCTTCGAGTCCTGTGGGGGTGTCCCAGAACACAAGGATTTCGGCCATTTAGCAGCGGCAGCTCGAAATCTCATAAACACTTTGCTCCGGCACAAATTGAAATCTGGTTAGCAGGATGGCAAAAGAGGGGTGCTAAACAAACATTGACACGCCGTTCAGCGCAGGAGGCTGTGATTTCGAAGGAGAAGAGCCTTGCACTGTGCGAAAATGTGCCAAACATGTCATATATAATATCATAAATATTTTGATATTTATGCTATAGTTTTTATTCCTATTTGTCTTAAAAAACAATATTTGGGTACTTTTTCGTCGATTTTCTGACTCAAATAAGGATATAGAACATTAAGGATACATTTAAAATATATACACTATTTTTTTCACTGCACAGGAAACAGAGTTCATGCGTGCAAATCAAAGTGAGCCCGGCAAGTGTGGCCAAAAGGACAAAGGGCAAACAGTCAGGGGTGGTGGGTGAACTTGTGCACCAGATCGGAGGGTGTTCTCTAGAACCCCAGAACCACCCAGGCAAGTGGGTGGGTGCACAAACACATTTATTAGCTCGGCTAGAGCATTTAGCCCTGATTCGTATTAGCCAACGACACGGAACTCCGCCCGTGGGACAAGATTCATGAGCCCTGTGATTCCCCATTTCGAAGGATGCACACTGCGGGATTTCATATTGAATTTTTATGGGATCGTAATGGGGATCGTTTAGCAGGAAGGTCGTACAAGTCGTTTACAAGAAAATGCTTGGCAGAAAGAAACGAAAGCGACTTAAAATTGGTTTACTTAAGTACTACGAAGAGATAGAGACACCCAATAATACGGATAAGTTAAATTGATATAAATCAAAATCGTCATTTTCCGCCAACAAAAAAGTCAGTATTTTGGCTATAAAAATGAAACTAATTGTCCAAATATGGAATAACATACCTTCCTGAACTCGTAGTTAAATTCTCTAAAACTTGTCATTTCCAGAAATTTTTTTTATTTTTTTGAAATTTTTTTCAAAAAATTGTGATACAATTGTAATACAAAAAAATCGAAAATTTGAAAAAATTTTAATTTTTCTAAATCACCTGGAGAGTGCACTAATATTAATAATCAGGTTGTTATCTGCTCAGAACAGTTCGCCGTTTTAGTATCGGAGCATTTTTGCAAAAATTAGAGCAAAAACAAATTTTACGAAAAATCAGATTTTGGCCAAAAATCGAAATCTTCATTTTCAGCCAATAAAAAGTCAGTTTTTTGCTATAAAAATGGAACCCATTGTCCAAATATGGAATGACATACCTTCCTGAACTCGTAGTTAAATTCTCTAAAACTTGGAATTTCCAGAAAAAAAATTTCTTTTTTCGAAATTTTTTTCAAAAAATTGTGATACAACCCCTTGTGTAAAATTCAAAAATGCATAATAAGATAAAATATCTTGAAAATATGAAGTCATAATAACATGATTCAAGTGGTTTTAAGTATGCAATAGTATCGCATCATTTACTAGATCATTCCTTTTTAGGGATCTTCAGTTCACTTTACTAATTATACTATTTTAACCCCTAGTTCTGGTATTCCCCAGCCCCAGTCAAGTATTTCCCCGCCCGGCAATTGACTTCGGGACCATAAAGAAGTGAATTGCATTTGTCTAATCACAATTTATTGACCCTCAGCCTCGATGACCCAACGACTTCAGATGCAGGATGACATTAGGTGGGTTTTTTTTCATCATTCTGGAGGAGGGCGCGGGGCACTCCATGGGTCCATTGTGACTGTCATTGCAGTCGAACTGTCTGTAGAACCAGAACCAGAACCCCTGCCCCTGGTGCCATTGTGTTTTTTAGTACTTCCTCGAGCGGAGAGCTGAGAGAGATCTGGGACAACAATGGCTGGGCGGCAATGTGTCATGCTTGTTGATTTGTAAGGATGCAGTGCAGCCGCTGGAATTGTATTGACCGGAAAATCATAAAGCTCTTTGTTACCGGGAGGAAATCAAATCGAAGCGGGCTCGTCATGGAGCTCTGGACTGGACCATCTCGATGCGAGACCGGAAATGTTGCCCAGTGCATTTAATCTCTGTCTCTCTGTGATTCGATTTTCCATTACCCGATTATAATCCTTCCTCTCTTCGATTTTTTTTTACTTCTCGCTTTGAAAAGTCTTTGCTTCCGCCGCAAAAGTTGCTTCGATCTCGGGCGGCGTCATTATAATGGAAAATTGTTTATAAGTTGACAGGCAGTAAACAGGATTTGACTGCGGGCATCGGAAGTGGCGGAAGAAGAAGAAGAAAACGATGGGGGATATGCTAAGAAGGCAAAGTTAGGATCCAAATTAACATCCAACTATGACAGGAAGTCAACTTCTTTTTACCCTTTGGTGGTGAGTGTCTGTGTGGTCTGCTTTTCAATGATGTTCGGAAAATGTAGAGCAAATGCAAATGGAAAATCGAATGTGACAAGAAGCTTAAGTTCGGGGAGTTGGAATGATGATGCTTAAACATGAATTAAGTCATTACAAATAGTTTTCCCTTCAAGTGTACCTTAAATATTGGTAGTTAAAAGGTTTACTATCTATGTGTTATACTTTTAGGAGTTCTAAGGACTCTTAATATGGATTTCCATACACTCATTATAGACTTTTATATCGACCTATGTCCGATCTATAAATCCTATATACTTCACCCCTCACCTACGTTTTCCGGCTGGCTTGGCTCACTTGTTGTTGGCGGTGGGTTCCACGTTCTTCATGGATCCCTGGCAAATGACCCATAAATGACACGCACACAAAACGATTTCCCGCCGCCTGAGTTGACATGACCTGACCTGAATGAGCAATGTCCACCCCGCGCTATCTATATAAATATATATGTATATATCTGGATCCCATCCACACCCATTGTCACTTACCACTCATATTCACATCCACATTCCCCAGCACGACTTGGGTTTCCTTCGGTTGAAGCATATGTACCTGCACAGAGAAAATAATAGATGGTTTTAGAGATATATTTTAAATATTTGTAATATATATATCGCATGCTAAATTTGTCATTAATATTCATGCACGTTTGTACATATAAAAAACAATAATACATTTTAAAATAAATAATCAAAATGGTTCTATAATATATTGCGACTAACAAATAGATTATCTGGTATATTTTAGATAACCAAAGCTCTGATATAGTACAAATTTGTAAGCTAAGTATCATATCAAGAAGCAAAAATACATTTTTTACTCTATTTATTGAAAACTAAATGGTACATATAATTTTAAATTAGATAATAATAGCGTAAGATCAATACAAAAGCAGAAATAACTTTATAAATGCAAGCTAATTACCATAAAAGTAAATGAAATGAAAACAAAATAGTATAAATAATTTTATAATAGAAATGAATTTTGCAAGTTCAATACAAAAGCACAAATAACTTTACTTTAATAGGGATTTTTATACTCAGATAGTAATTTTTTCCAGTGTACTCCACCGCATGGCTTATCCATTTATGAGTGCACATTAACCATTATGATTTATCCACATGTGAGGGAGGTGGGTGGCTGGGTGGTGGACAAGGACGAGCGGCGTCCGGTAAGTGCCGCTGTGCATTTAAGTGGAAACTATAGATAATATTTTTATAGTTGCACTGCCACCGATTGAGTGAGTGAATAAGTTCGTGCTCGTGCTTTTTCGGCCAGCCAAACTGTTTTGTATATTAAAATCGTGGTCGCATTGAAATTTATTTTTGCCGATTTCTTGATTTATGACTAAGCATTTTCCTTTATTTCTCCGAGCCACCCAACCCCCCGCCGCACATTTTGGTGACTGTCCGCTGGTCAGCAAAAGATGCGTCAGCGTTTAATTTCATTTTCGACATGTGCCGAGCATTAAAGGACTAAAATAGAGAGAGAAAACGATACCAGAAGGAGCCGCCTAATTGACAGATACGATTTGCTTTTGTCCTGGAACTGCGAGTCAAACGAAGAGTGGGTAGTATGTTTGCTTTAAGGTCTTCGAAGGTACGTGACTTTGGCCTAAACAAGCGAACCGAATTAACGGACACGAAAGCGGTTAAGGATATGCATTTGATTCGAACTCAAGGAGTTAATCCTATTCCGGTATTAAATTTCACATTTTATGGTTGGAAGGAAACATATCAAAAGGGAAAGTGTAAGCGGAATTCTGTAAATAATAACGAGTTGCAGATTTTATAAAGGTACCCTTTTCACAAACGATTTTCTGATATTTTTTCTGTAGTCCTAAAAGTATGCAACAAAATATATTTGTATTAAGTCTTTAAGGTAGGTATTTGTTTATATTAGCACATCTGCAAAATATTTAAATGTAGCAAAAAGGTTTTTTATTTTTTTTAATTTTTTTTTATTTTCTTTATATTTTTTATTTATTTTTTTTATATTTTTTATTTTTTTTTATTTATTTATTTAATTTGTTTATATGTTGTTCGGTATTTGATATGATTACCAAAAGCTAAATTAATAACTGGTTTGCCTAAAAACTAAAATGATGCTTCAAATATTTGAAATTTTTAACACAAGTTTATTAAGTAATTTAGAAATTTAATTTTTTATACAATCAGAAAACTATAAAGCGAAGCTCCTTACTAAAAAATGTATAATTATACACATACCAAAGGCTCTTAAATAATTTATTCAATATGCCAAACGCTTTTAAGTACATTTTTCCATATAGTGCTTTCCATGGTGACAGGACTTTCTTTATTCCTTCCCAGCTTTGGCTGCCTCTTCTCATTAGCCTCGAGTACATCAATCATCGGCTTGTTTTAATTTTAAAGAAATCACACACCCCCTGCGGTGTGTGGCATGGGCACTTAATTAAATCCTCTGCCACAATGCCACACCCACCGCCACCGCCCGCACCCACACCATCCCCCGAAATCTCGACCAACCACGTCCGGAATCCCACAATCCCGCCCACAAAAAAGGATAAAATCAACGTAGTGAAGCCATCTCTTTCCTGCTCCTTGGGAAATTTCCCACTCGGGGGAAATTTCCGCGCTCAAGACGGCGCCATTTTGAGAGTTTTCCACCGCACCAGAGCACCTCCTCACATCATCATCATCATCACTCCCCCATTTCCAGTTACCGAGGGCTCAAAGCTCCAGGCACACAAGATTGATCTATTTTAATAAGCGACGGCGGCTCAGAGAATTTTGATTACGAAAAATGCAAATTGTGAAAGCTGTAAAATTTCAGAGAATTTTTAATTTACTACCCGCCACACAGCGCAGCTGATAATCCCATTTTAATGAAGGCATTTAAGGATATTAGAGCTAAAGAAAACAAACGGGGATTACTTGTTTCCACTGCCTTTTTGCAGCGGTTTTGTTCTTTATGGGTAGATCGTAGAATGAATCGTTGAAAAAAATACATTTTGTTTGCGTTTAAATTAGTGATCTGATGTAGTTGGAATAAATAATTATATATATATATACGCTAAAGCTAGAGTCCGGACCATCTCCTCTTATTATCTCTATAGTTATATGCTTCGTCGCAAAGCTAATCAAGCTAATTTAATCCTCCGTCATCGATTTGCGTGTAAAAATAAACTCTGTACCAGGCAATAGAAAAAAAAAACACACACAAATAAAAAAACCACCTTATCCATATACAGTGGACACTCGGCTGGGAGTCATCGGTGTCCGCTGGAGTTGATGGACCTGAACAACCTTCGAAGCTCCATTAAAATTAAACTTTTAAGCTTAAACTTAGTGCTAAAGGGTCGTCTGTAAAACCGAAAAACAAACAAATGCATTTTACAGAGGCGATGCCATTGAGTGACCACTGTACACGGGCAAGAACATGGACGTAGACACACTAAAAACAGAGAGAGGTGTTTCAGAAAACTAGAGAAAAATAAAGAAGCGTACAAGCTATGTTAAAAGATTTCTTTGCTGTCCATCCTGGAAATGCTGAATATACACAACAACCAAAAAAAAAAAGATTCATAAGAAAAAAAAAAACAAAAAATGTATATTGAAATTAAAGCGAACCCTACACAACTACCACACATGGGAACCCGAGTGGAGGGCACAAGATGCTCCTTAAGTTCGTTCCCTCCTGTTTAGGTCTCAAAGTACTTGTAGATAGCCGTCACATAGGACATCACCTGCATCCAGTCGGGTCGTTCAATCTGACACATGTCATTTATGTTCTGGTAGCGAATAAATTGTTCAGATAATAATACATTGGCCGCAACATCGAATTGAGCAAGGTAACTCACCAGGGTGGTGCCAATTCCCACAGACTCGGCAGCCGCAAATGCCAGCGAGAAGTTGCGCCGCTTGTTGGCCTGACTCAGTTGATCGTACGGAATGCGATCGGGCAAATACGAGTGCAGGATCGCACAAAAGGCCAAGCCGTCGTTCCACGACGAGCTAAAGTTGGTGATGTCAATGTTGCGATAGCCCACCGTCTTGTTCTGGCACCACTTCAGCAGGGCGTTTCGCTTCGAGCCGCCGTTCTTGGCCAGCATGTTCAGCGGATCCTTGCGTTCACCTGGAAATAGAACATTTTCAGACTTTAACATTGGTGTTTCATAAAAACTAAAGTCTATACTATGTATACAAGAAGGTTTTTGAGTATCTAGATGATAAAGGGTTAAGAAATAAGCAAATTTTGCTTTTAAGCATAACACCCTTCATTATAAAACTAGATCTATCTACTTATTGAGCAATTATTATTGGAAAAATGTTTAAATGATTTAAATGTTAATGTGATTCTTAGGATCTAGTATTAATCTCCTTCAATTGAGACATCTTTCTACCTCCGATAAAAGACTTTGAGACATTGCCAAAGGGCAGCCCACTGCTGCTACTGCTGCCGGCACTGCTGGGCGTGGCCGGCGTCGAGGGCTGGGAAACATTCTGGATCTGGGACTGGATCTGGGACTGTATCGCACTCTGTGGCGTTGTTATCGCAGTCTGCTGCTGCTGCTGCTGTTGATCGCGCAGCGGCAATGTGGCTTTGGTAGTGCTAGCTGATCCTCCTCCACTGCCAGCTGGTATAGTCATTGCTCCTCCCGCTTGATTGCCCACATTCACGTGCAGATTGCTGCTCTGCAGCACAGGCAGGCGAAGCTAAAGCGGGTTTAAAGTCATTATTAGTACAAGGGCTCACCATTCGGATAATTCAATACTCACGCTCTCATGCCAATCACTGGAGGGGGGAAAGATAATGGGCGTGGTGCCCAGCTCCGGAGTGCCACTGTTTAGACTGGACGTGGAGCTGTAGTGGGATTCAGCCTCGTCGGCTTTGCCTTGCTGTAGGCAGAATTGGATATCAGAAATAGATTTTGTTTAGCTTCTGATTTACTACACCACTCACCGCCTTGTTATTCTCGATACTCTCTATAAGAGTTTTGACGGAGAGTCGTGAGTCCTGTCGGCTGAAGCTCAGCTTGCTGCGCCTCGTGGCCATCTCCATCTCACGCTGGACAGTGGACAGCACCGACTGCGGAGTCTCCGACTGTGGCAGTTCTGCTTAGGTGTTAAAAAAGAATATTTAGCCATTACTGCTTCATTGGAACAACAACACACTACTTACGCTGCTTGGTGAGCTTCTCGAGCTGCTGCTCCAGCAGTCTGATCTTCTCCTTCTGCGTCTTGTTGTCGAGCACGAGCTGCTCCCGGGCGCTGAGCGCCTCAGTCTTGAAGTCATTGGCCACGCGCACGGTCATTAGGAGATCGGCCTGGAACTGCTGCCACTCCTCGGCCTCCTTGCGCCGCTGCTGTGTCTCCTGGTCGAGTCGGCACTCCGACTCGTTCAGCTGCAGTTGGACATCGCCCAGATGGCGCTGAGTCTCGCTTAGCAGCGACTGCAGCTGTGCCTTGTCCTCCTGGTGGCACTTGCACTGCACCTGCAACTCGGCGACGCGTTCCTCCAGCGCCTGCCACTCGCCGGCGATTTTATCCTTATCCCTTTGCAGTTGCTCCAAGCGATATTCGAGATGGGAGACGGCGCACTTGGCATTATTCTTGGCCACCTTGCATTCCTCCGTCAAGCCGGAGAGCTGCTCGCGTAGCCTTCGTAGCTCAGCTTGACTGCGCGAACACTGATCCTGCAGTTCGGCCACACGTTCCTCCAGAGCATCCTTCTCCTTTCTGGCCACATCCAGGACATCGCTCAGGTCTGTCTTATCGCCTCTGGCCAAATCGGCTTCCAGCTCCTCGATTTTCGAGCGAGCATTCTCTAGGAGAGTGCTCAGTCGGCTAATTTCGATGGCCCGCTGCGAGATCTCGTCCTTGGCCTGCGAGAACTGAGCCTCTCCCTGCCGCCTCTCTGCGTTGGCCGCGTCCAACTGAGAATCCAACAGCGCAATCCTTTCCCTCTGACGCTGCTGCTCCTGTTGGCCAGCCTCTCGCGCCTGCTTTAGCTCGGCCAACTCAGCGCCCATTTCCTCCTGCTTGAGCAAGACGGCCTCGCGCTCCTCCTGTGATGTCTTGATCAGATCCAAAAGCTTCTGTTCCCGCTCCGACGCACTGACTTCGGAGGCAGCCTGCTTGGTATCCCGCAGGAGTAGCTCCTTCAGTGTGCTAATCTGCGTCCGCGATTCATTTAGCTTCTCGGTCTGTCGGCAAAGCGACTGGAAGAGCACATCCTTATCCTCGGCGAGGCGCACATTCTCCGTCTGCGTATCCGTTAGCTGGGTTTGCAAGTCGGCCAATTCCTGCAGTGTTGCCTGTAGCTCCTCGTTGGTCGAGTAGTGCGTCTCCTCCATTTGAATGATCTTGTCCTGCAGGCAGGCTACAGAGATCTCGCTGGAGGATGACTGTTTGTCCCAGTCGGGCGTGAGGCAAGGGGTGCCATCATGCGCATCGTTTGTCTGGAAGAGGGATGAATGGGTTGAGAAATGGCTGCCGTAGAAATCATCTAGGATTTACTTACACTGGGTAGGGCTATCGAGGCGGGCGCCGAGCTGTGCAGCCGCTGTGAGTCTTGGATGATCTGGTGCTTCTCCGCATCCGACAGCGGTGAGTTCACAACGTCCCGCAGCCGATTGCGCAGAGATTCGTTCTCGTATTTCAGGTTGCCAATCTCCATCTGGGTCTTTTCCTGTAGACTCTGTAAGCACACATATCATACTGATTAGTTTTGATTCCCTCTAAGCTGCGTTGATGCCGTTTCTGATGATGCTGCTGCTGTTCTACGACGCAAAATCTTTCTACTAGACTCAATTAAAGGAGCGCATCGCCTATAGATCGTATTGAATATCAATGGATTGGTTAGGGTAGCGAAGCGCAACGCCCCCGAGAACATGGATTAGTCAAAGGCTAGTATTCTCCACCAGGTATACCCTTTTCGGGCTGCTATTAATCATTTTAGAGCTTAATTTATAATTATTCTTGGTATTTATAGACTAGCTAACTCAATGCCAAGTGCTGAGAATATATCAACTGTTTATGAACTAATTTATAAAGTAATAAAATGCTCAACCAAAGATCAAGATCACTCCCTTTGGTGCAAGGGTATGTAATGAATTCATCATCGGACAAACACAGGAACAACAACATCAATCAGCCGTGACAACACATCAGCAATTTGTGGTTAGCCAGCCACCCCGTTTCCACCCTTCTTTTGGCCGGCCAACCACCCATCATCTTACTCCTCTCCGTTGGCCCTTTTTTTTGCGCACCTGCATCTTAACCAGATCGCCCTTCAGTTTGGCCACCTCGCTTTGGTATGGCAGGAGCTCCGTGATGCGTGTCTCCAGCTGCAGTTGCTCGCTTCCCAATCGCTCCAGCTGCTTGTGCAGCTCCTGCATTTTGTTGTTAGCCTGTGGGGTTGAAGTTTTCGTTATTAATTAAATGGTCAATGAAATAGGGGGCATAGCTCACCTCTAAGAGTTGCTGTTGCTGCTGTTCGTTGTTGATAAGTTGCTGCTGTTGCTGTTGTTGCTGCTGCTGTTGCTGATAGCTGCTGGCTGCCACAGCGGCAACAGCAACGGCTGCTGCTGCTGCGGGAAAAGCGTTGGCTGGACTATCGGCGCTGGTGTTGCTGCCGTTGGCCGATGTGGCTGATGCTGCTGCAGCTAGTTGCTGATAGAAATCGGCTGCAGCGGCGGCAGCAGCGCCACCATCTTGCAGTGCGGCCAATGCGTTGTTGTTGTTGATATTGCTGCTGCTGCTGTTGTTAGTTGCTGCTGCCTGCGGCACGGCTGCCAGGGAAGTCATCAGTGGTTGTTGCTGCTGTAGCTCAGCTGCATTGCTCTGTTGCTGCTGCACTGGCAATTGTTTTGGCTGCTTTTGTCCCTTGAGCTTTGATTTCTTTTGTGGCAAGGTGTTGCTCTGTAGCTGCTGTTGTTGCTGCTGCTGCTGCTGTTGCAACTGCTGTTGCTGTTGTCGCCGCTGTTGCTGCTGTTGGTTGGTCAGCAGCAGCGCCTCCTCATCGCCCACATCCACTCCCCTTTCGTAGCTGGCCGCCTCCTGATGGGCGTAGAACTTTGTTGTTGCTGCGGTGTTGTTCTGTTGCTGCTGCTGTTGTTGTTGTTGCTGCTGCTGCTGCTGCTCGTGGGCGGTATTCAATGATGTGCTCGACTGCGACTTTTGGCGATTGTTGTTGGAGGAGTGCTGCTGCTGCTTGTGCGACGAATTGGAGGAATTGGAGCTGGAGGTGCCCTGTCCTCTGCGGAACAAGGATTTCAGTTTGATCATCTTGTCGGATTATCCTTTCCCGTTGCAAAACGTAAACCATCAACGGGCCAACTTTAATATTTCACTTATTTATTTGTATTTCTTGTTTACTTATTTATTTTTATGCATGGTGCATTTTATTTAAAGTCGGTGTTCTGAATTTAGACTGGGATTGAACCCTGAATTTTTTTAGGGGTGTTGGTTTGTTATTTTGTCGGTGTTTTTGTTGAATTATCGCTTGTGATGTGTCATGTATGATGCATTTTGTTTACAACATATTTTATTTTTCGGAATGTTAATTTGTCGTTATATTTTAAAATATTATTTAAATGGAATTTTTCGCAGTGTTCGTTTATCGTTCGGTTATCGGTTATCGCTTGTTGCTAGTTATTTTGTACATGCTTGTTATCACAATGCTTTTATCAACTCAATTTGCTCTGCTTTCTTTTGATTTGATGGGGTAAAAAGTGAAATTGCTGTGCGAAATTGTGTTGGGCAGAATTCGTAATGAAAGACGGGCGACGAATAAATGAATGAAGGAAAGCGAGCTGGAAATTGAATTCGGTTCCACCAGCAGATGCTCATGTTGCATGCAACATCGGCAATATCAGCCCAATGGCAACAACAATATAACCCGTTTGTGCGGCGGCAAACAATCGCATTTCATTGTTGTTGTTTATATCATCGGGAGAGGGAGAGAGATAAAGAGAGAAATCAAAACAAACACACAATCAGCGTTCACACACCCAATTTATTCATTAAAATGCACTCGACGATCATGAAATCGAAATTGATATTCTGATACGTTTGTTCCAAGCTCGGATTTTGGATGGGATATGCCGGAATGGAAGAGTGATGGACATATTGCCATATCGTAAAGACCAGAGTTCCGCTGCAACGTCAACATTTCAACAGCCACACTTGCATACAGGCATTTGTACACTCACAATCACACGTTCGCCGCTCGACAGCCGAGGCCAAGCCAGTAGCATCGCAACCCCTTTATAAATGACTTAAAATTATATGTATGTCCACATTTGCATAGGGATTTTTTTTTTGTTTTTTCAAGAGCAATACAACAAATCTTAGGATTCCTAGAGTTAACCGAATAGAATCGATACTTTGGTGTCGCCGAAATGTCTTTCACCGAAATTCAATAATAATTGAAATCAATACAAATTCGAACTCATTTTGATTGGAAGACAATTTAAAACAATAATTTATACAATACAATACACCTAAAAAAAAAAAAAAGAATCAAAACGAAAAAAAAAAATTTTGTTTTATATTAAAAAATTGCAGTGAAATAAAATCTTGCCAGATTTCAAAATTTAATTCAAGGCTATCTAAACCTTTAATTACTATCAGGTGCCATATGATTGACCTTTGCTGTGCAGAAATGGAAGTGTGTGTTTATTGGGTTTCTGTGCAGAGAGAGGACTCGAACTCTCCGCCCTTCGCCCCCCGCAGCACCACCACCCCCTTGCCGAACCTCCTCACTCTGCACTAGCGTGTGCGTGCGTGTTTGTTCATGTGTTCTTTCCCCATTGTCACAAATATGCCGGATTACTCATGTCACGACGCGTCAGAAAAAACGGAGCAAGAGCAAGGGAAAAGAGAGCAGGAGAATGAAATGAACGGTGAACTGCGAACTGCACCAGCGAATGACATTGACAGCTGACCGCAGCAGCGCTGCCTGCACTTGCAACGCGCCGATCTGGCCAGTGTTGGTAAACATTCCGGTTTTCGGTGATTTCGCTTGTTTGCCATTTATGGCCTCGAATGATTTGGATTTTGATTTCTTTTCTTCTGTTTTTTGTGACAGGCAGCCCACGCGAAACACGCAAATTTGTTTACTTTACTCTGGGCCTTAAATTGAAACGCAAACACTGGAGTGACATCATGCAAACGAGCGAAAAACGAAATTAAATTCATATTCTGAGGGACAATTGTCGCCTAATTGCTGATGAACACGGGACTTTCCTTATCAGTACTCCGCACAGGGGGTTTATCTTTATCTCGTTTGCACAGCGATAAGTTGGATAATTGGTCTGCAAGCAAGACCAAAAAGAGTAGGCCACTTAGCGTTCAAGTGTTAATTTGAATTTTTTTTTGGAAAATGTGAATTTTAAGATTCGAGAGCGCGCCCTGATTCGGGAACTATTCAACACTACAGTACAACAACAATTTAAAAGAGAGAGTAAAGGGCGAAACAGGATGTAAGGGAGCAAGAGAGAGGCAAGATCGGTTGCCCTTCAATGAGAGGCAGCAACAACAAAAACAATGGAGTTGCCAGAAAGAGCAATGGGAAATGGGAGAATGGAGAAAGGGGGAGTGGGGAGGGCGGTAATGAATCAAGCTCCAACAACACAACACCGTTTAATTATTTGCACCAATTAACTGTAAAAGGGATTTCTTTCGATTTTCGCACTCTCTTTCGTCGAAAAAAACCGGAATACGCCAGCAAAACAAAAAGCCAACTCCACACGCACACTAATATACTGCGCTCACACACACAACCGCACGCACCGAGCCGAGTTTTTTTATATTTTTTTGTTGTTTAATAAAAACCTTTAATGTTGCACGAGTTTGGGGGGAAACAGTAATACAAAATATGTCAGGTAATGTGGGAAAAACGGGGGACAACGCACGGCACTAAATAAACGAGCAACTGGCTACAAAGCGACGCGCGTTTTCCGTTTCTGCTTTCTGCAAAAAACAACAACAACAAGTGTCCAGTCGACGTCGCCTATCGATGACTCCGCCGCCACGATAACACGCCGCCGCCAGAGGGCGCTCGCGGCCACGGCGCATGCGTGCCGCGTTGTCCAACACTGAGTGGGCGCCAAGAATTTGAATTTTCAAATAGTAAGCTTAGGAGCAGCAGGTGCAGGGGATAAGAAATAAACTGATTTTGATTAAATTTCACATTTAAATTTAACCAGTTTTATTTTGGATATATTTCTTGTATGAAATTAAAGTAAATTTATAAAATAAACAAGAGCTGTTATTATGGTTACCAAATTGAATACAATAAAATAGTTATCAAATCCCAAATCTAACATAAAACGCAAAATGAAATATATTATCTCCTCAGAGAACAAAAATCAGATCTTAGATCGTAATTAAGTAACCTTTATGTTTTCCTAGCTCTTTTGCTCAGAAAAAGATACATTTTTGGTCCATGTGAAATACTTATCAAGAACATGGGTAGTTGGAAATTTCCCCGACTTCAATGAGGGGTGAGGAGGTGGGCTTGGGTCACATATGTACCTTATGTGTTTATAAGAGACTAGAGACATTGACCAAAGTCGAGCTCCCATGGCGTTGAATGACAATTCAATTTAGTTGGCGACTCTCCCCGCATTCTTGGCTACCTTTTTGATATCTTGATTTTTTCCGCTGTGCGTGTGCATGCACTGAGCGAAAAACGCTTGCTAAAATGCACTTTAATTATAATAACAATTAAGGAATTATAGATTTGCTTGTTTATTAATATTGGGGAAAAAAATCATAAAATCTTATTCAAATCATATTTTAAAATATTGCAAATCTTGTCATTTTCTTACAGTGTCGGGCTAATTCTTTCGATTCTTCTCGTCGCTCTTCTGGGGCTTTTCTTCTGATGCTTCTTCTTAAGCGTGGGGCTTATCAAAAGCAGCCAAAGAAACCGCAAGAGGCAGCAAAGCGAGTCGTGGGGAAGGGGGGTCATTTGCGGTTTTCTGCATTTCTGCCATTTCCACGTTTCTCTCGGCCCGAACCCCCGCCCCCTCCTGCCACTTTTTACCCACCACGTTTCTCTTTTATGATTTTTATTGTTTGTAAGCTAGGTACGTTAGAGGTCTATGACCAAAAAGCCAGGCCAAAACAGCGCTTATCGTTAGGGCCAACCGCCCCCTTTCACCCATCACTGCCCCTCTGCCCCTGCAGCAGTACGCCCCTGGAAACAGCAGCTGATAACCGCAGAGCCCCCCTTTTCGTATCGCATTTCTCTGCTGACCACCTGAGAAAACCACTGGGCAGCCAGTTAAAACTTAAAAACTTGGCCATTCATTCGCTCCTGACATATTCAAAAAAAAAAAAAATAAAATAAAATAAAATAACAACCAGAAGTTGTTAGGAAGGGGGTACGAGGGGTTCATAGCCCCTCCGGCCATTCACTTGCGTTTGGAAAGGCACAAGGGGGCAGTTGCTCTGTGAATTTTCGTTTCTTTATGAATGTTACGCTTTGGCGCGCCAAAGAAATGTGCGCTATACTCTAAACAGTCGGCTATATTGGCTCTTTTTTCCCACACTTTCAGGAAATTATAAAGATCAGATGACAGATTGTAATGGCAAAGATAGTAGAGATATTCCAGAACAGAGTGGGAAACGGATTACCGATGATATCACAGTATCAGTGGTAGTTCAGTCTGCCAAGCTGTATCTGTAAGTAACTCAGATACTTTTATATGTGAGGTATCCAAAGGATCTCTTATATCTGTATTATAAGATAGATCTATGGAACTAAGTTGAATATACTTTTTCTTAGATTCTTTGGATAATTTTGAAATTATTAATTATGTAGATGGAATCACATATGAAGCTTCAAATGATAACATGTTCAAAGAAATACTTAATATCAATAATACCTATATTGATCAAAAAATATACAAAATTTCCTCTCATATCAACATAGGTAACCCCTGTATATTTGGAACCCAAAATTTCGATCCACAGCGGACTGCGCAGTCGCCGCGAACTGTGACTGTGTTTGCTGACCGTTTTACCGCTCGAATTATGCGCTGCTCTCTTTTGATATGTTTATGTTTGTGTTTATCGGCCTTTGTTCGCTCCGCTTGCCATATGTTGAGTGTTATTTGTATGTTGCACGGTTTATATACAAACGCCGGCGTTTGACAATAAATTATTTTTAGAAAACGGTTTCATTTTCGCTAACGTTTCTAAAAAAAAAACTCTTTTTTCTTTCTTTCTGGTTTCTTTTTGAGACATATAAATATTTATGCGTGGTTTCGGAGTTTTAAAGTTTCTTTGTTGATGGTTTACGTTTTGCCTAGTTATTGTTGCTGGGGCTTAGAAGCAAGAAAGTGGAAGTTTCAAAGTTTCACTTCCCCGAAAATTATATAATTAATGCGTTTTTAATGGTTTTTTTTCGATTCGAAAACCAGCAACAACAATGGGAATCTGGTTTAAAATTATTGTTATTGTTGTCGGTGTCTATTAACTCACCCTTCGTCCCGCGGTGAATGTGGAAGAGGAAGAGAGTGGTGAAAGGAGGAGAGAAGGAGGAGGCACGGCAACAATCAAAATCAATCAATTCAATCAATCAATTCTTCTCCTAGACTCTCTCCCTCCTTGTTCGCCTCCTTTCTTGCTGTTGTTGTAGTTGTTGTTCTTCTCCTTTTTTCGGTTGCCGTCTCCGCTAGTTTCGCATGTATTTGTGAGGCACTTGCACCTTCGACTTTTTTTTTGGTGGCTGCACACAGAAAAAATAGAAAACAAAAAGATCACACACACATACACAAACACACTCTCGAGCATAAACAGCTGCCGCGTTAATTACATTAGAAATTCGTAAGCGAAGCCTTGCAACAATGGAAAAAATGCAGCTAATTAGCAATTATTTGCGGCTCTTTTTGTTGTTCTTTTGTTTTTGTTGCAATTAGACGGGGCGGCCGCCATCTGCAAATGCCATTTGTTGTTGCTCTCTGCCGTTCGGCTGCCGTTAGTCCCGTTATTTTGCAGACAGCGAGTGCAGTTAGATGGGGCCACGCGGAGCGGGGGGGGCCAGGGGGAGCGAGTGAGATAGCCAATGACCTCCACTTGATGGGCAATTAATATTCATTTAGTTTTCCTCGGTCACAATTAAAAATACGACTTTGCACTGGACGACGAAGATGCTGCTGCTGCTGCCGCTGCTGTTCGATTTTGCAGTTTTATTTATAGAAGTGTCGCACAGAATCGCACGGAAACCCCGCTCCGATTGGAACCGCATTAGCGGGTTAAAAGCTATCACTTCGATTGCGCCTGGCGCTAGTACCGTTACCGCTGCAGCCTGGCAATATGTTACGCTTTTCTTTTGTTATTGTTGTTATTTGTTTAACGACGATCCGCTCGCGCGTCCGCTTCGTTTTTTGTTGCTATTGTTGTTGTTGTTATCGCCCAGTGTTGCCAGATGAAAATTTTGCTTACCGCTAAAAAATCTCGAACTGCAGATATTTGTCCCTAAAAAATCCAGTTTTCCCGCTAAATTCAAAAAAATAGGTAATTTTGAATATATGCTATTAAATAAGAAATATCTCAATATTACGTTGTAGAAATGTTAAGATTACAAGTAAAAACATTTGGGTAATACAATTTCCAAAGCAAAATCCTCTCGTTTTCTAACGAAATGTTAAGATACAAATGTTAACTATCTTAACATTTCTGTTAGCAACGCTTGGTGCCATCTCTAATGGCCAAAATTCAAATTTAAAAATAACCATTTCTTTTGTTTAAGTTTCTATACAATTTGTATGGTCCGCTGATTTGTTTCTGATCACATTTTTAATGTTTTCTGAAAAGATAAAACCACTTAGACGTTATTATAGTAAGCAACCGAAGCACCAGTCAATCAACACGAGACTTTCAGTCCTATTTTAACCTTTAATGACAATTATGATACGCTGGTTCCAAAAAAAAAGGGTGGTATAATAAATCTAGTTGGAAGGAGGAAACTCCATCTACTCCTTGACGCGCTGAACCTCGTCGGCGTCAAAGGGCACCTCCTCCACCTTGTGGAATCCCGAGAACCGGATGATCTTGCCGGTGCCCTCGACCTTCAGGTGCTTGGCGAACTGCTGGGCCGGCGACAGGGCCGCCTCCTCCTCCGTCTTGTAGCCATAGAACTTGGCCCAGTCGTTTCGTCCGGTGTAGACCATGTAGCAAACGAGGCCGAAAGCCTGCCAGGCCAAAATGGCGTAGCCGATGCTCAAGCGCCGCTTCCACAGCTCCGCCCGGTGCTCCGGTATGGGGTTCGTGTTCCTCCGCACCCAGCGACGCAGCCACTTCATCTCAAACAGCGCCATTTCGTGTTTATTTGTTAAATTCCTTGAATTTGTTATGTAAAGTAACGAGGCAAAATTGTAAACAAACCGGAACAGCTGATGGCCAGGATTGCCAGACTGGTCAAATAAATTTGCACAGCCACTTTAACCCTTTTGCTGGCTGAATAATAAAACAAAAAACTAATTTAATTTAATGGCTGTTTACATAAATATATAATATATAAAAGCATATACGAAATCAATTAATCGAAGTAACGGAAAATTAGTGGCCTTAACCCCCAAATGGCCCTGAAAAAACTACCCCTAGCCAACGGTGCTTTATAGACAGTGCTGCCACCTTTCGCTTTTAAAATGTAGCTAGATTTTTTAAAAATAACAGTTGAATTGTTTATAAAATAAATAAATTAAGTTTTAAGTTATTGTAGTACACAAAATGTTAGTAAAAGGTTAATCCCATGTATAACTCAATCCAATCCCATCTTCAAAACACTTTTAAAACATTTGTTTATTGGATCATGACATCGGTTTTGGTGCCCATAAATGCAAAAGGTATTCCAATTTTTAAATATATATATTTCAAATTATTAGAATTCACATCCTGCCTGAAAAGAAATCCTGGCTATAGCTAAATTCGAATCTAGCTCGAAACTAGCTAAGTTAACAGCACTGCATTGGCCCCAGAACCAGAAGATAATGAAACTCGATCGGGGCAAACAAAGCGAGTGCTCCCGATCCGAAGGCAAAAAGCAGGACAGGTCAGGAAATCAGCAGACGAAGATTCAGTGAGTAATACGGCGATTCGAGGGTCGCCAGAGACAAGAAGAACCTTCGGGAATTTCATAATTCGCAATCCGCAATTCACAGTCCGCAGCCGGGGTCGCCAACTCCCACTGGAGGTCAGAGGGAGCTCCAGTTCGTGCCGACGACCCTCGGCTTTTTTTTGGAAAACCCAGTAGGTGGTGTTTCTAACGTTGTATCCCATCACCTAATCAAACCTCACTTGTAAATTTGTAGTTGATCCTAACGCACATCTACTGGAATTTGGAACTCGGAAACTGAAACGAAAAAAACAGAAAAACAACACTACACAATGCCCACCACCCAGCTTTCGCCGCAAGGTCCTGCCCACGCCCACACTCTCCCACAGGGACACACCCTCGATAAGAGCGACGCCGCCAAGGACGCGGAGAATATGCCCAACCTGTCCACATTGTCGCTGGACGAACTGAAGCAGCTGGACAGGGATCCCGAGTTCTTCGACGACTTCATCGAGGAGATGTCCGTGGTGCAGCACCTGAACGAGGAGCTCGACTCGATGATGAACCAGGTGGAGAACATATCAAGTGGGTAGGTCCCAGGTGAAGTCCCGAACGCCCTCTAATCTCCCATTCCACTCTCTATCCAGGGGAGAACGAGAGCAAGGGCAGCCATCTGGTAGAGCTGAAGCGCCGGCTCAGCGATGATTACACAGCTTTAAAGACACTGGGCGAGAAGTGCGACCAGCTGAATAAGAAGTACTTGAAGAAGTCGGAGGAGTATGCTCCACAGCACATAAGGGTATGGCAAATGAGTGATACAGTAGATTGCCCTCCTGGTTGCCCTCCTTTACACTTTACCAATGAGTGACATATTAAATCCCTGCTTTCCCGCTCTAGGAACTCCTTCAGATTGCCGCCTCCAATGCCGATGCCGACTGTGATCGGCATGTGGAGCACTTCCTGAACGGAAAGATCGATGTGCAGACGTTCCTCAACACGTACCAGAGCTGCAAGAAAGTCAGCGCCGAGCGCAAGGCCAAGGAGGAGCGGCTGGGCTCCCAGCTGAGTGCCCTGGAGCGGGCCGGTATCTAGGATGGCATTGGGGCATATACATTGGCTGTGCAACGGGAGTCCACTCAATGTTCATCTCAATCAGAGGACCCCTAGTCCTTGCTCCTCCAACCGCCACGAGTCGCAATAATAGTGTCTAAGCAGGATAATCAATAGAGCAACCGAAACGCGTCGCGTTATGCAGTCAGATTGAAATGGATGGCTTTTGGGGACACAGAATCCCCGCCTCTCAAAACAGATAAACGCTCGCTAATTGTACGCTAGATGTAAGCACGTGTAAATCGGTGGAGTGGCTTGTAATTCTAATTATTATATACCCCCTTCCAGAAAGGGAACGCCTGTGTGTTATGATCCAATTCCAAAAATCCAGTCCCCAAAACCCAAATCCCTTGTATTATCCAAATAGGCTATAATTGTTTTTGGTCCCCCACTTTGTTCCATGGCCAGTCCAATCGATATTTTGTACTATGTATATTTAATAAATATTATGATTTATATGATATGATGGTTTATTCTCCTTCTCTTCCTATATAAGGATTCTTTCTTTGGCATTCTGGCTTATGAAAAAAAGGGTTCTAATCCATCACAAAAGATATATAAAGGATTATTATATTTTTGACACTATATTAAATAAATTCCTCTTATTATCGCTTTTGTTTATACAATATTTGAAATATTTTTCTTCGATTATGTATGATATTATGATAATGGAAATTCAAAAATACCGCCTTAAGACCAGCTGTTCAGAATCAAAACTTTCTAGAAGCAAGATTATTTTGATATTATTTTTCGTACCCCTATTTTTAGGATTTATTCCAAAATATTAAACGGAAATAATTTTTATATTTCTAAATGATATGCAAAATATAGTCTTCTACTGATGGTATTTTCTGGTATTTTTTCTAGCTAGTTACTAGCTGATTTATCCCCCCACCCCGACCCCCGATCTTGGCCAGAAATGGAGTGGGCCAGCTAGCTGATAGTGTTCCGCCCACAGCCCCCGTCCTTGCCCTTGCCCCTCGTCCGCTGGGGTCACATTATCGCCCACTGATAAGCGCTCCGGAACCGAGCACTCGCTCCATTCGACAACAAATCCAGTGCATTTTCTTTCAGACACCGAGTGACATGGCTCAAAATCAAACCACCGAAGTGCTGGTCTTTGGCTCGGCCATCATAGACTTTATATGGTGAGTGGAGAGAGCACCCTTTCTGCGATTCCACGAGGATCTAATGCAATGCCTTCCTGTAGCTACACCCCCCGCCTGCCGAAGCCCGGAGAAACGCTCCACGGGCACCGTTTCCAGACGGGCTATGGCGGCAAGGGCGCCAATCAGTGTGTGGCCGCCGCTCGCCAGGGATCCCGCACAGCGCTGGTGGCCAAACTGGGTGACGACACCTTTGGCGCCGACTACTTGCGACAGCTGCGCGAGGAGCACGTGAACGTGCAGTATGTGCAGCAGCTGGAGGGCCAGACGACGGGCGTGGCCCAGATTGGCGTGTCCGATGGCGGCGAGAATAACATCATCATCGTGGTGGGCGCCAATAGCAAGCTCAGCTCCTGCGACGTTGCCCAGGCGGAGCAGCTCTTCCGGGAGGCCAAGGTCTTGGTCTGCCAGCTGGAGACGCCCATCGAGGCCACGCTGACGGCGCTGCGATCCTTCAGGGGCGTGTCCATTGTGAATGCGGCGCCGGCCATGGCGGATACGCCGCGGGAACTGCTCCAGCTGGCCAGCATCTTCTGTGTGAACGAAAGCGAGGCGGCGCTGATGACCCAGATGGCCCAAATCGAGACTGTGGAGTGAGTAAGTCGGGCTAACAAAGGTGAAACCTTCTAATCCCTGCATTCCCCCCTGCCAGGGAGGCCAAACAGGCAGCTGGGAAGCTCATCCAGATGGGAGCCAACACGGTGATCATCACTTTGGGTAAACTGGGCGCCGTTTTTGGTTCAGCCGACGCGGCAGACGTGTACCAGCATGTGGCTGCACCGCCTGTGCCGCCGGAGAAAGTGGTGGACACGACGGGGGCTGGAGACGCCTTCATTGGCGCCCTGGCCCACAACCTGGCCCGTCATCCGCAGAACCAGCTGGCGGAGCACATAGCCGCCGCCTGCGCAGTGGCCTCGCAATCCGTCCAGCTGCCCGGCACGCAGGCCAGCTTTCCACGTACTTAGGGGGGCGGCGCTCTAATCTCGGCCAGACAATAAATCTCTATCCTGACGTACAATGCTCTATTTAATGGTAAGCGTAAGTATAAAAAAAATGTAAGGTCCAACTGGCTATACGATCAATTTTGGTCCACATGGGCGTTGTTGTGATTCGGTTGAAAATGCAGCAGCATCCCGTGGCTTTGTGGGTTGCGGATTTTGTATATTGGATTTCGCATGTGGGGAGGGGGGCGTGGCAGTGGGCCGTAGCTTCAGCCATCACTTCTTGCCCGACTTCTTGATCCCGCCGCCGACCAGGGGTCCCTTCTTGGAGGCATTCGCCTTGGCGGCCTCCATGGCCTTCTGCTGCTCCTTCTGCTTCTGCTTGAAGGCCATGTCGTCCTCGTCCAGGTCCTTGGAGTCCTTCTTCGGCGCCTTCAGAGGCTTCTTCTTACCGCCCTCGCGTCCAGACATGATTGCTGCGTGGGAAATGGGTGAAAATCGTGCAAAACTCGGCTAAAAAAAAGTCACGCACCTTCTTCACACGTTTTTCCGATTCGATTGCCGCCGACCGATTGTCGCTATCGCTATCGATAGTTGCGCTGCGCTATCGCTTATTGGGTAGGGTGGACCAATCGATATTTGAATTGTTTTTAACGCGCGCTTTGGATTTTCAAAAAAAACGTAGTTTAATTATGAAAAAATTGACGATTTGGGAAGGCCCAAGTTAAATGCTCTCGGAATGCTTTAAATATTCGCAAAGAAATAAAAGGTTTACAATTGTTTCACTCTTATGAAGGAAAGTCAGAGACTTACAATTACAATTGTAGATCTGAATGCTTTTCAAAAGCCTAGTGGATCCAGCAAAAAGTATCCAAAAACCAGCCTTTTTTTTTAGAAATATTTAATTTAAATTTAAAGATGAACCATCGAAGGCCGTTAATCGATGACCCGAGTGACCATTACAACGGCGAGCTATCGATGTTACATCGCTGTTCGCCCACCGCTAGTCAATCCGCCGAAATAAATAAAAAAAAGCGGACGCCAAGTCCAAATTCCCCCGTTCCCCGGATGCAGTGCAGCGAGTTCTGGGTCCCTGAGAATCCTGCGTGGGCCTGGGATTCCCATTTCGATTCCAAATCCGCGTACGCCCTGCTGCGGATCCTGGCCTCAGCATCCGCATCCGCATCCGCATCCTTAGCCGCCTTCCATCCAGTACAGCATCCGCATTCGAATCCGCGGCACGGAGAAGACGGTGAGTTTCCCTCCAGAAATTCATATTTTGGCCAATTTCCCAGGGTTTTCCGGGGAAAACGGAGGGTTCGGAAAATGTAGGAAGTACAGGTGGGAAAATGACAAGGCTAAATTGCGTGACGGCAGCGTAGCAAATTGGATTAGAACGGCAATTGATTCTGAATGAAAGATGTAAACAATCTCCGACGGTCTCCTGTGCACTGAGAAAAATTTTACTAAATGTTTGCACTTTTGGACTTTGCAATTAGATATTGAATCTAAAAACTTTTAAAAAAATATATCAGCGGGATAACAGCATCTAATTATCTCATGAAAATGAAATCATAAGTGTAGGCTTTCAAAAAACTTAGGATTCCCAAAAAATATTGATTGGATTAATATACTAAATTATAGTTTATATGTTGTTATAAAATCTATGATATTATTCAGATGGTACAAAGGTTTCTTACAAAAATATTGATATACTCTAAAAACTTGAAAACAGTGCAGGGTTCTTGAAAGCGATATCATAAGTATAGGTTTTTAAAAACCTTAGGATTCCGAGAAAATATTGATTGGATTAATATCCTAAATTATAGTTTCGAAAATGTATGATATTACTTAGATAGTGTTTAGATCCTAAAAAAATATTGATAGTGAAAATGTTATTATCTATTGAAAATACAGATTCCAAAAACTCGAAAACATAAATATAGGGTTCTTGAAAAATGAGCGCAGGAATATTGTAATCCTAAGATTAAGATTTCTTGATACTTCGATATAAAGATTCGAAGTACTATGATCATTTCTGCCAGTGAACCTGCTCCCCCACCTGCTGTTTTGTAATTGCCAATATAAGGAATGCCTGAGGCATCTATTTTTATAACGATTAGCATAGTCGTTATGGTGATGAAGTTCGGAATGTGGGGGGACGACCGTTATGTTTTCCCACCCTGTGACCCCCGCTGCGCCCAATGGGGCATACTTTTGGGGGGCGCTCAGGGTCGCCGCCCACTGCCACCCACTGTCGCTCGTTTTTATTGAAAAGTTGTCATAATTCAATGACAGAGAACCTTTGCAGACGTGCCGGCCAGTAAAAGTTTGAAGTCTACTTAAGTGTGGGTAAATATTTAGGTATATTCTAAAAATATAATGGTTTCCACGGACTATTAACCATGGTATAACTAGTGTTTCCACGCCATTAAATCTGAAATCATGGTTATTTTGGTAATTATAAAAGTGCACGATTTTCGAAAAGATGGTAAACGTTAAGATAATACAAAGGTTTCCGGTTATTAAGCACTATAGCATATGAAAAATCCAGATTATAAATTAGGGAAAAATGTTTTAAGAGCTTGTATTGAAACTATTTTTACAAGTCTTTATAGAGATATCATAAAAATAAGACAAGTGAGTGAATGGATTAAATTTTTAACTATAAAACCCTTATAGATAATATTACTATTCAAGTTTGAAAGACTACAAAGAGCTCTCGACATTTTTTGACTGCAACTGCAAGTGAATTTCGAGTGCCCCATAATCGTATTCCCGCAGATCGGCGGCAGACGATGGGGCATATCTCATCCGATTCGGACTTTGAGCCATATATTCGCCGACACGCGAGATAAGCCAGCCGGGTGGACAATCAGAGAACTGGTTTCAATTGCGGTTCGGGTCAAAATCGGCAACCTTGGCCATTGTATGCAAGTTGTCGGTGCGCCGCTAAATGAGCATAAATTAGCCCCAATGCAGGAGCCCATCTCAAGTGGGTCTGCTGTCCAGTGTCCAGTGCCCATTGTCCAGTGATTGCCGCCGTCGAGTGCTTATCACTTGTCACTCGATGAGAAGGCCCAAAAAGCGGCAGATAACGGGGCCAAGAGGGGGGTGATAATCAATTGGGGAAGCGTGGGTGGATGGGTTAGCCCGGGTTCGGGATCGGGTTAGTCGACTGACTGGCAATCAATCAATTTTACTGGTTGGACACAACCAATTTGTAATCTAATCCGCAGTCTGTCCACGATGAGCACCAGCGAAGGGAGTGGCACTCGAATGCGGAATGGAAATGCCAACGGCAATGGCGATGATGGGAACCTCAGCCTGATGCAGGACCTACAAAACAAGTACGCCTTCCTCGAGAATCTATTCAGCAAGTTCTGGAAGACCATCATCAAGTCGAATTCCAATCTCAAGCTGCAGCTGCGCAATGTCAAGTGGAAGAATGCCAAGGCGAGGCCCGGCTGTGCCTACCAGCCAACCGAGGTGAGTGCTAGACTACTACATAGTATATTCATCACTAAAACAACATGTTTCCCATCCAAAACAGATTGAGCAGGTGGCCAATGTGATTACTCACGGGATTTGGATACTGCCCGCCGTGTTTGCGGCCATAAAGCTCTTCGAACGCTCATCCAGTGCCAGCCAGTACTTGGTTTCCTGGGTCTACGGCGGCGCCCTTTGCATGCTCTTCACGGTCTCCACCTTCTTCCACTGCTCCTGCTACTGCGCCGAGCACAAGTAGGTGCCTGGAATCGCCTTCCCCTGATCGATATACTCATTGTGCATCTCCCCAGACCGCCGCGGAGTGTCAAGGCCTGGCCCAGTCTCGGCTGGCAGACGTACCAGGGCCTGAAGAACGTGCTCCATCGCTGCGACAGGGCCATGATCTATGTGTTCATCGCCGGCTCCTACTTCCCGTGGCTCACGCTGGAGAACACCGACCACTCGGCCATACTCTTCTGCATGGAGTGGGTCATCTGGCTGATGGCGGGCGTGGGCATTGCCTACCAGCAGGTTGACTTTACTGACTCTAAAGCCATTTGGCGCAATTATTATGGGTTAAATATTCTATTTTATATGTGTTGCAGCTCTTCCACGAGCGCTACAAGTGCCTGGAGACGTTCTTCTACCTGGTAATGGGCCTGGGACCCGCTTTGGTGGTCGTGTTCACTGGCCACCACTTCCATGGGATGCTGCAGCTGAAGTTCGGCGGCGCCTTCTACATCCTGGGCATCGTGTTCTTCAAGGCGGACGGCCTGATACCGATGGCCCATGCCATTTGGCATCTGTTTGTGGTGCTGGCCGCCGGCTGTCACTACTATGCCATCCTGGTGAATCTGTATCCCGGCGAGGGAGCCATCGTCGAACCGTGATGATGAGAATTGGGGAACGCAGCGAATTTAGATCTTAGAGTACTTAACGTAACAGGGATTCGATTTTGTCAGCCATGTGTATAAGGTATTCCTATGATGAACATGATGTACCCGAGTCTCTGCTCCACAATTAGCCAAATTTTTTTTTTTTTATATATATTCCAACGAGCGAGTAC
The DNA here is from genome assembly GCA_037075245.1 of Drosophila mimetica. Taxonomy (NCBI): domain Eukaryota; kingdom Metazoa; phylum Arthropoda; class Insecta; order Diptera; family Drosophilidae; genus Drosophila; species Drosophila mimetica. Next base: position 23,563,546 of record JBAMCH010000005.1, on the reverse strand, counting down.
GATTAGAATAGTAGCCATTAGCATTACGAACTAAACTAAATCGAAACGATTCTTGTGATCAGTATCTGCGGTCTTGCCAAAGATTCAAATTGTGCGAGTGCTCACGTCTCTCTCCCTCTCTAACTAACTTGATATTATTACCTACTATATATATATTCATATATGTACTATATACACTTATATTGACCATGTACCAGCTCCCGTTTTGGCCATGTGTTTCTCAAACCAAAAAAAAAGACTTTGATCCGTACTCAAAAGGCGAAACGACACAAAGAAAGTGAAATTGTACAAATATCCGAAAGTTTACAAACTGAATTTAATCGCCCACCCCGCGCCTTTTGAACATTAGAAGCCCGCCTAGCCTGCATTACATTATACATGTTTATACAGATTATACAGATATATACTATATACCATATACTATATACCATATACCATATACCATATACAGATCTAGTTCTAGGAGCCGATGCGCGAGTCCAGCCCCTTTGGCCAGTTTCATCGCTTAGCTCAGGGACGACTACTCGATGTGTTCGCAGATACTGAAGATGGTGACGACTACAAATACGCTTGATATTTTGGGGCCTGGCTCGCGATCGGCGGTTATATATTGCTCTCGTGTATTTCTGGTGCAGCTCGATTAGTTTTACTGCGGGATTCTAGGCGTGTGTATCCTTAGAACTCCATAGATGCTTAAATAAATGGTTTACTTCGAAACGAAAGCAAAGGGTATATTATATCTTTGAGGAGGGAGGTTCAAGTAATTGTATATTGTCAATGTGTTATTTACTTCTTATTTTTTTTGTCTGTTACAAATATATGATTTTAATAAACATTATTACTTGATTTTTAACTGGGTTGGAAAAAATGTTTTTGATGATGATGATAGCACGGTAGCCGAATGAGTCATTATAAAGTTTAATAGATAAACACGGAATAAAAAAACCCATTTATAGTGTTATTTTTATACCCTTACAGGGGGTGTAATGATTTCAGTCAGACGTTTGCAACGCAGTGAATGAGCTGTTTCCGACCCCATAAAGTATATATATTATTGATCAGTATGACGAGTCGATCTAGCCATGTCCGTTTGTCTGTCCGTCTGTCCGTTTCAACGCAATCTAGTCTCTAAGTTTTAAAGCTGACGGGATGAAACTTTACCAAAAGTCGTCTTTCTATTGCAGGTAGTAAATAATAAATAAGTCGGAACCAACCGGATATCTTACAGCTCCCATAAATAATGGAAAAAAATATATTTCTTCGGTGTTTTTTGACATATTATTTTTTGGAAACATCTTTTCTTATATTATTCTGAATTTCTAAACAAAATTTAAGAAAAATCGGACCACTATATCATATAGCTCCATAGGAACAATCGAAAAATTAATAGGAAACAAAATGTAGCTTCGTTAATTTCTAACGCAGTCTCTTCTGCTCTGGAATATAGCTTTATTTTATTAATTCACAATTTCGAATTAAATTTAACATGAATCGAACGACTATATTATAAGCTGCCATAGGAAGGATCGATCGAGTAATGTCAAAATATTACGAAAACTGCTATAATTTTGGTATAAACTATATGAAAGTAAATTGAAATATAACACTTTATAATTTGTAATTGAATAGGAATGATCTGCAAGGGTATATAAACTTCGGCTGCCCGAAGTTAACTTCCGTTCTTGTTTTTTTTTCATGGTTCTCTTGTGGGAAGTGTTAAAAAAATGCTTGATATAAGCATACAGTTGATAATGGCGGCTTTACTCACTTTCCTGGAATAAAGGAAATATGTTGTAGCATTTATTTTTGAAATTAACTGTTTTATGTGTATGATGCATAAATTCTAATCATTACTTTTTCCGAAGAATTGAAATGAAGCCGCCTATCAGCAACATTTTAGGTTTCTTTGTTTTTTACGGACCAACCAATTTCAGTACGATTCGAAACTTTCCATCGACGAGTTCCAACATAACTTCGTTAAAATGCTAGGCCTGGCATATCTCTCTGTGTTGGTTATTATTATCCTGGACTTTCAGGGATCCTTGGCGGACCCAAAGGAACTCTGCGAGTTACCTCCTGATTTCGATTATAAATTGAACAGAATGCACGGCGAGCAGCAGTCTATAAAAACGAAACTCCTGGCAATTCAGTCAACGGTGGAGGCCCAGCGTGTCCTAATGCAGGATTCCTTAGAGGATATCACCACAAAAGAAGTTTTTGAAAGACAACTGAAGGAGCTTGAAACGAAACAAGAAACTGCCATGAGAAACAAACTAGATGTCCACCTTCTGGAGGTACAGAGAAGGCTGGAGGGCCAGAATACAGCAATTTTCGAATTCTTGGAGACGAAATTAAATGGAACGGAGGTAAAACTGCAAACGTTCGACACCACAATACAATCCAAGCTTAAGGAACTTTACGAGAAAACCAAAACTCAACTTTTAGCCCTGCATGCTAAGATTGAGAGCCAACAGGAAATCCTTTTCAGGATCCACGCTAACACTTTTCCGCGGAAGTTTGAGAGAATCGGGTCTAGATATTTCTATTTCGAGCACTATAATGCGCGATCTTGGGAAGATGCTGCAGACACATGTCGTCGCATGGGCGGTTATTTGGCTGCATTTGAATCCGAACCGGAACTACGGGCCATCATATCGGAGAATGAAGGTTGGGGTAACTGGTTTTGGACTGGCATCAACGATTTGGCCCAGGACAACAAGTTCATATCCATGGCCTCCGGGAAGCCTGCAACAGTTTTTCGGTGGAAGGATGGAGAGCCCCGTCCTGGTAAAGCCTGCGTTGTGCTAAATGAAGGATACATGGTGGAAAATCCGTGTGATAATAAATATTTTTTCATTTGCCAACATGACAATTATATATAAAATATTCATATATATTGTTTTAAAAATGGAGACCACTTTTTTTGAATAATTGTTTTGAACCCTTTACAATTGCAAAGGACGAGTCTCAATAATTATGATTGTAATTATAATTTTGAAGAATCATATATATGTAAAAAAATAAAATAAATATATAACATTATCTATTTGTAAAATTTTTGTTATTATTTTGGTGCCTATACGAGTCGTATATATTTGCATACGATTCCATTTTTAATGGAATCTATTAGTTCTGATATTTGCAACTAACTCAGTTATCGAAAAAACGTTATTTCAAATAAGGAATTTTCATTCAAATCTTGAATAATTATATGAACCGCTTGGGGAATTTTCAATATGCTTAAAAACCATAGAAAATTAATTTTTTAGCTAAAAGTTTAGACATACCTGGGGATTATGGAACTTAAACTTGTGAGGGACTTCAACACCATAATTGTTTACTGTGTATATAACAGGGGGCTTCACTGTTAACTGCTTTTGGTATATTTTTGGTATTTTTATGGTATTTGCCGCGGCCAGGGTCACACTATCGGGGCCAAGAAACCGAAATTTAGTGTAAATAATAGCGTATAGGTAGAGTAAACCAAGTGACAATGCTGCAGCAAATCAAGATGCTGGTGCTGGGCATCATCACGCTGTGCCGCCGTGCCTTGTGCTGCTTCTCGAGGCGCCGGAAGCTGAGCCACAGCGGCTCCTCCTCCGCATCGGGCGACCAACTGCAGGCGGTCAATGTGATTGTGGAGCGGGGCGACTTCGCCGCCCCCGCTGGCGCAAATCCCACGGGTGGCAGGTCGACCCAGGGGCCCAGGGAGCGGGACTGGAACTCCTGGGACGACAGTCCGCGGACCGTCGAGGAGCACATCGAGCAGTACCGCCAGCGGATGGCCCAGCCACCTACGCCGCCCAAGGAGGAACCCGAGCCGGATTTCTTCAGTGTGAGTTGGCACATACATATGTCTACAGCGGTGGCCAAGCGGATAGCACCCCGAGTTATGTAGGTTACGGATAATAGTTAGGAAAGTAGCTAGTAGGTATTATGGCACTTCTCAATAGGATGAACTAGATATTTTGAATCACGAAAATAATATTTAACATTTCCATGTTCTCTGTGTCTATATACATAGAGTACAATAGAAAATGGGATCAATTTATTAGTTCTAAAGCTGCCCAAAACGTTGAGAAACGTTCTTGATTCGAATTTTTCCCCAAAAAGGTCATTATTTTGACCAAAACCATAAATTGTCATCGAAATCCTTATTTTCCAGCAATTCAAAAATCTGTATTTTCGGCACAGAAATGGAAATAATTTCCCAAATATGGAATGGCATACCTTCATGAACTCGTAATTAAATTCTCTGCAACTTGGCATTTCCACCTAAAAATTTAATTTTTTTTGAAAATTTTCGCAAAAAATTGTGATACAACCCCTTACAAAAAAATCAAAAATTTGAAAAAATTTTAATTTTCCCAAATCAGCCGGAGAGTGCACTAATATTAATTATCAGGTTGTTATCTGCTCAAAACAGCTCGCCGTTTTAATATCGGAGCATTTTTGCAAAAATTAGAGCAAAAACAAATTTTACGAAAAATCAGATTTTGGCCAAAAATCGAAATCTTTATTTTCCGCCAATAAAAAGTCAGCTTTTTGCTATAAAAATGGAACCAATTGTCCAAATATGGAATGAAATACCTTCCTGAACTCGTAGTTAAGTTCTCTAAAACTTGGCATTTTCAGAAAGAGTGCACTAATATTAATTTTCAGGTTGTTATCTGCTCAGAACAGTTCGCCGTTTTAATATCGGAGCATTTTTGCAAAAATTAGAGCAAAAACAAATTTTACGAAAAATCAGATTTTGCCCAAAAATCGAAATCTTCATTTTCCGCCAATAAAAAGTCAGTTTTTTGCTATAAAAATGGAACCAATTGTCCAAATATGGAATGAAATACCTTCCTGAACTCGTAGTTAAATTTCCTACAACTTGGCATTTTCAGAAAAAAAATTATTTTTTTGAAACTTGGTATTTTCAGAAAAAAATTTATTTTTTTGACATTTTTTTTTAAAAAATTGTGATACAACCCCTTACAAAAAAATCAAAAATTTGAAAACATTTTAATTTTTCCAAATCAGCCGGAGAGTGCACTAATATTAATTTTCAGGTTGTTATCTGCTCAAAACAGCTCGCCGTTTTAATATCGGAGCATTTTTGCAAAAATTAGAGCAAAAACAAATTTTACGAAAAATCAGATTTTGGCCAAAAATTGAAATCTTCATTTTCCGCCAATAAAAATTCAGTATTTTGGCTATAAAAATGGAACCAATTGTCCAAATATGGAATAAAATACCTTTCTAAACTCGTAGTTAAATTCTCTAAAACTTGGCAATTTCAGAAAAAAATCGATTTTTTTTGAAAATTTTCTCAAAAAATTGTGATACAACCCCTTACAAAAAAATTGAAAATTTGAAAAAATTTTAATTTTTCCAAATCAGCTGGAGAATGCACTAATATTAATTATCAGGTTGTTATCTGCTCAGAACAGTTTGCCATTTTAATATAGGAGCATTTTTGCAAAAATTAGAGCAATAACAAGTTTTCCGCCAATAAAAAAGTCAGTTTTTTTGCTATAAAAATGGAACTAATATGGAATGGCATACCTCGTAGTGCTCGTTACTAAATTCGTAATCGATTGGCATTCAAATCTAAAAAATTATTTTTTTTTAATTTTTTCGCAAAAAATCTGAAAAATTTCCAAAAAAAAAAGTTTTCTTCTAAATCATCCTAAAAGTGATAAGAATCATATTATTAGTTTCTTTATTGTTTAAAAAAATGCGTATATATAATTTTGACAAATTTTTGGCCAGATTATAGCAACGAAATAGAATTCTTTGACAAGATATGATGTAAATTAGTTTAAAGTTTTACAGTCCCATCTTTAACTTGGATTTCCTTATTCCAGGAGCTAACGCCCACCATCAAGCCGCAGATGAAGTTCTACCTGGAGGATCCATCCGCGAGTGCGGCGGCCAGTCAGCCAAGTGACTTTTCAAGACTGCAGGCCCAGGACCTGGTGCCCATTAGCAATAATGTAAGCCCGTGATATGGCCCCAATATGGTGTATTTATACTTGATATATCTCCCTTTCGACAGGCCGATCTCGAGGACTGGGTGGACGACAATGCCGGCGGCTGGGAGGAGCTGGACACCTCCCAGACCAAGCAGATCCTACGGGAGAAGCGACGCGAGCTGCGCCACCAGCGACAGCCGGCCGTCCGCCCGGCCCCGCCCACTGTGGGCGCCCAGCGGCTGACCGACGGACAGCGAGCGGCGTAGTTGTCGGTGCAGCGACACCACCACCCCCTAGCCAACAGCCTCACCACCCAGCACGCCCACTCTGACCATTCCACAACCGACCACTTGCATTCTGTTTCCCTTTTCTTTTGTACGATTTAGTTGATTGGCCACACGAAATACATAAATCTTGCCTTTCACTCGCACTTCCCTCCTCGCGGATCGCGGATTGCGGATCGCCGATCAGTTGGGCCACACTTCCTGATGGCTCTGCGGTTTCGGGCGCGCTCCATTGGTCACGCTTCCATCTGGAGTGGAGTCGAGTGGAGTGGAGTCAAGCCAAGGCAGGCCAATGCTCGTGTCTCGAGTCCATAAAAGCCACGACCGTCGACGGGAGTCGCAGCTTTCGATGCGATGCTGCTGCCGGAGCTGCTGCTACTCGGCCTGGCCGCCTCCCTGGCGGACAGCTATGACCGCAGTGTCAACTACTGGGAGGCCTTTGCGCCCGGCAAGCTGCTCCAGCGCCTGGATGCGCTCACCGTCACCGATGTGGATCATTCGAAGGTGGCCAGGCTGCCGGAGATGATGCAGCCCGTCCTGGCGGCCACCAACCAGGCGCAGGCCAAGGCGGACGAGGATGTGGACCTGGATGTGGATGTCGAGGCGGATGCGGAGGCTGTGGACGGCGATGTGGACAGCCTCAGTGCGGAGACCAGCCATGAGGGCTACTCGGGCGAGGATTACGAGCGCAACTACGAGCAGTTCGTCAAGGAGTACTTTGACCGGGCGGCCGATGACCACGACAACGACGACGACGACCAGGACCACGTAGATCTGGAGGAGGAGACCCAGGCGGAGGCCACCAATGTCAAGGATCAGCGCTGTCGGCGGGTCAAGCGCAAGGATGGCCAGCTGTGCGAGATCTGTCGCCAGCTGAGGAACAACGAGGTGTCGGAGACGTGCAGCTACTCGCACGACGATCAGCCGGAGCAGTATGCCTTCGGCAGTGGCACCCAGTACAAGCGCTACCGCAACGATCCCGCCGATAAGCAGAAGGCGGACCGGAAGGATGCCGAGCCAGTGGCGCCCAGCAGCCTGTGCGTCCGCCGCCAGCAGGAGAATAGAGTGTGCTACGAGTGCAAGGACAGCAAGGGCCAGAAGATCGAGCGCTGCTACGATGTCCAGGCGCGCAAGGCCAGGAGCAAGACCAGAAAGAAGAAGGCCTCCGCCTCGCCGGCTTCCAGCTCCAGCTCCAGCGCGCACAAGCGGAAGCCGCGATCCCAGCAGTCCCAGCAGTCGGAGCAGGAGCAGCGCATCTACAAGCGCACCATCAGCTACAGCTACGCCCAGGGCACGGATCAGCAGGAGGAGAAGGAGGAGGATCCTCCGGTCGGGACAACGCAGCTGCCAGCTCCACGGCAACGTCGCCGCCGACTGGTGAAGATTACGCGCCGACGCGGACCAGTTCAAGTCCCATGATCTTGCTTCGTTTTGCTTTGTATCGCCCAACTCACTAGCTTAGATTAATTACTACACATTTTTTTGTTACAATAAACCACTCTATAAGGTCACATTGCATACTTGTGGGCTAATCAGCTAGCAAAGATTAGGAAATGAAAAAAAACGCATGGATAAATTGCCTAAGAAAGTTATACGAAAAAGGTACAATTTCAGAAGAATGCTTTTGAAGACGGAAATCAGAATACAGTGTATTTAAAATCAGCAGTAATAAATATTTAAATGAGAGTTAACTAAAAAATACAATAATTTCGCTTAAGGTTTAAGCATTTGCTAATTCACAGAAACATATTCGCTTTGAATAGACTTGATATTTGAAAATTCCTAATGATACACGACGATATCAGGCCAAATTGTAATACGAATTGAAGCTTTGAAAAACAATAGAAACCTTTTTCTAGGAACACAGAACAAACAAAGATCATAAGAATTGTGTAATATATATTATATATGAAGAGAATAAAAGTGTGACAACGAAACTATAGTGTAGTGTGTTTATATACCGTGGATGATAAATAAGACTCGCTTTCATTGATTTCAATTGAACAACAAAACTTTCGTTTATTTGCGCTTCTCGGATTTCCAGCGATTTTCAAATCGTTTCATTTATTCATAAAACCACAAACACATTTCTTTCGTTAGATTGGCATAAAACTGGATGCGACAATTTGCAATTAAACATACACAAAGACCGGTGGTCCGAACAACATTGACTTAAATATATATAATTTTTGAGCTGCCGAAGGAAACGAAAGAGACAGCTAGAGAGTAGTGAATTAGATAGAGATAGCAATTAGTGATAAATGCTTTTGGAATTGTTAACGTTTTGGTTCGGCGTTAGGATCATAATGCCTTAACTATGAAACCATACTCAAATACACACGAAAAAGAGTCTGAAACCGACTTTCTAGCCTAGAAACATGTAATATTTTCGTTCTATTGCTGTTGCTGCGGTGCTTTGTGCAGGACAAAAGAGGACATTGAATACTTATTGTGTTCTGAATTGCATTTGCTTGTGCGTTGAGAGAGAAAGTTAATTAATATTGGCCATCGGCTTTGTGATAGAATTGCATTTTCACACTGACACACTCCCATTCTTATTTTCTTCGGGGTTCTTTTTCGATAAATTAATTAAATGTTAACAATTATTTCTTGGATATCATAGTTAATTTTAGACAATTCGGTACTTAATTTATTATAAACCGATTTGGTGGCCGCTGTTTGACTGGATTTTCGATTGCCCTACTTATTCAAAAAACCCACTTAAGAGTAAGCAATTAAGTAATAATTTGAAAAGTGAAGATGGGAGCATGGCTGTTTCGTTTCGGCTTTGAACTCTATATTTTGTTTGCTTCAAAAACATCGTTGAGTTCCAGATCCTCGCTGTGAACATTGGATACTTCGCAAGTTATTCGTTGGCTATATATGTATAAATAGGTACATTACAAGTAGTTTGTTAGATATCTATAAATTGGCTGGCCTAAAGTGTTGATCATCTTGTAAATATGACGGCTATCGTTAGTACTAAAGCTTTTTGACTTCCCTATCGTCGCTACGTCATCGTAGTACTCCTATTTTCTGTTCGAACATTTTGTGGCTGCGTTGCTTTCGTAATGTTAACATTTGCGTTTCAACTAGGGTTAAATATCTAGCAGTACAATAATATGAATATAAATCTTTAAAGCTTTGTCTGCATGAAAATGCCGCGCAGGGCACTCCATGCATATATTACTCCCTCCTTACATTCGCACAACCCTCACTCGACGTGGGACGATTACATTTTATGAACAAAAAGGAAAAAAAAGTCAAGAAATGGCGAAAAACAACACGCTCAAGTAAATCTTATGAGGCTAAACTCTCTTAGAAACATCTACATAAATATATATATAATATATTTGCCATATACATATAAAGTTTAAAACAATTGAAACATTAAGGGTTAAACATTTTCAAACGAACATTGGTGGTTGATATCGAATTTGTAATTTTTCAGTGATTGGCACAAAAGTTTCGAGCAGACGACGCACAAATTATAAAAAGCAATATGTATAAACAAAAAAAGCTTAATCACGAATAAAAACAATTTGTAATTTAAAAAATATATGTGTATATATATATATTTAACTAGGGTACGATCTAGCTGCAGTTGTTGTTGCTGTGGCTCTGACTATCGTTGCTTACCATGGCCCCGCCGATGGGGGCTCCAGTTGCACTGGCCACAGCTCCTCCAGTTCCAGCTTCAGCTTCAGCTCCAGCTCCTGGCGATTCAGCAATGGCTGCCGTTGCGGGCGTAATGGCCTTGGGTGCGAAGTAAACCTCGTAATTGTAATATCAAAGCTCTTCGCTGGCCAATTTTTGCTCCTGCACGTACTCCTTGGGGAAGTAGCCCACCTGGAAAAGGGTATAAAAACTCATTAGTTCTTGTCCGAATCATCCAAAGCCTCTGTCTTTCGTCGCATCATCTTACCGTGTCGCCAATCTTGCCGCGCCACCAGCCTTTGCTGTCGCCATCCTTTCCAATGACCAGCACCTGGCAGTCGGTGCGCAGCTGCAGCTGATTGCTGCCAGCCTTTGGCTCGTAATCGTACAGAGCGGTGGCGATCACCTCCTTGTAGGGCCACTGTAGTGACTGATTGAGCCTTTAGAAACACAGAGAGAGAGGCAGCAATGGTTATTAAGACACTCATTTTAATACACCTTCAACCTTACCCCGCAAAGTTCTCCCCCAGATCGTTGCGTTCGTAGTAGGAAACCAGCTCCACGATGGTTTTAAAATGCCGCCGCGAGGACAGGCAATAGAGCATAGAATCGCCGGAGTTCTCCTGGTTGATTTTCATATGCTTGATCACATGTTCATCGGTTCTGGGTATACAACAAAAAAAAAACAACGTTGTTGCAGATCCAGATCTACATGACCAGTTAGACTAAGGACAACTCACTTCAGGCTGAGGGCGTACATCGTCTCGTGGGCCGTGGATGGACCCTGGGGACGAACGCGCAGCAGATAGGTGCCTATGCGGCGGTTCTCCAGCCGATTGGCCGCCGTCTCCCGGTCCATGTTGCCCGCAAACCAGTTGAACTCGGACAGCTGGCGATCGCAGACGGGCGGCGGCACGCTGACCGGATTCTGTTTGCAGCGTCCCGTCGACGAGATGCAGCCCTTGTGCACGCTGATCTGGCACACCTTGCACCGATAGCCCTGGTGGATGCGGCCCTTGAGGAACTTGGAGCAGTGGCGGCACGTGGTCGGGGCGTCGAACGTGTAGATCTCCATTTTGTGGTCGGTACTTCGGCAGCCGGGTGGTTCCAGACTCTCCCTAAGCAACGCACATTAGTTAGTTAAAGATTTTAAATAGATATTATAGTGTATATATATTACATGGCCTCGGTGAGGGCCTTGCGCCACTTGTCCCGTTCATGCTCCGATTTGAGGTACAGTGTAAAGGCCGTTTTGCCCGACTTGCGGGCGAGGAGGAGCTGGTACTTGAAGCGTGTATCCCGGCCAAGAGTCCGCCGTGAATGGCTCTGCTCCACCCGATAGTCGGCCAGGTTGTGCGAGTCGCGGTACGTGTACTGCATGTCGCCCGTCTTGATGTGCAGCGCCTTCACCATGATGAGGATCTTGTCAAAGACAAAGGCGTAGCGCAGCTTGGTCTTCTGATCCTCGTGCGCCTTGATGTGCAGCTCGCCGTCGAGCAGCAGGCGGCCGTACTGCAACAAATCGCTGCCATTGCCGTTCTGCAGGAGGTGGAGATCGAAGATGCTGTCCTTCACCTTCTGTATGATGACCAGGTGGTCGGAGTCGCGTTTCACCTCATTGATATACTGCGACACATCGATCATGGCCTCCTTGGCGCGCTCCAGTGACCGGTAGTCGTCGTGCAGCGGCGACGTCTCCTTCACCAGCTTGTCCAGCAGCAGGTGGTACTTGAGAATGCGCTGCATGGGCACCGAGAGGATGTCGCGCAGCTGCAGCTTGCCCACATTGTAGTCCCGCTCGCATTTCTGCACCAGCTGGTCGATGATCTGGTTCTTCTTGCACACATCGGCCAGATAGTCAATGGCGCCCAGCAGGCATGAGCAGTACTCGCCGTAGATGAGGAACGGTTCGCGGAACTCGAGGAAGACCTGGGCCATCTTCACTTTGGCATTGGGCGTCAGCGATTCCCTCAGCTTGTCCAGGAACCTTGTGTGAATGTCGGCCAGCTCCTGAAGGAGCTTGTGTTAGGTAGGTAATTGCAGGTGCTTGAGAAGCAACTCACTCTGATGCGCGGGAATATGAGACGCAGCTCGTCCTGGTTGAGATGCCGCTCCAGCGGACCCATGAACTTGGTCTTGAGGGCGGTGAGCACGTCCAGGTAGTTGGACTCCGTGTCGATTAGCTCCCGGATGACGTAGTCGCGCTGCTCGAAGCTCGTCGACGAGGCGGTCTATTGGGAAAGAAGGATCGAGTGCGGGATTAGTGGAGTAATACGAGAGCAGTGACTGGGCCACCCGGAATAGGTGTCTCATGCACGGACAGGCGGTTCGTTCGCTTGCAATTCTACCTGGCTTCTACTCGTCCTGTGCAGCGCGCACAGATCTTGGTAGACCTCCTCTTCTTTTGTGTTGGTGTGGTCGTAACCGGTTCCATTGCATGCAATATTGTCGTTGGTACTAAACGAAAAGGAAATAAAGGCCACAAATAAATGGAAATCATAATAATGTGAAAATCATAAGGAGGTAGGGAATTCTTGGGGGTGGGGGGAGTTGCTATTAAAAACTATAAAATAAAAACTGAGATATTCGAGATTCTTAACTTTTTACTTTATATACTTTACAATTTAAATGATTTTATTTCTTGAATATACGCGCCATTAAATTTAAATTCGATAGACCGGCCAGCAGTTTATCGATTTTCACCACTGTTGATTAACAGCGCACTGTTGCGCTTAACAGGCCCTTAACAGACATGTGGCAGCCCTGGTCGAAGCAGTGCAACCAGGGCTGCAACGCCGTTCAGAACATCTGTGAAAGAGCAAATAAAAAGAAACTGTGTGTTTTCGGGAATTTTTCATTTCATTTTTCACGTCCCTCCCCCGAAACCCGGACTTGGAATCCACTCCACGCTCCGCCTGGCCACCTGCTCCTCCGTTCCGGGGACCATGGACCATCACACGTACGCCAAGAGCGGATCCAAAAAGTGTAGGCGACAACAACAACACACGTGTTTGGTTCAACATTGCCTCGATGCACTCATGCATTTTGTTCTTTCCTTCTTTTGGCAATTGAAAATTGCACTTTTCAGGGTCCGCGGAAGAGAAACGCGACCTGGTGGTGCAACGGATTGCGGCGGATGAGCTATTCTCCCGGTATTCGCCCAAACACGCGGAGCCATGGAAGTGAGTTTCTTGGTTATCCACGCGGAGAACTCGGGGAAGTCCGAAATTGATGGTCAGAATGCCTTCAAAAGGGGTCACCAATTGGATTTGCGACAAAACTTGAGGATTATTTCCAAAAAAAACCCTCTTAGATTGCAAAAACATATCACTATGTGTAAATAATGGAATTGGAATTGGTTGAGAATTTGGAAAAGTCTAGGATTATAGTTAAAATTCCTTTAAATGAGGTCACCAATTGGGATCAGGGACTATAGGATAGTACTAACTTCAGAACTGATATTGGAATCTCCTTATAAATGGTATCCAATCAAATGTTGAGATTAATATAACTGATTTCTTCAAGTCCAACTATCGAAAACCAAAAAATAAACACTCTTTTTGAAAAACTAACATTAAAGATAAACTATCTATAAAGAATTGTGATCTTCAAAAGGAAAAATATTCAATGAATATGTTTGAAACAGTGATATATCGTCAATCAAATTATAATAAAATCCCCCAACTCTTTATATCCCCCAGGAAATTCAAGGACATGGCCAAAATCGGTGATTTTAGTGAGATAGCCCTGCGCAAGCAATGGTTCTCCATGGTGCAGCGATACCGCATCCACAAGGCCAACACGCTGGGCGCCCCACTCAACAAGCAGAGCATCGAGGAGCTGAACAAGGAGTGGGAGTTCTTTGGCTCCATCCACGCCTACATGAACCAAAAGACCGCCGACCTGCACTCGTACGCCCTCAAGGAGCCGAATGTGGAGCCGCCCAACAACAATCTGGCCATCGCCAGCGTCTATTCCTGCGACGAGGCCCAACTCTCACCCCTCATGCTGGGCGTTCTCAATGACCACAACTTTGGCGAACGCTCGCCGCCCAACGAAGGCGGCGCCGACACCGATGACATGGACGAGTCCACGTCGCCCTGCCATCGCAGTAGCAATGGCAATAGGGACAACAGCAATATCCACAGCAACAACGAGGAACTGGACAGGCTGCTGGCCGAGGCCACCATGCGCAAGGATGCGGAAAGCGGTGGCGGCGGCGGCGGTGGCGGTGAGGATGTGGATGTGTGCATGCTCCAGCTCCACCACGAGGTGGAGTGCGGTCCGGTGATGATCGGTGGCGAGGTGTCGCTGTCCAATAGTCGGTACAACGACTTTGATGAGGCGACAATGCCCACCACAATGGTTGTGAAGACCGAGGAGTTGGAGCAGCAAAGCGAGCCGGTGCCCAGGATGGCGAAGAAGCGCCACCACCGCAAGGTGCTCAGTGAGAAGGACAAGTATTACAGGTGATTAGCTTTGCTCTAGTAACTGAATTAAAACCCCTATTAACTAGAAATACCCCACTTTCAGGCACCGTCGTCGCTACGAGCAGCGAATGGAGAAGCGTCTGATGGGTCTGTGCTCCGTGGTGGGTCAACTGCTGAAGCAGTTTGCGCCCCACATGGATGTCCAGCCGCTCTTGGCTCTGGGCAGCGACATGGCCTTCAATTCGCCGGCCGCCAGCACCAGTGACGAGAACGAGAACGACATGGAGGAGGAGGAGGAGCAAGAGGTGCAGGAGGACCAGGAGCTGAGTGTCGATGCTGCGGATGACATGTCACTCAGAATCTGAGAATCATTCAGGGCAGGCGGAGGCGGATTCGTCGTGTTAGTTCCTAGCTGTGTTGCTCCACAATTGGATCGAGAGTGTGTGCGTGTGTTGTGCGTTCAAATCCCATCTCAAATGTATTTCTAACAACATTTAGATAGACACGTTAGGTGATTACGAAAAACAGAATACATTAATCAAATGAAAGAATGTAAGCACTAGATAAGCAGAAAGCAAACCAAATACAATACGTATGGAAATGTAACAGACTTGGCCAATTAATTGGGTTAAAGATACTGAAGCTACCAACCCAAGAAGCTAATGAATAATGTATAAAAATAGGTCAAATATCAAATAGCTATAAACAGATATCGAATGGGATAATCACAATGTAATTAGCCAAACCAGAACGGACGGACGAGATAGTGTTGTATGGTTAATGGGATCTGGCTTTCAATCGGCCGTGTTCCGCTTGTCGCCCTTATCGCCAACTCATCCCGTGTGGGTGACAGGCAGAAGCTCTTTTGGTTATGGATCGATATGGGTCCGATGACTGTACTACCGAACTACTTTCGCAATGCGCAGAAAACCCAGTAAGTGGTTATATAAATAAAGAGGGAATAAGGAGACAGTGTGTATGCTACTTCCGGTGGCTATGTTTGGCACGGCCCTCGATCGGTGTCAATGACCCCCAATGACGCTGATCCGATGCATTCCCGTTTCGGCTAAGGAATGGGAACGCTCTAATCTCGGGTGTGTGTTGGATCTGGCGGTGTACTAGTGTTGGTGGTGCGCGTCCGGGTTAGTTAGCTGGTGGTTAATGGTGGAAGCTCAAGCGCAAGCAAGACAAGCAGGTGGTTCTGGTGGGCGGTGCAGGGCGGTTGTTTCTTAAGCCTACATGGGAGGTATCAATCTATGGGGAGTCAAGCATTCTGGGAAAGATCGAGGATCACGGATCAGGGGCGGAAGGAAGAAGAGGAACGGGGAGAAGAGGCTGTTACACATGACGATACACTGGGGTGGGTGGATTTCCTGGACCAAATCGCAGGGGCACAAGGTAATCTCTTCTATTTTTTATACAAGTGTTAAATATTACTAAAGTTACAGATTACATTGCGCTCCTGGGACTTTGATTACATCTCCAACGAGACAAAAAACCACCACTATCTATCGACATTATATGATTTTATGTATATGAAAACACTGTGGCCTTCGGCATTGTCTCGTTGGGTCCGCTTGGTCGACTCCTGCTCGATCCCAGAGCCCAGAGCCCAGTTCCCACCCCACGCTGGACACAAAGACAGAGTAATATGTTGGACAGCACACCTCGGGTTTGGCCTTCGCCTGGAAGGTGACGTAGCACAGGTCCTCGTAGACCTTCTCATCGTCCTCGCTGTAGATGTAGGCGTACTCGTGCTCGGTGGACGCCATCGAGGATCGGTAATTGTAGACGGCTGCGGCCGCCTTCTGCAGTCGCTGGCTCTCGCTGACCAGAAGCGACGAGGACGACGACGTGGACACCAGACGGCCCATGGGTGGGCCTCCTCCAGCAGCGGGAGTGGCAACAGATGGATCGGCGGCGGCGGCACCCAGCGGCATTTCCGCGGTGCACCGAGCATACGATTCCGGTGTGGGTGTGACCGCATTGGAGGCGGTGGCGGTGGCGGTGGCGTTGTCCACCGTCGTCGTCGTCGTCGAGCTAACCACATCCAGGGTGAGATCAAAGGAGAGGGCACGCAGGCTGCCGCCTTCGCAGTCGGCCAGCAGTGGCGTTTCCACGCCCGCATCCTCCAAATCGTTTTCAATGGTCGAATCGCACATATTGGAAAGCGAGTCCTCGATGTAGTCGTCGATGTCCTCCGTGCCGTTCTCGATGGTGATGTCGCTATTCTCGTCCAGCGATCCGCTCTGCGAGGTTCGCTCGTAGTATTCCGCCGACGAGGAGCCGGATGCGGCGTCGATGCTGCTCGTTTTCCGCATGTTCAGATCCCTGGGTTGCGCGGGGAAATCCCCCATATATATATATATATATCACCGATAAGGCAACGCACACACACACATTCACACGCACATTCATTCGGATTCAAATCGCACAAAGTTAGTGTGTTAGACAGAGATAGGAGACAGAGAGAAAGAGAGAGTGTGTTAGATAAAGCTGGACACTGAGATTGCTTGGTTTTGGGGTCGTCTACTTCTTCATCTTGCACAGAAAGTAATGATTATCAATAGTATGTGGGAAACATTTAAAATTCTAGTTGAATTCGTTATTTTAAATCATTATATCATCAGTTTTAGACAAGGGATCTCTTGTTATTATACTATTACTTAAATCTTCGGCAAGAATCCTATTTAGTTTTCTAGATTTAATCACGATTTAAACGATTTTTAATAGTCGGTTCGGTTCTCTCACATATTCTACAGAGTGATGATAGTTTCTTTTCCTGTGCTCGATAAGCAGCCAGACGGGGGCTTATAGACGTGGGTCCCCGGGAAGTATGTGAGCGCATAATGAGATCGGTTCGGGTTCGGGTCGCTTTGCCTGGGATTAAGGGGGCAGGGCGGGGTCGGAATCGGAATCGGGGTTCGCAATGCTGGGGCAGGAAATGCAGGCACATCGCCTGCTCTCAAGCGGGGGGAGCACGCACCATGGCTAAGGGGTCTGTAGGCGGACATCCCGCCCAGAAGAGACTACTCACGTGGTATGCAGGTCCTTGTAGATGGCCTCGTCCGAATGGGAGCGCTCACTGGGCGACAGCTGCAGGTTGAAACCACTAAAAAGGGTTACAATCAATTAGTTTATCATCATATTATCATTATCATAATTATATAATATTAAAAAATAAAAGCAAAAATATATCCCTTAAATGTGTTAATATCTATCATATTTATAGATCCTTAAGCTATAAAAAGCCAAGCCTTAAATAGGTATTTAATTACCGGTGCTTAATTCCTTTTCTATTACGCTATTAAATGCTATTCCTCAATCAGCTTGATTAATTCTCTAGAAATATACTATAAATATGTGCGAACTTGCCGAAACATTGTTATGCATCATTGAACAAATTCCACACATTCCAGCATTTCGTGTTGGTATTTCAGAAATGCACATAAATCAATATAATTGTGTTTTTCATTTCTATTTAAATCGGTTCTATCACGGAATATCCAAAATATGGCAAATGGATTTCAATAAAACTATGAAATATTTTTAAAATATAATGTAAAATTAAGTAGTTAGTATGGTTAAAATTATATAAAAATTTTTCTTACTATTGCAGAATATTAAATAAGCACAATATAGCTTAAAGCCTTAGTTTTTCGGTTTTCGGTTTTCCTAAACTACCATTCTATTAATGAATCCTATCTGCATCTCAATAGATTGATAAGAACGAAAGTCTCAAGAACTGGGAACAGAGGGCCCACTTGTTTGCCACAACTCTGGGCGTAACCCACTGGCGATAGGGATGCTTGGACTGGAAATGGGAATGGGAATACTCACACAAGATCCGGATGCATTTGCTGCACCTTGCGGCACTGCGACAACTTGGAGAGCGTGATGAGGACGCGGTGGAAGTTTGTCAGGTCGTACAGCATCGTCGGCTCGAAGAGATCGCCGTCGCGGATCCCGAAATTATTGTGGCACACGTCCAGGAACAGTTTGATGTTCTTGCTGCACAGAAACTGAAATGTCAAATGCAAATACATTTTAATATTAAATTGAAAGGTTTTATATTACAAGTAATATTACTATTTAACGCTCCAACTAGACACCTTAAATTCACTGAGAAAAGTGCAAAATAAGTTTCGTAAATTATTTAAAAACAACAATAATTTAATAGTACAATTGCAATACACTGACAAATATTTAAATAAATAATAAATTCCAGGATTAAATAAAAATTTTTAGAAAGAAATGATATATGTATTTTTATTTATAGGTTTTTTTTGTAATGGAATATTATTTTAATATGAAGTTCGAACCAAAATGTTTTAAGTTATAATTAAGATTTATCTATTAAATATATTTTTTTACAGTTACTATTATCTTGGTTTGTAATATGGTATGCTGTTTTATATGATATGATATAATAGATATAGATGTACTTGTCTAGCATAGTCTTATATGTTATTTGGGAGGGACTCTAGACCTCCGCTCGTGATAATTTCTTTACAGATTTTGAGATATATTCGTCCAGCATATTGTTAATTTAGTTTTTGGATGGTTTCTCATTACCTGTGCCATTTGCGGCTTGCGGTTGAACTCGCGCGGATCCATGCTGCTGGGGTCCAGATGGATGACCAGGTTGCAGAGGAGCACCCCGTCGCGCAGGGTCATCGCCAGGATGCGGATCTCGGCGTCCGCCTGGGCGGCCTTGTGGTCGGGCGGGATGACCTTGCATCTGGTTAGCCAGGCGACGCATTCGCGCCACAGATCCCCGTTCACACCTGCCACGCCCCCAAAACTGTTGCTGTTGCTGGCCATTTCGCTGGGTGGTTTTTTGGCACGGCGGTTGAGGGTGAGGGTGGGGGTGGGTGTGGCAAAAAGGGGCGGGTAACTGGACACGGGACCAGGGTGGGGAGGGGAGGGGGGATGGC
The DNA here is from genome assembly GCA_037075245.1 of Drosophila mimetica. Taxonomy (NCBI): domain Eukaryota; kingdom Metazoa; phylum Arthropoda; class Insecta; order Diptera; family Drosophilidae; genus Drosophila; species Drosophila mimetica. The sequence goes on along the minus strand of JBAMCH010000005.1, from coordinate 23,544,275 downwards.
GCAGTGGGGCGACTTTCGTTGCGTTAATGAAAACAATTGAGACTCATCAGTTGGCCGTTGTGGTTGCGATTGGATTGGTGAACTCAAACTGAACCGAATGTGAATGTGGAGAACACACAGATACACAGAACGAGCAGGGAAAAACGGAAAAGGGAAAACAGAAAGCACAAGCACAACACACAACAACAATAAGTGGGCGACCCAAATCGGTTGGTCGCGAATTGCGCTGCCGCGTCCCGCACCGAAATACCGAATTGCACGCAAAACTGTGGCTCGCTTTGGCTCGCAAAATGCTCGCTGCCTGGTTTTAAAAACTAATTTATTTTATTGCAAAATATTGGGTTTATCGAAGAGGAAGAGCGGACTCGAGTTCCGATATGTCTTTGCATCGCGTATGACCGTTCGTTGTTTGTGCAAAAATACCAAAGGGCTGGGAAAATACCAAAGGGATGGGAAAATACCACAATTCAAATTCAGTGCTGCCATTTAGTTTTTTTTTTGGCTGCTTTTTCAAATTATACCTGTATAGTTTCGAGGTATTAGATTTCATATTTCATTCATTATTTCCATTATTTCGAAACCAAAGGTTATTGTAACTTTTATTATGAGCCCAAAGAGGTATAACATTCATTTTGAATATTTCTTATTTGGCACCATTTTGACCAAAATAAGGATTTTGCAGAACCAAAAATACGAATTAGGTTATCCACAATAAATATATTTAGCTGTTTTCAGAGCTGTTTAGATTTTATTTAATCAAAGAGGCGGCACATACAAAACCCGACAAATACCCTTACTGTATTTACTTTTCTAGCTAGTTTTTCCAAGCCACATTCAGTTGGTATTTTTTCCCTGCCCGACGAGGGTCACACCGAAGCGGCGAGCCAATAAAAAAAATGTAAATTGTGCAGCAAGTGAAATTGAAAAGCAATATATTTAAGTGTGTGATCCGTGTGTGAGCGGATAATCCGGGACATTATAGCTTGATCGGCGAGCGGGCGACGCCGCCGTTGGCCCCGCCACGCCCCCATCCGCGCGTGTGAAAAAAGAGGCGAAGCAAACGCGATGGCCTCCGTACATTCCAGTTGGCGTTTTGGCAAGCGGAGCAAATTACAATTACGCATTAAAGGTAATGTAACGAATGTGTTAATTGACATCAACATGGCATCATCATCATCATCGCCATCATCATGTTGGCGCAACCACCGTTTTGGGGTTTTTGGTTTTTTTGTATTGCATTTTGCACTGCGGTCGAGGAGCAGCAGCTGTTGCTGTTGTGGATCTTGAACCGTTATTGTTACCGTTTGACCCCCTCTTCTTCGCTTATTCAATAATTGGTTGCATTGCATTTGTTGACATTGATGTCAAATGCAATGGCAACGGCAGCAGCAGTAGCAGCAGCAAAAACAACAACAAGAAAACACGCTGGCAGCACTGCGCATAACATAACGGTAACGATGTACCAGTAGTGATGTAGTGATGAACCAATGTATCGACAGCATGGCATTCTGATCAGCATTTCTCCTGATCCGATTCTGATCCCGTTATTTACATATATAGAATCACTCTTTATTTTCCTCTTTGTTTTTCCCCATTTATTTATGTATTTTTTATTTTTATTTTGGTTTGCTTTTGCTTCTGTTGTTGTTGCTGCCATTTGACCAAATTCTTCGGCTACATGTTGGCCGACTATTTATAGACCATAGTCGCCTAGCATAGAGAGCCCCCGAAAAACGATGACGCAGCTGAGAGCAACAACAATAACATACATAAACATACAAAAACAAAAATAAAACATTGAAAGCAACAATAACATCGGTTTCCTCCATTCATCATGTCCTTCACTCTTTCGTTCTTCTATCCGCTCTTTCTCCCCTTTCTCTTTCCAACCAAATCCATCACACAAGTACAGTTAGCTGTAACAGCAGCAACGACAACAACAACAATAAAGCAACTGTTATGACGTCGTTGTTGTCATTTCACGTGCAAAGCCTGCGTCGACTGAGACAGAGGCAGAGGCAGCGGCAGCGGCAGAGCTGATTAGCTTTCCTCGCTGATCAATTTCACTTTGATCGCTTTCTAATGCAACTTAATGTCTTCATGCATGTGTGCATTCCATGTACATATGTATATATGTTATAAAGAATGCAGGATCAATAAACTGATCATGATACATACATATGTACATATATGTTTACATACGATAATATTCCTTAAAAATAGTCGAACTGATCTTTTTTAGCACTACCAAAAACCCTAGTATTCGGTCACTTTTAGGATACTAGGAATTACATTACTTTTAAGATCAAAGTGATCATGTAATCATAAAATACATCATTTTATTTCACGGGTTCCGGTTATAAAAACCCAATACATTCTACATAACGATCTATAACTAAACTGTTGCTATCATCTATTCCCATTGCAGTTTCGCAGGATCCGGAGGACTTTTACCGCCTGGATCCCCAGCGATCGGCCGCCGAGAATGCCTTCGACATCTACTCGATGCTCTGCTTGGAGGAGACGCGGGACACCAAGCGCCTGTTCCTGCTCAATGCGCTGGCCTCGCTCTGTCTGGGGGCCCGGAAGGGCTCCCACCACAGCAACATACGCTTCAGCACCGAGGAGCTGCTCTACTGGTAAGGATCCTATAGCCACAACGCCCATGCTCGCTATCTAATGTACGTTTTGTTGCAGCCTGAGTGCCTCACTGGTGCACACCTTCACCCAAGTGCGAGCGGCGGCGCTGAGGACGATCCGCTATGCCATCAGCACGCCCAAGGACATCAAGGCGTTCAATGCCCTGCAGCTGCAGCACCTGCTGTGCCGCTCCATCGATCTGATGCTGAAGAACGACGACGAGCGCGTCCAGGCACTGAAGCTGGTGCGCAAGATGCTGGCCATTGCGCCGGAGGACATCAGTCCGGCGGTGGTGCGTTGCCTGGTCTCGCTGGCCGACAGCGGGATCGAGGAGAACGACAACCTGCTGCGCGCCTGCCTGGCCACCTTGGCGGAGTTCGCCGTGCTCAATCCGGCGCTGCTCATCGTCTGCGGCGGCGTTACCTCCATCACCCGCAACGTGCTGGAGTGCCACAATCCCCGCATAGCCGAGAGCCTCTGTGGCGTGCTCCTCTACCTTCTCGAATGGCCGCAGACGAGGAACATCTGCGGTGTGCGGCTGGATTGCCTGGCCGCTCCGTACTGTGACTTCACCTACAGGCTCGGCATCATGGATAAAAACAAGTGAGTGTCCCATGGAAACTATCCCCTGAATACTGTACAAATAAATAGTAATCAATTCTGGGAAAAAGTCATCAATGATTAAGGCCCAATTTTTGCGATATCATAAGCACTGCGATAGAACACTGCTGACAACTAAATAAACATTGATAAAGGGTTTCCGTTTACGGAAATTGCGCAAATGCTGAATCAGATTTAAACGCCAGACACAGTTGGATCAATTTCACTTATTGATTTGCCGAAAGTAAACAACTAAATCAGCATTTGTAAAAAGCCTAGATTTGCTACTCACTTAAATATATGTAACTATCTTTGCAGAGATGCTCGTGAACTTCGCTACACAAGCTGTCGACTGGCCCTTTTATCCGTGCTGCGCAGCTGGACGGGCACCCTCGAATTCTGTGATCCTAGCAAACCCTCAGGCCTGAAAGCAATAGTCGACGCTCTATATTTAAATCAGATCGAAGTTAGAGTGAGTACATCAACCCCCATCAACGCAACGCTTCAACACCAATACATAATGCAATTTCACAGAAAGCAATACTGGATTTGCTGTACGAGCTGCTCTCGCTGCCACAGCCAACCTGGACGGATGACTATGCGGTGGCGCTGCAGGCTGTGGATCCGTCGGACTTCCAGGCCTCCTGGCTGCTAAGCAATGGCTTTGTGTCCGCCGAAGGGCGCTCCATTCTGCCAACGCTGGCGGCACGTGCTCCGAGCGTTGTGGAGCAGCACCTTTCGCTGATGCTCTACTGTTTCCTAGAGACTGGACTGCTCAATGCGCTCGTCGAGGTGGCGGTGGGCAGCGACCAGTTCGTCTCCGTGCAGGCCACCGTGCTTATTGGCAAGATCCTGCAGCTGATGCACACACACCTGCCACCGGACATTTGTTGCACGAGTCCGGCTCTGCCCACCCTGGTGGGGCATGCCACCCATGGCAATCAGCAGGCCAATGCGGCGGTGGCAGCCTTACAAAACTACCAGAAGATGCTACGCCAGCGACCGGCATCGTGCAGCCTTTTCCTAGACAGCATTATCCAGGGCGGTGCCCTCATCCAGACGCGACTGTTCCGCCGCCACCTCAATGTGCAGGAGCAGGCGGGTCCGGTGCTACAGCTGCAGGACACGGCAGAAGCGGCCGCCTCGGCAGTTCCGCCCGCCGGTCCGTTCCGGGCCACGCTCGATCGTTATCGATTGGACTCGGTCTCGTCCAGCGACGAGTCCAACTCACAGGCATCGACCTCGTCCAGGTCCAGTTTTCGACTGAAGCGAAAGTTCCTTCCGCAAGCGTTCTTTGACAATTTTCGAGCGTTCAATCGGCTGCTCACCGACTCCCGGGTGCTGAGCCAAGCGGATGCACATCTCTGGGACTGGGATGTTATCACCACAATACTTAAGTCGAATTTAATCCGCAAACTGGACTACACTCTGGGAAAGTTCCTCAAGCGGCTCGTGGACTTTTATAAGCCGCGAAACAATCGGTTCTCGCACCAAGATTTGGTGCCCGGCCAAAGCCTGCCTACCTATGTCAGTGCCGGACTGGATTTGATCGATGTCCTCTTGGGCAGCAACGAGGTGAGTACTTTTGGTGTTAGTAAATGTTATACCTTAATAATTTAATTCAATGTCTTGCAGCTGGAATGTATGCGATACATAACCGACTACTTTTCGGACATCAGCCAACAACTGGCGGCCGTCACCACATCGAATCGTGCCCACGACTGTCTATTCAGTCCGCAGCACATGAACAACACGATGTGTCAGCAGTATTTCCTCTACATTGGACGCATGTGCCGAACTGTTAAGGGCATTGAAGTACTCAAAAACACCACCGTGTTTGAATAGTAAGTAACAGTGATGTGTATTGTAGATAGATCGATTATAAGAACTCTGTTAAAGAAGTATCTTTATCCTTTAACAGAGAAACGTAACCTTTAAGAGCCTGGCTAACCCAGTTATCCGTTCTTTCAGCTTGATCAACTTGGTGCGGGTGACGGACCATGTCTGCTATGTGAAGCTGATTGTGTCCGGGCTGAACTACAGCTACGAGAAGCTACCGCGTCAGGTGCTGGAGAAGGCGCTCACGTCGGCGAAGACACGCAGCGGTCGCTTGTACGCCACCCAGTTCATGGCAGTGCTGCTGCGTGCCCGTCTGCCCCATTTTGAGGTCTGGGGCATACCATTGATCATCAACCAGACGCGAGATGCGGACCGCAGCGTGGTGCTAGCCGCCATGGATGTGCTGGAGGAGGCCTGCCACGACAAGTACTACCTGGAGGAGATCGTCAGCCGGTGGCCCAATCTGACGCAGCGCGGTGATGCCGGACGGCTGCTGATGGCTCGCTACTACTCACTGCCCCGCGGTCTAAACAGTACAATGGCGCGGATAGAGGAGGAGATCCGGTACTGGCGGAATGGCTACAACAAGCGCTATGTGCTCCTGGTCGAGGCTGATACCCACTCCAGCCTGACGCTTCACATCCGCAACGAGGATGGCTACTACTCGCGGCGCAACTGCAACCAGCGACCACAGACTGTTCCTCCCAACATTGCACCCCATCTCTACGGACAGATGGCGCAGACTGGCCAGGGAATGACGGCGTTGCGGAAGCACGGTGACCTGCCGCAGCTACTGGAGCTGCTCACACGCGCCAAATGCACGGACGATGCCGAGTGCCTGGAATTGAAGGCGGCCATTTGGGCACTGGCCCACGCCTCGACTCATGCCAATGGAATTGAATACTTTGTGGAACTGAATGCCAGGTGAGGGTGACTTATTTTATTTTATGTTAACCTTTACATTTATTTGTGATTATTTGTAGACTTTACGAGAAGTTGATTGTACTGGTGACCAAGTGTGAAGTATATTCGGTGCGAGCCACCTGTTTTAGTGCCTTAGGACTTATCGCCGGCACCCAGGCAGGAGCAAATATCCTTTTTAAATTGAGTATGTATTTAAATATTATGTTATTGGCTATATTAAAGTAACTATTTAATATTGAATATCTTTCAAAATATTATAAAAAGATTAAGATTTCGAAACTAATCAAAAAATCTATGCTTTGCAGACTGGCTGAGCGTGCGACATGACAAGAACACCATGTGGCCAGTGCATCAGCCGGAGGATTGGATGTCCAGCCAGTATACACCGGTGCGCCATTACTACGAGGACGTGCCGGCGGACAACCTGACCATGATGGAGGATTACATGGAGAGGTTCTACGACACAGGCTCCTACTATTGGAACCTGCTCGCCGACCAGACGGATGCCAGTGGCGCTGGTGGAGTGACCGCCTCGGGGACCATCGGCGCTGGTGTGCATCCCACAGTGCAGGATCCAAATACAACGACTACCACCACGGACAGCGTTCGCACCACAACGGACGACGTGCATCCCAGGCTGTTGCCGGGATTGGTCGGAGTGGCCGCCAAATCAAAGACTCTGCCGGAGGGCAGCAATCTGCGCCAGGGCAAGCACCAGCGCTCGCTCTCCGAATCGAAGACTACGGATGTGATCAGCTTGCTAGGTGGCGGTGGCGGAGCAGGAGCCACCACGATGCCGGGATCGGGTCTTTATCCCACACCGTATCAGCACCGCATACGGTACAACTCCTGCACGGATTCCAACACCTCTGGCGTTAGCAGCTGCGAATCGGTGACCGGACGCACTGCAGCTGCAGCCGCCGCAGCGGCGGCCAATGATTTCCAGCAATTTCCGTTGAGTCCTATTCCAAGCATGTCCAATCTGTTGGAGAACGACGAGCTGATCCGACGCCACCAGCTGGCCACCAGTCTGCTGCCCTCCACCCTCAGCCCGATGGCGATGAAGGGCTATGCCCAGCTGCGCTCTCTGCGCGCCCACAGTCGCCCCGTCTTCTCCGAGTCATCGGCGGATTTCTACGACTTTGCGGAGATTATGGACACCACTCCCGAGGTGCAGATGCGCAAGCCCGACTGGACCCATTCGCATCGACGGCTCAAGGTGCGCAGCTTGGACCGCCAGCCCAAGCTGAATGATGTGTATAGGTAAGTTAGCTGGCCCAGAAAGCAGTGATTAGTAATTAGTAAAGTAATCACAAATTCCTTTGCAGACGCCTTTCCGCCGACGAGTTAAACGTACTGCTGCCCACGCTGAATGCTCCCAAGTTCCTGCCTCAGAACGATCTGCAGGGGCCGTGCTACGCGGGCATCTGTTTGCCCAAGAACGTCCTGGACCTGTTCCCTACGCGCAACCTAAGTCGCACGTATGTGTCGCGCGACATCCAGGACCAGGATCTAGTGGGCATCAATCTGCTGAGCAGCATGGGCCGGCAGCAGTTCCTCAACGACTCGCTGACCAACGAGGGCGGTGACGAGTCCTCGGTGATATCATCGCTGTCGGACGTCTCGTCTGCCAGTCGGCGGCAACCACGACAATGGCAGCAGGGCGCCACCAAGCACGCGCGGAGCCAGTGCCTCCATTGTGCCCGGTCGCCAAGACAGCAGCGCCACGACAGTGGTGGCCAGAGTAACGGCGGTGGAGGCGCATCGCTGGCACCCTGCGAGCTGTATAGTAGTGCAGCGGCCGCTTTAGTGGCGGCCGGCATTCAGGCCGGACCAGTGCTGGCCAAGAAGAGCGGCTCATCCGCCTCGGCGGCTTCAACGGCCCTTGGCGGCGACATCAGCTTTCATTCGCCGGAGAGCATGTTGAGCGAGGATAGCCTGCCGGACAGGCTTACGGCCTCCATCCTGTACAACGTGCAGCGTCTGGCCAATCCCGTCAGTGCCAAGCAGTCGAAAATGGCTCTGCTGGAGCTTAAGCAGAAGCACCCGCACGCCTTTCAGGTTAGAAGAGCCTTTTAATATGGAAAACAAATATCTAATTTTCTTATTTTTCATTTCCTTCAAGGATATTTGCCTTTACTCGGAGTCCTGCAAAACGCTGGGCAGAAGCAGCTATCGTATGATAGCCCGCCGCTTCCTACAGGAGCTCTTTCTGGACCTCAACTTTGACTACTTCTACGTGGAGCCGCAGCTAATAATTGGGGCACGTAAGTTTCCCGCTGAGGAGAAGTCAGAGGCCACGCCCCCCACGGCAATGCAGGCCATGCCGTTCAAGCAGATGATTCTGAAGCCCAAGCCGGCGGCCCAGTTGGCCAGCGTGTACGAGACCAGTTGGGAGAACCTGCTGATGGACCAGTCGCCACGGATTAACAAGGCGTCGCCCGCCGCTCCGACGGCCAATGCCCAAATGAAAACCAAGCCCCGAAATCAGCTGCACATCGACGACACTGAGAGTTCGCTGTCCAGTAGCGATGGCGACGACGATCCCGGCGAGGATGTGTGCGACGGTAGTGGTGCGGGCACTCAGGCCAGCTCGGTGACCACCGCCCACACAGCCCTGCCCACCGGGAACAGCAATCGCAGTAGCATCTGCACAATAAGCCAGCACCCACCAGGTGCCGGAGTGGGTGTGGGCACATCAACCTCCGCTGGCGCGGCCAGTGCATCGGATGAAGCTAGTACAAGCCTGAGGAACGAGAACCGGCAGTTCACCCGTGGACGCTTTTATACCCTGGAGCTGGATTTGAGCTGCACCAAGAACAAGTTCCCCATCAAGGATCGCAGCCAGGCAACACCGCCGCCAGCAGCAGCCAAGAGCTCGCCCACTCAGGCTGTGCCCATCCTGAAGCGTCAGGTGAGCGCAGATGCGCAAGCAACGTCGCCCATCGGCGGTGGCGGCGGCAGCAATGAGTCCTCGTCGGCCCTGCATTATTCCACGGTGACGAAGAGCTTGGCGGCCTCGATGGCCAAGCCGGTGGGCAGTCTGTACTGCGAGAAACGTTTGCAGAGCTCGAAATCAGAGGCCGTTCTCGATGAGGTGGCGATCGCGAGGAGAGCATCTGGTGGTGCTGCGGTGGCCAACTGGCACCAAATCCTAGACACACTCGGCGAGGATCAACTGAAGTAGTCCAATGATACCGCACTGCCTACACACACATCTCATTTACCGCCCGCCCGCCTTCCTAAGCCGAAACCAATCGGATGATTGTAATATATCAAATCAAAGAACATGTAGCTACGTAGGTTTAGGCAAACACCTTACTATAGGAATTAAGTTATTTTCACCTAGTTCGTTACGACTAATGTTATTACCATAATTACTTTTACGATCATCACCTATGCATAGTTATTTTTAATGAAATTCATAACGTTAAGCAGAAAACCAAGAAACAACAAAAAATCCCAAAAAATATAATATAATTTTCTAATATAATATCTACCGCAACATATTGTATAGAAGCGAATCGAAAGCAAATTGGATGAATACCTTAAAGCAACAAGAAACAACCACAAACCACCGCAATTTATTTAACCAATTGTACTTAAAAACTAAAAGAGAACCAGTGGCAGACGAAAGCAATAAGACCACAGAATCCTTTAACCAAGAAATTATCATTAAAGTTGAAAAGAATGCAGAAAAAGCGAATAACGTGAGTCGTTCACAACCTATTAAACAACCAAAATGAAATCAATAAATTGAACAACAAAATTGAACTCCCAAACTCGAATTACTGACTAAAGGAAGGAGAGTCATAACTATTGAACCCGTCGTTAGAAGATGAAACAATGACTCTGATAGGTTGACTAGATTTAGTTTAAGTCGATTTATTTAGGTTGTGTTTTAATTGAAATTAGCTAAGCAATTGTATTGGTTGATTCATGCAATTGAAATTCTTGGAACTATTTATATAATATTGTATATGTATATATAATAGGAGACTGTAGGAATTTCGTAGTAAGCTCTATTTGTTCACTATTTGTATATAAATGCACATAATTATCTTAGGTATATGTGGTAGTATAGAGCATTGAGTGGTGCACAGTGGGCAGGAAACGCTCTCTCATCACGCAGCGAAAGTGACTTTCCCGCCCACTGTTCGGTTTTCAAGTATAGTGGGGAAAAAGTGAGTTGCTTTTGTTTTTCATTTGAATTGGAGTGAGGAACCGTATTGTTTGAGTGCGGACATTGTAAAGGCCGTACTTCGTTGAATTTGTCTCCTGATAAAGCTACAATTAATTGAGCGCTAATTTTACACGTGTGTATATACTATATATAAGTACAATTATATGTATCAAAAATGCAATCAACAATATCAGTCCGTTGCCTGGCCAGCAACAACAATATCTCATTTGTTTCTTCTAAACTCCCCATTCATTTCACGTTTGCTAGAAGGTACAAAGATTAGGGATAAGGGAATTACTATAGATCTTGGATCTAAATATCTTAGCTCCTTCTACTTACACATTCTACTTGGACACTATGGCCAGGCGAAGTTGATGCCCGTCAGCTGGTAGAACTTGTTGTTGAAGGGCCGGTAGAACTCCCGCAGCCGCTCGATGGCGCCGGGATCAATGTGCGGATGGTTGCGACCCTTGGTCTTGCCCAGACAGTGCGGTGTGGAGCGGGCCTCCGACTTGAAGAGGCAGGGGAAGCCCTTGGTGGCATTGAAGTAGAAGTGCTTCTCGGTGACCACGCGCTTCAGGCCGAGGAAGTCCTGCACGCGTCCAATCTCGTAGGCGGGATCCATGATCAGCCGCTCGCCGCTGATGAAGAGGAGCTGCGAGAGCGGAAAGTAGAGCAGCCAGCGCTCCAGGAAGCGGGCGTAGACGCCGATCTTAACCGGGCCCCAGTTGGTGTCCACCACCGAGTAGCTGCCGTTGACGAAGGCCAGCTGCTCGAAGCGTTTCATGTCCGCCTTCTTGCTGGCCGCCTGCGTGTAGTCGGAGATGGCCCGCGTCACCGGATCCCGCACCACAATCAGCAATCTGTTTGGAAAGAAAAGTATATGATATTATACAATGGACTTTCTTGGTGATATTTCGTAAAATTTGGATCTAAAAAAACTCAGTTCTAATTTTTAAATAATACATACACATAATTTAGATGATTATAATATCTGGTGAAATGTTAATGCTATTGTAGGTTTTACAGAAAAATATTATATGATGATATTCGGGGGTTCTTAGAAATATCTAAAATATTATATAAAGATTTTCTAATAATATAACAAAATATTCGGAAAATTCTTAGAAATTCTTAGGTTTTACAGAAATATCTAAAATATTATATGAAGATATTCTAATGAAATAACAAAATATTCGGGGGATTCTCAAAAAAATTTAGAGGTTTGGATTAGGTTTTCAGAGATTTCATTGCTCTAGATTTTTTCTGGGGAGTTCTGTAAACCTTTAAATCACCAGAAAAAAGTACTATAAATACATAAATATGTTTATAGTTCCGGATAATTTCATAGAACCTTTAGAATGAGAATTTCTAGAGGTTTCACCTCATATTAACAGATGACTTACTTGGTGGCTGGATTCATGTGGTAGACGCGCTGTGGCACCTCCTTGGTGACGAAGTAGCTGGGCGTCTTCTCCATGGTGATCTGGCCCTCGATTGTATAGGGCATGTGGTGGCGATACCATCGCAGTCCGCGCTGGTAGTGCCTGTCGAAGAAGTGCACCTCGGAGCCGGCGGCCCGGACGTCCGGATGCAGCCGGATGAACTCGAGCAGTGCCCGCGTGCCGCTCTTCTTCACGCCAATGATGAGCGTGTCGGGCAGGTGGCGTGACGGTCGGAGGCCCTGCTGCCGGAGCAGCTGATACTTGGGCGCCCCATCCAGGCTGCTGGTCACCGTCTGCGCCGGAGGAGCACTGGTGGTGGAGGAGGAGCTGTTGCTGTTGTTGTTGCCACTGCCACTGCTGCTACTGTTTCCCGCGTCGCTGCTCTCGTTGCGGGGCGATGAGGTGAGCGCCAGTAGGTTGCGTAAGTTGCTCTGCGCGGGAGAGGTCAGAGGTCAATGCCACACATAAAACAGGAAACACACAAATATTCGCCTATAAATTCTCGACTAAATACAGTTGAAAGTAAGGACATCAGGTTACCCTTTTAAGAGATATTAGCACTTGAAAATGCCAAAACAAGAAAAACAAAATTTCATAGTATACTTTTAGGCACATTTAAAAATGATTTTAAACCGTTGGATTTTTTTTTTTGATAATTACTCTTCATTCACTCTTTTTAGTGTAGGTATACAATAAATTCGGTTATTTCTTTTCTCTATAAATACTTATTAACACTCATTGGTATTCAGCTATACCCCCCCGTTGACCGGTCATAAAAACCCCTTTTAATTGGGTTGCATTTTCCTGGTTTCCTGATTCTAGGATTCATATTCACCTGCTGCAGACTGCGACTGATGCTGGCCAGGAGGCAGGCGTTGAAGCTGTAGGAGAAGTAGACCAGGGTCACACAGACCACCAGGGCGATGGCCAGGCTGCGGCTGCTCAGGCTGAGGCTGCTGCACCAGATGCTCATCACAATCATGGCTGGTTGGCTCCTATATCGATGGCTTCCTTAGATCCAGATCCAGTCTCGCATCGGCCGAGTGCCGCTCCGTCGAATTCCATTGCCAGTCAGTTACCCCGGAGCACTGAGTGCAGCATCCTGATTCGGATTCCGATGCCGATTGTGATTCTGATTTGCAATCGCAGCAGCAGCAGCAGCAGCGGGTGGCGGCTGGCGGCTACCGCCAACGCGTATGTGGGGGGTTGGACTGTTGGTGGGGGGGTTCAAAGCGGGCCTGGCGCTTCGAGTTCGGCCTGCAGTCGCTGTAGCTGTCGTCGCAGCCGAGTCCCGGAAGTGAAAGCCTGGGATAAGGCCGGGCCAAGACATTGGGGTGCCCGGCCAGCGGATAAGCGCGACTTGGTCCGCCGGTTCGTGTGTTTTTGTGGGTGTTTGGGCGGTCGGGGGGCGATGCTACGGTTACGCCTGGGAAGCGCACAGGCGCAGAGGCCACTGCTCTCTCTCTCTCTCTCTCTCAGGACCCTTATGCAATTGAGCGCCTTCCTTCCTCTCGCAAGTTGTGACGTCGCAAATTTCATGCAGCTTTTCTGTTTTCAGCTGAAATTAAATTATTATTATAAATAAATTTTAATTTGGTATCAGAGATCTAAAGAATTCAAGCCAAAATTCGTAAAAAAAATATGTACATATATCTATAGGATTTTACAAATTTTCATTGGTTTTTTTTAGGAATATAATATAAATTTTAAATATTTTGAAAAACATTTTCTAGTTTTGTTATAATCTCAAAAAATAAATAATTGAGAGAACTGACTGGGAATGGCATCCTAAAAACAAGTCATCCATGCTTTCTCTTCGTAGCCTTTTCTTCTCTCATCTACTTTTCGCAACTCTCTCGCATTTTTGCTCTCGGCTGCAATCAATTGTCTGCTCAAAGGTAAACAAACTAGCTAAGAACTTACCCCCACCCACTTTAATCACCCCCACCGCCGAACGCCTGATAAAATACCTACTCGCATATAATATTCAATTGAAATCAATTTCCCAAGCTTTATCGCCGGACGTTCGATTGCCTGAATTCCCTATCACCATTAGCCATTCCAGATTAGTTTTAAGCCCCATCAAATGAATAGACCCATGGCCTTAAATATGTAGGTTTATGTATATGTGTGTGTGTGGTGGAAATTATGTACATTTCCTTCGAGTATAATAACTAGGGGCCCTCACTTGAGCCAACTCCCGGGGGACTTATCAGGCGGCGGACATCTGTTTATCTGTCCAAGTGGCTTACTCCACTGCGGCATTAGTCACTCACAAGCGAATACACTTGAAAAATAATGCAGTTATTAGAAAAAAAAAACATTTTAATAAGAACAATGTTGAAAAGTAGTATACTATATAGAAAAATATTATAGGTATATTATATACCCGTACCGAAAATAACAACCATCTAATATTAAACTATATGTAAGTATTCCACATAAGATGATTTCTTTAAACATGTTTATACATGATTATACATGTTTATACATGTTCAATCTCTAGGCCTTATTTAGAGGTTAATTTTTGGAATCTGATAAATCTTATTCGTATAATAATATCATAAAATAAAGCTAAAATTGTAAGATATTTAATACTGAACAGTTAATACTTTCCCTCTGTGTAGTCATGCTCACACACATGCACCTGTTTGGGTTATCTTATCGCCTTATCTTGGCCGCCTTCGTCGCAGTCAACTTCTCCGCTGGACTTCCACTGGCCCATTTGCGTCTGGCGGCTCATCGTGGGCATCTCCACTCCACCTGCACGCTGCTAAAATGCTCTAAGCTCCTCCTGCTGGGCCTAATCCACTCCAGAAACATGACGAACGTGTGGGGCAAAGTGGTGCTGAAGTTCTTCAAGTATGCGCCCATCTATGTGGGTGAGTCACCGCCCATCGATCTGGGGAAATCCAGCGACTATATCGCATTTACTTGCAGTCTGCCTGAGCTTCCTGCCCTGTGGCATGATCTTCGGCTATACGATCTGTGCCTTTGTCGCCGAACGGAATCTGAACGAGGGACTCACGAACTATGGACCCCTGATCTTGGGCGCCTGCTGGGCGGTCATCACTGCCCTGGCCATGCTGGCGGTGAAGTTTGTGAAGAAGTGCATTGTCTACTGGCAACCATGGCTGCTCCTGGCCGCCGGAGTCTTTAATCTGATAGCCAGCTGCTTCTACTTTGCCGATGGATTTGGTAAGTTAAAATGCATTTCTTTAGAGCACATTGAAATAATAAATTTAAGAGCTATATAAAAAAACCAAAATCCTTAAACAATTTTTAAAAAAATAAACCGATATTACGAACCATTCCAATTGGTAAATTAATAAAATTAAAATTACATGTTCATGGTAAGCAAATACGTAATATTAATTAAATAGGAATCTTTATAGTTTTGAAATCACTTATAAATTAGTCTAAAAGTATGCAATAATATATTTTAAATACGGGAGTCTAAAGGACTCTCATTTTTCCCTTGCATTATAGGCACCTTTATAGGGGATTTTAAATTGGTAATTCTGATTTCTATGGTATCTTTGAGATATACAAAATAAATGGTAAAAATAATTCTTTTTTATCAAATTATTTTTTATCCAGATCACGTTGGAGCCTACATCTCGTACGTGGCGCACAGCATGACCTTCGTGGCCGGCTATAGTTTCCTGCACACGATCAGCTCCAAGGGCAGTCGGGCTCTGTTCCTCTCGGGCAGCTGCAGCTGCTACCTCCTGGGCGTGGCCTCCGCCGTGAGCCTGATCGTGGCCGCCTACAGCCGGAATGTGAAACAGCTGGCGGGACAGACGGCGACCACGGAGCAACTGATCGATGGCATCTACGTGAACTTCGCCGGAACGTATCTCAGTGTGGCGGCTGCTGTGCTGGCCATCCTGGTGGGCCAGAAGGTCCTCCACTTCCTGGGCACCGTCGATCTAGTGAACAGCATGGACAACGACCTGCGGATCGCCAACTCCAATGGCAGCATCTTCGAGCGGCGCTCGGAGGTGATCAAGCGGCTGCAGTTCTTCTACGTGACCAAGAACCAGCAGTGGAACATGATGCTGCTGCTGCTCTTCACGGAGGCCGTGCAATTTGCCCTCTTCGTGTACTATGTCTACTGGTTCGCCCTGAATCCGGCCATCCGGCTGACGGAGTTCGCCGGCATTGACGCCATGTTCTGGGTGATCTTCGGGGGCAGTCTGCTGGCCCTCGTCTGCCAGTGGTTCCTCTCGGTGAAGGTCACCTTTGTGGGCTCCCAGGTGGCCCTCTTGGCGCTCACCCTGCTGGCCATGATCCTCTGCAGCGTGACGGACTCCAGGTGGTCACTCTGGCTGCTCCTCGTGCTCTTCGGCATGTCGTACTCCAGCCAGCAGATCGCTCTGATGGAGGTCACCCACCTGCGCTTCACCGAATGCATCATTTGCGCCTCTTATGTCCTCAAATTGGTTTGCACCAGCATCGTTTACTTCTACTTCGTGGCGGATGCGAAGAACTCCTACTTCTATGCCACCGACTCGAGCACCCTGATGGCCCAGGGATTCGTCTTCCTGATCATCACCTCGCTGCTGGCCCTGGTGGTCGGCATGAAGGTGCCGCGTACGCATCGCGCCCAGCTTCTGGAGATCCAGTACGAGGTCTACGGCATCATCTTCATGAAGCACCAGATCGAGCAGCTAAACGTCCGCTGGCTAAACGATGGCACCATTCCGACCATCAACCAGTGAGGAGGTGATCAAACGCTCCGCCGATCTTAAGATACACCTTCTTATTTATATCACAAATACTCAGTATTTAACAAATCGAAAATAAATAGACTTCTCAGTCGAAATTCCAAGATACCAAGGGTGTAATAAAGGCTTTAGATCATAACATAGGTTATTTGGATCAGTGATCATTCAGATATAGGTTTGTCCTAATCAAGAATATAAAAAACTTTATTTTAAAAACTGTGTTATCTCTTACCTGAATAGTTTTACAGTTTATATAACTGTTTGCCTCCGAAGTTTTGTATCAGTGACCATTGACTTGGCTATACTATTTTAATACATGTTAAAGATGAGATAACATTTCCAAAGAATCCAAAGAAGAATTTTAGATATAACTATTTTACGAATAACATTTGGAGACCATCATATCTGCCGTTGAATCCTGTTAATTACAATCCAAACAGCGTGACATTTAAGTTCTTAAGTGAGATCCAGATAGTGGATGTTTGTTTTCGTTGTGTGGGTTTATTTTAGGACTAAAACTAGCGTCGTATGGAGATAATCTGAACGGCGGCGGTGTGATCGCGACAAAAGTGGCTGGCACAGGCCGAGACATTCGCACAGGGAGTCACCTTGTAGCCATTATTGCCTGAAAAAGGAGACCATGTACACTGATGTTCCCATGGAACAGACTCTGGGAGCCGTGACAACTCACCCAGCTGGGTCATAAACTTGTGCAGTGTGTCCACATTCCGAACCGTGCTGGCCAGCAGCGTTTCCAGCCCGTTGCCCCGTCTGGTGTACAAGTAATCCAGGGCCCTCAGCAGGGCATCGAACTGCGAGTCATCGTAGATCACATCGGCGGCGAGTAGCAGATCAGTTTCTGGATACGATTGCCACGGGAACACGCTGACCGCATTCCAGTCAAGCTGCTCCGCCTGGGGCGCCTCCTCCGCTGGTAGCCCTGCGAAATTCAGGGCGATGTTCTCGCGCATCAGCTGGACACACGGCTGACTGCCATCGGTGAGGAGCACGCGACCCGAATTCAGCTGCAGCGCAGGCAGCTTGAGCAGGAATCCCAGGAGCCCAGCACCAGCTCCCAGCTCCACAATGTTCTTGCCAGCGACGAGGTCACGGTGCTGCAGTAGGTAATCGCCGAGGGCCAGAGCCGCCTCCCAGGTGCACAGGCCCGTGGTGCCTTCGCTGACAAAGCTTCTGGACTCCCGGAGCGTTATGTGGGCGCCCGGCCCGAGAAGGTAGTGTTTGTAGGCGTAGGATGATGGCGTTACTGGTCCTGTGCTCGAAGTCTCCCCCATGGGGCCGCACAAACTGCTGTATATGTCATCGTGCACATCCTCCTGGTCCCCGAGCAGGTGCATCAGCTGCTTGAGGAAGGCCTCCAGGTAGCTGCGACGCACAGGATACCGTCGGTTGAGCGGGTGGCCACAGGTGGCCGATATCAGCTCCTGCTGATCATCCCAGCTTAGCGGGAACTTGACCGACTGCAAAGAAAAAACACAAAACATATAAGAAGATGCAACAGGTGGCTATGTGAATAAAGGAGGATTCGGATTCGGATTCGGATCGATTACCCACCGACCAGGCCATCTTGTTCACCGGATAACAGCAGAGGAATTGCTGCTGCAACTTTTCGTACTTCCCCGACATCTTAGGGTGCTCCAATTTCCCGATTTCCTCGGTTATTTCGCATAAAACCCAGTGGCAAACGAACAAAAGTGGCAACGTGAAACGAAACCGGCACTTGGATTAGTGTGGCCGTTCGGAAAAATACCATGGCGTGGGGTTTGGGGCCAGTTAGGAAAACATTTGGGGTACTCCCGGATGCGAAGAGTACCTAAGCACAAATATAGGTACAAACTTTAGGTACTCTTTAGACATCTTTTGTGTTTTTTTTTGCTATTAAAGTAATAAAATATTTAAATATTGTACTGGGAAAGAATCTTTTAGAAAATTTTTCTTGTACCTATAGGTAGTATATGGTACGTACCTAAATCGAATCTGTTGGAAACCTTTTATAGTACGCCCAAAAAAAATGATCATCGAAACTTAACTATTTGTACATTAATACTAATCTATTGAGTGTCAAAAATTCATCACCTATTCATCACCTATTTGAGAGAAGGGGTTGGTGAGAGATATTTAATTTTCTAAAATAGGACAGTAATTAGGGTAGGATTTTTTTTAAGAATCTAAAATTAAGGTATTGTAAAATGATGTGGTTCAAAAAGAATGGGGCTATTTTTAGGAACCATTAAATCGTGGTCATAACCATAACTAAAATATAGGAAGTGAAAAAAGTAAAATAATATAGCGGGTAAAGCTATCTACTATTTTATCCATATTCCCTTTCAAATGGATTCAATAAATCAAATTGGATTATGTAGGTATATTGATAGGACTAATTATTGCTGCCCACTTTTGGGCTTTCGGGTTCTGCCCATGAGAAAGCAATCCCCAGCAACATACATAGATAAACCCCACGTCAACAGAAATTTGGGATGGAAAGTTTGGAAGCCCGGCGCTAAAAATATTTTTATTTGGCGGGGGTATTTCGAGAGATCCACGAATCAATTTCGAGGATTGGCGAAAACATTGCCTCATCCAGAATCTTGAACAGCGCTGTTAGTCAACAGTGGGCCGCAATGCTATTACGTGGACGCATACAGGCTGTAGCTATAACGCCCGATCGATTGGCGTTAGTCGATCCGATCTTCCCATCGGCTCTTTTTCAGCTCATAACAATACTGTTCTGTTGAGATTCGGTTTAGTTCATTTCCGCAGCTGGCGGCGATGGAAGTACCGCGATTACGACTAGCTGTTGGGGAAATGAGATTTTGAGTTTGATTTTGAATCGGTTTCGGTATCGGTATAGGTTTCGGAGCAATATCGGTCGAGCGTATGTGACGAAGGAGTGATTGGAGGAGTGTCCAAACCTAAATTTAAACCCCCTCCACCTTCACCTAATTAGCCACCTTGAACTTGATTCTCAATTAGATGCTGGCCATTCAGTCAGTCGGTCGCTCGGTGAGTGAGTGCATCGCGTAGTGTATAAAAATAAATAAAAGCACCAAAATAAAAGCTAAAAACTACTGGCGCAGGAAGAGCTGTGCTGCCAATTGGCGGGCTTGCCAACGAGATAATATACGGATCCCGTTGGGAATACAGAATCGAGAATACGGAATACTGAATAGAGGTAGAGAGGTACGTAAGTGGGCGGAATCGGGATCGGAATAGGGATTTTGTGGGTGCGACACGTTCCCATCACACACCTCGCACGAGTTCATAAGACGTCTTTTGCGCTGCTATCAGCAAGATGTTCGCAACACCTGATTGATTCCCTCGATTCCCCGATTAACACTGCCCTCGATTTAACTCACGAGCACTGTAACTAAAGCAGGAAGTAGTAAAAACATTGTGTGAATCAACAGGAAAACCCGTAAATTACAATTTGAATTTGATTTCAAATCATTTTTACAACATTTTCTATGGTAGAGTAACAAGTTATCTAAATTCTTTTGGCTAAAAAATAAAAGAACACACTGTTATTTATAAAACTCTGATGCCAAATAATTAGAAACCAATAAAAACAATAATTGGCGGGCACCTGTTTATTTAATAAATATTTGAATGTGCACTCAGGAAAATGTAATATTTTGGGGTCTAAAAAAATTCCAATATTTATGAAAATTCTTGAGAAATGGAAATCTTTACTAATTTTTTTAATTTGTATTTTTAATCAAAATACTCTTTATAATTGGATACATATTTTTAATATCAAGTAATTTAAAATTTAAAATTGTAATACCAAATTACCGATTTTTTTTCGAGTGTATGCCAAAACTAGTCGTAGGCGGGAAAGTGTCAATACCCTAATCATTGGCTATCTGGGAGCACAGCTGGTAGTGAAATATGTGGCTTCCACTTGTCGGCCAAAAGCGCCAAGCTGCAGAGCCATGTAAACCATGCTCGTCATCGCAATCTTATCAATCTTATCGATGGATCCGTAGTCACTGGGCTTTGCTTATCTCGATCTGTATCTAGTGCTGTGCCAATTGTTTTCAATCAACTTGAGTGAATAAAGTGGCAAAGGATCGAGACTTCTGAAATGTTTAACCACTGGCAAAAAGGGGAATTCACTGTTCCAAAATACATTGGGTTTACAATATAAGTTTACGGTACTTTAGTAATGACAAATTGTCAAGTGATTACGAGCGACGTGCAAATCTCGTTTTTCTGTAACCACAAAATGACATTTTTAGAGTAAATACAAGCAGCTGTGCTTAATTACCGAAAGTTCAGAAACGTATGCACTTTCCAACTATCCGTTACATTGTAAAAACGTGTTTCAACCTATTAATTATGCCTTAAATTTAGGTACTACATGTTCTGGTACAGAGTATATGTACATTAGGGTGGTCCACATTTATATGGAAATTTTTAAGATCCTACTATTCGGTGCGCAATACGGCATTTAAGGCATATCAAAATATATTTTTAAAAAAATAACGCTTTTTAAGGTATTTCAAGTTTATCACTCATACGCACTGTTGTCTCTGATCAAAAAGTTATTTTAATTTAGGTGACGTACTTTTCAGCGATAAATTTGTTTTGTTGCTCTATTTTGAACCAAGTATTTTATCGAAACTTCAATTTTGAAAAGGCTAGAAATGGAATAGAATGGAATTTTTTTCGACCAAGACCTGTCATACTTGTCGTATGAGTAATTTTTGATTTCATCTTTGATATACGATGTGAGGTGGTGAGAATAAGATTTAATTTTTTGGACCACTCTAATTTCTAAATAACAAATATGAATTTAATGGTTTCCTCAAGTCTTTAGTTTGTTGACATCCATTCCGATTGATGCTAATTGAATTAATTGAAACGATTCACGCTAGACCATTTCGAGTGGAATATTTCTTAAATATTCACTTCTCCCCTCAATTGTCTGCAAGTCATTTGTTTTCAGTTTCTTGAGAGCCCTACTAATCGAACGGGTTGTTAAGACCTTATTTGCTATCAGTCGTATATGTTATCAGACTTTTATGCTCCTTACGTCTCGTGAAGGCGAGATCTTTTGCTTAAATGATTAGACGTGACGAAAGAACTAATCAATTCCTCTGTTTCATAGTTATTTATTTTTGTTTGAATATTATTTGACTTATTTCATTACCTATTACCATCCTCATCAATTGTCATAAGTTTCCAGTTGAACTCGTCTCCATGTTTTTCATTTTCCATCCCATTTCACCATCAATCTTATGGTTTGCACACCCCAACGCACCTAGAAACTGGAATTGGCTAGAATCTCCGGAGACAATGCTTGCCATTGATGGCTTAACGTAGATCTGATTCAGAGCACTACGGAATATAGCAACGATCTACTGATAAGTGGACATCTTACGGACCAGACACCCCTGACCTTGGGCCGGGGTTGCTCTTCGGATTCGCAATACTCCATTACCACACTTTAAAAAAAATTTAGAAAAGAAAAAAGCATAATAAAAATGATATCATATCATATTTTATCATATCATATTTATTTTATCTTTTTTAAAATAATTTTAAAATGAAATTTTGATTTTAAAAAATATGAATTTTATTTTAAAATGTAGTCTTGATATTTATGATATAGGCTTTTTTCTTTATTTAAAATATTTGAAAAGGTAAAACGTTTTTTTGAGTGCATAGAGGACAATAACATGATTCACAATTTGCGCGCTAACTTTGGTCTGGGTCTCTGGGTAGAAATTCGTCACATGACGGAGGCTGCTGATAAGGAAAGCTGCAGGAGAAGAGGGAGATAGAAACGCTAGATTTTAAAATATTTCTTTTTTTTATTTCGTTTTGGTTTCCAGCCGTGAACTCGGCTCTGGTCAGATGGCAACAATACTACACTACTATATCGTGGCGATCTCCCTGCCGGAACGCATGGTTAATTGTGACAAGTGATCGTTAACGTATTGCGCCAAGTAGTAATTGCCGTAAATCATTCAATGGAATTTTTCCCATATCACTTCCCCATTCCGATCATGGGCTTTCAGAAGATATTATTGTGATTTGTTGCCCAAATAAATATCCCTTACTATATTTCAGTGATCAGATAGCCATGGAGAAGAAGGTGTATCAGGACACAACGCGACCGCTTCCGAAGGTTTCCCGGATACGGTACTACAATAAACACGACAAGAGCGATCTGGGCGAGGACTTTGTGGCCCCCGACGGGGGATGGGCGTGGCTTGTTTGTGT